>OY728119.1:716676366-719176366 GCA_963277665.1 Viscum album
ATATTTTTGTGTTACCTCTTGGTAAGTGATTTTTTTTATTTCATACTCCTTCACATTAAATTTTATAACTTTTTCGTAGCAACATGGGAACATGATCCACCACATAATAAGAGAAAAATAAAAAACTAAATCATCCCTCCCCACTTATGGTGTTGCGAGGTCCTTCAAGTGGAATCAGAACATACAGGTTGATGAAGCTAAATCTATATACTATTGAATTCATAGTGAATTTAGTAAATGTTAGGGAGTCCCCCACTATAACGGATGAAATACCATTATTTGGAAGAACATTATGAGAAAACATCTATGTTATCATTGAATGGATGTTCATTTCTCTATGGTAGAAGAAATATAGTTCACAGATTACACGATAATATATATGACTAAACAAGATAAGAAAATACTAGATGCACAGGAAAAATAATGCTCTTATTGTAGCTCAACTTGATAAAATTGATCTGAAGGTGATGAGATTCACTTCAACCAATTATATGTCATAAAAACTACACAATATATATGAAGGAATTAATGATTTGAAGTAGTTGAAACTCAATGTTTTTTATAATAGGATTAAATATTTTAAAATATATCCTAATGAAAATGTGGATACCTTTTTTAATTGAATATTTGACGTTGATGGATCAATATGTGGACATGGGAATGAAATCAATGAAAATGAAATTATGAATTAAATATTGATAAATTTTACACCTCTTTATAATCCATAAGATTCGTCCCTTGATGGAATGGGTATTTAAAGACATTATATAGATTATATTTATATAATTCTGGTGGAATATGAAATGTGATTCCAACCAAATGACGTACCAAATCAACTATGAAAGAAAATGGCTTTTATAGACATGGGTAAAATCATGATTCCTATAGATAGTATTGATGAAGATAATTAATAATATTAACTAATTTTTTTGAAAGGATATTCATGAGCATAAAATTGAGATTTTAAAGAAATATTTATATATCCTTTTTTGATGTGGTATATTTTGGTTGATTTCCTATTGATTCTCAGTGAATTTCAACGATGAAGAAAGTGAAGCTAGAGACATGCATAAGCCATAAGGAATGATCCCCCAAAAGGGAAACATCAAAACAGGAAAGAAACTATAAAGAAATAGTTTCATATTTATATAATAACAAGATTATAGTGCTTTTTTTTGGATGAAGAACGTGATTACAAATTAAGAAACCAGGAATCAATTATGTACATTTTTGGAAATAAAAAACCACCAAAAGAAAAAATTTATGATAACCTGTTGATGGGAGGTGTTGATATCAAAGTAAAATTTGAGGGTTAACATGATAATATAAAATATCAAAGAGAATGGAATATAAATTTTAGTTTTATTATTTAAAATTCATTAGAGTATTTTGATCAATATTATGTTGAAATCGGTTAACTGGAATATGTAAATGATAACCATCAACAACTCTGGAACAATTAGAATAAGTTTTTGAATTTATGATTATGATTAATGAGAAAGTAATGGTCACCAATGAAAATACATCCTTACTGGAATATAAATACAATACAATTTATGTTATTAAAGAAGAAGATGTTACATTGAATAGTAAACATGAAACTAAATCAAATTCGAGGGAAAAAAAGTTGAAAATAATGTTTGGAATGTTCTATGATGTAAAAATATTAGAGATAGATAAGAATAGTTGTAATGTATTACAGAAGGGTTTTAATGATCAAATATCCATGTACATGGATATAGTATAATATTATATGATGATGAATCATAAAATACCAGACATAAAATGGGACAGAATGAAGGGAAGTTTAAAGTTAGAAATATCACAATTTTTCATGATGTACCAACAAATAATGACTAAAATCAATCTAAAAATATAAGTGAAAACTATCCAACATTATCCACAAATGATCTACAATCAATCATTTTTCCTATGGAAGGGGACACGATGTTGAATATAAGTGGGAATATATTTCTTCTTATTAAATGCCTATTTTGTGTCTATCTATTCCATACTAAGTCATACTACAAATATGCATAGGGATATTTTAATGTATAAGATATACAAAGTCAACAATGTTGAATGATTTAATATCTGAGTTCATATAGAATAAATAGGTTTTATGGATATTTATTTAAATTCTCTAACAATGGTCATTAATCATCTTATTGTAGGTAGAAGAATATAAAGAGTATTACATATAGAACACAGAGAAAATTAAATACCAACCTACTAGATGAAGATTCTCTTGAAAACAAGAATTCCTCTACGAAAGATCAATATGATTATGAAAAACAATGCACTTGTATAATATATTGGATGTACCATAATTGTCCTCCATTTATTCAAAAAAATTAATTGATGAAAAAAATAAAAATCATGACATTCAACCTTAATGAAATAGCTCCCAAAGGTGTAGATAATAATAACACCTGATTCCTTAATAGCAGATGATAATCCCAAATTAATGAGAATTAATATTAATTGAATAATTTTAAGAAAATTGTTGATGGAACTATAGGTTTTATCAATAATGGTTATTTAAAGATCAAATCCAGTGGAAGTATAAAACTAGAAAATGATATGCAAATGAAAATTGTAGTTAGAAATATAGACAAGTTACATATCAATCTCTTTAGTTTTAGTCAACATTAACACTCATCACTAATACTTACTTTTAATGAAAAGTGGTGCACAATCAGAGGAATGAATTGATATTCTCTCATGAATGTATTTTTAATTGGTGGAAACTTATATCATGTTGAGAGTAGAGAGAACATTTTATACATGAACATTGAAGAAGAATACAACTTGTTTAATTTGAGGTTGGATCACATTAATAAGAAATCCATGAAAATATATCTAATATTAAGATATTCATGGATATCACCAATAATAAGTATGAAAAAATACTACTGATGGTTGCATAAGAGGAATGTTAGTCTCTAGTTCATACCTACAAAATAATATAAAAGCAACAAATCTTCTTGATCTGATCGAAACAGATATATGTGTTCTAATAAATTACGCTAGAATATATGGATAGATACAATTCATTATTTATATTAGTTATTATTGTAGGATGGAGTGACTTATGGTTATACATAGGAAATAACATGTGATTTCTTATATGAAATGTAATCATTGAATAAATGTGAATGATACTAGACATAAAATCAATGTTACACTATATGATAATAGAAAAGAATAGAAATCCATTGAATTTAATGATTATATGAACAATAATGTAATAATGAATAAAGTGGCCTTAGCTGGAACACAATAATAAAATGATGTTATTGAGAACAAAAATTTGTAGGTGAACTATATGGATTGAATTATAATGATTGAGAGGTATACCTTTTATCATTAATGGAAAGTGGATGTTAAAGTAGTTATGTATATTTATAATTGAATAGGTATTTATATGGAAACAACCAAGACACCATATCAGTTATGTCATGAAAGGAATCCATATCTGATGTATTTTATTGTTTTTAAATGTAACTGTTTCATTTGGATCAACGAAAAAAAATAATGGAAATTATGTTGATCCTTTTGATGTTGGGATATTCCTTGGATATTTTATAAGGAATAAATCTGGTAAATGTTTTAATAATCATCTTGGAAGAATTTTATAATGTATTGATATAAATATCATTGAAAAAAATATACCAGGGATCGATTAGGATGAAATGGTATAATATTAACAATAAACATGAAATGAAACATATGAAAATACAGACATAGTTGAAGGAATTAAAGAGATGAAGGGCTTAAAAAATGATGATCATTTAGATGATGAACTCGAAGGGGATACAAGGGATGATGAATATTCATCAGGAGATCATAGGGGAAATAAACGATCACAAATTGATCAATCCAACAACTTTGAGTATTGTACGACACAAATACAAATAAGATGGATGAGGAATAAAGTACATGATGCATCTATATATATTGTGGAACAAACCTTTCTTAAAGAAACAACGAAAGATGAATCGTGGGTTAAATCCATGAATGAATAAATGGATCATATTTGCACGTACAAAACATGGGCTCTTGTAAGGATACCCACAAATAAAAATGTAAATGGAATAAATTGAGTGATTAATTTTTTTATGATAATGGAAATGTGATCATAAATATTTCATTATTTCTGTGTAAAGTCTATGCACAAATTACAGTTGTTGATGGGGAAGAAACATTTTCCCTAGTGTCTAGACTAGAGTCAATCAAGCTCTTTCATTCCATGGAAATCCAACGAGGATTAAATAATTTTCCTATGAATATAAAAAACAGTCTTACATAATTTTCTTGAAGAATAAGTCTACATTGAACAACCTGTGGTTTTTTTTAATTTCTAATGATGAATTGAATGACTATATATTTAAAAAGACACTCTATAGTCTGATGAAATCATCATGATCATGGTATTCTCATCTTTATTGTTATCTAAAGAAACAAGTATTTTAATGAGGAGGTTTCAATCCAAATATATATTTCATGAAATCAAAGGAATATTAATTTCTGGTGAGAGTGTACTGGGATGGGATTATATTCGGCAGAGTTTGGTAAGGTTAAGTGAATGAATTTTTTAATAACAATGTATTAGAATTTTAAATTTATATTAATGGTGAAATCATATACGGCATGGGGATTTAGGTGATTCTAAATAGGTATTATAGATTCATTTATCTTGAAAACTATGAAAGAGATATTCTGAAAAAAAATTCTATATTCATGACCCCAAAATAATGTCAACTACAATTATGGTGGTGAAAAAACATGGAATGCTTGAGGGTGTGACTTCTATGGATCCAACTATATATAGAAGACTCGTTGGATTCTTTTTTTACATGACTTCAACAGAGCTAAATATCATCTTCATAACATTATTAGAAGCCTACTTTTAAGGTAATCAAATGTAATATCACTTGGAAGAAGTTAAAAAATCATGCGGTATATGTGAGGTACTAACAATTATTGATTATACTTTGTTATATAATGAGATAATGAACTATAATAATTTTATACTAATAACATAGATGGACATGTGGTGTATAGAAATTCCAAAAGTTTTGGATCAATATTTATTGGGATTAAATGTGTCGGATGGTTGAGTAAAAAATTGGAAATTACTTCTCTTAGTAATGACGAACAATGTATATATCAACAAAAGAGGCTTGCACTCAATTGTTGTGGATATAGAAAAAACAAATTGATATTGGAGATGAGGTTAAATGGAAAATAGTGAATGACTATGATAAAAATTTCATGATCAATATTATGATGAATCTGGATCACCACTCTCATACAAAACATATTGAGAACAAATATAACTTCATAAAAGAATATTTTATCAATGAATGATTCAAATGTACTGTGTTTGAATTGATGACCATTTGGATGACATTATCACATGGATATCAGTAGAACATATGTTCGAGGAACATCATTTGAACCTTGAGGTTAAAAAACCTCTTAATCCATGAGGAGGATATGGATAATCCTCTCTTCCCATTTGTATGAACTATTTTAATATATTTGTGGAAGTGATGTTGGTTCATGGGGGAGATATAATCTAGGGGGAGTGTGTTTTTTCATCATTATATATAAACCCAAAGGTTCTTTGAGTTGATTTACATATGGGGAGAATGGATAAATGCAATACTAAACAGGGGGATAATGATAATTTCAATGCATTTATGGTTTTGTGGTTACCAGTTTTGGACAAACCATGTAATGATTTTGTGAAATGATGAGAATTCCAAGTTATGATGAAATATTCGGATTTTAACAATGACATCATTAAGAACATAAAAACAAGAGAATACAATTCTTTGTTCCACCATTTTTTATATACTGATATTTTCTAAAATAGATATAGTGTTTTGTACATATTTTCTCCCTTATTTAATTTATTTTGATGTGGTTGTTGCTTAATTGAATTTATTATATGATTTATAATAAACCCAAAGGGGAATATTGTTGGATCTAAGAATGTTTTTTTATGAAATGGTATCACATTATAGTTTTTTTTAAAATACAGATTATTATGAATGCAGAGCTTTCAGGTAATGTGATCTAATAGTACATGCTGACAACAATATTGAAGGTGGTGTCAATTCATAGTTTTTTCCAAATTTTTGGGCTCAAAATTTATAGGAAAAGGCTATCATCGTAAAATATTTCTTTCCAGAACCAAATCTTCCTAAAATTGTAAATTCATGGGATTCATGATGATAAGGTTTGGAGAATTAGTTCTTGGAGAATACATGATGAGTTAATAGTGCTCTCTATGACTGGAAAGTGGAGCTTCCTAAATATGTGATGTGTTGGTAGTAATATCTGTGAGTATGAAAATTTTCACAGGAGTATCTAAAACAGGGTAGATTTAATGAATATGTCTTTTAATGATATGAAAAAATGTGCTGGAGGCATTAGATATTCATGAATAGTCGATCCAATATATATTAGGCTACACCAATATCAATTTACATGATAATAATCAAAGAAAAAAAAGTTATTCACCCACATTTCCTAAATTATGGGTGCTTTATGAATCACAATTTCTATGTGATCTTGAGAACTACAAAAATAATTTTTATTTCTTGACTGATGAAACTACTTCATAGAAATGGGTTCTCTGTTTTAAATATTAATTCCGTCATGACTTAGTGAGCATCAAGATGTAGCTGAGTAAATAGTTTTTTAAAAATCAAGTTTACATGAACATTGATTTCAACCTGTATAATCTCAGGTCTTTAATTCATGAAGAGTCTAATTCTAGTAATATAAAATACATAAATTCCAGTAAACTAAAGCACCATTATGTCAATAAACTGTGTAAGAATTTAAACAATGAAGTGAGCTAGAGGGATTCTATAGATGTGTTCTGCGGAATATAGTGTGATATCCTTAAAATCATGTAATGATATTGTGCCTCACATATAGTGACTATGTCTGAACATATTTATTCCAAAACTAGTTAAGATTAATTTATTAAGGAATAACTAAAAAACTCTCGATGTGTGCTAATTGGAATATCCGTTTATTGTGAACGAAGTAAAATTGTTATGTTTCCTTTTTCTATGTGATATTTTCTTCTATTTATCATCAGATAGTTTTAACATGTTCATACCCATGTTGGAATAAGGTCCATCAATTTAGAAGAAAATTTTTACACCATGTTTACCCCTCCCCACTCGGGGTTTAATGGGGTCCATCAGTTTTATTCCTACTAGGTTAATTAGAAGTATTGATGAGTTTTAGGTAAATTTCGACAAAACATTCCTTTTTATGTGAAATAAGTAGTGGTTAATGGTTAGTGAATGAATAATAATAACCATACATCACAAAAAATTCATAATGTATTTTATGGGGACATAGATTGTTGTAAATATACATATATGTAATAGAAAACATGCTACATAGTGGGAGAAACTATAAGGAGTCACACAATTTATTAGGCTATGGGAATAAGCACTTGCGGCCATGATAGAGGTATAAAATATATTACAAAAGATGGTGCACATGAAATACATGGTTTGGAAAACTGTGTGCCTATCATTCATGGGAAATTCCACACATGATGTGTCTTCATATGGTTATTTTATGGGTTTCTATACCATAAACCCAAACCTTATGTCTCAAAATCCTTTATAAGGTAATGAAAATTCCTACCAACTTATTTTTTCTTCCCTCTTTTATTATCCCCTCTTGTTCATTGTTGCCTCATGTGTGGATATATCATATTTCCTCTATTATCAGTTCCACTTATAATTTTTAGTTCTATATACACATGTTAGAAAATACTTACTTTTTGGGTGTTTTAACATCTCATTGGATTTTTTTCATTCTTGCTCAAATCGATGTTCGAAATTGGATGGATGGAACTCATTAAAAATGGGGTAGATAGTTTATATGATTTCCCTTAAAATTATTATAATTTTTTCCATGTATCATTGTGAAACATGCCAATGATTCATTTTTTTATTCTAAAAAAAAAATTAATTAAATTAGGTATTGAGAATATGTCATTGATCCAACATTAAAGGATGGAGTTTGGGAACCTCAAATTTAACCACTAATTTATTTGAGTTCAATATTATGATTATGGACTATAATTTTCTTTTTTTTAAAACTCCCATGAATGTGTTATTAACATTCCATGGCGCACTATAGATGATTAAATGAATAAAATGTTTTGGATGTACCTATTGGGTCATGATATATTTTTTTATTAAATTTTACATTACCAAAATTAAATTAAATTAATTGAGTTTAATTGGTATCAATTTATTATGATTCATCTAGTAGTAGAAATTTTATATGAGTGTTTTATATGACCATCTATTTTTATATATGGAGTATCTAATTGAATAATTATACTTATAATGATATGGATTGTTTTCATTGCACACATTTTAAAATAAAAACCACAATGAGTTGAACTATATTCATAAATATCGATACAAAATATTTTAATCATATAAATAGTTATTAAATACATTTTAATGGAGAGATTAAATATATCACACATTAAGAGATACTGAGTTTCTTATGTTGGAATTCATTGGGTGGGAACATTGGCTTGGTAAATTATATTTATCCTTGGGGGATGAATGGGTTCCTATCTATTGAATTCCATGGATAGGATAATATGTTTAACAAATTATATATACCTTGAGAGAATATGATGTTCTATATAAATAAACCTTTGGATGGGATTATACGATATTTAAGATTATATATAACATGGGTAATAATCAGATTCCTCCCAGAGAATTATACAGAAAAAATCATTAGTTAATAAATTATACTATACTAGTGAACCAGACATGGGATCCTTATATAGAATTTATTGGCTTGATGGATTACCGAATTAAATTACACCATGAGTGACACATGGGTACCCTTGTAGGAATAATATTCAAGGGATCGTAGGACAACTGTAATTTATTAAATGCATGTTCACTTATATAATTGATTTCATTAGGATTACACAAGATCCTATATGACTGATATTATTTTATATCATTGGATATATTCCGAAGATGGGTTGATTTTAATGATGCCTCATCATTCACTATTACTATGATGATTCATGGATCCCAAAGATATTCCTCAGGTTTTAGAACGTACAATATATATAGATATAGTTGTTACTACTTATATAATAAATATATGAAAATAAATATATATTCAAATATATGTATACAATTTTTTATATAAATTAATATATTCACATTTTATATAGCTAGATCATATTTAGAGGTATTATAGCTTCTTCTCCAGAAGGTATGCTTGGCTAGGGTTTCATTGATAAATTAGATCCTAATATAATTAAATTTATTTACATATTATATTATTGATTTTCCAAGACACATATGTATATTAAATTTATAAAATGGATATTATTAGATATCATTAGTAATGATTTACTGGGTTAATCTCACACCATGTTCTAGCCAATGTTTTACTATGGTACCTAAATAGACCTCCTTGTGGTAGGAAGAGGTTATTGATTCAAAATGATTTTGGATTACATTTCATGTTTTTTTGATATGGTAACATAGGATCAAAAGACTGGTATTGAGATGTGAATGATCATGGAGATAAACATTGGAACATTTTTACTTTTTTTGAAGTAAGCATATATTATCATTTGTATGTATACAACTTGTTTACCATAGCTTCACATGGACATGCATAGTTGTATATTTGGAGATGGGATTTTTCTATGTAATTATCATCCCTTGATTAATTTTTTTATATTTCTACATAATTTAACTATGGTATAGAGGTTATATACTCCCAACTGTACCATCATTATACTCTTACTACTATTCATCCTCCTCAAGAATTCAACGAGGCGTGCTTGAGGTTGTGTGGTGACATTTTGGGAATCCCTCTATATAGTTATTAGAGTCACAAAGTTACACATCATGTGTGTTCCAAACTGAATTATAATATTTATTTATTATTTATTCATATAATATAGTAACATAATAATTTACACCATGTAATATATTATTTACTTATTAACATTTATTACGTTTTTATTGAAAGTAGTTTTTAAAATCATTATTTTGGTTGATGAATTCAATATTTTCCATGAATGTTTTGGTTCAATAATTTTTTTCATTTTACATTGATTGTGGTATGATAACTAATATGTTCTTAATTATTATTAAAATATGATATATATTCAATATATATATATATATATATTTAATATCTTCGATAAAATATATAAATAGAAAAATTAATTTCATAGTTCTTTGAGATAGTACGTTATACATACACATAAAAATTTATATTCATATTTTAATGGATGAAAACAAATAAAGGTAAATAACTGTTAAAAATAATAGATTCATTTTCATATTACATATATAGTATATAGTTATTAAATATATTATTATAACTACTAATTTCTAGTGGAAATAAAAAACAATACATCACAATGTGGAGGTTGTTGACAACACATTCATATGAGCATCATTATTATAATTTAGTAGATGAGATTGTAGAAGGTATATATGATAAAATAATTATTGAAGAATAATTGCTTCCTTAATTTAATATAATTATTAAACACACAATAATGAACTTCCATGAAATATAGTTATAAAAAATGATTCTCATCACTATGTAGAAGTTGTATTGTACATGGATGCATGAGTGATACATCAACATCCCATTTGATTAGAAAGATAGATGATAATGATTTCTTTATAATCATAAATACTCATAATATTTTGGATAATTAAATTATTAATTTAGGTAAAAATCACATATTTATTGGATGTAATATAAGTAGTAAAATAAAAGTGATCAATTAAGGAAATTATGTTTTCTTAGGAAGAATTGTATAAATATCCACTTAATGTCAATTGGGTTTCAATTTTTCAAATTCTAGAACCTCCAAAACATGAAAAAGCATAATGGGAAGGTATTTTCATTGAATTTTTTAAAACATACTAACACTAAATGGGTGACGAATTATGAGGATGATATTCCCATTTATAATTGATATGAGTTGAAATCATTTAATTTTTCAGCATTTTATAACATTAATATTTTAATATTTTTTAAAAATATTACTTAAATGACTGATATAATAGTTTTATTAAGGTAATGTTGAAATAAAACGTTCCAATTTGGACTAGTAAAGTGTTTATTTTATTTTTACTATTCATTTTTTGTTAATGCCTCAAGAAACCTTTCTAACCCTTTTTAAGGATATAATTTTGTTATTTTATTTGCAATTCCTTATGGGAAAAATGAAACTGGACACATGATTAAATTATTTTCTATTAATAATAAAAATTTTATGTCCATTTTATCAAATTAATTTTATCGAAGTGGTTAAAATTAATTTTATATTTATACAAAATAATGCGAGGAAATATATTCTTGTGTAAAACATATTTTACTAAGTAAAGAATTTATATAAAAAATTAAAATAAAATAAATTATAAATATTGTAATCACATTATTTTAAATTAAATCCAAATAATTTTATCATAAAAAATTAAAAATATATATCAATTTCAATAATTTAAATGGAAATAAATTTTTCAATAAAAATAAATTTTTTCTTTGTTATTTGAAAAATATGTCTATTCATAAATCTATTAATAAATAAATTAAATGAATATTTTACATAACAAATTCCTAAATGAATTTAAATTTTTCAAATATAATTTCATCTATTTTGAAATTATAATTATACAATTTTCTCTCAATTTTAAAGAAATGAAAAAAACTTATTTTCCAATTGTAAAATTATTAAAAAAAATTATGTTCCTTTTCATTAATATATTTACATGATATAAACCTTTCATTTTAATATTTTTATAAATATTAACATCATAAATTTAATTTTATGGTTATATATTTATACTATATTAAAATATAATCATTATATAGTTTTTTGTTTTTCTAGACATAGATGAAAATAAATTTATTTGATGTAATAGATATCATAAAATCTAATTTTGTTCTAATTAATCCCTAAATGGATAAATATCATTGAGAGGAATAAAATACCCCATTATAGATAGTGAAATTTGTTGGACTTGTTTAATTTTGGTAACTTATATTTATTGGGTTTATCAGTGTGATAGATTTCATTTAGAAGATGTGTTATTGAAGAGGTTACCTGGTGTCCAGGTTACCTATTATAATGGATTATTTTCTATTTCTTATCGTCTAAAATTATGTTATCATGTATCTCTATTAACTTTAGTTAATTGGGATATAATTTATTCCAATTTTATTATTTAGGTTTCCTAATACATTTATACATTCTAAACCTTACATGGTCATTTTGATTGTACATGAAATAACATAAATAGATTAAGGGTAGTTCGTTGATGAAAATGGAGAACATGACCTCAATGATGTGTGATATTATATCTACAATGATTATAAAATAGGTTATAATTAATTAATCTTGTAAATGCTCATTTTAGATAACCATTAAACATATTTTCTCAACACTAGTTTATGATTTAGTTTTTAGGAATATATTTTTTCCTAATAAAATTGGGGTATTTAACAATTTACTTCTAGTGGGATCTTATCATGATTCCCATGATTTCATAAATATTATAACTAGTTATTTACATGGTATTGAGTTATTGTTATATAATATAATTTTGGATTATAAACTAGGACATTAATCTATGGTATTGCATTTAAAGAGGTGTTACTTCAAAATTGTATTGACAATCCCTTGACTAATTGTATGTAGGATTAAAGATGAAAATGTAACATACAACTTGTAAGGTAATGCCAAAATGGGTTTAGTAATGCCAGTGTTGTATAAAATACATGTTAGTAGTATTTGGAATGATAAAAAATTTCAGGTTTTAGTGTCAAATTTTTGTGATTTTATGGAAATAATGTCCATGGATCTGCATTATGTTTCCATAAAAATATATTAGTGGGAGCCCAAGGTAGGGTCATGAAGATCCCATGGAATAGATTTTTCCTCCGTTAAATGGTCATATATTTGGTATGGATTTTTTCATGGGAATAGATCATATGATATACAAATCAGTGTTGTGAATAATAGATCCAACACTCCTAGTGTAGTGAACTGCCTTATTTCCCATAGAGTTGGAAGATTTTCCTCCACCTATTGAGCATTATATTATTCTGGTGTTTTAGGATATTTACAAGCATATACTAAGAGATAAAAATTTAATTAAATATAATAAATCAAAACATTTCTAGGTAAACATTACCCTAACGAACTAGAATAATTATTTAATGGGGTTATATAGGTATTTCACTTTTTTTTGTAAACCCTTAGACTGGGTGGGGGTTCATGCATGCATGTTTCTCCTTCCTGAGATGATTTACGAGTATAATTTAATCATTTACACCTTTTATGTGATGACCCTCCAATAGATAGTGTTGGATCACTTAATTGATGATGAATATAACAAAAATACTTTGTGGTACGTTTATATCAAATTGTATTTGTAGTATTTTTAAAGAATATTTCTTATATAAAACTATTCATCAAAGATTATTGACATAAAAAATTACTCCCATTAAATGATTAAGAATATTTAACTTCATGAATAAATTTTTATGAATTTTCGTCATTTATAGACCCAATATAGAATGTTAACTCTCCATATTCCCACCAATTTCAGGGTTTTCATGTGGTTATTACTGATCAGGTGAAATTTAATAACACAAAATTACCCACACTCCCAGTTAGGGTGATTAAAACATAATTATTTCATTTGTTTCTCTAATAAAAAAAATAATATCTTAAATTTAATTCCTGAAAACATAGAACTAAAAAATTGGATCACATATATATTCTTGTATATTTATTGTGTAATGTTTTAGAAAATTAGGGGAAAAAGATACATTATAACACACATGTGTTAAAGTGAGTAATTGTAATTTTATACCATGCAATCCTTATTTCACAATATTTCTTCAACACCTCAAATACAATTATCCAAACATGAATCCATTATTTTCATAAATAATTTATAATCAATCATCATAAACTGTGAATAATTAAACATAATATGGGTGAGATAAAATGTGTTATAACAGCCAATAATATCTTTAAAATTTGATATAATTATTTATCTTAAGATGAGAATAAGTTTAATATCACTTAATCAATGACCAAGAGGATAAACAAATATAAATCAAAACAATAAATTTATATATTATCCTTCATGTAACTAGGAATAATTCATTAAATGTAGATAGGTTAATAAGAATCATGAATCATGTACCATGTAATGTAAATAATTATTTAAAGAAAAACTAATAACCAATTTAAATCAAAATGAAAGCAATATAGTATCATTGAATTTTATCATCTTAACCCATTGGAAAATTGTTCAAGAAAAAAATATATCCTATTTAAATCCGTAAGTGAAACCTCCACAGTTAACTCCCTAATTAATTTTTAATAGAAAAGGATAATTACACAATGAATTAGTTAATTATAATGGTTCTCAGGAAACATTTATTATATATTAGGCTCAACCGACATCAAATGATATATTATAATTTTCCTTAACCATCTATATTTTTGAAGTACTTATAATGAAAAAATATTCAAAATCATTGAAATTTATACATAACACCCTCACAAAACAATCATCATATTATTGAGTATTTTACATAGGAAAAGTTAAGTGTTATATAACAATACCTTTTCCAAAACCATCATAAGGAATACGGAGAAATAATATGAATGGTATCATAAGATAACATTTATCATGAATAAGATGACACATTAAAAATAGAACACATAGATGAAATTACCTTTTACAATAAATTTTTCTTACACTGATTGATTTAACTATCAAAAATTATAACAATTAATACCTCATTAAAACAACAATAAATCATCTAGATAAAGGGTATGTATAGTATTATTATAGTATATCCCCTGTCAAGTAAATGTACCATCATACGATATTTTCATTGATGAATCATAACAACAACAATATATAATTTAATTCGATATCAAGGAAAATAATAATTTCACATTGAATGTATCCTCTAATAAAAATAAATTTAATAAAATGAAAAAAACATATCCTCTAAAAGAATTATACGAATCATATAATTTAATATTTATAAAAACAAAATCCTTGAAATTGAATTAAAAATTCCATTTCTAAAATGATTAAAAAATAAACCTTATTTTGAATCATTTTTAAATATATTAAAAAACATCCCAAGAGGAAAAAAATAAGAAATATATTTTTAAAAAATAACTTAAATTTTTTTTCAATGAATATTTTAAAAAATTATGTAATATTATTTTTGGATAAAATAGCATTAATGAAAAAAAGAACATATGGATATTGAAGAGAATGATTCTCGATCAAAATAAATATTCATAAAAAATATAATTTTCATAAAAAATTATAATTTATTTTTTTCTCGATAAATAAAAAAATCAAACAAATTATTATCTAATGTAAATAAAAATTGTTATGTTTACGAATATAACATTATATGAATTTTATTAAAGGAACACTGAACTAAAAAAATCATGGAAAATAGAGATTTTAATATAAAGCATTTATAGTTTTGTTAACATTCAAATAAAATATCATTGAAATGAATAGAATTTTAAGCCTATATAGGTACGATAATTTGAATGAATTGATATGTAAATATTCATTAATGAGGTATTAAATACTCTATACATGGAAATCATTGTGCAGACCATGGAACATATTTGAGTATAATGAGATTTAGTCCAATAAAAAGTATATTGAGAACACAACAATCGACATGACAATTAACGAATATAGTTATTAAGATAAAATATTTAAATAAAAACGAGAAAATAAATAATAAAACAATTTATAGACCATATGACACAGAATTAAAGAAAAATAATTCCACTAATGTAGATTTAAAACCAATAAAATTCAAATTTAGTAAAGGAAAACCATAATAGTTGGTGATGTTTGAGATAAATGCTCATGAATGAAATAATTTCTATTTAATATTAAAATAAAATTAAATATGGATTATTCATGATTTAAAATATAAAGAGAAGTTATATACTATATAAAATAAATTAGGTGTGTATCATTAAAATGTGCCTTAATGAAAATATATTAAGAATAAATATAGTACATTGAGTGAAATTCATCCACACATTCTATATATCTCCTTTGAAAACTTGTATAATAATTATTGTATTCATAAATAACCATTTCTAGGTTCTATAATTTATCTCTAATGAATTTATTTATATTATTTTAGTTACATATTTAATTAATTAATTAGTAATGTCAACATTAGGTGATTTGGGGACATTTTATTCATAATTTTTAAAAGTAATTTGTTTTCATCCATGGAAAAATAGGTAGTTTTTTTCATGAAATTTTTCTATTAATCATTCAATATTTATAATATTATATAATAATTTTTCATTTAGTACCAACCAAAAAATATGGTTATAAACCATGAATTATGTTAAATATAAGAGACAATACATCTTACACATGAATGAGTATCATTAGCATTATTCATCGATCATGAAACAAATAAAGTATTATATATTCGTAGAAAATTTATATTTATACCTTAAATACTATATTATTTATATAAATTTACATATATATATCCCATCTATTTTATTTTGTGATGAAAAAATTCAAATACCCTCTTAGAGGTGGTAATTCACACGTATGCATGAATGACGTTATCATTTTTAAAAATATTGAATTTTAATAAAATATATTATATTATAACATTCCATAATGATAATTATTTCATGTATTTTGTATAAATAAATTATAGAAATAGTTATAAATATCTATGAGAAGTAGTTACATAAAATGAGTTATATTGGTTTGTGAGGCAATGGTCTAATGTATAGACCAACAAAGGATTCATTTCTCATTTGATTTAAGAAAATGAAGGATAAATGTTAGGAAATTAACACAATATAATATCACTATGTCTAAGATAATTTTTCTATTATATGATAACTTTTTATGTTGAATATATTCATTTCAAATAAGAAATTAAAATATAACATTAAATTAAGAGTCATACATATTTTTTGGAAACACTAGATTTTTTAACACATTATTAAAACTATTGTTGTTATTATTATAAAAATAATATCCCAATTACATGTGCATGAATTTTAAGAAATTCTTTTTTAGGGTTATGAGGGAAAATTTTTTTTTTTGGGAGAGATTATGAGAGTGCAGGACTTTTGAGAAGATAAGGGAAAGGATTTCTTATATTATCTTTATTTATATGATTAATATAAATAAATTTTTATTTTAAAATAAATCATGTAACAACCCATGATTTTATAGTATGATTTTTTTTAAATTCAATAGATTGTGCTACACACAACACCGAGTTCGAGCGCATCATGAATTACAAAACTAGCTATTCAAAAGATATTATGAATTTTATTAACTAGATTTTGAATTTTATATAATCCATATAATTTTAAATTTTGTATTATGTGTTTCTTAGACATATTATAAGAACAAATTCAATTTCTCAGATAAAAAATGTAATTTAAAAAAAATTCAATTTTACCACATTTTAATGGTTAACCATTTTTAAATCTAGTATTTGACACTTTTATATATTCAATTTGACTAAATAAAATTATTTTTTAGAATCAACATATCAAAATTTACTTTGGATGAAATTCTGTATTTTTTTAATAATATTAATTTTTATGATTAGTGAGAAATACTATATTTTAATTCAAAATTGACATTTAATCTAATTTATTTATAAGTTTAGATAATTTTATAAATAGGTTTTGAAGTGTTATTAGTTTAATTTTGGTCATTGGAATTAATTTCAATTCGATATTATTCATAAACAAGTGTCAATCTTTTGATAGTTATTGTTTCCTAAAAACACGCTATTCATTTTGACATCGGGAATTAAAACAATATAGTTTATTTTCTTTTATTATTCTGGATATATAATATATATATGATATCAAAATCATTTATATCATTCTAGAGATATTTTATTTTTAACCACATGGAAAAATTCTAATTATAATAAGATCATTTTTTACTGAAGTTCCGAACATCGATAAAATATCCAATATGAACTCAAATAATTAACTAATTGATATAGCAAGGTAATAAGTTATATAAAACGAATAATAAATTTTAAAAATGTTTTTAATCCAAATGAAATTAATAGAAGTTTATTATTCACGAATAACAAGGAACATACAAGACAAGTCAGACATCAGTTAAGGGATTTCTTATATCACTTTTAATTATGTGACATTTCCATTATTCACAACATATTTATTACATGTGGGGTATTGTGCACATTCATTTGATATATATTATCATGATTATCCTTATATTCATTTTATTTATTGATTAATTTTTTTATTAACTTTTTTCATACGACTCGATTGATTACAATGAATCGGGGTTTTTCATCTCCATTTTATTCCCGAGAGATTAATGCTATATTGGAAAATATTTACTTTTGTGTGGAGTATGTACTGACCATGATGGTATTATTTTTGTAATATACATTAAGTTATCGGTATTTACATCTTCATTGTAAGATACATTATTCATGGGGTGTATGTTTCATAAGTTACCAAATCGGTAAGGGAATTTCAAATTTCAATTTCCACTCATTGGGATTTATGCATAGTTAATTGATTATTTTAACCCATGAATATGTGTGGAATCATTATTCTTTATTTGTGTAGGAATTTCCACTCCCCTTGCAATGGATATATATTTGACATAGATAATCACTCCATTTATTAATTCTGAATTCATCGATATGAACATGATAATAGTAATTTTAACTCAATCTCCTTTTACATAGTTAATCATTCAATTCATTGGTGTGGCTTTTCCAAGAATATATGTGAATTTCCTCGGATTTATTTACACTGAATATCCAATTTTATTTACTGTATTTATATTCTTCACGCATAATTATATCATTAATTTATCCTAAACCTAAGGATAAAATATTTATAAGGGATTTAATCTCAATTTACATTCCATTGAGACTTCTTTTTTGGTATACACTAATTCACTTTTATATGGTGTATATAATATACATTGAAATAGTATATCATTAATCCCATTATTATGATAATATTATAAAGTTTTTATTACCTCACTTATTTGTATTCAACTATCTATCTTTTGGTTAGGAACACCAACTAAAATATCATTTTAATGTTTTAAGGATTTTTTATTCTAAATCATTCTCATTATTGTCCCAGTTTTAATAATGGTATTAAGTATTTATTTATATGGACATTAATGTTTTCAAATTATTATTCCATTTAAAAGTTTCAAATTACTATAATACAATTTGATTTAAAAATCAATTTCAAACGGATTCATGATAAATAGTGAGACGTTTTAATGATGTCAAGAAACAGGGGGATAATTCCCTCAAATAGTTTTGATGGTTATCTTCATCTATGTCAATATCCTTATGTATTCTCTATTGAGGTTGATGTATTATAATAAAATATCTTATATTGTATTTAATGAGTTATGTTTGACAATGTATGTGTTATTTTTATACTATTAATTTGTTGTGGTTAAAATATTTACATTTCCTATGTTAGTTTTAAAACGAATGTTTAGATTATGTTTTACCCTTTTCATATTTGTAATTAATTGTACATAATAAGTAATGGGTGGATCCCTCTATAGATCCTCGATGCATCGGTAGGTCTCCTGATATAAACTAGTGTCTTGGAAAAAGGCATTGACAAAATATTATTTGTAATCTTGGCTCAAGGCCTTGACTATGTGGTTATGATGTACAACATTATGCATTCCATAATTATGATATTATCTATTGATATTTCATGTGTTTATTCGACTAGTAGAATAAAATTACTATGTTTTATTATGTCATTATTTACTCATCTCATATTCCTACAATAAAATGTTAATGTTAATTATTTGGAAAGGCATGTGTTTTTAATTATTCCCAATGAATAATGTTTATGTTATCTTCTATTGTACTACTAACTATTACTGAGCATTTGAGCTCACCCCTTTCTTATGTATCATTTTCCCAGGATATAAAGAAGTTAGTTATATCTGAATTGCAGGAATATTCTTGGAATCCTAGATGTTTCTGATTGAATAATTTAGTGTTTTTTTCTTTTCATGTTGTAATGTTGAACTTATCTATGTATCTTGTTTCCAAGACTACTAAATGGATCAGTTATTTGGGACTTGACTCCTATTAATCATTCCAATGTATTAAAATAATGCACCGACTACTGGATTCTGGGGTCGGGGTGTTACAATTGGTATCAGATAATGTTTAGTAAAAACCATGGAAACTAGATTTATATAATCTCTGATTAGAGCACAATACCCTAATATAGACTTCGAGGATTAATATAGAATAACATTCTAGAATTTTTGTAATGTAGAGATTTTTTTATTTTCCCATAAATACATCACTATCTAGATAAGAGCAGGTAGAGGGGGTTCTAGAATAGATATAACTAGAAGTAAAAACTCTGATAAGGAGTGTCGGGCATGACCCGGGTACCCTGGTACATGAAAACGGGCCTTGATATACTATTGATTCCGACCCTCTCAGGGGATATTCTTAGAATAATTTACATTTTCATTACAAACCGATTTGACGGATTTTAATATAAGATGACAATAAATGACCTTTGTTAATCCTAAGGTGTTTTAAATTGAAAATAATGTGTCATGATATTCTATAAATTATTTTATGAATATTGTTACGCAAACAATGCTTTCTGGTTTTATTCAATGGCTTGATTCCAAGAAAGTCATAGTAACATTGGGCATGATGTACAAGGTGGGAACGGTGGCGGAAATGAGCAACATAATGGAATGTTGATAGGTGTAAAATATACCATGTTCATGATGAATTAATTTTCCAAAAATATGATCAACAAGATATATATTAACCAACTCCCACACTCAAAAAAGATAAGAAATGTGGTAAATGATAAGAGATCTAGCAGTGAAGTCAACGGAGAATATAAAGATCATTTTCCATCTTGCAGGAAATGTGGAAGGAGACACCTAGGATGGTGTCTTCATGAAACAATAAAATGATTTATGTGTGAGAATGGAGGATATAATGTGATGAATTACTGAGGAAAAATGAAGAATAATATGGAAGAAAATAAAATTCATCCCATGAATCCATTTACAGTCATTTTTCATAAATGTATGGGACCTGGCCATTACCCTAGTGAATTCCCTATTCTATAGGATATCTTCTGGGTTAAGTAAAACGCTATGTAGAAATAAATGGATTTTGAAATGTCTAAAAAGTATTAGTAATATTTGTTGATGGGATTATTTAGGAAGACATTTCTCGTGTATTTTCAATCCATCTGTTTGTCATGTGAAAATGTAATTTGATGAAGTATTATCTTATCCTTTGTGGATATAGTTATAAATAACCATTTAGATTTATATGATCATTCAGTATGAGGAAATTACAAGTTATTAAATTTTGGGATGAAAATGTGAGGTATGAGATAACAGTTGAGATGAAATTATGTTATGGTTACTTTGAGGAACCAATGTAATTTATTGGGATATTATAAAATTATATAGTTTTTGAAAAACAACAACACATAGACCCTGTGACAACCCATCGCCTTGTACAATGCTGCGAGAATCAAACCCACAAACATAGTGCAATTGGGATTTATCGCCAACCACTAGACTACGTGATTTCATGGTTAGTGTGACTAATTATTTTTAGTTAAATGATTGTATTGATAAATAATAATTTGATTTGGGATCTTATGTCTTATAAAATGGATAACCTTAGTATAGGAAAATTATTTGGTTATTAAGTGATAAATGTTATTTTGGAAGACGATTTCTCTGTTGGGAACTCTATATTCATATGGAAAATAGAATAATATTTTTTTCATTTCAGGAGTAATGGTGGATTTTTATATATGTTTTTATTGAGGATTTATAGTGATTTGGGAAATTTATGGAAATTATTAACCTATCATAGAGAATATGTGATTTGGTTAATTAATATTAATTATGTGACTTGAAGTGTAGTCCATGTCATTTGGAGATACAATTTAATGTGGAAGACTACATAACCAAATTTCTCTATGTTATGGGCTTCAATATTAGTTTGGATTATATTGAAGTATTTAAAGGAAAATTGGTTATTGAATGATATATTTTTTAACTTTGGGGTATTGTTGGTTTAATTTTAGAAATTAAAAATAATATTTCTTTCTCTTAAGGATTATAATTTTTTGGGATCATCTGATCTTGTACTAACCATTTGGGTTTTGGTTAATCTCTAATATCAAGGTAAATATATATTTTATCCTTTGAGGATCGTGTGATTCTCTTGAATTTTATTCTAGCTCTTTCGGTGTGACTAAGTTATCTTGAATACTCAGTGGTTGGAAAAAAGATGAGTTAGTTGTAGAAATTTATTAATGTAAAAAACTCTAAATAAAGAGTAAGTATATATCATTATGATCTTAGTAAATCTCATAAATTCATCAACATTATGAAAATGGAACTTCAAACAAAGAAAAAACGTTGTCCATTTACTTTTACTACTAGGAAACTATTGACTTTTTATCCCATCCCATGCTTTTTCTTTTCTTTTTATTAACTTTCTACTAATCATTTTTTATATCCCTCTCTATAATAACATGACATATAGTTTATCTTCCATATCCAGGTTTTCTTACATGGAATCCTAGTATGGGTTATATCGAGTGACCATTGTACTTCTCTTTCTTTCTTTTAAAGTTAGAGTTTTATTGACTCTTTTTCCAATGTGGGGATTTCAATGATGTTCCCATTCGCAATTTTAAAAATTACAATGATAAATTTTCTATAATGGGAAATAATGTAACACCACGAGATTTCACAGTAAGTTATTTTCTTTAAATTCAATAGCTTTCACTACATGCAACACTGAGTTCGTGCACACCACGACTTACTAAATTAGTTATTCAAAAGCGGTTATGAGTTATATTAATTGGATTTCGAATTTTATATACTCCATATAATTTTAAATTATGTATTATGTGTTTATTAGACATATTATAAGAATAAATACAATTTTTCAGATAAAAAATGTATTTTTTAAAAAAAATTCAATTTTACCACATTTTAATGGTGAAAGCTTTTTAAATCCAATATTTGACCCTTTTACATATTAAATATTATCAAAATAAAATTCTTATTTAGAATCAAGACATCAAAATTTTCTTTGGATAAAATTCTGGTATTTTTCTAATAATAATCATTTCTTATGAATACTGAAAAATATCGTATTTTAATTCAAAAATAACTTTTAATATAATTTATTTATAAGGTTAGATTATATTTCAAATTGTTTTGGAAGTGTTATTAAATTATATTTTAACCCTTTAATCCAATATTAGTCATTGTTATTATTTTCACATTAAAATTATTCATAAACAAGTTGCAATCTTTTGATAGTTATTGGATCTTAAAAATACACTTTTTGTTTTGACCAAATGAATTAATTTTAAATTAATTAATGAAACTTATATGTTTTGAATTTGGTAAAATATTCAAAAAAAATTATTCATAATATCAAATATAGCTTAGGCTGAATTACTAGTATTTTTATAAAAAACATCAATTTTTTATGAATCGTAAAAGCACTTAGTATTAGTTAAAAAATGACTATTTCATTTAAAAGAAATTTTACTACTTATGTGAATTGAATAGAAAAAATAGGATATACATGGTTGTTATTAGTAATTAAAATATTTTTCAATAAGATAAACAAAATTTTTGATGAATAGTATCTTTTGATTTATATTTACCACATTTAAAGGTATATGAGGTAATTCAAGTTAAAAAGAATATTATAATAATAACAAATTATCATAACACTTGTCATAAATTTATTGGATCAGTCATGGCCGACCATGGGCATTCTTGGATCGATTTGGGGACCCCATGGAGCCACTTATGAGTGAAAATGACACTTGATTTTAATTAACTTAATGTAATGAAAAAATGATAATAACAAATAGCTTTTAGTATATGAATTTTTATATGGGGTTATATAAGTCAAATTTTAGACTATAAATATTTCTTTGAAAGAGAAAACGATTTTCTACATTATGGAAATTTTATTATAATTTTTTTACAACAAATAAAATAAATTATATATTACACAATAATGATGTACTATTTACATCATTAATAAATAATTTAAATAAATATGATTATTAATATTAAAAAAATATCTAAACCTAGTCCAATTATTATTGGATTATTTTATTTCAAACATGAGTCATATTATATTCGACTGTAATTAGTTTTTGACCATTAGAAACCGAATATCTCTCTATAATAAAATAATATTTTCACACTTTCCTAAAGAACCCCACCACCCCCTTATAAATGGACACCAATTCTAACCCATTCCACACACCTCTCATGCCCCTTGGATCATCCAAACCCTAACCAAATAAGCTCACAAGTTCCCTCTCTTACACCTAGAAGCTGTACCATATGCATAAGTCACTTCTAGAAGTCCTTTTAGTTCAAACCAAAGGAATTTACACAAATTAAAGGTAACTATTTCTCTTAATTTTTTTTATTTTGTTATATTTTACTTATCCACCCCCCCCCATTCTCTTTTTATTAGTTTACTTTATAAAAAACCTGTAAAAGAAATATACTAGGATTTTTTTTTATAGGATGTTTTCTATCTACACATCCGCACACCTCCATCTAATGGGTGAAGAACATACTGTTTCTGTGGTTGACAACCAATGCCTCATGAAACGATGATTGTTCGATAATCTCTTACAGCATATCATGGTTTCCATTATGATGGCACTGTATTTATATATGATATATATTATGTTTATTTTTTATTTTTTTCTTCTGTATTTTCCATTTATATCATACATTTATGGTTTCTATTATGGGTAAAACGTGATAATTTCATTTGAGGAAGTTCAGACTACAACCCCATCAATGTGATATGACTCGTTAATGACATGTGTGGGATGTAAAAAGTATGGAGTTAATGATATAATATAATATATTATTCTGGAATTATAATTTATATTTTTATCATTATGTTTTAATTATATTAAAATACAAAATATAAATGAAAGTATCATTTATGCATACATACAGCATAATGTCTCCATGAATGTTGAATTTCATTTCTTATATGAATTTTTTTTATAAAATTATAAGTAAATATATATACTATATATATAATATATATATGATATCTAAACCATTTTTATCGTTCTGGAGATAATCTAATTTTTACCACATGAAAAAATTGTAGTTATAACAAGTCCATTTTTTACTCAAGTTTCGAACATCGATAAAATATCCAATATGAACTCAAATAATTAACTAATTATTATATCAAGTTAATAAGTGACATAAAAGAAAAAATAAAAATTATAAATTTTCTTAATCATGTATAAATTAACTTAATTTTATTATTCTAGATGAACAATGAGCATACAAGACAAGTCGGACGTGTGGTAAGGGGTTTCTTATATCACATTAAATTTTTTGAGATTTCCATTATTCGCCACTTATTTATTTTATGTGGTGTATTTTGTACAGACAGTTGTTATATATTATCTTGATTCCAGTTATATTAATGGTATTATGTGATTCATTTGGTGGTGATTAACATTTGTTCATACGACTCGATTGATTACAACGAAGTCAGGATTTTTCATCTCACTTTTATTCCCGTGAGATTCATGCTATATTGGCCACTATTACCTTTTGTGTAGAGTATGTACTATTATTTTTGTAATATAATTTAATTAATGGGTATTTAAATCTTCATTGTATGATATGTATTTCATGGGGTGTATGTTTCCTATGTTACCAAATCGGTAAGGGAATTTCAAATTTCAATTTCCACTCATTGGGATTTACGTTCACTTAATTGATTATATTTATCCATGATTTTGTGTGGAATCACTATTTATTATTTTTTTACTAATTTCCACTCACCTTTCTGTGAAAATACATTTGATACTCATAATCACTTCATTGATAAATTCTCATGTCACCGATATGAACTTGATAATTGTAATTTTAACTCAATCTCCATTTATTTAGTTATACATCCGATTATTTGGTATAGTTTTTAATAGATTATGTGTGAATGTCCTCTGATTGATTTACACTGAATATCCAATCATATTTAGTGTATTTATATTCTTCACACATAATTATTTTGTTCATTTATCCTTAACCTAAGGATATAGTCTTTATAAGCGATTTCATCTCAATTTACCTTCCATTGAGACTATTTTATTGTTATACACCAATTTACTTTTATATGATGTATATAATGTACTTTGACATAGTATATAATGAATAAATTTATTCTCATGATATTATAATGTTTTGATTACATCAATTATTTTTATTCATGTGTCTCTATTTTTATAAGGAACTTTAACTAAAATATCATTTTAAATGTTTTAATGATTTATAATTCTAAATCGTTCTCATTAATGTCCATTATTTAAAAATGGTATTAAAGATTTATTTATATGGAAATTAATGTTTTCAAATGATAATTCCTTTTAAATGTTTCAATGTGGTATGTGACACTTTTATTCAAAAATCTATTTTAAATGGCTTCTTGATAAATAGTGATACTTTTAAATGTTTTCATGAAAAAGGGGGATATTTTCCTCAAATAGTTTTGATGATTATCTTCATCTATGTCAATATCCTTCATTAATCTCTATTGAGGTTGATCTATTATAACACAATATTTTATACTGTATTTAATGACTTATGTTTGACTGTTGATGATCTATTTTTTTACCATTCATGGTTTATGGTTAAAATATTTACATTTCTTATGCTAGTTTTAATACGAATGTTCAGATTATGTTTCATCCTTTTTATATGAGGAATCCATTGTACTTAGTATGTGACGGGTGGTGCCTGTAATAGCTCATTATAACATCGCTAGGTCTCATGAGACAAACTAGTGTCTTGGAACAAGGCCTTGAAAAAAATATAATTTGTAGTCTGGCACAAGGCCTTAACAACGTGGATATGATGTCCGACATTATGAATTACATAATTATGAGATTAGCTATTGATATTTCATGTGGTTATTTGACTTGTAGATACCCATGACTATGTTTTATTATGGAATAATTTACTCAGTGCATATCCCTTCCATAAAGTGTTCATGTTAATTATTTGTAAAGGCATGTGTTTTCAATTATTAACCATGCCTAATGTTTATGTTATCATCCGATTTATTGATTACTCATACTGAGCATTTGATCTCACCCCTTTCATACGTTTTATTTTCATAGGATATTAAGAAGTTAGTTATGAGTGACTTATAGGAAATTTCTACGAAGCTTGGATGTATCTAATAGAATTATTTATTGTTGTTTTTCCCTTCAAGTTGTAATTTTGAACTTTTGTATATATCTTGTTTCCATGACTACTAAACTAATCTGTACATTGGGATATTATTGCTTGTAATCATGAAAAAATATTAAAATAATGCACCAGCTCCTTGATTCTAGGGTTTAGGCATTACAGATCACAATAAAAAATAATTCTATGTTATGATTATAATGTGTTTATATACCCATGTCCAATAACATTTCTAGATTTTATGATGATGGTTTCAACGTTATGATTATGTTTTAACCCCGGTTATCCCCATTTTAAAATTATAGTGATGTCAATGTTTTTTTACACATTATGGATTCCAATTTTACTATAAAATAAATAATGCCCATTAATGAAAATGGTTGATATTTATGACTATTTAGAATTCAACTAGAATAGGTTATGATACATATGAATTTTAAAAAATTTAATAATTTTTTTTTGTTTTGAAATATATTTAATTTGATTTATATAGCTATTCATTGAAATTGATATTTGGAACAACATGTAATTGAATGAATTAAAATATAATCCTTTAAAAAATGCATAATATATTATATTTATCATATAAATTCATTGATAAAAACAATTCATTAATATTATAATACATATAATTTTTTTAAATCAATTAATTTATAATTATTTGAATTGATTAAATATTATGATGGCATTTCATAAGAATTTAATGTAGTTATTTCATCATTAAAATTAAAAAATAAATTACCAAAATAAAAACCCATTTATAATTGAATTAAAAATTTATTACTAAATATATTTTCCACCAAAATAATTTTATATTTTTTAAAATAACGGGTGTGTTATGTTTCAGTTTATAATTTTTTTAAAAAATTGTAAATTTTATATTAAAAATGACGATAGGAAAAAATTAAAAAATTTACAAATGTCCTAAAAGAGAAAACTTATCAATGAAAATAAATTCATCTTTTAGGTGCATTATAGGCCATATAAAATTATTTGTACTCTTAATAATGTGATGTACCCTTAACTAGGGGTAAAATATTTGTTAATGTTTCTATTCATAATGAAAAAAGACCCACATACTGATATATATAAATGTAATTAATGATATATAATTATTTTTTAATGACAATATTTATTGAATTTGATTATTATAATTTTAAAAAACTCCTTCACAATACCACAATTATATTTATTTTCCAAAAAAAATATTTTTAACCATAAAAATAGCTTATACTAAAATCTATTATAATTATGATTAAAAATTAAATTAAAAAGAATATAAATGATCAAATAAGTATTATTCTTGATTGAGGTAAAATTAAATTCATAATGTGATATTTTAATCAAAATATATAATAGTAGTGTTAAAATTTTTAATTTCATTTTTTACTAAAAATTAATTTTTTCAAGAGAATAACAAATATTCAATATGAGATAATATATATATAATGATTTAAAAAATGATAAACTTTATACCAAATAAATTTTTAATATATTTTAGATATTAATTTCAATATTATCTCATATTAGTAAATAATATTATTATTTGATGAAAACTAAATTTGGATCCATAAAATACATTACTTATAATTAAGCACTTACTTCTTAATAATTAATCAGTAATGTTATATTTAGAAGTAAAATTATAAATATTTCTAAATTTTTTCAATCATAATTAAATTATTTAATTCCATGTATATGTTGTAATGTTTATATTTAAATAATAATATTTTATGGTGTGTTTTAGTATGTTTTGGTGTATTATATACACTATCTCACATAGTTATCCATTAAAATATCATTATATTACATTATACCCAAATTAAATTATATTTGTATCCATTTGAAATAATTCATTATAATATAGGGTTTCAAATAGGAAAATAGAATTCTGTAAATCCATTCTCATAATAATTGTTTTCTAAAACATCACATGAAAAAATGGAATGAAAAATATAGCGGTTTTATGAAATAATGCATAAGTTTTTTTCTGAATAACAGAAAATTTACATACATGATAGTATATTCCTATAGAAAAAATATAATATCAAAATAATAATGATAATTATCAAGATCACTTATCATAAGTATTTGAATGATCATAATAGTCAATGGACATACCACAATAAAACAATAATGTATGGAAAATGACGTTATTTGTTAGACATTAACGTAATATGGTGAAATATTATAAAATCAAAAAATACTAAATTCAAGTAATTCTTTCAACAAGTATACTATGAAAATATTTATATATACTTTCATGAAATATATTATATCACGCTATAATTTATTTCCATCAAATATCATCTTTTTTGCTAATGATTAGTATTCAAGGTAAATCTATCATATTAGAAACAATAAAATGAACTTCAATCATATCACCTAATAAGGTATGTTATAAAGATATAATCCTACATTATCTACATATAATAAAATGGTCAGTACAATGTTATATAATTCCCTTAACAATCCAATATATTAAATTCCTCTAAATTAATAATCAAATCATTACATGGATCGATTGATAGATAAAAAATCATAAATGTTAAATTATATTAAAATAATCTACATAAATTAATAGTCAATCCTAAATAATAATACCATACCATTAATTATAAATCATCATAAATATTATATCACTCATCCAAAATAATGATTCTTGTTAGAACTAAGTGTTACGTGTACCACATCCACAAAAATTACCACCCAAAATATAATTAATTACATATAAATTCTATCTCTTAAGACATCTAAAGTGGTTCAAAATATATTTAAATTATGACCAACCATAATCATATAAAACCATTATGGTGTCCATATATCTTATGGTGACCCCTCATGAAAACAAATTAATCACCAACATTGTATATTACATGATCGAATTGAAACTATAACATCTATAGATCCACTCTCCTAGATTAAAAATTCTAAACACATTTTAATTACATTTTTATAATTAATATAGAAATTAATAACCCAAAGTTATCTATTAAATACATATAACATTAATAAGAAAATTTTGATTGCTTATATACCATATTAACCTATTGTTTAATATTTTTAATGTAATAGGAATTTTTTTTAATTATAATACACATGCATTGAAGTGGTTCATTTTCCTACCATACCGATATTTTCATGTTTCTAAATATGCCTCAGAAATACCTTATTAAATTTCATATACATGAAATTATTATATAAAAAAATAATTTAATATCATTATTCATATCCTGGGTATAAGGAAACATAAGAACGGTGAAAATAAACACAATGTAAAGGTAAAAAAGAATAATTAATAACTGATTTTAATTATTGAAAATAACATCATTGTAAGGGTATAATGGCATGCTAAAAGTGAATGATTATTAAAAAAGAGAGTTTATATCCATCAATACTAGGTTTTTCAATCATGTAATATGGAATATTTCATTACAAAAGTATAGGGAAATATTAATCATTAATTATGATCCATGTGAGGGAAATATTGTCAAAATAAATCATTAATATTATATTGAAATAACAAAAAAACATGCTTATATAATGGAACATTATCTCTATAACCCAATTAAAAATAATTTTAGAACTATCTAGTGCTCATTTAAATCCATAATATAATCCTCCCTAGATAAATCAACTTATATTTTTTAAGTGATATTACCCAATGCATTATAGACTTACATTATTTATCAAAAGCCATTTATTTTATCTCGATATTAGCCATAATAATGTGCAATATATGACTCAGTTATCATCCTATATAATTTCCATTTTCCAATAATAAATAATACATTAAAAATAATGCACATTTCAACCTAACACCATAAAAAATAGTCATTATTCCTTTATAGTGTTTTCTAATTCGAAATGAAATGCGTTTTATGATAATATACATTCAGAAACAACCATAGAAAATCTAGATAGAGAATATCATTGGTATCACAAGATTACATTACTGGTGAATATGAGTAGTCACTAATTTTTTTACATAAATTAAATTACCCTTACATGAAATTTTGTATTCATTGATTGATTTACATGTGTAAATGAAATTTGTTACTTTAGTATCTCTTTGAAACAATGATAATATATCGAAATAAATGGTAATTATGGAATAATAAAAACAAATAACAAATTTGGAATGTTAAATATAATGGGATTATCTCATTTATGAAATGAAATAATATTATAATATCATCAAACTATTTCTTCAGGAAACTACACAATCCATAATGAAAATCACAAGTACAAACTAAAAATCTAAAAATATTTTTGAATAACTAATCATTGAAAATATCATGGAAATAATTTAATTTACGATATAATGACGATAATTAAAATTATAGAGTTAAAATATTTTGATGTTTTTAATCATAAAAAACTATTTTCAATCTTTTGTAAAGAGCGACAATAGTGACATATGTGGAAATCATTTAAAAGATTAATATTAATTTTTTTAAATAAGGTCATTGATTTATTTAATTAACATATATAAAGATTTGTTTCAAAAGGTAATTCTTAATTTAATTTTATAAATAATGGATTTAGTAGTGAATGATTCCCACTAATATTGACATTAAATGATAAATATCACTTCAAAACAACATTATTTTATTATTCTTTAATCAATAGTAGTTGAAATGGAATCTAAAAATGTAACCCACATTTATTTACAGTAGAGATTAAATTATATTTTGTTAATTTAAATTTTATCATATTATATCCCTAAAGTATGCAAATCATAATTAATCCCAGATTTAATTGTTATTATAACATAAAGCATTTACCAGATTTGAAAATTTTGAAATCAAATGGTCAATAAGAAAAAGAGTATGATATAACTATGTAAAGATAATGAATTATGTGAATTAATATGTAAAAAATATAACTGGAGGTAGTATATATAAAATATATATAATTCATTGTTCATGACATATAACAAGTCTCATAAAAATGATATTGAGTTAGAGTAATCCTTTACAAATTTAATAAATTTAAATGATATAAATAAAAAATAATATGATTATGTGAAAATAGTTAAATACTATTAATATAACATAAAATATATAATAAAAAATTATATATCAATTAATACATTATCAGGGTATAAAAAATTTAATGATTTAATTGTATAAAATTATTAATGGAAATTGAGTTATGAAAATACTTACCATATAGTATCATTAAATTAAAATAATATTAGATAATATTACATCAACTGAATAAAAAATATCCATAAAAAAAATTCTCAATAAAACATCTAAAATTACAGTATATACGATATATAAATGAGCTTAGCTGTATAATATTATAATATAACGCAGTGAATATAAATTCAGATGAAATCACATTCCTCTAGTTTTGAAAATGCTTAAATATTCATTATATATTATTTAATAAAATTATAATATTTCTTCAATTTACTAAGAACCTTTTAAAATTATAATTCCTTATAATTAAATAATTTATTTTAATATCTGTTGATATATATTTTTGCTAAATTAGATATTTCTACGTAAGATGATTTGAGATTGTTCGAATCATAATTTCTAAAAATCTTCATTGTGTTCATGATGGTCATAGGGGGAACTGTGAAATTACCTATAGAATCAGCATTATGAAATTATTAGAAATTTTATATTAACTATACTTTAAAAATAAAAAATTAATTATTTTTGTGAATAACTAATTATGTTTCAATCATAAAGATGAATTGTATTATGAATGCATGTGTAATGATTCTATTATTCAATTACCAAAATTGAAGGGTGGTGAGTATTATTTTATTTTAGTATAATGAAAATTATATCATGAATAACATATTATTTCATTATATAAACTTATATATATTATTTATGTGAAGCAGATATGAAAATAAACCATATTTCATTATAGAGGTGATAATATACACATATGACCAAATGTTGTTGTCATTTTTCTGTAAGTGAAATGATAAGAAAATAGTGATATAATTTCATTATATAATGATAACTATTTAATTAATATCATATATTTATTATAAAAATATGTGAGAGGATGTAGTGAAAATTTAATTACACCAGTTTGTAAGGTGCTAGTCCACTGTATACATGAATGATGGATTCATTTCCCATGTGTGGGAAAAAAAGTTGGTCATAGTTTACGATAATAAAAATATAACATATCATTATATAAATGATTGGTTTGTTATTATTACAATAATTTTGAATATTATTTTTATAAATTTTAATATGAAATAAACTAATATGATCAGTTGTGAACATTACAACTTTTTCTGACAATATCTTTTTCATTAAAAATTACTACCTCTCTGGTTGGACTTATGATAAATACATGAAATTTTCATTGTGGTAGTGAAATTTAGGAAGGTATTTTTAATATTATTATATAATACAATTGGATTTTGAGGTGTGGAGAAGAGTGGATATAATGATCCCTTTTATATAACATGGGGGTAATTTTTGGAATTTCAAAATGTATTAAATAAAAAGAAATAATTATTGATGTTAAAAAAGAAAAAAATTTGTTAAATAAAATATAGGAAGATTATTGATCATTATAAAATCATCCATTAACATTTGGATATATTTATTTTATGTTTACACCTTTATAGTTTTATTCTAACCCATGTTATCATATTTAATACTTATAATAATATAAATGTTGTTTACTCATATGTGACAAATAATGTTCATATAATTAAAGAAAAATCCATAAATGTACCATGGTGGATGTTTTATACCAGATACCATTCAATTGGATTATGATACGATTTTTAGAGAATTTAAATCATTTATTAAAATATTATTTAATAAAAATATTTAATAATTTTTTTACAATCCTACTTATTTGACAAGGAAAATAAATTGAATATAAAAATAGAAATATAATCCTTCAAATCAAGCATTATGTTATATATTTCAAAAAAATTATTTGAATAAATTAATTAATTCATATTATATAAAAATTCAGTTTTTGAATATACTTTCTCTTTTTTATCTATTATCTGAATAAATAAAATTTCAATGTTGAGTCATAACGTAATTATTTCATAAATATAAAATAGAACAGTTTTTTTTAAAAATATCATTTACATTTAAAATAATAACTTTAAAATTGAAAATATGTCTGTTTTTATGTTACAAAATATTATAGATAATAATTTCAACAGTGTGGAAATTTTTCCATCATATTTACAAAACATTATATAAATATTTGAATCATGTTATTATGGAAATAAATATCCATGTTTTCAAATAATATATTAGTGTGGGTGAAAAATACATATAAAATAAAATATATAATTTTATAGAGTGTTTTAGGTATTATACAATTGTTTTTAAATATAATTAAATAATTTACCCTTAATGTGGTGAGAAATACTTACAACATTTAATATATATAAAAATAAAAAATATATAAATTTTATTATAATAATATGCAAATCTTGATTAAAATTATAGAAACAAGTTTTATATAATCAATACAAATAAATATTAATATAATGGAAAATTAAACATTCAAAAAGTGATAATAAAAAAGTAATTTTCCTAAATATGTGAATTTAATACAAATAATAAATTCATTTAAAATAATTTATAATTATGAATAAAAATAACATAATTATACATTATATAGTTAAATAAAACATGTATTAAGTTTTTTCAAGAAGTCAAATCATAACAATAATATTTAATGAAAATAGATTACTATTATAGAAAAATTTAACATTTTCAATATTAATTTTAATGATAATATTTTCCAAAAGAATAAAAAAAATAAACAATTATATACATTTTATGTGATATTTTTGGTAATGATAAATTTTTTATCAAATAAAATTTCTAAACATGTAAATAAATTATTTATAATATCTTAAAAAAACACTATTTTAATTGAAAATGTATTTTTGAATCTTAAAATAAGTACATTATATATTTAGTTGCAATATCATAAAAATAAATCAATATAGTATAATTGAACAGGACACACACACAAACACACACAAACACACACACACACACACATATATTAATGTGGTTAATACAATTTGTACCCACCAATTTGATAACTTCATAATAATGTGTTTATCAATAGATATAGTATGCCTCAGTTAGATTTTATTTTCACCACAATATATGGATAAGTATATGTGGAATCATACCCATGGACAAATTTCACATGATTCAATTAATGGTTATAACCTACTAGAAGACATCATATTTTATTCATGTATAGGGTGAGATCACATTGATCATTAATTTTTTACTCAAGGTATAAGAATGTGAAATTTCGTAGTAGATGGTCCTCTATGTTTATTTAATTGACATAATCAAGGACCTCTATATGGAGAATAGTGAGGTACATAGTAAGGCCTCATATATAGAGTTATTGATGGTTACATATAACGAGAAGATTGGGGAGGATTTTTCTTGGATCCTCATTGACCACCACTGACCAAATTATAAGGACCCCTCATTATATAGCTACATAATATTGAGTTATGTTATTTATTTTACATTCATTCACATGTAAAATACGTTCCAGTATAGAGATTTATAGAATCATTCCATAACTAAAACTAAAAATCCCATATTTATAAAATGTGAATACTATTAATACAATACATATCTCATAGGAAAAATATTTTTTAAACTAAACATGATTAATTTTTCATAAAAAAGGTATTTATAACATTTATCTTGATGTCCTCCTTCTCTTAACCATTCAAACATCCTTTTAAAAACATTTTTTAACATGGGATGAGAACCAGAATCCCTATATGATAAATAATGAATGAAAATATTAGTCCAGCAAAAACATGAAAACAATTAAAAACCCATTTCGTAAAAACTCACTGACATGATAAAATAATATAGGTTACTTGGGTCATAATTACCTTGTCACACATACAATTACCATTATATATGGTATAACCTTATAGTCGACATCAATCTTCAGAGTACCTAATGTATAAGAGAGCTATAATGGGGCTCACCCATCATTTATTGTGCTATAATTTGATCAACCCTAAATATATCTATCTATAATTGGGATCAATCCATAACACCTCGAGAAATATTAGGGTCAATCCAAAATATTCAATGTACAAGGAACATATCCTGAATAAAAAACACTTTCATATATCACCATAACATTTTCTTTTAAAAATCACATTTAGATTATTAAAATGGAAAATATAATAATGATTTTTTTAAAAAAAGTACCACAAAAAATATAAATAAATATTTAAATTAATAAATTTTCATGAAAGTGAGAGAATCCACTAATTCCATATAATTTTAAAAACATTCCCTTATACTTTGATAAAAATATATTTGAAAGCGTATTTATAAAATAAAGTCATGTTCCCTCAGTCTGACTCATCACATAGAATATTTACGTTCTTGAATAATAAAAAGGATAATAATTTACTTTTATGAGAACCATTTTAATTATTATTATTCTATTTTTATCACTCATTATCATTTTATAATAATTATATAATTATTTATCTTTATGTCAGACATTTGGTTGATATTCGGTACATGAGCCCAAAATTACATTGGTATGATGTCAATAGTTAATGGGGTCCTTAGTACATAATATAAAATATAATATAAATAACTTGATAATAAATTTTATACATAAAATATATTTTCAAATGAAACCATTTATCTATGGTTATGAATAATTGACAATCTTATAATCATGGAGATGGTACGACGTACATACATATGATTAATGATTCAATTTTTCATTGATCATTATATAATGGAGGTTTTTATTATTTTATATTTTCATAATGATAATAATATAATAAATGTTATATTAATTATTTGAATATACTTAAATATATCATTCTTGTGATATAGTGATGAAAAATGAATCACATCGCTTCCTGGACGTGATAGTTCAAACTCCCACACAAACAACATTATCATTTTCATGTGCATGGATTGGTGGAACCATAATTGAAATATAATAATTTTATAACGATAAATGTTTCATGAGTACAATGTATAAACTTTAATTTGATCATTATAAACAGTATTCAGATATTTTGATGGAAGATGAATTATATCGGTTCATAGAGGTGATGGTTCACACTTTTTCATGAAAGACCAATTCATTTACAATTGGATGAAAGTGGGGATGGATTTAGATGTTTAAATTAACATGATAAAATATGAATTTATTAAGGTTAATAGAGATATTATTTTTTAATTATGGAAGAATATTTTAAGGATGTTCAAGAATAAATAAAATACAAACAATTCAATAAATACCACACCTTCTCTTCAGACAATCTCATTTTATTAGCACCTTAAACCATTAAAGTTATTTTTTCAGCCCAAAATAAGTCATCTATAAAGTTAGAAGGTATTATAATAAGGTAGATACATATAATATTGTAGAAAAAAAATGTTTTTATGTGTATATAAATTAATAGAATGAGTTACCTTTTATAATAGACGAGATGATCACTCTCGGAATTTCTCAATTTATTAAATTAATAAAAATTATCTTTTATTAAAAATGGGTAAAATTTGATTTATTTTTTATATTGGATGAAGATGGGTCATAATTAATTTATCTAATTAAAAATTATCTTTTTTTATTAATTGATAATCCTTATTTCTTTGTATTAGCCCTTATTTGACCTTTTAATTATTCTCGTGATATCATATAATTTATACTTTTGGGGTTCAGATAATTACTATAAATTTCAAAATGAAAAAATAAGGATTAATTAATGAAATGTTGATACACTTTCTAAATATTTGGTTTAATTTTTTATTTACTGAATTTTATATCATTTAATAAAATATAATTTTTATAAAATATCAATAGTGTATTTTTTAACACTATTCATTAGATGATTTTTTAAAAATATCAGAAAAGAATGATAAGTTAGAAAAAAAATATGATAAATCACCAATAAAATTGGATTTTATTCTATAAAATTCTTTGATAAAATGAATTACCTCCAATTATATTTAGGTTACCATATTTAAACTCAATTTTTTTATTCTTTCAATAATGTGGCATATAATCTGTCTCCATTGTGTCACCATTTGACTTAATTATTTTTTAAAAAAAAGATATAAATAAATTAACATGATGTATTTAAACATTTTATTATTTTATATACTATTTATAGACTAATATATCATTTATATAACCCCATATTAAATTTATTATAATTATAGGAAACATGAGTATGATAAATTTTTCCTTACATTAAATAAAATATTATAAATGTAATAATCACTCCCAACTGGCTTCCAAAGGTCATAAGTTCATCCCATGTATGGGTTTTGTCAAAAATATACTCATATAATTAATTTATTAAAAGTTTTAGGGTAATTTTATTTTCGTTTTCATATTATATTTACAATTAAAAAAATCAATTTACCTTTAACAGTGGTAAGAAAAATTTACTAATGATGTTATTCATAATGCCCGATAACAAAAGTAACCTATTTAAATAATTTTAAACATATGATTCCAGTCATTGAATCCATTTCTTCATCTTAAAAACAAATAAATATTAGAAATTATAAAAAAAAATATCATTGATGGATTGAGAAATCAGTTATTTAACGAAAAAATGTTTAAAATATCAAAGTATTATTATACATAATATCCATGAAAAATTGATTCCAATGACTTAAATGGGAATAAATGAAAAATATAATTTAATTATATTCTATAACCTATCAAATATATAATTTAAGTGTATAAATAAATTAGATGCAAAAATATATTCTTAAATTATATATTTTATTATTCACTATTCCTAAAATATATGAATGTTCTTAGAAAAATATCAAAAATTCACCCAAAGTATATTTTCATATTTATATTTAAAAAAATTTGTTTATTTTTTCATATAAATGTATTTAGAGTGTCAAAAATTCTATTTGAAATGAGTATTCTATCTAATGGTGGAAAAAATACCCTTTTATACAATAAGAGTTTTTAAAATGTGAGAATTGGATTTATTTTTATTTTAATCCAACAAAATTTATTGGATTAATATAAAAAAATATAATAAATATACATAAAAATGAAATAGATCGTTTTATTAATTCTCTATGATACAACGTCTAGGAAACAGCTGCTACCAAAAATAAAAACATTAACAATATATTATTTTTTGGTATAACACAATATTGTATGAAATATATGATTTTAGATAAAATAATTACTGTGTGTTGGGAATTCTCTCGGACAAAGATCCCCATTTAATATAAACTTACTATATATTTTATTAATATTGATAAATATATAAAATTATTATTCTGTAATTACATTGGATGTTACATACTTCCCCCTTATGAAAATGGCATCATCCTAGTTTAACCACTTATCAAATAAGTGGGGGAAGCTGCCCTCATAACATCTTCAGATCCCATGCTTCCTATTCAGCCATATATTTTACCATAAAACCCTAATCAGATGAATCATATTATTCCAAAACACATATTCTCTTTGGTCATGAACCAGAACTGGATGTCCCTCAGACGAGATATTTTCTTCAAACTGAACTACTATTAGACTGAATATTGGAGATGAATTGATAATATAATTTATTAACCTTAAAACGTGGAAATATTTTTAAACATGGGATAAACTAGTATGAAATTACACTTTTTAGAAAACTAATTTATCTTTTTCTAGGATTTAATATTATTCAATGAACTGTATCACAACATCTGTTCTATACTAAAACACATCACACATTTCACTAGAGTTACACTAAGAATGACATTAGAACATACCTAAAAAGAAAGAACCTTCTCCCAGTGATACATATATATCTTTTTTTATCAGAGTTTTTTCCAGCAGTTTCTAAATCAATTTAACATTCAAATCCTTTTCCTCAAAATATTCCTGTCCCACAACCATGATTTCGCAATTATATTACTAAAATGATGGAGTTCGACATATATTTCTATATAATTAGTCAGGTGGTTCAATTTGTATACTTGAATAAAAACTATTATTAATGAAAATTAATCCAATGAAATTTTATTATCCCAAGTAACGTAGTAATCCCTTGAGTAAGAAATGTTCCTCCAAGGCATAAATTTTCATTTTTGACTGAGAATCTGATGGAGGGTGAAACATTTAAATGATATTTTATTGTGTACCCAATAACTTTTGAAGGCCTTTATAAAAGATATATGTGAACCTTGGATCACGATCTGAAACAATAGAGTGTTAAACTCTATATAATATGACTATATCAACAAGATTAATCATAAAATGATGATCTAGATAAAAAATTTACTTGAATATGATGAAAATGATCAGATTTAGTAAATCAGACAACAATAACCCCATTCAAATTATTACCTCAATATGCTCTTTGAAATACCACTATGTATTCAATATATATACTTTCCCATTTTCACTATGAAACATGGATATGATGAATAATTCTTTTTAGTAATTTCCACTCTAATTTAACAAAAGAAAAAATCAAACATCTCAGGGTAATTTCAGTAATATATATTTTCATTCCTTCGCACTGGGAATGCACTCAAATTTCTCTGTACATCATAGTTATTTCTTGTTGAACTGAAAATAGTGAACTAATATATTTACATAACAACTCATTATTCAACATTAAGTCACAAGTCCGAAAAAATCATTACAAAAATCTCAAAAAACAATCTTTATCAGTGATAAATTATAGAAACATACAATTTTTACCAAATTCTACATTTTTCTACCACTTATGGTATTCCATCTATTTTTCATAATTACATATCACCAATAATATTTCATTGAAACATAAAACAAAATATAGTAATTTCCTTCCCCAAAAACATCCAAGTTAAAATTCATCAAATCAATAATAAATCAGTATCACTCCAAACACAATATTGTTGATGTATAATTTATTTATTAACTCAAAGAATCAACCAAGTTATTATATTTTTTATTATGGTCATGGATCGTGTAAACATAATCATTGATTAGTAAAAAAATATTCTATGTACCATGTTGAATTCTTTTTATGTGAATATATTCATCAATCTTTTTGATCAGTATATATTGCATTATTTAGTCCATACAAATGATGCCTCCATATTTTTAATGTTAAGACAAAATCATCAAATTCCAAATTATTTGAATGTTAATTTAACTCATTATGTCTCAACTAACGGAAATCATAAGTAATTACCTGATCATTCAATATTAAGAAAAAAATGAATCCTTTATTTGATTAATTATTGTAGATGAAAAAATATCCATTTCAGAAGGGAGGGACAAGAACTTAATAATTCATCAATCTCCTTTTAAATTCATTAAAACAATAATGACATTATTTTCTCCATATTAACTTATAACCTTTCTGAAATATCATAGTTATTGGGAAGGATAACCATACAAAATTGTCAATAAATTTTTGTAATATCTACATAACCCAAGTCAACAACGAATATTAGTAATATATATGGGTATTGGCCCTTCTGCAACATCATTTGTTTTAGTAGGATCAATGTTAATTCCATATTCAGAAATAATGTGACTAAAGAAATACATTTTTTACATACAAAATTCACACTTTCTAAATTTACCATAAAAATTTATTTACTTTATAGATTGATAAAAAACACTTTGATGTTCTTAATGATCCTATTATCTATTAGAATAAAAAAATATTCATAAATTAACACAACAACAAAATTATATATGATCTCATGAAATATTCAATTTATATGATCCATGAAAATAATAGGATCATTTTTAACCCAAATGACATATCAAAAAATTCATAATTCTTATATATATTCCAAACCACGTTATTAAGAATGTATGTTTTCTATACACTCAAATGACATTACCCCTACATTTATAAAACCTTCAAATAATACTATTCTCCATAGATCTAATCAGAAAAATCATCAATATGATCGAATGGATTCATATTAATAATAGTGATGTTATTCAAGTTCTATAATCAATGAAAAGTCTCATTGAAACATATTTATTTTTTACAAAAAAGACATGATCCCCACGTGGTGATATTCCAATTCTGATGAAAACATTATCAAAAAAATATTGTAATTTATTATTCATATCATAATGGTCTATTTGATTTATTTTATAAGGGGTTTTGGGAATTGGCTAAGGATTGGGATCTATGACAATAGAAATGTCAACTTTTGGTTCAGGTATAATACCATGAAACTCATTAGTTAAAATATACAAGTACTCCTTCACCACGAGCACATTATTAATCTAAAAAATTCCATTTTTTCTATAATATGTTAAAGATATAATTTATTTCCACCTTTTTATAGTTTCCCGACTTTCTTATATGTTATTTGTCAAAGGAGTTCATTCTTGTACACAAAATGAATCTCTTTATGAAACTAATCTTCTTGAAATCTATAATCTATCTTATAATGGTAATAAAATCGAATACAGACCTAAAATAAATTCATATTATACTATGGGGAAAATGGGTTTTAGGTAATTATTTTCCAAAGAAAAAGAAATTTATATTATTATAATTTTCCTTTCCCTTAATTCTCCCCCAACTGTTTTTATCATATATCTTTCTTTAATTTCCTTAGGATAAATTCATAATATATTTGAAACATTATCAGAAATAATGGAATCTATAGACCTCGAATCAAAAAACACATTGAATCATTCAAGTTAATTTAATGTTCTAAATCCTATACATGTGTTGTAAAAATAAAATTATAATGAATATAATATCTTAAATATAACGATATGTTATTATTATTATGGGAAATAATATTTACACAAAACATTTCCCCACATCTATCCCACTTAATGTGGAAGCGTCTCTGATGATTACTTATAGATTATTGTCTAAGAAAAGTAGTGTAATTCATTTTTCATCTACATATTAAATGTCTTTTTATAAATATGAAACTAATTAATAAATAATATATTTATTTAATTATTATGGTTCCCTTAAAAAATGTCTCCAAACCAATTTTTAACCAATAACTATTAAGGAATGAAAACATCTATTGTGCGTAGTTTTTGAAAGAAACCGCCACAATTTAGTGATATTAAGTTTTCATGACCTCCATTGATGTAAGATTTTGAATGTTCAAATAATTTATATATATATATATATTTAATATATTATTATTATTATTATTTTTATTACTTAACCATAATAAATATGAAATTAAATAATTTAATATATCCAAACATATATGAAAAATGATGCATTTATCACAAATGATAGTAATTTTAAAATATAATTGATCATTCATTGATGGAAATTATATATATATGACATATTTTTTATTTATATATGTGTATTGTACATATTTATATATATATAATAAATAAATATTTTTTATATAGAGGGTTCAATCACATATGATGTAAGTTAGACATAATTATAGGCTTTACTTCACAATCATAACCTTTTTGAAGATTGTTTCTGATTGATGACTCCATTGAAAGAATTTATGGACCTTCTATATTAGAAAACATATATTTTTCCTAATTTTTTTATTTTTTAATATTACAAATTTTATTTACATTTCCTCTATTTTAGCACTCATGATACCAATAGATTGTTTTTATGGAAAACTAATATTGTATTCTATTAGATTGAGAATAATTTTTTTCTATATAAAAAAAATATTCAAAATGATTTCAATAGTTTATATAATAAAATTTAATTAGTTATTAAATCCATTTAAACAATTTTTGAATTCTAGAATAAAGATGGAAATGAATGTTATTGTTGATTTGTTAACATTGTATTGTTTTAACAATTGAGTGAAGATAATATTTGTTTAATAAGAAAAATTAGAAATACATTTCTCTCCAACACAATTTCCATATCTATTTTGATGAATCCCTAAAAAGATTTCATGTTTTCTGAAAATATAATTACATAATTAATATTTATTAATTTTTTATATTTTTAATAACATTGTTAAAAATGGATAAGGAATTTCCCTCATGAATTATTTAAGTAATAATTCTAATGTATTTTTATATATTCCAACATACGTTAATTAATATTATGACTTACAAAATATATAACATAATGATATAATCCACTATTTTTTCTGATTTTAATATAATCTGCTTTATGAAGGAATATATAGAGATTCCATATTCTGGTTCTTCGAATATATACAATTAATGTTTAGTAATAAATATTTATTATGTTGTATTATATTTTCATATAATTAATTTATTAGTGTTATAATGATATGGTTGGTTGCTAGAATTATATATCCCTTTATTTATTTTTTAGTTCACATGAGACAGAATAAATTTTTCATTGAATGATGCCTTAAACATTTAGGTATGATTTCATAGAATAAAGCCTTTATATATTTATCACAATTTTTAATATTTTTAATTCCATCATTAATAAATCTGTTATTTCTTGATTTTTTATTATTATAATAGTTATTGTATCAGTGAATTTTTTCACGTTCATGCTATAATTTATATGGTATTATTTGATAATTAATTATTCATGAATTAATTATCATTTATTAAATGAATTCTCTTAATAAGAATAAGAGCACAAGAATTTCATATATTTGATATTTGAAGAATTTACGGAAGTTTACTAGGAATTATATTATAAGATATGATATATATATAAAATATGATATCCATTAAAATAACTTGTTGTTTTTTATGTCTTTAAATATAATGTACCAATTAGGTATGTCTGTTTTATACAATACTACTAAACATATTGGCCCTTTGGGATGTGATCACATATATTCTGTGAAAATGTAATAATCATATATTTTTTAATATATCCCTCTGATATCGATTGATTACATATATATTCATAGGATAAAATCAACAAACATTATATTAAGGTTGATATTATGTGGATTTCCTAGAAATACATACCTATTTGGTTAATATATGTTGACATGGGATTAACACATATATGTTTGGTGAAATAACCTAAAAACATAGGTTGATTATATATCGACTTCCATTATCGTTCATGGTGAATGAGACATTATTACAAACATAGATTTAGAGTAACATGGAATAATCATGGGTGAAATTAACATTATCTATACCAAACATTATGAATGACATTAATTTTTTTAGTTTTTGAGATTATTCCAAATGATAATATGATTATTATTCTAATATTTTAAATGAATAATCATTAAATATAATTTATTTGTTATATTATTTTTTGAATTATACATTTCGATTCTAAATGTTTGGATCTAATATATCTTATTAGATTTTTATAAATACCCCCTAGAGTACAGATTTTAAATTATATCAATTATTATAATCTATACAAGTATTTTTTTGATGATAAAAATATTAAAGATGTGTCTATTCATAAAGATAAAAATAAAAATTCCTACCCATATTGGAGAAGAATATTATGGTTAGGACTAATAATCTATCTCATAATGGAATGAATTCTAGTTTGAAACTTGGTGTAACAATGCAGGACTCTTTAAGGTGACAATAGAATATATCATTCAACGTAACCACACATTTTTTTAGCTAGAAAATAAATATGTTACAAAGAAATGATATTTTGTTCATTGGGAATAAATGAATGTGAGATGGTTGTTAGAGAAATTTACAATCACATGAGGTTGGGGGATCAATGGTGTTTATTCCATAAAACACCAAGGATATGAAAGAAATAATGAGCATAGAAATAATGTAATTTAATGTATCATTAATTGAAAATTTTGTTAATTTAGAAAATTAGAGGAAAAAGAAAGATGATTCCTATGTGTGAGAAAAAAAGAAGGGTAAATATTTAATATTTATAATATTAAGATCATATGATTTCTATGGAGGTTTTAGACTATATACCCAATCCAATGACTAATATTCATAATAACTATTATGTGATAAATAAAATATTTTGACTAAAAATATTCTTCATAATAGTCATATCATAAGAGATTATTATGTCTTGTTTAATCAATTCAGAGAAATAATTCTCAATGAATTACAGAATTGTCGGAATGAAATATAATATTATGATATCTAGATAAAATGAATGTAGATTATAAAAAAATTCAAGAAATTTTATTTTGTGATACATGAGTACGTAAAATTAATCATATATTATTGTAGGAGTTCTTTTATTTATATGATTTCAAAAACATACAATACATAAAATTTCATGTTTTATATTGATCCCATAATTGTTCATTTATTTACTCTATGTTGATGGGCCACTATTCCAACAAATTTGATATTCTACAATGTAATATATGATAGAAGATTCCATATGGAAACTCTCATGCTCATGTATTTACTACATACCAATTTCATGTTCATTGATATACATTAAAATACAAACTAATTTTCCACTATGTTAAAAATTATACTATTCCAAAAATATTTACCTTATTTAAATGATTGAATGATATTTGGACCTTATTTATATGATTAAATTAATGAGAATATTATATCCATTCTATAAAAAATAAGTTTTTCATAGATTGGAAACAAATTATATAATAAAAATTATCCATAAGATCAAGTGTTAGAAACTAGTGAAAAAACATTATTTTGAAAATATCATTACATGACAGTTTCATGATTTTGATGTTATGTCAAGACATTCAATATATATTTTTACTTTCCAAATTCTATATCTTATAAGTATTAAATATATTCCATTGGTTCCTCCATCGAATCTATCTCTAATTAATAATGTGTACCATGTAACAGTCTAGAGGAATTATATACATGATCCTGTATATTTAATTAAAACAATTCTATGCAAATGGAGAATTTATTTTCATTTAGGGAAGAACTATTATAGATTGTGAGTCATGGAGAGAATCATTGGTGAAACTAGTACACTATCATGGTCAATGTTGTGTCGTGAAATAATAAATTGTGTAGTTATGTTAAAACACAAGGGTGTGATGAGTAAAAAGTAACCTCAATTATTTGTATCTGTGTTTTTAAATATCATGGAACATAAAATTATAATTTCATAAGTAATAATAACCTAAAATTTTAAAAAATATTATTCTATTAAAATATTTCTTTTCTTTGAAATATTTCATTCCACACAACACCGAGCTTAATCAAACAATGATATAATTTTTAGAAATTATTCATTAAAATGTTATTAATTTTTATGAATTTTATTTCTGGTGATAAATATTTCTTGCCATATTATGAATTGTTTTACATATAAATTGAATTTATACCTTTGTTATCAAATTTTCATCAATTAGATTTATTGGAATCAATTACAAATAATAATTTTTTAAAGAAAATATTTTATACATAAAAGCTGTTTTATTTAATTGAATTATATAAATATATATTTATTAATAATATCAATGAAATATAAATTTATTCCATTAAATAAATTTTATAACATACATCCTATAGTTCTTATGTGGCATGTAATAATAATAAATCTAGTTTTAAACATATAAATAGATTTTTGAAAAAATAGTGTTTGTAATGTTTTATGTATATATTTTAAATTTTTTTATAATAAATTACTAAATTTCATATTGAGTAACGGGTTCTATAGTATTAATAATGAGGATTATGATTTTTAACATGTTCCTTTTTTTATTCTGTGTAGTTCCCTTAGCAAATTTTTTTCACATCTTTATAGGTAAAATGATAAATCATTGTTAAAATATAGAGATAAGGATTACTTTTTTTAATATTTTTGTTTTTCTTATTTGATTGGTGTAGTCATTACATACTCAACCAATTTAAGAAAATATGGAAACTTGGATCCATTTTTAATTGATAATGAACATTATATTATATTAAAAAATCAACAAAATAAAAAATGACACCATTTTGAATTTAATATCTATATTATTTTTCTATAAGGATGAAAAATATGCAATTTTTAGTTATATAATTTTATATTTAAATTTACTTATCTTTTATCATGGTAATTTATTTTTAATCTTTTCTGTTTGAATAATTATGTTAAATTCATATATAAGTCTGATATAATATATGTTCAAATAAAATAAAAATAAAATAAATTAATTTACAAAACATAAATTTATTACTATTTTACTTAATTATTATTTTAAAGGAATTTAATTATATATATATATATATGAAATATTAGTGTTTGTAACATATTTTATAGTTTAATTTTTGATTAAATTTGTTTTTTAATGTCATCTCTTCCAATAGTTCTTTAAATGACATTAATGGTATTTTATGTTCAATGATATTTATGAAATGAATTCAATTTAATAAAAATAATATATTTATCCATGTGAATGGAATATGTATAAGATATAAATTTTATTCCATTATGGGCTACAGTTTGTTTTATAGTATAATTCATTATCATTATATTGTAAAAATATTTTATTTAGTTGTAATTTTCAAAATGGGTAACATATGGTTAATACAAAGAGATACATGTTTCAAAATTCCATAAACAATATTATATATTATTTCATGAATTTATTTGGACATATGATCCTCATTAAATATAAATATGTCACATAAAATTCACAGTAACATGAAAATTAGTTATTATTATTGTTATTATATTTTATGTAATTTATGATTTCTATTCCCTGAGTTATAAAATTTCATATCCTCTCCTCCCTTTTTAAAAAATTTGGATGACTAAATATCATCGAAATATTATCCTAATTTTCACTTATATTCATTCCCCTAATAATAGATCCCATGTAATTTTCTAAAGTATAAATATTAAAGGATTATGGTGTATTCCAAGTTGGGTACTTCAAAGAATATGTAATTCTCTTTAATAAAAAATTTCTGTTTATTTATTATTCTTCTTCATTAAAAATTTCTGTTTATTATTTACGGTGTAATTTTTCTGTTTATTTATTTAAATAATGAATCTTGTTTCAATAAAATCATTTTGTTGTATTATTACTATACAAAATCCAATTTACACCTCTATTAACTTGATTTGAAATAATAAACATCACTCATGCATATGTTTTTCATACCATATACATGTAGCCGTATAATGTTGTTTTAATCTATTTTCTTGTGGATTTTTATACATATTTAAATTTTGAAAATTAATTATATATATTACATAAAATGGATTTTTAATATATAATAGCATTTATTTTCATACCCATCAACTCATTGAAAATCAAAATATTGATGGTTTGAATGTGTGGTCATTCACCTTCATGGAGTGATGTGATTAATTTTTCAAATACACTATTCAATGTTGATTCTAGATATTTATTTAATGAATATGTACATCAAATTTTTTTATTAATTAACATTATATTGATGATGGAATAAATATAATGTTAAAAGGACCAAAACAATCACAGGAAAACATAAAAGAAAATGAATTATTTACGTCCTGGAATAATGGTTTTAACAAGGAATAGGTTACAAACAAGAGAAATGTGATATAAGCAAAAAATATATGGTATGATATATATTTTCCTAGTTATGAAAAATATTTATAATATATAATTAATCATTATATAAGAGGTTCATACATGTACAATGAATTTCAGATATCTAGAACATATTTATTTCACAATTTATTCTTTATTTAGTATTTTCTGTGAAATAAGCTTCAATTGATGAAATAATATTATAATTCTCCCCCACAACCCATATATATTCTTATAATATATTTATTTCTTTGAATTAAATATTTTAATTTAATTCACCTCATTTTTTGGAAGTCAATATAACACGATATATTTTTTATGGAAAATTGAATTTGTTTTATATTCATTTTTTAATATACATTCATTCATGATATTTTACTTTCAATATTTTCAATAATGTTTTTATATTATTTATTTATTTGTAATATCATTTATATTCATATGTGAGTTATTATAAACAGGTTTATGATTAATCTTATTATCATTTTTTAAATTAGTTATATTTAGAAATGGTGTGAAGGAAGCACATTTAGAATATTTACTATAAAAAATAATTTACCACTATTGTGATTACTTTCTAACCTAAATATTAATTTAAATGTGTCATTATTTATATGAAAATATATTTTTTCCAAAAATTATTGATATTTTTATATTCAGAATTATCGATTTCGAAATGAAAATAGTATTTTCCTCTTGAAAATTTATAGTAATGATTTTTATGATATTTTAATATTTTCAAAAACTCGTTTTTGAATGTTATGATTAATTGAGGACATACTATAATTATACTATACACCATAATCATATTTAATAATTATGATTAGCTATACCAATCATTACATTAGAACTTTTTTGGATGTTCTTCTAATATGAACCATTGTTGATTATGGAATAACGTTTTTTAAAAGGATGATGCTGAAGACTTATTTTATTATTAATGAAATTAAAACTTTTTGGTTTTGTTATAGGGGGAAACATTACATATCCCAAAGGCCCAAGGCCATGTTCAAGAATACAGGGCATGAAAGCACATTTTTTGACCCAAAGGGCCCTTCCAGTAATAGAATTTCTATAGTACCTATACTATTATAGTGCCTCCTATAATACCACCACCACTATAGAACCCAGTATAATACCACTTTCACTATAGTTCCACCTCTTCAACATTACCACGTTGTTACAACACATGCTACAATGCTTCTATAGTACTCATTAATTCCTCCTCTACCAGTATTTGATGCTGGGTGATTATAGATGAACATTGATTCAGCTATATTATTTTTTCATATAATGATTGAACTAGACTTATTAAGTAAATTATTGGGATAAAATTATATATAAACTCGATTGATAATTAGTTATAACTGGAAAAATATTTTTCATCATTTTTATGAGTCCTCATCCGATTATGTGAGATGTCATATCATGAAGCATAAATGGTTAGTTTATATGATCTTAATTATGAATTCAAATCATTATGAAATATGTTATTAATTTCCATGTGATTAAATTAATTTAAATTAAAACCATGGATTATTTTCAAGTTCACATGATCATTTATATAACATTATTTGATCATCGTTTATTCCTTCTATATTATTCATTCCCCATTTAGAATCCAATGTATGAATTCCACTATTGAGAATATGATATCACCATTTTATTAAAATTATTTTACCACAGATTACAAGAAAAATATAATGGATGATATCAAAGGATATTATATAGTGATTAATGATTCTATAAAAAAATACTATGTTTTATTTTATGTATTCAAATTGAATTGGAGATTAATGTTTATATTTATTTTTCCAATACTTCAAATCTCGTTGAATAATTTTTATAAGGTTGATTGTACATTTTTTTAGTGTAATAAACTAACTAATAACTATAAGATACTTGGGTCGGTATCCTCATAATCTTATATGATAATGTGTCTACATGGGATTTAATGTGGGTCTCATATCTTTGATTTGTAGAATTTAATTGAATATTTTTCTTAAAATTATACTAACGAATACTATAGTATAATTTATAAAATTTTGTTTTATTCAATTCCACCATAGTTCATCCTATATTATGACACCATCAAACACAATACCATTATAAACTCAAAAGAGTAATCATAGGAATCATACTGATTACATGAATCTACTATAGTTTCCAAATAGAAATTATACATTCTTATAATTAATTCGGTACTCATTGGGATTAATTTAGAATCCCTCCAAATTCATGATATATTCCATAAGTTGAAATCATATTTTTCCATTATCTATGTGATAATAATGATAGAACATTATACCCAAACCAAAGATTAAGAATGATCATTTTGTCCTTCTAAACCCTCATGATGATATTACATATGTATTGGATGAAATTACATTGCAATAAATATATTTTGATGCACAATACAAAATAAAGTTATATATAATTCTATGACTATAAAGTAAAATTTTAATTATTCTCAATGATTCCATACATCCAATATAAGGTTCCTAAATATAGAATCCCCTCTCATATGGATAAATTATTTTTTAGATAACTCATTCACATTCAACAGATGATAATATTAATTTATTGCTAGATATGAACCTTCTTCCTTATCATTGAGTCCCTATAAACTATTTTTTAGTGAATTAAACGTGATGAATATATATATAACCCACTAATGGAATTATGATGTGATTAGAAACCTCATTTGTAACCCCATTTACTTTTAATTCAATGAATAAATTTTATTTACCATCTTACTTTTTAAGGATTATTGAGTCCTTAAAGACATATCAGAGGTTTAATACAGAATTAAATACATTTGTATGATTCCATGATAAAATATTATAGTATTATTAATGTTATCGAATCATGATATAAATTTTTGTAATGATATTGGCATTGTAGAGTCCCAGGCCAAGATTTCCCAGAACCAGTGTCTACTATCAATTAAATTGGCATGGTTAAAAGGTACAAACACCAAAAGACTAAAAAGTATAGTAATCTTTGAAAACTAGATACATAAATGATGATTTTATTACAAATGGATACACTAATTACAATATATTTTTTACATATATACTAATAATAAAAATCGAGGATAAATCCAGTTAATATATTATATTATTTAATTTAATTCATAGTAATCTTCATGGATTAGAAAGGACTGTAACTTAATTAGGATGATCAAAAATGATCATCAAGTCAAAAAAATTACATAAGCAATAGTAAATCTATAAGAATAGTCAATATTTCGCAGTAAATAACCGGAAAGACAGGGCATTCAAATAACAAGACACTGAAAAATAAATATGGAAATGTATAAAACTAAAACGCAATAAATATATTAATGAAATAAAATGAAATATATCCATATATATATCAATAAAAATTCTATAGGATGATTAAGAACTAATACTAATTTGAATGAAATTCTTAACTACTCGACACCATGTTTCCTAGGTACAAGGAACTAGTACTGTCAAGATCATTCTCAAGAATCATCAAATATCAGGTAAAAATCCTTATAATGTGGCTACCCAAATATTTAGTATCGCGAGACTACAGTTACAATGTAGTTATTTCATACACCAGTCTCCAACCTATGTATTGCATGTCCAATGAATTACTCATATTGAATAAAATAATAAATAATAATCCTTATAAATTATCTATATTGAATAAACAATAAGAATTTATCAATAATCACTTATATAATCAAATAACTATCAATGTGTACACTATATATAAAATGGTTTATGTTCTAGGAAATAATAATATCCATGATAAATGATAAGGATAATTAGAAGAAATTAAATGTTCAATGATTGTATAAAATTAAACACTTTAATGGGACATCAAGGATAAATTATGTAAGTGAATTTGAATACTATCATAACCCAAATACATAATTATCTATCCGGTGGAATAATAATGAATATATATATATAAACCCAATCCATAGTGGATTAAAATAGAGGGTTGTTGTTTGTGATGAAAAAAAACCTTTTAAAAATATTATTAAAGAAAATATCCATTTATTTTGAAAAGCCATTTGGAAATGAAATAGATTAAAAATAACTTTTAAATATTTTTTGAAAATAATATTTTGAACATGAGAAGAATAATTCTTTGAAATGATTGCAGATACATATGTGCATTTCGTACATGGTAAAAAGAATATTTCATTCTACGGTAAAAGGGTAAAAACTACTCATTTGGATAGTGACAAGAATATTTATTCTATGAAATTGCTGAAATATAAAATCTGTAGAAATTTATTTTAAATATTATCTGTGGATTGAATAATATTTTTGTATAACATTTCTAGAAAACATGGTTTTGAATATATTTTTGATCGAAGAGAAGGTAAAGTCATCCTTTCTGAGAATTAATTTCATGAAAATATTATCAAACAAAGAGTAGAAAATGGTACCAATATAAGATAATATCATGATAAAACATAGGATAAGGAACCATTTTAGTATTCATAATATATGGATCATAATATTTCATCAAAATAATAATAAACATAAACAATCTCGTAGAAACGATCAGAATATCTTAATAAACTCTTATAACTCTGTAAATGGGATCACATTATCCATGAATGAAATAGAAATTACATAAACCATTTAATAACATTAAAATATTTAGAATCAACATATATCATGAAATTTAACAATATGTGAACATTGAAAAATAATTTAGGTGCTTAGTAAAACATGAGTTCAATGAATGTAAATGGAGACAAATCATTTTCATGATTTGGTATCTTTTTAATCATAAACATATTAAAAGAATAATCATAGATTGTTTTCTAAATAATAATAAATTTAATTATAAGATACATAGGATACAATAATTGATGTATATACACCATCCAAAAATAATTAGTGGTGAACATAACATGAATTTTAATGGATTTAAATGTATGATGAAATCCCCTTACTTTGTCTTTCCTTTTTGGACAACATCCTTTAACTAATAGTATAATAAATTTATGTTAATTTTCTACTTTAATTATAATCATTTCAGATTTATAATTCTATATATTTAACTTATTACAATTCCATGTACACTACCTAAACAATTATATTTACGTCATGTGTTTTTTAACCAAATCTAGTTTATTTTCCAGAACAACTATTTTTTGTCAACTCCGGTCAAAGGCATCACTATATAACATAACTAGAATAATAAAAATTCAATAATTATTATCTTATTACGTAAATTATTAAATTATAAATAATAAATAATTAATGCTATGTAAATTATCCAATGTTACAATCATGGATATGGTTATCCATACATACCCATATATAACAATCCAACATTTAAATGAATTCTGTGGAAAGAAGTTAAGTAACTAAAATCCGTTCAAATGACATTTATATAATAAATGAAATATTATTTAATTAAATATACTTATATATATTATTCTATGTCATAAAAGTAATCACATCATGTCAAGGAGGTAGTAGTCCACACGTCCACAAAAGATGGTATATACTTTAAAGTTTGTGAAAGGGTAGTAAAAGAGATAATATATATATTTATATTATATTTATAGATTTATAATTATATGATTTATATATTTTTGATGTTTTATATGTTAATTATATTTAATTATAACAATTCATTTACATGTTCTATGTACCATGTGAACAAATCACACGACTTTTAGGTGGTGGTAATATACACTTCCTCAAACTATGTTATTGTAAAATGGAATGTATTAAAAGTATGAATTATAAAATAAAATAATAATAAATACACATTAAATTTTATATATAGAAAATATAAATATATTTCCCATAATAATTTACACCTTGACGGGTGGTCAGGGAAAATTTAACAATCATCATTTCATGAGGCAGTAGTTTACCCGACACTGAGACATTAGGTATGTTACTCATTATATAGAGGTGTGTCTATGTGTATCCTGAAACTATAGTATAAAAATATCAAAGTATATTGATGAGACTATATTTTTTTTATCCATAGAATAATATGAGTGTTGGGAGTGAATAATGGATATGAAACTAAAATCCTGGGGGATGTCATTACCATTGAACTGGGTGACATCTATTTTGTTTTTACAATGATATTCTGGTGATTATTTATTACCTAAGGGTGGCTTCAAGGATTATGTGATGATTTTTGGGAATATATATGGGAATTTATGGAGGAAAATAAGTGGCTTGTGGGGTGTGAGGAATGGGGAGAGGTGGTGGCCTTTTCTTGGGAAGGAAATGGACTCAGTTGAACAATTGGGAAAAAAGATGGGTGTGCACATGTTATTATCTAATAATGATATTAAAAACAAAAAAACACAAAAATTCTGGTTTCATGGAAAAGATATGGCCATTCATTGTGTTTGGGATATTTTTATTGGTTATTTGGTTACTTTAATCAAAGGCTTTATCCTTTAGAAAGATTTCTTTTTTATAATAATTGAAATTAATAAAATCATTTTCAATAATCATTTATGTAAAAAATAAAGTAGGACTTATAAGACATTATATATCATTCTAATTAAAAATATTGAAACACTTTTTACAAATTTTAATCATATAAGTATTACAAATTAAATAAAAACGTTCTCATAGGTTTGACGACAATGTATGTTTTTAATGTTAAAATTTATAAATTTTATCTATGATTTTATAGAAAATTTCAATATTAAATTGATACAAATGAAAAAAACTATTAAATAATAAAATGTTTTATCTAATAAAATATTAAACACAATTAGAATTAGAATTTATCCTCATAATTAAATTAGATTAAAATGAATAATTGAACTAAAATCCTTTATTTTTAACTATTCATTAAGAAATAGAAATGTCTCAAAAAATATAAAAATTTCACCCTAAACTAATAATTATGCGCCACATTCAAATATAATATTTATTTTGAAATATGAATTCAATTAAAATGTGAACATTAAAACATAAAATCGGTTCTCCATTAAAATGTCATAAAATTTCCATCATAAATATATTAGTTTTTCTGTGTAAAATAGGCTTAGTCTTAAATTAAACACGTCAAACAAAATGGATGAAGATCAAAAACAATATTTAATATATAACAAATATAAATTTTTTATAATAATTAAATAAATTTTGTTACTTTAATTTATTATGGTAAGACAACTTCGTGAGTATAAAAATGGTTTTATAAAATAACAATCCATTTATATTCAATTAGTTCCTATGTTCATTTATAATTAACTTTTAACCTATGCTTTAATATTTTATTATTATAAACCATATATTTAAATAAGTTATTTAATATTAGTATTATTATCTAGTTTATATCTTTTTATAATAATATTATATATATATCATTTTTTGGTGAATCTTAGACTTTTATATAACTCAAACATTCTAGGGAGGCCCCTCTTACACGTAATGAAATATATCATGGTGTTCCATTAGTTGAAATATATAGAATATATTTTAAATATATAATAAATTATATGGATATAATTTTACCTCTCATGATTAATGTCACTTGTGATACACTCTATCAAATACAAGGTTCTTACACTTCCATTTCGAGGCATCACATTCTCCCCACATTATTAAAATTGAATCCTAGAAATTTAAACAAGATCATGGTAATAGAATTATTTATATTTCCTATGTTTAAATTCCCAAATTATAAGATAGGTACATAAGTATTCCTTATAAAATACAGAATTAAATGTACAAAGGTCACATGTAATACTATGTAAGTTGGTGGCAAAGTAGAATAACACCAATGGAAAGTAGAGATATGTGCATTTAGTAAACATAAATATTTATTGGTATTTAATGATTTCATCAATAAAATTCATGTAAACTATAAAAGGAATTTTTATGCCCTAAATTGCATAAATCATTGATGATTTATAAGGCCACCAGTTTAACAGAAATTTAGGTATTTGGAAAACAATTTATTTCCATCTAATTTTACTAATTTAGGGTAATTCAAGAATATTAAAAAATATTATTACATAATAGGTTTAAATATCATATGAAAAGTATAATCTTTTGGTTGTGCTTCAATCAAATTCTATTTCATCACATTAGTCCAAAATAATTAATTAACAGAAATAGATTTTTTTTTGTTCTAAAAGAAGTAAACAAAACTCATAAAGGATCGTAATGACCTAAATAGAGTTTAAAGTCTTAATATTTTCCCTTAATTATATTCAAAAAAAATATAGTGAAAATAATAATTTCTAATCCTAAAAAGTGTCACTACTAGTTTATGATTAGTAGTTTTTGTTAAATTTTTTAACTTAAAACCTTTAGAATTAATAAGAACATTACATAGGTCAATAGTTTGGGTGAAACCCTTATCATCCATTCGTCATGGGTTCAAGACCTGCATCCTTACCATATTTTATTGGGTGTCAACCGACATGTATGATTCCCATTTCTAAAATCATTTTTATACAATTTCCAAAAAAATAAATGACGGGCATCATTAAAATTAGGCTAATCAATAATTTCTAATTGTAAAAAAGGTTTTCAATAAAATAATAATATATAAACACTTTATCCATGTATTTCCACATAAATGTTACCATGTTTTATATTTTATCATCTAGGATATGTAATTGAATTGGGTAATGTTCATGTTTCCTAAAATTAATATGAGAAACAAAAATGTATTTAATATGATCAACCTCATTTCCTTTCATCATACTCTTTCTTTTCCCTCACAAATAATATTTTATTCCCTTCTATCCAACACATAATTCATTTACATGTTCAATGAGGAAATTCTTGAGGTGTCTCTTTCCACACATCTCACATTTGTAATTTCGTGCCTTCATTTCTACACAGTCTCCAAAACTAAATATCTTATCATCCTCCATCCTTCTCTTTTTTGGTGCACCCATGAGTTAATAAAGTTATATGTTGTTAATAATATTTTAGGAAAACTGATTTGGAATAACCATGATATCCTCCAAACATATAAACACATCATTTAGTTTCTCGTTTTCACAAAATGTTCATTCTTGTTATATTTTAAATTTAATCATTTGGATTCTATAAATTGAATAATAATAGAATGATTAGTTTGATAAATAATAGTCTTTTTAGAAAAGTGTATAATTATCTATAAGATATCAAAATCATGATAAATTATTTTCAAATATATAATTAATTAGGTTCGTGATTATACATTTTCAAATTCCTTCTAAAATTTTAATAAGGTTATGTAATGAATACTTGTATTAACTGAAGCATATCAACTGGGAGTTTCATAAAAGGATTACAATAAAAAATGATTTCATATACTAGGTTATACTGAGTTAGGTCAAAAACACTTTATCTGAGTTTTTACTCCTTGGTACACATTTTTTAAAACCATGTCCACTTGAAGTATCCAAACATGGATGTGTTTATAAGAATTGAAACAAAATCTATACATCCCTCAAATTTTATGGTTTTAAATTATAATTATCCTTAAATTGTATGTTAGGGTTATTTTAACTAACATACGTTTTCCTAAATCTGCTTCCCAAGGATTATATTAAACTTCCCTTTGATACCAAATGTAGCGTCCCATACCAAGATAGCCCAGATTTCATGTATTCTCTCCATTACAATATCAATATTATAATGTATAATTATGTAAATGATCAATCAGTTTATTATTCATGAAAAACAAGCTACATAAACGATAATTGTATTAAAAATAGATACTCTAATTACAACATATTTTTTCTTCCAAAAAAGTAGACAACATTGAGGATAAATTAATTCATCTCGTATATTCCTATATATCTTTCTTAGTACACTACGTTCATTCCTATGGAATGAAACATAATAACGGTGATATAAAATGCTCAAAAAGGGAAAAATATAGTAGAATCAATAGTGAATAAATGAGAATATTCAATATGGAATTATAAAGAACTGAAAATATATGCCATTAAAATTACTAAATTATGAAAATGAATATGGTAAGGCAGGAAACAAGAAATCATAACATTGATAAATGAGATAAAATTAAATGTATTCATAGATATGTAAACACAAATTCTCAAGGATGCATAATAACTACAACTAATGTGAATGAAATACTTAATCATTGTATTCCATGTTTCATAGGTACATGGAACAAGTTCTATCAATACTTTTCACAATACAGTTTAATTAAAAATTAAAAAACCCATCTAATACAGCTATCCAGATATTTCATATCATTAGACTACCAATTAATTAAGGGGATTTTATTCACCTCTCCCCAACCTATATTTATTTCATAAAATGTTCCCCAAACCATGTATTGCATGTCCAAAGCATTCCCCATATTGTATAATCATGTAATTATTATGCCACGTCAAATATTCATATTAAATAATGAATACAAATTTATCAATAATACCACTTTTAGTAAAATATCAATCAATGTAAACACTATATGTAAAACGGTGTATGGTTTAGGAAATATTAATATACCGGATAAATGATATAGATAATTATGTGAAATTAAATGCTCAATGATTATATGAAATTTATCATTTCAAAGGGATTTCATGAATGAATCATGGAAGGAAATGTGAATAAAAAACATTAAATAATCAATCATAAACTTTCCTTATGAATAATAAAGATTATATCAATAAAATAAATGCATAGTGGAGTAAAATAGAGGGATTTTTCCATTTGTGAAGTAAAAGAATAAGTTTAAAATATATTCTTTAGGAAAATATCCCTTGATTTCGAAAAAAATTGAAATGAAATTTAATTAAAAAACTTGTTTACTGATAATTTAAAAAATAAACCTTTTGAACATCAGAAAAGGGATTTAATGAGATGATGCTGGATAAATCCATACATGTCGTACGAGGTAACATGAATATTCCTTCTTGTATAGTAAAAAAGTTGAAAATGTCTCATTTTCAAAGAAACAAGATGATTATATCTAAGAGATTCATAAAAGGAGAATGGGTAAAAAATGATTTTAATTATTATAGTGTAATGGAATAATATTATTGTAATCCCTTTCTGGGAAACATGGTTTTGAGGTTATTTTTGACTAAAGAGATGTGAAATACGTGCTTTTATAAAAATAATTTCTTATCTATATTACCTAATAAAGAGTATAAAATGTTACAAATAAATTATTAGATAATGAAATAAAAAATGATAACGGAACTCATCAGTGTTCTTGGGATGTGGATCTAAATATTTCATTAATGGAAGCCAAAACCTAAACAATCTCATAAAGTAATGAGATTGTATCCATAAACTCTTATAACTCAGTAATTGAGATCATACACTACATTTAAGAAAGGGAAATTAAATGAAAAATATAATATCATGAAAATATTTATATTAATGATATATCATGTAATATGTAAATATATACACCACCAAAATAATTTACATGTATCATAAAACAAGAATCCAAATAATGAAAATTGAGAGAAAAAAATTTACCAATATGGTAGCGTTTGAATCTGAATCCCCTTGAAATAAGGACCATAAAATTGATATATAAACATAATTAATGTTATGTGTAATATATATTGGATAAAATCATGGAATTACATAAACCACACAAATGGAATGATTGGAAAACATACCATGTATCTTATGCAAATTAAAACATTTATGAAATCTACTTACATTGTGTTTCATTTTCGGTAAACATCCTTTAACATCCTATTTAAAAACATTATTTTAATATTTTAAAATCTATAGAACTTTTCTGTGTCTATAATTACATTTATTTCACATTATTCCATGTTCTTTACACTACTTAAACAATTATTTTTACATCGGGTGTTTATAACCAACTATGGTTTATGTGTCAAAAAAACTATTGTTGGACACCTATAGTTCAAGGGGTAATTATATATAATATCCAATAATAATAAACATTACGTAATTATAAACTTTTCATATCAATTATACATCTATAATCAATCATTAAATATGGTGATGAAAATGATCCAATATTAGAATCATGGAGACGACTATCGTACATACGAATGAGTAACACCACAATTTTTAAATTATCATTATGGAATGAAGGTATGTAAGTAAAATAATTACATAATTATAATTATATAATTAATAAAAAACTATTTAATCATATATACATTTTTATATAATTCTCTAATGTAAATAAATTGCATCATGTTGAGGAGGAGGAAGTCCACACGTCAAAGAACACTGTTATCTTTTTTAAAGTGTCCAAAAAAATAATAAATGAGATTATATATATATATATTTATATTAGTAAAAAAATATATTTATTTCATTAATATATTATTTATCTTTCTTAAGTCACATAATTTTAATTATAACCCATCATTTATACATAATATGTATCGTGTCAACGAATCACATCAAATTGAGTGGGTGGTAGTCCGCACTCTCTAAAATGATGTTATCATGAAATAGAATGTATTAAATTCATGTTTTTTAAATGTATAGAAAAATAAATAAAATATTAAATATCGTATATAAAATTATTAAATACAGTTCCCATTATAATTTCTATCATGATAGGTTGTTATTTTAAATTGAACAATCATCATTTTGTGAGGATGTTTTATGTTGTACCCAAAAATTTAATTTTTCATAACCATTAGATGAATGTGTATATTAGTTTAGGTTAAAATGAAGTATAGAAACATCAATGTAAATTTATCATACTATGTTTTTATGTAATAATATAATAATGAGATTATAGGTAGTGGATAATGTAAATGAAACTAAAAAGCATAAGATAAGGAGTTACCACTTTATCGGGTACCATATTTTTGTATATACCAATAGCATTCCTTACGATTTTTTCTGCCCTAATAGAGGATTCAATGTCTTGGGTAGGATTTTATAGAGTCTATTTTGGTATATATTTCCTAAAAGTATGTGTTTAGTGAGTTTTGAGGAAGAGAAATATGTGGTGGCCTTTTATAGGGAAGGAAATAAACTCACATGGAATTTTTAGAAACATGTTAGGTGCCCACATGTAATTACATCAGAAAATTCATAAAAAAAACATTTAAGGTTAATGGCTGGGATATATCCATGCAATGGTTGTAGTATAAGTTTCTAGGTCATTTGGGCACATAAATTAAAGGATTAGTCATTTATTACGCTTCATTTTTCTTAATAATTATAAATAATTTTAGTAACATTTACAAATACAGTTGGTCAAAAATATTCTCATTAGAAATTATAAAATATTACGATTCAAAATAATTAATAAATTTCTCCAAATTAACATTACAGAAGTGGATGAAATAAAAAAAATTAATATCATTGACTAGATGACAATGTTGGGTTTTAATGTAGAAACATATGAATGATAGCGATGTTTTTATAGTTAATTCCAATTTGAAATTGATTTAAATGACAAAATTTTTATTAATTGATAAAATTAATAACCAATTTAACTTTATAAACAATTAAAATCATAATTTAAATTTATAAATTACTTATCTTAAATGGAAATTTTGATGTAAAATTCTGTATTATTAACTATTAGTTGAAAAAATAAATGTCTCAGAAAGATATTATAATTTAAACCTAACCAAATTATTAAGTTTCTATATCAAATATTATGTTTATTTTTACATATTCATTAATTTAAAGTTTATATATTCCTATTTAAAATGATTTCTCTACTAAAAGGCTGTAAAATTTTCGTCATTAAAACATAGGTTTTTATATTTTAAAATATGGGTTGTTATTAACTTATTTAAATCAAACATAATGGACGAATATATATAATCTTTTATTTTATATATAACATATATTTTTTATTAAAATAATTAAATATTTTTAATTAATTAAATTTATTAGGTTAAAAAGGAATTGTGGGAATAAAAACGGTTTTATATTAAAACATTCCATTTATATTGAACAGGTTCATATATTCATTCCTAATAAATTTCTATCTATTTAAATAATATTATATAGATAATATATTAATTTTAGCTCCTGATTTCACATGGAATACATTATATATATTAAAAAGTTCTTTTATTAGATTTACAGGCATCACCACAATGGTAATAACTAGGCTATGATAGTCACTTTTATGTTTTTAGGAAGAATAATTATTAAATGTTTTCATATATTTACTGGAAAAATGATTCTGAATATAGTATATAAAAGCCATATTCATTAATAGTTGTAATATTTCATAACATAATATTTAAATTTAGTGATTTAGAATGATTGAGAAGAATATTCTAAAGAAATCTAATTAATCTGATGGATAAATGAATTTTTATTTAATAGAATGTTCATATTTGTCTCACACAACAATGTTAATTATTTGATATTATTGATGATATGGTTATACATTCTGATGATCATATATCTATTATGTTATAAATTCCAAAAAAAATTTATCAATAGATGAGTAGGTGTGATCTAAATGGATGCTCCAACATTCATCTCATTTCAATCAACTTTCACTAATGATTAATAAAAAATTGTAGTCGTAATCGACCACATTTTAAAGCACATGAACATGAGAATAGTCTGAAAAACCTATCATTCACCTCGATAAATCCATAGAATTACATCAAGAGTATTAATTTTTATTTGATTCACTATATGTATGAAACCACTTCAAATCATTGTAATTTCATCATTTTGATATTGAAAAGGGAGTTATAATGTATCAAAATTGTCATATATGAGTGAATAGTGAATATGAAGCTAATGGGACACTCACATAGTGTTATTTTTATGGTGTTCCATAGTAATTATATTGTTAAAAATTAAATTTGATATAATTATTGAAATATTGGTGTTTAATCGAGGTTTTGGACTTCCACATATTGATAAAATATTGAAGTTTTTAATCACAAAGATTGCAATTCATAAAATGTCCACCTTGGGCCTCGCTGGGTACGTGCGGTGCATAGGTGGGTTGGAAATCCCAATACCTCGTTACCCAACAAAACTTTTTATGCCCATAGGGAACGGTTGAGTTGGTTAAAGGCGGTGGCATCCTAACCCCGAGGTTCCGGGTTCGAGTCCTCACACGGTAACACAGAATATATGCTAGAAAACAACTCGGGGGCCCCTCTGCCCCGTTGGGAACTGGCCTAAGCCCAAGGGATATCCACCTTAGGCCTCGCTAGGGGATGTGCGGCACACAGGTGGGTAGGTCATCCCAATAAATCATTACCCAACTACACGTTTGACATGTAGTTGGGGTTTGGATTAGTGGAAAGAAACCCTTAATTCGACAAGAAAAATGGGGGTTCAAAACCCATTGGGCACAGGTACTGTAGCGTACTGTAGCAATGATGTCCTTGTAGCAACAACGGGAAGTGTAGTGATGGTAGGGTACTATATTGGCGGCAGGGTACAGTAGCAACTGCTTCTAGTGTGAAGTACTGTTGCAATGCAGGTACAGTAACAGTACTATTCACAGAATGGGTCTTGGGCCATCAAAATGTGCCTATTGGCCATGTAATTGGATAATATCCCACTCGGCATTCGGGCTATGTAATGGGTCTCCCTCTACCCAGTTAAAGGGGACTTTTCATTGCTTTTTAAATGAATGAGGCTTTGGCCCGAACCATTAAACAAATGATCATTCGGAGCCAAATAACACCCCTCTAGCCTTTCAAAGGGCAGTTTTAACAAAAAAAATCATTGATATAATATTGTTTAACCATTTTATTTTGATATGGAACACATTCAATATTCCTCGCTATCATTGTACTTATTAGTGATCATTAATGGTGTGTTTTTATTAAATAAAACCATTTTCATGTTCACATATAAATATAAAATAATATTGATTTTCCCTTTATTTTTCCTCCAATATCATGTTCAATAGATAAAAAACAATTGGTATAATTTTTAACTCCAAGGGATTTGGATATCTAATGATGAGATATTCAATTATGATTCTTAAATTTAGATTCAAGAAAACTTTTCATCTATGGTATTGTATCCTATGTGGTATCCCAAAAAAACCATTATATAAAAGAACTGACATAACATAGTCTAGATTAATATCTAGGATATCTACTAACACTAATCTATTGTTTAATTTCATATCCTAATCATATGGTCTTTAACTGACACATATTCTATATTTTAAGACTATTCCTTCATGGAATCATACTATAGCTCCAACTAATTACTAATGTATTCCAAGGATAAATATATCATTATATTTAAGTAAACCCATAAAAAATAATATTGTTTGATTATTCCCTATTTATGGAATAACATCATATTAAACTACTATTGGGATATTAAACATATATTAATGCACATTTTAGGAATGGTGGTAGTGTTCAATATAGATTATTTTGTTGTTAAAAAATTCTAATTCCATATTCATCATAATAATTTGGATAATGTGTTCTCCATTTATCATGCCCAAAATATTAATACGAACTTCAGAAAATGTGCATTCAAAATGTCCAATATAAAATTAAAAATATTAATAATCTAATATAATTGAATCATTATTTACTAGTTTAATATAATGGCCATGATTCAAAATATTAATTATCATAATTTTCATGTGTTGAGATATTATCAATTTTGTATAACATGAATTGGGTGTTCCCCACTAATCCATTAGTTATAATCCAGCACATATCCGTGTTTTTATTGAAGATATATTCCTACCAAAGAGATGAGTAATGTTAATACATGTTCAATATCATCTTGTAGTATATTCTACATCTTCTTGGTCATATTCCACCTATGTAAGGAAAAATCAAGATCCACTATTTTACTAACCTAGAGAGAACTTTGATCACTCATAATGATAAAAAGAAGATAATGAGGATGTAAATTTTTATTACAACCTTTATCATAATATTAATGATATAGTAGTAAAATATTCTTTAATTGTGAATAATTACATCACCTCTGGGTTTTCAGTCTATGAGTGTCATCATGATCTAAAGTATCAAATGTTTAATTTATCTCCACAAAAAATTTTTTGATGTATATAATCAATAATCATAAGCTCACTAGATGACTGGAATAGAGGTATGTGATGCCCAAAACATTTTTCACTATATTATTTACCTATAATTATATTAAAATATTTTGCTGGATTGATATAATTACCAAAAATATCACACATGGATTATTCGAAGGATATCATGTTTCCAAAATATATATTTTATTTAATTATAATGAATTAATATTTTTGTAATTTTTTTTAACATACCCCTTGACGTCTAACTAGAAAGGGGTTGGATAACCAATTAATCAATTGGGAAATCCTAATAGTTTTTTATCTATCCCTACAAGTAAATAACTCTATATTCAACATGCATTTCTGATAGGTTAAACAAAATTGTGATCAAATTATATTCGCTCATCTATATTCATAAATTTTAATTGTTTATCAAGGTTATCTTATATCATATGATGGTTGATATTGAGATAGTCATAAAATATGTTAATAGTGGTTATCATATAAAAAAGATGGCTCACCCATTTACTAATGTACATTATTGTTTTGATTGATATATTTCACATTCATCTAATGTTATCTCATTTCTTACTATCTTAGAAATACCGTACTGATTGCCTATAGAAAATAGCGGCATCCAATAGTAAAAAATAGAGATGAAATTGTTAACCTTATGTTTCACTAGGGATTTATATCCAACTATTTGTTTATGGAGAGTAATCATATGAGAATTAAATCAAAACTATATGTTGATATTTATACCCCTATAATTCCATAATATTAGAAAATGTTCCTAATTGGATGACTAAATTTTTTAAATTTTTTTGTAATGATAAGCTTCAATCAGGTTTGTAAGAGAATGATTATGTATGTAGATTTGTATTAATATATTTTTTATGGAGACCCAATTTCTACAAATTACCTCTATAATAATAACTTGGATTAAAGCCATATCTATTTCATAAATTTAAAATCAATATAGCTTGCTATCTATGAGATTTATTCTAGATTATGTAATTACAATCTAGAAATATTGATGCTCTCCTTAAAGATACATTGGCTAAGATACATTTGTGATTCAATTATTCAAGGTTTAATTTGGTTTTCAAAAACATTTCTAGAATTGTAGGTCCCTATAAAAGGCATTCCTCATCCCATAAATATTATTTACACCACTATGTAATAATGGAAATTTCATCTATAGGGAATAAAAATCATAAGTCCCTATGATCTAATACCAACATCATATTTCATGTTTAGTATCACTGTTGAATTTGTTTTTTAAAATTGGGACATTGACATCACCAAAAATTAGGTATATATAAAACAAACGTGTTTTGTTTATGTTTTATATTAAAAAATTGGTATGATGTGATTGAAAACATAATGAAAGATTGTGTTAAATAGATAATGATTTCATTTATTGAGATAAATGTATAAATCAATCAATGAAAATATTATTTCATTAAACACACTATACGACATGGATTTTTTCACAATAGATTGTTCATGGTGATCATTATCAATGGATAGGGGTTCCTCTTACGACAGGTAGTTCATGTTAGATATATATGTCCATTAAACTATTGTTTCATGAAAATGTAGTCTTAACTAGTAATTTGGAATCTATAGAAAAAAATATTAGATAAATAAAAATGAAATCATTTTCTTTTTTTGGGAATTCATAAATAATATGTGATTTAATTTGTTATTAAGAACAAAATGATTTTATATACCCCCACAATATAAGTGACAATAAATCGAGATATTAGGAGAGGTGTCATGATCATTGGCACTTAAATACCGAAGACACTAATTATTATGAATATAGTAGTTGATGGAAAATAATGTCTAAATAAAAATTTAGAGAAATTTAAAATAGAAAAACATTAAAAAACATTACAAGTAGTCAAGATAATATGCCAATATTTTATATTTATATGTCTTAGGTAATATTGAATTTAACTCAAATATTATTTCACAATGATCAATATTGGAAAAACAAAATATTCATAATAGTAATTACATGAATGATTTATATAGGTTCTCATATAATGTACTATATCATGAAAGAAAGAATTATGTGATGAAATACCCATTATCAACTGATTAACCTTTGGGAGTAATCAATGAGAATAAATATAAAAAATCATAATTATTTAGAGGATGCAATAATTTTTCATTGCATCTTGTTTTAATCTATATTGAGTGAGCTACAATTGTTTTTAGGAAAACGATAATCTCTAAATAATGTCTTTTAAAAATTAATTATACTAAGAGATATCATAGTATGAATGATAGGAGATATCATTTTCTATGTATAAATTATTTCTATATAAGTGAATCATGAAATGCATCTAGTACTGAAGAATTTACTATTCATTTAGAGACGAGAGACCCACCGTTTCAATCTAATCTATGAAGAAATAACTGTTTTCATTATTTTCTATTTACCACATAGAATCAAACAATTCGTCATTATTGGTAATATAATTAACATGAATAAATATCTACATGATATATTGGATTTAGTTCACTAATATTATATAGATATAAAGTTGTCCAAATTTTCATTCATCATAGTTAATAGTGGAATGAAAATTCAAGGGTAATGTTTAAAAGAATAAATCTATATCAAAGGAATTGTTTCACCACCCAACCAAGAATTAATGGATATATAGGGATAATATTTTTCATCATGAAATATAAATTTCATTTATAATTAAAAATCCCTAGAGATATAATTTCCCAATTAGGAAAAATAATAATGACGAATCTATTGATTCATGATTTTTTATTGAATTTAATTTATTATATCTATTTGTTTTTTATTGGATAGTTCACTTGGGTCACAAATTTCAAAAAAAATAAGGTATCATATATATTCTAGATAACTGAAAAAGGTTAAATTATTCTTATATAATAAAATTACATGACAATTGAATCATTCTATGTGAGAGATTATGATCTTACATTTCCTAGTGGAATTATTCTTCTAATTAAGAATATTTATAATGTACTATAAGTTACAAGAAAAATAATACCACTATAGTGATTACAAAAAATGTGATATCATATATTTACATTAAATAAATATTATATAGTTTATATGGAAATCATATTTTTTCATATGAGACATCATAAAAATGGATTAAATGATTTTGAACTAGAACATTGTTTTTTATAATAATTGAAAAATGTTGAGATAATGTCCCATATATGAATTTCATATGGATTTTTATGTAAGGTCGTGAAAATAGAATTTTATTATTAATACTAAATCATGTAAATTATTTGAGAATTATGTTTTTTACATTATGGGATGCATATAATGGGTTTTTGGTAAATTTAAAAAAACTAATCACATAAGGGAAATATAAATTGAACTACTGGAGTTAGTTTATAATTATGTATATGGATAATTTATAGAAGATCCATTTTTTGGTGTACATAATTAATGATTTTAACTGAAGAATTTAGTATGTCTATTTATAAATATTGAATTATGTATAAATAAAATCAATTCATATATATAAGGGATATGGTAATGATTTTGAGAATCATATTAGTAATATTATTAACACTATATGTGTAATTTCTTGGGTAATCCGTGTATTATTTTTGAATATAATATGAAATTATTTTGAGACCAAAATTTTGGATGGCTTGCGATTCAGAGTCTGAGAGTGCATGTAATAAATGTTTGAAATAAATAAATCTTTTTAATAATACACCTGGTCTATTTACATAAAAAAGTGGAATTTCATTAAAATGGGTTTCTGGATCAAAAATCCAAGGGCATCATTTCATTTTGAGTAGAAACATTACCTTAGAAAGGTTATAGCATCGATCTGTGTGGGTCAGATGAAAAAGGTAGTTCTTGAACATTTTAAAGGAAATAAAATAAATTGGAAACTAATTTATTTTTAATGTTTCATTTTTATGCAATCACCATATATTTCTTTTTTTAAATACCTACTTATGGAAAGTTCACTGGGTTAGCCTCATAACCATGGGAATTGATGATTTCCATTGGAGCGTCGTAGGAGAACCCATTGGTAGATGACGACGATGAAATCGATCGACACATCTCAGATTCAAAAATCCTCTCCAATTAATGAGACGTAGCAATAATTTATCAACTTATTCATTGATGGGGTTTTGTATCTTTGTTTTTTCCCCAGTTCTTTTATTTAATGACGAACTCGGATCAACCCACGAATAGGTAGATCCATGGATCACGCATTCTTGATAAATTGTTATTATTTTATGTTTCTTTCATGGATTGATTCGGGAAATTGAATTATGAAAATGAATGAATTATCATTTGATTAACATTGTTTAATATATATAACGGGAGAGGATCAATGGCATCGCAAATAGTGGTGGAGGTTTGTTCCTCAATTTTTTTATTGGATTTCATTATATTTTCATCGTGTTTTTCACATTCTTTGCAAGGAGAAAAACAATGGATCTTTGCGAGTTTGTTTGACAAAAAAATGATCCCAAATCAGAGATCGAACATCACGACGACCCGACGAAGGTGCGACAATAATGGTGGAAAATGAAAATTATCGAATCAAGGAGGATCATTTTTCAAGAGATATTCATGCATATGGATCAAAACATATTTTTACTACTGATCAAAAGCATGAAAACAATTGAAATAGCTTTGCGGCATCAGAGTTACAGAGAATCTGGAGTCTCATTGCGATTATATGGCCAGATCGAATACTTGAGGAGTACCCGATGCACAACGGAGTAGGTTCATGATAGTAGAAATTTTCGGAACACATGGAATGTATCCCAATGAACACAATGTGTGGATAATCGGCGGTGGCTAGTTTCTGTGCTCTGTATGTGATGAAGAACAGGGTGTGCCTTCAGGGAAACATGGCGTGTTGACCCAACCCAGCAGTGGCTGGAGTCCTGAGTGACAGGAAGTGAAGTTATGGCGTGTGACCACGATCACATGGTGTGTGCATCCTTTCATGGGGCTCGATGAGTATCTCAGATAGTACACAGACATAGGGTGGAGGACATGCCATGTACTCCCACACAATGAAATATGAGACCAGTAATGTGGGTCACCCATATGCCGATTACACGGGTTGGCGTACATGGGTTGTGTCCATTTAGGGGAACGTGGCCAGCATACATGGAGTGGACCTCATATACATTGAAATGGAATTTGATCCTTCTTACATGTTTTATAGTTGTGTTTTACAAGAAAATTATTAAGACACAGGCCGTTGTACATGGGAAGTGCCTTGGGTCAGAAGACACGGCGTGTGACACTTCCAAACGTCATGTACATCCCCATAATTGTCTTCATCTTCTTGTCTATTACTCCTTGTATATGTTACATTTGGGTTAGTACCCATTTTTCGCACTCCCCTAATGTTCAGGTATCGTTTTAATCCACATGATTATGACCCATTCAACATTACATTCCTAGATAGAGTTAGGTATCCCTCTGAGAGGCCTGGGGTGAGATCCTCTATCATTTATTGACCATTTTAGAGTTTGGTATCGACATGAATATTCTTAAATGATGACAATAATTTACATAGTAGGTGATTCCAGATGAGTTTTGGTATCTTCCAAGGCCATGGTAGTGATCTTCACATTTATATCATGATATTTCCCCACTCATGTGTGTTTTCTCTCGGAATGAGTGGATCTATCTATTGTGTCCTTTATTGGAGAATAATAATTCTCTATAGGAAATTAGAAGATCCATTAGAATCTACATGTGAGTTCTCCAAGATGAGTGTTTCTCGGATCCTTCAAACTGAATCCCTAGTGGTGGTATGCAGTTGTATGACTAGTCTCTAGACTATGGGTATGTGTTATGTGTATATCTGGATTTTGTTTGTCTTGTTATATCTTTAGTAGAACTATATTCTATATTGTTGACTATAAATTTACAATGGGTATTTAATTGTGGTTTTTGGGGACCTCTAATGAGTATTATTATACACACCCCTGTACAGGATTGGCCTAAAAATGTCGAGTCTTGTGTAGACAGGTGACCTTTTGATGGAGCCCATGGTCCCCCAGACCAAACCAAGATTTCTGTGTTCCCAACAGGCCATGGTATTCCTACGTCTACATGTAGCAGTCCTAGTACCTCTTTGTGCTTATAATATGGTTTTTTTGTTTGAAGACTCTTGTTTTTGTGGGCTTCTATTCTGGGCAGGTGTTACTTTCTGCACATTATATCCATTGTACTCAATTTATTGGGATTAGTTATATTCATGCATTTTATTCCAAAGTGGTTTTTACATTTTTAGAATTTGTGGGCTTAGTGATGTATGCTTTATTACAGGTACAAAGTAAATGCCTCCCATGTTAGTGATAAGCCAACTCAGTGCTAGTCACAAGACCATGCCTATTTGATGCAGGATTCAGGATTCGCAACACAGGCCCCACTGGGCCCAGTTGTGATAGAGTGGTATAAATTTTGGTTGTTTCAACCATAGGTCCAAAAGTTTGTGATATTGGTTTGGGGAATCATTATTATGTGTTTCAACCTCTCTTTTCAGGCCCGAGACTCCAGTGTTGGTGCTGGAAGATGAAAAATCCATTCACCAGGACTCTGATAACCTTCTTTTCTACTTGGTACATGAAAACACCAGTTGTAGGGATGTAAATTAATGGTACATGCATCATATTAGAATCATTTTTTCCATGTTCTTTGTGTAAATTATCTAGATATATGCATTGACTATAGAACTTCTTGTTTCCTTATAGGATTCCTCTACGACTCATACCCGCTAGGATTTAGCAACAAGATCAGAAGGAATACCTCCTCAGTGATGAGGATTCTATATAAGGACCAGTTCCCTAGGTGTTGCCTCTAGGTGGTGTGCCTGCTATACCTCTAGTAGTGTAGAATCATGTGGTACCTGCACTACTGACAGACAAGGGGTGTAGGTTGAGGGTGATCCATGAGTTCCAGATACAGAGACCCCTCAGGTTCCGAATTGAGCCTGAACCTCATGCGACTGAGGACTGGCTTGAGGCACTGACCAATGATTTTTATCCAGTGAGAACACCATAAGACCTAATGATGATCTTAGGATTGAAACATATTCAGTGTTCAACAAGAAGATAGTGGAGTCTAACCACTCATAAACACAACGAGGACACTTATTTTGGACAGAGTTTGAGAAACTCTTTAGGGAGGAATTCAACCTGGTTATTCTTAGAGAAGTGTGTATCTAGGGGCTTCTATAGCTCTAGTAGTGCAGTTTGATGGTAGAAAACTATTCATCGAGGTTCCCCAACCTCTCCAGGTACTCGATGGATATGGTTCAGGACCAGTACATCCGAGCTCGGACCATTGAGCAAGGACTATGAAGGGACATACAAGCTACTGTCATGCATCTATGAATTTCGACTTATTATATAGTTCTTGAGTGGGCCATGGGGATAGAGAGCTTCTTAGTGGTGTATAGATAGCCGACGACAGCCAACAATAGGAAAACAGTTTCAAAGACCTCAGTGGTAGGGAGTTGATATCAGGAACATGGATCAGGACATGAGAGACGACATAGGAGGAAGCAAGAAAAGGGTTTGGGAGTCCAGGTATCTTAGTCTCGATCTAGTCATCCTAGTAAGAGGCGATGTTATTCGTGAAATTGTGTAGGACATCTCAATAGAGACTGTCCGTCAGAATGAGCTGGAAATATAGATTTTGTGGATATACCACTAAGGTAGTGGTAAATAGTAGAGCAGACAGATCTACCAGGATAATGATGTGGTAGAGGATAAGGGGGAGCAGCAGGCGGTGGAAGATGCTTCATTCTACATCCACCACCACCCCCAAGAGGTCTGCACCAAGCTCATGGAGTTGGGTGACAAGGGAGGTGATAGTTACATGCAGATGAGGCGTACGACCTAAATAATCTAGGGATGATATGAAGAATGATATGCATATTATCTACCTTATCATCTGTATTTATAGACGTATGTTCAATTCATTCCTCCCTTGAAACATGTCTTCTGTGAAACCTTGAGATTTAGTAGAGTCGTTGACATGATCCTTACACATGGAGACACTTAAGGAAGGAGACTCGATGATATCGTATCTTCGTTGATGGTGTGCTATTTCCCTCAAAGGTGAGAGTTTCAGTTGTACCCTCTTGGGGGAAGCGTTGTGGCCTTATGAAGTAATTCTTAGAATGGATTGGATATCTTCGGTCCATTCCCAAATTGACATATTTAGGCTAAGAGTGTTGTGTGTCAGCATCGATGGGAAATAAATTTCAACTGTCGGTGATAATTAAACCCAGACAGATCAAAATGGGATATTGCATTGGAGGTTGCAGCTAATCAATCTTGAGTATGTTGGACTTACCCTCAGAATAGTAAATGTTGTGAGCATCCAGTTATCTGTAGTAGTGACAGCGTACGAGGCCATTTTTCCCAAAGATGTTTTAGGACTACCTCCCCACTAGGAGATCTAATTCTTCATGGATATACAACTTGTGACATCACTGATTTCCCCTCCAGCATATCAAATGGATCCCATAGAGAATAAAGAGATGAAGATGCAGTTGTATGATTTGAAGAGCAAGGGTTTCCTAAGACCCAATGTTTCACCCTGGGTGGCCCAATATTGTTTTCCTAGATGGCCGGTGGGTTTTGAGGTTGTGGATGGATTACCGATGCCTAAATCAATTAATAGTAAAGAACAAGTATCCACTGTAGAGGATCGACGACCTCTTTGATCAGTTAACAGGGTTACAGAGATTCTCTAAGGATGACCTAAAGTCAGGTTACCACCAGTTACAAGTACGGGATGAGGATATACTGAAGAAGACATTAAGATCCCACTATGGAAAATATGAGTACATTGTGATTCCTTTCTTCAATATGAGTACCCCACAATTTTTATTGGACTTTTGAACCGGATAATCAAACCGTATTTAGAACTATTCGTATTTGTCTTCATCGAATGCATATTTTTGTACTCACCATTAGAGGAGGAGCATGCAAGACACCTTCAGATGGTTCTTGACGTACTCCGAGAGTACCCACTTTATGGGAAGCTCTCAAAGTGCTAGTTCTAGATTCAAGAGGTCCACTTTCTCGGACATGTCATCTTAGCAGATAGAGAATGTGTGGACCCATCCATGAAAGAGTAAGTGTTTGCATTGGTTCCACATCATCATGTGACATATTTGAGGATCATCCTTGGGATGACATTATATTACCATAGATTCATTCTTGATTTCTCCATGATATCAACACAAATGACATCCATGAACATGATGGGGAAACCCTTCATGTGAATGGAAATGTGCTAGAAGGATTTCAAGGAGTTCACCTGGAGTTTGATGAGTTCCTTGATTCTGAGATTGCTGAAAAAGGGTGTCGAGTACATAGTATTCTACGTCACATCAGGTACTGGGTTAGGCTGTTTCCAAATGTAGAAAATAGTGGGGATTTATTATGGTTTGCGCCAGCATAGGCCACATGAGAGAAACAATGATACCCATGATCTTGAGTTGGAAGCAGTAGTCTTCAAGTTGAATATGTGGTGACACTACCTTAGAGAGTGAAATTAATCATCAACTCAAACCAAAATAGCCGAAAATAAATATTCTCATAGAAGAATATGAATCTGAGGTAGAGGATATGGATAGAGATAATCCAGGATTATGATTTTGAGATCATATATACATTTGAGATGGGGTAAATGGTTCATGATTCTCTTAGCAGAAGATCTATCTCTCTGCTGTTGAGTGAGGTGACAGAGCAGTTGGTCCTGTTGCAGTTATCCTTCGTGGAATGAGAGGACGCAGTTTATCTTCAATCAATGGTTGTGAAACCTCCACTCTTACAGTGAGTTTGGGAATCACATCTTGTGGATGCCGACTATGAAAATTTATGTCCTCATTTATCCACTAGACATGCTCCTAATGTATATTCGCAAGGGGGAGGGATCATTGTTATTTTTTGGGGATCCCTGTTGTACACGTGGAATTGTGGATAGAGGTCCTGATGGGATTTTCCTACATCCAACATTGTGGTACACCTTGGGGTCATGAAGGTGTACCAGGATCCCCAATGGATGTTCTAGTGGTCAAGCGTGAAGAAGGCAGTATCAGAGTTCATCTCTAGGTGCCTTACATGCCAGTAGGTGAAGGCCGAGCACCAGGTTCTAGCTGGGTATGCTCGCCCCTTAGAGGCGCCTGAGTGAAAGTGGGATGAGATATCAATGGACTTCATGATTGGATTACCATGAATGTCTAATTGATACTATTCCTCCTGGTTGACTTTTGATAGACTCACCAAATAATCCATCTTCATATCTATCTAGGAGAAGTGTTCTGTAGAGAGCATGTGATTCCTCTACGTGCATGAGTTAGATCGGCTTCGTGGCGTCCCATTGACAATAGTCTAAAATTGTGATTCTCGTCTCACATCCAATTTGTGGAAGGGATTCCAGGAGTATTTCGGGACTAAACTATTCTTGAGCCCAGCGTTCCATACCCAGAAAAATGGATAGTTAGATAATACCGTTAAGGTTCTAGAGGATTTTTTACTGGTCAATATCATGGAATTTATTCATATTTGGGAAGGCCACCCACCCCTATTGGAGGTTGCGTACAATAAAAACCACTACACCATTGGTATGGCATCGTTTGAATATTTATATTGGAGACCCTGTCGGTCACTACATTGTTGGACCAACCCTGGAGAGTCAGCACTCATGGGTCCAGAGTTGGTGCGAGCTACAAAGGAAAAGCATCTGATCATCGCGGAGTGCATGAAGACTGCACTGAGCCAGCATAACTATTATGGTGATTGGTGATGGAGGCCTCTGGAGTTTGAGGATGGAGACCTTTTCTTCCTTCGGGTCGAACATCATTGAGGGTTATAGATATTTGTTTAGGTTGACATGTTATCTCTTAGACATATCCAGATACTTCACAGTGTTGGCGAGGTGGTGTACTGCCTAGATCTACCTCCTTTTTCGCACCGAGTACATGATTACTTCAATGTGTCACAACTAAGGATGTATGTGCATGATGAATTGACTGTCATCAACTGGGGCGAGTTAGACATCGATGATGGAGGGACCTATATTGAGTACCTAATAGAGATCGAGGATCGGTAGGAGAGGATCATTCGTGGGTGACTTATTCCCTTTGTGAACATTAGGTGGTGGCATGAGAACCTTTATAGGTGTATGTGTGATAAGGAGGGTCATATTTGGGCCTAGTACCCACATCTATTTGAGTATCCTTTTTTATCTATTTGAGAATGTAAATCCCTAAGGTGGGGGAGAATGTAATGAATCTGATTTTCTATGGATTATTTTTAAATATTATATCGAATAAATGTAAGACCCAATTTTTTTACAGTGTGTGATTCCAGGGCCTAGATTTTTCAGAGTAAATTAATGAAATAAATTAAAATTTTAAACATCGTGCAGGAGTGGTTTTATTGATAAAGTTGAATTTATTTAAATGGGATTTTAGAAAAAAAATATGAGGGAACTATTGAGTTTAGTGCAGTGACTTTACCTTTGGTAGGGCCTAGCATCAACCAGCAAAGGTCGTCTGTAGAAGTTAGTTTTTGCACATTTTAAATGACATAAAATAAAATGGATATTAATTTATTTTAAATTTTTCATTTTTATTGGATGATCTGATTTTCCTTTTTTTAATACATATTTATGGAATGTTTGCAGGGTCAGAAACATAACTCCATGAATTGAGGATTTCCATTGGTTCTTTGGAGGAGAACATGTGGGGGGATAATTTTGACGCAATCAATCGACACATCTCAGATTCGACAAACCTAGTTAAAAAAAGAGTCACACCGATCATTATTCAACTTAATTGAGGTAGGGGTTGCATTGTATTTTTCCACGTTGATTGATTTAATAATGAACATAGATCATCCCAGGAACAGGTTGATCGATGGATCAAACGTTCTGGCTGGAGGGTTATTATTTTCCATTTCGTTTAGGGTTTTATTTGGGAAATTGATTTGTCATAATGGTTGGATTATTTTTTGATTAGACCTATTTAATCCTTATATTGGGAGATTATTTACATCATGAAGAATGATGGAGGAGGTTTATTCCTCAATTTGGATTATTGGATTTCTTCCACATTTCTTCACGTTCTTCATGGTGGGATGAACAACAGATCATTACAAGTCCATTTCACATCACAATGATCACAAATCCAAGATCTAACAAATCAATGACCCAACGGTGGTGTGAGAATGATGGAGGATGATGAAAAATGTTGAATAAAATAGGGTTGTTCTTCAGGAATTATTTATGCAGGTGGATCAAAACAAGTTTTCTGGGCCAATTAGAAGCCTGAAAACAATGGAAATAGGTGTGTTGTGTCATGTCGATCTAGAATTTTGATTTTCATTGTTATCAGATGGCCCGATAGAAGACCGGAAGAGTACATGAAGCATGGAGAAGCAGGTTCGAAATTATAGAAATTTTTGAGACACACGTGTGTACCATGATGAACACACCATGCGGACTAGCTCCAGCATATAGAGATTCTATGATTCATGTGATAAAGAATATGGCATGCCTCTGGGGAGACATGGCATGTGGACCCCACCCCCTAGTGGTTGGAGTCCGGGGACAAATGAAGCATAGCCACAACATGTGAACACTATCACACTACATGTGGGTCCTTACATGGGGCACTATGTATATATCGAATGATACAAGGACATGGGGTGGAGTACACACCATTTACACCACACGACCATATGAGGCCAGTAACATGGGACACCACGTGTGCCGATTACACAGGTTGGAATACATGGTTTGAGGCTGTGTGTGGGCACATGGAGGGTTTACGTGGAGTAGACCCCCGATACCTTGACATAGCGTGTGATCCATTCTACATGTCATGTAGGTTCTTTTTACACGACATGCATTACTGTATGGGTCTTTATTCACAGGTAGTACCCGGTGTCAGAAGACATTGCATGTGACACTTCTAAACATCATGTACTTCTCAATACAAGCCTCGATCTTCTTGTCTGTTGTTCATGGGAATGGTTTAGTTTGGGTTAGTTACACATTTTCTCACTCCCCTAAAGATTATGTATCGTTTCAATCCACATGAGTTTGATTTCATCAGCAAGAAAATATGAGGTAGAGCTAGGTGTCCCTCTGAGAGGCTCTGGGCGACATCCTCTTTTCTATCATGACCCTGGGTAGAGTCAGGTATCGATGTGACTACTCTTACATGACATCAATCCTTTACTCAGCTGGTGAATCTAGATATGTCGTGGTATTTGACATGGCACTAAATGTTATGCTCATCTCTATATTGTGATCTTTCTCCACTACAGAGTTTGTTCTTATGGAATGATGGTATGTGTCTCTCGTGACCCTTCCCAATGAATAGTATTTCTTGGATGGATGTTATAAGAGCCACCAGACTAGTGGATTGAGTTATCATATACGAGTTCTTTGTGGATTCTTTTCACTAAATCCATAATGGCGTTATGCAGATGTGTGACATGACTCTAGATTTATCTCTGAGTTTTGAGTATATTTGGATTTCGTTTCACTTTCTATAATTTAAGTAGACATATAATGTGTACAAATGATTGTACCTATTCTTTGTGTATTTCATTGTGGTTCTCGAGATCCTCTACTATGTACTGTTATACTCATCCCTGCTTGAGAATTGCACACATGTGTCGTGTCTTGTGTAGATGAGTTTCCTTTTGATAGTTTCCATAGGGAACCAGGACCAGACTAATATTTTTGAGTTCCATAAAAGACGATGTGTTTATACAACTATGTGTTGCAGTCCCTGTACCTCTTTAGGATTACATGATGGACATTTTAGTTTGAAAAACCATGTTTTTTAGTATTTTATTCTGGCCCAGTTTTACATTCGACACATTACATCTGGTGTACTCTGTTGGTTGGGTTTGGTTGTATTCATCCAATTTATTACTCAGTGGTTTTGACTTATCATCATTTATGGGCATAGAGATATCTGTATAAGTATAGGTACTTAGGAAATTCCTCCCATTTTAGTTATATGCCTACTCTTTGTCGGTCATCATCCCCTAGCATATTGGAGGCGGGCTTGGGGAGTCGTGGCACGTGCCCCACTAGGGTGGGACGTGAAAGTCTGCATATAACGTAATAAGAAATATCTAAATGAAAAATTCATAGATCACATAAACTATGAGTCATGAATATTAATACATAGAATGATAGATGATGAGTAACAAATATATTTCTTTATACTATTGTGGATTTACACAAAAGAGTATGACATATATAATAAACTATGATCTGAATAGTGAGGTAAATTGGTGAAATTTTAGTTAGGATATGAAACGAAATAATATTTTGGGTAAATACATGTGTTATGATTTGATGCATAATTCATGAAAATGAAAAAGAAGAAACAAGCATCCCAAAGAAAAAAGTGTTCCTCAATAGGTTATTTAATGGAGGATAAATGATATTATTTATACATACCCTCCTATTCAAATGTATTTTTTTCAAGACTCATGGATTTTCTATAACATGATCACATATACAATACAAATAGTGGGATACTGATTACAATTGATGATGTTAATTAACTTGAGTCAAATTTATGTAAAACAAAAACCTAAAATAGAGTAAATGTGTTATGATGATGTTACTAAGACATAGGAACAAAATTGTTTTACCATATAAGATAGTCAACAGGAAAGATATGGTTTTCTTAGAACCAAGATAAGTGAAAAAATACACATTAATGTTAAAAAACCTATGAATTCCATAATTAACTGGATAGAAATGATGTGGATAAATGGTTGGAAGCTATGATTTATAATATATAGTTCATGTTTCAAAATAATTTTTCTGGTTTTTATTTTCCCAATAATTTTTATTAATGTTATCAGGTGTAAATGGTTATTGGAAGAAAATATGGAATTTTATTTTAAATTAAATTCATATGTTTTATTACATGTTTCATAGTGTTTCATACAATTCTAATGCATTGAATGTAATGAAACATTCTCATGTGCAATGTGGCAATGATTTTTTCGAATATGAAATTAAAAAACTATAATATATGATTATGAAATTTTGAATATGTATAATAATACTTCTTTACCCAGTAGAAGTTTGTTGATGATGACTATAAGACTCTACTAGAGGGTTTTATTTTGTTAAATAATGTCAATAAATTATGAAATATTTAAGGATCCATTTATGAATCAATAATGTCATCCAGATCAGGGTTTATCCATTTTGATGAATCCGAAATAAAATTTTGCATCATTATAATAGAATTCAATCCATGCTTCTACCTAAACTAGATGAGTGTAATTATTTCTCTATTATTAGATATTGATGAAATATTATTAATGGTAAATCATATGAAACACATACATTAAAGGAATTATTGGTTTATTGAAAATTATTTATAAAATATCTAGGTGAGGAATCCTAAAATCCTGTAATAATGATTTATCATCATAAATCATGTAGTATTACTTATTTATATCAATGTACATATATTTAAAAGGTAATATATATGGGTAATATATAGGAATCCATGAGATTATTATTAATAAGTCAGATGGTATTAATCACTGAAAGAAACTGTGTCCATAATTATCGGAATGCATTGAATATTTTTTTGAATAACAGTACTTCTGTAATGATATATATCATATATTCTATATTATGTACTAGGTTTGATTTTATTTTTATTATGAATGGCGTGTGAATATCAATCTAATCAAAGATAGATGCATTAATTATTTTTATAAACACTCCAAAAGTTCCTTATAAGTAACGTGGATATATATATATGGTATGTGTAGTATATTAATATATTATTATGACAGATACATTAATTTTTATACTAGATAGATCATAATATTATGAAATATTAGTTATACAATGTATATTTCTTGAAAGGTGTTATTGTGGTATTTGGAAGGTCTATGTAGTTCTTGGCCACCAATTCTAGAACATAATCTGTGTATGTTTCAACTTCAAATACAACCATACAAAAAATATAAATACTATATTCTTCATGTTTTTAGATTTGTAATGATAATGGTTCCCACTATAATGACATGCAAATTATCATTGGCTTGATATTACAACGAGTCATTAATAGGCCTTAAGCGACATCCCCACGATGCCAAAGGCTGGAAATAAATGCCGAAGGGATTCCAATATAAGTTTGGGGATGATTTACCATTTATGAAATAAAAACATAAAACAAACATAACCAAATATTCTATCTATGATGCATGAACAAAATAAAGACCAATAAACAATTTAATTTAGAATAAACCACATCAAAGTACACAACAGCGGAAGACCAAACTAAGCATCAAGGTACACAATGGATAAAAATCTCATGAATCTCAAAAGAAACTACATCTCGATGCTCCATAAGCTTCATGCTCTACAAAATCTGCCAAGTATCACCGCAAGACACTAGCCATAGGATGCTTTATCTTTACCTATGTCCTCAAATAAGACATCTGCAAAAGCACCAACGTGCCAAAGCAGGGGTTAGTATAAAACTCAATAGCTTTTCCGCAATGACTTCTCTACTCACGCCACTAGGATAGAAGAGTTAGCCACATTTATATAAAAAAATTTATATAAAAAATTCTTTCAAAAGTAGTTTATAACTAAATATAAACATGTTTCCAAAATCCTTTCATATCCAAAAGCATTCCAAGAACAATTTAAACCAATTATCCAACATGATATTTTTCTAGAAAAATAACCAAACAAGCATTAGAACCATTTCATAAACATTTTATTTTGGCATACACAACCATTTTACAAACCTGTGAAATCAACCATGCATGCTATGTTATGAATGTTCCATAATCATGAGAGGTCTCTCGTCGAACTACTAATTCATCACAAGTAAATTATTTCCCATGTCCCATTACACCTTTGGCACCGAGCACACGGTCATATTTCAACCAAGCCTCATACATATAGTTACCATGTGCCATTAAAAGTTCAGCACCGAGCACATGGACCTATTTCAACCAAGCCTCTTATATTCCACATGAACACGCACCACCCATTTCAAAAATCATTCCAAGCCATCCTTTCAATAAACATATTTTATTTAAAACCATTTCCATCAAACCCATGTGGGTCCAAAAAATTTGAACCATTTCAATAAAACTGTAATTTTATTATAAACCAAAGAATAACATAATTCCAACAAATCCAATTCAATACAAAACCATTTCAATAAAACCCCTTTTCTATTGATAAAACATCATTCATTAAACCATTTACAATTCCATAAATTCAATAATTTACAATCGTCATTTTAAATTAATGAATCCAAATCACTTTGCACAACAAATCAGCATGATTTCACAATTTCACTAAAACCATAAATCATCACTAAAGAAGATTTAATCCATGATTTTCAAAATCAATTCAATTCAAATAACCCAATTTGAAATCAATACAATAAATTATAATAAGAGGATTCGAGAGATAAGCCTCCAACCTCAATGGTTTTGACGAAAACCTTACGAAACAGAGAACGCACTAGAAAACCCAACCGATTCACTAAGGATCCTACTTAGATATATTCTCCTAACACAACCTAGACCAAATATCATCATCTTTGTAATACACAAACATATATATACCCATAATAGACGTAGATATAAGAAACCAATATAAGAGAATAAGTAGATCTAAGTAGATATAGAAACCAAACAAGAACGATCTCATACCTCAAGAATCTGGTGTCGATTATTCAAGAGTAGCCTCCTGATCACCTCCGGAACTATGGGAGAACCCACTTTGACCTTAGAAGAACCAAAATCCCATGTTAGTGCCTCTTATGGGATTAAACTATGCACATAGAGTAAAAATATCATGATATCCACCTTTATAGGATCATGTTTAAGTGGTCACACGGTTAGTTCGAACGGTTTGACAAACAGTGTGTTAGCTACTGACTCGGACACCCTTCTCGCATGGTTTGGCCGCACAGTTAGAAAATCTGTGCTCTACCCATTTGGATGATACTGCCTCTAAGACCATCTTCTCATGGTTTGGCCACACGATTTAGAAAAACCGTGCGCAGCACGTGCGACTTCTCCATTTTCCTCAAAACTTCATTCTAAGATCTCATGACACTCCCATTTGTCACCCTTAACATTAAATCCACTAAAAGCATTAAGAAAGAGTTACATGCCAGAAATCGTGGGTAATGCATTCTCCCCACCATTGGTCATTCCATCCTAATAATGTAGAAAACCTTCAGGAAACTGAATGAGTTCCGGCCACTGATCATTCATTTCCTTATCACGTTCCCAAGTCTCTTCCTGAATCTAACCTTGCTGCCATAAAACCCGCTATAGACAGATGGTTTTTTCACCCAAGACTTTCTCCTACCAATCCAAAATCTTAACATTGATAATTATCAACGAAGCATCTGACTCTAGGTCAACGTGATCCCACATGATCACATGGTCAAGATCAGGCTAATACATTTTCAATTGAGAAACATAGAACACGTTATGCACCGAACTAAACCGTGGAGGTAATTCCAACCAATATTCCACCCCCCAAAAACATTCCAGTTTCTCAAAAGGGCCAATGTATCTAGAAGATAAATTTACCTACTTCCTAAAATGATGATGTCCCAGCCTTGGTGATATCCTCAAGATGACCTGATCACCCACAACAAATGACAATGGTCTTCGATGATTATCTACATAAGATTTCTGATGACTCTGAACAATCTCCATACTCTTTATAATCAAATGGATCTTCTTTGTTGCCTCTTGGACAAGACTTGGCCTGACTAGTGATGTTTCAGCCATTTCCACCCAGCATAGTAGATAATGACAAGGATTCCCATACAATGCTTTAAACAGAGCCATGTGTATCGAGGATTGATTGTTGTTATTGTATAAGAACTCCACTAAGGTTATATGATCCTTCCATGAGCCACTAAAATCCATTACATAATCCCACAACATGTCTTCCAACATTTGTATCGTCTGCTCCGATTTCCCATATGTCTTAAGATGTTACATCGTGCTCTTAGTCAACTGAGTTCTAAGGGATTGCAGTAATGATTTCTAGAAATGAAATGTGAACATAGGATCTCTATCTATGACTATAGACACTGCTACCGCATGCCTATTTACCACTTCATAGATATATATTATTGAATGATCATCCACCATATGAGTTTCACGAATAGGGATGAAATGGGCTGACTTGGTTAGACGATCCACTATCCCCTAGATGAAATCGTGTTTCCGGACCGTTCTTGGACGACCTTTATCAAAATCCATTACTATCTGATCCCATTTACACACTAGGATAGGTAAATATTGTAACATACCAGCTGGTCTCTGATGATCTTCTTTAACCTGATGACATGTTAAGCACCACGAGATGAACTCATCCACTTTCTTTTTCATGCCTCTCTACCAAAACTGCACCCTCAACGCCATATAAATCATCTGTGTACCTGGGTGTACAGTCCATATTGAACGGTGATAAACATTAAGGAGTTGTTCCTGAAAAACCATAGGTACAACCATCCAATATCTGAAACAGAAAAATGAACCCCCATCAAGTTTCCAACTATCAATGGTCTCCCCACCATTGAGTTTTGAACTTACAACTAGACATTCCATCAGATGTTTGTGCTTCCATTACCATCTTTACTAAATCAATAACAAGCTAGATGAAAATAAAACTGCAACATCACCTCGGTTTTCACATTCCACATGCATGTCGTCTAAGACCGACATCAACTGCCATTCATCTAAAGCTACTTTCGCTAACTGTGCGTATGACTTTCTACACAATGCATCCGCTGCCAAATTCCCTTTTCCTGGTGTGCACATCAAGTAAATGTCAAATATATGGATATACTCCATCCACCTCCTTTGCCTCAGATTCAAATCTCTGAGAGAGAAAATTTGTTTCATGATTTTTTTATCCGTAAACACAGTAAATTTCTCACCAAAGATGTAATGTATCCATGTTTTCAAAACATAGACGACTACAGCTAACACCATACCATGTGTTGAGTAATTTTTCTCATGCACCCTCAACTACCTTGAACCATACGAAACCACATGGTCGCCTTGCATGAGAACGCAACCCAACCCTGTTCCTGAAGCATCACAATACAACACATACTCATGTCCTAATTCAGGAATGATTATGATGGGTGCCGATTCATGATGAACATTCAGTTCCTGGATACACTTCTGACATTATTCTTTCCATTGAAATGGATCATTCTTCTTTGTCATAGCTGTCATTGGTGATACTAGTCATGATAAATCACGCACAAAGAGTTGATAGTAACCAGATAGACCAAGAAAACTGTGTATCTTGAACAAATTCTTTGGTGGTTGCCAAGAGATAACGACTTTTGTCTTTTCAAGATCATCTAAAATGCCATTATTAGAAATGACATGGCTAAGGAAACACACATCCTATATCCGAAAATCACACCTTGATAATTTGGCATACAAATGATGATCTCTCATGATTTGTAACACTGTTTCCAGGATCACCTCATGATTAGAACATGTCATTGAATACACCAAGATATCATCCACAAACACCACAACAAAAGAATTCAGATATCGCTCAAATATCTGATTCATCAAAGTCGTGAAGACCTCTGGTGAATTCGTTGCACCGAAAGGCATAACTAAATATTCTTAGAGGGAATATCTACTTATGAATGTTGTCTTTTGAATATCCTACTTTAAAACTCACAATTGATGATATCCTATTCACAATTCAATCTTAGACAACCACTGAGCTCCCCATAATTGATCAAACAGATCATAAATGCGTGGAAGTGGATACCTATTCTTTATCATAACTTAGTTATGTTTACGATAATCTACACACAAACGAAGAGTTCCATCTACCTTTTTCCCAAAAAACACTGGTGTTGCCCATGGATAAGTACCTGGTCAAATGAAACCCTTGCTTTCCATTTTCAATAGCTGCACTTTCCATTCTGGTAACTCTGTGGGTGACATCCTATAAGACGGAAGGGAAATAAGAGTTGTAACACCCCGAGATTTTATGAAAAATATTCTTTTTAATTTCATTAATTTCTTGTATTGTACGCCACACCAAAAAGAGCTTGCACAACACGCATCCCTGACATGGCTTGCATTACACACAATCACGACCTTTAATGACATCATGTGTTGTACGCAATATCGAGTTTTGCTAAACAACGATATGTTATATAAACTAGCCGTTATGAATAGTAATGACCACTTTTTGAAATTTTATAAATTTTATCTTTCAAAATGGACTTCATTTTTGGATTCAGAATATCGAAATTAGCCTATGGTGAATTTTTTGTATTTTCCTGAAAACTCGCAATTTTTGATAAATAGTGAAAACACTGGGTTACTATTCAAAAACCGACTTTTTATTTAAATAATTATTTATTTTATTTAAATTTATTATAGGTAAAAATTGATACGTAATACCTATATAAGTTCAATTTATTTCATTGGAGTCATTTTATAATAATTTTAGATAAATAAAAATTTTATTGAACTTTTCATCGTCTTTTACCCACCTCCTAGGAGAATTTGCAAATTCACATAAAACTGAATTTTACCACATCTATGAGTGGAATTTCGAAAATCTGAGAGAAAAGATTAATATCAAGGACTAAAATGTTGTTCAATGAGATGAAACTAATTTTTGGTGAATAGTAACTTTTTTACTTTTATTTACCACGGTTAAAAGTAAATAGGATAATTAAGGGTAAAAATGATATTATTATTACCCTAACACATGTTATAATTCTATTGGATAAGTGTAATTCGAAAAAAAAACAACCATAGGAATAAAATATGACCATTTAGGCCCAGTTGGATTAGATTAGGACATTTATTATTAATTCATTTAAAGAATGGTTAAAATAGTTAAAATCAAAGTTTAATAAATAAATCATTTTTAATATAGTGTTATACATAAGATAAATTTTACTATAAATATTCATTATAAAGATAAAAAATATTTCCAACATAATGGTATTTTATTTATAATTTTTAGACATTAAATAATTTAATTTATTTATGACACAAAGATGATGCAGTAATTATATTATTAATGAAATATTAACATAATTGATGTTATAAATACCCAAATAAATGTAATTTGAGACATTTTATAAATTTCAATAATTTTATAGGTTAATATGACATTCTATTTGTGATTTAATTAACTTTTTTCTAACTAATCATTCTCCAATGATTTTTACAAAAATGAATTACCAAATAGGTTCAAAATTGATATAAAACAGTTTTTAAAACAAATATTATATTATTAATTGTTATTTTATTCTTAAAAATATACGGTTCGGCCAAATGAGTTAGATAAGGTTATATATATTAATAATAAACAACTTTGGGTTCGATTGGATTATTTTAGTAAGTTTATTAACCTTATAATGTAAGATAAAAAGAAGACACGATAAAAGTAAAATTATTTAACTTGAGGTTAAATCGAAATGATAATGTTAGAATAGAAACCTATCCTTTTTCTAAATTATATTGGATTGGAGTATTTCGAACCATCCCCACCTTATATTATAAATAACTCAATTTGGAGCGATTAAAAACCAAATATGACTTTATAATAAAATAATATTTTTAGTTATTCCAATGGTCCCCCTCTCCTCCCTTATAAAAGCGAACCTCCTCCCTCTCTTCCTCACACCACATTGAGAATTCATGCTCGGAAAAACCCTACCAATTTATCTTCTCCACTTACCTAGAAACATCTTAGAGGTTCTAGTCTTCTTCAAAGACAAATTTTAGTGCCCTAAGAGGTGGTTTCAAAAAAGCGTGTCGAAAGAAGAGGTAATATCTGTTAGCGATTATTTCAACTTTATTTCTCCTTATACTTCTTCTTATTTAGTTATTTCATTATTAAGTAATAACATCAGTATCACTCATATACTGATATGTTATTATATATATGAAACAACCCTATTTAACCATTTATTCATCCTACAGAAAATGAAATCACCGCGCGTGCGTACGTACGGAGTACCGTCTCCACGCCGTGGTGTAATCTATTTTTGACCACCACCATACTTGGATGGGTATAATGTTGTAAATAAATAAATAAATATTATTATTGAAAAGTGATATTGATTCTGAAATATTATACATACACTTCAATGCAATTCCACGATCATTGGAATGATATCATCGCTCGTGCGTACGTACGGACTACCGTCTCCACGACGCGATGAGATTCATTTTCCATTTTAACCATTCATGAATGATTATAAAGTATATATAATAAATAATCATAAAATATATGACATAATAATGATACTATATTTATGTGTATATATGTGTATTAAATCCACTTAATTTCATTCAATTCAATAAGGAAACTAAAACAGCTTTCATGCGTACGTATAGCCTACCGTCTCCATGAACGGTGTATTTCATTACTTTTATCGATATATAATATATATGTATATTATGAATATATATTATATATAAATCATGTTTTACAATCTGGAATTATTTAAATTAGGATATAAGGAATAATATCAAGAATGACAAGTCGAAACACATACGATAAATGAAATGATTTTACCCAAAACGCTGCTTTAACATGGAATTTACAAAAGAACGGGTAATATAAAGTCATAAGTGAAACATATATGATATCATAACAATGAATATGATTATATAATAAGTTAATGAAATTATGTAAATCATTATACGGGAGGTTCAGATCCATACGAAGCATATCAGATCTAAGGAAAGGGATAATTATTTCAATCTCATTCTTATCCGAGATTGTTTATTCGTAAGTATTTACTAGGGTTATGTTTATCAATCATGTACATGTTTTCTAAAAATGTTTTCATAAAATATTATTATTCATCCATGAATGTTTAAAGTCATTTTTACCCTTTTTTGACTTTTACCACAGGGTTTGGATTGAATCTTTCATTTGTTTACCATAAGTGGTACTTTTTGACTTTTTCGACAAAAGTACTTAGATGATGTTTTTTTTACTTATACGGAATGAATGTTTTTTTACAGTTTCATAACTCCTTTTATTAATAAATATGACTCTACATGATTTAATGACTATTTTAAACAAAATCTGATTCCTTTAATATTGCAAGGCATTTTGTGAAAATAAAATGATTTTGAAGAAGAAATGATATTTTTCTCAAGAATTCATTTCAAGTGTTTTATTAATACAATTTTCCATCTAATATAACATTATTTAATATGTGTATGTTTCAAGTATAATTTCTCTATGATTTACATGGTTTCACATTTCTTATTATGAAATGATATCCATTTCTTTTATATGGGTTATGTGATGATGGGATGATGTTTATAAAACCCATTTTATTTACTGGGTTATTATGAATGATGTATGTTTATTTTGTGGCACAAGTAATAATGATTTCATTATGAGATGGGTGGGACCTATATCTCATGATATTTCCATGGCTGTAACGGTATGTTAATCTGGTTTAGTGTTACAGGACTGAAATGAGGAGTGAACTCGATTCAGAAATGGACTTAGTCCACTAAGATGGTCTTGGCAGCAATGCCTTGGATACTATGTAAATCATAACATGTACTGAATGGTTTCCAAAATTACATGTTTTATTCCCATTATATTTCATCATGGTTGATGTTCCATTATGATATATTCCTTACGTACTTCCACAATTTATGTCTTTGCTCAAGATTTTGATGTTTAAATTTCATGTTCATTTTTTTTCTTTAAAATGTATATAGGTTGTTTTATATTCGCTATGTTTTCCCTTAATGAGCATTTGAGCTCACCCATTTTATGTTTTATTTTCCCCAGGAAATAAAGAATGGTTTTAGGTAAGGAAACAAAAAGGGTAAGATCGTTATGGGAGTTATTGAAGATCTTTCAACATGATTAGAAGTTTATATTCCAAGTTTCCAATGACACTAAACTATTGTGATCCTTGTGTGTCTGTTTTTGTTATGTATGAAGTATTCCGCAAAAGTAATGTAATGTCCATATACTTCCAGATTCGGGTCTCTACAGTTAGTATCAGAGGAAAGGTTTAACAAACCTTTGGAAAATAGGATGAAAAAACGTTAGTGATATCCCAAGTGATATTTCTAAGGTATGTCTAGGGATGTCCCTAAGGATAAGTATACGTATTGGATATAGTCCTAGAACTACAGTAATTATCATAGAATTTAAACTAAGATTTTAGATATTGAGGGTACTTCCCCTTTAATATGTTGTTTTCCCTAGCATGATTTTTTCCTCTCACACTATTCATTTTGGGTTTTAGAAAATGGATGGAAACATGAATATTCACGATAATGGAGGATATGATGGACAATGGAATGATATTCTTCATGAGAAACCAAATGAAACATGATTTGGAAGTCTAAACATCGTTATTATGCCTAATCAGAAATCTCATAATATGATCAATAATCTCAACTTTGGTACGTTTCACAACTCAGATAATAAGATAAATATGGAGTTTCATGATGATCATAGAGGAAAGAAAGTCCAATTTCCCTCATTTAAATCATGTGGGAAGAGGCATCCGGGAGATTGTTTCGAATGAATTGGAAGATGCTTTGGGTGTGGAAAAGAAGGACACAAAGTCAGTAAGTGCAGAGGAAAAGGTTCAGTTAACACCATGGACAAGGATAATGGTATTTCTATGAAATCAACAATGATTAGATTTTTTAAATTTGGAACGTATGAGAATTATGGAAACCAATGACCTAAGGGAAAATCTCATGAAGAGAATCTGCATGGTCATATGAGTATTATTTATGTGGATGATGATGAAGAGACTACAAATGAAATATGAGATGAAAGAAGTGTTGAAGCCCAGTCAGTTGTTTAAGAAGGTAGTGGAATGAATATATGTTTTTCAAGAGTTATGTTGTATAGTTAATGGTATTATGGAATAAAGAACCATCTAAGGATTGTTACACTATTATTTTTCCTAAAGTATTTGAAAGTATATGTTGAATGGTACCGGTAACCATTAAAGGTTATTCAGATATTTTTGGAAAGTAGATGATATGCGCATAATGAAGGGATATGAAGATAATGAAATGTTTGATTGTATTCATGAGCTCATGACTGATATAAGGACTAAGTGATAATATGGTTTGAGTATATAGAATTTTTTGGATTTTGGTATATGGTATGTGTTAAAATTTAAAAACATTCATGTTTTCACTAAGGTAAAATGGTTATTCATTCTTCAAAATAATACATGATTAATGTATTCACATGTTTGTAATTTTAACAAAAAGATATATCTTATGATATATGGGGGATAAATGATGGAATTCACGTGATTGTAATATGACATTTCAAGTAATCATTTTCGTTATACTATGAGCTTGGACCGTAGTATTTTAGATAATCCTAACGATTGGAATTGATTATGTTGGACAAAAGTTAGTATTATTTAAGGCTATAACTTTTTTTCGATATTACTAATGGGATGATATAGTAATGTAGTTTTATAAAAAGGACAACATGTAGGACGGGTGACAACCCATCGCGTCGGAAAAGGCTGTGGGAATAGAACCCACAACCGAAGTGCAACTGACCTTTATCGCCTACCACTAGCCTACATGAAGTCCCGGGTTAGTAGAAACTAGTTTTATTTTATTAAGCGGTATGATATATGAAGGATAAGTTCATTTTTTGAATCATATATGATTAACCACACTATAGATGGACTTATGTATATTTGATAACTTTTGATAACCTTTTGTTTGAAACATATGGAATGTCCCATCATTCTATCACATGATCTGTTAGCACTTCACGAATAAAAAATTCAACTTCATTTCGTTAATAGATGAAGTGGAAATTTTTCAAAGCACGAACAACAGTGAGATTGTACCATAATCAAGCATGTATTTCTTCTAATTCAAATTCTTCAACTTCCGGGAAATGATCTTGAAAACCAAAAATGTTGTACTAGTGCCCTTATATCCGATGAATCAGATGGTACCCTAGATCATCACAAATATATGTCTTTGTGATTGTTGGATTTTTTATAGCCATGTTCTCTACCACTTTCCATCAGAACATGACGGTTTGATTTCTCTTCCATATCCATATTTTCACCTATGTTCTCCTATGTGGAAAGCCAATGATTTGTTAATTTGGGTAACCGTTACCTTTCATCCTATAGTTTTTAAATCCATGTTTTGGTATTCCTTTTTACGATGTGGGATTCTATTAAAGTAACATTCGGGTAGTAAACCATTTATAACCCTGTTAAATTATGAGGGTGAAATTTATTTTAAGTGGGGTAGAATGTAATAACACCAGATTTTATGAAAAATATTCTTTTTAATTTCATTAAGGTCTTGTGTTGTACGATACACCAAAATGTGCTTTCACAACACGCATCCCTGACTTGGCATTCATTACACGCAATCACGAACTTCCATGACAACGTGTGTTATACGTAATACCATGTTTCTCTAAACAACGATATTTTATATAAACTAGCTGTTATGAATAGTAATACCCACTTTTTGAAATTTTATAAATTTTATCATTCAAAATGGACTTCATTTTTGGAGTCAGAATATCGAAATTAACCTAGGGTGAATTTTTGGTATTTTTCTGAAAACTTATAATTATTGATAAATAGTGAAAACACTGGGTTACTATTCAAAAACCGACTTTTTATTTAAATAATTATTTAATTTATTTAAATTTATTTTAGGTCAAAATTGATACATAAAACTTATATAAGTTCAATTTAAGTCATTGGAGTCATTTTATATTAATTTTAGATATATAAAAATTTTATTGAACTTTTCACCGTCTTTTACCCACCTCCTAGGAGAATTTTCAAATTTACATAAAATATAATTTTACCGTTTCTGTGAGTGGAATTTCAAAAAACCGAGAGACACAATTAATATCAATTACTAAAATGTGGTTTGATGGGATGAAAATAATTTTTGGTGAATAGTAACTTTTTATTTTTATTTACCATGGTTAAAAGTAAATAGGATAATTAAGTGTAAAAATGATATTATTATTACCCTAAAACATGTACCAATTCTATTGGATTGGTTTAATTCGACCACAAAAAACCTTAGGAATTAAATATGACCATTTATATCCACTTGGATTAGATTAGGACATTTATTATTAATTTATTTAAAGAATGGTTAAAATAGTTGAAATCAAAGTTTAATAAATAATCATTTTTAATATAGGGTTATACATAAGATAAATTCGACTATAAATATTAAATAGAAAGATAAAAATATTTCAAACATAATGGTATTTTATTTATAATTTTTATACATTAAATAATTTAATTTATTTATGACACAAAGATGATGCAGTAATTATCTTATTAATGAAATATTGACGTAATTGACGTTATAAATACCCAAATAAATGTAATTTGAGACTTTTTATAAATTACACTAATTTTATAGGTTAATATGAGATGTTAATTTTGATTTAAATAACTTTTTTAGAACTAATCTTTATGTTATGATTTTCACAAAAATCAATTACCAAATAGTGTCAAAATTGACATAAAATAGTTTTTAAAACATATATTATATTATTAATTGTTATTTTATTTCTAAAAATATAAGGCTCGTCCAAATGACTTATATAAGGCTATATATATTAATAATAAACATTTTGGGGTTCGTTTGGCTTGTTATAGTATGTTTATTGACCTTATAGTGTAAAAAACAAGAAGACACGGTAAAAGTAAAATTATTTAGCTTAAGGTTAAATCTAAATGATAAGGTTAAAATAGAAACCTAAATTTGTCTAAATTATATTGGATGAGAGGATTTAGACCCATCCCCACCTTAGCTTCAAAATAACTCAATTTGGAGCTATTAAGAACCGAATATGACTTTATAATAAAATAATAGTTTTTGTTATTCCAAAGGTGCCCCTCTCCTCCCTTATAAAAGGGCACCTCCTCCCTCTCTTCCTCACACCACTTGGAGCCTTCAAGATCACCCAAACCCAGACAATATCTCTTCTCCACTTCCCTAGAATCATCCGGGATGATCTAGTATTCTTAAAAGACCAATCTTAGAGCCCTGAGAGGAGGTTTCAAAAAGGCGTGTCGAAAGAAGAGGTAATATCCGTTACCGATTCTTTCAACTTTATTTCTTCTTCTACTTCTTCTTCATTAGTTATTTCATTATGATGTAACAACATCGGTATCACTCATATAATTATATGTTATTATAAGAATGAAACAACCCTATTTCACCATCTATCCATCCTATGGAAAATGAAATCACCGCGCGTGCGTACGTACAAAATACCGTCTCCACGTTGTGGTGTAATCTGTTTTTGACCACCACCTTACTTAGATGGGTATAATGGTGTAAATAAATAACTATATGTGATTATTACAAAGTGATATTGATTCTGACATATTATACATACTCTTTAATGCAATTCCACGATCATGGGAATGATATCATCGCTCGTGCATACGTACGGACTACCGTCTCCACGACGCGATGAGATTCATTCTCCTTGTTAACCATTCATGAATGATTATAAAGTATATATAATAAGTAATCATAAAATATATGACATAATAATGATACTGGATTTATGTGTATATATATTTATGTCATCTACCTAATTTCATTAAATTCAATAAGGAAACCAAAATAGCGTTCATGCGTATGTACGACCTACCGTCTCCATGGATGGTGTATTTCATTCCTTTTATCGATATATAATATATATGTATATGATGAATATATATTATATATAAATCATGTTTTACATTCTGGAATTATGTAAATCAAGATATAAGTAATAATATCAAGAACGACAAGACGAAACACATACGATAAAAGAAATGAATTTACCCAAAACGCTGCTTTAACATGGAATTTACAAAAGAACGGGTAATATAAAGTAATTCGTGAAACATATATGATATCATAACAATTAATATGATTATGTAATAACTAAATGGCATTATTTAAATCATTATATGGGAGGTTCGGATCCATACGAAGCATATTAGATCTAAGGTAAGGGATAATTATTTCAATCTCATTCTTATCCGAGATTGTTTATTCGTATGTATTTAGTGAGGTTATGTTTATCAACCATGTCCATGTTTTCTAAAAATGTTTTCATAAAATGTTATTATTCATCCATGAATGTTTAAAGTCATTTATACCCTTTTTTGACTTTTACCACATGGTTTGGAAGAAATCTTTCTTTTTTTTACCATATGCCGTACTTTTTTACTTTTCCGACAAAAGTACGAGGATGATGTTTTTTTATCTTATACGGTAGGAATGGATTTTTATGTTTTCATAACGCCTTTTATTAATAAAGATTACTCTACAATATTTCATAACTATTTTCAACAAAATCCTATTCTTTTAAAATTGCAAGGCATTTTTTGAAAAGAAAATGATTTTGAAGAAGAAAGGATATTTTTTTCAAGAATTCATTTCAAGTGTTCTATTAAAACCATTTTCCATCTAAGATGACATTATTTCATATGTGTATGTTTCAAGTATAATGTATCTATGATTTAAATGGTTTCACTTTTCTTATTATGAAATGATATCTATTTCTTTTATATGGATTATGTGATGGTGGGATGATATCAATAAAACCCATTTTATTTATTGTGGTGTTATGAATGATGTATGTTTATTTTGTGGAAAAAGTAAGAATGATTTCATTATGAGATGGGTGGGACCCATATCTACCTCCACTGCATTGGGTGAAGATTTATATCTCCTGAGATAGCCATGGTTGGAATGGTATGTTAATCAAGTTCAGTGTTACTGGACTGAAACGAGGAGTGAACTCGATTCAGAAAGGGACTTAGTCCACCAAGATGGTCTTGGAAGCAATGCCTTGGCTACTAGTAAATCATTACATGTTCTTAATGTTTTCCACAATTATATGTTTTATTCCCATTTAATTTTATCATGGTTGATGTTCTATTATGATATATGTCTTACGTACTTCTACGATTTATGTCTTTGCTCAAGATTTTGATGTTTAAATTTCATGATCACGTTTTTTATTTAAAATGTTTATGGGTTGTTTTTGTTGAGTCAATAAAGTTTTCCTTATGACTTTTCCATTCCTTATTATTTTGAAAATCACAAACACCTTATCTTTATGAAAATCGATTTTATAAGGAAAATCGCTTTTATAAGGAAAATTGTTTTTATAAAGAAATTTTCTTGTATAAGAAAAATCTATTTTGTAAGAAAAATTATCCTTATCATATTTTCATCCATATTTTTCTTAAGTATAAGATTCAGATTCATTTCTATATTCTCGAAATTGTTTGAAACTTTGATATGATGTATTCTGTTTTAGGAACCGAATTCTGGATAAGAACTGTAATAAAGTTTTACTCCGAATTCCAGAATGAGAACTGTGATAATGTTTCATTCCGAATTCCGGATACGAACTCTGATTTAGTTCTACTCCAAATTCAGGATATGAATCCTTATGAAGTTCGATAACGAATTCCCATTATGAATTCTGATGAGGAATTCTCACTACGAATTCTGATGATGAATTCTCATTACGAATTCTGAGGAAAACTTCTCATTACGAATTCTGATGAGGAATTCTCATTACGAATTTTGATGACGAATTCTCATTCCGAATTCTCATTCCAAATACACCTATTAAACAGAATCTGATCATATTTGTTTTTTACATTAGATTCCAAAAATTATTTTTTAGTTAGACTCCGATCTTTCACACTGAAATTTTCAATTAGACTGAAAACAATGTCGTACATTCTGTTACACTTGTTTTGTTATAAAACGATGTCGTCTATTCTGTTTTAAACTAACCTTTGTTTAAGTTACACGTGTACAGGTCCCTCTTATTATTACAGAAAATATGACCATTGGAAAGGAGGCTGACCTTACCTATAAATAGGAGCTCATTTGAAAGAGCTCGGGGCTGGATGACTGATGAATGACTTCTTCGACATTGTGCATACATGACATTGATGTGATTTCTAGAGAGAGGGGCTCTTATTAACTCTTAAAGCTTTGTGCGACTCCGAATGTTGGTGATTACATTCGAGGACTTCCGGGGATAGGAAGACAGTGGTTTCCAACACCTTGAAGTTGAGGGCTTCCTTGCTGAGGAAGACAGAGGTTCCCAACTATCATGAAGTTGAGGGCTTGTGGGGATAGCAAGACATAGACTCCGATCTTCGTATCGAGGGCTTACCCTAGTGTGGGTAAGACATACTTTCTTGAAAGTATAAATCAAGGGACCTTTATCTAAGGTTCTTGGATACCCTTCTCTTTGGGTTAAAAGACTTATATCTTGTTACGTGTAGTTTTACAACATGATTTTTTCTGCTGCATTTTGTATTTTAAGGAAATTATAACTTTCTTATACTTCCTTACTTGTACTCTGTTCCATTTAGATTCTATACGCTTTAAGGTATAATCTCATATTGTAATATTTTGTTATGTTTCAATTTCCGAAACCATATTTTCGGAACCTACTTTCGGAATCTAATTCCATGTTTTCATTTGGTATTAGAGGTGTTGTTAATTTTCTTACTCTAATATTTTTTAAACTTAGCCCTTTCCATTGCTTAAGGAAACCATAGTTATTCGTAACTAACTGTAAAGGTTCCAATGGAATTTTTAAAGTATATAATTCACCCCCCTCTTGTATATTGAGCATCTACATCATTATTTCGATCCTACAATTGGTATCAGAGCAGGTTGAAATACTTGTACTCACGTATATGTTTTTCTTGCTCACTTTTTCATTTCGAACTTTCCCATTCTCAACTTTCTCATTCTGAACATTGTTATTACGATTTTTTTACTAACAAGTTTGTGTGCAAAAGGTTTTTAAGTATGGCTGGAATTATTGTTGGTTCAATCGATAATCTAAATTCTACAAGACCACCAATCTTTGATGGCAATGACTATGAGTACTGGAGAAATCGTATGAAGACTTTTTTTATCAATACTGGAGTGGACAACTTTGTTATGCTTACTGGAGATTATAAAATTCCAGACAAGGAAGTTAGAACTTTTACTAACCAGGAAAAGAAAGAGTATCAACTCAATTATAAGGTACGCAATACTCTACTGTGTTCAATGACTAGAAATATATATAGCCAAATTTCTTCTTGTGAAGCAGCAAATTGTATCTGAAAGAAGTTAGAGGTTACCCACTTTGGAACATCAAATGTGATTGAGAGTAGGAGAGCTATGCTTAGATCTGAATATCATTGCTTTAACTTTCTGTATGGTGATCCAATATGTAAAGTTCAACAGAGATTTATGACTATAGTCAACATTCTACAATCTATGGGAGAAAAAGGGTTAGATGACGAAGAACTTGTGGATAAGATAATTGATATCATGCCTAATGAGTGGGAATCCAAAAGAACTTCTATAGATGAGAACAGGAAGGTCACTCAAATTTCTCTTGATGAGTTATTTGGAACTCTTCTCCAACATGAAACCAGAATGAAGAGAGATGCTGACAACATCAAAAAGATGAATGGGAATGGTACCGTTGCTTTTACAACAACATCAAATCATATGAAAGCTAAGACTCCTGAGAGAGTAACCAGATCCAAGTCTAAGATGATGGTAGTTAAATCAGATTCTAATGAGAGTGAAATATTAGAAAATGAATTAGAAAATATTGCTTGAAGGATGAAAAAGATAGTTGGTCAGAGAAATTTCCAATCTAAGTATAAGAAAAAGGACAGGAAAGATAAGAAAAATGGAGAAGTTACTTGTTATGAATGCAAGAGAGCTGAACATATTAGACCAAATTTTCCTTTGCTCAAAAAGAAAGAAAGAAAAGAAAGGCATTCAGACAGGAATAGAAAGATGTATTATAAAGCCAAAGCTACGAATGTTTTGAAAGCTAATGACACTGGGAGTGCCAGTGGTGGTGACTCTTCAGATTAATATTCTGATTACAAATCTTGAGAATAGAAGAATCTTGGTCTTATATCCAGATTACCTATTGAAAATCATTGTTTTATGGATAAGGTAGGAAATGTTTAATCATTGACCAATGTATCATTAAATTCTAATGATTGTACGTATTATAACTATTCTGATGAAGAATCCTCTTCTGATGAGGAAAATACATTACCTACTTATGAAGAAGTCTCTAGGCTTGCTGAACTTCTTGAAATTGAGAATTCCAAACTCAATAAAAAACTTGATAAGGAAAACTCTTGGAATTCTATTCTTACAAAAGAGATATCAGATCCTTCTATGGATCTTGATAGGGAAAATGCTGATTTTGAAAGTATTTCAAAAAATCTTCAGGAAGAATGTTCTGAGAAGAACAAACTTTATAAAGATTTAGAAAATGTAATTTCTAAGAAAAATGGCTCTAGTTCTAAAACTAATGATTTTGAGGATAAAAACATGATTATAAAACTCAAGTCCGAAATTTGTTCCTTAAAGAAGTGTTTATCAAACTTTACCCATGGTAAGGAAAATTTTGATAAAATGTATTCCCAGATACGACCTTTAAAAAATAAATCCAGATTTGGTTATACCCATGCAAGACCATTTTTAGTAACAATTATTTTGTTACTCAAAGTGCCCCATTTTGTACTAAGTGTCAATGTGGTGGTCACTGGGAAAAAAATTGTTCCTTAAACAAAACCCAATCTCTAGGATTTCACAAAGATTACTTTTCTATGAAGATGTGGGTTCCTAAAATTTTTTTATCTGGAAATCTCGGATCCAAACAAGTTTTGATTCCGAAAATCTAATTTTCTTCTTGATTTCAGGAAAATAAAGAGAGTACTAGCAACAATACAGGGTACATGGATAGTGGATGTTCCCAGCACATGACTGGTAACAAAAGCTATTTTAAAAAGATTATCAAAACGAAGGGAGGAATGGTAACTTTTGGAGACAATGCTAAGGGAGTGATTGTTGGTATTGGTAATATTGTTGTTTTAGGAAAAACATTGATTTCAAATGTTCTTTTCGTAAAGGGTCTTCAACACAACCTCGTTAGCATAAGTCAGTTATTTGATGAAGGATAACTTGTGAATTTTAGGAATGATAGGTGCTTAGTTGACAATTCCAAGGAAGAATTTATTCTCTTAGCCAATAGGCAAGAGAATGTTTACACTTTGAACCTAGAAGACCATAGGAGCCAAGATTTACCTTGTCTAAGTGCAATGAAGATCATTCCTGGTTATGGCATAGAAGACTAGGTCATTGTACCCTTAGAAACCTATGTAAACTCTCTAAGAAGAAGCTAGTTAAGGATCTACCAGAGCTTAGGTTTGATTCTTCTAAAGTTTTTGATCATTGTCAATATGGAAAGAAACATAAATCTAGTTTTAAATCAATCAGTGAAGTCTCAATAACTGATGAATTACAGTTAGTGCACATGGATCTTTTTGGTCCAACGCAAACTGGAAGTATTGGAGGCAAATACTATGTGTTTGTTCTAGTTGATGATTACACTAGATTTACTTTGGTCTATTTTCTAGCAAATAAGTCTCAAGATTTTTCTTATTTCAAAAGTTTTAAAGCTCAAGATAAAATTAGAAAATCCTTCCATTGAATACTATTCATAGTGATCATGGAGGAGAATTTCAAAATTATGATTTTGAAACTTTTTGAAGTAGAAAAGGTATTACTCACAATTTTTCAGCACCTAGAACTCCTCAAAAAAATGGTGTAGTTGAGTGAAGAAATAGAATTCTTCAAGAGATTACTAGAACCATGTTGAGTGAATATTCTATAGCTAGACATTTCTGGCCTGAAGCTGTAAGTAATTCTTGCTATACTATAACTCAAGTTTTGATTAGTCCTTTTCTTAATAAAACCCCATATGTGTTATGGAATGGTAGAAAACCAAGACTATCCTACTTCATGGTTTTTGGTTGAAAAGTATTCATTTTGAATACTAAAGATAACTTACATAAATTTGCACCAAAATCTGATGAAAGAATTGTCTTAGGTTATTTAACAACATCTAAGGCTTATAGAGTTTTTAATAAAAACACTTGTACTATTGAAAAAACAGTGAATGTAAAATTTGATGAGTCTAATCCTTTTGTTTTTAAACGATCCCAGCCTACATCCTCAGATGTGTTTTCAAAAACTGATTATCAACCTTTGATAGAAGAACCTTCTGATAAGGAAAATGTTCAAGAAGATACTACTGAAATATTTACCCTAGAAGACTTTCTATCCTATGTTGATGAACATGCTTTTCAAAACCCAAATCAGGTGTTTCTTAAAAATCATCCTAGTGATAGTATCATTGGTGATGTAAATCAACCTGTAAGGACTAGAAGTTCCTTAATAAATGAAGTAGAACATCTAGCATTTCTTTCCCAATTCGAACCTAAAAGCATTGAAGAAGCTTTAGGTGATGATTATTGGATCAAATACATACAAGATGGACTAAATGAATTCGAAAGGAATAAAGTCTGGACATTGGTTGAAATTCCTAAGGAAACTTCTGTTATTGGAGTAAAATGGGTTTTCATAAATAAATGTGATGAAAATGGAGTCATAGTAAGAAATAAAGCTAGACTTTTTTCTAAAGGTTATAATCAGCAAGAGGGAATAGACTATGAAGAATCCTATGCTCCAGTAGCAAGACTTAAATCTATCCATATTCTACTTGCCTTTGCAGCATTCTTTAATTTTAAACTTTTTCAAATGGATGTGAAATGTGATTTTCTTAATGGTTATGTTCAAGAGGAAGTTTTTGTTGAACAACCTCCTCGATTTGAAGATACAAAACATCCTGATTATGTTTTTAGACTTACCAAAGCTCTGTATGTCCTTAAACAAGCCCCACGAGCCTGGTATGACAGACTCACCGGATTTTTGCTTCAAAATAACTATGATAAGGGAAATGAAGATCCAACCCTTTTTATAAAGAAAGATAAGAAAATTGGTTTTATTGTTCAAATTTATGTTGATGACATCATATTTGGTTCATCTCAGCAATCTTTAACCGACTCTTTTGCAAGAATAATGAAATATGAGTTTGAAATGAGTATGATGGGTGAGTTAACTTTTTTCCTTTGTTTTCAAATTTCTCAAAAACTAGAAGGAACCTATATATATCAACATAAGTATATTAAAGATCTTCTCAAAAAATATGGTCATGACAACACTAAGAGTATAAGTACTCGCATTGGTACCTCAAACTCTTTAGATCATGATGAAGCTGGGAAAACAGTAGATCAAACATCTTTTAGATGTATGATAGGAAGTCTACTATAATTAACAACTAGTCGACCAGACTTAAAGTTTTCAGTATGCTTATGTGCAAGATATCAATCCAATCCTAAGGAATATCACTTAAAGGCAGTAAAAATAATTTTTCGCTACCTCAAGAGAACCATGGATTTAGGATTGTTTTATACATCTGGAAATGATTTTGTTCAAAAAAGATTTTCTGATGCTAACTTTGGTGGATGTAGAATAGATAGAAAGAGTACATCCGGAACATGTCATTTTCTTAGGAGATTTGTTCGATTCTTGGTCTTGCATGAAGCAACATTCTGTAGCACTTTCCACTGCTGAAGCCGAATATGTAGCAGCTGGAAGTTGTTGTGCTCAAGTGTTGTGGATGCAACACACACTCACAGACTATGGCTTCAGTTTTACTAAAACTCAAATTTTGTGTGATAACACAAGTTCCATTGCCCTTAGTAAGAACCTTGCACATCACTCTTGTGCAAACCACATAGATATTAGGCATCACTTTCTTAGGGATCACACACTAAAAGGAGATATTATTCTTCAGTTTATCGGAACGCAAGTTCAACTTGCAGATATTTTCACAAAATCGTAGCCTTCTGATAGATTTGAATACATTAAACAGATGTTAGGAATGATAACCGTAAGGTAATCGTTCTTAATTAACTTTCTGTTGAAAAAATCTCCTTACAGTAATAAACTCCCTTTTATAGGTGGAGTACATTTTATTGTGAAAGTAATAAAATTTTTCAAAGTTAATTTTTCAAACATTTCGGAACTAATTTTCCGGAATGGGATTTCCGGAACTAATATTTCCAGAATGGAAATTTTTGAATAGAAAACTTCTATAATGGAAATTTTCGTATTGAAAACTTCCGGAATGGAAAATTTCGTATTGGTATTTTCATAACGGGTTTTTCGAACCGAATCATTCATAATGAGTTTTTCGTTTTCAAATTTTGTAATGAAAATTTTGTACTAAGTTTTTCCTACTGAGTTTGTTTTTCATAGTGAGTTTTGCAAACTTTGTCTTTTCGTAATAAAGATTTTTCGTAGTCATTTTTATATTACCCATTAAAAATAATCCTCCCAAGCCAATCCGAAAGGTATGATTTCCTTACTCAAGTTTTCGTAGTCATACTTTACTTGCTGGCATTTTTTAATATTTTGTTTTTCAATTATAGTTTTCTTAATTATTTGTTTTAATAAAAACCTCAAAAGATCGGATTCATGTTTTCTTCAGAATTGGTTTTCGACCGTCAGATCTGATCTCGGCTTGTCACAACCATTCGATCAACCGTGGAAGTTGAACCGTTTTCTCGATGCCTATATAAAGGGGACCCCAAATGGTTGTCCCACATCGGTATTCAAGCTCCAGCACCCCGAAGCTCTGCCTCTCTGATTTAAAGCCTTTCCAAACATCATATTTCTCCGTTCCGATCTTCTTAGAGGTCATCAGATCCGAATGTCTATGGAAGTAGCTTCTCAAGACATGTCTTCCTCTAAGACAATTTCAAAGTGGTTAGTATATAGAGAAAGGCTGGTTCATCCTGATTTCTTCAACAAGTATGACTCTCTTATATCCAAAAATAATAAGCTTAATGGATGGGAAGATGTTGCTGGGTCGAAACACGGGAATCAAGATGAATCTTATTCAGATTTTCTAATAGTGTTTTATGAGACACTCTCCTTTATTAAGGAAGATGGAAGAGAAAAGGTGTCTTTTAAGTCTTATGGTAAGAATTATAAGCTTTCATATGCCATGGAAACTAGCTTTGTAGGGCTGAATAATGAAGGATAAGCTGAATTTATATCTTATGTGTTGCCAGATTCAAAGGGTAGCTTCGATAAGGAAAAAGCATTAGAAACGCTTGGCCTGGTAGATGACAAGGCTCCGAAGATTGCTAATTTATCTATGAATTTTCGAATTCTAGAATTATGGGTACACGGACTTATCATACTGAGAAAGGGTGACAAAGATAGTTTGAAGAAGAGTGAGATCTACATCCTAGATTTTCTGATAAATCTGAGGAAGTTTAACCTGATTAAGCACATTCTCATTACTCTTGAGAATGTTAAGAAAGGGAATTTGAGAGCTCATATCATAATGTATCTAGAAATCCTCTCAAAGTTGAGAGTTCTGTGTCTTGAGTCTTTCAAGGAAGCTTTCAATTCAAAGCCAAGAGTTTGAAAAATTATGCTAGTGAGTGATGGTACACTCAAAAGGATGGATGTAGCCTTTGACAAGAAGACTATCCATTTTATTTATTTACTTGCTCAAGAAGAAGCAGTTCCGAAAGTTGCTGATACAGAATCCTCTAAGCCATTAAGGAATAGAAAGTTGAAAGAAGTTGAAGATCAAGCAAAGAATCCCAAGTATAAGGAAGTTCATTCCGCACCTCCAAAACCAAAGATGAAGAAATCTTACCTAGATGAGGTAGTTTCTAAATATAGGGGGATCAATGAAAAAAGAGTGAAAGGGGAGCCTCAGTTTGGCTTGGATCCTGCGGAGGCTAAGGCCTTGATGGAAAGAACTGCGGATGAGCTAGAAAAACAAGTCAAAGAAAAGAAGCTTAAGAAGAAGTTGTCTTAAGAAGAGGTAGCTCAGGCATTGTTGAAGTTCAATGAGATGGTTTCAGCAAATATTCTTGTTCCGAGATCATTTTCCTTGGACTCTCTTCCTGAGACTCCAGGAAGAAATTTTATCGGTCCGGAAAAAGCTATTGCTATGACTGCTGAGGAAGTAGAGAAAATTGAGCGAGTGGAAGAGGAAGAAGCTGTAACTGAAGGCAGTGGTGAAACTGGATATGTTTTGAAATTTGTAGATGATTATAAGGGGATACCTTCGGAACATCTGTTGCTCCGAACATCAGAAGCTGAATCTTCGAAGTTATTTACTCCTAGAAACGATGAAAAGCAAGGAGAAGAAGAAGTAGCATATCATGTAGAATAAGAACTTCTACATGATGTTTCTCAAATGGAGAACGTAGAGGATGTATCTCAAAAAGATGCTGATGATGAAGAAAATATTATTCAAGTGACTGATTGTGATAAAAGAACTCCGAAACATGATTCTATTCCGAAAAGAGACAAGGAAATAAAATTCTTGCTGATACTCCGAGCTCAGTAGTGGTGAAGAGAAAGGAAGTTGGTAGTTCTTCAAAGAGAAAGCATGACCAAGTTGATGAAGAAAATTCTCCAAGCAGAGTCTCGGATTCGGAGTCAACTTCGTTGGGGTATGACTTTGTTTTTCAGTCTTTAATGAAGTTGGTGGGTACTATTCCAACTTTCTCAAGTATTGATTCAAGATGTCAGATTCACTAACATGCTTTGAATCAGAAAACATACTCCGTATCTATGGTTATGGACAAATACGTTGGGATAGAGGCTCAGTTCAAAACTTTTTCGTCAGCTATGATGCCCATAGAAGATCTTGCAAGAGGATGACAAATTGGTCGAGGAAAACTGTAGAAGGGATGAGAATCATAGATGAATTCCAAGATAATGTGAAGGATTCTTTTGAGACAGAAGACAATAAGATAAATGAGCTTACTTCATCCTTTGAAGAAAAGCCGACAGATGAAAAGAACATCCGGATTCAAGAAGTCAGAGATCTGAATGGGAAGATGAATTCTATTTCTCAAAATTGGAAGATTGAAAGGGATCATCAGATTGAGATTGAAGAGAAATTGAAGGCTCGGGGATAAAATATTAAAGATCAGGAAGAAAAGATTCAAGCCTAGGAAGAAAAGATTGAAGCCCAAAATGAATGAATTGTTGTGTTAGAGAAGCAAGATGAAGAAGATCATAAATACTTAAAGAAGATAAAGACTATTCTTAAGGGTCTCATGGCGCAGGAAAAAGATCCAAAATCGACAGATCTGATCTTTTGTTGTATCTAAATTTCTTTGTTGTTGAGCTTTTCAAACATAATGAATATTTGTTCTTGCTCGTTTCTTTTGTTGTTATTACTAATTTTTCAGGTACTTTCTTATATTTTCCATTCCCTCATATTTTTTTTGAAAATCAAAAAGGGGGAGATGGAAAATAACTCTAATGAAAGGGAAAAGGAATATTAACAAAGGGTGAGAAAGAAAACAAACTCCAATAGAGGTTATCTAAGGGGGAGTTTTTCATTAAAGACGAAATTCTTATTCGTAATGAAAAGTCATTCCGGAAATCTAGAATACGATCCATAGAGTTTTGAAGCCTAAGGGGGAGTTAGTCGTATTCATCAATATCCTTAAAGAAAAGGGAGATAAGCCTTAAAGTTTTTCTTTCTTCTTAAAATTTCTTTTTCGTAAGGATGTTTGTGCTTTCCAAAAAGGGGGAGATTGTTGAGTCAATAAGGTTTTCCTTATGAATTTTCCATTCCTTATTATTTTGAAAATCACAAACAACATATCTTTAAGAAAATCGCTTTTATAAGGAAAATCACTTTTATAAGGAAAATTACTTTTATAATGAAAATTTCTTGTATAAGGAAAATATCTTTTGTAAGAAAAATTATCCTTATCATATTTTCATCCATAGTTTTATTAAGTATAAGATTTGGATTCATTTCTATATTCTTGGAATTGTTTGAAACATTGATATGAAGAATTTTTTTTAGGATCCGAATTCTGGATAAGAACTGTAATATTTTTTTACTCCGAAATCCAGAATGAGAACTGTGATAAAGTTTCATTCCGAATTCCAGATACGAACTAAGATTAAGTTCTACTCCAGATTCAGGATACGAATACTTATGAAGTTCGATAATGAATTCCCATTACGAATTTTGATGAGGAATTCACACTACGAATTCTGATGAGGAATTATCATTACAAATTCTGATGACGAATTCTCATTACGAATTCTGATGAGGAATTCTCATTACGAATTCTGATGACGAATTCTCATTCTGAATTTTCATTCCGAATTCACATATTAAATTGAATCTGATCATCGTTGTTTTATTCATTCTGAATTTATTTAGACTCTGAAAATTATTTTTTAGTTAGACTCCAAAATTTCACACCGAACATTTCAATTAGACTTAAAACGATGTCGTACATTCTGTTACACTTGTTTTTTTATAAAACGATGTCGTCTATTCTGTGTTAAACTAACCATTGTTTAAGTTACACATGTACAGGTCCCTCCTATTTTTAAGGAAAATATGACCATTGAAAAGGATGTTGACCTTACATATAAATAGGATCTCATTTGAAAGAGCTTGGGGATGGATGATTGATGAATGACTTCATCGAAATTGTGCATACATGCCCTTGAAGTGATTTCTAGAGAGAGAGAGAGGCTCTTATTAACTCTCAAAGATTCGTGCGACTCCGAATGTTGGTGATTACATTCGAGGACTTCTGGGGACAGGAAGACAGAGGTTTCCAACACCTTGAAGTTGAGGGCATCCTTGTTGAGGAAGACAGAGGTTTCCAACTATCTTGAAGTTTAGGGCTTGCGGGGATAGCAAGACAGAGACTCCGATCTTCGTATCGAGGGCTTACCCTGGTGTGGGTAAGACAGACTTGCTTGAAAGTATAAATCAAGGGACCTTTATCCAAGGTTGTTGGATACCCTTCTCTTTGGGTTAAATGAATTATATCTTATTACTTGTAGTTTTACAACTAGATTTTTTCCGCTGCATTTTTTATTTTAAGGAAAGTATAAGTTTCTTATACTTCCTTAATTGTACTCTGTACAATTTTGATTCTATATACTTTAAGGTAGAATCTCATATTGTAATCTTTTGTTAAGTTTCGATTTCCAGAACAATATTTCTGGAACCTACATTCAGAATCTCTTTCCATGTTTTCATTTGGTATTAGAGGTGTTGTGAATTTTCTTAGTTTAAACTTTTTTATAATAAGCACATTCCTTTGCTTAAGGAAACCATAGTTATTCGTTACAAACATTAAAGGTTCCAAAGGAATTTTTAATGTATACAATTCAACCCCCCCCCCCCTCTTGTATATTGAGAATCTACATCATTATTTCGATCCTACAGTTTTATGTTATCTATGTTTGCACTTACTGAGCATTTGAGCTCACCCTTTTTATGTTTTATTTTCCCTAGGAAATAAAGAAAGGATTTACGTAAGGAAACAAAAACGGGAAGATCGTTATGGGAGTTTTTGAAGATCTTTCAACATGATTAGAAGTATACATTCCATGTTTCCAAAGACACTAAACTATTACGATCCTTGTGCGTCTGTTTCTTTATGTATGAAGTATTCCGCAAAAGTAATGCAATTTCCATGTACATCAAGATTCGGGTCTCTAAAAAAGTGGTCCCCGGAATGAGATCAATCATAAAAACCACTTCCCTTAGAGGTGGTACCCTGAGAATTTTTTAGGAAAGGCATCTGCGAATTGATCCACAACAGCAGGAAAACTATTTTCCTCAATCTATTCCATTGATGTTAATGTCAATGATTCTAGTTGGTAAGATATCGTTCCCACCATTGGTTCCAGCAAGCTCTTTGCATCTTCCTTTAACATCATGTCTCCTCTAAAGAGGTGATTGATTCCCTCCACAATCGTGAAACTAACCGTTATCCTATAATAGTCGATGTAAGCATTAACCATTGTCAACCAATCCATACCCAGGATTACGTCATAGACATCTAGGTCCAACATCGAGAAGACCCATTTTAACTCAGCTCCATCAACAGTTGTAGCACATACTCTACATATAAAGGATTGAAGTTCTATTTCGACGAGAAGAGTTTTTAGTTTCAAAATAGAAGGCATCATTTCCGGTTTTAAATATAGAAGATTAACAGCACGAGAAGCAATGAAGGAATGAGATACACCAGAATCAAAGAGCACTTGCACAAGGGTAGAATTCAAAATAATCGTACCTATCACCATAGATGGTCCAGCCTGATCATCGACCATCTTCTGCTCATCTCCATACAATTGCTTCGTCGCTACATTGCTCTCCTTTTTGCCTCATTGAAATTTCCATGGTTGAGGATTCATGGTATTTCGATAATCAAAATGGCTAGCTCTGTTATGCTGACAAAACTGATTCTGTTGTCCACATCTTGTCGATGCATATGATTCTTGCGACGCCTGAGGAGTGTCCCAAGTACCCGACCTAGGAGCACTGCACAAATTGCACCGAAGATGACCCATATTGATGTAATTATGACATGCTCTAGGTTTCACCATACACTCTCACTTTATGTTGTCATTCAAAACACGTTGAAAGCCACCTGCTTTGCTCCAGGGTCATGGTGGAAGGTTAACTGATCGCACTGTCTTGTTATAATTTTTATTTGCACCAACGAATTAGGTATCCATTTTCCTCTAATTCCCAACGGTTGAGTTCTAACTGTTCTCATAGGTATCATCATGCCTCCTCCCATCAATCTCAAGATATCATGTTCAACAACTGTCACTCTATTTACCATCTCTGTATAATCTGTAATATAGAGCATCGAAATCTTCGATTGAATCACCTGCCTTAGTCTCAATTCGAAGATGTGTGCCTTCAACGATGAACTTTCCGCAACGTCCGGTGAACAACAAACTAAATTCACAAATTTAGCCGTACACTCTGTGATAGAGAGACTATCTTGTTTTAGGCTGAAGAAGTATATAATTTTCAGGATATTGAATGTGTGAGGATAGAATTGTTTTTTGAAAAATTCTTCAAAATCCTCCCATGAATGACCTTCTTATAATTTAGCATGCACCGCTAAATCCCACCACTGAAGTGAAAAATCCTTAAGCATATACATCGCCAACTTTACTTTCAGCTCTACTGGTGTGTCGATGAAATCAAATATATGATTCATCTTACATAGCCACACCGCTACCTTCTCGGGATCAGCATCACCCCGAAAGCTCGATGGATTTTTCTTCATGAACTGGATGGTATGACCCACATTCCATGGTTCATTCCTCTGGTTCCCAGTATCCACATAATGAAAATCCTGGACAATACTCTGAACCAGCTCTTAGTTCACATGTGGTTCTGGTGCAACCACATTTTCCGTGTCTTCTTCCGGTTGGTTTCGACGATGCCTACCAGGTTTCATATTTTAAACCAACAACAAAATCCATCAATCTCACTCTCTAGCAACTGATGTCTTAGTATTCAAATTCTATCAGATCATTTATCACAACATTGTTTTTCCAAAAACAGCCATTTTTTATGTTCAACCATTTTTGAAAATATTCAACATTCATTTTGAAAATAAACCCATTTTCAAAATACACTAAATACCCTGTTTTCAAAGTCTTTCACTTGAAAACAATTTCTGTATTTTTCAAAAATTGGCACCATGCAAAAAATCCTTACTCATTCCTCGCAATGAGATATGAAATCCTAGTGGGAAGTCATTCCTCTACAATGAATGTCATTATCCTTTCATTGGATAATCACATGACAATGAGATTTCCCTCATTCTAGAAGTGTATCCAAAACAATTATATATCCAACACCCTTATAACTTGAAGTTCAACATAAACGGGTTAGCTATGTCCTTTAATGATATACATTTCAAGTTCCGACAATCCTACTCCTCTCTAAGATTTTGACCCAATGAATAGACAAGAATGAATTTCAACTCAATTTCCAAGAACATCAATGAGCACTTATTTAGCAAGGACCGAACAAGATCTGATAGCATTTGTAATGACCTACAAATTCTTACTAGATTGATAGTACAACGAGTCATTACTAGGACTTAAGAGACATCCCCAAGATTCCAAAGGCTAGAAATAAATTTCGAAGGGTTTCTAATATATCTTGGGGGACAATTTACCCTCTAAGAAATAAACCAATAAACCAACCATATCCAAACTGTAAAGACCAGTAAAATTCAAGGAAATATTTTTTCATAATTTTCTTGGAAATTTTACAAGAATGCAGTTTCTGACGGAACCTGATTCCGAGGCCCGGTGTGCCCGTAATCATTTTCTGATGTTTGTCTTGGGTACGTTCAGTGAACGAACGAGCGGGTTTTTCTAACTTTTGAACCGGTTCTCAAAATCAAATTCTGAGGGCACTGATTGAATCGCAGCGCCAGTTGTTTCTTAGAAACGCCTTTTTCATGAGTTTTCGTTTGTTCGGGTGTGGTTTTTAATTTTTGGGGTTATGTTAAGAAATAAAATAATGTGGTGCGAAAACATTATTTTATTTCACTTAAATCCACATAAAGCCACATAATCTATGTTATGCGGATAGGGTGTAACCCAAAATATCCTACCCACATGGTAGGATATTTGTGAGGTAGGGCTCGCAGGAGCCCCACCGTTTCTTTCCTCCTATGTAACGCACCTGCAACCCCCTCTTAATTGAAAGTAAACCGTGCATTTTTCTGATTAAGAAACGCACCAATTAATTGGGTAGTTAAGTCATTACCATTAATTCATCGAATTAATTGTTCATTACATAACTTTGATTTTGTAATTTTTGGCTTGAGAATAAAATAAGACCAATACTTTTTTCACTTGAGGGTTGCTTGTTGAGAGGATTGGGAGAAGCTCTCAAGCATGAAGATCTTCATCCTTCTTCGCGAAGAATGCGAAGAACGCGAAGAATAGGAAGAATGCGAAAAACGCAAAGAACGCCGAACCCTCGGAGATCGACGGCGTGACACCGTGTTCCGTGACGCCGAAGATTCTCCTTCCGCGACATTTCATCCGCGACGTTCCTTCCCCGCGGTAACCTTTGATCAACAACTGATTGAGGTAGGGGATTGTGTTTCTTGTAATTTTCTGTGAATTATATCCTCGACATGGTTTCTTTTGGTGAATCTTAATCTGTGTGATTTTGATCCTCATAATTTGACTAAGCGACGCCGTGTACCGCAACGACAGTGACGCCCCTTCCGTGACCCGACGATCCTCTTCTTCCGCGATGGTCAATTCCGCGACGAACTCACGTTCGACAACAACGTTGAGGTAGGGTTTTGATTCATTTAAATCTTTTGATTTATACCCGCGGCGTATGATTAAATATTTGTTGTGAGACTTTAAAAACAGCTAACGCGGTGGGTGCGGACTAGCGAACAAGTCCGAACCCACCACCCTTTTTGTTCTTGGTGTGCGGAACGGCAGACGACAACAAAGTAAGCCGCACGGGCGATGTGAGATCCTCGCATTGAAGGATGGACCCCGGGAGGGATTTTGGCGAAGACGATGTGCAATTCCAACCACCGGAACTCGTCCGGGGGTTTGCTGAGCAGCCCGCCGGCGCCGACGGCAGGTGGCGGCGGTGCCCGTTGCTCCAACGGAAGGACCTTCCGCGGTGGCAAGGCGCAGTCCTGTGACTGTGCGGGACCGGAGGGGCACAGGACATGGCCGGCTGCCGCATCCGCCGGCAAGGGCGGCCCCACACCGGGCCGCGGCTCCATCACGCGGGGGCAGAACACCCCCCGCCCGCGGCTCGGCCGTAATGGCCGAGCCGACCCGCTGGCCACCCGTCCAGCGCCATCCAAGTCGCGCCTAGGCCAGGCTAGGCCGCGCCGGCCAGGCCGGGACACGCCATCCGGGTCGGACCCGGACCCGGGTCGGTCCGGGCCCAGACCCCCCGTTTTCAGACCCCTTACAGTCTTTTTCCCGTATCATGGGCTACGGACCTCCGATCGATGCACTGTCAGCACCGATGTGATCCTTGGATTGAGACAGTCATTTCGACATATTGCACTCAATGTTTTGGAATAATTTGGGTTCGTCCGAATTGGTTCGTACACGAAAACAACCAGGCCCTCGGAGCGGAAACGCTCATAACTTGAGATCCGGACGTCCGATTGACGTGCCATAGACTTTGATGGATTCCTCTAAGTGAGACGGATCATTTGGATTACTCCGCCCGAGGTTTGGACATAGGTTGAGTAAGGTCGGGTTGGTTTTAACTTAAAAACCAACCGGGCCCCTTGGACGAAAAAGCCAATAACTCTCAGACCAGGCGTCCAATTGACGCGTCGTCTGCGACGTTGAGTTCCTGTTGGCGATATAGAACTTTTGGATACATCAACTCTAGACTATGTGTCAGTTGATGTATCAGCATCTCGACTCGTGGAACGGACCCTCCCGAACGAGATTGCTGTGTGCGGGAACCCTAGAGCTAGCTGCGACTGCATCTGTGAAAATGACGAAGATGACTGTGCAGAGATCCTCAGTGGATTCGATGGTGACGACTTCAGCACTCAGCGATCCTGTGTGGATCAGTGCTACCGATCCTGTGTGGGTCTGATCTTGTGTGGGTCATCTCTTAGCGATCCTATGTGGGCCAGCGCCTACAGATCCTTTGTGGGTCTGATCCTCTATGGGTCTTTGCGGGGGTTAGCTACCTATCGATCCTGGGTGGGTCAGATCCTTTGTGGGTCATTGCAGGGGTTAGTTACCTATCAATACTTTTTGGGTTAGATCATTTGTGGGACATTGAGGGGGTTAGTACCTATTGATCCTTTGTGGGTTCGATGGCTTAGATGAATCAGTGGAAATATCTGATCCTCTCTATCGTCATACGATGAAGTATACCTGTGTGAGATGAATCCTATTTTTCTTTCTTATGTGAATTGTGTTGTGCTATCCTGTGTGGATTTACGTTTTTCATTCCTATGTGGACCGGGTTGTACATGGGCTCAGATTTTGGAGTCGAACGAGAATTGATGACTTAGGTATATGTATGGGCATATACCTAATCAATGTCGAATGTTACTTCGTGATTGCATATTTCCTTTTTGGATTATCGTTTGTGGATTCAGGGAGACCTTTGGGGGTCTCAGGGTCCCTACTGAGTATCTTACACTCACCCCTACACGGTCTATACCCGCACTACGTTGTGTTGGTTGCAGACGACGGACATCGCTGATTGTGGTTGAGACTTACGGAGAAGGGTGGTACCTGGAGGTGGACCACTGGGCGGGACATACTCGGAGCGGACGGCTGGACCCGAGGAGCTGTGGAGGCTATCTATACTCACCCTTCAGGTTGGGATATCAATGAACGGATCGACGTTGCGGATTTACTTTTCAGTTGATATTTTCCCTTCCAGTTGTACTTTACTTTCAGTTTTGGTTTGTATACTGGCCCACTTACTTTTCCGCACTTACTGTTGTACTCAGTTTTTACATAGTTCTTACTTCTATTGCTTTCTTGCTCTGTGTTGTTTGTTTACTTTACAAAGGAAATGCCTTCACTTTTTACCGGGAAATACACCTTGGTGCTAGTCGCCAGCCCCTGGCCTATGGAAGGCGGGCTTGGGGTAGTCACAGCACGGGCTCTGAGGACGGGTCGTGACAAATTGGTATCAGAGGAGTTTGGTTCTACCACAGAACTCAGGACTCTGATCTTTTTCTATGTGGAGCAATAGTGTTAATAGTTTTGGGTCTGGTTATCAGTCTAGGGAGTCCAGTGTTGGTGCGGAGGCCGATGTATCCGTACACCAGGACCCTGACTTCTGATTTCTGACTTAATGCACGAAAACATTGATTACATGTGTGTTTCAAGTTTTCTCTGTGATTACTTTATGTCATCTTACCAGGTATATTGTTTGACCGTGGTGAACCTATTTCTTTTCAGGATGGCCCCACAATGAAAGCCACCTAGGGTTTCGAGAGTTGTGTGTGATGACAGCCACCGAGCGACGAGGCCTCGGTGTAGGGCCCTTTGACAGTAGAGGCACCGGCGGTACCTCTACCCGCTGAGTCACCGATGCTACCAGCCCCAGCTGCTGACGATGCATGTCGCCTTATTGCACTGCACGAGTTTCAGCACCAGCGACCTCACATGTTCCACGGGGAGATGGACCCCCAGGCAGTCAAGGACTGGCTGGAGGAAGTGGTACGGGTTTTCAGGTTAGTGAGGACACCAGCAGACCTCATGGTGATCCTCACAGCGAGCCTACAGCACGCGGCAGTAGGAAGATGGTGGAGCTTGATGTTCCAGGTGCACTATGAGGCATATCTTCTCTGGACGGACTTTGAGAACCTCTTTCGCTCAGAGTTTGTCCCAGCCACCCTCCATGCAGTACGCATCCAGGAGCTTCTACAGCTGCGGCAGGGAAGCTTGACGGTCGCCCAGTACTGGGCGAGATATACTGATCTCTCGTGCTACAGGACAGACATGGTACGAGACCCATTCTTCTAGGCCCGAACCATTGAGCAGGGATTGAGGCATGAGATTAGGGCATCACTGATCTTCCTTAGCATTCCGACTCAGACAGGAGTACTGGAGTGATCCCTTCTGATCGAGAGCTTCCTTGCTGAGCCTTCATCAGCAGCGATACCTACCACGGGGTGGCACGTAGCAGAGTCTTCTGCAGCAGGCAGTCGACAGATGACTCATGGGTCTAGGCAGACCAGACCCCCAGGAAGACGACCTCAGGAAACTGGCTCAGCAGTGCATGGCACACAGTGCAGAGCCAGTCTTTTGAGAGGCAGAAAGTGCTACACATGCGGCGGGTAAGGCCACATGGCTCGTGACTGCCCGACCCACCATGCTGAGGAGCAGCAGACTGTTGAGGGGCCACCCAGGCAGAGGCAGAGGGTCGACTGTGGCGGTCCGCAGGGAGCAGGCGGCCAGGGCAGAGGAGATGGCCGAGCAGCAGGTGGTGGGAGACAATTTGAGGCTCTACCACCACCACCACCAGGAGGTCCGCCCCGGCCACAGGGAGGTGGCGGGCAGAGAGAGGCACAGCTCCAGGCAGCAGAGGCCTACGACCACACCGCGCCCGAGATGATTCTAGGTACTATCTGTGTCTATTCCACCCTTTCTTCGGTTTTTATAGACACATGAGCGAGTCACTCTTTCATAACCGCTGCCCTTGTTCGGAGCTCAGAGATTCCGACAGAGCCGTTGGCTCGATCCTTAAGGCTATAGACTCCTACGGGAGCAGACTCGACGATTATGCACGGGTGCCGGCAGTGTGATCTTACTCTAGGAGGCGAGATCTTCAGCTGGGATCTTCTTGTAGAGGCTTCAAGGCCTTACGAAGTCATATTGGGCATGGATTGGTTATCTACAGTCCATGCACATATTTACTGCATTAGGCGCAAGGTGCGATGTGTACGCACTGATGGGAGCAGGTTCACCTTCACCGGTGAGAAGGGAGCCTTCACAGTACAGGATGGACTGTCGCAGAGGAGAGTACATACCATCACTCATCAGTTGGATAACCTCAACCTAGGAGCAGTTGATGTGCGGAGTCGTGGTTTTCCTACAGTGGTGGATTAGTATGCGGGCGTCTTTCCCGACAACGTTCCAGGACTACCTCCTCGCATATAGGTAGAATTTTATATTGATCTGTACCCCCGGACAGCCCCGATATCCATTCCAGCATATTGGATAGCCCACGCTGAGCTTTTACAGCTACGGGTACAGTTGGAGGACTTGAAGGGAAAGGGATTCATCCGACCAAGTTTTTCACCCTGGGCTTCCACGATATTGTTCGCCAAGAAGGCGGATAGGAGTTGTCGACATTGTTTCGACTATCGTCGTCTGGACCAGGTGACAGTGAGTAACAAGTATTCGCTACCGAGGATTGATGACCTCTTTGATCAGCTCAAAGGGAGCATGGTGGTTTCAAAGATATACCTCAGGTCAGGATATCATTAGCTCAGAGTTCGGGACGAGGATGTGCAGAAGAAGGCCTTCAGATGTCGGTATGGCCACTATGAGTTCATGGTTATGCCATTCGGTGTAACCAATTCTCTAGAAGTGTACATGGGCCTCATGAACAGGATATTTCAGCCATACCTCGATTGATTTGTCGTGGTCTTCATAGATGACATTTTGATATACTCAATGACTGAGGAGAAGCATGCCTACCACATATGGGTTGTCTTAGACACACTCCGAGAGCACTAGCTTTATGGCAATCTCTCGAAGTGTCAGTTTTGGATACATGAGGTCCAATTCTTGGGGCACGTCATCTTTGAGGTGGGAGTTGCAGTAGATCCTGCGAAGATCGAGGCAGTGCTATCTTGGGAGCCACCCAGGAGCGTGACAGAGGTGCAGAGTTTCTTGGGACTAGCTGGATACTATCGGAGATTTGTGCCAGACTCTTCCAGAGATGCGGCACCACTCTCAGCTCTTATGAAGAAGAGGGAAAACCTTTGTGTGGTTAGATAGATGTAAGCAGAACATCCAGGAGCTGAGAGAGAGATTGACCAACACCCCTATGTTGAGGTTACCAGAGGAGGGATTAGGGTACGTAGTCTACTGCGATTCATCAGGGATCGAACTCGGATATTTCATGATGTAGGAGCAGGCGGTGATCACCTATGGATCACGTCAGTTGAGGCCGCATGAGCAGAACTACGCTACCCATGACCTGGAGTTAGAAGTAGTGGTCTTCGCTCTGAAGACATGGCAACACTACCGGATGGGCGAGTGCTTTACAGTCTTTTCATACCATCAGCGTCTCAGTTATATCTTCTCTCAGAAGGACCTGAACCTGAGATAGTGATGATGGCTCGAGTTCCTCTATGACTATTACATTGAGATAGTCTATACTCCTGGGAAGGGGAACGTGGTAGCCGATGCTCTCACAAGGAGGATGGGCATTCAGCTGCTTGGGGAGGCGACGGAGCAGCTAGACGATTTGCAGATATCTTTCATGGATAGAGATGGAGCAGCCTTCCTCCAGTCACTCACAGTCACTCCTACACTACTGCAGTGGTTCAGAGAGGCACATCGTGGAGATGCTGACTGTGAGACGCGACGTGCATAGATATCCTCAGGGTAGGAACCTAATTGATTCTCCTTTGGAGAAGAGCACAACGTCCTTTTCAGAGGACGCACCTTGGTACCAGTTGCTTTTCGGGAGGAGGTGTTGAGAGATTTTAACACTTCTCCTTTAGCGGTACATCCTGGAGTGGCGAAGATGTACTAGGATCTCAGACGACAGCACTGGTGGCTGGGCATGAAGAAGGTTGTGGCAGAGTTCGTTTCTCGATGCCTCACCTACCAGTATGTGAAGGAAAAGCATCAGGTACCAGCAGGCTTGGTACAGCCCTTGGAGGTCCCGGAGTGGAAGTGGGATGGCATATCTCTGGACTTCGTGACTGGACTTCCACACACTTCAAGAGGTCACGACTCCATTTGGGTGATTGTCGACCGACTCACCATGTCGGGTCACTTCTTTCCCATCAGAGAGAAGGGCTCAGTAGATAGATTGGGACGTCTCTTCGTTCAGAATATTGTACGGCTTCACGGTGTGCCATTATCTATCATCTCCGATCGAGATGCTCGTTTTACTTCCTGGCTTTGGATGGGGTTGTAGGAGGCGTTCAGGACGCACCTACGTCGGATCACCGCCTATATCCCTCAGATGGATGGTTAGATGGAGAGGACCATTCAGACTCTCGAGGACATGCTCTTCGCATGTTTCCTCGACTTTGGTTACAGCTGGGAGGACCACCTACCCTTGGTGGAATCTGCGTACAACAACAACTACCACTCCACCATCGGGATGACACCATACGAGGCGTTGTACGACCGACCTTGAAGATCTCTTTTGTGCTGGATAGACCGTGGGGAGTCAGCACTTGTGGGACCGGAGATGGTCCAGGCCATGACAGAGAAGGTCCAGGTCATCCAGGAGCAGATGAGGATAGATCAGAGCTGGAAGAAGTCTTATGCTGACAGGAGGCGGAGGCCACTAGAGTTCGAGGATGGAAACCACGTCTTCTTGCGGGTCTCACCTCGACATGGATTACAGAGATTTTTGCTGAGTCGGAAAGTTGTCTACACGCTTCATCGGACCATTCAAGGTCCTCAGAAGGATTGGCGAGGTGTATTATCGCCTGGCTCTACCACCTCAGTTGCATCGGGTGCACGACGTCTTCCACGTATCCCAGCTGAAGAGATACGTGCATGACCCGACACATATCATTGACTATGGGGAGATGGACGTTGATGACGGGGTTACTTTTGCGGAGGTCCCGGTGGAGATTGAGGATTGACATGAGTAGATCCTACATGGACAATCATTTCCTCTAGTGTGCATCAGATGGCAGCACGGGAACCTCCAGGAGAGCACTTGAGAGCGGGAGGCTCAGATGCGTGCTCAGTACCCATATTTGTTTTCCTAGTTTATGATGTATCATTATGGGGGCGTAAAGCCCTGAGGTGGGAGTGATGTAAAGACCTGTAAAATTCAAGGAATTTTTTTTTCTTAATTTTCATGGGAATTTTACAAGAACGCAGTTTCTGACGGAACCTGATTCCGAGGCCCGGTGTGCCTGGAATCATCTTCCAAAGTCTGGCTCAGGTACATTCAGTGAACGAATGAGTGGGTTTTTCTAACTTTTGAACCGGTGCTGGAAATCGAATTCTGAGGGCACCGATAGAATCACAGAGCCGGTTTTTTCTTTGAAACACCTTTTTCCGGAGTTGCGTTTTCTCGGGTGTGGTTTTTAATTTTTGGTGTCAAGTTAAGAAATAAAATAAAGTGGTGCGACGACTTTATTTTATTTCACTTAAAGCAACTTAAATCCACCTAAGATAAGTTAAGTGGATAGGGTGGAACCAAAAACATCCTACCCACTTGGTAGGATATTTGTGAGGTAGGCCCCGCACGAGCCCCGCCGCTTCTTTCCTCCTAAGTTACGCACCTGTAACCCCCTCTTAATTGAATGTCAACCGTGTGTTTTTCTGATTAAGAAACGTCCCAATTAATTTGGCAGTTAAGTCGTTACCATTAATTCATCGAATTAATGGTTCGTTACATAACTTTGATTATCTAATTGTTGGATTGAGAATAAAATAAGTCCAATACTTGTTTCACTTGAGGGTTTCTTGTTGAGAAGATTGGGAGAAGCTCTCAAGCTTGAAGATATTCATCCTTCTTCGCAAAGAATGTGAAGAACGCGAAGAACGCGAAACTCTGAACCCTCAGAGACCGACGAAGCGACATCGTGTTCCGCGACGCCGACAATTCTCCTTCCATGACGTTTCTTCCACGACGTTTGTTCCCCGTGACATCCTTCGATTAACAACCAATTGAGGTAGGGGATTGCGGTTCTTTTAATTATTTGTGAATTATATCCTCGTCATGGTTTCTTTTGGGGAATCTTAATCTGTGTGCTTTTGATCCTCTGAGTTTGACTACGCGACGCCATGTACCACGACGAATGTGACACCCCTTCCGCGACGCGACGATCCTCTTCTTACATGATGGTCAATTCCGCATCGAACTCACATTCGAATACAATGTTGAGGTAGGGGATTGATTCATTTAAATCATGTGATTTATACTCGCAACGTATGATTAAATATTTGTTGTGAGACTTTTAAACCTGCTAACGCAATGGGTGAGGACCAACGAACAAGTCTAAACACACCACAATTTTTGTTCTTGGTGTGAGGAATGGCGGACGACGACAAAGTAAGCCGCACGGGCGATGTGAGATCCTCGCAGTGAAGGACAAACCCCGAGAGGGCTTTTGGCGAAGACTCTGTGCAATTCCGAACACCCGAACTCGTCTGGTGGTCCGCAGAGCAGCCCGCCGGCGCGCCGCCGGAAGCAGCCGCCGCGGCTGAAGCCGCGACAGCAAGGAACGGTCCCATGACCGCGTTGGACCGGAGGGGCACAGGATGCGGCCGGCTACCGCGTTTGTTGGCAAGAGCGGCCCCACCTGGGGTCGCGGATCGATCACGCGGGGGCAGCGTGCCCCCCGCCCGCAGCTCGGCCGTTACGACCGAGCCGACCCGCTGACCACCCGGCCAGCACCAGACGGGTCGCGCCCAGGTCGGGCTAGGCCGCGTCATCCGGGCCGGGTCGTGCCATTTGGGTCGGACCTAGACATGATTCTGGTCGATCAGGTTCTGTCCGACCCAGGGGGGATGGGCCGGGTCGGTCCAGGCCCAGACCCCCCGTTTGCGGACCCCTTGCGGTCTTTTGCCCGTATCATGGGCTACAGACCTCCGATCGACGCATCGTCAGCGGAGATGTGATCCTTGGATCGAGACAGTCGTTTCTGAATATCGCACTCAAGGTTTCGGAATACTTTGGGTTCGGCCGGGTTTGTTCGTACACGAAACCAACTGGGCCCTCGGAGTGGAAACGGTCATAACATGAGCTCTGGACGTCCGATTGACGTGCCGTCGACTTTAATGGATTCCTCTAAGTGAGACGGATATTTTGTCTTACTCTGCCTATGGCTTGGACGCAGGTGGAGTATGGTCAGGTTGGTTTTAACTTAAAAACCAACCGGGCCCCTAGGACGAAAAGGCCAATAACTCTCAGACTGGGCGTCTAATTGACGCGCTGTCTGCGACGTTGAGTTCCTGTTGGCGATACGGAACATTTGGATACATCAACTCTGGACTATGAGTCAGTTGATGTATCAGACTCTCTGCTCATGGAGCGGACCCTTCCGAACGAGCTTGTTGTGTGAGGGAACCCTATAGCAGGCTGCGACTGCATCTGCAACGACGGCGACGACTGTGCAGAGATCCTCAGTGGATTCAACGATGATGACTTCAGCACTCAGCGATCCTTTGTGGATCAGGGTTACCGATCCTGTGTGGGTCTGATCCTATGTGGGTCAGCGCTCAGCGGTCTTGTGTGGGCCATCGCCTACAGATCTTGTGTGGCTACGATCCTGTGTGGGTCATTGCGGGGGTTAGTTACCTATCGATCATGTGTGGGTCAGATCCTTTGTGGGTCATTGCGGGAGTTAGTTATCTATCGATCCTTTCTGGGTCCAATAATTTGTGTGTCATTGTTGGGGTTAGTACCTATTGATCCTTTGTGGCTCCGATGGCTTAGATGAATCAGTGGAAATATTTAATCATCTATATCGTCATACGAAGAAGTATACCTGTGTGAGCTGAATCTTTTTTTTCTTTCCTATGTGGATTGTGTTGTGCTATCCTGTGTGGATTTAAGTTTTTCTTTCCTATGTGGACCGGGTTTTACTTGGGCTCGGATGTTAGATCCGAACGAGAATTGATGACTTAGGTATATGTATGGGAATATAGCTAAGAAGTGACGAATGATACTTCCTGATTGCATCTTTCCTTTGTGGATTATCCTTTGTGGACTTTGGGAGACCTTAGGGGGTATAGGGGTCCATACTGAGTAGCTTATACTCACCCCTGCACAGGCTATGCCCGCACTACATTGTGTTGGTTGCAGACGATGGACAGCGCTGATCGTGGTTGAGGCTTGCGGAGCAGGGTGGTACCTAGAGGTGGACCACTGGGCGGGACGTACTCGGAGCGGACGGATGGACCCAAGGAGCTGTGGAGGCTATCTGTACTAACCCATCAGGTGGGGCTTTCAGTGGACGGCTCGACGCTGCGGCTTTACTTTTTAGTTGCTATTTTCCCTTCGAGTTGTACCTTATTTTCAGTTTGGGTTTGTATACTGGTCCACGTACTTTTCTGCACTTACTGTTGTACTCAGTTATTACTTAGTGTTTACTTCTACTGCTTTCTTGCTCTGTGGTGTTTGTTTACTTTACAAAGGCAATTCCTTCCCTTTGTACTGGGAAATACGCCTTGGTGCTAGTCGCCACCCCCTAGCCTATGGAAGGCGGGCTTGGGGTAGTCACGGCATGGGCCCCGCGGATGGGTCATTACAAAAACATTCTCTATATGATGCGGGAACAATAGAAGGAAAAAAAATTTCATTTATAATAAAAAAACCTCAAAGTACTCAAAAGCGAAAGACCAAACGAAGCATCAATGTACACATCAGATAAACAACTCATGACTCACAAAATACATTACAACTCCCTTCCCCATAAGCTCTAAGGTCTACAACATCTCCCAAGTATCACCACAAGCCACTAGACATAGGATGCTTTACCTTCACCTATGTCTCGGAATACGACATCTGCAAAAGCACCAACGTGCCAATGCAGGGTCGAGTATAAAAATCAGTATGTTTTCCACAATGACTCCACTACTCATTCCACTAGGATAGAAGAGTTAGAAATATTTATATAAAAATATTTTATTTAAACATTCTCTCAATAGATGATTAAAACTAAATATAAATGTAAAGACCCGTAAAATTCAAGGGAAATTGATTCTTAATTTTCTTTGGAATTTTACGAGAACGCAGTTTCAGACAGCACTTGATTCCGAGGCCCGGAGTGCCTGGAATTTCAATCTGATGTTTAGCTCGGGTACGTTCAGTAAATGAATGAGCGAGAATTTCTATCTTTTTAATCGGTGGTCGGAATCGAATTCCGAGGGCACAGATGGAACCGCAGCGCTGGTAATTGCTTAGGAACTCCTATTCCAGAGTTGCATTATCACGAGTGTGGATGATAAAAATTGTGGAAGTTGATTTATAATTATTCTACAAATTTTTATCTTTTTCTAAGTGTTTAGTTCTTGATGGACGTTGGGCAACCACCCAACCTCCCTTGGGAGGTTATGAGAGTGGTGGGGCCCACACGAACCCCACCCCTTCATATCCTCAAACCCCTCTCAAATCCCATTAAATTTTGATAACTTCAGTTTATTTAACTTATGAAATTAATATGGTGAGTTACATGTATGTTTTTGAAATTCAAAAAATTGAATTTCAAAAGCCTTGTTGGGTTAATAAAATAAGTTTAGAACATATTTGGGGTTGGGTTGGGTGGTTTGAGAGCTTTTTGGAGAAAAAGGTAAGGAACATCTTGTTCTTCGACGAAGAACGCGAAGAACGAACGATCTCCAACATGGAGCGCCGAGCCCTCAGAGACCGTCTTCCGCGACACTGACCCGCGACGCGGCGTCTACTTCCACGACGTTCTCCTTCAGTGTCGTCTCTTCCGCGACAGTTTTCCGCGACTAAATCTCCATCAATGTCTTCGAATCCTCGCTTCGTGACATCGACGTTCTTTTTACGCGACGCTCGTTTTCCGTAGCTCGTTGACGTGCACCGTTCTTGAAACCGAGGTAGAGGTTTTATTTATTTATTTTGTTCGTGAATACCAACATGACGATCTTCGTGGATGAAAGACAATTGTTTTCAAATAACGTGAGGGGGCCGGACCGCAAAAACATGGCCGAACCTACTCCTTATTTCATGATTGATTCCTTTGTGGTTTGGTACGGGAAGGTGTGGTGCTGTCGCACCACGCGGAATCAAGCGAAAGGAAAATGTGCGGCGCCGTCGCGCTGCGCCGTGGAATGAAGACCAAGGACGCGACGCTGTCGCGCCGCGCCGCGAATTAATCCAAGGACGCGACGCCATCGCGCCGCGTCGGAGACACCTGAAAATACCGCAACCGGTTCTAGGGCCGGGGTGGAGGGGAGCGGCGTCGTCGCGCCGCGCCGGACGACAATGGTCGCGGCCGGTTCCGGGCCGCGACGGAGCAAGGTGACCGGCGGCCGGTCCGGGCCGCCGGCGTCGGAGCTGGAAGGGGACCGGCCATCGCCTGTCCCGTTGATCCGGAACCGGACGGCCAAGTCGGGCTGGCCGGACAGGGAGGAGCCGGGGGAATTAATTCCCTTGGCTGAACTTCAAACGGCCCCCATAAATGGGGGGCCGTGGTTACACATGCTGGGCAGGCCCACACCCCCTCCCCCCTTGCCACCAGCTCGGCCTTAGGCCGAGCTGGCAGCACGCTGGGTGCGATGTGCCCAGCCGGGCCGGCCGCTTGGCCGGACCGCGCGCAGGTCGGGCCGGACCGACCCGGTTCTGGCCGACCTGGGGGTCTCGGGCCGGGTAGGTCCGGGCCCGAAACCCCCGTTTTCGGACCGTCTTCGGTCTTTTTCCCATAACATGGGCTACGGATCTTCAATCGATGCACCTTCTGTTGCGATGCGATCCTTGAATCGAGGTAGTCGTTTCGGTATATCTAACTCAAGGTTTAGGAATACTTTGAGTTCAGCCGGGTTGGTTCGTACACGAAACCAACCAGGCCCTCGGAACAGAAACGCTCATATCTTGAGCTTCGGACGTCCGATTGACGTGCCATCGACTTTGTTGAATTCCTCTTTGTGAGATGGATCTTTTGAATTACTCCGCCCGAGGTTTGGACGTATGTGGAGTACGGTCGGGTTGGTTTTGCCTTAAAAACCAACCGGGCCCCTAGGACGAAAAAGCCAATAACTCTCAGACCGGGCGTCCGATTGACGCGCCGTCTGCGACGTTGAGTTCCTGTTGGCGATATGGAACTTTTGGATACATCAACTCTACACAATGTGTCAGTTGATGTATCAGCCACTCGGCTCGTGAAACGGACCCTCCCGAATGAGCTTGCTGTGTGCAGGAACCCTAGTGCTGGCTGCGACTGCTACTATGACTGCGACGACGACTGTAAAGAGATCCTCAGTGGATTCGACGGTGACGACTACAACACTCAGCGATCATATGTGGATCAGTGCTACCGATCATGTGTGGGTCCAATCCTGTGTAGGTCAGCGCTCAACGGATCTGTGTGAGCCAGCGCCTACAGATCCTCTGTGGGTCCGATCCTGTGTGGGTCTTTGCGGGGGTTAGTTTCCTACCGATCCTGTGTGGGTCATTGCGGGGGTTAGTACCTATCGATCCTTTGTGGGTCCGACGACATAGATGTATCAGTGATCATCTCTATAGTCTTTCGAATAAGTATACCAGTGTGAGCTGAATCATGATTGCTTTCCTATGTGGATTGTGTTGTGCTATCCTGTGTGGATTACGTTTTGATTTCCTATATGGAATACGTATACTTTCCTGTGTGGACTGGTTTGTACTTGGGCTCGGAGGTTGGAGTGTATTGGAATTGACGACTTAGGTATATGTATAGGCATATACCTAAGCCGTGTCGGATGTTACTTCGTTATTGTATCTCTATTTTGTGGATTATCCTTTGTGGATTCTGGGAGACCTTAAGGGGTCTCGGGGTCCCTACTGAGTAGCTTATACTCACCCTTGCACGGGCTATGCCCGCACTACGTTGTGTTGGTTGCAGACGACAGACAGCGTTGATCGTGGTTGAGGCTTGCAAAGCAGGACGATACCTGGAGGTGGACCACTGGGCGGGACGTACTCGGAGAGGACGGCGGGACCCGAGGAGCAGTGGGGCTATCTGTACCCACCATTCAGGTGGGATTTCCAGTGGATAGCTCGGCGTAGTGGCTTTTACTTTTCAGTTGTTGTTTTCTCTTTCGAGTTGTACTTTACTTTAAGTTTGGGTTTGTATACTGGCCCACTTACTTTCTGCACTTACAGTTATACTCTGTTTTTACTTAGTGTTTACTTTTCCTACTTGCTTACTCTGTCGTGCTTGTTTTCTTTACAAATGCAATGCCTTCTCTTTTTACCAGGATTTACGCCTTGGTGCTAGTCGCCAGCCCCTGGCCTATGGAAGGAGGGCTTGGGGTAGTCACGGCATGGGCCCCAAGGACGGGTCGTGACAAATTGGTATCAGAGGAGTTCGGTTCTATCACAGAACTTTGGAATTTGATATTTTTCTATGTGAAGCAATAGTGTTAGGCGTATTCGTTGTGGTTATTAGTCCAGGGAGTCCAGTGTTGGTGCGGCGGCCGATGTATCCGTACACCAAGACCCTGACTTCTGATTTCCGACTTAATGCACGAAAACATTGATTGCGTGTGTGTTTCATGTTTTCTTTGTGATTACTTTGTATCAGCTCACTAGGTATACTGTTCTGACTGTGTTGCACCTATTTCCTTTTCAGGATGGCCCCACGACGGCATCCATCTAGGGTTCCGAGAGTCGAGCATGACAACAGCCCACCGAGCGACGAGGCCTCGGTGCATGGCCCTTTGTCAGCAATGGCACCGGCGGTATCCCTACCCGCCGAGCCACCGATGCTTCCAGCCCCAGCCACTGATGATTCACGTCGCCTTAGTGCACTGCATGAGTTCCAGCGCCAGCGACCACCCAGGTTCCACGGGGATACGGACCCCTAGGCAGCCGAGGACTGGTTGGAGGCAGTGGTACGAATTTTCAGGCTAGTGAGGACACCAGCAGACCTCATGGTGATCCTCGCAGCGAGCCTACTGCACGCAGCAGCGGGCCGATGGTCGAGCTCGATGCTCCAGTTGCACGATGAGGCATCTATACTTTGGACGGGCTTTGAGAGACTCTTCCGCTCGGAGTTCGTCCTAGCCACCCTCTGTGTGGTACGCATTCAGGAGCTTCTTCAGTAGTGGCATGGCAGCATGACGGTCGCCCAGTACTCAACGAGATTTACCGATCTCTCGCGCTACTCGACCAACATTGTACGAGACCCATTCTTCCGGGCTCGGATCTTTGAGCAGGGATTGAGACACGAGATCAGGGCATCACTGATCTCCCTCAGCATTTCGACTCAGACAGGAGTACTGGAGAGGGCCCTTTTGATCGAGAGCTTTCTTGCTGAGTCTACACCAGCGCCGAGACCCACTGCAGGACGGCACATAGTAGAGTCTTCTGAAGAAGGCAGTTGACGGATGACTCAGGGGTCCAGGAAGACCATACCCTCATACATATGACCTTAGGACACTGGCTCAGCAGTGCGGGGCACATATCGCAGAGCTAGTCTTTCGAGAGGCAGACAATGTTACTCGTGCGGTGGGCAGGGCCACATGGCTCGTGATTGCCCGACCTGCCGTGCCGAGGAGCAGTAGACGGTTGAGGGAACACCAAGGTAGAGGGTCGACCGTGGGGGTTCGCTGGGAGAAGGTAGATGAGGTAGAGGAGCTGGCCGAGGAGCGGGTGGTGGGCGACGCTTTGAGGCTCTACCACCTCCACCACCAGGTGGTCCACCCCAACCACAGGGAGCTGGCGGGCTGAGACAGGAATAGCTCTAGGCAGCGGAGGCCTACGACCACGGCGTGCCGGAGATGATTCGAGGTACTATCTCTGTCTATTCCACCCTTTCTGCAGTTCTTATAGACATAGGAGCGACTCACTTTTTCATAGCCGCTGCCCTTGTTCGGAGCTCGGAGATTCCGACAGAGTCGTTGGCTCGATCCTTACGGCTAGAGACTCTTACGGGAGCAGACTCGACGATTACGCACTGGTTCCGGTAGTGTGAGCTTACTCTAGGAGGCGAGAACTTCGGCTGGGATCTTCTTGTAGCGGCGTCGAGGCTTTACGGCGTCATCATAGGCATGGATTGGTTGTCTGCGGTCTATGAACATATTGATTGTTTTAGGCACAAGGTGCGATGTGTACGCACCAAAGGAAACAGGTTCACCTTCAGCAGCGAGAAGGGAGCCTTTGCAGCACAGGATGGAATCTCGCAGAGGAGAGTATAGCCCATCACTCATCAGTTGGCTAGCCTCATCCTAGGAGCAGTTGATGTGCGGAGTCCTGGTTTTCCTGCAGTGGTGGATCAGATTGCAGACATTTTTCCCGATGACGTTCCAGGGTTACCTCCTCGCAGATAGGTAGACTTTTATATTGAAATGTACCCCGAGACAGCCCTGATATCGACTCCAGTGTATCGGATGGCCCCCGCTGAGCTTCGAGAGCTACAGGTATAGTTGGAGGACTTGCATGGAAAGGGGTTTATCCGACCCAGTTTTTCACCCTGGGATTCCCCGATATTGTTCGCCAAGAAGGCGGACGAGAGCTTGCGACTTTGTGTCGACTATCATCGCCTGAACCAAGTGACAGTGAGGAATAATTATCCCCTACCGAGGATTGATGACCTCTTTTATTAGCTCAAGGGAGGACGGTGGTTCTCGAAGATAGACCTCAGGTCAGGCTATCATCAGCTCAGAGTTCGGGACGAGGACGTGCAGAAGACGGCCTTCTGATGTCGGTATGGCCACTATGAGTTCTTGGTTATGCCTTTCGGCGTATCCAATTCTCCAGAAGTGTTCATTTCCCTCATGAACAAGATCATTCAGCTATACCTCGATCGATTTGTTGTGGTCTTCGTCGACGACATTTTGATTTACTCGACGACTGAGGAGGAGCACGCCTACCACTTACAGGTTGTACTAGACACACTCCGAGAGCACCGGATTTATGGAAAGCTCTCTAAGTGTCAGTTCTGGATACTGGAGATCCACTTCTTGAGGCATGTCATCTCTGAGGCAGGAGTTGTAGTGGATCGTGCGAAGATCGAGGAAGTGCTAGCTTGGGAGCCACCCAGGAGCGTGACGGAGGTGAGGAGTTTCTTGGGACTAGCTGGATACTACCAGATATTTGTGCAAGACTTATCCAGAGTTTCGGAACCACTCTCAGCTTTGACGAAGAAGGGAAAACCCTTCATGTGGTCAGACAGATGTCAGTAGCGCTTCCAGGAGCTGAGACAGAGATTGACCAGCACACCTATCTTGAGGTTTCCTAAGGAGGGAGTAGGGTACGTAGTCTACTGCGATGCATCAGGGACCCGACTCAGATGTGTCCTGATGCAGGAGTGGGTGATGATCGCCTATGGATCACATCAGTTGAGGCTGCATGAGCAGAACTATGCTACCCATGACCTGGGGTTAGCAGCAGTGGTCTTCTCCCTGAAGTCGTGGCGACACTATCTGATGGGCGAGTGCTTTACAGTCTTTTCTGACCACGAGAGTCTCAGATACATCTTCTCTCAGAAGGATCTCAATCTGAGATATCGGTGATGGCTCGAGTTCCTCCATAACTATGACTTTGAGATAGTCTATACTCCTGGGAAGGGAAACGTGGTAGCTGATGCTCTCAGTAGGAGGACGGGCATTCAGCTACTTGAGGAGGTGATAGAGCAGCTAGCCTCTCTACAGATAACCTTCGTGGATAGAGATGGAGCAGCCTTCCTTCAGTCTCTCACAGTCACTCCTCGACTACTACTGCAGGTCAGAGAGGCACAATGTGGGGACGCTGACTGTGAGATGCGGCGTACACAGATATCCTCAGGACAGGCACCCGATGGTTTCTCCTTTGGATCAGAGCACAACATCCTTTTTATAGGACGTGCCTTGGTACCAGTTGCTTTACGGGAGGAGGTGCTGAGAGAGTTTCACACTTCTCCCTTAGCGGTACATCCCTGAGTGGCGAAGATGTACCAGGATCTCAGACGACAGCACTGGTGGCCAGGCATGAAGAAGGTTGTGGAAGAGTTCGTTTCTAGATGCCTCACCTGCCAGCAGGTGAAGGCTAAGCACCAGGTACCGGCAGGCATGGTACAACCCTTGGAGGTTCCGGAGTGGAAGTGGGATGGGATATCTATGGACTTCGTGACTGGACTTCCACACACTTCCAGAGGTCACAACTCCATCTGGGTGATTGTTGACCGACTCACCAAGTCGGCTCACTTCTTAGCCATCAGAGAGCTGTGCTCATTGGAGATCTTGGTACATCTTTACATTTAAGAGGATTGTTCGGCTTCACGGTGTGCCATCATCTATCATCTCTGATCGAGATACTCGTTTTACTTCCCGACTATTGAATAGATTGCATGAGGCGTTCGGGATGCAGCTATGTCTGAGCATAGACATTCACCCTCAGATGGATGGTCAGACGGAGAGGACCATTCAGACTCTCTAGGAAATGCTCCACGTATGCGTTCTCGACTTTGGTCGTAGCAGGGAGGACCACCTACCCTTGGTGGAATTCGCGTACAACAAAAGCTACCACTCCACCATCGGGATGGCACCATACGAGGAATTGTACGTCCGAACTTGTAGATCTCCTTTGTGCTGGACAAACACTGGGGAGTCAGCACTTGTGGGACCGGAGATGGTCCAGGCCACGACAGAGAAGGTCCAGGTCATCCAGGAGAGGATGAGGACAGCTCAGAGCCGGCAGAAGTCCTATGCTGACAGGAGGCGGAGGCCACTCGAGTTCGAGGATGGCGGCCACCTCTTCTTGCGGGTCACACTTCGACGTGGTAAACAGAGATTTGGCCGAGGCAACAAGTTATCTCCCTGCTTTATCAGACCCTTCCAGGTCCTCAGCAAGATTGGAGAGTTGGCTTATCACCTGGATCTACCACCTCAGTTGAACGGGGTGCACGACGTCTTCCACGTATCTCAACTGAGGAGATTCGTGCACGACCCGATGCACATCATTGACCATGGGGAGCAAGAAGTTGATGATGGGGCGACTTTTGCGGAGGTCCCGGTGGAGATTGAGGATCGACAGGAGCGGGTTCCACATGGATGGTCGATTTCTCTAGTGCACATCAAATGGCAGCACGAGAAACTCCAGGAGAGCACTTGGGAGAGGGAGGCTCAAATGCGTGCTCAGTACCCTAATTTGTTTCCCCAGTTATGATGTATATTTACATGGACGTAAAGCCCTAAGGTGGGCGTAATGTAAAGACCCATAAAATTCAAGTGAAATTGTTTCCTAATTTTCTTTGGAATTTTACAAGAACGCGGTTTCAGACGGCACTTGATTCTGAGGCCCGGAGTGCGCAGAATTTCAATCCGATGTTTAGCTCTGGTACGTTCAGTGAACGAACGAGCGGGAATTTCTAACTTTTGAACCGGTTCCCAGAATCAAATTCCGAGGGCACTGATGGAACCGCAACACCGGTAAATTCTTAGGAACTCCTGTTCCAGAGTTGCGTTATCACGAGTGTGGATGATAAAAATTGAGGAAGTTGATTTATAATTATTCTACAAATTTGTATCTTTTTCTAAGTGTTTAGTTCTTGATGGAAGTTGGGTAACCACCCAACCTCCCTTGGGAGGTTATGAGGGTGGTGGGGCCCACACGAACCCCACCCCATCATATCCTCTAACCCCTCTCATCTCCCATTAAATGTTGATAAATTAAGTTTACCTAACTTATGAAATTAATATGGTGAGTTACATGTATGTTTTTGAATTCAAACAATAGAATTTCAAAATCCTTGTTGTGTTAATAAAATAAGTTGAGAACTTATTTGGGGATGGGTTGGTTTTTTTGATAGCTTTTTGGATAAAAATCTAAGGAACATCTTGTTCTTCGACGAAGAATGTGAAGAACGAACGATCTCCGACATTGAGCGTCCTTACCTCGGAGACCGTCTTCCGCGACACCGACCCGCGACGCGACGTCTACTTCCACGATGTTCTCCTTCCTCATCATCTCTTCCGCGGCGGTTTTCCGTGACGAAATCTCTGTCAACGTCTTTGTATGCTCGCTTTGCGACGTCGACGTTCTTTTTCCGCGACGCTTGTTTTCCGCAGCCCGTTGACGTGCACCGTTCATGAAACCAAGGTTGGGGTTTTATTTATTTATTTTGTTCGTGAATACCAAATTGACGATCTTCGTGGTTGAAAACCAATTGTTATCGAATAACGGGAGGGGGTCGGACCGCACAAACACGGTTGACCCACATCCTTATTTCATGATTGATTCCTTTGTGGTTTGGTACGGGAAGGCATGGTGTCGTCGCACCACATGGAATCAAGCGAAAGTAAATTGTGCGGCGCCGTCGCGCCATGCCGTGGAAAGAAGACCAAGGACGCGCCACTATCGTGTCGCGCCGCGAATTAATCCAAGGACGTGACGCCATCACGCCGCGTCAGAGACACCTGAAAATAACGTGGCCTGTTCCAGGGACGCTGTGGAGGGGCGCGGCGTCGTCACGCCGCGCTGGAAAACAAGGGCCGTGCCCGGTTCCGGGCCGCGGCCGGTTCCGGGCCGCGGCGGACCAAGGTGACCGGAGGCCGGTCCAGGCCGCCGGCGTCCGAGCTGGAAGGGGACCGGACATCGCCGGTCTCTTTGAGCAGGAACCGGCCGGCCAGGTCGGGCCGGCCGGACAGGGAGGATCCGTGGGAATTAATTCCCCCGGCCGTACTTCAAACGGCCCCCATAAATGGGGGGCCGCAGAAACACAAGGGGGGAATGCTCCCCCCTTGCCACCGGCTTGGCCTTCGGCCGAGCGGGCAGTGCGCTGGGCGCGTTGTGCCCCGCCGGGCCGGGCCGGGCCGCACCCAGTCGGGCCAGGCCGCGCCGGGCCGCGCCGCGCTCAGCCGGGTCGTGCCCATCCGGGCCGCGCCGTGCCGGGCCGGGCTGACTCGGACCGGGGGGTCTCGGGCCGGGTCGGTCCGGGCCCGAAACCCCCATTTTCAGACCGTCTTCGGTCATTTGCCCATAACTTGGGCTACGAACCTCCAATCTACGCACCGTCAGATGCTATGAGATCTTTGAAACGAGGTGGTCGTTTCGGTATATCTAACTCAAGGTTTAGGAAAACTTTGAGTTCTTCCAAGTTGGTTCGTACACGAAACCAATTGGGCCCTCGGAGCGGAAACACTCATATCTTGAGCTTCGGACGTCCGATTGACGTGTCGTCGACTTTGTTGAATTACTCTTAGTGAGACAGATCTTTTTAATTACTCCGCCTGAGTTTTGGATGCAGGTGGAGTACGGTCGGGTTGGTTTTACCTTAAAAACCAACCGGGCCCTTGGGACGAAAAAGCTAATAACTCTCAGACCGGGCGTCCGATTGACGCGCCGTCTGCGACGTTGAGTTCCTATTGGCGATATGGAACTTTTGGATACATCAACTCTGGACTATTTTTCAGTTGATTTATCAGCCACTCGGCTCGTGTAGAGGACCCTCCCGAATGAGCTTGCTGTGTGCAGGAACCCTAGAACTGGTTGTGACTGCTATTGTGACTGCGACGACGACTGTACAGAGATCCTCAGTGGATTCGACGGCGACAAATACAACACTCAGTGATCCTATTTGGATCAGTGCTACCGATCATGTGCGGGTCCGATCCGGTGTGGGTCAGCGCTCAGCAGTTCTGTGTGAGCCAACGCCTACAAATCCTGTGTGGGTCCGATCCTGTGTGGGTCTTTGCGGGGGTTAGTTTCCTACCGATCACGTGCGGGCCATTGCGGGAGATAGTACCTATCGATCCTTTGTGTGTCTGACGACTTAGATGGATCTGTGATCATCTCTATCGTCTTTTGAAGAAGTATACTTGTGTGAGCTGAATCCTGATTGCTTTCCAATGTGGATTGTGTTGTGCTATCCTGTGTGGATTACGTTTTGCTTTCCTGTGTGTAATACGTATACTTTCCTGTGTGGACTGGGTTGTACATGGGCTCGGAGGTTGGAGCGTATTGGAATTGATGACTTAGGAATATGTATGGGCATATACCTAATCCGTGTCAGATGTTACTTCATGATTGTATCTTTCCTTTGTGGATTATCCTTTGTGGATTCTGGGAGACCTTCGGGGGTCTTGGGGTCCCTACTGAGTAGCTTATACTCACCCATGCACGGGCTATGCCCGCACTATGTTGTGTTGGTTGTAGACGACGGACAACGTTGATCGTGGTTGAGGCTTGCAGAGCAGTGTGGTACCTGGTGGTGGACCATAGGGCGGGACTTACTCGGAGCGGACGACGGGACCCGAGGAGCAGTGGAGCTATCAGTACCCACCCTTCAGGCGGGATTTCCAGTGGATAGCTCGGCATAGTGACTTTTACTTTTTAGTAGTTGTTTTCCCTTTCGAGTTGTACATTACTTTTATTTTGGGTTTGTATACTGGCCCACTTACTTTCCTCACTTACAGTTGTACTCTGTTTTTACTTAGTGTTTACTTTTTCCGCTTGCTTACACTGTGGTGCTTGTTTACTTTACAAAGGCAATGCCTTCTCTTTTTACCGGGATTTACGCCTTGGTGCAAGTCGCCAGCCCCTGGACTATGGAATGTGGGCTTGGGGTAGTCACGGCATGGGCCCCGAGGATGGGTCGTGACAATAAAGAAGTCTCCAAAACCATTCATAACCAAAAGCATTCCCAGAGTAATTTAAACCAATTTTCCAGCAAGTAATGTTTCTAGAAAAATAACCAAACAATCTTTAGAACCATTTCACAAATATTCTTTTTGGGAATACCCAACCTTCTCAAAAACCCGTGAAATCAACCAGGAATGCTACGTTATGACAGTTCCATACTAATGAGCAGTCTCTCGTCAATCTAACAATTCGTCCAAAGGTAATTATTTCCCATGTGCCATTACACCTTTGGCACTGAGAACAAGGTTATATTTCAACCAAGCCTCGTACATATAGTTACCATGTGCCATTAAATGTTTGGCACTGAGAACAAGGTCCTATTTCAACCAAGACTCGTATATACAACATGAACACACACCACCCATTCCAACAATCAAGGCAAACAAATCCATTCAATAAAACACCTTTAATTGAAAACCATTTCCATCAAACCCAAGTGGGTTCAACCAATTTAAACCATTTCAATAAAACTGTACTTTCACTGGAATCCAAAGAATAACCCAATTCCAACAAATCCATTTCAATACCAAACCATTTCAATAAAACACCATTTTTTGTTGAAACCCCATCTTTCATCAAACCATTTACAATTCCCTAAATTCTATAATTTAAAATCATCTTTTTAAATTAAATAAGCCAAATCACATTCCACATCAAATCACCAAGATTTCACAATTTCATTAAAACCCTAAATCATCACTAAATTATATTTATTCCATGCTTCTCGCAATAAATTCCATTAAATAACACAAATTAAAACCAAGCCATTCAATTCTAATAAGAAGAGTCGAGAGAGAATCCTCTGACCTCAACGGTTTTGGCGAAAACCCTAACAAATGGAGAATGCCCAAGCAAACTCGACTAATTCACCAGGGATCCTCCTTATATGTCTACTCCTAATAAAAACCAGAACAAATCTCATCATTTTTGGCATCTATACACTTATATCTACCCATAATGGGCTTAGATCTAAGAGACCGAGTGAACAGGAGAAGTAGAACTAAGTATATCAAACAGACAAAAGAAGATAGATCACATACCTCAAGAATCTGGCTTCAATTCTTCAAGAGAAGCCTTCAGATCGCCTCCAAAATGATAGGATAACCCTCTATTACATTAGAAGAACCACAATCCCGAGTTAGGTCCTCTTAGGAGCTTAAACGATGCACTTAGAGGCAAAAACGTGTGATATCCATCTTTATATGATATCGTTTATGTGGTCGCACGGTTAGTTCACACAGTTTGAAAAATTGTGCGCTAACAGTGCATTAGCTACTGCCTCAGCCACCCTTCATGCATGGTTTGGCGCCCGATTAGACAAACCGTGCAGCACCAGTGCAGAATCTACTACCTCCAAGACTATCTATGCATGGGTTGGCTACACGGTTTAGGCAAACCGTGCGCAACCTGTGCGACTTATTCTTTTTCTCCAAAACATCATTCCATGTTCTCATGACTCTCTCATTCGTCACCCTTAAATTTAAAAGCACATAAATCATCAAGAAAGGGTTAAATACTAGAAACTGGGGGTACTACACTCACCAAGATTATAGGATTAATAATATGTGAAAGAAGTAATATAATTATTTATTTAAGCTCTTTAGATATTTTCACACCGGGTGGTGATGTATTAGTTAACAGTGTAACTACATGGGATTATATTTCATTAATAATGAATAATTCCATATCAAAGTATAATCATGATTATCGTGTTATAGATAGTGTCTTCAAATCTTCTATCAATTTTTTCTATTGTATGTGGGAGTGCATCTAGGTAGCCCCCTAGACCATACTCAATTATTTACATCTATTCCCATTTCACGTATACACTTAAACATATAATTCTGTGTTTTTCATACCATAATTGTGTTGAAACATTATCAAACACTATTAAAAGTTTTTAATTTATTTTATATTTCATATCAACATGTTATATTACTTCCAGGATATTATAAGATCATAAAAGTAATGTGGGGGAAATCACAAATATTTTCTATATGGATAAAATACATCATAATAATGTGTAATAGGTGATATGTGACTATCATGTTATATAGAATCATATACATAATAACTTATTCTCATTTTTTATTACATAGTGATCTTGAGTAGATAATCAGGTTGATAAGACCATCAAAAGGGACACCATATGTTTTATGTGTCCTTGGTCAATGCTAGATGAAAACACATGCATTTATTTCTCAATTTGATTCAATTATAAATATGTATAATTTGATAATGTACATTAATGAAACTAAAATATCATGAAATTGATTTCATAAATATGTATATTGTGTTGGGTTTGAAAATGGTGGTATGGCATTGGTTCGATGAGAAAGATATAAATTTTCTCTTCCTCGAAGAACATGAGATATCTTAGGCCAAGGGGAGTGGAAATTCATACCTTTAGTAAATACATTTCATGGGTGACTGGATTTAAGACCATCTAGTAAGGTACAAATAGTAAATGTAATATATGATAATGATATAGTGTGTGTATCCATGTTTATGTGATATTAGGTTAAAAATATATTATATTTCACAGAGTGTGTTAGTAGCAGGTTTCTATAACTATGTAATTAATTATGTCCTTAGGGGAAATGATGGATTTATAAACAATACTATTTTTATTCAAGTATGAAGCACTATATTCATGTTATTGGGATATAAGGTCAGGAATATTTTGAATTACCATGTTACACTTATTTAGATGATTCTGAGGTTTGGATAAAGATGGTCCCACTTTTATTTGATGGGGAACATCCTAATGTGAAAAATCATAATTACAGTAAATCAATTATATGTTCCATGTTTTTTAATAATTGTAATTGAATTTATTTATCACTTTATTAAACAATATTTTCAACATGAATGATAATATGAGATAATCTAATTTTTTAAATTAACAAAACCTGATTTGGTTTTGTTAAATTATTAGATGGGATTACTAGATGATTTAATGGTAATTATTTTATCACATGACATGTCAATATGCATAATTTTTATGATAAAATATTTTTTTTAAATTATTAATAATTTAATTAAGTAATATGTGTATGATATTTTAATAAATGAATGTTATTACATTCATATTTCTAATGTCAAATAAAGGAATGTATAACTGAAATACAAAATCACAATATATAAAAATTGAAACTAAAAAAACATTTACATTAATTTTGGATCCCTCCCATAATATAGCACAATATTTATATTACGAAACCAATTTTAGATCATGGTGAACTCTATAATGTAATCTAGGTAACGTTTTTTCTTTATATGATCAAATGGACATCATAATACACATTGATTTCCCAAAACATGCATTAAGGAATTGATGAATGATGATGCAAGGGTTGATTTATGTGTGCAGATTTTATTTAGGGTTTCCATGATTAGTGACATCAATCCACCACATTCATATATGTAGGTAAAAAAAATTTATATTTTAAAACTAAATTTCTATACTACATATGGGTTATGTGGATTTTCTTCATCATTTATATGTTTAAATGTATGTGGTCCCTTGAGAAATTTGGAAAATGGGTTTTTATTGGACTTAGTAATTTTTACATGAATGTTAACCAAAAAAAATAAATAATGAATTTCTCATAGATAAACTACAACATGTGTTCCGTAATTAATAATATCTATATTAATATCATTTATTCACCACCAATAACATAGGAACTACTCACTTTATGGTGGATAAAAACCACTCCAATAATAATGATGAACATGGTCATGGAGAACCTATATAGGTACATGTTTTTGGACGATTCCATTTATTCCTTTTATATATTTTAAATGTATAAATCCTTAAAATAATAATTATCCCTTCCCTATACAACAATAATAAATTTTTAGTGACAACAATGTCTTTTCAAGGCTTGTTGCATTGGAAAAAACATAAATAGGTACCATTCGTAAACATGTTGTGTCATCATGAAGGGAAAGTGGAGTCCTATCCAAAAAAAATATGTTCCTAATGTATTAGTAAGTTATATAATACATCACCCAAACATGGTATATAAACACCTCAATGATAGAAATATTAGTGTGCGGTCCAATTTATAGGAAGTCTTCTACACCCCCTATGGATTTCAACAATCCCACCACAAAATCCCAATGTAGTTGAAATAATATAATATTGTTGCCTATGAGTGAACATGATTCTTTATAAATAAACTATCATTCCATGAACATTAAATATTGTTAAGGGAACTTATTATATGCCATTTAAAAATAACAAAATCAATTTATCTATGTCCGTATGTTCTACTTTGCTTCCCAATCTTAAATATAGTTTCCAGAAATCAGATAGGATACCTCATGTAGTTTTTATGGGTGATATTTATCAGTATTAATACTTGATAACTACTGTATCATTGTGGATATGATAACATATAGGGTCTCAATTATTTTTGAAATGCTAATCCTTCTCACACTACCAGTGAAAAGACACATAGAATCAATAGAATGATATAAGAATATATATCCAATTTTTCCTATAATTATTATAGAATAATGTAATATCATTACAATAGTGTATACCATTGTTCATGTTAAAGTGTGGGAGTAGTATATATACCTCCATTCACCCATATCATTCATCAAAAATATTTATCCAAAACACCATCACAATTTTGGTGTCCCACAACATAATTATATTAAATTCATTGATGTCACCATAGTAAATTAACACATCACAATCCTCCAAAACACATGGAGCATCACACAGAGAATAATCTGGGGGAGGAATCATTTCCCTGATGACTTGACCTAATAATTGAATTCCATTATCTGTATTCACATGTTCCAATAATGATAGACTACTAGATGTGTGAATTCAATAAATATTACAATCTTTAAAACTATGATGCATCAAACCCACTCTTTGAGTTTCATTACCATAAACACATACTTTATATTTTCACTCTTATGAAAATCATGATATCATTTATATAATAATTATTAAATTAAAAATTAATATTTTAATTTAATATCTTAAATATTAAATAATGCTTTAGGAAAATATTTGTATACAATTAAGATAAAACATAACAAGAAATTTTCCATGTTCTTCGTTTAATATAGAAAATTTTTATTATATGAAAAAAAATTACTTCATAACTAATCATAAAACTCTACCACAAATTCATTCCCACATATTATCCTTATATCCAACTCACTTCTTTGTTTTTATTTTCATTTTAGGTATTCTCACTTATTTTCAATCATAATAATCATAGTCTTTATTTTAATTATACAAAACTTTCATAAATTGGTCACTCTTATTCATTACAAATTATTCAGAGGATATGATTTACTAGTAATGTGTAATTATTTATATTTCTTATAAATATACTGTGTTTTCATTTAAGTTCAGTGTCATATTATTATAATTCTATAAAAATATATTATTTATTGGTGAACATGTACTAAAATTTCAAAGATGAAGAAACATAAAACTGAACATCAATAATTATAATGGTATACGTAAGATTTATCGTATTTATGATCATAATGAAATAATATATATTTATACATATATCACTGCTCCACCCCAATAGCATGATAAATGGTGATAACATAATGTCGTGTTCCTCAGGTGATACATCCTAATTGGAGGAATTTCAATTAACACACATTTGATCCTTCTATGTAGTTGTAAAATAAAAACAAAATCCTTATTTGATTAACTAAGATTGAGAATAGGTGCTCACCTACATGAGAAATGACTGGAAATCCATTATGTATACTCAATAATGAGTCATTAATATTTAAAACCTTCAGATTATAGTTATTCTACTCCAAAAGTGAGTGAATCAATAATGGGATATACACATTAGTAAATCCCTTATAATGAGCTAATAAGTTCTTTTTTTATCACAAAACGAATCCATCAAGATAACAAATTAATCAATAACAAATTAATATAATTTGTACTCTAAATAGATGGACTATTTAACCACATAATATATTTTTGAAAATATAGTTACACATCCATTTATGTAATGGGTGACAAGAATTATAAGTTCACACATGTTTCTTCTCATTGTAAGAGTATGTGAGGTTCCACGATACATCTTTAAAAATTATATCCATATATCTTCATTAAAAAATTGGATTGAAATACAATTATTTGGGGAAAAAATCTTCCCTGAGGGTCCATTTCAATGTTGGAGGGTATCCATCAACAATTACTATACTAATATAATTTTGGTTTGATAATGATGATCCGATGTAATATATACAAGTTATAGAGATTAAAGAATATGACTATTATAATTTTTATTTACTAGCATTAATGTCTAAAAAATTATATTTTCAATAATATTATTCATGTGTAGATTTTAGGAATGTGTATAAATAATTTCTATGGTAAAAATTCACTAAATAATGTCCCCCTGATGTATATTTATAGATTTTGAGTGTTTTTGTATGACTTTGGAACCATCAGAGTTTGTATTAGTCCATGATAAATTGAAATATTTTACCTCCCTAAACTAAATAAATGTTTATAAGTGATCAAAAATAGCTATGTTGTTATATACATCTAATAAAATATTCCAATTCATGGTATCCTTACAGAACATGAACAACCATGAACATGTTAATGATGAAAATTATGTATATAACAACTTTATTGGGAATACAAAAGGATCCTAAAATGCTCAAAATAATAGTTTCAACAATTTCAATAATGGTATTGTTTTTGGATTCATTATATGTTCCATAGAGAATAATGATCTCAACATTCTTGATGTATGGAAGCCACGATAAACCAATATAGAGAACCATTAAATCTATGTATCCTACTAAAAATTCCTTGTAAACACTATCTTGGACTACATCATCATAATGTATTTCCTCCAATGGATAATATATTATGATAGTGTTGTATTAGTCTATCCATAAAGAGAATTTATCACTTGTTTCGAAAACCTTAGATGAAGATAAAGGCATTGGTGATGGAAGTGGGTTTAATGATAATATTTAGAGATGTTCAATGATTGAATAATATAAAATTTGACATCACAGACATATTTGATAATTCATAGAGGATTGAATTTTCCAAATACCACCTTTTCTTGTTCATCACAACCTATGAGACCATAATTATGAAATAATTTATTAACACAAAGAATTCATCATCATTATCATATTGATAATCCTATTTAACTATATATTCCATATTTATGCTTAATTATCATGGATTAGATAACATATTCAATGGGAATAAATTTTTATTATCATTCAACGAAGGATGCATTCAAGGATGAGGAAAAATATTTTCACATTGAAAAAAAATACTCTATAGTGAAAAAAATATTCCCAAGGGATGATTAACAATAGTCTTCTACTTCTGAAGCATCCAACATATGTTAACGATTTAGATGATGAACTTACTTGTTCATGAATAATGGTTGAGGAGGAATCACATAGAACCATGGAATAATTATATGAAAAGTCAAAATATAAAAATCTAATATTATTGATACCATACATCCACCATAATGATCCATAATGGAACATCATCAAGCACTTTTATTTTCTATTTCATAAATGAGTTAAGATCATACAACTATTGAAATTATTTTGTCTCTATTGACCATGAAACATTCCCCAAGTAAATGGGGCAATTTAAAATGTTCTTCTTGGAATGAACCCTATTGAGTGTATGTGTATCCAAAAAAATTGAATTGCTATATTCTATAAATTATACATTCCATCCCATATTGGGTCTGAATCCTTTATTCACATTTAATTTCTAGTTCCTTATGCGAGGTCCCAATTAATTTCTTATATAAACATATGGAGCTTAAGACTAAATTTTCTAATACGAAATAATATCATATTGAATAATTTGTTAATGTTGTATTTTATCCAATCATATCCATTTTTAGGATGATTTAGGAATTTATTTTACAATGCTAAATACCCAAATATTGGTTTCAATAAAGCATAATAGGGTCATTATACAATGATAAGGGAATATTGGTCTTGGATCAATCATATCTAAACCAAGAAATTTTACCAATTTCGAACTTTCCCCATCTAACTGATAAATTAAGTGATATTAAAACAATGATATAAATATTTTTCAAATGATCTAACTAAATAGGTATTTAAGAAATTTTATATTTAAAGTGTGTCCAAAATAGTCTAAAAAGTATCTTATTCGATGATTTACTATGGGGGATAATTTGTCGATTGGATGTATTCATTCATTCTTTATATATTTAGTGAAAACAAAATACCTCAAAATTAACATAGGGGAGACCTTGGTTGATATACCCCGCCCTTAACCAAATTTTTATCTAGTTATAGAAATGAAGAGTACTACAAAAAGATTTAAGATCCTCCCCATGTTAAATGGAAAATAATTTTTCAAGAATATAATTAATTTACATTTATATTGAAACCCCCTAATGATGAATGTAGTAGTATTGTTTAGAATGAAATTAAAAATGTATAAGAAAAAATTAAGATATCATGAGAATATTAATTATATTAGAGAATATATATTTTTCCTAGATCACATATATCATATATAATGGAATTTTGTTTTTAAATCCAAAGGAACACTCTCATAGATTACACAAAAGGGTTAACATGTTCTTATTAAATGGTATCTAAAAAATGTGAGTCAGTGAGATGTATTAATAAACATGTTTTCAATTGATTTTTTTTTAATATGGCTATAAAACCATGTATGAAAATATTTCAATTTATAGTCAAAAAAATTTATATATAATGTAATATATATAAATAACTTTCATATGGTTGTGTCTAAATATTTACACCTGAAATAGATAGCTAATAGAAGAATATGCATTATTGTGACTAGGGAGATGAATTTCCCAAACACCCCTCACACATTTTATAATCAAGATCAAAATAAAGTCTTACCAGACTTTAAGGATGTAATTTACACTTGTGTCGATGATACGATATGGGTGAACCTCTAAATTTTAGGATGGACTAAGGAAAACATTGATTAGATTTATTATACCTCTTGACTTTTATGAGTTTTATGTTTCATTTTAGAAAAAAACATTTAATATATAAAATTATATTTATATGAAAAAATAGGTATATATCTTTATTATTTCATCTTATATTTTTTACAGTCCATTATTCAATATTTGTACAAGACAGAGAAAAAAATGATGAACCACTCATATGATATCATTGTTGAGACAAATACATAATAGTTTCTCAAAGTGAACATCACTTAGGTTGATAAAAATAGTTAGTATCTATCCCATATTTTACTAGTTAGGATGATAAATAGGAATATTAGTGTATTGATGAAATTTTGAGATCTCAACTACTTGTACAATAAGGATTCCAATGCTGACCCAATCATGGATCCACTTATTGAAAAACAGACTATATTTTCATTTATTCCTTTGATGGATTGATACATCCTGTATATAGAAATAAAAATGGACCCCAAATATTAATAAGATATCATAATAAAAGGACCACATGTTGTATTATATTACAATGTGATGCTGGTTGGATCGAAGAGTGACATCAAAACCAACTAGTGTGATATGCATCATATCTTATCTTTACTTCTAGAAATGACATGGTTGTGTATTGTGTATTATTTTTTGTATAAATAACAATAATAGAATCATCATATCAATTATCTTGATAATATTTCCTCATTTTCATTACACCGAATCAAAGGGTTACCCCAATGAAATTCTAATTTATTGTAATTATTTAAATATCCTCAAATCCATCATCTGATATAACGTAATCATCATTTAATTCATGTAAATAATGTTCATTATTGATATTTCTATATCATGATATCTAAATGATACGATGATGGGTTTTAATGGTTAATGAACTATAAATAACGCTATTCCCCTTACTAGTAGATATGATCATAGTTTTCATTAAGATTACTAATAGGGGATCGACCTAATAATTGGATGAGTAGTCCTAATTTTCTGTTTGATGAAATATTGTAGTATTTAATGCATTCTTCATCTCTAGATCAAACTCTATAAGGAAAATCCTCATCCAATAATGTGACAACCCCACACACTATTGTGAAACACAATATTCCACATTCATTCTTAATAATAACAATTTCATACAAAATTTATTCAAATTCAACGATGTTATATAGGGAATTAATTTGACAATAAATTAGTTTAGAAATTTCAAAACATTTAATAATTTTATAATCCATATCAATATTCCTAGAGACAATATGAAAACATTTCAATCTTCATAGTGAATATCATTGTAAACTAAGTACTATATCTGGTCCAACAATACATAACACTATTATCAAAAGATGAATACATAGATCATGTAGTTTAGAAATGTCATCGTTCATATTATTTAGATGTTGTGGCATATGTAATAGACATATATTAATAACATCTCACAAATTCATTATGTTAATATCTGACTTCTAAATAAAATACTATCTAGAAAACCTTTACACACTAGTGTATACAGTTTATTCTAAACTTTTATTTCTATTAATTATCATCTATTTCTGGTTGATTTGGTATGATTATTCAGGATAATTACTATTTTATTTTTAATTACATGATTAAAATGAGGCAAAATAGTTTACCATTGTAGAGTTTTAATATAATTGATTGTCATGAGCATTCGATAAGATCATTCTCTGTCACTAATTCATACAGTGAGATTTAGAACATGAATTAAAAATTAAATTATACACTGAAAAAATTGTATATATCAAATAAATTAGGGGAAGTCTCATTCCCAATAAAAATGTATTAATATAGTGGTTTATTTTTATTTATCACCATGCATAATTAGTGAATCACATATCCCTTTAAGGAAATTATTCTGGGAATTATACATTCCTAGGAAAACCTATCCATCAATTGAATATACATAATAATGGTAAATATAAATAGTTTATATCCATAAATATTGAAATTAAACAATAATATATATATATATATATTATTCACATTATCTTAAACTACAAGTTATATGTACAATAAAAACATTATTAAACATTAAGTAATACTATTTTTTTTGAATCACCATAATTTATATTGAAAAATTACATTTCACAAGATGTTACGATGTATGGATGTGGCTTTCAATATAAGATATTAATATTCCTGGAACCAATAAAATAACACTATAACAAATAGTATGATTTTAGGTTAATTAATACATGATTTTAACATATATATTGGCTACATTCTATAGATATTTGTTAGATGATTGATCTAAAAACAAGCCCAATTTATGTTGGTGTTGTTCTCTAACCATGGTGCCACCAAATTTAGGTTTTTATCATCCACCACACCACCCCCGAGAAACACATTCAAATTTTCCCATTTCTCACAAGATACGTACTAACAATTAAATACCTCATCTATAAAAATGTGAGATTCTCGATCTTTATAATTAATTCAAAAATAAATGACAAGTGTCACACAAATAAAAAAATATAAATGTTATGATTTAGTTATAGATTTAATAGGTAAAACTAGGTGTAATAAAATTATTATAATGATTTATAAATTAAAAACAACTGTCGTCATCACTGTTAAGGATTTTATTTATAAAATATTCCTTACAAAATAATAAATCAGAACGATTAAAAATCAAAATTAACCATTTCAAAAATTTCCTTTAATATAATTTAATACAACTAATTTCATTAGGGATACAATATAGTTATTATATAAAATATATATTAATTTTAATTTTGTAGAACCCCGACCTAGATGCATCTCTAAAATGTGTTCTCGACCAGTTTATAATTGGGCCTTATGCGTGACTCCTCATATGTCAATGTATTTCGATTAGTAGTGAGGGTATTTATATGAGATAGTGGGAAGAAAATAAACTTATGTAGTGATAATTATAATGTCCCATATATATATAGTAGAATACGAATCATACTTAATAGAATAAAAATAAAATAAGATGGATAATATATAAAAACATTAGTGGAATACGTAATAAACATAATTCAAATGGAAGGGTTACATTTTTAGACACATAAAATTTCCTAATAGGTCATACATTGTATAAAAAATTTCACCAATGGGACAAAATTATTACAATTATATAATGAATTTTTATACAAAAATGGGAACTCCATCTGATGAAGAAGAGCAATTAGGGTCCAATGCCATCTATCCTATAAAAAGGTAGAACTTAACCACTATGGTCTAGGTCCTGAGCTTTGTCCCTTACATGATCATAGAGACATAATGACTATATGAATCCCAAAGTGACCATTTAGGGTGAAAGAATAAATTAAATTAGATCGCCACCAATGTGACCATGTATTACAACCAAGATAATTCATGTGTATAAAAAATGTAAATAAAAATCCATCACATACGCATTTAATAAAAAACATTCTTTCCTTATGCTGAATAGCAATAAAGAAGCGATCACAAACATCATCCATCACCTGAAATCTATAAATACCATCAAAAGGTTATATATATATTTATCATACTACACCTTATATATAAATATATGTAACTGAAATTGTGAGGATACACATCATAAGACGAATTCATCCCCTGAGGAAAGACATCCCAGGTGAACCATAAGGTTATACCGACATGGATGTCAAGACAAACCTATTTACTATAAGGACTTGGCCTTAAACATTTCATACTCTTGAATTATGTCATGAATTTTTATTGAGGATATTTTCAGGTTTATATTATTAGATAATTAGGCCATAACTATTACATAACAACTTGAATATTACATTTTGACACTACTACTCAGTATACATTTTTTATAAAATAAAAACTCTTAAAAAGAAACAAGTCTTGATTCATGTTTTAGACAACATCTTATCCCAGACCAAATTAATTTTAAGTCCTATGGAAAACAATTAAAAAACATGGGATGAGCATAAAAATCTCACACAGGGTTATAAAATAATGTTGTAAAATATTATCCCATCAATAAATACTAATCAATGAAACCATACTTTTCAATAATAACATAACATATGAAATAATAAAATTTATGAATAACACACAAAAATCATAATTCATGAAGGTAACTAAAGTAATTCATAACATACTTAAATTGTATCTATCACAGATATATAGGGAATCATATTTGGAATACCTGTCATAGTATATTCCCTAAATCTATTTGGAGAATCATAAACGTTTACCTCTGTCTCATTACCCAATGCATTGGTGAGCTATCTTGGGCTCACCTACCATAGATTTATCATGGAACCACCCATCTACCTAAAAAAATCCCAAATAAAATAACTTAATCATAACACATAACAAAATTATAATGGAAATATAACATTTCGACATTCAAATGTATCAAATCAAGATATTGAAATAATAAACTCTATATCAAACCCTTTTCAAAACCATTTAAAACATTTAATAATGAGATTTTGAATCAATGTGTCCCATAAAATATTGATGTTTTTAATGAATTATCATTTGAGAACATTAATTTCCACATAAATAAATCCTAAATACCTTTTTGAAAACATGTACATTAATGAGAAATATTTTAAATAGTAAATCTTTATAACATTTAAAACGATATTTTAGTTAAAGTGTATTTAACAAAATGTGAGACGCATGAATACAAATAATTGAGAGATAACATTTAATAAATTATTATATAATGTGAATAATTTTATTCATGATATAATATTCCAAAGTACAGTATATACAACACATAAGAGTGAATTTGTGCATAACAACAATGAAGTCTCAATGGAATGAAAATTGAGGACAAAACAATTTATCCCTATATTTAGGATAAATCGATTACATAATAATGTGTAAAAAATATAAATACACTAAATATGAATCGATATTCAGTGTAAATAGATCATAGAACAATCACACATATTCTTTTTAAGACAAAACCAATGACTTGGATGATTGACTCAATGAATGGAAATTGAGTTAAAATTACTCTTATCATGTTCATATCAATGACTTGAGAATTTATCAATGGAGTGATTATGTGTATCAAAACTATATCCACAAAAAGGTTAGTTGAAATTAAAACATTAATAAATAAATAGTGATTCCACACATAATCAAAGCATGACGTAATTATGTATTAGAATATTAATCCAAGGAATGTAAATTGGGTTGAAATGTTCTCATACCGATTTGGTAACTTAAGAAACATACAACCTGTGAAAGAAGGATCATAAAATGAAGATGTAGATATCCATTAATTTAAGTATATTACACAAATAATACAATAATGGGAGGTACATACACCAAAAAAAAGGAAATTTCTGAAAATATAGCATGAATCTCACAGGAAAAAAAGTGAGATGAAAATCCCTTACCACGTTGTAATCAATCGAATCATATGAAAAAAAGTTAATAACCACCGAATTATTCATAGAATAATGTGAATTTAAAAAGGATCATCATAATATATATCAAATTTATTTTCAAAATACACCACATGCAATAAATTAGTGGTGAATAATGGAAATCACACTGAATTAAAAGTTAGATAAGAAATCCCTTACCTCGTGTTCGACATGACTTGTTTGTTCCTTGTTCGTCATGAATAATAAACTTATGTTTATTTATACATGATTATTAACCCTTTTTCATGTTTATTATTTATTTTTTATCACTTATTTCTATGTCATAAATAATATATAATCATTTATGTAAATAATAGTCTTTTTGTCGATATTTAGTACTTTTGTAAAAAATGAACACCTTATAATTACAAGATGTCCATGTGGTCAAGATTCCATTATATATAAAATGATATTCATGATTTAGATATGATATATATAATATATATCACGTATATTTATGTATATATAATATTACATAACATTTGGTGTTATGAAATGAAATGCATCATTCATGAGACTGTAAGCCGTACGTACGCATGGACACTACTTTCATTCTTATTTTGTATTTTAATTGAATGAATAACTATGGATAAAGATATATATTATAATGACAGTATAATATAATATATAATTTAAATAAATAATTCCTTTATATGTATCACATTTGGTATGAATTAATCATATCAATTTGAGGTAGCGGTAGTCCGCACTTCCTCAAATGAAGTTATCGCGTTTACTCATAATGGAAACGAGAAAGGTATGAAATAAATTAAAAATAAAGAAGCATAAATAAATCATTAACATAATATAAATAATATATAAATATAGTTCCAACATAATGGACACCATGTGAGGTGGTAGAAGATAATTGAACAATCATCATTTCGTGAGGCGTTTGTTTTCCATCAATTGATTCAATATGTTATTTACCCATTAGATAGAGGTGGGTGTGAGTGTAGTTCGAATCCTTATTATAAATAAATCCTAGTATATTTAGGATACTGGTGTTTTAATAAAATTAAATAATAAAAATATTTTAGGTGTTGGAGAAGTCAAATAAAATAAAAGAAGTTAAGAGAAATCGTTTCCTTTAATTTGGGTAACTCCATTTGGTTTAAACCAAAAGGACTTCTTGATGTGACTTTTGCCTAAGGTAAGTCTCCCAGGTGGAAAATAGGGATCTTTAGAGAGTATTTGGGTAGGTTTTGGACATGAAAAGGGGCTTGAGAGGTGTGAGGAATGAGTTATATGTGAGGGATTTTTATAAGGGGAGGAGGGGATCTTTAGGAATGGGTGAAAATATTATGTTATTATATAATTATATTCGGTTTCTATAGGTCCAAAACTAATTATCATATAATATAAGATAAATAATAGTAGAAATAAGTTCATTGAAAAATAATTGAATTAGGTTTTGGAAGTTATTTTAATATTTATAATCGTATTTATTAAAATCATGTACAAATGATGTAAATACTGATTAATTTTTGTGTCATAAATAATTTTATTTATTTGATATCTAAAATTTATAAAAAAAATACCAGGATATAGGAAATAGTTTTATATTTCCAATGAAAATTTATATTCAAAATGATAAATTATATCACCATGTAAAAATTAATTTAATCAAAGACATTTGTTCATGCCATATTGCCTTTACTTTAAGTTAATTAATCCAAAGTGTCATTGTCACTCCCATGTGGCTCCATGAGGTCCCAAAATCGACCCAAGAATTCCCATGGTCTCCCATGACTCATCTAATAAGGATTGGACAAGTTTTTATGTAATTTTTTATTATCATGATATTATTTTTACCGTGAATTACTATATATACCATTATCCACGGTAAATAAAAATCAAAAGTTACTATTCATCAAATATTATATTCATCTTATTGAACAACATATTATATACTAATAACCACCACGTATATCATATTTTTAAAATTCAATACATAGAAGAGGTAAAATTTAATTTAAATGAAAAATCCTGTTTTTTGACTACGACTTAGTGGTTTTCCCTATTCATAAAAAATGTATGTTTTTTAGAAAAATACCAAACATTTTTCCTATCCAATATTTGATATTCGGAATTAAAAAATGATTTCTATTTTACAAAATTTAAAACATAGAATATGGAATAATTAATTTAAAAATAATTTCCATTATCAAAACAAATAGCATTTTTTTAAGAATCAATAATTATCAAAAGATTGATACTTGCTTATGTCTATTTTCAAAGTGAAATTATTTTCAATGACAAAAATTGGATTAAATGGTAAAAAAATATATAATTAAACATTAAAACTAATTAAAATGATAATCTAAAAATATAAATAAATAAGATTTAAATTCTCTTTTGAATTAAAATACAATATTTTTACAATTCATCAAAAAAAGACTTTTATCAGAAATATACCCAAAATTTACCCAAACTAAATTTTGATGTCTTGATTCACAAAAAGAGTTTTATTTTGTCAAAGAAAACTTTAAAAGTGACCAAACTAAAATTTAAATATGGTTCTCCATTTAAGGGAAGAAAATCAACCTTTAAAAATAAATTATGTTTAAAATTAGACTCATTCACATTTTTAGCATCTAACTTTTATTGGATAAATGTAAAAACGTTTAACAATAATTTATAATCATTTCTAGTTAGTTCTGTCCATTCCCTCCATTAAAACAGAAAGGTGTTAACTAACATTAAAAATAATAATGTTATACTATTAGTGTGCATCATAATATTTCAAAGAAACCCATTGTTGCATATCGGGTACGTCATCGAACATAGCATCCCCTTTAAAGTAGAATTTAGTTCACAAATATTAAAAAAATTGAAAAATGTCATGTTATTTATTTAATTAGGATGTTACATCCTTCCCCTTTTGGTAATTTCTTCCACGCAATTTTAAAACTGGGATTTGAAACATCATTAAATGTCCCACATCAGAAAAGAGTTAGTAAAACTATAACTTTAAAAAATGAAAGAGAAGTTCAAAGGACACAGGAGATAACACTTAGTAGTATTTCATGTAGGAAAACATGGATACATAAGGGAGAAAAAATGGTCAAGTTCTATTGGAGAGTGGTAGAATTCATGATTAATAGAAAGTTAACCACCAGAAAATCACTAATATATGATGTGTTAAACGGACTTTGATTACCCAGTAAGAAATTTAAACCAACAATGTTTTTGTTTTTCATTATTTTTCATAATTTTGAGAAATTAATTTACTACATAGAACAAGATCATAAGGAAATACAATTAATTTCATGTATAGTTTCATCCTTTAATAAGTTTCTACTGAAAATAAATCTTTTCTCCAAAAATGAGTAATAAAATAGACTTGGTCACATCAAAAGAACAAGAATCGTCTTATAGAGAATAACATATTCCAAAAAAGAAGAACTATATATTTCCCTTGTATTTAGACATCAACTATAACCAAAATGGTTTTTGAGAGATCAGATAATACCCAAATAGGACAATATTTTACAAAAAGAAAAACTACACTTAATCTCCAAAATTTGTCAAAAAAAACACAACATTCAACAAAGACCATTCAATAAACAACTATCCATAAAATTTATCAAAAATAATCCAATCTAATATTAAAACCCAAATCTCATAAGGATTTAATTAAATAGTCTTAAAATATAAATCATTACATATTTCTCCAAATAACATCAGTTACTCATAATGTCTCATATTGGAAATTAATTAAACTAATCACATATTCTTCGTGATAGGTTACTTATTTTCATAAATAAACCAAATCCATATGTCCACAATAAAAAAATAGATTCTTCCAAAGTAAAATTTTATCCATTATTCCACAATTGAAATCCCATTGTATTCTTTCTTTGTTAGGCATATTGTGTTTCCTCAAAAGAGAGAACGTCTTTCATAATATCCTTTATCACTTAATCACCAAATCACTTTCTTACACTATGTATTTCCATTTGTTGAAACATAAGTTCCCAATATGAAATTATTCTTGTTCCATAAAATCATTTTACTAAAATAATAAGTCATTCTAAATAGGGACTTCATGTATGCTAGTGGTAGGAGATGTTCCCTTGTCGTCCTTTGGTTGTGGGTTCGATTCCTATGGCATTGGCAGATGTGAGAGGTTGTCACCCATCCTATGGTTTGTCCTTTTTATGAAACTCCAAAATAACCCTAATGTGTTTTAACCTCAACAGTTTCCTTATACCTCTCATTTTCATCCCAATTCATTACGATCTCAACATTTTAATTCTGGAAGTCTTATATATATTGTAATTTATTTTATTTCACCACCATATTATAAAATAAAATGATCCCCAAAATGAAGAACATCATACCTTGATCAGGGTGTCCATTTGGTTTCAGCGTTATCTTTTTCACATAGGTAGAAGGTCCATGAATTGGAACAATGATTTAAACATCCTTCAAAATCATTTTAATCCTACATACAAATAAACCTTGTACTTAATCGGTTATATAGGTTTCCATAGAAAAATAGTTTTGGAAAATATTCATGCATGACATATAATTTCAAGACAACTGATAAAACATGATTTCAATAAAATAGTCTGACCGAATTTGAGTTGAAACATTCAATTAATGGACCTTTAAAAATACAATTGGTTTTTGCTGAGAGACTATATTGGTAAAACAAATATAAATAGGTTTCACAATGGTCTCCTTCTTCAGAACAATTTTCAAAATCATAATATTCTTCAAAATCTTCTGATAAGGTAAAATATTTTAAAATGCCTTGATAATATTTACCTTTCTGGAAAATATGAGAAAATTGTTAAAATATGATTTTTTTTTAAATACAACCCATTATCCATGATGATAAAGAGGTATAGTAGAGGTGTTTTTATATCTCTAACTACTACTTTCATGTGATTCGTATGCTATAAAATGTTTCACAATCATCCGAACATGAAATTGTAATAATTATTTCAAGCAAGTCATCCAGAAGAGATATGAATGTCCTTTGAGATCCTCCTCATTTCATTTGTAAATGACATTCCATGATCGAAAAAAGTTATAAAAAAAGTATTTAATGAAAATAATAGACATATGGACTAACCATGGGTCTAATGAAAACTCATAATCCCTAAAGATGTCTAAACTGACCTCTGATACCAACAATAAGGACCCACCCTTAAAATTTTCATAATCATGAATTATGTCAATAATTAACATTGATGATCATTTCAGGTGTAGATTTTTAAATAATTAGGACATAACTATTACATTAAAACTATAATATTACATTTAGACACTACTACTTAGTATCCATTTTTTTTATAAAATAAACACTCTTAAAAATAAACATGTCTTGTTCCATGTTTTAGATATCATGACTTTTCCTTGATCCCATCCTTGACCCTATTAATATTTATGTCCTATGGAAAACATTTCAAAAACATGGGATGAGTATTAAAATCTCAGCAAGGGTTATAAAATAAATATGGAAAACATTATTCCATCAATAAATACAAATCAATGAAATCATACTTTTCAATCATAACATACCATAAAAAATCAGAGGATTTATGAAGAACACACACAAATTAGAAATCATAAATGTATCTTATGGAATTACTAACATACATACATTGTAGCTATAACAGATACATAAGGAATAACATTTAGAATACCCATCACAGTATATTCCCTAAATCTCTTAGGATAATCATTAATGGTTACCTCCGTCACGTTACCCAATGCAACGGAGACCTATCTCGGGATCACCCGCCCTAGGATTATCACGGAACCACCCGTATATGTAAAAAATTCCCAATAACCATAACATAATCATAAAAAATAACACAATTATAAAGGAAAGATAACATTTCCACATTCCAATATATCAAATCAATATATTGAAATAAAAAATTCTTTATAAAGCCATTTACAAAACCATTTAAAACATTTATAATGATATTTTGGAATAAATGTATCCCTTTCCACATTGAATCTTTTAATGAATTATCATTTTAAAACATTAATATCCATATAAATAATCCCTAAAAACTATATTTTTAAACATGTACTACAATGATAAATATTTAGGAGAATAAATCGTGAAAACATTTAAAATAACATTTTAGTTAAAGAGTTTTAATCAAAACGAGAGACGCTTGAATAAAAATAATTGTGGAATAAAATGTAATCAGAACTTTATAATATCTTGATAATAACTATATTTAGGATATAATATTCCAATGAACTGTATATACACGACATACGAGTGAATTGGTGCATAACAACAATGAAGACTCAACAGAATATATATTGAGACAAAAAAATGTATCCTTAGATTAAGGATAAATAAATTACATAATAACATATGAAAAATATAAATAAACTCAATATTATTTTATATGTAGTATAAATAAATCATATAACATTCACACATATTTTCTTTATGACAAAACCAATGACTAGGATGATTAACTCAATGAAAGGAAATTGAGTTAAAATTACTCTTATCATGTTCATATCGATGACTTGAGAATTTATCAATATAGTGATTATGTGTATCAATAGAATATCCACAAAAATGGTAGTGTAAATTACATCATAAATAAATTAATATTGATTCCACACACAATCATATCATGATATAATTATGAATTACAATATTAACCCATGGAATGGAAATTGGGTTAATAGGTTCCCTTACTGATTTGGTAACTTACGAAACCTACAACCCATTAAAGTAGGATCAGAAAATGAAGATGATAATACCCATATATCGAAGTATATTACATAAAAAATAAAATCATGTGAAATACATACACAAAACAAAAGGAAATAGTTGAAAATATAGCATGATTCTCACGTAAATAAAATGTTAGATGAAAATCCCTTGCAAAATTATAATTAATCAAGTCGTTTGACCAAACGTTAACGAACACCGAATGATTCACTAAATAACATGAATATAAAAATGGTCATGATAATATATATCATATTTAAGTACACAATACACAACATGAAATAAATTATTGTTGAATAATCGAAATCTCACGGAATTAATTGTGAGATAAGAAATCCCTTAACTAGTGTCCGACTTGACTTGTTTGTTCCTTGTTCTTCATGAATAATAAACATAAGTTAATTAATACGTGATTAAGAACCCGTTATCTAGTTTTATATTCATTTTATATCCCTTATTACCATGTTATAGACAATATGTAATCATTTATGTTAATAATGGTTATTTTGCCGACATTTGGTACTTGAGTAAAAAATGAACACCTTATAATTACAAGTTGTCCATGTGGTAAAGAGTCCATTATCTCTACAATGATATTCCTGATTTAGATATCATATATATCATATATATATATATATACAGTATATATATGTTTTTATAAAAATACATAAAATTTGGAGATAAAAAATAAAATGCACCGTTCATGGAGATGGTAAGTCGTACGTACAAATGGATGCTACCTTCATTTCTATTTCGCATTTTACTTGAATGAAAACATAAGGATACATAGTTAAATTATAATTAATGTATTATATAATAAATAATTTCAATAAATCCATCCTTTATATGTCCCGCGTATGGTATGAACGAGTCATATCACTTTGAGGGGGCGACAGTCCGCACTTCTTCAAATGAAATTATCATATTTACTAATAATGAAAACCCTAAAGGTATTTTATAAATTTAAAATAAAGAAACATAAATAATAAATAAACAAAATATATATAATATATAAATATGGTGTCATCATAATGTCCCCCATATGAGTAGGTATGAGATAAATGAACAATCATCGTTTCGTGAGACATTAGTTTTCCTTCCACAGAATCAGTATGTTCTTTACCCATTACATGGAGGTGTGTGTATGTGTATCTCAAATAAATCTTAAAAAAATTACTAGTTTATTTGGAATAATGGTGTTGTTATAATATATAGTAATAAAAATATTTTAGGTGTAGGAGAAGTAAACTAAAAGAAATGAAGTTAAGAGAAATCGTTACCTTTAATTTGGGTAACTGTATTTAGTTTAAACAAAAAGGACTTCTTAATGTGACTTATGGATAAGGTATGGATTCTAGATTGAAGATAGGGATCATGAGAGATTATTTTGGTTGGGTATGGACAATACATGGGTCTTTAGTGGTGTGAGTTATGAGTTATAAGTGAGGTATTTTTATAGCGGGGGGGGGGGGGGGTTCTTTAGGAAAGTGTGAAAATATTATTTTATTCTATAATGATATTCAGTTTCTAAAGGTCCAAAACTAATTAATTTTAACGATAATAAGAATAGTTGTAGAAATAAAATCATCCAATAATAATTGTATAGGTTTTTAGTGTTAATTTGATATTTATAATCTTATTTATTTAAATCATTTATTAATGAGGTAAATACTGCATCATTTTTGTGTCATAAATAATTTTATTTATTTGATTTCTAGAAATTATCAAAAAATACCACGATGTTGGAAATATTTTTATATATACAATTAATATTTATAGTTTAAATGATAACATATATAACCCTATGTAAAAATTAATTTACTAAAATATATTTGTTTATGCCATTATTTCCATTACATTATGATAATTAATCTAAAGTATCATTATCACTCCCAAGTGGCTCCATGGAGTCCCAAAATCGACCTAAGTATATCCATTGTGGGCCATGACTCATCAAATATGTTTAATAAAAGTGTTAAGGAAATTTTTTAATATTATGAAATTATTTTTACCTTCCAATACCATATTTTCCTTTATCTACGTTAAATAAATGTCAAAAGTTACTATTCACCATAAATTATTTTCATCTTATAGAACCATATTTTACTTACAAAAAACAACCATGTCTATCAGATTTTCAAAATTCAATCCACATATGTGGTAAATTTTCATTTAAATGAAAATGTCAGTTTTTAACTACGACTTAGTGGTTTCACTAGTCATCAAAAATTGATGTTTTTTAGAAAAATACCAAAAAATCACCTAAGTTATATTTTATATTCTGAATTCAAAAATGTTGCCGATTATCCAAATTTAAAACATGTTTTTTGGATTAATTAATTTAAAATTAATTCCCTTTATCAAATAAAATAGTTTGTTTTTATGAAATAATAACTACCAAAAGATTGATACTTGATTATGTCCAATTTCAATGTGAAATTAATTCAAATGAACTACATTCGATTAAATGGTAAAAACATTATATAATCACTCATTAAAACCAATTAATAAAATTATCTAACACTGTTGGACTCCTCATGTATTAATCATGTTATAATGATCAAAAATCATATTACTGTTAATTAATCTCAATCTTAATTGAAAATCATGCAAATTCTCTTCAATCTCAATAATCACTACACGTCATGTTTTAATGATAACGATTCTTATTGATGTTAATTACAAACTTTATTATTTACAAGTCTTATGCATGATCACAAATCTCACTTATATTATCAAGCCTGTAAATCTATGATTCAAGTTATCTTACTCTCTTATGATTAAGCTTAATCCATATTCTGAATATTACTATCTAAATCTAAATACAGATATTTTTCTAAGTATAGAACACTGTGATGTTTGACATAGTAAGACAGACTGTGTACATGACACAATCACAGTCATACAGACACCGTGAAGGACAAACCATGACCCAGAGACCGTGAAGGACAAATTGTGAGCGAGATACTGTGAACCACATACCGTGAAGACCATACCATGAAGAAGACACCGTTTACAAAAGAACCGTGACACCGTTTCTTAACATTTTTTCAATATTAATTAAATAATGCTAACAGTCATATTTGATGTTTTTAATGAAATTAATGTTATTTAATGATAGTTGTTGGCATGTCAGGAAACCGTATCTCATACCTATGAAAAGGGAATCATTCCTACTCCCAGAACTCATGAAATATAAGGAAGATTGAGATGTAGTACAAACGTGCATGTGTGAAGATACAACAAGAAGAACTTACATACACCCGATAACACTGTGCTGAACAATAAGAACAATCCCAAGAAAGAAAGAGATTGCAAAACTTTCAAAGAACACTCATGAGTGCAATCCAACACCACTGAAGAACACTTGATGAATCATGAGATCATTTTCACTCCTGTAGAACACAATATAGACAACGCCACTCTATTTTTAATCAAAAAAACTAGAGAAGGACTCAGAAGCATTTCTGCTGAATCCAATGAGCCTAGAGCTTCATTACTAATCAGTAGAGATTTATAAATTCTTATTTTTGCTCTCTAAGTGATTTTTTATTTACTTTCGAATAGTGTGGTGTACTCTATATATCTTAGAGACACTGTCTCCTTTACTGAACTGGAGGATATCAAAATCCTCACTCCTAAACTCTTAACTCTTGTTTACCCATGTCAACTATGGAAGAGGTCCTTGTGTGGTCTAGTCTTTGTTTTGTTTCCCACGAAGAACTATGGTAGAGGTCCCTGTGTGGCCTGGAAAGTTTTTTAAATTGTTGTTAACCTCGATCCAGGGTGTGGATCAAATTTATATTAATTATAGAGGACTAAGTCTCGGCTTGAGACTGCACCTCTTGTTATATTGTTGTGCATCTTTAGTTTAAGTTTAAAGTATGATACATATATCTTTTATATTCCACTACTATTACTTTGAAATACAATACTATTTTAAAGCTACATTGATAGTTAAATTAGTAAGTATTTATACTTATTGTAAATCAGTAGGTTAGTTTCAAAAGTTAGTTTAATCTTGTTGTAAATTAACTGAGACCTAATACATCTTTGAGAAGCTAAGTGAACATCTACAATATGTATAAATTGACTACAGTTTAACTTGTTTTATAAATTGGGGGATTTTAAATAGTCAATATTCTAACAGGAATTTTAATTGGAACTTAATTCACCCCCTCTTGAGTATCCACTCTGACCAACATTTGGTATCAAATGATTTGTTTTTGTTAAAGGATTTTTGAAATACTTTGTTTTTCAACTGTGATTTTAGTTTCATCTTTAAAGATCATAAATTTTTGTTAGTTATAAATTTTATCTCTTTAATTATACTTTCTAAAATCTAGTTATGGACAATAGACTAGAGGGTGCTTCTACTAATATGCCACCTTTCTTCAATGGTACAAACTATGCTCAGTGGAAGCATAAAAAGAAAATTCATTTGGAAGGTATGGGTTTTGATATCTGGACTGCTTTTGAGTCTCAATATAAAATTCCAGAAACTAAAATAACAACTTGGGATGAACATACAAGGACTGCTTATAATAATAATTGTAATACTATGAATGCTTTGTACTGTGCTTTAGGAGATGAGGAATTTTAACAGAATTTCTGCCTGTAAAACTGATTTTTAAATTTGGGTTACTTTGGGTGTTTCCCATGAAAGAACAACTAATGTTAAATAAATGAGATTAAATACTTATACTATTAAATATGATAATTTTAAAATTAAGACTGATGAACCCATTTCTGATAATTATCTCAGGGTCAATGAGATAGTCAATACAATGAATTCACTCGGCAAGGCTATTCCAGAAAAGGAACAAATTATGAGCATATTGAGGTGTCTACCAGACCGATGGAGAGGCACATATGTTTCAATCAGAGACTCATGTGACATTTCTTCTCTACCTGTCAAAGATCACATTGGTAAGCTTATGATGTATGAGGAAGAAATCAATGTGAATAAAGAGGAAGAGCATGAACCAGAAAGGAAATCAATGGCTTTCAAGGACACTTCTTCAAAGAAAAAGGACAAATAAAATGCTCAAATACAAACTAACAGTTCAACATGTGAAAGATCAGACTCGGATAGTGATTCTGAAATGGATCAGATAGCCAGAAGGTTTAAGAAATTCTATTGGAAGAATAAATTCTTCAGAAAATCAAATTATAATGGAATGTATGAAAATAAGGGACATTGGTAGAAGGACTGGAAAAATCTAGATAAAAGTGACGAAGTTGTTTTCTATGAGTGCAAAAGAAAAGGACACATTAAAGCAGACTTCCCAGAGCTAAAATTCAAGATGAAATATAATTACAAGGACAGTAAGTACAAGAAATCTATAAAGGCTACCTGGAGTGCTTCTGAAGAATGCACAAGTGAATCTGAAATGTCTGATTCCGAAAAGAAATGTGCCAATATTTGTTTCATGACAAACATATCTAAGGTAACCTTAGATAATCTGGCTTCAAATTCTTACAATTCTGGAGATGATGTAGAATCTGATTCGGATTCTGAAAACATGACTAGTGAGGAATTATTTGAATATTGTAATATGCTGGAAGAGACATGAAATGAGCTTAAGGATAAGTACAAATCATTGAAGAAACAGCATGCTCTCACTACTACTGTTAAAACCAAAACTTACTATTGAAAAAGAGAAGAATTATCAACTGTTAAAGGAAATTGATGAACTGAAAATGTCTAATTAGAAACTTAGAAAAGACTTAGAGAAGTTCAAAAATGGAAAGGATACACTAACTCAAATGATAGGAAAGCAAGTGGCACAAAAATAGACTAATGGAATAGGCTGCAAACCAGGATAGAGACAGATTACTAAGAATAGATTTATTCCAAAATCTGGACAGAATACTGGTAGTTCATGTTCTGGAAATCCCTATGCTTCAACCAGTTATTGATATGGTTATAGATCAAGTAAAGTTTATCTTTCAAAATATATTGATTTTGTAAATTATATGAGACCCATAAGAAAATTTTGGGTACATAATGCATTGATTGCTAACATTTCTAGACCCAAGAATATCTGGGTACCAAAATCATTTCCTATATAAATCTGTTTTGTTGGAAACCTGCTTGAATAGTACCCACAAGAAGACATAGTATTTGGACAGTGGATGTTCAAGAAATATTTCTGGGGATTTCACATTCTTCAAGAGTTTAATAAATGGTGATGGACGCTGTGTCACCTTCGGTGATAATTCTAAAGTAAGGATCATCGCGCTAGGCCAAATTGGTAACACTGATTTAGTTTTAATTTCTAACGTTTTATTTGTGGATGGACTGAAATATAATCTGTTAAGTATTTCTCAATTATGTGATGATGGATTTAATGTGAAATTTGAAAATGATTCCTGTAATGTTTTTCATTCTCAAAATAATTTAGTATTTTCTACTTTAAGAAATGAAAATGTTTATGCAGTTGACATAAATTCTTTTGCAAAGAAAAATGTTAATTGTTTAAATGTTTTTCATAAATAATCTTGGATTTGGCACAGAAGATTATGACACTGCAACATTCATTCACTTAGAAAATTTACTAGGAAGAACTTAGTTAGAGACCTACTTATAATTGAATTCACATATTACAATGTTTGTAATCCCTTTCAAAAGGGAAAGCAACATAAAGATTCTTTTAAATCCAAAAAAGAAGTTTCAACTTCTCAACCTCTCGATTTGGTTCACATGGATATGTTTGGACCATCTAGAGTTTCTAGCTTAAATGGGAAGAACTATGTCTATGTCCTAGTATATAACTTTTCTTGTTATACATGTGGTATACTTCCTAGCTCACAAAAGTGAAGAGTGTTCTCATTTTGAAAAATACTCCATGTTTGTAGAAAATCATAGTGGACATAAGATTATGACTCTAAGAAGTGATCATGGACATGAGTTTGAAAATCATGAATTTGAACCTTATTCCTCACACAGTAGCTATAATCATAAATTTATTGCTCGAAGGAATCCTCAGCAGAATGGTGTAGTAGAAAGAAAAAATAGAACCCTGTAAGAAATAGCTAGAACCATGCTTAATGAGTATGACATGCCTATTTACTTTTGGGAAGAAGCTGTGAATACAACTTGTTATATTATTAATAGAGTCTTAATTAGACATGTTCTTAAGAAGACTCCTTATGAAATTTGAAACAGTAGAAAACCCAAAGTTAGTTACTTTAGACTCATTGGATGTGAAGTATTTATTCTTCATAAAAAAGATAATATTGATAAGTTTTCTTCTAAGAGTGATGAAGGAATATTTTTAGGATATTATTTAACTAGCAAAGCCTATAGAGTTTTCAATAAAAGAACCAAGTGTGTGGAAGAATCTGTTCACATCAAATTTGATGAAACTGATCCACATGAGTCTAAAACCTCTCTTGAAAATTATGAAGATGATTTGATTATTCTGGACCATAATGACAAATCTAAAGATCCCGCTATAAAGACAACCATTTCTGGACTTATTCTGTAATCTTCTCTTAATGAACCTGAACCTAGAGAAGAACATGAAATTTCTAGTCCTACCTTTACTAGATCAAATAGAATTCTAAATAATCGTCTTTTAGATGCTATTGTAGGAAATCATGATAGAGGGACACAGACTAGAGATTCTCTTAGAAATCAGGTTGAATATCAAGCCTTCCTGTCAAATCTTGAACCTAAAAACATTGATGATGCTATTAATGATGAATTTTGGGTGATTTCCATGCAAGAAGAACTCAATCAGCTTGAAAGAAATAAATATTTGAATCTTGTTGAATGACCTAAGGACACTTTCCAAATAGGAACTAAATAGGTTTTTAGAGATAAAGTCGATGAATCTTGAAACATAGTTAGAAAGAAAGCTATCCTAGTTGCACAAGGCTATAGTCAAGTGAAAGGAATTGACTATGTGGAGACTTTTGCTCCAGTAGCTAGATTAGAAGCCATTAGGATTTTACATTCTTATGCTGCACATCTAAATTTCAAACTATATCAAATGGATGTCAAGAGTGCATTCTTAAATGGATATAATACTGAGGATGTTTTTGTTGAAAAACCACCTAGATTTTCAAACCCTCATTTACCAAATCAAAATTTCAAATTATCAAAATCTTTATATTATTTAAAGCAAGATCCACGAGCATGGTATAATAGATTAAGTGAAGGTTCCGGGTATAGTGGTAGCACATGGGTGGATGTGCCCACTTGGCCCTTTGTAATTAACAATGATCAATCCAGGATCAATACGATGATAAATTCCAGTCTCCATGGATCGAATCATAGAAAAATACAAAGAACAAGGTTTGTCTCGGAACCACAAACAAGGATTGTTATAGGTTGATTATAAATAATTTAATTAATTATAAAGATATAACTTTTGGTTGTTCTTTCTTCTTTGATGTTCTTGATCACGTTGTCGATGTGATCCGTCGTTGCGTCAGAGAAGCCAAGTGTAGACTCCCTCTAGTGGTGATCCACACGTGTTCCTCGTATCTATGGATGCTACCAAAGGATTCTCTGGGTGCTAGCGTGGAGAAGCCTTTTCTTGCATTTTCCGCCTTAGATCGTCTTGATCTAATGGAATAGGATCTCTCTCGGTCTTGAGAGCGTTCTTGAAGGAAGAGGACATTTATAACCATGTTTGAGGTTGTAGATTTATGACAATAGATAAACGCGTTACACATTATATTTATTTCATTGACTCTTATTTAAATCCCCATGTCGAATAATAAATTCCTTGACATGCGCCCATGCTGATTATAATAAATATCATTTAAAAAATATTTTATCCTCAAAATCCCAACTTGAAAAACTACACGAAGTGTATTATTAATACACGGTGTGTACTTGTTTTCCATGAAAAACTACACGGCTTGTAATCATTAATACACGAAATGTATATCTGGTTTTTCTTTTCCTTCTTCCTCCATCATTAAAAGGATTTTGGTTTCATTGAATAATTATTAAACCTCATACTGGAATAATTTTTATTCTATATGAGATACTTGAATACACATAGTGTGTGACCCTCTAGGCCTCTTTATCATTGGCATTGGGCGGGCTTGCCTAAAGTCCAAGATTACTATCTAACAACGGGTCAAGGAACCCAAGAGAAAGAAGTTAATGCCCCATTGACGTATCACCTCATAATAACGATTACTGTGTAATTTAATCCCTTTGTCTCGATATCTCATCATGAAGGTTTCATGGCAGTGTCATAAACCTATATGCTTGATCCATCGTTCTTTGACTACCTGAAATAAACTTGTCGTTTACACCATGGCCATGGAATTTAATGCGACAATTCTATTTCAATCAAAGGGACGAGATATCAACTTCCATAAATGGAAGGTACAAATCCTTCCTCGACTTATCCATTAACCACATGTCACTCGTGACGCACCCAACGTACCCTACTTCCTACCGACTGTCTGTGTGACGGTTTTCGTCAGTAAATCCAAGTGTGCGAGTCATGACATGAGTTAATGAAAATCTTCCAGTCTAAGAACCATTACACATACTTGTAGATAGAAATGTCCGATGACACCAAGACATGAGGAATTTCTACTGGCGGGTCTGTTCTCATAATCTCCCATCATGGAGATTACAATGTGAGAACTCCATGATAGAGAGTCTCGTCTTCTTACGAGTACTCGCAGATGACAATCTGTATACTAAGTGTCCTATCATAGTATGTCGTCCAACTGCAGAACTTTATTTAAGAAAATTGTTATAGAATTTCATGGTTCTCATCATAGCGGGGATCTGACATGACCGTATTAATGCAAAAAATATTCCAGGACATTATTATATTATATTCATGCAGAACAATGAACAATATACTAAGTGAAAATTCATGTAATCAAAGTAAAAAATAGTTGGTTCTCATGACACCAACCCTTAGAAACTCCCACATGGACCAGATCCAACTGCCTACGACTTTCAGTCCGCTAGACCTCACATGATGATCATGTTTCTGCTGAGTCAAGGATTTAGTCAAGGGGGCTTCCACGTTGTCTTCCGTGGAAATACTACTCACTGCAACTTCACATCTTTGAGAAAATCCCTCAAGAGATGATACTTTTGAAGTATGTGCTTCATCTGCTGATGTGACATTGGCTCTTTGGAAGGTGACACCGCTGCAGTATTATCACAATAGAGTGTGATAGGATCTTTACTTCTCGGTATTACATCCAGCTATTGGACGAAGCATCGCATCCATACTTCTTCTTTAGCTGCCTCAGAAGCTGCGATATACACGGACTCCACTGTAGAATCTGCCACCACACTTTGTTTTGAGCTCTTCCAGCTCACTGCACCTCCATTAAAACTGAATATGTATCCAGTCTGTGACTTCATGTCATCTTGCTAATTCTGGAAACTAGTATCTACATGTCCTCTGATGACTAGTTCTTAATCTCCTCCATAATCTAGGAATATGTCCTTAGTACGCCGCAGATACTTAATGATAGTCTTGACTGCCATCCAATGTCGGTCTCCTGGAACAGCTTGATATCTGCCTACCGCACTTAATTCGTAAGCAACATCTAGCCTCGTACATAGCATAACATACATGACTAATCCAATTGCAGATGCGTAATGGATCCTTGCCAATCTCATTCGTTCCTCATGTGTATGAGGACACATTTTCTTGGGAAGATGAATGCCATGTGACACTGGCAACAATACCATCTTGGATTGTTCTGAACTGAATATCTTCAGTATCTTGTCAATGTATGTACTTTGACTCTTTCCCAGCATTCTATTAGATCTATAACGATGGATCTTGATCCCAAGAATATATGATCCCTCGCCCAAGTCTTTCATGGAGAAGAATTTATGCAACCACGCCTTAACTGACTACAAGACATGTACTTCATTTCCAATTAGTAATATGTCATCAACACATACTATTAGGAAGATGACTGCACTCACAGTAAACATATTGTATCCACAAGGCTCACATTCGTTCTTAACAAAGCCAAATTCTGTTACAGCTTCATAAAAAAAAATGTTCCATGACCTTGATGCTTTCTTTAATCCATAAATGGATCTCTGCAACTTCCATACCTTGTTTGCATCTTTTTAGTGAAAAACCCTTCAGGTTGTGTCATGTAGACATCTTCCTGGAGGTTCCGGTTAAGGAAATCTATTTTTACATCCATTTTCCAAATTTCATAGTCATGGTAAGAAGAAATGGGCAATAGGATTCTTATGGATTTCAGCATCACAACCGGTGAAAAGGATTCATCATAGTCAATTCCTTGACACTGTCTAAATCCTTTTGCAACCAATCGTGCATTGTAGGTGCTGACTTTCCCCTCCATCTCCAGTTTCTTCTTGAATTCCCATTTATTACAAATATGCTTTACATAAACTGGAGGATCTACTAAAATCCAGACGTGGTTTTGGTACATGGAATCCACTTCAGAATTTATAGATTCTTTCCACTTGGAAATGTATGTGCCATCAACTTCTTCCTTGTAGGTAAATGGATCATCATTGTCAAACAATAATGAGTCACCATCCTCGGTGACAAGAAAACCATATCATTCTGGTTCTGTCACCTCTCTCGTTCTCCTACGCGGTTCTTGTGTCTCTGGAACAGATTGTTCTTCCACAGGGCTTTGTGGCATTTTTTCTTGTACCAAATCCTGTGTATCTTGAGCCTCGAATTCATCAAAGTCTATCTCACTCCCACTATCCCTTATGGAAATGTGATCCCTCTCAAGGAATATGGTGTGTCTTTCCACAGTAACCTTTTTGTCTGAGGGGTTGTGTAGGTAATATCTCCTTCTTTCCTAGGGATATCCTATAAAGATAAACTTTGTGCCTTGGGGTGAATGTTTTTTACCAGAGGAGGCCATAAAAAATGCTTCGCTACCCCCACACATGTAAATTAGATTACATGGATTTGAGTCCACTCCATAACTCGTATGGAATACAATTTATCAATTTAGGTGGTACTTGGTTTTGTATGTGTGCTGCTGTTTGTAATGCATATCCCAAAAGGATAATGGAAGACTCGCATGACTCATCATTGATCTCACTATGTATAACAGGGTGCGGTTCCTCTTTTCACTTACTCCATTCCACTATAGCGTGTAATGAGGAGTGGGCTGATATAGAATCCAAAAATCCTGTAAAAAAAACAATGAAGTCCTAATAAAGATATTTTCCACCTCTATCTGAGCAGAGTTTCTTAATCTTCTTACCAAGCTGGTTCTCGACTTCATTCATGTATTCTTTGAACTGATCAAAAGAATCTGACTTTTACCTCATTAAGTAGATATACCCATATCTACTAAAATCATCAGTAAACGTTATGAAGTTTGAGAACCCACTCCTTTCTTCAACTCGAAATGGCCCACCCACATCTGTGTGAACAAATTCTAGAATCTCTTTAGCTCTCTCACCTTTCCCACAAAATGGGGATCTGGTCATTTTTCCTTGTAGACACATATGACATACACAAAGTGGTTTTAGTTTGATAGAATCTAAATACCCATAATGATGTAGTTTTGTCAAACGTTTCTCATTGACATGACATAGATGGTGATGCCAAAGTTGGGTGTGGTATGAGTCATGTGAATTGACTTTGTCATCGATTGCCATTACTTGGTTTGTATAGTCTAACACATAAAGGTCGTTATATAAATGTTACCTTCCAAAACAAATTATATCTATATAAATGTAGAAAAATTCATTTCCAAACATGAACATGAATCCATCAGTATCTAATCTGGATACTGAAATAATGTTTTTAGTAACAGAAGGTACATAATAACAACCCTTTAACACCCTGATCATTCCAGTTGGTAGCGTGAGGTGATAGTCTCCGACAGCTACAACAGCAAGTATGGCTCTGTTGGCTACTTGTAGATCTACCTCCCCTCAATCAATCATCTTGAATCTACGTGGTTCCAATATTTGAATACAGATGTGATCACCACAAGAAATATCTGATACCCAATTAGTAGAAACAGACAGATGGCATTCGATAACAGATGCACTTGAAGCTTCCACTTGCTTCCTTGGCTGGGTGTAGTTTTTCTTCTAGTGGCCCTTCTTGCCACATGAAAAACAAACAGCACCCTATTCCTTTTCCTCCCCTTTGATCTTCCTTTTCATAGAAGGCCTTGAAGAAGCTTTGGGCTTAAATCTCTTCGCCTTACCTTTCCTTTTATTCACCATGAGGACAGAAGGCTTTTCACTCTTCATGTCATTGTTCAATTCACGAATAAGGATAAGAAAATCAGACAGATACTTCTCAATATTGTTCATTTGAAGTTCACAACAACATTTGAGAATCTCTGGGGGAGTGATGCGAGAATGAGATCAGTACCCAGTTCTTCAGGGTGTATAAACCCTATAACCACCAAGAGCTCAATGTAGACAATGATATTGACTACATGAGTCCTAGCTGGGGCACCCTCTCCAAGCTTGCTCTGAAATAGATCCTTGGATATCTCAAACCTTTTCTGTCTTACTCTCTCCTGGTATAGACCATGGAGGTGCTCGAGCTTGTTGTAGGCATCCATGACTTCATGAGAATTCATGAGATCATTAGACATAGATGACAACAAAAATCATTTAACATAGAGAGCATCGTTAAAATGTTGATCATAGACCAGGAAATCTTCATCACTCACCCCTGGGGTAGGAGAATCAGGAAGTGAGTAGTCCGGCATGTAAAACTTTCGTTCATGGTGTAGGATAGCCTGAAGGTGCCTAATCCATTCCTGAAAGTTACTGCCGGTGATGATATTTTCTTTATCTAGTATTGATCGCAGAGAAAATGTGGTTGATGAGTTTTTCATTTCGATTCTACAAATTAAAAGAGCAGATTTATCAGTACTTTGTTGATTTCATTTTAATGAGAAATAATAAATGAATGAATTAATTCTCCCACTATTTTATAAAGTCACAATGGCCCTCACCATTGAACTCGGAATGTCCAAATACATTGACATTCTAGTGGAAAGGATCCATATTTCCCTTCGAATAACCCCAACAAGGGTTGGTCAAGCTATTTGAAGGTATTTAGTTAGGCTGGTCTTTGCCAACTGTGAGCTTACAGTTCCATGATCTGTTGAGTGGACTAACCAATCCTGAAATCTTGCCTTGGATTTCCTCAACTCTTGCCTCCAATATTACACCAACTCTTGCAAGGGCTACTTCTCAGGATGTAATATGGTTATGTCAACTTGAAACCTTTCATAAGGGATTCCTTTATAAAAGTAAGTGTCCCAACAAGGGTTTTTCAAACACATAGTTTTATTGAGTCTTTCCCTTAATCAAGTAACGAAAGGCTTGGTCTGACATAATATGGTATTTGAGGGGTTTTAATCATTTATGCGTAGATTCACATTATCACATGCTTGTTAATATTAAGTGATGCTTTCTTAAGTGATTAACAATGTTTTGATAATGATTACGCATAGTCCGGTTTTTATTTTATTCCATCTTTGCATTCATGATTATTTTATTAACTATGTGATCGTGAAAACACATAGATAATAAATAAACCATGAAATTTAGATAGAAATAAAATAAGATGGCATGATCATGATCTTCTATTAGTTATCTTATCTAGCGGTTTTGATAAGCTAACCATGACCTAGGGAAAACCCCTTGAACCCAATGGTTCATGTTTTGTAGCTCCCACCTGTCCACCTTTGTATCTTCTTGTGTCGGTTTTTCCTCGACTTCGGGATTTGAACCGTCTCCTATGGCTTGGGAGATCCTTTATTACATGGGTTTACATAAAAAAAACCATGGGCACGCATGCCCTACATTTTATTGGAAGAAGGCTAGCAGGACAACAAATTTAAATTAAATAAATTTAAATGAAACCACACACATACAAAGGGTCCTTGTTCTATCTCATGATAATCCATCACATGCAATGACATTTACACATATTTAGAATTCAAATTATTTTAATCATTCATTCATTTTAGATAAGTCGCACTCGAATTAAATTAATTATGATCTTATAATTAATCACTTCTTTATCATAAATTCCTTTCTGAATTTCTTTTAGATTCTTCTCATCCATATTCCTTGTACGGGTCTTTGTAAATTGGAGGAAACAGGGTGAAATTTCATTTCTGGAAAGTACAAAGTGTGTAGTTTATAATTACATGGTGTGTATTTCTTTTCACCCTTTATCCAAAGTACACGCCGGGGGCTTTGGCGTGTTTTCTCTACTTTGGAAATTTTGGAGTACAGGACGTGTAGATGAATCATACACGGCGTGTACTGCTTTGTTACATGGTAACCGGACTGGAAATCCTGTGTACATGGTACGCGACTTATCCTTGTACACGGTTTCACCTGGGCCGGAACGGACTACATAGCGTGTTGCTCCAAAATACACGACGTGTTTTCCAGTTCCACGTGCCGCTCAATTGTGGTCAACATGAAGTGATTAATAATTGGGCATAATAAATTCACACGGCGTGGTTTAGCGGATCAATGACGGTTCGTTGAACCTAAGTACAGGGCGTGTAGTTTTAATTACTCGCCTTGTAATCTCGCCTTGTACAGAAATAATGAGCGGCTCCTCCGGATGAGTTCCTCATTTTTATTTTAATCAAAAATTAAAATTAAAAGGCCCCTTCGGTGATATGAATCGTGAAACGAAGGAGGAAGAATAGATATCATTTATTCAGATTTATATAATGATTTATTTCAAATTTAATCAAATATAAATGCGTAAATTATCAACGAAAATTAAATAACTATAATCAAAGTTGTAACCTCCATCTGATACCATTTGAAGGTTCTGGGTGCAGCGGAAGCGCGTGGGTGGATGTGCCCACTTGGACATTTGTAATCAACAATGATCAATACGGGATCAATACGACAATAAACGCTAGTCTCTATGGATCGAATCACAGAAAAAGACAAAGAAGAAGGTTTGTCATGAAACCACAAACAAGGATCGTAACTGGTTGATTATAATTAATTTAATTAATTATAAAGAAATACCTTTTGGGTTTTCTTTCTTCATTAATGTTCTTGATCATGTTGTCGATGTGATCCGTCATTGCATCGCAGAATCCAAGTGTAGACTCCCTCTAGCAGTGATGCAGACATATACCTTGTATATCTAGACATCGCCAAAGGATTCACCAGGTGCTAACATGGAGAAGCCATTGCTTGCTTTTTCTTCCTTAGATCATCTTGATCCGATGAAAGAGGATCTATCTCAGTCTTGAGAGAGTTCTTGGAGGAAGAGATTCTTTCGGACTTGAAATAATTCTCTTGTGTTTTATGCACGGGAATAGGAAAAGAGTTGGGGTTGTGGGGATATTTATAATCAGGTTTGAGGTTGTACAGTTATGAAAATAAATAAACATGTTACACATTTTATTTATTTCATTGACTCTAATTTAAAGCCCCATTTCGAATAATAAATTATTTGACATGCGCCCACACTAATTATAATAAATATCATTTAAACCAATATTATATCATCAAAATCCTGAATGGAAAAACTACATGGCGTGTACTTGTTTTCAATGAAAAACTAGACGGCGTGTAATCATTAATACACGGCGTGTATATCTTGTTTTTCATTTCCTTCTTCCTCCGTAATTAAAATGATTTAGGATTCCTTGAATAATTATTAAACCATGTATGGGAATAATATTTATTCTAATTGAGATACATGAATACACTTAGTGTGTGACCCTCTAGGCCTCTTTCTCGTTGGCATTAGGTCGGCTTGCCTAAAGTCCAAGATTACTATCTTGCAACGGGTAAAGGCACCCAAGAGAAAGAAGTTGATGCTGCATTGAATTATCACCACATACGAACGCTTTCTGTGTAATTTAATCCCTTTGTCTTGTTATCTCATCAAGCATGTTTCAAGGTAGTGTCATAAACCTATATTCTTGATCTATCATTCTTTGACTACATGAAATAAACTCATCGTTTACACCACGACCATGGAATTTAATGCGACAGTTCTATTTCAATAAAAGGGTCGAGACATCAACTACCATAAATGAAAGGGAAAAATCCTTCCTCGAATTATCCATTAACAACATGTCACTCATGATGCACCCAACATACCCTACTTCCCGCCAACTGTATGTGTGACCGATTCTTTCAGTAAATCGAAGTGCGCGAGTCATGACATGAGTTAATGATAATCTTCTAGTCTAAGGAACAATACACACACTCGTAGATAGAAATGTCCGATCACCCCAAGACTTGCAGAATTGTTACAGGCGGGTCGGTTCTCATAATCTCCCATCTTGGAGATTGCCATGTTTGAACTCCATGAGAGAGAGTCTCGCCTTTTTATGAGTACATACACATGAAGATCTGTATACTATGTGTCCTATCATAGTATGTCATCCAACCAAAAAACTTTATTTTATAATATTGTGATAGAATTTCAAGGTTCTCATCATAGCGGGGATCTGCCATGACCTTATTAATGCAACAAATATTCCCGGACATTATTTTATTATATTCATTTAGAAAAATGAACAATATAATAAGTTAACATTCATGTAATCAAAGTACAAAACAGTTGGTTCTCAAGACACCAACCCATACATTAAGTACTTTTCTAATTTCTAAAGGTTTTACAAAAGGTATAGCTTACCCTACTCTTTTTATAAAACCAATTTCTAAAGATATTTTAGTTGTGAAAATTTATGTAGATGATAATATTTTAGGATCTTCAAAAACTACATTATGTACTGATTTTTCTAAAATGATGCAAAATGAATTTGAAATGATGTTAATGGGTGAACTTAAATTATTTCTTGGATTTCAAATCATTCAAAATGATGAAGACATTATTTTAACTCAAAATAAATATACTAGAGATCTTTTAAAAAGTTTTATATTGGATAGCACAAAAAGTAGTGACACTCCCATGAGTACCACCTGTAAGTTGGATCTTGATGAAGATGGTAAATCTGTTGATCGAACCACTTATAGAGGAATGATTTGAAGTCTACTTTACCTAACTACTAGTCGACCAGATATTATGTTTAGTGTGTGTATGTGTCGTCATTTTCATGAAATCCCTAAAGAGTCACATTTATATGATGTAAAGATAATTTTCATATATCTCAAGCATACTCCAAATTTAGGACTATTCTATCCCAATTTACAATCATTTCAACTAGTTATTTATTCTGATGCTGATTTTGCTGGATGTAAGTTAGATTGAAAAAGAACCTCTGGAAAATGTCAACTTTTTGGAAAGTCTCTAGTATCATGGTGTGGTAAGAAACAAAATTTTGTTGCATTATCTACTACAAAATCTGAATACCTAGCTACTGGCTGTTTTTGTTCACAAATTTTTTGGATGAAACACACATTACTAGACTATGGATATCAATTAAGACATCTCGCAATAAATTGTGAAAACACAAGTGATATTAACATTTATAATAATCTTATTGCTCATTCGAGGTCAAATCATATTGATGTAAGAAGTAAATTTTTGAGGGATCATTATCCAAAAGGTGATATCACTTTGGAATTCATTGGTACTAAATATCAATTTGCTGATATATTCAATAAACCATTAAATTATGAAAGATTAGAATACATCATACTTGATCTTGGTATTATTAATCATAAATAGATATCTTACTGATCTTAATGTTTAATACTTTACTTTATTTTACTTTACGGTTTCATGCTCACTGTTTTACAGTTACTGTTTCATGCATACGATCTCACCGTTAAGACCTTGTGCTCACGGTCTGTCAACTCACTGTCTCATAGTGACTGCACATAATGGTCACTGTCTTACCGTGACGACCACCAACTGTCTCACCATGATGATTGGTTTTCATCACACCGTAATGCCTACTCATGGTCTCACCGTTATGATTATTCATACTCTTATTTTAACCCGTATCACTGTAATTTTTATTTCACCGCTATTTTATTTCCCACAGTTTTGTTTTTATGACGTTTGACATTCCCAAATAATAAAACATAAGGGTTTCATTCGATTACTTACCCGATATCTCTCATGAATATTCTCACTCTTGAAAACATTCTCCTCTCTCGCCCGATCATTCAGTGGATTCCAATGATGAAGCGTCTGTCTTCACCCTCGTCAGAGAAATGCCGCTCTAAGGAACACAAGAGAATACCGAGGATAGCTCTCGAAGGACCTCTGACCCCAAAACTGGTAAGCCGTATTGTTGTACCTGAAAATGAAATTTTCCCTGACTGGCTACTGTCTAGAAAGTCGTTAGTTTTGAATGTTTTAAGAGAACAAGGATGGCATGAATGGTTCTCTAGACAAGATAGAGTGATTTACCCGAGATTGGTATCTCAATTCTATCAATATGTGATGTTTTCATTTGATTTTGGAAAAAACATTATGGTGACCAGCTAGATCAATGATCCTAAGTGTTCTTTCACCTCGAGGTTGTGGGCAGCATGCCTAAGAATTCCACATGAAGGAGTTTGTGAAGACTACTAGAGAGATCATCCTCCTTCATCTAACATCTTCGATCAGGAAAATGCCTTGGAAATTCTAACTTGTAATGGAACCAAGCGAGGGGCTATTGTTGGAATGTTAGATGGAGAAACTGTACTTCTATTCAAATTTGTTCAGAATTTGATCAGTCCAGGAAAATGGGATTTTTCTGTAATGAAGTATCAGGATGTGTTCCTGAATCACCTGTTGAAGAATGGCCATAAGACCAACCTATGAAAGCATGTTATTAACCATATCTATGATCTGATTAAAGTCACTTCCAAATCCACCTCCTTGTTTTAATCAAGGATGATTTAAGCCATGCTAGTTTCCAAAGGAATGGTTGGACCGAATGAAGAAAAGTTAGAGGGCTGTGATTTCTTCTTATCCAATCCTATCATCAGAAGGATGAAGATTAGCTGGAACCCCAGGAATAAGCAGTGGGTTGAGGATAATGATCAATTTTATAAGATGTTTAATCCTGTTGATTATTCAAGAAGACTTAAGAAACTAGATGATCCTGGATTGGAACCAGATGAAGTGGCTGGGTATTCAGAAGAAGAAGAAGAGGAGGAGGAAATGGAAGCTAAAGTACCACCTAGAGAAGAGGCTAAAATACCACACGTGGAACCGATCCTGTTGAGAAAGAAAGGACTGATGTCCCTGCTGTTGTCCCTGCTGAAATAACTCAAGGAGAGGAAGTTGTTGTTGGGTTGAGAAGAGAGGAAGCTCCAGATTCTAGTGGGGATACCAATCAAGAAAATCATCCTACGGCTTCAATAAAATTGATTTTTCATGATTTAGAGAAGCAGGAAACCATAGAGATAGATCCTGTTGAAGAGGATCTCCCAGTTGAGAAAGAAGTCAATCTGGATGCACAACCAATGGAATAATTGGTTCCTGAGATAATTCCCTCTGCTGAAGAGAGGATGGAAATTTCCTTTCATCTGGCAGGGCAACCATTTTTTGATGATATTAGAGATGATCCTGTGGATCTTAACCATGTTGTTGTGCCTACAGTCTCTGAAAGGGATGCACAATTTGAGGGAGAGGAACCTCAAAGCCTTGAGATTATCGATGCTGGATCTACTGAAGCATCTCAACCTACTATCACATATTCTGTGTACACTCGATATGTTTTCCCAAGATTTTATAATCTGAATGAGTCACAACAAGTGACTACAAATAGAATGGATCTCTCTTCTATGTTTCAACTAATGTTTGTAGCTCATCCAGAACTTGAACCAGAACCAGAGCCCCATTCTCAATCTGAATCAGAATCTGAGTCTGAAGATGACTCTGAACCACAAATAGAACCTGCTCCACTACCTTCACCTACACCCTTACCCGAGAAACACTCCTTTGTGACTAAAGACGATCTGAATGTTTTTGGAGAGACTCTTTTAGCTGTAGTTGAGAAGATCTTATCCACTCAACCTTGTCCAGTTACTCAACTGAGTCAAGAAGATGAATTAATTCTCTTGGAAAATATTATATTGCATATTCAACCAAGGATGATTTGAGTAATTCAAGAAGTCAGAGTAGAAAATAAGCTACTGAGTGCTGATGTTGCAAATATGAAAAGTATGGTATCAAACATGTAGAATGAGTTGTCTTTTATATCAGAGCCTGCTTTTATTTCTACCCCTGCACCTGTTGCAACTTATCCTGAGCCAACTGATTCCAGCCATGCTAGGGAAATTGTGTCTTAAGTTCATCCATATCTACTATTTTTTGAGGAGAAGATTGGAAAACGACACAAAAAAATGCTGGAATGCATGAGCGAGCTTGTAGAAAATCTGAATAAGATCACAGATGAGTACAATGGATGTCTGCAAAATGTTTTGAAATAGCTCAAAGTTCTATACAAAGCTCTAAAATATTCTACTTCTTCTAATCAACCTTTTATTCCTCCTTTGGAAGATTCTCTGATGAGATCCATAATCAAGGAATAACATCAGAATGCCATCAGTGGCTTGGATCTGTCTTCTTTGTCAGAAGTGGATAAGAACAGTGATCGAGCATTGGACATGGTTAGAGTTCATTCTATGATATCCAATGATACTCAACAGGAGATCAACAAGAAAATAGATTTTTATCTCACCCGGATTTTCTCCAAAAGTGATATGAAATATCACTATAGATATCTTATGGAAAACCAAAAAATCCCTCCTGTAACTCATGATTTTAAAGCTCAAGTTCAGAAGCATACAGAGTTCACCAGATTGTTGGACAAATTAATGGAGATTAAGGACAATTTTGATAAGTATATGCAATATGGTGGAGAAAACATTAATGATTTTATCAACATTCGGAAGCCATATCTTCATGTGCAGCGTACTTCTATAGTTTCTCCAGCTGCTGCACCCCTTATACCTGGTCTACCTGCCTTAGCCTCAACTGCCATGTCAGTTAGACAAGCTATTTCTCAGATCTAGCCAGTCATTCTTGACCAACCACAACCTAGATCTTATACTCCTCCTACATTAGATCCATACAATTTTGAAGGTCTACCCTTACCCTCTTTGTCTACCACATCTATGCCTTCTTCTACAGTAGCCCCAGCTCCTACTACTGATAATGGCAAGGAAAAGGTGGATCCCTGAAGAGTCCAAGGACTGCTTCTGTTTTTTTTCATGGGATGTTATTTTTTGTTTAATGTTTTTATTTCTCCTGTAGGTTTTATTGCGAACCTTTTCAATGAAAAATGCAGTGCTTCACTTCATTTTCTCTACTTTTTGATAATCCCAAAAGGAGGAGAATAACTACAAGTATCAGTACAATAATGAGATATGATATTATCGAATCTATTAGTCTTTTATTTTTGCTATTTTAATACTCTAGTCTCATTAATGTTACATTTCATTTATATTTTGACTATATATGATTTGTGATCATCAAAAAGGGGGAGATTTTTGGACTCCTCATGTATTAATCAGGTTTTAATGATCACAAATCCTATTACCGTTATTAATCCCAATCTTAATTGCACGTCATGCTAATGCTCTTCAATCTCAATAATAACTAAACATCATGTTTTAATGATAACAAATCTTATTGATGTTAATTACTCTCTCTATTATTTACAAGTATTATGCATGATCACAAATCTCACTTATATTATCAAGCCTTTATATTTATGATTCATGTTCTCTTACTCTCTAATGATTAAGCATAATCCATATTCTGCATATTACTATCCAAATATAAATACAAATATTTTTCTAAGTATAGAGAAACTGTGATATTTGACACAGTAAGATAGACTGTGTACAAGACACAGTCTCAGTCAGACACACACTGTGAAAGACAAACCGTGACCCAGACACTGTGAAGGACAAACCGTGACACAGATACCGTGAACCACATACCGTGATGACCATACCATGAAGAAGACACCATTTACATAATCAATGTGACACTGTTTCTTAACTTTTTTCAATATTAATTAAATAATTCTAACAGTCATATTTGAGGTTTTTAATGCAATTAATGTTATTTAATGATAGTTGTTGTAATGTCGGGAAACCGTATCTTGTACCTATGAAAAGGGAATCATTCCTACTACCATAACTCGTGAAATATAAGGAAGATTGATATGAAATACATGCGCGCAAGTGTGATGATACAATAAAAAGAACTTACATACACCCGAGGGCACTGTCCTGAACCAGGAAGAACAATCCCCAGCAAGAAAGAGATTGCAAGACTTTCAAAGAACTCTCATGAGTGCAATTCAACACCATTGAAGAAGACACGATGAATCAAGAGATAATTTTCACTCTTTTAGAACACAAGCTAGACTAGGACACTCTGTTTTTCAACAGAAAAACTGGAGAAGAACTCAGAAGCATTCCTGCTGAATCCAACAAGCCTAGAGCTGCATTGCTTATCACTAGAGCTTTCTAAACTCTTATCTGTTCTATCTAAGTGATTTGTTTATTTACTATCGAGCAGTGTGGTGTACTCTGTATATCATACACACACACACTATCTCCGGCAATGAACTAGAGTATATCAAAATCCTCACTCAAAAACTCTTAACTCTTGTTTACCCACGTCAACTGTGGAAGAGGTACTTGTGTGGCCTGGTCTTTGTTTTGTTCTCCACGAAGAACTGTAGTATAGGTCCCCGCGTGGCCTCGACAGTTTTGTAAACTGTTGTTAACCCCAATCCACGGTGTGGATCAAATTTATATAAATTTTAGAGGACTAAGTCTCGGCTTGATACTGAACCTCTTGTTATATTGTTGTGCATATTTAGTTTAAGTTTAAAGTTTACTACATATATCTTTTATATTTCGGTGATATTACTTTGAAATACAAAACTATTTTAAAGATCCTTTGATAGTTAAATTAACAAGTGTATATACATATTGTAAATTAATATGTTAGTTTCAAAAGATAGTTTAATCATATGGATAAATTAACGGATACCTAATCGATCTTTGAGAAGCTAAGTGAACATCTACAATCTGTATAAATTCACTATAGTTTAACTTGTTTTATAAATTGGGGGATTTTAAATAGACAATATTCTAACAGATATTTTAATTGGATCTTAATTCACCCCCCCTTGAGTATCCACTCTGACCAAAAACCACTATAAATAAATTATATTAAAATTCACTCTTTAAATAAAATATATTATTTTTCCATATATATCAAAAAATGAATTTTAATAGAAAAATACAAAAAGTTTACCCAATGTAAATTTTGATGTCCCAATTATAAAGAAGAATTTATCTTTGAAAAATAGAACATATAAAAGTGAAAAAAAACTATATTTAATGTTGGTTCTCCATTAAAAGGTGGTAAATCAACCTTTTAAAAAATATGATTAAAATTAGATTTATTCACATTTCAAGACTCTAAATTTTATTGGATAAATGTAAAAACATTTAACAATCTTATATAATAATTTTTTAGTTATTTATATTCATTCCCATAATTACAATAGATAGGTGTTAACTACCATTTAAAATAATAATGTTATATTATTAGTGTGCAACGTAAGATTTCAATAAATCCAATTGTTGCATATCGGGTACGCCATCGAACATACCTTCCCCATTAAAGCATATTTTAGTTCACAAATATTAATTAATTTGAGAAATGTCATGTTCATTATATACCTAAGATGTTATACTTCCACCCATGAAATTTTATGAATAAAAATAGAATTACAAAATAGTAATTTCCTAGTCCCTAATAAATCAGAATTGAAAATCTCTATGATCTCAAATCGAGATATCTTGTGGAACGTCGATATTTTTTAAAAAAATATAATATTTTATTCCTCCAAAACATATTTAACTAGGTAGAATGATTTTTTTTCACAATTCATTTCATAATAGTTTCCAGTGTACCAATGAGACATAGTCCCAAACAAACAGTCTCATCAATTTTACCATATGGTCCATTACCATCGACATTTTTTTCTATTGATATGACTCCCCAATAGATAAAATAGTGTACACTATAACATAATCCAAATAGTCTACAAGGTCCTCTACAAACAATAAATTTTCTAAACCACCTCAATGGAGTCTTATTAGTGTGAAGTTAACTTTAATGGTGAATCAACCAAGAATTGGTGAGTGAAAATACAAAAAATACATACGAAACATCATTTGGAACAACATTCCACTATGACATTATCACTGGAATAATGATGGTTAACACCAACTCATGTCTTTAGATTCATTATCTCATCATGATGATCAAATATAGTAAATCTATTAACAATTCCACCCATTATATTTATCAATATCACTATATGTATTCAAACAAATCCCAACCTAACAAACATGTTCACCTCAATCAATGTAATGAGATTCAAATCAATCCTCAAACCAGGCCCATTATGTTCTCTTGGAAGAAACCATATCAAAATTCATTTATTTAATTATAACAATGATATTTTCATAAATAACCTTGGATGTTGAAATCCCTACACCTATCATATCCCCTTGTAGTGAGGCTCGACAAATACCTTTGGAATCTCAAATCTGGAATTGAATTATTAAAAGGAATGCACTTAATTTATTAGGGTCTCTCTTAGTAAACCAACATGGAACATATAGAGTGCACACCTTGAACAACATCATACATCTATGAGGAATATAGGTACCAAATATCATCTATTAATAATAACTATATAATATTATATTGACATATAACTCATACCTACTCATATGAAATTACGTTTTAGAAAAACACCCAAAAATTATTGTAAAATAGATTTAACAAATTTAGGGATCTATATGGAGATATAATAATAATAAAGAGTATTGAGTTTAAAATTCCATAAAGAGATGAATTTTTATCCACAAATAGATTTTGGATTAGTGTCCAGATAGAGAAACTGTTTCAATTCTTAGGAGAGAGAATTTGAGGTGCTCCCTTCTGTATGTAGATGAAAATGTAAAAAGGAATTAGAAAATTAATATAACAATTCTTGGATAATTTTGTCATTTCAGAATTATAAATGTGAATCATGTGTTAGAATCATGTTTTGGATAATTGATCCTCAATCATTAAATGTTCACTATCCACATCCTAGAAACACATTTGATAAATACACTATATTCCAAACAATGTGGAACTCCTAAGAATGAAATCTATTAAAAATTCTAGAGGATTCAATTGGTGATGAAAACCATTGTTTTTGAATTTATAAACTCTTCCCACTACCTCTGAAGGTCATAACAATTACTCATGAGAGGCCTCAGGATTTTTCCAAATCATACACTTCATTTTGTTATTTCTAGAAACTATATTTTTAGGCCCTGATGCACAGTAAAATCACCCAAAACCTCTAATTTATTATCAGGAATTATCATTTGATACCAACTCTTGTGTAATTCAAACTCCTAGAATTAGTATTATATGATCAATAAAGAGTTTTTATATCTAACAAACTCAATAAATTAAAACAGATTGGAGAAATTCTATTCCACTCAAATATCTTGGATGTTATAGTATCCCCACCCTAACATAGCACATCCCCAAACTATCAAACATTTCTAAGATATGGTACAAAAAAAATTAAATATCCCCAACACCAACCTTGTGTACTATTTTCATTAATTTATATGTCAAAATACCTCATGTTACTCCAAAACATAGAGGATACCTACACATGAGCTTCACAATATGATTTTTTATTGGTTGTCCAGTGACCTTCACTGGACTGAAATGTCCTCCAATGAAAAATATTCATTCATTAACCTCATCATTTTCTCAGACTGAGCTTTTGTCAAAATCTGAAACCCATAAAACTCCATAACTAATTAGAAGACAATATGTAAATTTTCCACACATGAATATCAATAAACTCTACAACTCCTTCAATTCTCATAAATACCAGCAACTCAATATATTCACATAACTATCATGATTCCATCAACCTCATAGATAACCTACATCGCATTGATGACCATAATCTTGTGAACCTTCTATATAACCACATCTCATAGATGTCAAAATGCCAGTACACCTCATATATCTTCTGGTGCATCAAATATGATAAAAACATAAGAACATGAACATGGTTGGTTCAAAACCAATACATATATACAACATGAATCCACAATGGCCAAATTCATAAAAAATAAATACACATCATACCCATAATCATTGAAAATCTCTAAATAGGGTTGGGTACCTTGCCATCCATACCCCTAGAGGATCTATTTTATGAACCAATCGTGTAGCACCAATACTAGATTCCATGTTTCCCTATAGAGATACACCAGATATCGGCCACTGACCCCACTAATTGGTCCCACTGTATCGTCCGAATCATTTGTAGGTAGCTGATTCCATTATATCAGCACATGGTACCAATCTTGATTTTACAATAGATATCACTATTTTCTCCAATTACTGGCTACCTACTATCCATGAATCCATCATTCATAACATATTTATATGGAAAATATGGGTTCACAAATGAAAATTATATGAAACTTGATCACAATTTTTCTCAATGTTCTATGGTTTCCCACACTGGAAAAAAACTTATAATGTCCAAATCTTTGGAGGTCTTCGAAAATATTAGGTCTCACCGACCTGTTATGAATCCTCATGCCCCTGATACCTTAAACCTAAAGAATATCCACCATAATAAATTGACGCCATTACCCCTATGAAGTAAAACCAGTCAATTAGAGTCTTATAGGCTATTAATGCTTGATTTAACGCCTCTAAAAAGATGTCAACCTAAATATATTTACCTAAAACATGATGGTATGCCTCAGGATATCCCCAATTATACACACACATGGAATTTTATTACCCACCATAATGATAAAAATTTATATAGGCCTATGAAATTTTTAGTGTCTTAGATGGATAATGTATACCCCCATTTGATATTAATGAGCAGATGGGATATGTTTGCAATCAGTATTTATAGAAATATGTTATCGATCGACATGGCCATGAAATCCTTTCAATCTAATCATTTATTTCTATATTCCAAATTCAGTACATCTTACAAGTGTTTGGTTAGTCTAATGGGTATTTTCATTATGGGCATCACTCTCTATCATGGGGGTGTCTCATGTCTGTCAAATACGGAATGAAAAAACATGATCCATTTATCTACTATCGGTAGTCTTACCTCTACTAGAAATAGAGGCGGGTTAAATGATGGAAACTTATGATCCAGTTATTACATTAATGGATGAACTCCCTGATTTCTCTTGTTGATGTACTTTATGAACCAGGCTACACACACCAAGCGATTCTCATCCAACCATGCACCATATTCAAAAAATTGTGTCTATCACTCCAATACCACAACAGATACATGTAACTCGTGATCGACCGTATCCTATAAGATTTCAACCCACGAACAATCATGTGACACCATATCACCACCATCCAGATGCTCCAATGGATCCCGTCTAGGTGCAATCTCTCAAAATATCAATTCAGTGGTAAAAATTTATAAATTTATATATACTGTTGATAGGGAAATCTATTATAGGTAGAAAAATTCACCACACTTACACTCCCCTAACACACACTATAATAAGAAATCATGCCTCATATCATTGTACCTTCCCATATTTTGGTTAGGTGTCACATGTATTCGAATCTCGTGGACCCATACCTAGCCATAAAATAGTCAAGAATCTCTTGTAATTTATCATCATGTCCCATTTCATTTCAATAACCTTGTCATACATAACATTTCACATATAATTTGGGGAAGATGAATTGAAATTCACCAAAGAAGTCATAATGGAAAACACTATTTAAATTCATTTTTGGAACCTTATAAAACTATCCTTTTATCATTATACCCACGTACTCATTCCATAGATAGTCCCACATCTAAAAATAATAGAGTTCCACATTTCTTGACATTCAAATATCATTGGAAAAACATTCTTATGTTGGATTAGTATAAATACACAAAACGTTATGCAAGAAAACATTGCTTATCACAAAGTTTTGACATTTTAGACCACCCAACCATACATAATCTAGGATCTAAATCACTTTCTCAAACCAAAAATATCATATGTTCTTATGTGTATATCATCCTTCGTAATAAAAACTCAATTTCTATATAAGTCCATGGTACATGAGCCATTTAATATATAAAAATCACACCTATTTGCAACAATAGTAGTATAAAACAATCTATTTTTAAAATAACGAAGTTTAATTTCAATTTTCCACCCATGAAACATGGTATGCCCATTATGGATATGGATGTAGACACCGAAACAAGATCCTGACAACATGTTCCGAAAAAATCATAGTCAGCTTGCTACCAAGCCAAAATAAAATGAAAAATGAAAAGAAATAATTTATTATCATTTGTACCTTGTCTAAAATGATTACTATTTATGAGAATGTTATTGTGAAGCTATTTAGAGACCCAAAAAAACAACCCACCATAATACATTTTATAGATCACTGATACAGATGACAAATTAAATGATACTATGACACAATTTACATTTTAGATATAATAATTCCTTATTGTGGGAAAATGGTTTTCGACTAATAATAAGGTTATAGAGAAGTTAAATCTGGGAGACTATACCATAACATGGTGATAATGTTTACTTTCCAAATATAAATATAGTAGGGGAAGAAGAATCATATTCTTCCGATGAAACATAAAACCAATAAAATAATATATAACAGTAGCACTATAATAATTTATCACAAGACCAATGGTTAAATTCCATTCATAGACACAGACACTATGTCTTAGGAGATCATACGAAGATACAAATAAACAATTATCGCATGCAGATGACCGTCTATACATGAATATAATGGATTGTGAAAATAAAAAAGAAAACATCATCCAAGGAAGAGAAACCATAATGGTCCATTATCATACCTCCCACACAAAAGGTAAAACTTTACTACATTGATCCATCTTCTAAAATAAGTCCCTTACCTGATCGCATTGAAATAAAGTATAAAAAACATAAAGAGATAATTTCGGGAATGAGAAAATATCATTGTAGTCCAACAAAATTTATTTTACTATATAAAATCCATGATAATAAAGCTGTATTCAATATATGAATAAAAAATAAACATGTGAACATATAATAAATAAAATACTTCCCTTGTTCTTATGTGCCACAAGTAAGATATCACAAGCTTCATCAATTTTGAAAAATCATTGAATATGATCCCCCAAATTATATATATTTCATTCAAAAATATATATATATATACCACTTGTCATGAGGATTAATGGAATAAACCTAAGGAATCCACAGAAGAAAATCTTCTTTGGCTACTCCTTAGGCTCAACCAATAATCTAGTCAATCAGAACCACTTTCCACCAATCAAATATTTGTTGTCCGAAAAGGAATTCCCAAATAGAAAGTACATAGTCCATAAAACCACATCATAGAAAATTCATGTTGAATGGAATCCTGATCTCCAAAGGCACAATGATTTATATCCTCAATAATATAACCAGCAACATCTCAAAAAATGATCTCCCGTAGCACAAAGACATCTATTCTCCATTGTCGTGACAAAAAACCAACACATGTAATAAAAATCTGCATCCCCAACTGATGGTCGAGCCACCATGAACTGATGGTCCTTCATATTCGATGTTTAATTAAATGAATTTAATATCTAAAAAAAATCATATTTTATATAACATAACTCTAATATAACATTTTTCAAGGGCCTATACCCAGTAAGATTGTTCAAAAACACTTCCACTAAGTTCTTTTTTTGTGAACATGACAAAAACTATGTATCAGCCAACAAAAGATGAAATGAAATCCCGAAACATACCTAATCCACATCATCTGACACAATGTCCCCCCTTCAATCAAGTAACTAAAATATAAATTTACACCACAATCTCATGTATTGGGTGTCATGATCTCATTGTGATGATCATATCACAAAAATAAAACAACAATGTAAACCAACCTCATGATCAACATCACCCCCAATATTCAAGAACATCCCAGACTAATGAACCATGTGTCCTCAATCCATGTGAGTTTAATTACCTAAATTCTTGAGTAGGGACCAAAATGTTAACATGGAACCAATCATATCATAATGTATTTAATTAATTAAATAACTCACTCATCCCAATCTAACCATGTTATTATAAGACACATACACATATATGTCAATCAATTTTTGTCTATATCATGCCATCGGGAATCTCATATCAGGTATTGAACAATTAATAGTTATGTTAAAAAAAATTTCAGGTTATCACTTAGCCAATTCAAACGAAGCATATAGATCACACCCTTAAAACATGAACATAATATTGTAAAATCATCAAACCACCTACCTTGAACTATTAGTTGATCAATCAAGAGATATAATCCTGTAACTGATGACACATAATATCAAAATATAATTTTTTTCAGATGCTCTAAAATTATTGTAGAAGAGATCACACTTATTTATTGCTATCTTGGGATAGATATATAAAATAAATTGGATACTGCATTGAGTTCCTTAGATAGAAGAATACGTAGACCAAAAATATCAAACATCAACGTAAATATGGTGGATTTGGATCAATTATAAGATTATATTTAATTTTAGTATCCCAACTATATAATGATAAAAATGGATAAATGGGGAAAAAATAATATAATGGGTATAGATATATTTTGAAATTTCAGAAAAATTAATGAGCCACATTTTTTTAGGCATGATTAGGATAACAATACTCTAATCATGTGGTTCTAAGATTCCATTAATAAAACATTGTTGGTTTTGGAACACGGTTTTCCAATCCTTGCATATGACCTTAAAAATACAAATGTTAAATAATTTTGAGGCCCCACACTGCCATGTACCACATCATACATGTTTTTTCAAACCATTTTTACTGCCACAAGAGTGCTACATGGTCATTGATGGGATGAAACATCATTTATCCAAACCATATTCCTCAATATACAATTCCTAATACTGATTTTTTTGACACTTCCGCACTCAAAACTCACCAGATACCCCAAGGTGAATTTCATTCATTAAAACCAATATTAAAATAAATACATTGGTTAATAAGACTATAATAATTTTGTTCCTATGATGAATAAAATTTTTATTCTATCATCAAAAATCAAATTATAAAATAGGTCGGGGAAATTTGATCCTTCTCAAAAACAAAGGCCATTACAAATTTTATTAGCAATTTATAATAACTAATAATATGATTAGTAAATATTATTAAAATTTTATCATCCTGTAAAAATGGGTATCATTTTATTTTCATGATTTAATTTAAAATGACAATATTACAAATTGAATAGATTTAATTTTAAAATAGAATATTAATTTTATATTTGTTCATAGTGAAATTATCTTTTGATTAATTATTTTCTGTTTGATCGCATGCATCTATTTTGTTTTTTATCAATTCCAAGAAAAATTATCAGGATAGGAGGACTCATTGGAATGAGCTCTCTTCCTTGGACTCTTGTGTTCATTTTTCCCAGGTTTGTTGTTGGAGACATTAATGTTTTTCAATCCTCATGTGGAAAACATCTTCCTCTTCACTCAACATTTTCTATGAGTGATTTTAAGGATGATATAAAATACATTGGTCTAAATGAAATTACTCTCCTTAGTGCCATATATAACTGGTATTGGAGTCATTATAATATATTTATTGCGAGAAAAATAGATAGAGCCATCACCAATGACCATGATTTAGATAATTACGAAACAATTTCCATCATCACACCTCCGAATATCCAATGTGACCATCATCCTATCTTGTTAACTATCTCTTATAAATATATGAAACCTCATCTCCCTATTAAATTCAACAATTATTGGTTCACGAACCTTGAATGTTATATCCTAATTAATCATGTTTAGTCTTCTATTACTCTATCCAATTATGCCTTTTATTATACACATAAATTAAAACTACATAAGAAAAATATTAAAAATTGGTCTAGCATGAATGAAAATCAAGTTGATAGTGACGTATTGGATTTATGAGATGGAACTTCACTAAATTCAAAATAAAATCACTCACTTGGATTTTTCATTTGATCATAATCAACAATTTTACATTACTGCGAAACTCAATTCTCTTCTCACCTTCAAATATAGCATATATAAGTAATCTATCAAAATATAATCATCAAGATATGGTGATAGAAATACAAAATTCTATAATTCCTTATAGAGAATCTGGAATGCTTACTGACCTCTTTATTCCCTCATAGATGGAGGCAACTTCTTGGATTATGAATAAGTAATTTATATTCATGCTGTCTCCTACATTGAAACCATATTTAATGGACATGCAATTAGTAAATAAATCATTAATAATATCATTCCAAACATTGTCACTAATGCTGATAACACCTTCATCATTTTTTACCTCTTGTCCATGAAATTAGAGACATTATCATCAGCATGAACACTGATAGTGCCCCAGGTATAGATGGTTTTATTAATGGATTCTATCATAAATATTGAGATATTATTGAATTTGATGATATCTAACTTGTTATTAATTTTTATTCCAGTGGATTCGTACCACATGGGTTGAATTCCCAATTCCTTACATTGACTCCCGCGGTTGACAATGCCTCAGAAATACACCTATTTGGAACCATATATCTTATCAACACTCTCTATTAAATCATAACCAAACTGACTACAAATATAATTTCCTCTATTATAGATAAAATTATCTCCTGGAATCAATTTGATTTTGTTAAAGGGAGATCAATCCAAGAATTAATTTGCCTTACCTCAAAACGAACTAACACTTTAAACAATAAAAATAGTGGTGGAAAGATTACCATTGAACATTTAGTTAGGAAACCCTTTGATATAATGGAATGAGATATCATATTAAATGTACTTCTTGGATTTGTCTTCAATAATATCTTTATTTATAAAATCAAGACTATTTTTTGCTTATCCGACATTACCATCCTGATCAACGACTCTCTTAAAGGACAATTCAATTTCACCAAAGGTGTTAGACAATGTGATCCCCTATCTGCAAACATTTTTTCTATCATATAAGACTATTTTAGTCATGTTCTCACCTATATGGTTGACCAAAATAAACATAGTCTTATTCATTATTAAACAAATGTGAACACTCCCACTCACCTCCTTTATGAAGATGACATCATTATATTTCTTATGGGTGATATATAAAATATCAATACTCTAAAATATATTCTCAGTCATAATGAGGAGGACTTGGGGTCATGCCATTGGTTGGAACAAATCCTCCATATATTTTGGAATATATTGGACAACTAGTAGAAAAACAGTTTAATCAATGAAATATTCATTAAGGAAATAAAAATTCTTTTCAAATACCATAGGTTCCCCATATTTTGGGGAAGACCCAAAGAAGGCTTCTTTTAAAGTATTGTTAATCAAATTACTAGTCAGATTACCAAATAGAAAAGTAATTCTATCTCAAAGAAAGGTAGGGTTCGTCTTTTCATGTCATTCATTGTCATTAAATTGGTCTACTCTCTGATGGTCTACAATTTTCCAGAAAGTCATATTAAAAAATGTAAACTTAATATCAAAATTTTTTTTTCATGGGAAGTATCTTGGATATGAAACTTATGACTATCCCCTATGTTACATACTATAATTATTTAGAAAATGGTGATCATGGTATTAAAAACAGAAAACAATTTAATGAGTCCGTTAAATCTAGAATTATTGGAACCTAATCCACCATTATACCCCATCAATTTATTTCATCAAATATAAGTTTATAGATAGATTTAGGGGAGGTTAATAAAACTACCTGAACTCTTCCATTTGGTCCTCTGTTAGAAATATGTATTCCAACATTATGACCAATGCTAGTTGGATGGTCACTAGAAACTCTTCATGGAAATTCTTGTGGGACAACTGGACTGGTAGTCCTCATATTTCGTTAATTTCTCTTGATCATCTTTGTAAAAATATTAATTACTGTATTAAAAATGTTATCATTTTTTATTTTGATATCTTCCTGATAATGATGTTTAAATTATTGATAATTATCATTTTTCTATCTCGAAGGATTTTCTTATTTGAGAAACATCTCATTATGGTTTGATAAATTCAAAATGTTTTCACACCCTAGCCGTTTATAAAACATAAAATGACTTAAATTTGAATAAATTTGTAGATAAGTTTTTGAATAAACCTTTAAGACTCACTCTTATTTGGCATATATCTTATAAAGAGTTCCCACAGATTCTGGTTGGCATATTTTTGGGATCAAATTTTGTTCAAAATTTTATCTATATTATCAACATAAAGAGGATACTAACCATTTATTTTTGCCTTGTACTACTTCCACTGCTATTTGGAACAATACTTTTGACATCATTGATTGTAGATAGATGATTCATGATTATATCAATGCACAGTTAAAACACAGTGGGGTAATAGAATGCTCCCAACAAATGAAAAACATATTTTTTTAGGGGTTTCAGAGCATCTTAATGTAATCTGGAATGATAGTAGTTCTATTTTTCACAACAATTTCTCACTGATTATCAATGCATGTAAAATGATGATTCTCACCGTTGTTCATGAATCTGTGTAAATTACGAAATGGTGAAGTGACAACTCGGTGGGTGATTTTATGGTTAGGCAATGTCTTCAGGTGGGTTCCACTTACAGCCGGTCGAGACACACTTTTGAATTTTTCTAGAGGCCACAGATCCCAGGGTGGATTAAAATCAATATGGAAGAAGCCTCCAAAAGAAATACAGCTCCTGTTGTGTGTGGATATATCTACAGTAATCATCTTTTTCTGATCATTGGGTCCTTTTTTGGAGTCCATAGTACTATAACCTCTCTAGAAGATGAAATTTTGAGGGTGATTCATGCAATTCCATTTTCATACAACACAGTTGGAACAATTTGTGGATTGGAAGTGATTCTATGACTGTGGTGCATGCCATTTAGAATGGTATGATTCATATAGAATGGCTGATTACTACACACTGGACGAATGGTCTTTGTTTTATTCAGCACACCAATTTCATTGCAACTCATTCTTACAGTTAGGAGTATATGGTTGTTGATGGTCTCTCCAATAAAGGGATTTCGGAGGACATAACCTTCTTAAAGGATCTCTCAGACAATATACTTTCTCTTCATGTGAATGATTAAAATATGGTCACATCTTTTAGACAATTGTAATCTTTTATTTTTAATAAATTTTTCGTTGGTATTTTTTCCATAGATTCAAATTATTTAAAAAAATTATTTTGAATAAAATTTTATTGTTGTTGTAATATATTTATTTTTATATAATTAGTGAACATTAATCTTTTGTTAAATATAATCCTTTTATTGAATCACTAAGATGTAAGAATATAATAATACTGAATACAAAATTATCATGAAAAATATATAATTTATAGTTAAAACCATACATTTTAAACTATTATGTATAATTCATAATCATATGTTAGATATTTTATAACAGAAGTCACATTTTTAAGGAATATTTTATAATTATTTATAAATTATGATATTTAATATTATTATATTTCACGTATGTAAATATAATATAAATAAATATATAAAATTTAGAATATTTGTTCTTAATTTATTATTAATACATATTTTAATTTTTTTTGGAAAAAATAAAAAATTAATAATGTAAAAATTTCATATCACCTTAAAATTTAAAATTGTAAAAGTAGAAAATCTAATGATAAAGTGTTGAAAAAATATTTTATGAATATTAGAAATTTATTTTTACATGATTTAGCACAAATATATCTTCCCTACTCAATTATTTTTCATATATAGTTTTCTTTTACATTATTGTGACTTGCCATTATTAAAAAGATAGTGTTTTGTACAAAAGATTCCATGTCGTTTACGTTATAAAAGGAAGAAATCTCAACATCTTCAATAAAAATAAAAAAATTTGATCTCTTTAATAATAATTAACATTTTACCCTACATAGTAATGCATTATTTTCTTTATTCTAATCTAGTGAATATATTTTATATGAATCCCACAATTTCCCAGGGACCCACTATGGAAATCCCAAAGTGCAATACATGAGTAATCCTCATTACATATAATCATTCCATTATATAAAATATTTATAATTATAATTTTCTCTAGTAAAATGGTAAAATTACTAAATTATATTATTTTATAATAATAGTTAATTTCCTCTTCAATTTTACTTTAAGGAAAATAATAACAACATTCATGTGTGTGTGTGGACTACAACTTCTTAAATGCCTCATGTTTTTTTCTTGAAAACCTTACACAACTAGTTTTAGGAATTAATTTAATTGATATATATAATTTTTATGATATATTAAGGTTAAAATAAAAAAATTGGAGTACTTATTATTGATATAATCAATAAACAATTATCATTAATTCAATACTTCAAAAAAACCATACTGAATGGAAAATAAATTCATTGATATTATTTGATATTTTTATATCTATTAATTTTTAATATATATCTATCCAATTATAATATATCACCATAGTGAAAAATAAATAATATTATTATAATTTTGTTATAATGATATTACCACTAAACCACAAAATAATATTCCATTAATCATGTTATGATAATATTTCATCTAGTATAACCACATATATGATTTGTGATATATATTTATAACATGGATGACTATTGGTGCAAATTAAAAGTATAATATTATATAAATATATAATAATAATACATTATGGAAATTTAATTATATCATTATTGGATAAATTATTAATTTAATGAAAAACATAAGTTCGTTACGAACAACTAAAAGAATTTTATCATTAATTCCTTATCCAGACAATGTAATAAAAACAACTATGTAATGTAATCATAACTTTATAAATATCATCTTACATAAATAAATATCATTATTGATCGTTTTATAATTAAAATTGTAACATAATATAATATAAAAAACCACTTTTTGAAACTAGTTCAAACAGATCACGATTACTCACACAAGATTCTACAAATTGGTAATAAATATATCTAAATTAAAATAGAGATATAATATAATTGATGAGTTTAAAATTATAAAATATGATTAATTTTTTGAAATAATTATTCAAGATATATATGTATATTTTGAAGGATGGTCGAGTCTATTCATTGAAGGTAGGATAAACTGTATTGTATTCCTACCTAAAATTATCACTTCATGAGACATATTTCATATTATACTCCATGTTATATTTAAAATGGTATATCTAATAAGAATATAATATTTTTCAATAAATATCATATCTCTTCTAATTTTACTTATTTTTTCATTTGGTATCAAAACATTCAAGTTGTTTTTTCATAAATGAATCTATGGTTGAAAGTGTAATCATGGTTTGAATTAAAATTATATGAGAAAGAATTATTTTTATTCAAAATGTTTTCCCAATTTGGTGAAATTAATAATAATGGATATTTTGTTTTCATAATGTTTTTATTTAATTTTAGTGGATCATTTATAAAACTCTATATTCATTTCATAAAATGTAAATTGATTCAATTTTTTACCATAATAACTGATATTTTTTAACTCAAATTTAATTTCATATTCTTTGAATGTCCAATTAATATTACTTCATATATGTTTAGCCTATTAAATCCATGAATATATTATGTGGAATTATTATTTTTTTGTTGAATTACATTCCCACCAAGTAAATTATTGTCAAATTTTTCATTCCATAGGGTTTATGTTTCAAATAAAGTGTTTTTGTCTTAATTATTTGCTCCATGAGACCTACAACTTATTTTAAAAAATTGTTTCATTAAATTAGTTTATAAATTACATCATTATGGTTTTTAATAATGATTACCTATTTTTCCATGATATATTATATTTCAAAAAAAATCATATAATTCATTGGTGTATCATTAAAAAAATTATAATTTCATCTACATTTCATGACATAATTATTAATATAATAGGTCATAGTCATCATTTCCTGAGTAAGAAACTCAATAATATATTGATAGAAAAATCAATATTTTATACAATTTACATTCATTTTCTATTTAAACTATTTATCATTTTCATTAACCAATTTGTTGATAATGTTGTTTCCTTAAAAATTATAACATTGGTATAAATATCTCTCATTCATAGAAAATGAATCTTTTCTTCGTTATCAATATATTCCTTCGTATTAATATATTTTATTTTATATAAATGTGAAATGGTTTATGTTCTATCATTTTAATAATTCTATATAAGGCTTTTAATGTGAAATATATTGTACTATTTTTATGAGATGGGTTTTCAATCATATGGATTTTAAAATTTTATGAAAATTTCTTCATTTTAAAATGAAAGGTTTTATCTTCCAACCCACATTTATTTAAATACCCTTTATTACATTTCATTGATCTAAATTTTATGAGTATTTTTTAAAAGGTAAATGATTTTAATCATATCAATTAAAATTTATAAAAAACAATATTAAAAGTGAAACTTAACATCATATTATTTTGATATTGTTAAAAAAACTCAAATAATTTTATTTTCAATGTGAAGACATCATTCCTATTTTTTTCTCTTATTTTATTATTCCACCATTCATATTTATTATTTATAACTGTAATTATTATTTTTTGTTTTATAAAATAAATTCATCATAAAATATTTCAAATATCCAAATATATTTATTTATTCACAATGATTTTTCTAAAAATCTTAACATATTTTTCTCATATATGTCATTCTCAATTAAAATATAGTAATTATATTTGAAGATATAATATTTAAAATAAAATCATCTTAATTATAATATATGTAATAAATAATGTTTTTCCATCAATAAAATGATCCATCACTACCGTTATCTTTCCCAATCATTGACTTTTATAACAATTGTTTTAATTTTAAATCCTTTCATAAATTAAATATGTTCATTTACTTTCATTTAATAATGGGTGTTCACATAAATATCAAAATTCTTTTGATTATTGTAATTATAAACATATATTTATACCATTTTATATATTATATGTTATTTTTAAATATTATTAGATTGAAATGAATTTAATTGAAAGACCGATGATCTTGAAAAGATATGTAGAATTTTTTTTCGATATAGATTCATAATGGTTTCTTAGAAATGATTAAAATGTTTTCCTTAAACATAAATTATATTTATTTTAATGGGATATGATCTAGATATCTCTATTTTATGGATGTGAAGATAAATTGGTGTTCGATTCATAGTTATTCCATTGAAAATATTTATTAAAAAATCATTATTTAATTTATAGTAAATATCTCATATGATGGATACCATAGATATAAACATGTTATGGGTGGTGGAATACATTTTACAATCCATTGATGAATGGGCTTCTCTCATTAGATATATAAGTTTGGATAATTATAGTATTCCAACCAATTTTGTAAAATGTATGATTCACCTAATAATAAAATGATATCCATTTTGAAGACAGTATGGTTAGATCAAGATATCTAACATAATTAATTCCATTACATTGAATTCAATTATCGATGTGATCTATATATTTCCATTTCATTCAATGTATATTTTTTCTACAAATTTTTGATATTTTTGGAATTATGATGATTAATAATTCTTTCTATTATATTTCATTAATGTTATTCCAATATTTCCATGGTTAAAAGTTTTCCTTTTAAAATATTTTTTTTATAATTTCGTATGAATCCCTTCCAGTGAGATTTAAATAAAAGAATTCTATATGAAATTTTTAAATGAAGAAATTATTTATATAATTTTTTAAAGTTATTAAATAATTATAATGGAATAATCATGAAATTATATGGTGGAAATATTATAAAATATCAATTAGTTGAGAAAGGAATATGATTAATGATTTTTTTCCTTTCCTATTTCATTAAATATTTAATCCTAAAATATATTTCTAAAGTTTTTGTTGGATTATTTAATTATTTCAAGTTATTCTGGGATATTTATGTACAAGAATCAATATTATATATTGAATATAAAATGAATATTTTTTGTTAATAGAGTTAGATCTCAAAATGTGGGTTATGTGTGACTTTATATCTTTTTAGGTTTTAAATAACATTACAGATTTGGAAATAATCTTCTCAGAAATATTTCCAAATTACAAATTTCATTATTGGATTGTAAGTTATGATTGATAATGTTTTAAAAATAATGTATAAAAATATTTGGTGTTTGATTTTATATTACATATTTTAAGGATTTGAATAATTAAACCATAATGATAAATCAAAAGAAAACATTATGTGTTGGATAATATTAAATGTTTTTTTTAATAAATAATTTAGTATTATGTAATAACCTCAGTATTTGTAGATTAATACATTTTCTAATCTATTAGAATTTTAGAATTTAATAATAGTTTTCATATAATTGGGAAAATATCTATAATAAAGTACTAGACATGCGTCAAAAAGTTTCACTGAAATCTTGTGTTGCACATAATATTGAGTTATACCAAAAAATAATACTACCATTATGTTATTATTTTAAATGGTAGTTAACACCGAGTCACTATATTAGCGAGAATGAAAATAATTTACTATAATATGATTTTATAATTTTTATAACTGTTTTTACTCTTATAAAATGATTAATAGTCGAATAAAATGAGAATGAATCATATTTTTAGGATAAAGTACCCTAACATTTTTAATAGGTCAGTTTACCAACTTTTGATGGTGAACCATTTTTAAAATAATTTTTTTAACTTTTATAAATTCTATTTTACAAAATAAACCTCTCTATTAAAATCAAAACTTCAAATTTTACCTTCGATTAAATCATGGTACATTTTAATGAAATTCATATTCTAATGAATAGTGAAACAATACTGCATTTTAATTCAAAACTGCATTTTCATTTTATTGATTTATATCATTATATAATCTTTTTAATTTGTTTTATAGAATAATTGGATTATATTTTTAAAACTAAATCCATTACTTGTCATTGAAACTAATTTCATGTTTAATTTGGACTAAAACACATGTCAATATTTTAATAGATTATACTTTAATAAAAACCTAATTTCCTGTTGTGACAATGAAAAATAATGGTAAATTAATATCTGAGAATTCAGTGTTTTGAATTTTGAAAAATGGATTCTGAATTTGGAATCACATCGTCAAAAGTTTGTATATATGAACTTCTTAATTTTGTACAATATGAAAAATAAATTTTTTAATTTTTATTTACCGTGGTTAATGGTAAATCAGGTAAATTATGGTAACAACCAAAATAAAAATGATTATAAATTTACCCTCAAACATGGAAAAATCCTATTGGATGAATTAAACTCATCTCATATAAACTAAGGGTCAATATATATTCATTTAATGAACTTGTTTCCATTAAACTGAGGTAATTATTATAAAACAAAAGAAAGTGACCACATGTCACTCTCTTATATCTTATATGTATAATTATTTTAAGGTAGAGATATTATTTAGGAATAATTAAACATAATAAGACTCTTGAAATATAATTAAATCAAAGACAAAATGAGAATTTATTTTTAGTTTTTATATATTAAAAAATTACAAAAATATAAGAGTGATATTATAATTATTTGTTTTGAGAAATACCAAATAATGATATTATAAATATTAAAATGAAAAATGTATGACATAATTTATGTCATACACTAGTTTTTTATAATATTATGAAATGGTTTAATTTAACTAATGAATTTTTTTCAATGTAATGAAGTTGTTATAAATTTTTAGAAAACATCAAGTATGAATAGTGTAAAATTTGATATAATCCATAATTGTAACATTTAAAATAGTTTATTAAATATTTTAAATTTCATAAAAATATAATATTCAGCCAAATGTGTATGATATGTTAAAATATATCACAAATGGAACTTTATTGTGTCCTTTTATATGTTATAGAAATTAAATTTACCCAGAAAATGTAAATTAGAAAATAACAAGGTATGATTAAAAAGGATAAAATATGGTTAATCCAAAAAAAATAAGTGCTAAAAAATAATCAAAGGTTTTCTCATATATATTATATGATATATATATGACCCAAAATAATATTACATTATAAATCAAAGAGTTTGGGAAAATTTAAAATTAAAATCAATTTATAATAATATAATATTTTAATTCTATCCTATTGTGCCCCTCCTCTTGCAAATAAAAGGCCACCACCTCAACACAAATACTCACACCACTAATGACCCTTGTATCCTACAAATTAAGAACAAATAATCTACCAGTAACCCTAAATTATTTATAGTATATTTATCATGGGAATAAGGAAATTGAAGAAAGCCCTTTGGCTCAAATCAAAAGGAGTTACATGTTTTAGAGGTAGCAACTTCTCAAAAGATCCTTTACATTATATTCATTTTTCACATCAATGACATTATTGTTCAATGTTTAAATTATTAAATGGTATCCTATATATAATTTTACGTTTTTAGGAGGAGTATTCTAAATACCATTAAACACACCTCCTTCTAATTGATATAAACATTCTATTTTTGTGTACGGTGAACTAGTGCCTCATGAAACGATGTTTGTAAAATTTTCTCCTAAGACCGCTTACGTTGTCCATTATGATGAAATTTTATTTATAAATGATATATATTATATTTGTTTCTCAATGTTCATAGGTAATATTTAAATAGAACATACCTATATACCTTCCATAATGTGTAAATATGATAATTTCAATTAAGGAAGTGTGGAATATCACTCCTTAATGTGATATGCCTCATTCATTCCATTAATGATACGTATAAAGGATGGAATAAATGAAATTATTTAACATATATATAATATATTTTATATATTATAATTATAATATAAATACGTATAATTTATTTTTAATTCCATTAATATGGCAAAGAAATTAATGTAGCATTCATTCGTACGTACGACCTAACATCTCAATGAATGTTGAATTTAATTTCTTATGACAAAATTTTATGGATTATTATAGATACATTTATAATTGATATATATGATATTAAAATAATAAATATCATTCTGGAGGTGATGTAATATTTCCTACATGGTCAATTTACATAAAAAATTATTTTTGACTCTAGTAATGAATATTGACAAAATGAAAAATATAAACCTAATTAATGATGTAATTTTTTTTAAATTGTAACATTTGATATAAAATGAATATTTAATGTTAACAATTTTCTAAATAAAGTAAAAAGTAACCTATCTTATTATATTCATAATTAAAGAATGAATAAGACAAGTCAGATTCAATGTAAGGGATTTTGACTCAATCTCATTTTATTGAGGTGTATTTTGATATATATATGACCATATTTTATATGGAGTATAATAAATATCTATGAATATTAATTTAATTTAATGGGTTTAAAATTTAATCTTTTATTGACAAATATATTTACTAAACGACAAAAGGAATGTGTCTTTTTAACGTTCGCAACAACAAAACCTTTCTGTCGCTGCAATCATTATTTGATAATTCATGTACACTACAAGATGAAATGATTTGTAAAATGTTATTTAAATACCATATTCCATAGTTATTTATGTATTGAAAATGGTTTTGGGGATGTGTTTTTAGTATCTATATCATGAAATGATGTCTTATGATATCAAAGTGGAAATGAGAATGTTCATTTAAGCTTGTTCGTGTGTTATGATTATGTTATGGTTCACAGGAATTGGTTATGTTTATGGGTGGTTATATAGTAAAATTATGGTGGGTGATCCAAGGATATATCTCCAATGCATTGGGTAACTTGAAAGAGGTATGAATTAAGGTTTCTCAAAAGAGGATTAGTGAATATACTATGATGGGTATTCCAAACACAACCCTAATGTATACTCCTTACGTACTTGTGAATGTTACAATATAACTATGCTATGGATGCCACAAGTTACCATTATGATTTGTAATTTTTAGGAATTTTTCATAAATCTTATGACTTCATGTGGTATTATATGGACCATTTTTTTATGAGTGAAAAGTATTTTTTAATTTATTTTTATGTATTCATGGAGTAATGTTTTCATTCCATATTATATATACCATACTATGATTTTTATGCTCATGAAGTTTTTTAAATGTTTCTCACATGGTATAAGGAAGGGTAAGATAAATTAATAATTCAATAATATTTTAGTCAAGAAAATTATTCTTGTTTTATTCATGGAGTTTTATTATTGTAGAAAAATTGGATGGAGTAAATGTGTCTAGATTGTAATATTTGATATGTAAGGTTCTTATAATAGCGTAATTTTTTTAAAACTATAAACATAAAAAGATCATTGATGTTAATTAATGTAAAATTATTTAAATTATAAAAGATTTTATAATGGTTTACAGGTAGCTACTTATAGTTGGTATCATATGACGGTTTGGATAACATTAAGGGTAATTATATTGTGAATAGATATCCATAAATTATTTTTTATTTATAGTTAAATTGAAATGATATTTCATTTCAATATTACCATGTTTCTTCATTTAATATATGGATATGTTTAAAATGAATTTCTTTAAAACAAATAGGATAGCTATGATGGGACATCATCAAGAGTAAAACAACCTACAAAATGAGCACCTATGGATGGTCTGAATCAGAACAAAATATTTTGTTGCAGAAATGGAATTGTTTATTCAGGCAATAAATTGTGGTTGTATCCATGCTGGAGATAATCTATATCAACCAGAAATGAACATTTTTTTAGTTGATCTTTTCATGAGCAACATCCCCTATCATTTATATGATCAGTGAAGCATGTGCTAGTTAAATGGTGGATTAAATAATTGTAAAATATTTTCGATATCATGGGGTTTTCAGAACATCAACAGTTTAATTTATATGTTTGTTATTTTTATTTTTTAGCAGCTTTGTGGTGGTCGATGGATAAAAATATCAGGGGAAATGAGGAAATTGATGATCAATATTGGGTTTAATTAAATGTTGTTTTTCATGAAAAATTTATTTATAAGGTTGTTCACCTTATAAAAGAAAAAAAATAATTCGAATTGAGGCCAGAGGATGAATATGTGGCTGGTTATGAAGAAACATTCACTCAAATGGCAAGGTATTCTCCAAATTTAATATGAGATAATGATAGTAAAATAAATTGGTTTTACTCAAGAATAAAGGAAAAGTATCATAGGTCATTAGTTTCTATTTTGATTAAATATTATGAAATACTTTTTCTATGTGAGTAGTATGTGGAAATGGAGTTTGGAAAATAATATATGTTTTTTTTAAAAACAATTAAATAATTTGTCATGGTTGAATATGGAAAGGATAAAATATTCCACAACATTATGATGGTATGAAAATTATGTTTAATTTTCATGAATGATGTGGTAAAAAAGCACACTGTGGAATTACATTTGAATTTTTTTAACTACTTACACTGTGGTAAAATGTTGCCTAAGTCTCATAATTGCACTGAAATTGATCTCGCTTGTGGGCAGAAAAAAATATTATTTACTGTGAGTAAAATGAATTAAGTGCAATGAGATGGGTCATTATGAAAGTCAGTGTCAGATAAAGAACATAAATGATGTAATGTAACATACCAAGTAATTAAATAATAATATATTTTTATATCTATGTCTATTTATGAATTAGATAATTTCTTACAGGCTTAAAATGAGAATAAATTCAATCTTAAGCATAGAATACTCTAATATTTTTAAAATATTGTTTTACCGCCTTTTGATGGGGAACCATTTTTAAAGATATATTTTGAATATTTTATAAGATATATTTGTCAAAATAATATTATTCCTTATAATTAGTACATTTAATTTTACATTGGATCAATTTTTGGTATTTTTCTGACAATGTTAATTTTTTAATGAAGAGTTAAAAATTCTGCATTTTAGTTCAAAACTGCATTTTCATCTATTTAAATTATATGGTAAGCTTATCTTTTTAATTGGTTTTAAAGTGTAATTATATTATATTTTTACCATTTAATCCATTGGTGGTAATTATATACAATTTCACTTTGAAATTGGACATAAACAATTGTCAATCTATTGATAGATATTATGTTTTAAAAAACATTCTATTTGTTTTGACAACGAGACTTATTTTTAAATTAATTAGTAAAATTTCTGTGTTTGGAATTTTGTCAAATTGAGTCAATATATGGAATCATAAGGTCGAAATTATTTAATTATGATGAATTTTTTTGGAAATTATGAATTGTAACGACGTCAATTATCTTTAATTATCGTGATTAATTATTAATCGGGTTGTTAAGGGTAATATAATAATATCATAATAATATAACATGAATCTAAATTTTTTTCCAAATCTTTTTTTGACTCAGGACCGACCATGTTATTCCTTGAGCCAAACTTTGGGACCCCATTGAATAACTATATTGTGATAGTGACCTTTTATTATATCAATTTTTTACGGAAAAGTATAACCGAAGTATGTATCACCTATGTAAAACAATTTTAGTTTTGTTTATGTAAATGATCTATTATACTATAAATATTAAGTGGAAATCTAAAATTATTTCCTACATTATGGGTTTTTTATATAATTTTTAGACATTAAATATATATATTCATTTATGACACCATAATGATGCAACGATTACATCATTAATGAACAATTTAAATAAAATGAAAAGATAAGGTGATATATAAGACATGAACATGTCAAAAACTAATTGTATGGGAGGATTTCAAACCCTTAGCACGTTATCCTAGAAATATTTCAATTTGGGACCTTTCAAATTCCGAAAATCATTTTATAATAAAGTAACATTTCAAGGCCTTCCAAAAGTAACCCTCCTCCCTCTTATTAAAGGCCCCCAACTCAACCCCCTTACCCACTCTTCTAAAGCCCTTGGATATACCACCCCCTGCTCATACTATATCTCCACATCCCTATATTTATCCTAGAAGCCTTAACTTATGAAGAAATATTTTCAAGAAACCCTTTTGGTTCAAACCAAAGGCAGTTACCTGTTTTAATGGTAATGTCTTCTCTTATGTCCTTTTGTATTATTTTGCTTCTCCAACCCCCTAAACTCTTTAAATTACTTTATTTTGTAACAACACCAGTATCTTCAATATACTAGGATGTTTTTATGAGATGTATTCTAGCTGCCCTTACGCACACATCCATCCAATGGTTGAAGAATATAATGTTTCTATGGACGGCGAACTACTGTATCACAAAACGACGATTGTTCAAATATATCCTAGCGCCTCTCATGGTGTCCATTAAGATGTCACTGTATTTATATATGATATATATTATGTTTATTGTTTTCTTATGCATCTGTATTTTTCATTTATGGCATACCATTATGGTTTCCATAATGAATATACGTGATAATTTCATTTTAGGAAGTACAGACTACCGCCCCGTCAAAGTGATTTGAATCGTTAATGCCATATGTGGGATGTATAAAATATGGAGTTAATAATATTATATATGAAATTATAGTGAAATTATAAGTTAACTTTTTATAATTGTTATTTCATTCCATTATATACAAAATATAAAAGAAAGTAGTGTTCATGCGTACGTACGGCTTACCAACTCTATGAATAGTGCATTTCATTTCTTACCTCTAAATGTTATGTACTATTAAAAATACATGTATATGATGGATATATATGATATATATGATATCAAAATCATTAATATCATTCTGGATATAATTATCCTTTTACCATAGGAACAACTTGTTATTATAAGATGTTTATTTTTGACATCAGTACCAAATATCGACAAAACGAACCTTATTAACTTAATTGATTACATAATATTCATAACATTGTAATAAGTGAAATAAAAGGAATAATGAACTTGAAAAAGGTTTTTAAGAAAGTATAAAATAACTGTAGTTTATTATTAATGAGATTAAATAACGATGGAGTCAAGTCGGACATGAGGTAAGGGACATCCTCTCAATCTCCTTTCATTGAGGCATAATTTGTTTTATAAACAAATTTATTTTATATGGTGTATAAACCCCTTTGAACTTTACATTAATTCAAAAGGAATCTTTTCTCTACGAAGCATTTTACTAAATTACAAAAGGAATATTTCTTTTTAACGTACCCGGTGACAACGACCTTTCCGTCGCCATGAGTATTATTTGGTCTTTGGCATTCTCAACAATATGTAATGTTTTAAAAAGAAAATAAATACCATATAATCTTCAATGTATTTTGGTATTGAAAATTGTTTTTATAATGGATTTGTTATGTCAATATATTTAATTGATATATTGTGATTGAAATGTGGAAATTTTTTCTTTCCTTTATATTTTTTTTGTCTTATGACTTTATAATGGTATTTGGACATTTAATGGGTGGTTACATGATAAACCAAATAACAGGTGGTTCCATGAATACCAGGATGGGTGGTTACATTATAACCTCCAAGGCATTGGGTATGGAAGTCAGTTTTATGACTATTCCATCTAGTGATATGTGTGTAATTCAACTGTATGGTTATTCCATTAAAACATGTTTACGTCCCAAGTTACCATTATATGATATGTGTTCTTTATATGGTTTTATGGTAATATTTTTGTTTCAAAAGTGTAAGCAATTATCTTTTATTCAGTGAAGAGTATTTTCTACTTCGTAAAGGTGAAAAGTATTAATTATGATAATGTATTAATGGTTTACTAGTTGTTTTGAAAAACTAAATGTTTTCCTTCTTTGATTACCCTACTAAAATTTTTATGCTAATCCAATGTTTTTAAAATGTTTTCCACAGGAAATCATGTGGAATAGAGTCAAGGATGGGATCAAGGAAAGAAGTTTTGTCTAAAACATGGAACTGGGCATGAATTTTTTATCAAGAGTTTTTATTTTTTAAAAAAAAAATGGAAACTGAGTAGAAGATTCTACTTTGTAACTTTTGAGATGTAATAGTTATGGCCTAATTCTCCAAAAATCTAAACTTGAAAAGATCCTCAATGTTAATTATTCATTTAATTCAAGATTAAGCAATGTTTTATGGTGGGGTCCTTATAGTTGGTTTCATATGTCGGTTTAGACAACTTTAGATGTTAGAAAATTGTTAATTTCACGTCCTTAAATTCATTTATGGTAATATGGAAATGATATATAATTTAAAGATTACAATGTTTCTTCACCTAAGATATTAATTTGTCCAGAATGTTTTTCCGCTGAGGAAACATGGCTGCTATATTGGGATTACATCAGGTGGAAAATAACCTTCCAAATCTGCATCCTGAGATGGTCAGAATTGGAACTGAGCAGTTTGTTGCAGTGATGGCACAATTAACTCATGCTATAAATGGTGGTGGTATTCATACATGAGAACTGCCAGATCAATCATAGATGAAAATGTATGTGGTGGAGAATTATATAATTCAAAATCCCCCATCATTCAGAGGATCATCTAACCCTATGCTAGATGAAGGGTGGATTTAAGCACTGGAGAAGATTTTTGATGTCATGGGGTGTTAAAAACATCAAAAGGTTTGTCTGGTTGTTTACCATTTATGTGGGGAAGCTGACCAGTTTTGGTTGATGGTGAAAAATATCAGGGATCTGGAGGATATTGATGATCTTGACTAGGATGAATTCAAAGGTATGTTTCAAGAGAAATATTTTCCTAAGGTGGTTCATCATAGGATGGAAAAACAATTCCTAGAATTGAAGAAGGAGGGTGACTCATTGGCTCCTTATGAAGCAATGTTAACTCGACTGGAAAGGTTTTCTCTAAATTTCATACGATATCTTGATAGTAAAATCAACCGTTTTTACTCACTTTTAAAGACAACCTATCGATGATTGTTAGCTTCTTGTGAGTTCAAAAGTTATGAGAAACTTTTTCAATGTGTGGAGAAGGTGGAAATGGAATTTTATGATGATCAAGTGTTCTTTGAGATACAACAAAATAAGAGGTCTAGTTGGCAGGAAAAGGGAAAGAATTCATCAAAGAAGCCTGGAGGTAAGAAAACCCAATATCCATCTTGTGAGAAGTGTGGTAAAATTAATCATGGAGAATGTTTATAAAAATATTGAATGTTCCTTTGGTGTGGTATGTGTGGTCATATTTCTTGTAACTGTATGGAAGATTATTAAGAAGACAATGAAAAGCCAGTGGTAAGAAGTTTTATGTGTAATGAAATGGGCCATTATGCAAATGAATGTATAATAAAGAACTAAAATGAGGGATAGAAGCCCGACTACGAGCAGAAAGGGTGGTAAATTTCAATTCAACTACTTCAGTAGATGTTGGGACAACGAATGAAGTAGTATCAGGTATACTATTTGTATGTTCAGATTATGTAAATGTGTTGTTTGATTCAGGTTCTACACATTCTTTCATTTGTGAGAATTTCTCTAGTAAATTGGGAATTAAATCTCAAGATATGAATCCTAAACATAATGTAAAAACACATGGAGTAAATGTTGAGACAAAAAAGAAATCATAAGAACCTTCATTTCCTTGTGTGTGGAAAGAATCTACCTACAAACCTTATTGTTTTTCATCTATTAGAGTTTCATGTTATTTTCGGCATGGATTAGATTTTTGTTTATCATTCTAAGATTGACTATAGAGCTAAAGAAGTTCCATTTTGAAATGATTTTCAGTTTGTGTAGAAGAATGAACCATTGTTTTTTATAACATATCAGGAAGCTCAGAAACTAGTAAATGAAGGAAATTAATGTTACCTTGTACAAATTTTTTAATACAAAGGAAATATTCCTATTAATGATGATTCTGTGGTAAATGAGTATCTTGATGTTTTTTTCAGAAAAGTTTCATTGTATTATACCTGATCGAGAAGTTGAATTTACATTTGACTTAGTTCTTGATACTAAGCCAATTTCAAATCCCCCTATCAAATGGCTCATGTTTAACTTTTATAGTTAATTAAATAATTACAGGAGTTATTAGATAAAGGTTTCGTTTGACCTAACACATCACCATGGGGTGTTCTGGTCTTGTTTGTTAAAAAGAAAGATGGTTCAATGAGACATGTATTGATTATAGAGAATTGAATAACATCACTGTTAAGTAAAAATATCCTTTGACTCATTTCGATGATTTGTTTTATCAGCTCCAGGGAACTCCATATTTTGAGAATATTGACTTGAGGTCAGGGTACCATCAGTTGAAAGTAAAATAAGTAGATGTTCAAAAAACCATGTTTCGTACTAAATATGGCCATTATTAATTTTTATTTATGCCTTTTGGGTTAACCAATGCACCTTCTGTATTCATGGACCATACGAATAGAATTTTCCTTTAGTTTATGGATAAGATTATAGTAGTTTTCAATTATGATATTTTGGTTTTTTCCAAATGTAAAGAGGAACATGAAATTCATTTAAGGGGTATCATGAAAACACTAAAAGAAAATAATGTTTATGGAAAATTCATCAAGTGTGAGTTTTGGTTACAACACATTTCTTTCCATGGTCACATTGTTTCAAAAAATGGCATAACTGTTGATCCTGCTAAAACAATGTTGTTGAAGAATGGCCAAGACCAACAAAAATTACAAAGATCCATAGTTTTCTTGGTTTGGAAGGTCATTACTAGAGGTTTGTTGAGAATATTGCATGGTTATCTAGTCCAATGACTAAGTGAACGCAAAAATTTGTTAATGGAAAAAATAATGTGATGATTATTTTCAGTAATTGAAAAGAATATTGGTGAACGCTCCAATTTTAGAACTTCTTTCCCGAAATTGTGAGTTTGTTATCTACAGAGATGATTAGTCGAAAGGAATTGGTTGTGTCCGTATGAATAATAATTAGGTAATTTATTAGGCTTCACTTCATTTGAAAACATATGAGTTAAATTACCCTACACATGATTTGGAATTAGCTGCTATTGTTTTTTCGTTAAAAATTTGGAGGCATCATTTGTATAAATTAAAGTGTTAAATATATACCAATCAAGAATGTTTAAAGTATATATTCACTATGAAATAATTGAACATGATATAGAGGAGATGGATGGAAATCATTGAGGATTATGAATGTTCAATTCATCAACATCTGGTAAAAGAATATAAATTGGATAATGATTTGAGATGAAAAAGTAACGCTTCATTAACCATGTTACGTTTTGAACGGGATCCTTTTTTTTTGATTTGATGAAATTTTTCATAGAAGTTGTTGGTGAAGAATGTTCTTCTGTTTTGTTTCAGGTGATAGTGAGATCATCTCAATTAGAAGGAATTAAGCAAGCGTAGATGAAAGACAATGGGTTGTAGGAAAATGTATAGATGTTTCAGAAGGGTATGTTTCCTGAATTTTACATTGATAATGATTGTGTTTTGAGGTTGGGAATGATATTATGTGTGCCTTGTGACTCACAGTTGCAGAAAGAGTTGTTATGTGTGGCTCATAGTTCCCCATTTTCAGTTCATCCTGGCAGTACAAAGATGTATAGAGATCTTCGGGAGTATTACTGGTGGGATGGAATGCAAAGGGATATTGCTGATTTTACTGTGAAGTGTTTGACTTCATAACAGGTTAAAGCATAGCAGTAGTTTCCGAAAGGGATGCTTAAATATTTACCAGTGCCGGAGTGCAAATGGAAAAATATATCCATGGACTTCATTATGGGATTACCAAAGACATCTCAATGTAATAATGCAGTCCAGGATATTGTTGATCGATTGATTAAATCTAGTCATTTTCATCATATTCGAGACACATTCTCTCTAAATCAACTTTCTCTGTTTTATGTTAAATATATAGTCAAGTTACATGGAGTTCCTCTATTTTTTGTATCTGATCGTGATCATAGGTTTACTTCTAACTTTTCGAATGGCCTTTAGAAGTTGTGGGGTACTAAATTAAATTTTAGTACAACTTTTCATCTACAATCAGATCGGCAGTGAAAGCGATCAATTCAGACCTTGGAGTATATGTTGTGTGATTTCATGATGAATAACCAGGGAATTTGGGACCAACATATTTCTTTGGTTTAACTTTTTTATAATAACAGTTTTCATTCCAGAATACAGATAGCTCCGTTTGAGGAATTATATGGAAAGCGGTGTCGAACTCCAGCTTTTTTTAGATGAAGTGGGGGAAAGGAAGCTGATGGGACAAGAATTGTTAAAAGAGATAGAATAAAAAGTATAGTTGATTAAGAAGCACATGAGAACAGCTCAGAGTCGGTAGAAACGTTTTGCCGATAACAGGAGGAAGGATATTTCTTTTGAGGTAGGTGGTAAAATTTTTCTCAATGATTCTCCATGGAATAGTGTGATGTGTTTTGGAAAGAAAGGTAAGATGAGTCCAACGATCATTGGAACATATGAAATTATAGAGGGAGTTGGATCAGTTTTATACTAAGTAACTTTACCTATGAGTTTATCCCATGTACACAATGTTTTTCATATTTCAATGTTAAGGAAGTAGATTCCAGATCTGTCTGATATTTAGAGTCTAGAGGCAGTTCATCTGGAAGAGAATCTATCTTATGAGGAAAAAAGGTCTAGATTCTTGACCATAGGTATAATTTGTTGCAGAATAAGGTGATTCATCAAGTAAAGGTTCTTTGGAAAATCCTTATAGTTGAAGAGGCATTATGGGAATCTGAAAATGCAATGAGAGATAAATACCCCAACTTATTCGATAAGTAAATAAATTACAGGGACGCAATTTCCTAAAGGGGGAAAGATGTAACATCCCTTGTATGTAAATAATAATAGATTTTTATATCTATTTATATTTATGAATTATATAGTGTTTTATAGGCATAAAATGAGAATAAATCAAATCTTATGAATAGATTAATCTAATATTTTTAAACGATTGATTTACAGCCTTTTGACGGAGAACCATTTTTAAATCAATATTTTGACAATTTTATATGCTCTATTTTTGAAAATACACATATTCTATATAATTGGGACATTGAAATTTACTTTGGTTAAATTTTTGGTATTTTTATAACAATGTTCAATTTTTAATGAATAGTGAAAAATACTGCATTTTACTTTAAAACTGCATTTTTATCTAATTTAAATATATTGATAGATTAACTTTTTAATTAGTTATAAAGATTAATTAGAAAATATTTTTTACATTTAATACAATGGTGGTCATTATAATTAATTTCACTTTGAAATTGGACATATACAATTGTAAATCTTCTGATAGATATTGTTTTTTTAAAAACACGCTATTTGTTTTGACAGCATGAATTATTTTTAAATTAATTACTCAAACTTCTGTGTTTGGAATTTGGTAAAATGGAGTCCATATTTTGAATAAAAAGGTCCAAATTATGTAATTAATACTCTTTGGTTTTTAGAAATTATAAATAGTATTGATGTCAATTATCATTAATTATCGTGATTAATTAGTAATCGGGTAGTTAACGGTAATAAAATAATATCATAATAATATAATTCGACCCCAACATGTGTAAAAATCCTTTTTGAGTAATTTACGACCATAGGATTCCTTGGACCACACCTTGGGACCCCTCGGAATCACTTTAGTGTGATAGTAACCTTTTATTATATTATTTTTTAAGGGAATGTATAACCTAACTATGTATCACCTATGTAAAAAAAATTTAATTTTGGTTTATGTAAATGATATCTTAGACAATTAATAGGCATTGGAAATTTAAAAATATTTCTTACATCATGTTATTTGTTTATTATATTTAGACAATAAAAAAATAAATTTATTTGTCACACCATGATGATGCAACGATTACCTCATTAATGAACGATTTAAATAAAATGAAAAGATAAGGTAAAATATAAGACATAAACTTGGAAAAAACCTATTGAATCAGTGGATTTCGATCCCTTATCACATTATCCTCGAAATATAGCATTATGGGACCTTTCAAATTCCGAAAATCATTTTATAATAATGTAACATTTCAAGACTTTCCAAAAGTAACCCTCCTCCCTCTTATAAAATGCCCCCACCTCTACCCCCTTACCCACACCTGTCAAGTCCTTGGATCAACCAAACCCTACTAATTATATCTCTCCACATCCATATATTCATACTAGAATACTTACATTAGGCATAAATCTCTTCAATAAAACCATTTGGATCAAACCAAGGGGAGTTACCCAATTTAAAGGTAATGTCTTCTCTTATGTCATATTGTTATATATTGCTTCTCCAAACCCCTATACTTTTTTTATTCCTTTCTTTTGTAACAACAATTGTATATTCAATATACTAGGATGTTGTTATGAGATGCATTCGAGCTACACTTACACACAACTCTATCTAATGGTTGAAGAACATACTATTTATGTGGACGGTGAACTACTGTCTCACGAAACGATGATTGTTCAAATATCTCCTACCACCTCTCATGGTGGCCATTAATATGTCACTTTATTTATATATGATATATATTATGTTTATTGTTTCTTTATGATCATCTGTTTTTCATTTATGGAATACAATTATGGTTTCTATAATTGATAAATGCGATAATTTAATTTTAGGAAATGCGGACTATCGCCCCCTCAAACTGATTTGAATCGTTAATTCCATATGTGAGATGTATAAAGGACAGAATTAATAATATTATATAAGATATTATACTGTAATTATAATTTACCCTTATATCATTGTGATTTAATTCCATTAAATATGAAATATAAAGGAATGTAGCGTTTAATCGTACGTACGGCTTACCGTCTCCATGAACGGTGCATTTCATTTCTTACCTATTAATGTTATGTACTATTAAAAATACATGTATATGTTTGATATAATTGATATATATTATATCATAATCATGAATATCATTCTGGATATAATTAAACTTTTACCACATGAACAACTTGTAATTATAAGAAGTTTATTTTTTATTTAGTACCAAATATCGACAAAACGAACATTATTAACTTAAATGATTATATAATATTCATAACATGGTAATAAGTGATATAAAAGGAATAATGAACATGAAAATGGTTCTTAAGCAAGTAGAAATTAACTCTAGTTTATTATTCAGGAGATTAAATAACAATCGTGTCATGTTGGACACACGGTAAGGGACTTTGGCTCAATCTCCCTTCATTGAAGAATATTTTGTTTTAAACACAACTATCTTTTATAAGGTGTATAAACCATTTTTACTTTTACTTTTATACAAAAGGAATCATTTCTCTATGATGAATTTTACTAAAAAGTATGTTTCTTTTTAATGTAGCGGTGACAACGACCTTTCCGCCGCCCCGAGTATTATTTGATCTTTGGCTTCCACATCAAGCCATAATGTTTTTAAAAGAAAATAAATACCATATAATCATCTATGTATTTTGGTATTGAAAATAGTCTTGATAATAGATTTGATATGCCAATATATTTAAGTGATAAATTGTGATTGAAATGTGGAAATGTTATCTTTCATTTATATTTGTTTTTTGTCTTAGGATTTTATAATGGTACGTGGACATTTGATTGGTCGTTACATAAAAAAAATGAAGGGTGGTTCCATGAATATCAGGACCGGTTGTTACGTAATAACCTCAAACACATTGGGTATGGTAGTCGGCCATATGGATATCCCCTTTACTGATATGTGTTGAAGCTGACCGTATGGATATTCCATTTAAGTATGTTTATGTCCCAAGTTACCTATATATGTTATCTGTTATTTATATGGGTTTTATGGTAATATTTTGGTTTAAAAGGGTAAGAAATTATCTTTTATTAAGTGTAGAGTATTTAAGACATCATAAATAAAAAAATTATTACTTATGATAAAGTATTCATGGTTTACTCTTTGTGATGAAAAACTAACAGTTTTCCTTTATTGTGTATCCCATACTGAGCTTTTTTTGCCCATCCCTTGTTTTTGAAATGTTTTTTAGAGGACCTAATGTTGAATAGGTTCAAGGATGAGATCAAGGAAAGTCATGCTGTATAAAACATGGAACCGGTCAATCCTTTTTTGTCAAGAGTTTTTATTTTTTTCGAAAAAAGTGAAACTGAGTAGAAGTGTCTACTTTGTAACTTTTGATATGTAATAGTTATAGCCTGATTCTATAAAACTATACACTTGAAAAGCCCCTCAATGTGAATAATTAATTTAATTCACAATAAATTAATGTTTTAAGGATGGGTGCTTATATGTAATTTAGTCCAGCTACAAGCCAAAAGGTCTAGTAAATCCTTTGGAACTGCATCATGTGTTGTTGGGCCATCAAATGAAGTAGTACCAGGTACATTGTTAATTAATTAAAATTATTCCAAGGAGTTGATTGATTCATGTTCTACATATAAATTAATTTCGGAAAATGTTTCTATAAAATTGATAATTCCTTCTCAAGAAATGAATCTAGAACAAATGGTAAAAATATAAGGGGTAAATGTTGAGATAAAAAGAAATTATAAAAAACATTATGTTTATTTATTTGTAAATAATCTACCTAAATACCTAGTTTTCTTACTCCTAGTAGATTTTGAGGTTATTTTTGGAATGGATTTGATTTTTGTATATCATGAAATGTTTTACTATATATCTATAATGGATTAATTTCAGAAAGATGTAATGTTTTTGTACCATAATGAACCCTAACTTTTGATAACATAATTGGAAGATGATAAAGTAGTATGAGATTGAAATGAATTATACCTTGAAAATAATTTTAAAAATATATGAACTATTCATATTAATGATGTTCTTGTGGTAAATGAGTATCTTGAAATTTTTAGATGAGTTTCATTGTATTTTGAGATATTATTAGATTGAAATTAATTTAATTAATAGACCGAGGAACTAGAAAATATATATAGAAATATTTTTCGATATATATTTTTAATGGTTTCATATAAATGATTAAAATGTTTTAATTAAATATAAATTTAATTTATTTTAATGGGTTATGATCTAGATATCTCTATTTGTTGGATGTGAAAATAAATTGGTGTTCGATGCGTAGTTATTCTATTGAAAATATTTATTACAAAAATTCATTATTTAATGTTTAGTAAGTATCACATATGATGGATACCGTATATATAAACATGTTATGGGTGGTGGAATACATTTTACACTCCATTGATGAATGGGTTTCTCTGATTAGATATATAAGTTTGGATAATTATAGTATTCCAACCAATTTTGTAAAATTTATATTTCACCTACTAAAAATATGATATCCATTTTGAAGAAAATATGGTTAGATCAAGATATCTAACATAATTAATTCCATTACATTGAATTCAATAATCAATGAAATCTATTAATTTCCATTTCATTCAATGTATTTTTTTTCTCCCAATTTATGATATTTTTGGAATTATGATGATTAATAATTTATTCTGTAATATTTTATTAATTTTTATTTCAATATTTCTATGGTTAAATGTTTTCCTTTGCTAATAACAAAATTTTATAATTTCGTATGAATCTCTTCCAACGAGATATAAATAAAAGTATTCTATATGATATTTATAAATGAATAAATTATTTATACAAATTTATAAAGATATTAAATAATTATAATGTAATAATTATGTAATTATATGGTGTAAATAATATAAAATATCAATTAATTGATACAAGAATAGAATTAATGATTTTTTATATTTTCGATTTCATTAATTATTTAATCCAAAAATATATTTCTACAGTTTTTGTTGGATTTTTTAATTATTTCATGTTATTCCGGGATAGTTATGTACAAGAATCAACGTATATATTGAATATTAAATGTATATTTATTGTTATTATTGTTAGATCTAAAAATGTGAGTATTGTGTGCCATTTTATCATTTTAGGTTTTAAATAACATTGCAGATTTGGAAATAATCTTTTGAGTAATATTTTCGAATTACAAATTTCATTATTGGTTTGTATGTTATGATTGATAATGTTTTAAATGGTATGGATAAAAATATTTTTTTTTGATTTAATATTACATATTTTAGGGATTTGGATAATTAAACCATATTGATAACTCAAATGGAAAACAATATGTATAGGATAATATTTAAATGTTTTTTTAAATAAACAATCTAGTTTTATGTAATAACCTAGGTATTTTTAGATGAATAAATATTCATATATATTAACATTTTCATATTTAATAACAGTTTTAGTATAATTGGGACACTATGTATGATAATGTACGAGACACGTGACAAAAAGTTTCACTGAAATCTTGTGTTTCACACAATATTGAGTTATGCCAAAAAATAATAGTACCATTATTTTATTATTTTAAATGGTTGTTAACACCTAGTCACTGTATCAGTTGGAATTAAAAGAATTTACTATACTATGATTTTATAATTTTTATAGATTTTTTTACACTTATAAAATGATTTTTAAAGGAATAAAATGAGAATTAATAATATTTTTATGATAAAGTACCCTTACATTTTTAATAGGTTAGTTTACCAACTTTTGATGGTGATCCATTTTTTAAAATATTTTCTTTCACTTTTATATATTCTATTTTACAAAGTAAACATCTCTATTAGAATAAAAACTTCAATGTTTACCTTGGATTAAATTTTGAAACATTATAATGAAATTCATATTCTAATGAATAGTGAATCAATACTGCATTTTAATACAAAACTGACTTTTCATTTAATTGATTTACACTGTTATATAATCTTTTAAATTGGTTTTATAGTATAATTGGATTATGTTTTTATAACTGAATCCATTACTGGTCATCGAAACTAATTTCATGTTTAATTTGGACAAAAACGCAAGTCAATGTTTTAATAGATTTTAATTTTAAAAAACTTGCATTCTTGTTGTGACAACGAGAAATAATTGTAAATTAATTTCTGAGAATTCAGTGTTTTGAATTTGGAAAAATGGAATTTGAATATGGAATCATATGGTCAAATTTTTTTAAATATGTACCTCGTAATTTTGTACTATATGAACAGTAGCTTGGATAATTTTTATTTACCATAGTTAAAGGTATATCGGCTAAATTAGTGTAACAACCAATATAAAAATGATTAAAAATGTACTCTAAATCCTTCCAATATTAAATTGGATGAATTAAACTCATCCTATATAACCTAAGGGTCAGAATATATTCATTTAATGAACTTGTTTCAATGAATTTGAGGTAATTATTATAAAACAAAAGAAAGTGACCACATGTCACTCTCTTATATCTTATATGTATAATAATCTTAATATAGAGATATTATCGATGAATAATAAAACATAAAAAGTCTATTGAAACATAATTAAATCATATACATAATGAGAATTTATTTTGAGTTTTTATATATTAAATAACATCAAAAAAATAAGAGCGATATTATGATTATTTAATTTAGAGAAATACCAATTAATGATATTATAAATATTAAAATGAAAACTATATGACATAATTATTGTCGTACTATAATTTTTTAAAATATTATGAAATGTTTTAATTTAGTTAATGTATTTTTTTCAATGTAATGGAGTTGTTATAAATTTTTAGAAAAAGTTGACTATGAATAGTGTGAAATTTGACATAGTCGATAACTGTAAATATAAAATAGTTTATTAAATATTTTAAAATTTATAAAAATATAATATTCAGCCAAATGTTTATGATATGTCAAAATATTTAAAAAATTGAACATTATTGGGTGTTTTTATATGTTATGGTAATTAAATTAACGAAGAAAATGTAAATAATAAAATATCATGCTATGATTAAAAAGTATGAAATAATTGTTAATCCAAAAATATAAGTGCTAAAAAATATTCAAAAGATTTCTATTATAGATTATATGAGTTGGATATGACCCAAAATAATATTATATTTGAAATAAAAGATTTTGGAAAAATTAAAAATGAAAATCAATTTATAATAATATAATATTTTAATATTATCCTATTGTTCCCCTCCTCCTGCCTATAAAAGGCCACCAAATCAACCCACGTACTCACACCTCTAATGACCCTTGGATCCTCCAAATTAAAAAATAATCTACCAGTAAGCTTAATTTTATTATATAATCCTTATCATGGGAATAAGGAAATTGAAGAAAGCCCATTGGCTCAAATCAAAAGGAGTTTCCTGTTTTAGAGGTAGCAAATTCTCTAACAATCATTTACAATATATTCATTTTTCACATCAATGAAATTATTATTCAATGTTTACATTAAAAAATGGTATCATGTATTTACTTTGATGTTTTTATGAGATGTATTCTAAATAAAATTAAACACACCTACATCTAATTGACATGAACATTCTATTTTTCTATACGGTGAACTAGTTCCTCATGAAACAATGATTGTACAATTTTCTCCTAAAACCTCTCACGTTGGCCATTATGTTATGGTTCATCGGAATTGGTTATGTTTATGGGTGGATTTATGGTAAACTTATGTGGGTGATCCTAGTATACATCTCCAATGCATAGGGTAACATGAAGGAGGTATGAATTAGGGTTTCTCAAAATAGGATTAGTGAATATACTATGATGGGTATTCCAAACACAACCCCAATGTACACTCCCTATGTACTTGTGAAAGATAAAATATAAATTTGAAATGGATGCCACAAGTTACCATTATTATTTTTAATTTCTAGTATTTTTTCATAAATCTTTTGATTTCATGTGGTATTTTAATAACCATAAGATTTATGAGTGAGAATTATGATTTAACTGATCTGTATGTATTCATGGAGTAATTTTTTCATTCTATATTTTATATAACATACTATGATTTTTATTCTCATCACATTTTTTAAATGTCCCTCACATGGTATAAGAACGGGTAATATAAAAGAATAATTCAAGAATATTTTTATCAAGAAAATTAATCTTGTTTTATTTATGAAGTTTTATTATTGTGGAAAAATTAGATGCATTAGAATTGTCTAGTTTATAATATTTTATATGTAATTTACTAATAATAGCCCAATTTATTAAAAGCATAAACATAAAAAGATCCATGATGTGAATTAATGTAAAATTATTGACATTATTAAGGATTTTATAAGGTTTTATAGTTGGGTACTTATAATTGGTATCATATGATGGTTTGGATAACATTAAAGGTTATTATATTTTAAATAGAATATCCATAAATTATTTTTTATTTATAGTCCAATTTAAATGATATTTCATTCAAAAATTACCATTTTTCTTCATCTAATATATGGCTATGTTTAGAATTCATTTATGTAGAAGAAATAAGTTAGCTATTATGGAACATCATCAAGAGGAAAACAACCTACAAAACCAGAACCTAAGGAAAGTCGGAATCAGAAGATAATATTTTGTTGCAGAAATGGAATTTTTTATTCAGGAAATATATTTTTGTTGTATCCATGCATGAGATAAGACACATCAACCAAAAATGAACATTTTTGTAGTAGAGCAATTCTTGAGGCAACATCCCCTATCATTTATATGATCAACTAAGTATTTTCTAGCTAAAGAGTTGATTAAATAATTGTAACAGATTTTTGATGCCATAGGGTGTTAAGAACATCTTCTGTTTAATCTATTTGTTTACTATTTTTAATGTGTAGTCGATCGGTGGTGGTCGATGGATAAAAATATCAGGGGCAATGAGAAAATTGATGATCAATATTGAGATTAATTATATGTTGTTTTTCTTGAAAAATTATTTCTAAGGCTGTTAAACTTATAATAGAAAGAAAATTCTTCGAATTGAGGCTAAAGGATGAATTTGTGGCTAGTTATGAAGAATCATTCACTCAAATTTCATGGTATTCTACAAATATAATATGAGATCATGAAAGTAAAATACAATGTTTTTACTCAAGAATAATGGAAACGTATCATAGGTCATTAGTTTCACATGGGATTAAATGTTTTGAAAAACATTTTCTATGTGAGTAGAATGTGGAAATGGAGTGTGGAAATTATTATATGTTTTTTGAAAAAACAATTGAATAATTGATCGTGGTGGAATATGAATGGGATAAAATATACTAGAACATTATAATGGTTTGAAAATTATGTTTAATTTTTTTGAATGATGTGGTAAAAAACCACACTGGTGAATGCCTATTTAATTTTTTAGCTGCTTCCAATGTGAAAAAATGTTTCCTAAGGCTCAAAATTTCACTGAAAATGATCAGGCTTGCGTATAGAAAAAAATCTGATTTACAGTGAGTAAAATGTTTTAAGTGTAATGAGATGGGTCATTATGAAATTCTGTGTCTGATAAAGAACTTAAATGATGGAATTTAACATCCCGAGTAAGTAAGGAATAATATATTTTCATATCTATGACTATTTATGATTTAGATAGTGTTTTATTGGCTTAAAATGAGAATAAATCCAATCTTAATCATAGAATACTCTAATATTTTTAAAATATTTTTTTACCGCCATTTGATGGAGAACCATTTTTAAATATATCTTTTGAAAATTTTATAAGCTCTATTGGTAAAAATATACTTATTAATTATAATTGATACATTGAAATTTACTTTGGATAAATTTTTGGTAATTTTCTCACAATGTTCATTTTTTAATGAATATTGAAAAATACTGCATTTTACTTCAAAAATTCTTTTTCATCTAATTCAATTATATGGATAGATTATCTTTTTAATTGGATATAAGCTGTAATTATATTATATTTTTACCATTTAATCCAATGGTGGTCATTAGAGTTTATTTGACTTAGATATTGGACATAAACAATTGCCAATCTTTTGATGGATATTGTTTTTTTAAAAACACGCTATTTGTTTTGACAATGGTAATTATTTTTAAATTAATTACTTCAATTTAGGTGTTTGGAATTTTGTAAAATGGAGTCCATATTTGGAATCATAAAGTCCAAATTATATAATTATGACTCTTTTGTTTTTGGACATTATGAATTGTAACGACATCAATTATCTTTATTTATTGTGATTAATTAGTAATCAGGTGGTTAAGGGTAATAAATAATATAATAATGATATAAAATGACCACAACTTGTGTCCAAATCCTTTTTTCAAGTCATGGACGACCATGGGAGGCCTTGTGCCATACTTTGGGACTCCATGGAATCACAATAGTGTGATAGTGACCTTTTATTTTATTATTTTTAAGGGAAAGTATAACCAAACTATGTATCACCTAAGTAAAATAATTTTAGTGTTGTTTATGTAAATGATATCTTAGAATATAAATATTCAGTGGAAAGATAAAATGATTTCCTACATTATGGTAATTTTTTTATAATTTTTAGAAATTAAATAAATTTATTTATTTATGACACCATGGTGATGCAACGATTACCTCATTAATGAACGATCTAAATAAAATGAAAAGATAAGATAAAATCTAAGACATACACTTTTAAAAAACCTATTGGATATGTTTATTTTGAACCCTTATCACCTTATCCTCAAAATATATCATTTTGGGAACTTTCAAATTCCAAAAATCATTTTTTAATAAAGTAACATTTAAGGACCATCCAAAAGTAACCCTCCCCCCTCTTATAAAAGCCCCACACCTCTACCCCCTTAACCACACCTCTCAAGCCCTTGTCTCATCCAAACCTGGATCATACTATCACTCCACGTCCCTCTTTTCATCCTAATATCCTTAACTGAGAGATAAATCTATTCAAGAAACCCTTTTGGTTCAAACCATGGGGAGTTACCCGATTTAATGGTAATGTCTTCACTTATGTCCTTTTGTTTTATTTTGTTTCTCCAACCCCATACAAGCTTACTATTACTTTCCTTCATGACAACACCAGTATATTAAATATACTAGGATGTTTTCATGATAAATATTCGAGCTACACTTACACATTCCTTCATATAATGATTGAAGAACATATTGTTTCTGTGGACGGCGAACTACTGCCTCACGAAACGATGATTGTTCAAATATCACCTACCGCCTCTCATGGTGGCCATTAAGATGTCACTTTATTTATATATGATATATATTATGTTTATTGTTTCTTTATGCTTCTGTTTTATTCATTTATAGCATACCTTTATGGTTTCTATAATGGATAAATGCGATGTTTTCATTTTAGGAAGTGCAGACAACCACCCCCTCAAAATGATTTGAATCATTACTGACATATAGGGGATGTATAAAGGATGGAGTTAATAATATTATATATGATATTATAATAGAATTATAATATACCTTTATATAATTGTGATTTCATTCCATTAAATACGAAATAGAAATGAAAGTAGCATTAATGCAAACGTACGGCTTACCGTCTCCATGAACGGTGCATTTCATTTCTTACCTCTAAATGTTATGTAATATAATAAATAAATGTATATTCTGGATATATATGATATATATTATTTCTAAATCATGAATATCATTTTAGATATAATGAACCTTTTACCACATGAACAACTGGTAATTATTAGAAGTCCATTTTTGGCTTAAGTACCAAATATCGAAAAACTAACATTATTAACATAAATGATTAAATAATATTCATAAAATCATAATAAGTGATATAAAAGGAATAATTAACTTGAAAAAGGTTTTTAAAATGTATGAATTAACTCTAATTTATTATTCATGAGATTAAAGAGTGATCGAGTCAAGTTGGACACGAGGTAACATACATCATCTCTATCTCCTTTTATTGAGGCATATTTTATTTTATACACAACTTTACTCTATACGGTGTATAATACCCTTTGCCTTTTACTTTTATTCCAAAGGAATCTTTTCTCTACGAAGCGTTTTAGCAATTGAAAAATGGTATGTTTCTTTTTAGCGAATATGGTGGAAACGACCTTTATGTCACCACAAGTATTATTTGATATTTGGCTTCCTCTACAAGACGTAATGTTTTTAAAAGAAAATAAATACCATATACTCTTCTATATATTTTGGTATTGAAAATGGTTTTGATAACGGATTAGTTATGTCAGAATATTTAAGTGATATATTGTGATTGAAATGTTTTAATGTCTTCTTTCCTTTATATTTTTTTTGTCTTATGATTTTATAATGGTACATGGACATTTGATGGGTGGTGCCATGAATACCAGGATGGGTGGTTACGTTATAACATTCAATTCCTTGGGTATGGAAGTCAGTCGTATGGCTATTCTATCTAGTGATATGTATGGAAGTCGACCGTATGGTTATTCCATTTATGTATGTTTATGTCCCAAGTTACCTTTATATGTTATGTGTTCTTTATATGGGTTTTAAGGTAATATTTTGATTAAAAAATGGTAAGAAATTATCTTTTATTCAGTGAAGAGTATTTAATACTTCATAAAGGTGAATAGTATTACTTATGAAAATATATTCACAGTTTACTAGTTGTTTTCAAAAACTAACAGTTTTCCTTCTATGTGTATCACTTATTGAGCTATTTATGCTCATCCCATGTTTTATAAATGTTTTTCATATGACATAAAGTGGAATAGGGTCAAGGATGGGATCAAAGAAAGTCATGTTGTCTAAAACATGGAACTGGGCATGAATTTTTTATTATTAGTTTTTATTTTTTTGAAAAAAATGGAAACCGAGTAGAAGTGTCTACATGTTAACTTATGAGATGTTACAGTTATGGCCTAATTATCTAAAACTCTAAACCTTAAAAGATCATCAATGTGAATTATTCATTTAATTCAAGATTAAGTAATTTTTTAAGGTTTGGTCCATATAGTTGGTATCAGAGGTCAGTTTAGATAACATTAAGAGTTAGAAAATTGTTAAATTCATGTCCATAAATAAATTTATGGTATGATTGAAATGATATAGCATATAAATATTACCATATTCCTTTCCCTAAGATATTTATGTGTTCAGTGTTGTTTTCCGTAGAGGAAACATGGCAGCTATGTTGGGACGACATCAGAAGGAATACAACCTTCCAAATAAGCATCCTGAGATGGTCGGAATCAGAACTGAATAGTTAGTTTAGGTGATGGCACAGTTAACTTAGGCTATAAATGGTGGTGGTATCCATACATGAGAACAGCCAGATCAACCACAGATGAACATGTCAGTGGTGGAGCATTTCATGAGGCAACATCCCCCATCATTCAGAGGATCATTTTTCCCTGTGCTAGGAGAAGGGTGGATTAATGAACTGGAGAAGATTTTTGATGTCATGGGGTGTTCAGAACCTAGAAATGTTAGTTTCACTATTTAGCATTTTGAAGGTGAAGCTGATCAGTGGTGGTTGATAGTGAAAAATATTAGGGATAGTGAGGAGATTGATGATCTTGACTGGGATGAATTCAAAGGTATGTTTTTTGAGAAATATTTTCCTAAGGTGGTTCATCTTAGGATGGAAAAACAATTCCTAGAATTGAGGTAGGATAATGACTTAATGGCTACTTATGAAGCAAATTTCACTCGACTGGAAAGGTATGATCCAAATTTCATACGATATCATGATAGTAAAATAAACTGTTTTTACTAAGGGTTAAATCCAAAGTATCGAATGTCATTAGCTTCTCGTGACATCAAAAGATATGAAAAACATTTTCGATGTGCAGAGAAGGTGGAAATAGAGTTTAACAATGATCAGGTGTTCTTTGAAAAACAATAGAATAAGAGGTCCATTTGGTAGGCAAAGGGAATGAATTCATCAAAGAAGCCTAGAGGTAAGAAAAAAAATATCTATCCTATGAGAAGTGTGGTAAAATTCATCATGGAGAATGTTTATCCAATTCTGGTAGTGCTTTCGGTGTGGTTAGTCTGGTCATATTGCTCGTAACTATAAGGAAGATGATAAATAAATTAATAAAAATCCAACGGTAAGATGTTTTAAGTGTAATTAAATGGTCCATTATGAAAATGAGTGTCTAAAGAAGAACTCAACTGAGGCAAAGAAGCTCGACAACACATGGAAATGGGTGGTAAAATCCTTTATAACTACTTCAGCAGATGTTGGGCCATCGAATGAAGTAGTATAACATAAACTGTTTAATTGTTCAGATTATGCCAATGTGATGTTTGAATCATGGTCTACACATTCTTTCATTTATGATATGTTTTCTATTATATTGGTAATTCCATCTCAATATATGAATCCTAAACATATGGTAAAAATACACGGAGGAAATGTTGAGACAAAAAAGAAATCATAAGAACCTTCATGTCCTTGTGTGTGGAAGGAATCTACCTGAAAACCTTATTGTTTTGCCTCTGTTTGAGTTTGATTTATTTTGGGCATGGATTGGCTTTATGTTTATCATGCTAAGATTGAATTCAGAGATAAATAAGTTTCTTTCAGAAAGATTTTCAGTTTGTGTAAAAGAATGAACCCATGTTTTTGATAACATATTAGGAAGATGAGAAACTAGTAAATGAAGGAAATTAATGTTACATTGCACATGTTATTGGAAAAAAAGAACTATTCTGATTAATTATGTTCCAGTGGAAAATGAGTATTTTTATGTTTTTCTTAATGACTTTCCTGATATTATCCATGATCGGGAAGTTGAATTTACTGTTGACATTGTACTAAATTCTAATCCAATTTGAAACCACCCCTTATCGAATGGATCAAGCTGAACTTTTAGAGTTAAAGAAGCAATTGTCTGATTTATTATATAAAGGTTTCATTTGACCTAGCACATCACCATGGGGTTCCCCAGTCTTGTTTGTTAAAAATAAAGAAGGTTAAATGATACTATTCATTAATTATAGAGAATTGAATAACATCGCTGTGAAGAACACATATCCTTTTTCTCATATCAAAGATTTCTTTGATCAACTCTAGGGAGCTCATTATTTTTCGAATCTTGACTTGAGGTTGGAGTACAATCAGTTGAAAATAAAATAAGAAGATGTTCCAAAGATCGTGTTTTGTACTAGATATGGCCATTATGAATTTTAGGTTATGCCTTTTGGGATAACCAATGCACCTTCTGTATTCATGGAACTTATAGATAAAATTTTCCATGAGTTCTTGGATAAGATTCTGGTTGTATTCATTGATGATATTTTGGTTTTTTCCAAATGTAAAGAAAAACATGAAAGTAATTTAAGGGTTATCTTTCAAACATAAAAGAAAAGAAACTGTATGTAAAATCCAGCAAGTGTGAGTTTTGGTTACATCAAATTTGATTCCTTAGTCACATTGTTTCAAAAAATGGCATAAAAATTGATCCTTCTAAAACATAAGTTGTTGAAGAATGGCCAAAACCTACAAATATAACCAAGATCAGTATTTTTATTGGTTTGTAAGGTTATTATCGGAGAATTTTTGAGAATTTTGCATCATTATCTAGTCCAATGACTATGTTAACTTGAAAAGGTGTTATGTTCATCTGGACAAAAGAATGTGATGATTGTTTTCATGAATTGAAAAGAATATTGGTGAATGCTCCAGTTTTGGAACTTCCTTCCAGAAATGGTGAGTTTGTTATCTAAAGTGATACTTTGTTGATAGTAATTGGTTTTTTCCTTATGCAGAATGATATGGTAATTGCTTATGCTTTATGTTAGTTGAAAACTCATGAGTTAAATTACCCATCAATGATTTGGAATTAGATGATATTTTTTTAAAAAAATTTGGAGGCATAATTTGTATGGAGTAATGTGTGAAATATATACTGATCACAAAATTTTAAAGTATATACTCACTTTGAATGAATTGAATATAAGGCATATGAGATGACCAAAATTAATCAAGGAATATGATTGTACAATTCATTCACATCCGGGAAAAGAAAATAAAGTAGAAGATGCTTTGAGTCGAAAAAATAATGTTTCATTAACCATGCTATGTTTGGAATGAGATCCATTGGTTTTTTATTTGATGAACTTCGATATAGAAGTTTTTTGTGCATGATGTTCTTCTGTATTGTTTCAGGTGTTAGTGAGATCATCAATATAAGACAGAATTAATCAAGCGCAAAAGAAAGACAATGGGTTGCAGAAAAAGGTAGAGCGGGTTCATAAGTGTATATTTCCTGAATTTAACATTGACAATGATTGTGTTTTGAGGTTTGGGAAGATATTATATGTGCCTTGTGATTCACAGTTTAAGAATTAGTGGTTATGTGAGGTACATAGTTCCCCATTTTTAGTTCATCCTGGTTGTACTAAGATGTAAAGAGATCATCGGGAGTATTAATGGTGGGATGGAATGAAAAGGGATATTGCTGCTTATACTATGAAGTGTTTGACTTGTTAGCAGGTTAAAAAAGAGCGACAATTACTGATAGGGATGCTTCAGTCTTTACCGGTGCCAAAGTGGAAGTGGGAAAATATATTAATGGACTTCATTGTAGGATTACCAATGTCATCTCGATGTAATAATGAAATTCAGGTTATTGTTGATCAATTGACTAAATCTGCTCATTTAAATCCTATTCGAGATACTTTCCCTCTAGATCAACTATCTCAGTTGTATGTTAAATAGATATTCATGTTACATGAAGTTCCCCATTCCATTGTATCTTATCATGATCCCCGGTTTACTTCTAACTTTTGGAATGGACTTTTGAAGTCGTTGGGTACTAAATTAAATATTAGTGCAACTTTTCATCTACAATTAGATGAGCATTAAGAACGAACAATTAAGATCATGGAGGATATGTTACGTGATTTCATGATAGATTACCAAGGAATTTGGGACCATCATTTTTCATTGGTTGAGTTTTCTAATAATAAGAGTTTCATTCCAGTCTACAGATGGCTCTATTTGAGGCATTATATGGAAAGCAGTGTCGGACTCCTGCTTTTTGGGACGAAATAGGGGAAAGGAAGCTGATGGGACTAGAATTGGTAGAAGAGATGGCAGAAAATGTTCAGTTGATTTAGAAGCACATGAGAATAGCTCAGAGTCGACAGAAAAGTTATGCGGATAACCGGGGGAAGGATCATTCTTTTGAGGTAGGTGATCATGTTTTTCTCAAATTTTGTCAATGTAAAAGTTTGATGCATTTTGGAAAGAAAGTTAAGCTGAGTCCAAGGTTCATTGGACCATATGAAATTCTGGAGAGAGTAGGATCAGTTTCATACCGAGTGGCTTTACCTCCGAGTTTTTCCCAGGTACACAGTTTTTTTCATGTTTCAATGTTAAAGAAGTACATGGAAGATCCATCTCATGTTTGGAGTCTAGAGGTAGTTCACCTGGAAGAGAATATTTCTTATAAGTTAAAACCGGTCCAGATTCTTGACCATAGGGAGCATGTGTTGCGGAATAAGGTGATTCATCAAGTAAATGTTCTATGGAAAAACCATATAGTTAAAGAGGAAACATGGGAATCTGAAAATGAAATTAGAGATAAATACCCCCACTTATTTGATAAGTAAATAAATTACGGGGACACAATTTCCTAAAGGGGGGAAAGATGTAACAACCCATGTAATTAAAGAATAATATATTTTCATATCTATGTATATTTAAGAATTAGATAGTGTTTTAGAGGATTAAAAAGAGAATAAATCCAATCTTAAGCATAGAATACTGTAATATTTTTAAAAGATTCTTTTACCACCTTTCGATGGAGAACCATTTTCAAATCAATCTTTTGAAAATTTTATAATATCTATTTGTCAAAATAAAATTATTATTTAGAGTTGGGACATTGATATTGACTTTGGATAAATTTTTGGTTTTTTTAGACAATATTCATTTTTAATGAATTGTGAAAAATACTGCATTTTACTTCAAAACATCATTTTCATCTAATTTTATCATATGGATATATTATCTTTTTACTTGGTTTTAAATATTAATTAAAATAAATTTTTACCATTTAATCCAATGGTGGTCATTAGAGTTAATTTCACTATGAAATTGGACATAAACAATTGTCAATATTTTGATAGATATTGTTTTATTAAAAACATGCTATATCTTTTGACAATGGTAGTTATTTTTAAATTAATTACTGCAATTTCTATGTTTGTAATTTCTTAAAATGGAGTCAATATTTGGAATCATAAGGTCCAAATTATGTAATTAAGACTTTTTTTTGGAAATTATGAATAGTAATGACGTCAACTATCATTAATTATCATGATTAATTAGTAATCGGGTAGTTAATGGTAATAAAACAATATCATAATAATATAAAATGACCCCAAATTTTTTCAAAATCCTTTTTTTGAGTTATGGACGACCATGGGATTCCATGTGCCAAACTTTGGGACCCCATGGAATCACTTTAGTGTGCTAGTGACCTTTTATTATATTAATTTTGAAGGGAAAGTATAACCAAAGTATGTATCACCTAAGTAATACAATTTTAGTTTTGTTTATATAAATGATATATTAGACTACAAATAGTCAATGTAATGCTAAAAAAATTCCTACATCATGGTAATTTTATTATAATTGTTAGACATTAAATAAAGAAATTTTTTTATGACCCCATTATGATGCAACGATTACCTCATTATTGAACGATTTAAATAAAATGAAATGTTAAATTAAAATATAAGATATAAACTAGTCAAAAAAATGTTTTGTGGGTGGATTTAGAGCCCTTATCACCTTATCCTATAAATATATCATTGTGGTACCTTTCAAATTCCAAAAATCATCTTATAATAATGTAACATTTCAAGACTTTCCAAAAGTATCCCTCCCCTCTCTTAAAAAAGTCCCCCACATCTACCCACTTACCCACACCTCTCATGTACTTATCTCATCCAACCCCTACTCATACTATCTCTCCGCATCCCAATCGTAATCCTAGAATCATTACCTTAGGCACAAATCTCTTCAAGAAACCCTTTTGGTTCAAACCAAGGGGAGTTACCCGATTTAAAGGTAATGTCTTCTCTTATGTCCTTTAGTTTTATTTTGATTCTCCAACACCCTAAACTCTTTTTATTCATTTCTTTTGTAACAAAACCAGTATCATAAATATACAAGGATGATGTTTTGATAAGTATTCGATCTAAACATACACACAACTCCATCTAATGGTTGAAGAAAATACTATTTATGTGGAAGACAAACTACTGCCTCACGAAATGATGATTGTTCAAATATCTCTTACCACCTCTCATGGTGTCCATTAAGATGTCACTGTATTTATATATGATATATATAATGTTTATTTTTTCCTTATTCTTCTTTATTTTTCATTTATGGAATACCTGTATGGTTTTCATAATGGATAAATGCCATAATTTCAATTTAGGAAGTGCACACTACCACCCCCTGAAAGTGATTGGAATCGTTTATTCCATATATGGGATGTATATTGGATGGAGTTAATAATATTTTATATGATATTACACTGGAATTATTATGTTACTTTATATAAATTTAATTTTCTTCCATTAAATATGAAATATAAATGAAAGTAGCGTTCATGTGTACGAGCGGCTTACCGTCTCCATGAACGGTTCATTTCATTTCTTACCTCTAAATGTTATTTACTATTATAAGTATATGTATATGATGGATATATATGATATATATGATATCGAAATCATGAATATCATTATGGATATAATGAATATTTTACCACATTATCAACTTGTAATTATAAGAAGTTTATTTTTGACTTAATTACCAAATAATGACAAAACGAACATTATGAACTTAAATGATTATAATATATTCATAAAATGGTAATAAGTGATATTAAAGGAACAATGAAATTGAAAAGGATAATAAACAATATTAAATTAACTCTAGTATATTATTCAGGAGATTAAAGAATGACCGAGTCATGTCGGACACGAGGTAAGGGACTTCGTCTCAATCTCCATTCATTGAGGTATATTTTATTTTATACACAACTTTCTTTTATATGGTGTATATACACCCTTTGACTTTTACTTTTATTAAAAAGGAATATTTTCTCTATGATGTCTTTTACTAAACAATAAAAACAATGTTTCTTTTTAACACACATGGTGACAATGACCTTTCCGATGCCGCGAGTATAATTTGATCTTTAGCTTCCTCAAAAAGCTGTAATGTTTTGAAAAGAAAATAAATATCATATAATCTTCTATGTATTTTGGTATTAAAAATGGTTTTGATATTTGATTTTTTATATCAATTTATTTGTGTTATATATTGTGATTTAAATGTGAAAATGGTTTCTTTCCTTTATATTTTATTTTTGTCTTAGGATTTTATAATGGTACTTGGACATTTGACAGGTGGTTACTTGATAAACCAATGACGGGAGGTTCCATGAATACCAGGATGGTTGGATACATTATAACCTCCAATTAATTGGGTATGGATGTCATTTGTATGGCTATTACATTCAGTGATATTTGTGGAAGTCGACCATATGGTTATTCCATTTAAGTATGTTTAAGTCCCAAGTTACATATATATTTTATGTGTTATTTATATAGGTTTTATGGTGTAATTTTGGTTACAAAAGGGTAAGAAATTATCTTTTATTCATGAAGTGTTTTTACTACATCATAAGGGTGAAAAGAATTACTTATGATAAATTATTCATGGTTCACTTTTTGTTTTGACAAACTAACATTTTTCCATCGTTGTGTATCCCTTACTAAGATTTATATGTTCATAACAATTTTTTTTAAATTTTTTTCATAGGAATAAAGTGGAATAGGGTCAAGGATAGGATCAAGGAAAATCATGTTGTCTAAATCATGGAACTGGGAATCAGTTTTTTATAAAGAGTTTTTAAATTTTTGAAATAAAGTGGAAACTGAGTAAAAGTGTCTACTTTGTCAATTTTGAGATGTAATAGTTATGGCCTAATTCTCTAAAACTCTAAACCTGAAAAGATCTTCAATGTGAATTATTAATTTAATTACAGTTTAAGTAATTTTTTTAGGTTGGGTCCTTATATGTAATGTAGTCAGACAACATGCCAAAAGGTCAAGTTAAATCCTTTAGAACTACTTCACGTGTTATTGGGCCATCAAATGAAGTAGTACCAGGTAAATTGTTAATTAAATAAAATTATTCCAAGGTTTTGATTGATTCATGTTCTAAAAATTAATTAATAATTGAAAATGATAATAAAAAATTGGTAATTAATTTTCAAGAAATGAATCCAGAACATATGGTAAAAATCGAAGGGGTAAATGTTGAGATAAAAAGAAATTATAAAAAACTTTATGTTCATTTCTTTGTAAATAATATACCTGAATACCTATATTTGTTTACCCCTAGTAGAGTTTGATGTAATTTTGGACTTGTATATGATTTTCTTTTATCATGAAATGATTGACTGTAGATCTAAAAAGGATTACTTTCAGAAAGATGTTCCATTTTTGTACCAGAATGATCCCTAACATTTGATAACATAACTGGAAGCTGATAAAGTAGTATGAGATGGAAATGAATATTACCTTGCATATATTTTTAAAAATAAATTACCTATTCATATTAATGATGTTTTTGTGGTAAATGAGTACCTTGATATTTTTTATATGTGTTTCATGGTATAATAGCTGATACGGAAGTAAAATTTACTCTTGAAAAGGTTCTTGATACTAATAAAATTTCAAAACACCCTTATTGAATGGATCAAATTTTACATTTAGAGTTAAAGAAGCAATTGTTGGAGTTATTAGATAAAGGTTTCATTTAACCAAGATCATAAACATGGGGTGATCATATTTTACTCAAAACGAATGATTTTTCAATGGTACATTTCATTAATTATATATCCTGGAATAACATCAATGTTAAGAACATGTATCATTTGCATCATATTGATACTATGCATGATCAGCTCCTGAGAGCATAGTTTTTTTTCAATGATTGACATTAGGTCGGGGTACCATCAGTTTGAAGAAAAATAAGAAAATGTTATGATGATAATGTTTCATACAAGATATGGACATTATGAATATGGCATTATGCCTTTTGGGTTAACAAATGCACCTGATGTATTCGTGGATCCTAAGAATATAATATTCGATGAGTTGTTGGATATGTTTTTGGTTGTGTTTATTATTGATATATTGGTATATTATAAAAATAAATAAGATAATGAATTTCATTTTAGAGTTTTCATAAAAACCGTAAATGAATAGAAACTGTATGGGAAATTTAGCATGTATGAGTTTTTGTTATTAAAAATTTCATTCCATGGTCACATTGATTCTAAAGATTTCATAACTATTAATCATGCTAAATATATATTTTTTCCTATATCATCTCATATAATATCTATATAAAAATCTATATGTTGATTATATTAAATAAAAATTAACAATTATATTTTTTGAATCTATTCCAAAAGATATTTCTTCTTCTAAAAACATTAAAATAAAATACATTTTAAAATATTATTAAGTATTTTATGTATACCTAGATAAATCATTATTTTCAGTGAATTCTCAAAATTGATTTTTTTTAAATATTTAATTGTATGATTTAGAATTGAGATTAATTTGTTGATGTAAATTTTCATAAAATGGTACATTTTATTTACACAATTCTCTAATATAATTCAAACAATCCATTTTTGGGGAAAAAATATTATTTGGAAAATAAAATGCCTTTAGTAAAAATGTAGTTATTATTTAATAAGAATATACCAAAATATTAATAATAAGGAAAATCTATATATTTATTTAATTATAAAGGGATTTTTATTCATAACCTCTAATTTAATGTATATTTTCTTACATACACATATAAATAACATTATTTCTATGTTGGTTTTATCTCAGTGTGGCTTGTCATGTACGATATCGATCATTGTGAATCTAATTAAAAAATTTATGGATATTATATTATAAATCATTTTGAAAATTTTATCCTCTAACATTTTACCTCATGCTTACTAAATTGTTATTGAATTTTCTAAATAGCCTTTCATGAAATACCACATCATAAAAAACATTAATAAATCATCTACTTGAAAAATTAGGAAATTATTAAGGTTTCCTAAGATAACAGATATTATGTTTCAATGTATGATAAAATCACAAAAAAAATAGTGATAGAATAAAAAACTAACTACCATAAATTGATAAAAAGTGATAGAGATTATGTTCAGATAAATGTTAGCCACAAAAAATCATAAATCCATGATAGTTTAAAAGGCCATTGATTACATAGTATAAAATGTCAAAAAAATAACATTTTTGTGTCCCAAAATACCATTCTAGTAGTTGAAATTTTTATTTCTATATATTACAAGAACATAAGTGGATTTACTTAATTTGAATATATAATTTCAACATTTAATAAATTTCAGCAACAAACTCATCCTTTACAATGATTTTTGTGTATACTTTTTTCATGCCTAATGAATTGGAATAAGCATCTATAGATCAAACAATCTAAAAAATAATATCTATATATTCCGACTTTCATTAGAAATTAAACAAAAAGAAAAAGGTTGTTAAATTATAATATTTTTATCCAAAATGAATAAACCATTACATGATGAAAAGGTATTATAATCAAAAAAATTTAAAATTAATACCCAAAGTCAAACCTAGGTCATTTAACAAATAAAAATACATAAAACATTAAAAAACTATTCTAGAATAATATTTAAACACAAATATTTGATGTATTTGATCATATATCTTCATAAATAAATTGTAATAGTTATACTCAAACCAGATAAATTAATCTTAATGTCTCACACTAAGATTCATTTTCCCAAATCAGATAATCTATAATATTTAATAATAATATGCATAAATATCCCAAATCATCATAAAACCTCAATATGATTCAAAGAGATATTTCATCCATTATTTATCTTATATAAACCAATAATATTATATTTTTCTTATTCCAATAATAATTTAAAAATTATAGTGACCCTCTTATGGAATTATAATAATCTCGTAACCAACAAATCATTTACCCAAAAAATATAATCTAAATTATAAACTCTATGTCCCAAAAATAAAATTATTATTTACCCATAAAATCATTTACCTAATTTTAAAGTTTCATACTAACTAGGAAATCATGTAGGCCAATGGAAGAAAATTAACCATTATAACACTTTGGTTGTAGACTCAAAACATATGGATTTTCTATATGTGATGGGTTGTCACACATCAGATGATATTTTATTAGAATAAATCTACATTAGTATAATAATTATAAATTTAATATATATGAGAAATATCCTCGAAAATAAAATTAATATATTATCCAATAATTAATTTTTTACCACAATGTTTATCTAAAACCTTTCATTTTTCCATCCATTATGTACTAAAAAAGTTCATATTAAAACATAAATTTATCCATACCCTTTGTTGGGTCTTGAAAATTCCCCAAATGGGAAATCCAATTACCCCTAAATATGGAAAAGGACCGAACCAGTCCACGTACAGGCTCCCAGCAACAGTATGCAGCCGGTTCGGTGAAACACCCTACCACAGACACTATCGTTCAAAAAATGGGGGGCAGAGTGCCTATGCGGGCACGAACCAGGAAGACCTCTGGACGTCAGGCCTTTCCACCGCTGCGAGCCGCCCCCTCCCTGGACCGCTGTCATTCGCGGGATAGAAGCGGAGAGGTATGCGACCACGGAGAAATCATGCGGATCTCAGTTCCAAAAATCCCTGGTTTACTGAGTCATCCGCGGGTGGGTAATACTTTATGGGCTTCCGCAAAAAGTGTCGTGTGCCCGTCAATACGTCCTCTTCGTGACTCTATAAATAGTCATCGAGAGGGTCAAAAAATGAAGAGAGGAAGGATGGTCGAAAACCCATGGGGAGACGCTGGAGAGATTGCTCCAAGCGGTAAAGTCCCGCGACCATCCACGAACCCCATATCGTCCGCAAATGAACTCTTCCACGTAGAGGAGAAACTAGTCTGCAAACCACATGTGGCTAGCTCCTCCACGACCAGCCCATAGAGGCCATTTCCTTCGTGGATAGTCACTCTACGGCCACCCCCTCTGTGGACCAACATCGTTTGCGAAATGGAGGCAGGAACCCCTCATATAACCCCATTACCTACCTCATTTTTCTATGTTCATCTTGAAAGGGCCGACCTTGCGTAAGTCCCACACAAACCATTTCCATTTATCTCTTACCTAGTCATCATGACCACATGATGTTAATCTGTATGGCCCCCTTCTTATCCATGTGACATTAAACTATATGGAAATAGTCCTCTATACATGACTATAAAATGTAGCTTTCTCAATCATTCAATAACAGGATGCCTCTTGTTCTAGGTAAGAGATTCCTTACATGCCAAGCATAAGATTCTTAATGCCATGATCACAGTTGCGTACTTTCAAGAGCATTGGAATATATTCAAACATTCCATCACTCCACCTCATGCTTTGTGTGTCCTTCATTCGGATATTCATCCACTTCCATGCCTGAAGGGACCCCCTAACAGCCTGGTCCCATGCCGCATCAGCTCACCTACGGTCCTAGGCCGACACCCCTGATGACTTTTGACAACATTTTGAGTTAGGTCATGTGTTTCAAATATGGTTAGCAGTCGACCCTCATTTTTTTGTCCCCATTTAAGGCTAACTAGATATGGATGCTGTGTTTTGAACATGGTCAACTGTTATCCTCCATCCCCATGTCACCCACATTCAGTTCCAAATTTCTGGCATGTAATTCACACTTTTCATCTCACTTTGTTCGGACAGATTCCAACGCCATTGGCGTTATCCCGCTGGTGCACTTGCGCATAGGCATTGTCCCCCATTATATTCTTCAACAAACCAATGGGATGGGATTCCCTCATGGCCAGACATGAGGAAGACACCTCGGGCCTCCATCTTAAAGTAATTCCCAATCTCCATTCATATGGGGGACCATCTCGGTGTAAGACCCTATTTTTGGGCCGCCCCCATGCGTAATCCCCATCGCACTTCCCACGGACGTACCTTCCACAACGTGATCGTCTAGTCACTACTGCCTCTTGTTTCTCACACCAATCATGACTCACGTGGGCTTATAGTAAGCATAAACCATTACATCCTCTCTTGGGCCACCTAAGAGTGTGAGATCCATGCCATCCGATGAATGTGGACTATGATTCCCCACAACATGGATACATAGGAAGCCTCAAAGAGGCTCAAGCCCGATCACTATCGTACCCCTGGGTCCACATTCACGCCGGTTCTCCGAAATTCCCATCCTAACTACATGGACTTGTATTCCCCACCACAGGGATACGTAGGAAGCCTCCAAGAGGTTCCAGACAGATCACAATCGGACCCCGGGTCCACATTCACATCAGTTCTCGGAGATTCTTATTTGAACTAGGTGGACTTGGATCCCTGTCTCCTAGTAAGGGTATGTAGGAAGCCTCCCGAAGGTTCATTCCCAACACATGGTCGATCTGAACATCTTCATGTCGGTTCACCGCACCAACCCCATGTGACCTAGAGCGTAATCCCCATACCAAACCGAACTACATATATTCTAATTCCTCTCATAGGGATATGTAGGAGGCTCGTACCATTGGTTTAATCTAAATTATAAAGTCATTATCCATCCCCCTGGATAAAAATAAACTCTAGAGTTCCTGGTTATGAGGATTTAAAATAGTGCCATCTCAATGTGTCCAGACTCCTTGGGGACATTAATCCAATGAGGGATGGTAAACCTCGGGCATAAATGATCCTGAACCCCTCTATCCAACTGACTATTTCCATCCATGCGTAATCTGAGGATATTATGCTTCAGTATAAACCAATGATTCGCGAACATATGAATACGTATTCAATCTATAAAAGTGTCCCAGAACATGCAATATTTCACCAAACAAGGGTGCGATGAGACTGACTTCCCATCCTCTGGACCAATGTGAGGTCTTAAGCATCGCTGGTCAAACCACCAAGCGAACGCATGCCTTTGGAAAGCAGGTGCACGTATTGCTGGATATAAAACCGTTGGGCATTTCGAGTTGAAAATGGTGCACCCGATATGAGTGATTAAACAGAACCCAATCTTATCTAGTCAACTGTCAGGGAGCGCACGTTTCTCCCCCACGATCCTATCTTGCGCCGCGAGACACCCTTAAACTAAATGCAAAAAAATTGTGAAGAGATGTCTTCATATCCTGTTAAAAACATAATGATTACAAATACCTAATACAGTTATCAAAAATTAACATTATTCACCTTAAAATTGCATGTTACGAAACCATAGTGTTGGAGAATTTAACATTTTGAGATTTTAAATGGAAAAACATTGTTTGATAGCATATAAATATTTCAATTTAAATGTAATTATTATAAAACTTATGTTAAATTGACTAGTAAAAATATGAATAAATAATTTGTGAAATAAATATATTTTCCAACTCATTATGATTATATTGTAAATTTATTATGAATTAATTTTATAATTTTTAGTATATTCATTTTATTCTACAAAAATTATATATTCATCAAAATATGTTATCTTGATTTATATGAGGGAATAATAGTGTTTTTAAAGATAATTTTTTTGAAAGAAATTAATTACATTTATAATTTATAATGTTGATATTATCTTAGAATTGTATAGCTAATTTTCTAAACATAATAAATTCTTGAGGAGAAGTAAAAATACATATTATTATTGAAAAATATATATTGTTTCAATGTTTATTAGTATGTAATACTATGATTAGGAATAGTTTAAAATTTTTACTCACTTAATTTTAATAAAAACTAATCTAAATATTTTTATGAAATTAATATTATTCAAGAATATAGTAAAAAAATGTTATATATATAAAAGATAATTTTTCCTGATTATTTTTTCATTGGGGTTGGCCTACATTATTTTAAATTAAATGATAAACCTCAATATTATATATTTTTATCATAAATTCAATATTTAAAATTATTGGTTCCAAATTTAGTAAATATTTCCCCTTTTATGTTCAATATTAATACTAACCATAATAATGTTTATTACCATGTCAAATGGTATATGAGGTAATTTATGATATAAATTATATAATAATAATAATTTAATGATAAAAAACATAGCTAAATTTATTTTATTATTATATATTGACAATAATAATATATTGGTAAAATTTAAAACACTTTGGACCCTAGTGGATGTGGTCATGGACTTATAATATTTTATTTTTTGAAATTTAAATCATATCCCACTATAGTTTTTTAAAATGTGTATCATTTTTAATACCGTGTATTCAAGAGGGTATGTTATGATATAAACAATATTTCTAAATTTAATCAATTTAAATTCATCATGTTAGTTTATTTTTTTTTACTACACATATATTTACCAAAAATTATTTCACAATGCTGATTAAGTAATTATTATATTATGGGAAAAATAAAATAAATGATATTTTAAATACTAAAAATATATAATTTTTTATAAATATTTTTAATAATTTAATTTTATAAATTTTATTGATAGTTTAGGTATATAATAAAATAGTTTTTTTTCATACTGTAATTGTGATTATGATATTATTTAATACTATGTAATGAATACTCTAAAAAGTTCCCGTTAATAATATTTTATAATAAATATGTATTTTTAATTATTAAAAATTATTAAAAATTATAATATATACATATTGATTAGGATAATTTTAAAAATATCATACATGGTCCAATTTTTCATAATGGTTCATTTTATTATAAATATATTTTCCCTCAATGAGTAAAAATCGATGATGTTATTGTAATAGAGTAGGATGTTTAATAATGGTTAAAACCAAATGATGAGGTTATAAATATTGTGAAATCATATATAATTTTTATTCTGAGTTTATTTAATCAAATAAGAAAATTATATTTGGAGTGAATGTTTTTTGTGCCATTTTTTATAAATATTAATTTATGATAGTTTTATTTTTTCAGAAATTCCTAGAGTTCCATACACCTCTATTTTAAAAGGGAAGAACATTATCTCATTTATTCGAACTTAAAAACCCATTTAGATCACTATAGAACTTCCCATATGATATCATGGAATACCTACCCCCATTATAGTTTTATTTATTTATACATAACACAATTTATATTAGTATTAACATGTTAATAAAAGAATAATTTCTAAATAAGACGTATCAATTTTAATCGATTGTTTATATTCTATTTATTCTTCCACATAAATAAATATTATTAAAACATGATAAAAAATTAAAATATACTCAATTTAATGATATTTATTTTTGTCATTTTATTTCCTATATCCATGTCCACATGCATCAAATAGAAAAATAATTCAACTTCTACATGTATGGAGGACTACCACAATGCCAACAAATGTAAGTTGTTTCCCATCACAATATCATGGAAATGTATATAATGACTGAATTATTGTTCATATTTGATATTAATTACATATTTATTACTATTATATTTACTTATTAATGACATTATTACAATTCTATGCACTAAAAAATAATGATGTCTTTCATGTGTATGTGGGGACTACCACCTCCAAAAATTGGTGAGATTTTTTTTAATCAACCCATCAAATAGATGATATATATAAATATTTTATGAATTAATATTATATATTTTATATAATTATAATTTTTTAATTATTATCAAATAATTTCAAACATTTCATAATTATGATTTAAAAAATTGTAACATTTCTCATGCATACATATGACCTATCATCTCTATGTTTGTAACATTATTCATTTTCATAATACTATTTAATAATACTATTTAAAGGTAAAAATAATATATACACGTGATAAAATATTAATGAATATAATTTTATATTTGATTGAATACTTATATCTCTAACCATATTAAACCTAGAAATGTCATTCTAGCAATATGAACCGAACATCATTAAGACATTTGATGTGAACATAACTAACTAGATAATTAAACATATTATGATAATATGTGATATAAGTTGAATATTAAACATGAAAATGGTTCTAAATAAGGAATAAAATCAAAATCATTAAAACATTCATGAAAAAAACATACATGTTGTGTTAGACTATAGGTAAGTTAGATCCTTTTTTAAACCAACCTTTAATGATCTTCTTCAAAAAAATATTCAAATGTGAGAAGGAATATGTTTTTAATATATGATTAATGAGTATAATTTCTTTCCATTATGATTTTATAATGCATCGGTACATTGTTTAAAAGTTTACATTGTTAATTTCAATTAAATTTTTTATTTTTTATTTGAATAGTTCTTTCTAAAAATTTATGATTTAACGATGAAAATGTTATTTTTGATAAAAATGTTTTTATAAAGAAATATTTCATATTTTATTATTGTGACATGTTTTTATTCTTTTTCTGATGAATTTTTATTTCATTATTACCCAATATTGGGGGGTTACATGATAAACCATGAATTTTTGGACATTTTGTTATCCAATGTATATAGTTTCATGATAAACCTTAGAGGGGTAATTATAGAATAACCACCAATGTATTAGATACTATGGATATAAAAGTAAACCATGTATCTAATCTATGTATGAGACAAAATGCGAAGTTTATGATTTTATTAATTGATAATGATAATATATTTTTATGGTTACTATAAGATTAAATGTGAAGGTTAGTGATGAGTTTTTATAATGGATGCTCAAAGGAAATGTATGGATGTTAACTCTGTAGGACATCCCTGAGTAGCTATGGTGGGCACTGCAATGATACCCCATAATCCAAACATTGTTTATTTTTTTATACGTTATATAATATAATTCATTGAGTATGTTTTTTTAATATAGAAATTATTAATTCCATAATCTCAATAAATAATGTGATTATGGTACGTATATTATGTATTTTAATGTTTTCACTAGGGTAATGTTTCTTTTTTTTATGTAACATAATTAATTTATTGTGTTAAAGACTTATTTTAAAAAACATATCATAGGTATTACATAATATAAGGTAAAATATTGAGTCCAATATGAAATTTTGATGATATATTTGGAAAAGAAACCATATATGTTTACTATTATAACATATTCTTATATTTAAAAGGATCATTTAAAAAAAATTCAATTTGAATTGCTTGTTTATTTTTAAATAATGTTATGTAATGTTGATTTATTTATGAATATTGAATAAGATATTATTTATTTGGATTTCCATGTTACAAAATAATTAAATATTTCCCATTTATTTTTGGACAATTTGATTTGCACCTTAATAATTCTTTTTACCAGGATAAAACTTGACTTTGGTTACATAGTTTAAATTTTAAATTATAATAACTTTAAAATGATCCAAAACCTTATCTAAATATTATTTGATGAGAATGTTCCTACAATAACCATTCTAGGGTAAAATAAATGATTTTTTTATGAAAAATATATGATATTATGACCATTGTAATATTTTATTGAATAAAACATAAAAAATGTCACAATTAGTTTTTAATACGAGTAAAATTTAAAATATTGTGTCATCTAGTGTAATTTTTTTATAAATATTACTTTTAATAATATATGTTTTTAATTCATCATCACAATTTATTTTTAACATTTAATAAAAAAATCACCTTAAATTCATTATAATGTTGAAGCAGTAATTAGTCAGTTATTAGAAAAACAGTTAAACGATAATGAAAATTTAATTTATTTTTAAATTGATACAATTTATATAATTTTATAAAGTTATAGATAAAATTTACTTGTGAGTGATATATTTAAAAAGGTGCTTAAATTATATGTTTTATTTTGATACAATGATATTAAAAGTAATGAATAATTCTAAAAAATTGATATTATTGATATTATATATACATATTAATTTATTTAATGATATCAAATTCATAATAAAAAATATCCATGTCATTAGGATAAGGTTAAAAATATCAACCCATTTCCATTTATGTATTTTGCTTCAATATTATAGTAACAAGATTAACACTCAATAATTAAAAATTCAGGTTGTCGCAGTAAGTGTTAATTGTATTAAATAAGGGATAAAACAAAAAGAAAAGGGTATAAATATAGTAAAAAAATATTTTTTTAATTGTATAAGGTGATTTTAAAATATAATCATATTATATTTTAAAATAATATGTTTGGAGCCGTTATATATTAAATATTAATTTATTTAAATTTTATATTTTTTGAAATTATGAAGATGCACCTCTCCTCTTGTATAAAAGGGAACTTATTCATATCATTCATTCACAACTCAAATCACATTTAATTTTACAATTCCTATCGAAAATACATCAATAGAATATTTGGAATCATTATTGGTGTTTTATATTAAGAAGAAACCCATTTTAGTGGGTTTATATTATTAAGAAAATGATAACTTTAAAAAGAATATTTATCATTTTAAATTGATTTTTTATGTTTTATTTACACTCCAAATCCATAATACATTCTTCAAACATGATAAATTAATAAATACCATATAAATTATATAAGGAGTTGTTATTAAATTAGTTTAATTACATATATATATATATATATCCATTAAATGGAAAAATAATTCATTATTCATGTCTATGGAGAATTACCACCTCTCTAATTGAGGTAATTAATTATATATAACTCCCTCACAAACTGATGTAATTGATTTTAAAAATAATTTTTTTTCTATCCCCTTTCATAAAAATGGATTACATGTCTTATAAAATTAAACTTAATATACCTATTTTATCACACATCTTTAATTAGTGTAACTGAAACTATATGGGGTTTTATTATGATAAAAGTATACATAATACACCTTGTAATGGTTTAATAAATATAATATCATGTTCTTATTTTATGTTAAAAAATATAACTATGATAAATTTCATATACCACAACCTATACATAACCTAATATTGATCATCATATACCATTATAAATAAATTTTATAATTTAGTAATTGTAACTGACATGTTGGATTCAGTATATAAATATGAATAACCTTACTTAAAAATATATGTGAAGAATAATTTTATATTAAATATTTAATAAATAATTCATTTAAAGGTGGAACTAATCTAGAAATAAGATCATGTCAAATTAACGAGTGTTTTTTTATAAAACATATGTATTTTTATAAAGTATTTTTATCTTTAAAAATAATTTATCCTTGTTAGATAAATGAGTTTAATGATATATATATATATAATAAATTTAAATAAATTATTTAATATTAATATAAATGTATTAAAAAGAAATTGAATTGTTATAAATTTATTGAATACATTTAAAAAATGTTTTCATTAAAAATGGAGTTTTATAGAATTTTGAATAGATATTATGAATAATTTAATATTCTCATTGAAATTGTATTTTTTAAATATTCCAGAGTTTTTAAAATCATTATGTTAGAACTATATTATGTTTTTTATATGAAAATGCTGATTTTTAACTGAATACTGATAAATGCATATTTCTTCCAACTATAATTTTTGTCATGTAATAAAATAAATTCAAATTATCGACACTATTTTTTATATATTAATTATTAATGTATGATTCAATATATTAATCATGGTCAAATTTATGATATAAGAATCAATATTAAAATTTACTTTTTCTAAAACAAATATCTTCAAAAATGCATTAATCATAAAACGTTGTTTTGTTGCATTCAGTGTATTTATATTAGAAACTAGGTTGTAACAATTTTTAAAAGATAATAATAAAAAATAGATTCCATATTACTAATCAGAATTTTTAATTATGGAATAAGTTCAATTTCCTTTTTTCCATATTTAATAGTAAACCATGTATCATTTAGTAACTATAGTAAATGGTATATTGTGTTAACCATATATATCATTATGGGATGTGGATAAATAAATATAAAAATACATTTCATAATCTCATTGAATCTATTTATTTTATAAATAATAATAATAATAATAAATTCTTAAATATGTAAATGTTAATCTACATTATTGTTTTCATAACCATGAAGTTATATTATATAATGAGTCATGCATACTATTCCCTAATTCTCAAATATTATGTTCCAATGATATCAATAAGGAAAATAATTTTATAATAATAAATAATATATACTATAAAATTTATGAATAATAAACTATTTCTAATATAGTAATATCTTTTAATTTTTAGTGATTGTGTATTTGTATTAATGTATTTTAGAATATCGAAAAAATCATCCAATAATTATGTGAGATATAAAAAAAGTATTACAAAATAAAAAATTCCATTTTTTGGGTCGAATAAACAATTTCCAAAACAATTATGGTTAACTATAATATAAATTATATGGTAATAATAGTTAGATTTGAAAATTATAATTTTACTGGTGCCTATAACTTATTTTATCTTCAATCCTTGAAAAATATATTAAAGAATTATTTATGGTTCAATATTAATTTTAAATCATAATTATGCATTAATATAAAAAATTGGATTTAATTGGATGAGGATATATTTAATGGTCTATTTTTATTCAATATATTCCTTTTCTTTACTTTATTATAAGTACATACATATTAAAAAATATTGTTACTATATTTAAGGGTAAGAGGGTTTAAGTGGTGGTTTTAATATGTGGTATGTCTCTAAATTCTACCTTATCTTATCTAATTTATATTGCATGAATCTATTTATACCATCCATCCTTATAATTATATAATGTCTCAGAAAACTTCATGGGTCACTCCAAAACTGGTCTCCCATAATGGCCCATGACAAGGACCAAGAGGTGTTCCCAATCCTCCTAGTTTGGATAATTTTGTTCTAAATCAAGATAATGTAGTTTGTATCAATTTATCTAGGAAACAAAAATAAAAATATACAAATATTAATTCAATAATAAAAATATTATGAATAGATGTATAAAAAATAAAAAAATTGCTAAACATACCCCCATGTGACAACATGGGCCACCTCCAAAAAAATGAACCACACTATCTCTAAGTGTAATCCAATGTTGGGGAATGTATCTAATAAATGATAAATCATGTATGTGTGAGTACTAGGATTCTCATTGGGGATAGCAAGCATTACAAATTCCCATTTAATTATCAATAATGTCAAATCCATTATTTTTAGTACAAAAAATATACAAATAAAAATATGTTTTCACATTCAATTCAAATAAAATTAAAACATTTCCATTATTAAGTAATCCTAATTCAAAATTTCATTTACAAATAATAACCGTGGGTATAAAATAAATCTCATGAAAATTATCAAAAAATATTACAGGAGCTAAAAATGTTCCACAATATGATGAACAAAAATATACATTCTATTATATCAAGAAACTGGTAACAAAGAGAAATAGAATACTATAAAAATAGGCGTTGGGGGATCTCAGGGTCTAGTAGAGACGCTATAGAATAATTATCAAATACATCTCACACAATCAATCTATACTAGTACTAGTGACCATAAAAGCATCCCAAACACTTTGTGACATCCCCAATTTCTTGAATGAGGGGCACAACCCATGGGTATTTAGAATATATACTCAAGGACACATGATAGTGTATAATATCAAATAGTGTAGAATGTGTATGTAGGGATCCCACCTAGTTACCAAAGGCATCTATTTTTAGAAAAGTGGAAGTGTGTTTAATCAAGGTATCAAACACACAACCACATACACTCAAATATATATCAATTTATTTACAAAAAGGACCATATTCCCTCTCACCTAAAAAACCCATAATGATGTTCACCCCTTACTAAGTCAAAAACAAATGAAGAATAATCCACTTAACTAATATAACAACACATATCACAAATTTATAACAATTCCATTTCCTGGGGTTTTTCTATAGAGGGATTTTCAAATTCCATAATTCATTCCCAATGTGACCAACAAATCCCATTATTTTCAAAGGAAAACAAAATATTTACAAAATACTATTTATAAACACATTAAAATTACAAAAAACATTTACAATACATATTTAAAGAAAAGGAACCAAACAATTAAAAACAATATTCAAACCATTTTTAAATCATTGTAACCCATTTTAAAAGTTTAAGAGAATGTATAGGAACCATGTTTGGGGCCACATTCCATGAACCATAAAAACAATATATATATATATATATATATCATATTAATTTAATATAAAAATGTAAAATGAATTATAAAAACAATTATTCAATCATGGAATTAAAATTAAATTCATTTTCATATAGAACCTACCTAAAATTCAATGATCACATCCTTTGACAATATAAACGCATTCCTTCTCATTCCCTTTTAAGTAAATATACAGTTTCGAATATTTAAGGAAATCAAACCCCTATGTACATATTTTGATAGTCAATAATGGACACCAGTGTATGTACACAGATGTTTACACATGCATATAACCCTTTACACATGAACACATATTCATTTTTATATATACATGTATGTACAACATTCCCCATTGTATATATTCATCCTATAATGTGTGAATATATATAAATGGGGAAGATTCATATAAGAATGTATAGTTATTCATATTATATTAATTAATAGACAAAAACATGTTGAACCTACTCCAATGAGGTGCGCGATGTGTTACAACAACATTATGAATCCAAATTATTCTAAAAAGAATAAAAAAATTTAGATAAATAAAATGAAAAAGATAATGTATCTAAAACTAATGGTAGGTGGACAAATAATATATTAAACCCTTATCCTTTGGTGGTGGATTCTGAAAAAGACTATAATATAACCTGAGAGACCATCTTCTCACCTAAATATATACCCACCATGGATAGTTGTCCATAAATTTTGTTGAAGTCTAGAGAAAAAAATTATTATGTGGGGGAGCTCGAGAGAGGGGTTTCTGGATGCATGATGATAGAATGGGGTTCGTGGTAATGACCCAATTCATATGGGAGATGTAAAAATGATAGAGGAAATTAAAAATAAAAAGAAAAAATAAAAATAAAATAAAGTACATTATTTTTAAAAACCAAGACATCCACATGTTTTGTGAATGTTTTACAAAAATTTGTACCATCCATGTGCATTCCACTATTTAGGCCAAACACTTCCACATAGTTACCCTTAATAAAATTCATTGTTTAAAAAACAATTAAAAAATAGTTCCAATCAACAATTTCAATTAATATATCCCAACCACATGATTTTTAAACATTTAAATAAACTATTCACAAGACATGCATCGCAACAGAGACCAACATGGTCACACGAATATAAATAACATATTTAATACTAACTATGAAGGATAAACATGGAAAATAAAAAATGACACCAAGATTTTAAATTTATGAATGATGAATTCTTGAAATAAATAGTGTAGAAATTAATAATTAAATAATATAAATTATTAATGTGTATTTATAAGTGTGAAATAATTATCCCCTGAAAAACACTTTCAATCCCCAAACAGTCACTCGGCTGCATAAAGAAACAAACATGATCTTGACATGAAATGAATCATAACTAAACAACTGACATTAAGTTGTCCATTTTAAAATTTAAATTTTATAGCCAATCATCAATATGAAAAACCAAAATCATGTTGTTCATTTTAGGGTTTCCCCACCATAACAGACCACCTAGCACTAACAAGAAGAAGAACTGGGAACTACCAACCAAAAAAAGAAAATTGTAACACAAAGGAAACCCATTGAAAGAAACGTGATAAAAGGATCAAACCAATAATAATTTAATCTTTTTCAAAATATAAAAACATCTATAAATCAATAAAAATACGAAACCAAAACTCTTCAACAAATGACCATGCACACAAGAATAAACCACTAATCAAGGACGCCCATCATAAAATGATCATCCACTATAATTTAATGAGGATAAACCCAAAAATATTTTCACAAATATGATACACATAATATTAAAAGAGAAACTACAAGAAAAAATATAATTTAAAATGATTGTACCCCAATAGTGGATAATTTATTGGAACCATAGTTCCCCACACTATAGATGAATACTCAATCTATGATGTGTATCATTCCATAACCTTTTTATAGATCCTTCATGTCTTGAAGCATCTTCTGCACTATAATCTGGAGCTGGTAACCTACAAAATAAATTCCCACATATTGAAGAATATATTATTTAACTTCTCCAAGTCTACATAGATGATAAGTCATTTTAGGTATATGAATACATGTATTATAGTGACAAAACCAACCATACCATAAACAAATGAGTGAGTGGTATCAAAATTAAAATGTGAAAACTGATCAGTGTACCGTAAAAAAATACCCCACATGAAAGGTGAATCTTTTAATTTACTAGTTAACTCTATCCGTAAAGAAAATGATACAAGATCATTGAAATTTTCATTGTCACCTTCACCATTAATTGATATTTAAAAAAAATCAATGATATTTGGTTCACTCCTCTTCTTCAATTCATAAATAATAAACCACTGGATGAATGTTCTCATGATGATCCCCTAATACTTCTTAACTCACAAATGAGAATGAAAGAAAAACATTCCAATTTTCCAGTCAAATTCTTTAAAACATTACTAAGATAACTTACACTCTTACAACATTTGGAGTTCCCAAAATCCCAATTATATTCCCAACATCTTCAATAAACTCTGAATCCTCCCATAGACATTTATTACTACAAAAATCATCCAATAATTATGAAAATTACATCTTCACCATTTCTCTAGGATCTGGGTAGGGCCATAAAGTAGAATATAAATTCCTCATAAACCATCTAGGTATTTTTTGGTGGCATAATCTCAACAAAATAAGGTACAAAACAAGGTCAATATTTAACCATATCATGACCAATTAATATTTGAAACTGAACACCAAGGACATTAACTAACAGATCCCAATAAAAATACAAAAAATATCAAATACAAAAAAAACAACACAACAATATATCAAAACAATCCAATACCCCTCTTTTAAATCCAATATTTTATAAATCACCCATTTAAAAATTTTATTCCCTCTTTTGAAATCATAATCAATTTTCATATTCAAATCCATTTCTGGTCATCCATAATAAAATTAAAATCTTACCCTCACTTTTATATTTCAATCCAAAAATACCATTAAAAATGAATCTCTATTTTAACCGGAACCATTTTTCATTTTCTGAAACATATTTGGATGAACCAGGTCAAATTGTAAATATTAAATATTTACCAGTGACTTCCTCTAAAATGTTGCATATGTGTGCATCTCCTTTAATATTATATCATCCACACATATATAACAAAATTCATTATCCATACACAAAATGATACATATTTCTATCAATTTTTAATAAAAAGGGTAATAAATACAATTTTATCATTAAAAAAATAAAACTAAGAAATTCCCAATTCCCCTTTCATCAGCATTTTCATGAACTTTTCCATATTTGGAATTAATTTCAATTCGAGAAACAAAATTTTTCAATATATAAACCATTTTATGAAATCATTTTCCATTCAAAATTCACTCACACAAACCCAAATCATATTAATTCAACACCAATACCCAAATGAATGGAATAAGTGAACTATTGATCATGCATACCTTAACCACATGATATTATATATCATGCACTACCAATGCACTATGAATTGAAAGCATATTAAACCATGCATGTGTGCTCAAAATTATTTTCTAGGAGATATAAGCATAATGTGTAACACAATATCACATGCATTTTAATCCCCCGACATATAAAAGATCATCAAACTAATAATATCCCAATAGCATACCCCAGGATGAACACTATGGATTCAAATCACAACTACCCATGAAGACTCATGTCTTGTCTCAGGTATCATTCATCAGGAAACAAACCTTGACCTACATCTAAATCCCCAAAAATCATATCTCTGATTTAGATTACATCCTAATAATAAATTTCCATAGCAGATACTATTTTTTATTTTTCCATCCCACTTAGGCCTGCGAAAAGGCAAGGGAGGAATTCCTTATCATCTCGGGATGAGAACTTGTTATTATCATCATGATAATGTTGCTGGAAATGATTTAGATTAAAATACAAATATATATAAATAAATATAAACAGAATAATTAAAATATAAAGAGAATTTTTAGAAAACAATAAAAATAAATGGGTATACATACCTCCATTTCACTTTATGGGAATCCTTAAAATAGTCGTCCACACATGCTTGATGATAAAAAAGAGATGGGGCCTGAAACTAAAATCTGATAAATAATGTAGTTTTGAGCATCATAAATCTATGTGGGGATGCAAATGAAAACCAAATCCATATTCCATAACATTAATATTAAATACATTATTTCTAGTCTTAAATTTGAATATTTAATGAAAGTATTTTCCATTTATTTCAAATATAAGTACAATATTAACACTTTTAAGAAAAAACCCATTTAAACAGTAAGAATAAAATTTATCTCAAAGAAGGAAATACATTTCAATGAAGTTATCAGTAATGGTAAATCGAGATAAAACTGGTCCCCCAATATATTAAAAAAAAGTAATACACTTATTTCAAGTCTATAGAAATGGAGAAAATTGAATACTATCACAACATGTAAAATTGGAACTTATTGTTTTTATAAGTGTGACCTAATAAAAAAGATTTAATATATCTCACAAATTAAATATATATTTGTAATAAATATACACTAACACTTCCCAAACTGCCGTGGACACCATCATTTGATTGAACGAGTGGCACATCCCATTGTAATTTAGACTATATACCCATGGAAACCAGCCAGTGTGTAATATTAGCTACTTTAACATGCGTATAGAGGTCACCCTTCAATCTACCTAAGGATTCTATTGACAATAAATTTAGAGGGGAGTTTTATTAAGGTATCATAAACACACAAACACAAATATATATATATATATATATATATATATATATATATAATAAATTCATTATTTAACATAACAACCTACATATAACCTCAAAATCCTTACTTAAGTGGACCCCCTTACTATGTCACATATAAAAAAATAACAAGACACTTCAATAATCTGATAAAAAAATCACATATTTGTAACATTTATAGTTCATGGCTCATGCCTTAAGATAGGTTCTTATTATTACAGAAAACATTTTCAAATAAAAAAATATGCATAATTATTTAAAAATCAATAATTTTACATTAGAAAACATTATTCCCAAATCCATAACCATTTAAAATATCAATTGACCAACAATAAAATAGAAATTAAATTTTTTTAAATCATGATTAACTAAATGAAAAATTTTAAATGATTAAAATAATACCTATCAAACAATTTGAGAGACAGTTTCCATGACCCCGATCCAAATATATATATCATTATGTATATTTCCTATGTATTTCATATTAAAATATAAATTATAATTTAAAAGAATAATGAAATCATGGAATTGCTATTAATGCCCTAGGAAATGTTATTCTTCCTCAAACATAAGGTGTACTACCTTTGATCATGTCAACATGAGCCTTACCAATCCACTTACATGCATATTAATCATATATTATATTTAAAAGGACACCTAACCCATATGTACATATTTTAATAAAACAAATATGTACTTGGGGATCCTTAGGTATATTATTATACAAACTTATAACCCATTACACTTACCAACACATGGATTTTTATATATACATGTTTGCACAAATAACCCCGTTATATATATATATATAATTCCCTCGAATAATATATATTAATGGAAAAAATTACATGTATACAATCCTACATATGAAATTGCATATAATTCATTAATAATGGAAGCTTGAACCCCCCCCCCAATGGGGACCAATATGCTCTATAATAAAATTTGGAACCAAAATGTAACAGATACCCAATTAAAATTGATCCCAATGAAAATGTAAAAACAAATCTACTGCAAATATATGGAGGGAAGACAAAAAGTGTCTAAAATGATATACCTTATTTGAATGATAAAAAAACACACCCATCCCGAACACAATAGAATGAATTCTCACCCTAAGAATTGAATAAAACCAAAAATATTGGTAAACCCTTGCCCTATGGGCTGGACAAGGAAGAAGGGGTGACATAGATGACAAAAATTCTAGAAAATGGATGGAATAAAAATACAATGGAATTTCACTAGATAGTAATCCACAAATAAATGATATATCTCGTGAAATGAAAATGAGAGGACATATCTTGAGAGTGGTGTGGTGAATGGATTGATGAGATAAGTCGGGGGGGTTGTCCTTTGATGAACATGGTATATGAGAAAAGTGGGAGGAATTGAAAAAGAAGAAAATAAATAGGGAAATAAAATGATAACCAAAAGTTTTTAAAACATGGTAACCTGAATCATTTGTTTATATTTAACCATTATATTAAAAAATTGTAGATATACCACTTCTTAGGCTAGGAACTCTCCCACAATCACACCTAAAAAGACAAATAATTGAGAAATCTGTTTTCAAATCATTGTATATGACAAAGTCTTCTAAAAAAGCCCAACCACACGTTTTTTGCATGATTTAATAAACCATGTACAATATGTTCCCTAAAAATAACCCCACCAAGGCACCCAAATGGATACCATACTATTTATACTAACTATGTGGTATGATTGTGAAATATCTAACCCCCCCCCAATATAGTTAAAATTTGGACCACCAACTACTGAATCTCAAAAGAGAGGCTAAATAAAATTAAATAATTAAAATAATAAATATTTCTTGGCTAGGGTGTGACCTAATGTTTTATTTTATCCCTCATTACAACATTATACATATATTTCATATTAATATAACATGTATTTAAAGGATTTCCACTGACGACGATTTTGAAAGGGATCCTCCTCTCCCATATATATCACATCCCATGAACCATTTAGTATTATAATGTTTTTCCTAAATTCCATACATGATTTATTCCCCAAGACGTAGAGAATCATCCCTCAACATTATTACAACTTTGAATTCAGAAGGATCCTAGAAAATGTCGTATTCCAATTAACAAGTCTAACTCTTGACTGAGTCTTTGCTGTTTATTTCTTCTTCCAAAAACATCAAATAATCTATAACCATACTAATATGAAACATAATAATATTCTATATAAATAGTTTTTATCTTAATTTTGTAACAATTTTGATATCATTTTATAAAAACCTATTGTATTATATAATATATATCTTTAAAAATAATATTATTTTCATCAATAACCCATCATACACGCAACACTGACTTTAAAATAACCACACTATGATATTGTTATATTATTATTTAATATTATTTTCAACTACCAGCCATTGGATTTGTAGATATTCATAGGACAAATTAAATATGGGAATTTTTTATTTTAAAGTAAATTAATTTATCATCAATTGATTAGAAATTATAATTTAAATTAATTTAATATAGAATATATATTTTTTCTAAAAACATTATTATACAATAATTTTAATTAAATAATAACAATTTATAAATTATGAAGAATGAAAATAAAAATAAAAATTTATTATATATTCTGAAAATTTATTAAATTTTTTTAATTGTTTTTACAAGTCAGGATATATGTACTAATCAAGCTAGAAGCGAAAAATATATAAATATCTAAATAATGGTTTCTCTAATTTCTGAAGACATATTTTTATTTTTATTATTTAATGAGATTTAATTTGGAAAATTAATATCATATTTGTAAGAGGGGTGTTTAAATTTGGACAATAAGCTCGTTTGATTTTTTCTGTTATTTATAGAAACCATATTGAAATTTTTATTCTTTTTAATTTAATAATTCATGTTATCATACATCAGAACTACGTAAAAAGATCACGATTTTTTATATTAATTTTTATCGTTTGAATGGAATTATTATATTTTCACCATATTAATAAAAATATTTTTTAAGGGACAATATTCAATGAAAATATTATATATATTTTATATAGAAAAATATAAAATAAATTTCTACTCTTACATTTTAATATCTCTAATGTGTTCACATAGTAGGAGGAGAATTATGCCTATGAATATTAATTGCTATATTGAGAATAATTAATAAATTTTCTTGGTGGTATTTTATTTATAACATAAATTTTATTATATTATTACATTACATAAATATTCAAAGATGAAAAATATTCCTATAATTAATTAAAAAATAAATAAAATATTTTAAAAAATTAAATTGTAACCTAATTTTATAATTTATAGTTTTAAATTATTTATATATATCAACAAAAAGTATTACATATTTCTAATAGACTATATTTAAATCACATAATTATATTAGTGTTTTTAATGTCATAATCAATAAATATCCTTAAAATGACATTAAATATATTTAAGGAAATTATTATTATATCAAAAAATTTAAAAATGTAAAATTATTAAATGAAGGAAAAGATTATAATATATTATCAAAAATTATAATCTCTAAAATATTTATGATATAATTTTAATCTTATATGTTATGTTATGATTATTTCTGAAAGAAAATGAGGTTACTCTAGTTATGTTGGAAAACTGGTTAACAAATGGGTGAAACAAAAATATAATGATTGAAAAGAGAAAAAACCAATCTAAAAATATTTTGATGATGATTTTTCTACCTTAATCTCTTTTACAGTTTATATATTGGAATATGGAATCAATTTTCTTGATAATAACCTTTCTATATTTTAATTTAGGTTTTTTAAAATCTAATTAGTTTTTTTTATTCCGTAATAAAATGGTACCCCTCCATATCATCCATAAAAACAATTTAATCATAAATATAACAATAAATACCTACTAATATTCATATATTACATATATTCATTATATATCATCATTTATTCCCAAAAGGATAACATTGTGGTCCATAAAATGATATCTCAAGGAGTTTATTCAATGAAGAGGTAAATTATATAATACATCACATTCATTTATTACATCTTCTTTTACCAACTCTAAAATGGTGGTATTTTTCATAAAATTATATATTTTGTATCATAAATATATCATAATTTTATTTTTATTGTTAAACCCCCATTATCAACATTATCTACCACCAATTGACAATGATAATGTCACTCATGTGTACGTTTTGCGTACCTCCTTAATAAATCGATGTAATTATTTATTAATTTACATTTTAAAATTGTTGAAAAAATTAGTTATTATTTGAACATATATAATTTTTATTATAAAATTAATTTTGTTTTCTATATGTGTTATTATTTACCATTATTTTTTCATCTATCAAAAAGTGAAAATATCATTCCTGTGTATGCATAACCTTCTATCACCTTGAATGGAGTGACTAATTTTTTCATAAATTCATTTAGTGGTTTACTAAAATTAAATATCTAAAATTTATATATATGATATTTATATTATAAATATAATTCATGGGAATACAAAACCATATCCAATGTAAAATGACAACATCGGGAAGACCAAAGCCCGTATGAGAAAAAAGCATTTATTACTTGGAATGAGGATTTTAATAATGAATTTTTAACATATCAACAATAAAATAATATAATTTAATCATATACGGTATTATAAACATCATAATGTATTTCTAAGATATTAATAATAAATTTATATTTAATATTGATGTGTTTTAGACATTTATTATTGATTTTGAACCTTAGATGAGGTTTTATTTTACAATATCATCATTATTTGGGATTATTTATGTTTCAGTATAATATTGAGGAATTATTATTTTTTTCTATAAAAATTCAATTTAATATTCACCAAAATATTATATCATTACTTTAATTTTATATATTATATTTTACTCAATTTATGTACTAATGATACAAAAATTAATTTTTTGGATAAATTCGTCCATTTTACGACATAGTTAGGAATCTTCCTCTCCCATGTTGATATTTTTCCAATAATTCCTAAGAGAATTTTTATAATATTCTATTATGATTCAAGAAATAAAACATTCCCCAGTTTTATTTTTTCATTAGATGGATAGAAGAAACCATTTATCCCTTTTTTTAATGTGGTACTTGTTATTTTTAACACTAGTATTTGTGAAATGATTTTTCGAATTATAGGTCTTGAATGTAATTCCCTATATTCATGAATAATAACTAATGTAAATATATATTTTTAATTTTATATGGTAATATAATGTAAAACATTTACCATCCATATTAATTATTTTTTTAAATTTTCAATAAGTGAATTCATTTTGAAATTTAGCATTTTCTATAAAACAAATTGCAGTGATATTTTTAAAGAATGATGAACGATGTTAAAATCCATTGTTGATTCCTATGGTTTACAATATATATACTTTACTAGTTAAACTCATTGTAATTATTTGTATGGTTTGTGAATTTTTCAACTATGTAATGTATATATATTTTTCAAACTACTTCTACCAATACTAACAATTAATTTTTAATTTTTTGTGATTATGTTGTGTTGTTTATTCATATTCTTAATTAATTGTAATTATTATGTGACTTTATATTTATATAATTATATTTCACTTAGATTCACAATTATATATTATGAGAAAAAAAATATCTAGAATTTTGAAGTGGTCCTACTAATTTATGTATATTTTAAGGAATCAGGCCATGATTATAATTATATATATTAGGGAAAAATTATTGAATCTCATTTTTAAAATATGAATAATTATGAATAAATATGTTTTAAATAAAATTATTTAAATCCACATTTCTTTTGGGACTGTTTTGATATCCTATTATAAGATTCATGCTTCTGTTATATTTTATATGGTATTATTTGATCATTACTTATTCAAACCATATTAATCTTCCTAACCAATTTATTTAATAAATGGAATGTGTTTTTAGTTATCCATCGTTCCATATTGATTATGAAATATCTATTAATGATTTATTACCCTATATTTATTCCTCACATAAAATATGTGTTTACCCTTATTTTGTTTCCATTTAAACAAAATTCTAGAAAATTTATTTGGAATGATATGAGTAAATTTAATAAAATAAATAAGAGTGTTCTATCAGTATAGTTGATATTATATATAAATGTATCAAATGAAATAATTTATTTAAATATGTATCATTTTTTCTAATACTACTAATGTATTCAATCCATTCAGATGATATCAATAGTATCTAATATTGTTATAATAATTCAACCACTATATCTATGTTACGAGGGAAATGTTCCTTATTGTTAGTATAAGATATTATTGAGTATAATCAATGACTACATTATTCTCTAACATAATTATTAGAGATCATAACACTATAAAACATTATAGGATAATTCAATATATATGATTTTTTAGTTATAAATTTTATTTTTTTACTATAAATACAACCATATCTGGATAGTACAATGTGACTTGGTATGTGAATTGAGAAATATAGTTGTAATATCAATGAAATTAGGTGCATGAGTATATATTTTCCATCATTTGGGTGCTTAGTAATTGTTCCCTAATTTCACACCTAATTCAACACATCTCTGGGATTTTATTTTGAAGATTTAACAATTTCATGATATATATTATGGAGAATTTAAAAATATTATTATTTGATAATAATACCATTGAATCTATGTCATTGATTTTATGATAAGTTGTGCATAATTTTTTTTCATGTTATAATTTTCACTATTTTATAAATTATTCATTATGTTTCGCAATGATATAATCCTATGTATTTTATATCAGTATAAATAAATGGAACCTATAAAAGTAATTAAAATCATATAAATTCCCATAATCTATGTATAGAATTCCCTATGGATAATGATAATAAATCTATCACATGGTATGTTTCTAAAAAAATATACAAATTATAACTCTATTAGAGCAGTTTTGACATGCTGTGACTAATAAACATGCCAATATTGTGTATCAAACTAATCTATAGTGAGTTTTAACAATGATTGAAAAAATTATACATTATAAACCTTCATAATTGATGTGGAATAAAATTCATTATATAGATGAGCAATTTATATGTTCATTATGGGGAATATTTATTTATTTTTGATGTAATTAGTGGTAGAAGGTATTCATGGAATTTGATAATATCTAAGGGGATGTCTTTCAATGGTGTAAATTAGTTCAAAATAATAAGTATGAAGAGGAAATAAATTTTATAGAATGAATGACCATTAAAAAAATAGAAAAATATTTTAATTAAAATCAATGATAATATAGAGAGAGACAATTCATGATATTTAAAAAATATTTGTGGAAAATGTTTATAAAAATAAAACAAACATTACAAATTTATCATGGCATGTTTCAGATCATATATTCATTCAAAAAATATATATTGGATGTTTTATTGATGTGTTCATAAAATTATTGTAATGGAAATCTTCTCTCATGTGTTCTAAATATATGAAAATTTAGAACTATATTATATCAGTATAGATAAATATTTTTAATGGATTATGGATTTAACATAAAGAATGTGATGATGATGAAGTAAGATAAAAATATTAATTAATGGAAGAATTTAATGATGAATTTTACAGCAAGATACACTAGTAGAATGGGGAACCATGGAAAATTAAAAAAAAATTAAATAATGAATCAAGTGTTAATAAAAAAGCCGAAATCCAAATGAATTTAATATTAATGAATTAAACATGAACTAGAAATCTTATATATATATATATAAATATAAATAGATGGGCCATTATTCTATATAAGTTTTCAAATTTCTTGACAACATTCGAAAAAATAATCAAAAGGGTGAAATATAGGAAAATGTAATTAATACAGTTGAAGTGGATGTTACTGGGGATGTTCTGAAGGGTATATTTATCATCAACTCTATGATCGAATTTTTTTATTTGATAACTGTATTACCTAATATTTTATATTTGTAAAAAGTATTAAGGGTGTAAAATAATCACCACAACATTTAAATTTTACGTAGGGAAAAATATTGTAATATTTGGATGATTTCACCTCAAGTATAAAAATCCTTCCAGATTGATTACTTGTAATTCACATCCTATGATAAATGAGGTTTTTCCACCAGTTGAATTTTATGAGATATTTTGTAATTGATTGTGTCGATCAGTATGAATCCACACTATTTTTTTGAGGAATGGAAGTAACATTTGATATTTGAAATCATTATTCAGTGGTCTATCATTGATAGTGTGGACCTGAAAACCATCTTGAAATTACTTCCATTAAATAGGTTTTGTAACATCCTTAATTGGGATATTTATATCAATTTTTTGGAAAATTAATCAACTTGGAATATGTGTCACCCATTCCAATGTATGTTTATGTATTTTTTACGGGTAAACCTATTATTCCCAAGGATTATTATTTTATATATTAGTTGATATCATAAATAATTATAATTGAATTTTAATGTCTCATTATAGAATGTACGTAATTATATTTCATGATGAAGAAAAAAACTCTTTATGAATTAAAATTAGAGATTCATGAATCCTAATGTTTCACAATAGTGTGAAAATAAGTTTTTTACTCATAAGAATAATGTTTCAACTTGTATTTTCATTTTTTATTAGGTTCTTAACAAGATCACTATTATGAATAAGTATCCACCACCCTATATCGAAGATCTATTGGATAAAAATGTGGAGATCTATATTTTTTAATGGTTGTGCATTAATATGTATATCACCATCTAAGGGTCATGAATGATGATATACTTTAAAATTATTTTCATATGAGACATAGTTATTATGATTTAATATTAGTACCATTTGGTCTTACAAAATTTTATTCTATAATAATTTATTTAATCAATAGAGTATTTTGATATTTCCATGATTAGTTTTGTTAGTCTTTATAGATGATGTTATAATAAATTCCAACATCTAAGAAGATTATTAGGAACATTTGGATGTTTTACTATATAAAATTAGGAATGATTAGTTGTGTGATAAATTTAAAATGAGTAAATTTTGGAATTTAAAATGTTTTATTCTCATGTAAACAAATATCATATGATATTAAAACATTAGATCCTTTAATAAAATATGTTATAGAGAAATGGAATATACAAACCTGAAGAATAGAAATGTAAAGATATTATGGGTTGGATTTATACTTTCAAATCCCACCAAGATATTTCTCATCACTATCTACTGAAATCATCTTGTTTTCAATGAAGTGTGTTATATTCTTATAGAGAAATTAATGTGAAGAGATATTCGAATAACATATGATTATTTTAGTCATTTCCCATATACGTACCTAAGTATGCAGTAGGGAAGGTATTGTAATTTATTTTGATTTATTGAATAATGAACTTGGATATGTTCTCCAAAATAAATTTATAGATATATCTTTTTCCTTTGGAAATTGGATCATTAATGAGAAATATTTTCCAAATCATAATTGGAGTTAAAAATGGAAATTTCTATAATAAATATATATAGTAATTATCAATATTGTAAAAATTGATATATATATATATATAATGTTTTATATTATATATTAACTCATAATAAGTTGAATAAATACTATAAAATATGTATGGGGTTGATTAACAATTATAACATCAATATACATTACTAGACTATGTGTAGAAAATGGTGGAAGGTGATTTGAGATGAAGGGATAATTCTAATTTATCAATGATGATGTTATAAAAATAACCAATATTATTTGATCATCACATTTATTAACTATAAATTTGTAAATATGTGTTGAAATTTTATGTTCTTTAAATTACATTCCAAACATATATACATGCAATGGTAAAAGAGTCATAGATGGTTTTTGTGAAATAGAAAGATAATATAAAATAGTCTCATAACATTAAACTATATTGTTATGGAATGATAGGTTTTTCTAACCATGTTGTTATTCCCTCCATACCGAATTATAAGTATGTTCTATTTGAAAAGTCTCTTAGTTCATATTATTATATTCATTATCGAAGTATGTAGTTTTATAGAAATATAAAATTTAAATTTTGATGGAAATAAAATAAAAGAAAGATTTACTAGAATGAATACGATAGGTTCTTATTTCAAAACGTTAAATCATAGGGTTAATAGTTTTAATAAATTCCACAAATAACTTCCTAAAAATGAAATGAAATGGGAAAATACATCAGTGGATATTTTCACTACATTTCCCAATATTCATAAATTCTATAATTTAAATTTGGTTCTAGTCGATGACCTTATAAATTCAGCACACCAAATTGTTATCTATGGTATTTAGTTAAGGACCAACCATCAAAAATATATATTAAGACAACTATAATGTAACTACCCAAGCCTAGTTGCTCTGAGCCAGTGCCTAATTTTTTAAAAATTTAATATAAATAATGATTTTCCATCCTGCAGAACTGATTATATTAGTAGCAATGGAAACCATATATATACATAAGTTAAAAGTTACATAATGAAATGTAAAATAAGAAATATGTTCTATTGGGAACATCAACCACTCTATGATTATCCCTACAAGTTGATAATAGTATACCACTTCATGTACGAGGAAAAAATGAAACATAAGAAGAGGTTATATTAGATCATAAATAAGTGTAATAATTACATAATAAGATATTATAATCATTAGTAATGAAGAATAATTGAAAAAAATTTCCATCAAAAACAATAATGATCATAATATGGTAGGAATACGAATTGAGTAAATATTTTCATAATAAAACACAATCTTGGGTATTCTACTATTCTAATAACCTACTGAAATATGAATTTTTTGATTCATAATGAGGGAAATTCTTATGCTAGACATTCTAATAAATAAAACGAAGTCCTTTTCCAAGATGTCTAAAATTGACTAATGCCTCAGCCAAAACAATATTCCAAAATGTTCATGGCTATTTCCAAGTCCGTAACTATTTTTCTCATGAGAACTACAGAATAATCAGGAGGCAATAACGGACCCACCCATCACTTACTATGTCCAATGAATTCTTAATATTAATATGAATAAAAATATACAATATAAATATAAATATTGAAACTAATATATGAAACCTAAATAATATTCCTCCATCATTAAGCATAAACACTTACTATTAAGAGTATATTGGTGAATGGGTTTACAAAAGAACATCTATAGTATGACTAATGATAAATTATTAAATAAATTATTCTGTATGATATAATAATTTATTAATCCCAAAAATATATAATAATCAACAATTTTGTTGAAAGAGAAGAAGATACTCTTATAAAATCATCGAGCAATTGTTTTGACAGAAACACATTTACATTAAAAAGAATAGTTATTTTGAAAAGGAACTTATATTAAACCATATATGAAGTTGATATAATTTTAATAATAAAATGAGTAAATTTATAAAGTACATTTTTTCTAAAAATATATTATAGAGTGCACATAATATTTGTTAAAATATTTAGAAATTCTTGAGAATCAGTCTTGTATTTTGAGATGAATTTTGGAAAGATCCTTTAAAAACATAAAACTACCGATAAATGAACGTCAAATTCTGGTTGGAACACATATATAGAAATTTATAAACGAATATATGATTATTAAATATTAATAAATAACAATTTAATTGAGGTATGTAGATAATAATATTAACTCGAATGAAAATGGAGGTTTGAGTAGAACACACTTACCACTTTATAATCAATCAGTTCGTACGCCCCAATATTAATAATAATCAAATAATACATTTAATGAATGAAAATAAATAATTTCATGAAACTAGACATAAATTTTTAGAATATATACAACATACACAACTAATATTAGTTAATAAAGAATGTCTCTCAAAAATGGAAGTGATATGAGTAAACCCTTAGGAAAAAATTAGAACCCTAACAATGTCGCTTAAAAATTCATAAAATATATTGATGAGAGAAAAATATGATTCTCATAATTTATATATAATTTTTAAACTAAGGTTGTTATGGAATGATCTATTATATCATAATCCAAATGTATTTAAATGATAATAACATAAAAAGAGTGCTTGAAAAAGAGAAGGGGGGTAGATTCTATTATATTGTAGAGTAACTCCTAAAACATGAAAGTTGGGACCTTGTTGTCTTGAGAAAACCCTGGGAGGGATCCTAGGTTAATAATACTACCATTTCTATATGTTTTATGAGTTTTTAATGAATTAAAATTAATGAATTAGTGGGAATATATAGTTAATTAGAGGGAGTTTTTTTATTAATTTAAAAGGGCACCTCCAATGTTGTTTTTTAAAAACCATGTATTTTCCCATCGTATGAGAAACATGGGACACCGAATATGATATTCTTCTATAAAAAAATCTACCAATATTTTATAATAATTATTTCAACTATATGATGTCAATTAACATATCAATACTCAGAACTGTGTTTTTACTATTCCTGAAAATATCAATTAATTTTTGAAATATCCAAATAAATCACCCAAACAATTTTTCGACCTGTAGAATTAAAAAATGTAATTAATTAATTAAAAATAATATTCTAAATATTTTTAATAACATTTTAAATTTAATCATAATTTATTCCAAAAAAACAACCTTGTAACTCTAACCAATTTTATAATATCATGAGAAATTATTAAAGGTCTCATAACATTATATTATATCCATTATAAAATAAATTAAAAATGAATTATTAAATTAATTTAAACTGTATTTCCATTTTAAATTATTTAAATAATCAAAAAATTTTACTTATAATATTTATGACATAAAAAATACCAATAATATAACTATGATCTTTCTTTGACTTATAATGTGTCTACATTGTATTTATACATTAATGGGAGATGTTTCTATTTTGCTGGCTGATTTACTACTCATTACTATTCATATTAGTAACATTACTGTTCATAATGGTATTATACAATTCATAATGTTATGTTACTATACATCAAAAAATTAATTTTGTCTTATCAGCCTCTAAATATTTTTTTAAATGGTACAATGTATGTCAGTTTTTCGAAATTCAAATTACAAAAGTAGAAACATTTTGTTATTGGTTAGGTTGTGATGAAGTTTTTTTAGAGAATCAATATTTCATTCATTATTTATTAAATCTATTTTTAAATTCGTGGTGAGTTACATTATTCCCCCCTAAATAGAAATGTGTCCTCATAATTTGAAATCGCGCTTCAAAAGTTAAAGGTTGATTCTTGAATTTTCAATTATTGGAAACCCACATTTAATATTGGGATAATAAAATATCTTCCAAGAAAATGTTGTGGGAAATGAGGCTTTCACCCCAAAAAACTATTATTTCAATTGGGGTAATGTTTTTAAGAAGTAAAAACCTATATACAAAATAGAAATCTAATAATTAAGTTCTAATGGAATGTGATAGAGAACACGTTCAGACGAAAGATGATTACTACACAACTATAAACTACTATAAAACAAAATTAATCATTAATATCAATGATTATGATAATAGGACAACATTTTATTTAAGACTCATTTTCTTGACTTTTGAAATTATTCCACTCTATTAGAGTATAAATATACATTTCTATTTATTAACTCATCCTTTGATTGCATATTGAACTTTCTATACCTCCTAATATAGAAAATGTTACACCATATAGTGAAGAAATACATTTACCTATAAATGATCATAAAATGATCAACTTCAAACATTTCATTAATGGATAAAAATTCCAATATATAATGATTCATCAAATTTTTATGAAGTTTCTAAATTTTAATGATGAACTTATCAATAACCATTAATAAACATGAAGCTGCTCTAAATTTTCACATGTCAAATATGTGAATAACATCATCATGTATCTTCTTGAAATATGGAAATAAACTGAACTACCATAAAAACCATATTATATATTGGAATTATTCAATATTACTTATGTTGGATACATTTTATTTGATATATTTATTAAATCCAAATGTGTGTTAATCTCCATTGATGATAGCATAAACCACTTCCTGAAATCCAATAATCATTTCCATGGTACTCAACACTTATTAAAATCAGTCATTTATTCATCAATGTCACTACATATGGTATATAATTAGGGTTGTATTTCCCGCAATCATTTTTTTCTAAAAATTAGAACTTTATAATGAATCGATTTTCCTTTATACCATTTTTCATACAACCTAAAATCCATAATGAAATAGTATTGTAGTACAATACTTTTATATCTCATAATTCTTATTACAATGATATCATAACATGGTTATTGAATCCAAAAACATATATACATTATTTTGTCTAATTCAATCGTAGTAATATCATAAGAATGACCATTATCCCATTTATTTTTCAGATCAATATTTCCATTATTCTTGGCACATTAATTTTTATATTTCCCCATATCTATACAGTTGATGAATTAAATATAGGAATATTTTTCTTTGTCTTGAAATTATGAGAATGCTGGACATTTTCTCCAGCCTTGAAGAAATCTCCTTTACCTCTTAAGGATATACTAATGTGTTTCCTTCCACAATTATGACATGTAAGAAATTACATATTTCCCTTATTCCCATTATCCATGTTTCCTCTTCTATCATCTACTTATTCTTCATCCCAACAAAGTCATAGGGCTCTTATATTCATTTACATACCTTTTTAACACATGATTCTATTTCCTCATGTGATGAGGATATAAGGGTGACAAAATTTCAATAAAATAATTTCTTAATATTCTTATAGATTTGATCATTCTTTAAAACTAGGTGCATAGTACGACCCATTGTTATATACCAGGATACCCCAGGTCTAGCCCGAAACTCCATATTAGAGTTTTCACTCCTATGTACATTTATTCCAAAAAACAAATCTATATGTAATATGTAGACATGGTTGTATTTTCTAGAATGATTCACATAATCTATTCCTTACCATGATTCAATTATGTTATTGTATGTTTATACTAATATACTGTCTTAGGGGTTTTTTCCCTAATCAATGTTTCCTAAATCTAGATTCTGGGTATTATACTAAACTTACATTGATACCAAATATAATGTCTCGACCCTAGTTTGTCATAGGAAGTGCACTATTTTGCTACATTGTAATATGAAAAAGTAATATCCCTCCAAAAGGAATGATTAGTTTAGTAGCAGTGGAAACGAGATACATACTAAATTTCAACATTACAACTTCAAATGTAAAAGAACGAATATATTCTATTGGGAATATCCAAAAATCTATGATTATACCTTCATGTAAATTAGAATATACCTAATCATGTAATGGGAAAAATGAATTATAATAAGGGGTGAGATATGATGCTCCATAAGGGTAAAAATTACAGTTTAATACAACATAATAATTAGGCATGGAAAATTATTGAAAACAAATTCCTTCAAAAATAAGCTTGATCATAATATGAAAGGAATATGAGATGAGTAAATATTTCTATAATTAAACATAACAATGGATATTCTACAAGTCGAATAACATCATTAACTATGAAATTATAGTTTCATAATGAGGTAAATTCATATGTAGTACATTCTAAAACATATTGTCTTGTCCTTATCCAAGACATCTAAAAATTATTAAGTCCTAGGGAAAATCCAAATATCAAAATGGGAAAGGCCTCATCCAAATCTATCTTTATATGTCTCATGAGACTTACCGATGAATAGAGTGGATATAGAAGGCATATTCTATCACGTACTTTGTCCAATGAATTCCTCTTATGAATGTATTTAAACATAAACACTATGTACATTCATATTGAAACTAACATATGAAACATAGATAATATTCCCATATCATTATGTACAATGCAAAACTGTTCACAATAAATTGTTCAATTGTTTTATGATAGCACATCCATAGAAAAAATAATCATAAACTATTAAAATAAATATGGTATATGATGTCATAAAATATTAATCCACTAAATACATAATAATCAACAAGAATGTTGAAATATAAGAATATACTCTTATAAAATCATTGAAAAATTCTTTAGAGAAATACTCATTTACATTGAAAACAAGTGTTCTTTTGGAAAAGTAATTGTGTAAAACAAGAAGTGGAGTATGCAGTATTTAACTGAAAATATATTGAACATGGGAGGATAATGTTAGATAAAATTTGATTCACTAGTGCCCTTAAAAATAGGTATGAATTTGAGAAATTCTCTTGAAGTTGGATTTATTTCTGGAAGATTGTTTGGATGGTAATTTTAAAACATATAAATATAAATAAATTAAAGTAGGATTTGTTTGGTACACATACATATTTTATTATAAAAGAAAATATTATGAATATGTATGGATAAACAATAATTTATTTGAGGTATGTAGAGAATAATAGAAACTATAATGAGAATGGAGGATTGGGTAGAAAACCCCTGCCATATTGTAATTAATCAGTTTTCCTTACCCAAGATTAATAATTTTAAAATTATACATTTAATACCATGAAAATAATTATATTCAATATATGATACATAAATATTCAGTACAAATACATCATAAACATGTCATATTAGTGAATATGGAATGTCTCACAAAAAATCGAAGTGATATGAGGTAACCCTTACAAAACAATCTGTAGCCTAACGATGTCACGTAAAAATTAATTAAATATTTTGATGAGAGAGAAAGGTAAATATCATAATTATTTCATAATATCGAAAATAAGGGGTATATAAAATAAAATATACTATCATAATCCAAAAGAAACTAAAAGAATATAACATAAAAAGAGTGCTTGAAAATTGAAAGGTGGTAGATTCTCTTACCTTGTAGAGTAACTCCTAAAACATGATTTTTAGAACCTTGGGGGTCTGAGGAAATCTGTGGATGTATCCTAGGGAGTTAAAAATTCCATTGAATCTAGGATGACATGTTTTTAATTAATGAAATTTAAATAATGTGTGGGTATTTATAGTTAATGAGAGGGAATTTCGTATTAATTATAAATGACTCCGCATTAGTTTTCATTACAAAACCAAGGGCATGACAATATTATTTCCGCATAGATTTATCCAAATGGGAAACACAATATCATATTTTACTTTACAAAATTCTACCATAATTTTATATTAATTATCACCTAATTATAATGTCATTAAACATATCGAAAACTCAAAATTGTATTTTTACTATTCATGAAAACCTCATGAATTTTATGAAAAGCCCAAAAATTCAACCCAAATTTTATTAGAAAAATAGGATTCAAAAATATGATCCATTTTTTTAAAATAATTTTCCAAATATTTATAATATAATTTTTTAATAAAATAATTATTTATTCCAAAAAAACACTTTGAAATAGTAACTCAATTTATAACACAGTGAGAAATTCATCAAGGTCCCATAAAATTATCTTATAAAAAGAACAATAAATTAACAATTTATTATTACATTATATGAAAACATATTTAAATATTAAATTATTAATTTATTGATAAAATTTTAATTAAAATACTTATGACATAAATAATTACCAATACTTATTCTATGATAGTTTTTTGACGTATAAGATGTCTATATTGTATTTATACATTCATTAGTGAGTTTTTTATTTTATTTCTGGTTGAATATTCGTTAATATTTATAATACAATCATTATTTTTCATAAGGTTGTGTTACAATTCATAAGGGTGTGTTACTATTCATCAAAAATTTTGTTTGTCTTATCAGAATCTAAATATCTTACTGAATTCCACCTTGTATGTCATTTTTTCAAAATTTAAATCACTAAAGTGAAAAAATTGTGTTTATTGGTTTGGTGATAATAACATGTTGTTTTTCCAAAAATCATTGTTTCATGAATTCTATATGAAATCAATTTTAAACATTTTCATGTGTTACTGGTAAGGATTCATATACTACCTCATTCAACAATATATTATCATTATTCTTGATTTTTCTTGATTGTCTATATATGAATTATATAGGATCCAGAAGTAGAGATTATTTTTGGTATAAACCTTCATCCTTAAAGAGATGCTTAGGCTTAGAGAACCACTCATACACCAAGGGATATTCTAATATCGCGATCTATTGATATCTAATGTATTTTGGATCAAAACATTACCCTAATAGAATTTTCGTAACAAAACCTTTCAATTGAGAATTCCAATGGTCCTTATTAATCCCTCAGTGTAATTTGTTTTATATTTTCAATGTGAAGGATTGATTTTGTGTAAAAAAAACTATTTTGAACTGATATAATGGAGTAAACAGTGGAGATAGTGAGAGAAATTAAATATAACGTCAATGTAGCTTAGAGTTGATATAAAATTTATACTCATATTTATAGTTGTGATCTAGTGTTTTATGTTTGTTTGTAACATCTCGGCATGGGTTCCACACATAATTTCTTATAGATGGATGGTTACATGACCTCAACTGTTACCCCCCATATGACATATGCTCCTGAAAAGTATTGATGGTTTACAATTGATCATGGGGAGTTTATTCCCTCTTTATTAATGTAGAACAAAAGAGGAAATAAATTACAATAACATATTATATAACCATAAACAACTGAAATCAGTGTAACAAGATGAAAAAAATAAAAAAAATAAAATATCCAAAAATAAAAAATTGAACTGTTATTCCAAATATGATTCAATTGTAAATATGAAATACCCAAAATGAATAAATTCTTTTATAACTCTCGATTAGGTCCAATAATATGTTTAGTTCCCCCATGCATGCTCCATCTTGAATAGTCCATTTAATATTGGATTTTAATGTTATCCAATCCTGCAACCATGAAATATATTTGGGTATCGATTATGAAACATGTGTAGGGTTTATGTACAACTCATTAGGCCATCACCAACTTCTTATAAAACAATATCCAATTAATAATAGTTACTGCAGATGAATAAGTAATTATTTACAATTCGTAAGTAAATAATAGTCACATTAAATCATTCATTTATTAATTATATAAGAACTTGGGTTCTCGAGGATATAAAACCCTCAATACCTATGTCGATCCATTCTATATTCTGAACTATCATCTTGGGATAACGTATACCAGAATAACATTTTTACCATTCATCATCTAAATTAGAATCACATGCAATTAGAACCATAGTCCAAATCCAACTTATTGGTTTATAATTACATGCCTAACACCCCAGGTAATGAACTGAACATTCTAGTATAAAATTATCTTTCTTTTCAAGTCTTATGGATATAGAAAAATCATTATATTTTTTATTCATTTTAAATATATTTTTTATATCATTACCGTAGATAATATATTCGTTGAACAGTGGTCACCTGACAGTTATATATATAGGGTTTTAACAAATCCATTTGAGATAAACAAGAGGAAGTGATGGCCCTGAAAAGTAGTATCATTCCATTTGAATACCATTTATTTTATGTTTTGAGGGAGTTATAATTTTTTGGCTTTTCCCTAGAACAATACCAAGATGATATCCATAAACTTATGCATTAGCCAAAATGTCTACGGGAGATGTTCAAGAGCACCGATATCATGACACAAACCATGTTCACCGATCATCCCCATGAAACCCCACCAAATCACATACTATACTCTTTGGGAATTTTATACTATAATAAAGGGATAAGTAATAATACCCTAGCAATATGATAATGTGATTTATTTTTTAATTGATTAAATAATATAAATTCTTTTTATTTTGTTACTTTTTAACACACAAATAATTTTTAGTAAATATTTAAATTCATTTAAGTAATATATTTGGATGAACTAATGAAATTTTGAATTAAAAAATATTTTAATATATTATTATTAAAACTTTACATTTTATTAAAAATAAATGATATTATAATTATTATTACTACAATAGTAATTTTTATTAAGTTTTGAAATTGTTTTTTCTCAACAACTGTAGAGTTTTCAATAAATATATCTTTTTATAGTAAAAAATAAAATTAAAATATTTAGGAAATTATTTAAATAAAATTAATATAATTTTTGAAATAAGTACGCCAAAATTATCGAATATTTAATTGCAAATAATTTTCAGAGAAAATCAATTTTTTTTTGTAAGAATTAAATAACATTTAAATATATAATTTGATTCATGAAATTATAATTTCATGATAGGGAAGTAATAAAATACTATAAAAGGTATATTCGTTCGATATATGTTTCACCTTTAAAATAATGTTTTTTATATTTTTATGAATAATTTTACAATTGCATAGTGGACCCTGCTAGAGATATAAAATATTTTAACATTTTAAAATGAGTTCTTTGAGAGTGTGACTCACCTCTATATAAGAAAGAAAAATATTTTTATAATTTCAGTCATTTTACATATAAACTAAATTTTTCCACTCCAATTTTGAAAAAAAAAGGTCAAAAAAATGAGAAGGTTTTTGGTTTTGAATATTAAATTTCATTGATTCCAAAACGAATGTTGGCGAAATATGAAAGAATTCCACTATCATATTCTATGTAAACCCAGACAATATCCAACTTCTATCAACTTCAAATCAATGTATCTGTTCCCTAATCATCCCTCCTCTATCTAAAATCCTTCCAAGTAATCCCAATCTCTCGTGAAGCCCCTCTTCAATCACTTGAAGTCACACACACAAGTAAGAAATTTTATTCATTCCCATTTTTCCCAAGCTTTTTATGTTTTTATACTCTTTTATATTCAATTACAAATGGTGGGTTATGATTTACCACAGCCCCCGTACATCCTTCATTATGATTAAATTATTAGATTCCTCTTTCCCTCTCATTGATCTCGACCATTTACACCTATTACAATGATAAAATTTCGCAACAGTTATTCCATTTCTCCTCTTTCATTAGGTTTTTTTATTATGTTACACATTCAATTTCCAATTTCCATGGGTTCTGTAATTTATATATATGACCACTAATATTTTCCATTTCATTTATAAATGATGAGATACCCCTTTCTCCCTCAATAATAATTTTTATGAAATTTTATGTCACGCCATTATGCTACCAAAATCACACCGTGGGTTTTTATGAAAAAATCATTGAGTAATGAATACCATTTTCATTTATCAATAATGGGTATTCATCTTTATGCACATATACTTATTGAGTGGTCCATAAATTTATGAATTCCAAATTATTTAATTTAGTAATATCTAATAATGTTGAATGATTCCATGTTATATGTTCTAAGTGTCACACTTATGAATTAAAATGAATTCTTTATAAAGGGTGAACCCCGATAGTCTTCCAATTCTTCAGGGATTTGTTTAATGTCATGATACCCCATGTGAAATGAGGGTTTAATCATGACAATTCATGTGAAATGTGTATTTAAAAATTCAAATTCATGGGCAATGAGGATTTACCTATGCTAATTTATGTGCAATGAGTGTTTACTCATGTTAATCAATGGACAATGAGCCCTATATCACGCTAAAATCATGTTTTATATAATTGCATCATTTCCATGTAATAATAATAATTCTATATCATACCTTTATGTTAATGTTTTGGTTATAATCCATTAATATTCATATTTTCTGAGATGTATTTTATTATTCATGATATGCCTTGTTTGCTCCATTACTGTTTATTATAGCTCATACTTTTCTTATGTATGTCCTCTGGTAGTCGCATGAGATTCTAAGTATGATATAATTTTTTGGTCATGTAAAATAGGGTTTTAAAAATTTTGTTGAGTTTTATGTATTATATATTCATGTCATTTACTTAATTTCTTAATACATTATACCTTTGTATCATCATAATTTTATTATGTGAAAGATTATGTAATAAATATTGTTTATGTGTTTAATAATGTGGAGGGTTCTTATATTTGGAATCATTGGATTGGTTTAGTTATTTTTGGGATTATGTTTATAAATCCCTAGTTAAATTTATAGATATAAGACAATGTATAATAAAACCATGCATAAATTTTAGTGATTATAGATTAAGTGGTTTATCGAGTAAATGCATCATTGTCTAGATACGAACAAGTAGAGGTGGCTCTCGCACAGATGTATCTAGGGGTATAAGCTGAAAACACTTCATTGAGCTAAACTCAAATGAGATCTGGTTCATGACAGTGGGACTTTCTAATCTACTGGTTCGACACTCCCATGGAATATTCTCATGAAAATTCATAATATTAGTATGAACCATTATTTAGGTTATAAAAATTTTCCTGAAAGAATATATATTGGGAAGTTGATCATAGATAATGTGGGTTAAAGCATATAAATTCATAAGTTAATAGAAAAAAATATATAATCTATCTGTATTTGTCATTGGATTCCCATTTATATGTTCCTCCTAATATTCCAATTATTCTAGCCAATGGATGGTAATAGGTGGAAACGAGTTGAGAAGATCAATATGATGACGGTTCTAATGACATGAAAAATCCTATAGAAGCAGGAATCAAAAACCATGTCCTGATAATATCTTAGTTAAATCTTGAATTTCATAGAAACATGGTTCATGAATAATGTTTAGCCCCCCCAATATGGAACAAGCCACATTCATGCTCTTCATGAAACAAAGGACTCCTACTTTTAATGGATCATCAAACCCCTCCTTAACTGAATAATGGGTCAACTAAATTGAAAAGATCATTTCCATCATTCAATTATCTAAACAATAGAAGGTTCTTCTTGATTATTATCATATGGTGGGTGAATCAGATCAATTATGGAGATTGATAATGAAACACCAAGCCTGAGGAAGATATTGAGGCGTCAGAATTGAAGAATTTCACGAAAATGATTTTTGATAACTATTTTCCTCACACCCTCCAACATAATATAAAGGGGTCATTTAGTGCCCTTAAGTAAAACGATGATGAATCCATAGAAGAATATGAGGAAAACATCAAAATTCTTGCATGATAGGCCTCTAGATTTTTTGATACACAAAAATGCAAGGTTCATTTCTTCCTTGATGGGATAAAACGTAGAAAAAGAAAACCCCAGTGATCTGTGACTTTGATAGCTATGAGAAAAATGTCTGATGATTCCAAAAAATTCAACATGAAGATTGAAAAATATAACGATTATTAGGGTAATAGGAAGATGAATGTTGAATTTAATTCTGGCAATCAGATAGATAAATTCAATGATGCTATGAAATTCTAGCAACTCACATGCCAAAGGTGCGAAAATAATAACACTAAAAATTTTCTGAAGGGGATGACAAAATTCATTAGGTGAGGAATAAAATGGAACCATGAAATTAATTGTCGACAAGGAAAACCCACTACTCACACAGATTATTGGAGAGCTACATTAATCATATTATTCATTTTCTTAACTGTAATGAACCATGGCACTTTTCCAACCAGTTCCCTTTGACGAGGGTTTTTGGAGGCCACCAACAACCTCCAAGGAAGTATGATTGAGCTTTTTCCATCATTACCACTATTAAAAATCCTAAAAACAATTTTGTGATATGTAAAATATTTATTTAACCAAGAATAGTGAACATACATTTTTATTATAGATCTATGTATTATTATTATCAAGACTGTTTAGTAGAACAATCCCTACACCACCTCAAATAATGGAAGTATAGATTTTGGTGACAATGAAAAATGGGGAAATTATTGAATTACATGAATATAAAAACTTTTTTATCAAATTTCTATATTGAGATTCCCTTGGAACCTCTATACACCCTTTGGTTAAATTAGAATAAAATCATTTCATGGATTCACATTCCATATATTATTCCAACACAAATTTCCTTGAGAGGGAAACCACTCTTCACATGGAATATCGACCACCGATTAAATACAATTGAAAAGAGGAGGATAAATATTCTATAAAACCTTCATATAAAAAATTGATATTATTTCCATAACAGAATGAATAGTTTACTCTAATTATTGACTTTAACAAGGGAACCATCTTTGAATACATGCCTATTATGAGGGAATTCACTGAGGTGCTTCCCAAGGATGTTTTGGGTCTTCCCCCTAGAAGATTTGTTGAATTATAAATAGTTCATTTATATTAGGAATTACCAATATCCAATACTTTATATAGAATGGTTGTTGTGGATATTGAGGAGTTAAAGAAACTACTACAAGAGAAAATGGATAAAGGGTTTATACACCCAAGTGCTTCTACAAGGGGTTCAGTAGTCCTATATGTAAAAAATAAGGATGGGTCAATGAAACTTTGTATTGATTATTGTGAGGTCAAAAAATAACAATAACGAACAATTATCCTCTTTTATGAATTTATAACTTGTTCGATTTTCTATAGGGAGAAAAATACATCTCCATGGTGGATCTCTGGTTAGGATATTACCATGTCCCAAACCGTCTTGAGTACCCTCATATCTAGATAACTGAGCGGGCTCTGATATAGCCAAAAGGGTTTTCCAAATCCCCATGGGTTGGTTATAAGAACATGGAATCATATAACATACAAGTGGAATCGATTTTTCCACAAAAATGTGGAAGTAACAAAAACCAGGCAGTATGCATAACCAAATAATCTTCAATTGGAGTGATATACCGTAATACAACCAGGCATAAAAATCCCTCAACATTACACCCCGTGTATGAAAATAGGGAAACACAACCTATCTCTCATAGGACACAAATCATCAAGACTGAGGCTCAATGGATGTATACACCTCAAAGTGAACGTTTCCCCTTGCTCGAACCTAGAGGAAGGAAGTCTACAAACACCCGTAGGAAAACGTTTTGTGTGAGGAAAATAGACAAGTAGGGTCTCACCAAATATTCTATAACAGATTCTAATAAGAGATTAACAATCAAAGTTATTTCAATTTTAAAAGATAAACATGCAAGAAATTTTAAAGCATATTTAAATAATCCATGCTATAAATTCCAAATGATGGAAATAAAAATTTTTGGCCATGTTTTTTAAAAATGATTGATTCTTTATTAAACAATTGATTATGAAAAAAATTAATATAAAACATATTATATAAATTATGTAGGCATATAATCAGTTAACAAGAATTTAAATATATTTATATCTCAAATATAAAAAAACAAGAGAGAAACATGGTTATATACAAAAAGGTATGATAGTATTATCCACTTATACGATTCCACACACTATGTAAAATTATAAATATTTGTATACACATTTATCTATGGTTGGTTAATACTATCATGCATTTTGGCATATGACCATGTTGCTTTCTTGTTTATATATTTTTTAAATATAAATGAATGCCAATTATTTTGAACATCATACATTCCTACTAAATATATATTCAATATTTTATATAAATGTTTTACAGAATAATTTCTTTTAGAAATGTTCCATCATTTATAAAAACCTTTTCTTAAAATACATAATTCTATCATTTGAATTGTAGAACATGATTAATTTAGTTATTCATTAAAATTTCAAACATGTTTATAATTTAAAATTGAAATCCCTTTACTGTTTATTCTAATACTGGCATCTGTTATGAAATACTTGGTGAGACCCTACTCGGGTTTTTAGATCAAAACCTACTTTTTCAATTGTGTTTTTTACACTTCCTTCCTCCATGTCCGAGCAAGGGGAATGAATCACTTGGAGGTCGATCCAGCTATTGACCCTCGGTCTTGAAGAGTTGTTTACTCCAGGACATGGGTTGTGTTTCCCTATTTAGTACATGGGTTGTAATGTTTAGGGATTTCTATTCCTTGTTGTATTTAATTGCTTCAATCATAGTGGATATTCTTATGTAATGTATACTTCCTTGTTTTATTTTTCTTCAACATTCTTTTGGAAATATCATTCCCACATGTATGTTGTATACATCCATGTTCTAGTCGTCGACTCGTGGGGATTGAGATTTCCATTTTGTCTATGCTAGGGCCTTTTCAGTTATCAGTTTATGAGGGTACCTAAGATGGTTTGTGACATACCATATATGGGCGAAGAAGGAAGATATTCCCAAGACTGCTTTTCATGCATGGTACATGCAATATGAATTCATAGAAATGCCTTTGAGGCGCAATAATGCTCCATTAATCTTCATGTAATTGATGAATAATGTCTTCAAGAATTCCCTCAAAAAATTTGGGGTAGTCCTTAAATATGGTATTATAATATACTCCAAAACAATGGATGAGAATGAGGGGTATCTAAGCACATTACAAGAGACCTTTCGAAAATAGATGGTCTATTAAATGTATTGAAAGTGTGTGTTGTAGTTAAAGGAAGTCTATTTCATGGGTTATATCATGATTAAAAATGGGAGATCAATGGATATCTCTCGGAAAAATGCATTTGAGGGATGGTAAAGTCCAACATCTGTGAAGGGTATCTGAATCTTCCCTGGGTTATTTGGATATCATCAATGATTTGAATGAAATTTATCACGATTGTGAAACCCTAATACAAAGATAACATGAATGGGAGTCATGATATCATTCATTTATGAATACAAATATACCTTCTGGGATTTGATAATATATCTTAACACTACACCCATGCACATACTTCCCACAAGTGGAGAATCTTTCGTTGTATTTTGTTATTTTTCGGAAAAGGGCATGGGCTGTGTGTTGATGAAAAATAAAAATTTAATTGCCTATGGTTCATGGAAATTAATAGATCATCAAAAAAATATCAAACACATGATTAGGAGTTGGATATAGTAATATTTTCCTTATATTTTATTTGACATTATCAATTTTAGAAAAATTGTGAAATATATAGAGATTAAAAATTCCTCAAGTATATATTCACAGAAAAAAGTTTAATATGCGCCAATGAAGATGGTTACAGCTGAACAAAGACAATTACAGATGGATCATTTAACATCTATTAAAAGTGAACAAGGTGGAGGATCCTCAATATATAATGGACCCAAAAATTACATCATTGATGAGAATTGAAAAGTATCAAATATTCATTGATTTGTTGAACATGGACATGGTAATAATATTGAATGGAAAAACTTTAATACTTTCACAAATGATTGCTCAACCATATTTTTTGGAATGGTTAATGGATGCTAAAAAGGATGATGTGGAAATTCAGCATATAGTGGAAACAATAAAAAAGGTAAATCCAAATTGTTCAATGATAATGATGAAATAATTATTAGACTAGGGATAAGACTATGTGTTCTATAAAATCTTGAATTAAATAATTTATCTTTAGATGATGTACATCAGTGTAATTTTCCATTCATCCATGAATCACAATGATGTATCGTGATCTCTGAGAGAATAATTGGTGGGATAACATGAAGAAGGAGATCACTGAGAATACATAAAAGTGTTGAGTATATCAGCAAGTGATGGCTGAGAGGCAGAATTCTATGGGGATGATGCAACAATTACCCATACTAATGTGGAAATGGTATAACATCACCATGGAATTTTTTACTGGAATTTTGATGAAATGCAAAGGATAAAATGCTATCCGTGTTATTTTGGATCATATTAAAAAGGCTACACACTTCATTCCAATTTGGAAGGATTTATCATTAGATAAAATGGCACATATATACATTATAAAGGTGGTAAGGCTACTTGGTGTGCCACTATCTATTAAACCTGATAGAGATCCATGATTCACCTATAATTTTTGGAAGAGTCTCCAACAAGATCTGAATAATGATCTGAACTTCAACACAATGTATCACCACAAAATGATGTCCATTTTCAGTAGACTACCTGAACACTTGAGGAAGTGTTGAGAGTATTTTCAATGGACATCAACGGAGGATGGTATCATCATCATCCTCCTACAGATTTATCTTTCAATAATAGTTTCCACTGAGGAATCCAAATGGATCCTTCTATAGAAATTTATTGGATGAAGTGTATAACAATGGAATATTGGGTTTTTTTTGTGATATAATACTCCAAGTTACATAATTGGTTAAATAAATGGCGTAGAGGGTTAAAAACATCATGAAAAACATTAAATCTTCCAAAAGTTGACAATAGTGATAAGTTTGTAATTGTCAAAAATACCTAGAGATTGACTTTGGATAATTTTTATTCTTTGAATATCACTGTGAAAGTGTGTTTTGTGACTGGGATGAAGGGAATTATTCATCCAAGATACATCATCACTTTTTATATCATTGATCACATTGGAGTAGTGGCATATCGAATAACACTCCCACCGAACCTGTCTCACGTACATGACATATTCCAATTATCAAATTTGATGATATACATGCATGACCCATCGCATGTACTAAATAATGAGGTGGGACCATAATATAATGAATAATCTTATGAAGAGAAGAATGTGAAGATATTACATTGAATATATAAAGTTCTATGAAATAAGAAACTATCTCCCGTTAATGAGTTGTGGTGAAACCAAAAGTTTAAAGAAGAAATGTGGGACCAAGAGGATATGTGGAAGAAATGTTACCCACCTCTATTTTAGTATGGGAACAAGAAATTTTGATGGTGAAATTTTTGAAAGGGGGAATGTTGTAATTACATGAACATTCATGAATGAAATATCCTTTCATTTAATGTCTTGAAGATATTGAAAAAACATGATCCTTTTTTTATTGGGTGTAAATAACAATTATGTATCATTACAAATGATAATATAACTACTGAACAATGATCTCAATACTTGTATATATATAGTATTTTAACTAATATTTTGGACACAAACAAAGTAATTGTTGGCCTCAACCTATAGGAGTGTTCCCTTTGAAGACCATTTATAATATCTTTTGAGGGAAATATCATTTCTGGTATTTTCCCTAGACCAACACCATGTTGAGATCCAACAACATAAGCATGAGTGAAACTGTTCACATGGGAATTTCTAGAGAATTGAGATCACAACCCAAACCATGTTCAGTGAACGACCTCATGATATCCCAACCATCACACACAATACTATCAGGGAATATGCTGGTGTGATAAAAGAATATATAATTAGACCATATAATTATGATTATGTGCATAATTGTTTTATAGATTAACTAATATATATTCATTTTATTAATGTTTTTTAAAACATCATTATTATTATTAGTTAATATTTAAATTCAATTGAATAAATATATTATGATTAATTAATGTATTTTTTAATTAAATAATATTGTTATATTTTTTTATAAAATTAATTTTTAAAATATAAATGACAGTATAATTTTTAATAATACAATTTTAATTTTTTTAAGGTTTGAAAACTGTTATTGTCAAAACCCATGAATTATGGATAAATGACAGTTATTATATTAAATATGAAAAATCACAAATTTGGAGTATTATTTAGATGAATTAAATATTAATTTTGGGATTAGGATGTTGAAATTATCCAATGGTTTATTTTTCATCATTTTCTGAGAAAATTAAATGTTTTAGAAAAAATTAAATATCATTGAAATATATAAAAGATTTTATGACAACCTAATGAACTAATAGTGATGTAATAAATACTATAAATTTAATATTCTGTCAATATATGTTTTACCTTTATAATAATGTGATTTTAGATTTGTTAAATTAATTTTACTATGCCTTAGTGGATCCTCCGAGACTTATAAAATATTATAACATTTTAAAACATTTTCTGTGAGCATGTGACTCCCATTCACATAAGAAATCCAAATATTTTAAAATTTTCTACCATTGGCTATATATAACAATATTTACCATTCCAATTTGGAAATGGACATGGGATAAACAATGGGAAGGTTTGTGGTTTTGAATATTTAATTATATAGATTTCAAAACCTATGTTTGATAATGATTAAAGAATTTCCCACTCATTTACTATATAAACCCACCCAATATCCAACATGAATTAACTAAAAATAATTTATTCACATCCCTAGTATCCCCCCTCTCCCTAGAATCCTCAAATGGAGCCCCCATCTTTCATGAACCCCCTCTTAAAACTATTGATGTCACACACACATTAAGGGATTTCATCCTTCCTCATTTTTTTCCAAGATTTTTTATAAATTAATTCCATTTTAATTTAAATAAAAAATGGTGGTGTTTTATTTAGATCCTCCCCAATACATCCTTATGTATGTTTTAATGTTTATATACCGTTTTCTCTCTCTTTAATCCCTCCCATATACACCTGTTTGTGTGCTGAAATTTCATAAGTGTTATTCCATTTCTCCTCTTTCTTTAGGTTTCTTTATTATGTTACACCTTATATATCCAAATTAAATGTGTTGTTATATTTATCTTTATGACCCCAATACATTATATTTAATTTGCCTATTCTGAGATACCACTTTCTCCCACATCAAAATTTTTATGAATTCTTAGGTCACGCTGTTATGCTACCAAAATTCCATTGTGAATTTTCAAGCCAAAATCATTCTGTAGTGAATACCAAACCCATTTATATAAAATTTTTATTCACATTTATGCGCATATAAATATATAATGATACTAATATTTGTGTATTACAGATTATTTAATCATGGAATATCTTATAATGTTGAATGATTACATGTTATATGATCCATGTGGCACACTTATGAATGAAATCAAATATTTAAAATGGGTTTGCCCTGATAGTTCTCTAATTCATTGTGTAATGATTAGTACCATGATACGCCACAGGAAATGAAAAATTAATCATTCAAATTCAAGTGAAATTAGGGGTTTCTCATGTTCATTCATGTGCAATGACGGTTAACTCATGCTAACTCAAATGCAATGAGGGTTCAATCATACTAATCCAAGTGCAAAGAGCCTTGGCTTATGAAAAACAATATTGTATGTGGTTTCCACATTTACATGTAATGATAATCATGCTATATCATGATTATATGTTCATGTTTTTATAATACTCCATTGATATTCCAATTGTCTAACATGTATTTTATACATAATGTTATTAATTTTTTACACCCATAATAGGCTTTATAGCTCACCATTTTCTTATGCATGTCCTCAAGTTATCTCATGAAATGTTATTTATGAAGGAAGGTTGTGTTCATGTAAAATATTTTTTCAATATAGATTTTCTATTTTATGTCTTAATTTGTCATGTAATTTTAATAATTTCCCAAGACACATGACATCTCGATCCTCAGAGTTTAATTAAGTGCATGTTTATGTGATAAATCATGTTTAAGTGTGTAATAATTATAAGGGTATTTTTACCCCATGGGTATTTGGAGCAATAATCCTTATCCCATGCCTCAATTATAAATAAATTCATCTTTATGTAATATTGATGAAATAGACCATGTCCCCCAAATGTTTATCAATCAATTCCTCACTATAGTATTTTGTTAAAACATACCATTTCCCACACACATTTATATATATATTCTTCTCTATGGGATTTTGATTCAATAAGACAAGTCCCACACACTTATATCATATATGTCAAAATATCTCATATTTACTAATATGAAATATTTTACATTTACCCAGATTAATCCATGTTAACCATATTATAAAATTCCATAGTAAAAACATCAATTAATTAATAAAATAAATTACTTAATCCAATTCAATAAGTTGTATAATCACAATAATTACCAAAAAATAATTAAACAATTAATTAATACAATTCCATAATACCAATATACCTAAATTAATTAAAAAATAACTGATCAAATTCTATCAAATTTTTTCACAACAATTCCAATTACATAATTCAACAAATAATTTATAAAATTACACAATCTCAATATTCCAAATCATGTTCAATAATTAATTACAATATTTCAATATACTATAAAATCAAAACATATCCCATTAAATAATTAAACAGTTAATTAGTACAAATAACAAATCTTAATGAGCCATAATGATTTCAGTAAATAAAAATTACAACCCATTCAATTTCATAATGACAACAAGTCTCAATAACTAATTAAAAATTTACATAATATAATTCAACAACCTCAATATACAATAATGAAACCGTTGATTAATTATTCTAATTCGTAATCCCATAATTAATTAATTTTCTTTATTAATTTATTTTGTATAAGAAATCCAATATAAAATAAATCTATAAGTATTTTTCAAAAATATATGTAATTGAAATTAATATTTGAGATTTTAATAATAGACCGACTACCTTATGTTATACAATGAATGCACACCAATGAAGAAACCCAATTTTAAATGGCTAGGTAAAACCCACAATGAAAAGTGATGTCATGAATCAAATCATAGTGAGGTAAAAAATTTCAACGTACCCTTTAATTTTCAATGAACATAGGTTAGGATCCCGAGGGATTCATATGGGAGGCCCTAAAAACATGAGAACTTTATTATGGTAAATTTATTAGGTTTAGGGATATATGATGGGGGTTAAGGAAATATTAAAACCAATTTTTAGGATAATAAAAATAGCTTGCATGGTTTCTTGTTAAGGATTGTAAGATTTCTAGATCACGCACATTAACATATGGGTGACCATGTTTTGAGAAACTGTGCACCAACCATGATTAATCTCCTATCTCAAGGGTTTAATATTTCTTAGGATGGAAAAATGGTTTTGGAAATGAATGCTACAGCTGTTCTAATTCCATATACCTTCAAAAAACATATATATTTAACCAAAAAGAACAAAATATTAATCACAATAAAATACCATAGAATTGTAATATTATACCCCTATATAAGTTAGATACATCACAAGAAATGTTCAGGATTATACAATCTTCCCACCATATAAATGATCATCTCCATGATGTACTCTCATGAATCTCTTTTATTTTGAGCCAAAAATATAAGTCTATTAAGCCCTCGTATATAAATCTCATTACCATTTTTCCAAATACACGTGAACATGTTTCATTAATAGAATTAAAATTGGCATGGTATTTCACTACAACACATTCTTCCTATGAAAAAAATATCAGATTATCTTTAATAAAAACATCATTTGAAATCGAAAAATCATCCACATTGATAATATAAGAAGGGTACTAGTGATACAGTTTTGTTTTCACGCATAAAAAATTTCATCTGTTTCACTATAAATTTTGGAAGATCAAATCAGTATTCCACTAGACAAATTTATTCCACATCCTCAAATGAAGAAATAAACCTAGGCACTAACATTCCCTATCTCTGAATCATTTGGTGACCTAATATCAAGGACACCAGAATGAATAATACATCACCTTGTATAAACTATTATGGTTATCAAAGGAAATCAGAATAATAATTTTTTCTACTATAATCCATAACCATACACAAACAAATAACATGAACCTACTCTTTAGTATCATATTCAAAACATGGTCCCAAAACACTAAATAGCATCCATTAATCCATGATAGAGTTGATATTCATATGATACTCTAAGGTTCCTTATATGGTTCCATCATAATAGATTCTCTCTAATTTTTATAAGTGAAATCCATCAATGATAGGTGCTTATCCCAAGACCACCAATGTCTATGAAACATGCCCAAATAATATCCTCTCAAACCTATATAATGCACATTGTCATTCCATCTCTCTATTGGTCGAATTCCATACTCATCGAATACTATGTACCATACTTATTCTATGATCCCATAAATAAGAGTTAATTAAAAAGTGAGTCATGTTATAGAAAAATAGTGTGTAGAAAAATTTATATAGAGAAATTCTCTCAACCATACAATTCATCCAACTCCTCCACTGATAATATATATCATATTGGAAAATCATTTTATACCTTCAATAGTCAGCCCAAAATAATTCAAAAAGAATCAATATTCATTGGTTTCCTTAAGAAACCCAACATAATATCCATGATAACCTCATACAACATCCATTATGAAATAGTCAATGGATGTAGTAAACTTATAGGATGTTTATGGTCAATATTAACCTTTTGACAGCTGTAGCATCGTTTCACAAACACTGTTATCTTATTTTTCATGATCGACCACCAAAACATCATAGTAGTCCCCAATACATTTTTGTTACTCATGGATTCCCCACCCACATATAGTCATGAAATTTCCAAATCTGTTCATTTAGAATACGTCTAGGTAAAACACCAATATTCATGAAATAAATGATGTCATCATCATCTTTGATCCAATCTGAAGGTTACTCCCTACATTCAAGGATTTCCATCAATGAAAATCATTCTAGATATTCATATTTCCTACCCCTAATCTGGCTCAAAAAGTGAATATTCCATTGAAACTAATATGAATGTCATCAAATCATAGATCTTTTAAACCACAACATGCATCTCATCCAGTAAATTCATCATCGTCCACTCAAAAATACACTTTTGAGCAACTTGTGTTAGAGTAATACGACTCAATGTATCAGTAACATTATTTTTCTTCCAATGAATATATTCTATGTCAATGTTGAATGACTACTTACACTCATACTATCTTCAATTTTGGAAATTCAATTATCATTATAAAAACATAAATTACAAAATTTTGATTTGTATAAATTATAAAATTGTTTCCAAATATATATTGTGACCAACACATTATATATGAAACCATTATTTCTAATTGGAGGTTTTCTGTAGGGTAATTCCATTCATGTAACATTAATTATCGAGTCCCATAATTCCCAAGTTGATATCCCTATATCAACCTGGAAACATGTTATATCTTAAAATAATAAAACCCCTTAAATACACCTCAAATATTTCAGGCCAGAGAAACATGAGTGTCTATGTCATGGGTTTCTTCAACTCATTGAAATCATTCTAATATTAATCTGACCAAACAAACATTATCCAATATTTTCAGGAAAAAAAGTGGTTCCTCTAGTTGGTAAATGTTCTAGATAAATTTATGATAATATAAAAATAATCCCATATATCTAATTATATTTTAACAATCATAGTATTCTCCCAAAAAACAACTACCTAAACATTCTTTGTTTACAATAACACACCTTCTTATGAAATGATTTGTCCCATGAAGTGTACCTGATCTTTCAAAAAATGACACTTATAAAGCTTGGTATATAGATGATTATCATTAAATCTACTTAGGTCTATTTCAAGATGTTGGGAATGATCATAATGATACTTGTATTACACCACGATGTCAACCAAAATCCACAACCACAAAATGATCGAGGTACCGATGAATGATTCTATTCATTATGTCAGTAATCCCTGATGGTTTTCTCCCCAAACCAACAACATTAATAAAAAATTATATTTAGAATAGTCTCCTCTTAAATACTTCATTGTTATATTAAAATGTGAAAATATTAACTAATGATTCCATATATATAATTAAATCAATGAAAAGACATAAGATCCTCTCAAAATGTCAAAAATATTACCAATACATGGAAGTTGCTATCATTTCTTCTTTGTCATAATGATAAGTATTCAGTATATGACACAAAATCATAGAATATTGTCATCCTTATTTTCAAAATATATTGGAGAACACCTTGGTAATGTACTCAGATGGATAAAACCCTAATCTTGTAGTACTTTTATCTTAGTTTTGAGCACTTAAATCACATTCGGTGCCATTAAATATGATAAAATTGAAAACACCTAAGATATATGCATGACCTCCATTTCAAATACCCCACTAATATGAGGCCGCATCCATGATAAGTTCACATGAAACACATCATAGAAATTTTCCAATGTTTGTGGAATGACATCATGCCTCACACCTTTGTTATCCAACAATAGACAAACAACCTGGGTGGTTAGCTCCCCCAATTACTGAACTGGTAATTCACAACCTTCAATGATGTCCCATTATCTTTTGTGTACATATTTTTTATCCTGAAAAGATTTCGAAGTTACTCTCAAATAGTAATAATGGATGTGGTCTCAATATGATATTAAATATTCCATAACAATTATTAAGTCAATGAATGGAATGTTGAAAATGTATATATCCTATTAAAAATGATACTCTATGATCTCGAGAGAACACTATTTTTAAAGGCACATGTTCCTTTACTATACACCCAAAGGTGTATTTATAATCAACACCCTTTTCATCAACTCCACCAAAAAGATCAAACCATTCACATCTTGTTTTGAAATAAATTAATGAGAGTAAAAAATATCAAATAAGGTAATATAAATAATAGAAGCAATAATAATAGTACCTCTTACTATCGATGGTTCATCCTCGCTATCAACATGTTTTGGATGAATTGAATGTAACTATCATTACCATTTTTACTATGATGTAGTCTATGTGCAATGAGATGCACCACTTTGATGATACTTGGTCTCTCACTCAAAAACACCTCATCAACAACCTCAAATTCCACAACTAGTAGTACTCCAATAACCTAACTGATATAGTATAAAAGATCCACCAAATACATTCCAATTATTTCTAGCGGATACTTCATTACCCATCTATGTCGTGTTTCTGTATATCTTCTGTAGATGTCCCATAAAACCACAAGATGATTACTCTTCTAGTTTTTGGGGATAGTGTCTACAATGATGGACCAACCTACTACACTAGTGGAAATGAACATGAGTGAGATCCCAAGTTACTGAACCTTTCCCATTCCCCTATTCCTTGAACATCACATTTAATCATTATCACAGTGAAACATCCTACTCATAAAAGATTAACCTCTTAATCATCAAACAAAAACCACTTGTCCTCTATCGAAGGTATATTTCATGTTCCACTATGATCTAAGATCTGTATCCACCACCACATTCAACATCGTAAACTGGAAGATGATAACATGGAACTTAATCTCACATTTTAACACATACTATAAATTCAATACATTTACTATCTCATCCCTTATCAGCTCTATAAAAATGATATGCATTGTTGTAATTTAACCAACTTAGTCCATCAAAAACATACTACCTAAATTATACCAAATGAACTCAATAGATCTCTCATGTATCAGTGTATTTGAATAAAATTACATCCAGAATGTCACCAAAAAATTCATTCATGACATATTACCATCCTTCCTTGTCTTTTCCTAAAAATAACCAAGTACATTGTTGATAATCATAACATGAAAATTGCTATCATTTTTGTATTTTCAGAAGGTGTTTCCAAATTGTCAACTATAGTATGGATGGAATTGGTAGATAACTCTATTGTGTTAGGTCTACTCCCTAATTTGATATTATAAGGGTGTTGTATCTAAAACTCCAATTTTAGGTCGGACATAATCCTCACATCCCATTATAGCTCTCTCTCCAAAAACAGTATGAAGAGAGAAAAGGTATCTCAAAACTATTGTCATGATTCTTCAAATGTTACAATTGGTACCTCATGTTCCACTATTAGATGATCATCTATATTCATGTCTTCATGTCATCCTCTCAACAAGAAACACTATGGTGGTATATCTCTATATTTCCAAAAACATGTCTCGACGCACATAATGCAACATTAAAATAAATAACAAGAGAGTATCTCATAACTAATAACAAGTCATTTCCCCTTACCCCCACCACATGGTTATAACATAGTTTATATCCCCAACATTAACAATCTAACACATAAGTTGTGGTTACAAAAGGATAAGCTCATTCTCATTATTCATTTTTTTCAATAGAAAACCATTTATTCACATATTTCATCATTTTCATGTTCACAATTCAATGTATTAACTTTTATCATTTTAATTACTTGAGAATGGAAAAAAAATAAAATTTAAACAACTCCCAAAAATCATGTTTCCCATGTGTGCCTAAATATATTCATGTTAAATATAATCCTGAGTGCCTAGAATGTTGAATTAGTACACATCTTCATGTTGTTTTATACACCATTAGTAAAATTTGAATACAAAATCTGAAATAATAATCACATCACCCTAAAATTTCATCACTCGAGGAAAAATAGAATCAACAATAACAACACACATCTATACTAAATATCTCACTCTAGATACTGGGATTTTTTCCTCATACATAAGTTATCAATTCTTAAACATGAAAACATAAAAAGACCTGAGTTATCATATTCTCGACTCTACCATTCGAATTATCCGGGAAAAATAAAATTAAAAGGGTACAACATTGATACCACATTGTGTCATCCCAACCAGATGCCACACAACAGTGCACGAAGATGGTCAGTTACATGGCCTCAATTTCACCTCATCATCTACCAAAGGATACTGAGAAGAAGTAGTGGTCTAAAATAGACCATGTGGAGAATATTAACTCTTCTTAAAATTATATCAAAAGAATAAATTAATGGAGATAACCAAATGATACAACCATAAAAAAACCAACTCATTGTAACATGATGAAAAAAATGATGGAATAAAATATCCATATCTAAATAGTATATATATAATTATAAATTCGTGTTAAGTGTCAATATGAAAAACCCAACATTATTGAAGACAATGGGATCTCCTGAGAGTGTCACTAACTATATCTCGTTCAATACATCCATGATCCATCCCAACTCATCCATCTAACATAATATCCTTCCCGTATAATTCCCTAGAAACATGAAATAAATTCATGTACTGAGATGATAGCATGAGTAGGGTGTGATTACAACTCAGTAGGTCACAACCAATAGCTTCTATAGAAAAATTAGTCTATAAAAATGTAATAAATTATATAAATAATATAATATAATACCAACAAAAACAATTGTAACATTTAAACATTCTTTAATTAATCACATAAACACCTTGGTTACTAAGGACACCTAAACCCCTAATACCTAATCCATCCCATTATAGTGTCTGATCTATACTAAAGGTATATCACATATAATAATTCAATTATTACCATTAAACATATCAATTAATATCCGGAGAAATTGGAAACAAGGTCCAATTCCAACACATTGGAAAATAACATAGTGTGTAACCCCCTGAGGCTATTGGGAGACTCAGTCCCTATCCCACACCTCATTTATCAATCAATTAATCAATAGGTAATTTTGATAAATTATTCCTGGTTTGAGACATTTTTATCATCCAATTCCCCATTAGTGTTTTTGATGTATTAGACCATATCTAACACATTTATATAATATAAACCACTAAATCACACATAAAACAATATAACACGTATCACATCAATCATGGTTAATCAATAGTATCCATATTTTAACATTACACCATTAAAGAATCTACTAATTAACTCACCAATTATTTTATCAAATTAAATAAATTACATATTCACAACAATTACCATAAAATAAATCAAAAATAAAATAATACTATTAAAAAATCCCCATATCCAGTAACTAATTCAACAGTTAATTTGTCCAGTTCAATATATTTCATAATCACATTAATTCCAATTCTTTTATACAATAATTAATTAATATAATTCAATAATATATATACACCATTGTTATTTCAAAAATTAATTACTCATAGTCAATCATGTAGAGAACCAGTTTTTTTCCTAATAAGACTTTGAAATATTTCTATGAATACTTCTAGAGAGGGTGGTCAGACAGCGTGCAATTCTGTGGTTCGGTGTTCCCAGAATTAATTTTTTTAAAAATTGGTTAGTTTTTTGATATTACACATTTGTGCAAACCTAATTAAACCATTATATAAATTAATAAATTGATCGGATAAATAATCTGAGACCACGGTTGGGTCCAGCATGCTTTGTTTCTCCTTGGCGTGACATAAAATAAGTCGGTGCAGGACTTTCGGACCCCTCACACATTGGCGGTATATTAAATGGATAAATTAAATTATTAATTTATTCATTTTATAGCTCAAACCCAAATATATCTCAAAATGGTACTCAGATAAAAAATCTAATACCACTGATGAACTCAGAATGTAGGCTTTACCCAAAGCAGGGTGTAACCTTTGTTGGCGTTGGGTGTTTGTCCTATGCGCAATCGTGGGAGAATAAGTAAATAATTAAATAATTGTTTATTTAATTATTTAATTAATTTTTTCTAACATGATGGAAGGTTAAAAATTAATGGATATGAGATCATGGACTCAAAACCCTTTTTCCAATTGACAACTCCTCTTCTCCTCTCCTCTTCATTGATGAATGATGATCAAACATTGGATCCAATCAGATCGAAGCCCGACAAACACAACATACTCTTATCATCATTGTGAAAGTATGTTCTTCGTCAACACCGAAAAGATCATGTTGAATTGGATCTTCTCCAATGATAGATCCAAACCCAAGGTAGGATTTATCATTCCAGATTCTATAGCCATGTTAAATTTTCATGACGAACATGAATTAAATGAATTAATTCACAGATCAAAAAATAGTGGGTGGAATCAATTTCATAGTTTTTTTCAAGAAATTTATAAATTTGGATTATGATTAATATACGTTTTATAAATTCTCAAATTCTGGATTTTCAACAACGATGGCCAAACAAAAACAGCCATCGATCCGATCATATACCATTCCATTTTCTATTTCATTATACATGTGTTCTTCGGAACACCAAATAATTAATAATGCTAAAATTTCTATGTTTTGTTGAGTGTGGCATACATACATAGAGATCTCAACCTAATGATCATTGATCTGCGATCGTTACAATTTTTGGTTTTTGAATGAAGCTATGATATCTTTTGGAAGGGGCGACCCGGTGACGGTCCGGTGTGGTTGCGGCAGCATCCGACATGGAGGTTTAGATTAGCAGTAGTAGAGGTGGCTCACGGAGGTTTGAGTAAGAGGTTGGGACAGTGTCAGGATCATGGAGCATGAACCTGTGCGATGCGGTGGCCAGGCAGAAAGGGGGTGTAGGTCGTGTGAAGCAACAACATGAGGCAGTAGGTGGGGCCATGAGAAGGTGGTGGTTGTGGTGGCGGAAACCTGAAGGGCGATTTCCTTGTGTTGAAGGATAATCATGTTTGTTTTGTCCAGGATTCCATTAAAAGGTATGATGTGGGATGGCTGGGAATTAGGCTGGATCTTGAGTGAATTTTTGGTGAAGCAGTTAGATTGGAGAGAATGAAAAATTTAGATTAATAAATTAAAAGAAAAATAAATATAAAATAATAAAAATAGTGGTTTGGTGATGGAGACTTTCACAAAAATATGGATTTTATTCATGGAATGGGTTTGGAGTTATGAAATATTTAAAAACATTCACAATAAATAATAATAATAAAATATTGTTATTATTAATTTTTTTAATAAAACACTATTCCATCTGTTACTTATCTGTGGGACCTCGGTTTCATGAACCATCAATGGTAGTGTGAACCTGACATCGAGATAGAATTTATGAGTCCAATATTGGAGTTCTATTTTAGGTTTTCGGATTATGTATCTGAAACTCTTGTGAATTAATATATTTAATATTATTATTAAATCTTCAATCCTCCATAACTCATGCGTGCGTCGTCCCATTGATTGGTTGTCAGTGGCGACGTGACCCGGTCATTAATACAATCGATTCAATTCTAATGATTGATATTAAATTCTGCATCGTGGCTTAGGTCCACGGTATGCCCAATATTATTATTACTATTATTAGTTGATCTTGTATCTAACATATCTCTCTCATAAGGTGTCATAATAAGGAACCAACTATGATATTGAGACCCTAAAATTAAGATATATGATTCAATTCAAATGTTGGATATTTAATAAAAGGTTGAGGCATGGGCCCCACAATACCTGGTTCGTGTGTTATGGTTAAATGAAATATTTTCACCGGGTATCCATTCAGGACAAATGGGTAGTCCATCTCGTCTATTTTCTCATGAATATCATAACGGTGTGACTGGTTTGGTTTTCCAGTGTCTTTTGAAGTATGGCCGGGTTGGATCAAACCCGAATCCAATAGGGCCCTCAGCACTAAAATGCCTATAACCTACAGACTGGGCATCAGATTGACACACCATCTATCGTGCTGGAACCCTTATGACATAGTGGTCCTTCTGGTTACTCCCTTATGGAACATCATGGTGGTTGAGGTATGAACAAAAACATAAGGTGCAGAATAATATGTTTCATTTAGTGAGAGCAAGGATGAACACTCCCTTGATGACCCAAGGCCTGATTATTCCTTACTACTCATCTTCGGTAGATACGGGACACCGCAACTCATGAGTTCAAGTTCATTTTTATCTGAGATGGTTTTCCAATCTTTGGAGTCTATACTGCACCACAAATCCAGGTGAGTCTTGTAATGCGGGTCACCCCATGTACCGATTACATTGGTTGACATACATGGTTTGAGGTCGTGTACAAGTACATGGCCAACGTACACTGAGCTAACCCCAGATACTTTGACACGGTGTGTGATTATTTCTACTTTCTGTGTAATTGTGTTTTACATGAAAAGCCATATGACATGGGACGTTGTACAAGGGCAGCATCGGGGTCAGAAGACACAACATGTGACCCATATACACTCTTTATACTTTTTTGTACATGGAATGCTATATTTCTCCACCATATCCTAGACATGATTCATTTTTGTTAGTTCCCCTCTCTCTAATTTCTGAGATAGAGTCTGGTATCCCTCCGAGAGGCCCGGAGCGGGATCCTCTATCCATTCTTGATCCTTGGTAGAGTCAGGTATCGACATGACTATTCCCACATGGTGCTGATCCTCTATATAAAAGGTGATTATAGATGAGTCGCAGTATCCACCATGGCCCTGGTAGTGATACTCATCAATGTATCGTGATCTTTGATCCCTTCAGTAGGACTTTCCGAGATAGAGTCGGGTATCCCTCCAAGATGACTGGACCCAGATCCTCTCTCAATTTATGACCCTAGGTAGAGTCAAGTATCAATGTTACTATGCCCACAGGTCCCTAATCCTCTACCTAACATGTGAATCCGAATGAGTGGAGGTATCTTCCAAGGCCCTGGAAGTGATCTTCGTATGTATATCATGACATTTCCCACCCATGAGTTTGTTCTATCGTAATGAATGTATCTATATATCATGACCTTACTACAGAACGATACATTCCAAAAAGTTGTTATTGGAGCTATTATATTCATGGAGTGAGATGTCTCAGACTAGTGCTTTGTGGATTCTTCTAAATGAATCACCAGTGAGGGTACGTGTTTGTGTGACATGTCTCTAGACTACGGTTTTGATTTACATATATATATAGATGACCTGGGAATATATATGGGCATATACCTTGTGTGAGCTGTAGATGGAGATTCCCTTACTCTCTCATTTGGGTTTCCTTGAGAAATCATATCCACTATTTGGGTGGAGAATTACTCTATTTTTTCACTGTTGTTGTACCTTGATATCTCTTACTGCTATCATCTTCAGTTCCACACATGCTGCTCCCTTGAGCCTTCGGGGCACCCTACAAAGTATTCTTATACTATCCCATGCTTGGTCTTCGACTGTATTTGGTTTTCCCTTGAAGACGATGGACATATTTATTTTTATATTATAGGATCATAGGGATACGGGGTGCATGGACCGTGTACGGTGGTTATAGATTTGGATTCAAGAGTGGGACTCTTCCAGTTGTTTTACTTTTTCACCAGTTGCCGGGTTGTGGAACATTTCTTCTTGGGTTTGTTTTTCCCTTCTCCCTTTCAGATTTACATTTCTTGTACATTTACTATTATAGGTCTATGCATTTGTTTTGGTTCCCGTTTTATAGTAGCGTGGTAACCTACCTTATTTTCCAATACACTTTTTCACTGAGATGGTTGTGTGTGCATGTACAAGTTCGTATGAAAAGGCCTCCTAAATCTTATTGAGCCTTCAACATTAGTCACCAACCCCTAGCCTATGGGGGCAGGCTTGGGGTAGTTTTGACTCAAGCCTTGGTACGGGTCGAGTCTTGAAAAAGTGGTATCAGAGGTGGTTAGACACTTGGGACGTTGTTCGGACGTTTCCCAAAAATGGTCTTGGTTGGTTTTAGGGAACAATGTATAGTGTCACGAGAGTGGATCTCAAGAAAGGGAGTCTAGTTATGGTACGGGAGGAAAATGTAGCCATTCACCAGGACATTGATTACCCACTTGTCCACTCGGAACCTTGAGAGTCCTGTTACAGGGAACAATGGTACATGCATCACGTACGATTGAGTCTATGACTATCATTCTCGAGTTAGCACTCAATTTTTGATGATATATAGATATGATAATCTGACTACAATACTCCTTGATATGATATAGGATGTCTCCGTGATGATAGCCTACTAGGATACTAGATAAGGTTTTCAATGCCGACCCCATGAGTGATGAGAGCTCAATTAAGGATCCATCATGAGAGCCCCTTCCTCCAGGTGGACAGGTAGCAGCACCCATACCTGTTGAGAAGATGACAACCCCAGCTAATCAGGCTATGTTTGTGCATAGGTAGAGTGCACATCATGAGTTTTAGAACTAGAAACCATGGGGGTTCTGTAGTATGCCAGGCCCTCGGACAGTAGAGGTTTGGCTAGAGTTGTTGGTCTGATGAACTATAATGGTAGTTTCCATGATATGACATTTGAGTGGAGACTCTTTAGAGAGATCTATGATATCATAGTTCCCTTGTATGTCCCCACCTATTCCAAGGTGCGAGAGTAGGCACTGGGGTAGAAAGCTTCCTTCCATTCCATACAGCTAGTTGTGAGAGTGAGCACAATAGAGTGGAGACGTCTACTGCATATAACAGATGTTAGATGTTGGGAACTCAATTTAAGATATCTTCTCATGATCAATCACTTGCTGGTTGTCATATGAGTCCCATATAGCACATCAGAAGATTGGTGGAATAATACTTATAACTTGTGAACTCATGGTGCAGTTATGTAGAAGATTACCTTTGCAGGATGTGCGGGAAGTCCTAGGCTCACCTAGTGTAGAATTTTCAGAGTAGTTAACTTATCTGCAGCTAACCCTAGTAGAACATGATGGTAACAATTTTTTTCAGTTGACTGTTTTGACATTATCGCTTCTCGATCATGTAAAAAATTAATGGATTCGATTCATCGACTGTGAAATCTTGTGTGACTAGATATCCTTAGGTGTTTTACCATATGGATTGCTTGAAAGTGGGAATCATGAGGCCCTGTTCTAATGAAAAACGTTGATTCCTCTTTGGACATGGGATGTAGTGGTTCAGCTGGGGAGGAAATCTATTCCCCATGTTCTATCAGGTCATTCGAGACTATTAGAGAGGGTGAGGTTTCATACCTCTATTTCATACCCCAAATAGTGGGAGTGGGTACACAATGTTGTATATGTGTCACAACTAGGGTGATATGTGTGTCTACCTATAGACATCGTTAACTGATGGAAGTCTTATGAGGGTGGACCGTCCCTTTTGTTCTCATTCATTGGCAGCATAGAAATGTACATGAATCCCTTAGAGCGGGAGAGCTAAGAGTGGGATTGGAATCCCAAGTGGTTTCACTGGTTTTGCTTTTTAAACACGGAAATCATGAAAGATGGAATAATATAGGGAAAAAGTTTTTGTCTTAATAAGACATTGAAATATTTCTAGGAATATTTCTAGAGCTGGGCGCTAAGATGGTATGCATTTCCGAGGCTTGGTTGGCCAATAATTATTTTTTATAAAAATTGATACTTTTTTTTATATTACGCACACATGATTAACTAATGAAAATGGGATATCTCGTATACAGTTGATTGTATCAGATATCCAAAACCACAGTTAGGTCTGGAATGCTGTGTTTCTACTATGTGTGACATAAAATAAGTTAATTCCAGATGTTCATAACCCTCACTCATTACCGTTGTATTAAATTAATAAATTAAATTAATTATTTATTCATTTAATATCTCAAACCCAAATATATCTTGATCCTGGACTCTAAAGAAGATTCTGAGACCACAGATTAATTCCAAAGGTAGGCTTTAACGTACGCAGGGTGTATCCTTTGTTGGCATCGAGTGATTGGCTTATGCGTGATACGGGAGTATAATTAAAAAATTAAAAAATTAAATAATTTTTTATCTATTTATTTTATTAATTTCCTATAAAGTGATAGGAGGTTATAAATTCAAGGTTATGAGATCGTACCCTCATAACCCTTTTTTCCAATGACGCATCCTCTCATCTCTTCTACACTCCACTGACAAATAACAATGAAGCCTTGGATCTAGGTGGATTTAAGCATGAAAAATGAAACATCTTCTTCTCATTGTTCAGCATGTACGAGTTCTTCAACACCAAAGAGATATTTATGACCACGATAGTCAACAATGATTGATCCAAACTTGTGGTAGGATTTATCATTATAGATTTCCTACCCTGTTAAATTTTCATGAAGAACATGAAATAAATGAATTAATTCATGGATAGAAAAACAATGTGATGAATCAATTTCTTATTGTTTTTCTTGATATTGAAAATATCGGAGTATGATGAATATATTTTTGTTAAATTATCATGTTCATGATTTTCAATGATGATGGCCAAACAAAAATGTCCATCGATCCGCTCATATTCCACACCCTTTTCAAATAAGTTATACATGCGTTCTTCGGTACGCCACATAATTAGGCATGGTAAAAACACTATTGTTAGATGGGTGTGTCATACATACATGGAGATATCAATGAATAGATCAATGATCTGTGATTGTTACAATTTTTTGGCATCGAAGGATGTTGTGATATCTTGTGGAAGGAGCGACACTATAGTGGTCTGATGCGGTTTCAGCTGGAATCTGGAGAGGGAGTTCGGATAAGCTGTAGTAGAGGTGGCTTGTGGTAGTGTGAGTTGGAGGTCGGGACGATGGAACGCGCTTGGGGCATGGATCCCAAGTGGCACTGTGGCCAGGCAGACAGTGGGTGCGGGCTGTGTGATGCAGCCGCGTGAGGCAGCAGGTGTGGCCAATGAAGGGCGATTGCGGCGGTGGCGGAAACCCGAAGGGTGACATCCATGCGGTGATGGGGAAACAAGTATTTTTTCCAGGATTCTATTAGGAGGTCAGATGTGTGGAGGCTTGGAATTAGGGTGGAGCATGAATAAATTTGTGGGAAAAGAGTTAAATTAGAGAGAGAAAAGTATATGAGAAATAAATTAAAAGAAAATTACATTGAAAATAATAAAGTGAGTGTGTTCGTGATGTTGACTTGCGCAACAATATGGATTTTATGCATGGAAAGGGTTTTGAGTTATGATGTATTTAAATAAATAAACAATTAATAATAATAATAAAATATTTTTATTATTAATTTGTTGATAAAACACTATTTCGTCTGTAACTTATCTCTGCGGCCTCGGTTTCATGAACAGTTAGTGGTAGTGCATCCTTGAAATCAAGAAGCAATTTATGAGTCCCATATTGGAAGTCTTTATTGGGGTAATTATATTGAGTACTCAAAACTCTTGTGAAATAATAGATTTAATAATATTATTAAATGTTCGATCTTCCATAACTACTGCGTGCAATCTCTGATTGACAGGGTGTCAGCGGAGACGTGACCCTATCTTTAATATGGTTTATTCATGTCTAATGTTCTATATTAAATAATGGTTCATAGCTTGGGTCCATGGAACACCGAATAATAATATTATTGTTATTATTACGGGATCTTGTATCTGACATATCTCCATCACACTGTGTCAAAATGACGAATCATCTGTGACAATGAGACCCTGAAATTAATATTGACGCTTCATGAAATTTTTTGGATATTTAAATCAAGGTCGAGGTGTGGGCCCTATGAGCCCCAGATCGCGCGTGTTATAGCAAAATGCATCATTTTCACTGGGTATCCATTTTGGACAAATGGGTTGTCCATCTCGTGTGTTTTTTCGTGTGAATCGCAATCGTGTATCCCGTTTGGTTATCTAGTGTTGTTTGATTCATGGAGAGGTTGGATCGAACACAAATGCAATCGAGCCCTCGGCATTAAAATGCCTGTAACATATAGATTGGTTGCCTGATTGGAAAACCATCTGTTGTGATAGAACCCTTATGACATGTCAGTTTTTTAGGTTACTCCATTTTGCAACATCATGGTGGTTGAGGTATGACCAATAACCTGAAGAGAAAAACCATGGTGTTTCTTTTATTAAGAGTTAGGATGATTACTCCCTTGATGCCTCAAGGAACGAGTATTCTTTAATCCTATGATCCGGTAGAGTTGGGACTCCCCACCTCAAGAATGTGGGTTCGTTTACCTATGAGATAGTATTCCTATCTTTGGAGTCACTACTCCACCACATGGAACGGTGAGGGCAGTAACACGGGTCACCCCGTGTACCGATTACACGGGTTGACATACATGGGTTGAGGTCATGTACGGGCACATGGAATGCATACACGGATGAACCCCTAGATACATTGACATGGTTTGTGATTCTTTCTACAGGTTGTGTAGTTGCATTTTACACGAAAATCTTTAGGATAATTCCATTTTACATGAGAAGTACCTTGGGTCAGAAGACATGCCATGTGACATTTCTACACACCATGTACATTTTAGTACAAGGATTTATTTTTTTGTCTGCCGTATGATGGAAATGATTAATTTGGGTTAGTGCCCCATTCTCTAGTTTCTGAGATGGAGTCATCTATCTATCCAAGAGGCCCGGAGTGAGGTCCTCTATCCATTCATGACCCTAACTATAGTGAGGTATAGATCTGACTATTCCTACAGGGCACTAATAATTTACCTTGTAGGTGAATCCATATGTGTCATGGTATCAACTAAGGCCCTCACAGTGATCCTCATATGTTTATCTTGATATATGTTCCCTTCTGCTAGGCATTTCGAGATAGAGTCAGGTATCCCTCTGAGAGGCCCGGAGGGAGATTCTCTATCCATTATTGTCCCAAGGTAGAGTCAGGTATTGACATGACTATTCCCACAGGACACTGATCCTCTAACTATCAGGTGAATCTATATGAGTTGTAGTATCCGCCAAGGCCCTATAAGTGATCCTCATATGTGAATAATGATATTTACCAGTTAAGAGTGTGTTCCCCCATAATGAACATATCAATCTCTTGAGACCAGTCGGACGAATAATGCATTCTGAATGGATGTTATTAGAGATATCAAACTCGTGGAGTGAGTTATCTTATATGAGTGCTTTGTGGAATCATCTAAATGGATACCTAGTGTGTGTATGAGGTTGTGTGAATTTTCTCAAGAATACGGGTTTTATTTATGAGTATATCTAGATTCCCAGGGCATATGTATGGGCATATACCTGGTGTGAGGTGTGATATGGAGATCCCCTTACTCTCTCATTTGGGTTTTTATGAGCAATCATATCTACTATTTATGTGGAGTTGTACTCTTTTTGTTCACTATTGTTGTACATTGTTATCTATTAATTATATCCTCTTTAGAACCTCACATGATGATCTCTCGAGCCTTTGGGTCATCCTACCTAGTATTTTTTTACTCACACATACTCTGGATTTTCACACATTTGGTGTGACCTTAGAGATGATAGATAGTTGTATCCTGATATCAGAGCAGCTTAGTGATACATGGTTCTTGGACCACGGGTGTTGGTTGTAGCTTGGGATTCAGGAGTGGTACGCTTCCTGCTGTTTTACTTTTTCACATGTTACTGGGTTGTGGAACATTTCATGTTGTTTGTGTATTTTGTCCCCTCTCCATTTCATCTATACATTTCATGTACTTGTACTTTTAGAGGTTTATGAATTTTTTTTGGATCCCTTTTAATAGAAGTGTGGTACCATTATTTCTATTCCTCTTAACTTTTGCATTGAGTTAGCTGTGTGTGTGTATAGGTTCTTAGGAAAAAGACCTCCCCGAGTTTGTTGTGCCATCGGCGCTAGTCTCCAGCCCCTGGCCTTTGGAGGCGGGCTTGGGGTAGTTCCGGCTCGAGCCCTGGTATGGGTCAGGTCGAGACAAATAAATTGAATAATACCAACAACTACCTTTATATAATTAAAAAATTAATTAATACAATTCAACAATCTCAATATCCAAAATTAATTCTTCCATTATTTATTGAAATTCAATAATTTTTATAATCATGAGAATTATTATTAATTAATTAAAAAATTAATTTACACAATTCAATAATCTCACAATCCTATAATTAAGTCATCAGTTAATTATTCCAAATCAAAATCTATTAAATAATTAATTTTCAAATTAATTAATTCATTTTATGTAATTTAATTCCTCTACATCCAATTAAAATTCTATAATTATGTACCTATAATTAAAATCAAAATTATAAATTTTTTAAAATAGATCATATACCTTATAATTTCCTAGGTCATTATTAAACATTAAATCATGATTTCATTACATAATATTACACTTAATACAACAATATGGAATAATATTTCTAGGGTCCTTTGGAATTAGGTATATTTCATTAAAACTATAAATATTATTTACAACCTTATTAAATGGAAATTTTTTAAACATTTTGTAGCTTAAAACTAAATTAGATAACTTAGGAAAATACATAAGAAACTATTGATCCGTAAATTAAAATAAGTGAATAAAAATTGAAAAAAAATGATGTCAATAATATCTGTTGAAAAAGGAATTTCAATGGCTTATTTATTCACATGAATAATAAAAAATGTTATAACAACATAGTCATAACATGGAAAATATTCCAACAATATAAAATTTTACATCACAAATAATGGTTAAGGATAAACCGCCATGACCTCATAATAGAAAATGTGCCATACAGGAATAAGGTACACCCAGAAACCAACATGGTGTATCATGATAGTAAACATTACCCAATGCAATAGAGTGCAATGTAATTCTTGTTGCACTCGACAATTTCATTTCATTATCATGGTTAAGTATTTTTCATTGATCATAAATCATGTATTCATTCATCACCATAATATATTCCATGATCATGGAATGTGATATATATATATATATATATATGTAAGTCCCCAATAAAAAAAGATATGTTACTGAATGTTAACATCCTTGATAAGACATGTGTATTGTATTTACTACACAATTTGTTTGGAAGGGAAAATTGCAGCTAATATTTTACAGCATAACACTGTAACATAAAAATTCACAACATTGGTGGATGATATTGAATTAGGTTTTTAATTATTTTTAAATGACCTATCCAGTTATGTGGTCATGTAAGGACATGTCACACATATATAATTATAAGAATAAGGGATACGATAAATAATAAGAAAGAACAAAAAGGTAAATGAAATGATGTATAGTAAATGTCAGCCTAGTAACAAGTGTACATGGGAGGAATTAGTGAGATATAAAGGGGTATATAATCTAATTTTAATTATAATTGATGTTTAGGGGAGGTAAAAAAATTATACCCCGATATTATGAATTAAAAATAATAGGGAGTGACATGATAAATAAACTTGGATAAAGAGGAAAAAGGAAAGTACCCTAATGAAATATCATCTTGACCACATGTGTTATCATTACGGGGTAATGAGAGATAAATGTTAATATAATCATTTATAAATCATAATGAATGTATGGAAGAGTTACAAAATTATTCCCCTTATTTAGTAATAACAAATAAAAGGGCACAACATAGATGAGATAGTTACATTAATGTGAAGAATAGAAGACCCCTTACCTTATGTGTATGACACCAAAATCAATAAAGGGGAATTTTGAGAGATTGGGGTAACCTTTATAGGAATAATGAGATATTAGAGTAGAGTAATGTCCAGATAATAGGATATTTTGGTATGACAATGGTGTTCTTTGATTGGTATATATTGGAAAAGAGGATATTTTTAAATATTTATATTTGGACACTACAAAATAAAACATTTCAAACAAAAAACATTCCCTTGGTATTTTACCATGGGGATTTCAAAATATTAGAAGTTTGTATTTTTCTATTAGGAAAATTTATTAACTTACTAAAATATTATCCTTTTTTTGTGGAGGTGAGTCATAATTTTAATGTAATGAATTTGAAATCATAAAATATGTTGTATGGTTTGGAGTATTCATAAAGGCTTTATAAAATTAATAAATAAACATATAATCACATTATTTAGAGGGGAATCTATATAATGGACTGCATATACCCATTATATTATATATTAAATCATTTTTGGGTCATTATGATATCATAAAAGACACCATATATTTTTATGGTATTTAATTTTTTTTGCTGAAAATTCGATTGTCTCAAAAAATTATAAAAAATTAGAAATTGGATATTTCATATGTCATTATCCAAAAGTTAATTAATATTTTATCTAAATAATTATCTAAATATTATCATTTTCACTTTTAAAATACGATTGAAGATTTATTAAAAAAATATTTTTTTAACATAACAGTTTTGAACCCATATAAAAAGTACATTTCACTTCAAAAAAATTATATACAAATTTATAATTAATTAAATTTTAATAGTATAATTTTTTATTTATATAGCATTTATTTCCAAAATCCATTAATTAATTAAAACAAATCTCAAAATTGAATTTTAATAGTATCCAAAAAATAATTTGTTTTTAATAGAATCAAAAATCAAAAAAATTTATAATGAAAAAAATAAAAAATGAAAATAAATTCAGTATTATATAAAATATTCTTATTCAGATTATTATTTTTAAGGTATTAATACATAGAAATATATTAATAATAATTAAGGTCTTAATAATTATTAATTTATTACAGGACTGTATGCACTAAGAGTATAGTGTATAGTGGTGAAACATTCATTGGGTCAATCGACGAACATCTTTTGTGCGGTGTTGTCGATGAGCTAGAACATCTCCCATAAATAGTTTCACTCATTAATATGTTCTTAGATCGCATCTTGGGATTCATCAAGGTAAAATCATAGTTATTCTATCTACATCATATGATTTGAAAAAAATGAATTTATTTGGTACAATCCAACTAAATGATGCCATCAATTTCCTTTCTATAACAATTGGATTCACAAAATCTATATCTTCATTAAAATCTTGTGATCATGATTTTATGAATATTTTATCAATGGAAAATATTCATATAGAATTATTAATCCAATTGTATATAAGAAAATATTTTCATGTGTTTTCTATAACCATATTACATAATAGAAAATTAAATCATAAGGTAAATTTATTTATAATAGTATGGGTCATTACATTTATCCCCCGACGAGAAATTTAACAATCAAAATTTTTATTGCACCCCCTTCAATTAGATGAGGTTAATTTTGTCACATAAATTCCTCAGGTCACTATGTTGTTTCTTCAAACAATTGGTTTCTCCATAAGACATTGACAGGGTGCATTGTGTTATTTTGTAGAACATTATCTCTCAATTCTTTGATATTCACCAACTTATCAACATTGGAAATACAATAATCTAATGGTACCACCTATGGAATGAGTACATGTGAGGGTTTTGGTATGAACTTACTCAATTGTGATACATGGAATACATCATCAACTCAAGATAGGATTGGTGGGAGAGAAAATTGGCATGCCACTACTCCGTTGTGATCAAGGATCACAAAGGGGATGATATAACTTGGAACATGCTGGAATTTCCTCCAAAATATCATCACATTATTCCATGGAGATATTTAAATGAATACCATGTTTCCAACAACAAACTCTACGTCTCATCAATTTTTTTTCTTAACTCTTTTTTCAAATTCGAGAAGCATGGATTTGGTGCAGAATGGTGTTATCCTTTTCCACCATTTACTCGACAATTTCTATACCCAAAAAGTCTTTCCCAAACGTCGCCACATAATTGTGATGTTATACACCTCTTCCCATTAAGGAATTTTTATATATCCATTCTAATGGTTGAGTGGGAACTATGGTTCTAATAAAACTCAACCAAACCAAGATATTGATCCAGTCATCCTTTGATGTTTATTAAGAATGCTCTAAACATGACCTCTAGTTTATGGACAATATACTAAAATTTTCCATAAGTTTGAGGGTGTTTGGTTGTGCTTATATACAAATCAATATTTGGATTGTAGATATGAATATTCTTAAACATACATGTGAATCATAGATTTTAATAAGATACAATCGATAATGGTACTCCATATATCCTGACCACTACCACGATGTATATCTGTGCAAGTAGATCCAGGTATAATTCCTCTCATATCATAATGAAATGTGTAGTATTTATAAGATGATCCACCCCAACCCATATAGAATTATTCCCTCCTGATGTCTTTGTAATATCAGTGAAAAATTCCATTGTGATGTTTTGTCATTTCCATATAGGTATGTTTAATGATATCAAAATCCCCTTATATATTTTTCATTCTGCATTCACTTACTGACAAACAAGACTTCGTGATGTATATTCTTATAAATAATTCGTTATATATTCCCACCAATAGTTTTCATGGAGATATTGATATATATTTTTTTCTTCTTGGGTGGATGGTGAAGGGTGAGATATGTGCATCATCCAACAACTCCTTCATTAACTTATGATTTTAAGGTAAACATAGTCTTGACCCAAATATGACAAAAATTCATCATTAACATTTAACGCCAAGGATTTCCATTTCTTTATAACATGCACATAAATATGAACTCACACATCAACTCATTGAGAATCCATTATCCTCTCCAAATGTGATAGTTGAAAAATAATTGGTGAAGGTATTGATGATGATCCTTCCATTATGATTCACATGATCATCTGTTCCAAATCATAGAAGATTGGATCCCTCTCAATTCTCATTAATGATAGAATTTATAAATATTTTATTCTTATATCCTATTCAACATTATCCTATTTCCATGATAGTAGTGGATTTTCCAGTAAATGTGTTTTTTCATCTCTAATTATTTTCATTGGCACAAAATTACATATTTTTCAGTTAATAAAAAATTGAGTCTTTTTTGAAATGTACATATTTAAAAAATTTCACAAAAAATATAATTTTTCAAAAATTCTAAATATAAAATCACATCAACTGAATAAAAATCATGTATTGGGTATTTGTTTCATGAACATTCAACTACCTTGAAGCATATTCAATGACATCATAATTTTGCTTCAACAAATAGCATAGTCCCTTCATCGATGCATAGCTGAAAAACATTAAAATCATTACACCTATGGGTAGAGTGATTACATAAACAACTATAGGCCTCCTTTTAAACTCATTTAATCTATCTCTACATTCATCATTCCATTATAACATTCCACCATTATGAATTAAACTATTTCCTTCATTGTTGGGTAGGTCTACAAATCAGGTGTTATTTGACTACACAGCATATACATGACTTTCCATAGAAAATCCAGATCATCATGATGATCCCATATATTCATATTTGACCAAAATTTATTTCATGATAAAACACTAAATATATTTACCCCACCTATAAACATTATTTACATGACATAATTTTATGGAATACTATTTTTATTTGTTCGCATTACCCCCACACACTTCCCGATATGACTGACATCACTTTTCCATCAAACCCATCCCCGGTCTAGATCTTGGATCCAAATAGAATCACCCGAGTCCTGTGATATATATCAATTCATCCTCTAATTTCTAATCTATTAATCATTCATGAAACGTATATAATTTTGTGGGATTGATCGCATATGATTCAACTATGTTAAAGTTGAATCATGAACTCATATTACATTGGTGAACAATGAAATCAATGTTGGTGGTCACAAAATTACAACACCAATAATATAATGGCAGGGATTGAAAAACATGATCATAGATATGATATTTATATGGATTATATCATGTTTAATAAGGAGGGAAAATTATAATTAATAATATAATTGGAATAATAGATCAAGAAAAAGAATAGATAATTAACCAAACATGAATAGAAGAAAAAATCCATGTTGAATCTTTTAATCATGGAAGTAAACAGCAATAGATGATACATACCTATATTGTGGATTTTTATTAGCTTAATAACATTTTCTCATTTGATGTAGAAGTGATTTATAATTTATATCATCTCTATCCACATCGATCTGATTATTGTATGATGTGGGATTCTGATTCACCAGTGAAGAAGAACCAATTATACTCTAAAGGATATCATGGTAATGCTGATAAACCTAGAGAATTTCTAAAATAGAATTTTTATATTGGAAATTATATTAAGGATATAAATGATGTAAGTAAATAATTTATATAATTAACCCACTTAATGTACCTGATATTGGATACCACCTCTGAACACTTGGCACTGAGAGACATTAGGATGTTCCTAGGGTTAACCATGCATTCTGGATTCAACCACAGTCTTAACATTTTCATCCAAGGCACTATTTGGGATATAATAATTTTTTTTTGGAAAAACACATGCAAATTTCATTAATATATATATATATATATATTGTTCTTATAATATAACTTTCATTCTCATCTTTCCTTGGAGTATATTTTAATCTAAACACCTTCCTCTAAAAATATTTATTAAAATATTTTATAATTTAACACGGAAAATAAATGTTCACTAAATTGTTACCATATCATGGATTCATATCCATAAATATCATAAGATTAATAAATGATGAGGAAACAATTATTTATCTGGATCTTTCACTACCATGAGATATCATTCCTGTACCATAATGACACAACCCAATAACCTATTTAATGATCCATCCTTAGAAAATAGAATCACGTTATTCTGAATCTCCAATATGTAATCTTTCATTTTTTTTCTCTATACATGTTGTCTAACTAACACATGTCAATGAAATACCTATTATAATGCAAAAACATCTACATATGAGACATAAGTAAAATCACATTAACCTGTTAATACTGCAGGGGTAGTCTCTCTGGTATGGAACCTCACTAACCCCCATAGAATCTCGAATGGTCCAGTGAACCTCTTAGATAGCTTTCCACCCTATCCAAACCGCTGTAATACCCCCTATGAGGATACTCTAAGATAAAATTATCCCTCTAAAAAATTCGGGGATTATGATAGTGATCTATATAAGATTTATTTTATCTTAGAGAAATACTCATACAACCAATGTTCATAAGAAAGTTATCTATCATCATTTTGACCATTTATCATCCAACAAGGAATGGATGAACAATCATTATCCAATGGAAGTGTGACCAAAAGAATTTAGAAGATAAGACCTCAACAGTTCTATTCTAGTCTGTGAGTGATAATTATTATTGTAATTCAAATATACTAATGGAATGTGATCCTAAAAACTTTGGAAAATGATCATAAAAAAATTCATCAACATGTTCTCCAACACCATTATATTATTATTTGCCTTACAATAATTATTGTTATAGACCACCATAATAATATATAAATGGTTCCCAAATTGTTCTTATAGTAATCTTCAATAATATGATGTAAAACATGAATAATTTTAGATGAAAATATTTAAGGATAACCCATATTGGTTAATGATATAAGATATTTACAGTTATCACATTATCTCTACAAAACTCTACATTGTGATATAATTTAATTGTGTACATCATCTAAGTTTGACCACAATTAAAATGATATCACATTGGATTATCACATTCAATGGAATCCCACCCCAATATCAATTTTTATTCCATCCCATTTCTAATTAATTATCCAAATATTCTAGGTCAAACATTTCCATCACTAGTGCTCTACCTTAACATGTAGGAATGTGAGACATCGAGAGAAGATATCTTCCATAATATTAATAACTTCAGAACACTAATACTTAAACATATGTTTGTTTTACATAATTTCAAATACATGATGAAAATAATTTTTTTTGTAACTCCTTCACCACCACTCACATACTGACTAAAACCAACCCCTTACCTAGAAAATGAGGATTTGATACTCTACCAAATAGATTATATTTGGTGAATCTCATGATGATGTTTAATAATGAATGATATCATGGTAAATGTCTCCCAAAATATTCTCCCTCTCACACTTTATTGTTCGGGGATTCAATACAATTGATCAAAGATATGTTTTACCCGTCTCTTCCACTAGGTTCAGCTACAAAACATCCATGATAATCCACCCATATAAAATGATAATATGAATTCTCGATATGGCATTATAAAACCAAATTTTCCATCCATTTAATATAAATTATATAAAAATCATAGTGATAGAGGAAGTCCAAAAAGTTTCATTTTCTTAGTTTCAGATCTTTCGGTCTGAATATGTACTTTAGAATCTGATTTTCAACTCCATGTCATGAGGTTCATAGATCTTATCATGTTCAGTCAACATCAATGAAACAAATTTGATAAAATCCTAAAAATGTATCAACATATATCTGATACCATGTATACATGAGTCATAATACATTGTACACACCACACAATCAATCTGTAGTGACAGCATTAGAGGACATGTATTCTTCGAATCTCAACAGCTCAAAATTTCTCTAACTATTCTTATTATAGGTAATTAGATTCACATTCATCATAATGATGGTTAATGGAGATTAAATCACAGAGAATACACCCATTAAACTCAGGTAATACCCCAAAATATAATGAAAACATTCACCATTTACATTCAATTTGGTGTATCCAAAAAATAACTACATTAATATTCCCTTGATCAAAAGCTAAGAAATAATGAGATAGTAAATTCCATATAAAGTGATACTCACTGATTTAGAAATATAATTTTATAGGAATACAACAAGTCAACTTCCCTCCGAGTAAGTCTAGGTACACTATCAGATTGACTACACGCTCTTCATCTAACCTAGATTATATGAGCATTTCATCAATTATGTGACCAAAAAAATAGTAAAAATATTTTTTAAAAAACAGTTTCCACAATTCGGTAAACCTAGTAAGGCTACTAATATGATTTAAAGGAATCATTAGGAACTCATTACATCTTTATTGACATAGGGATTATTTTTCCATAATACAGTCCTTACGACCACAGAACAAGTGGTATCCATACCAAATATCGATCATTTAAAACCAAATCACTAATTAAATGTAATAAAATTGGACATAAATATTTATTAAGGGGAAATTTTTATTGATCATTGTCTTCTTTAGGTGATGATAATAAACGCATAGACACGATATCCTATTATCCTTTTATATGATACAAATAAAATCATCCCACATAGACACACATGGTATGAACAGTACATTTATTAATGAAATCCAAACTATTTCTAGATTTTCCAAATCATGGTAGGGGTCATATAACATGAAATTGAATATATTAGTGTGTATTATAGGTTTAATTCAATGAAAAACTATATCTATCACAATGGGAGTACTTTTTAAATTTCATCAGAAAAGTCATCCAAAAATTTAATTAATACCGAATGAATCTATATTTATGAAGAAACCACAATTACATTAGATACTATATCCATGAAATTAGATATTGCTTATTAAATCCTACTAACAAGGACCATAAATAATTCCATAAGATCGATCTTACCTAAAAATAATATTCCCACCACATAATTCATATGGAAATTGAGATGCCTATCATGAACATTGATATGAGCATAAAATTTTAACAACCAGTCCATTCACAATATTAAATAATTAGGTTTCTTGATGATTAACTAGTGTCCCCATTTGAAACTTTTGTTACCAATGATAGCTTGGTCTACCATCATATAAGAAATATTAATGAATCACACCTTGTCATAACCTATAAAAAAACTATTATGTTATGGTTTTATTGGGGAAATCAATATCTCAAACATTTAATAAAGAAATTAGGGAGTGTTTAATATATTGGAAAATGAGTAATAGATTTATTTTTTTATTAAATCTTGATTTTATCTTGTATCAAATCATAAAATATAAGGTTACAAGAATTCATGGATTAAAACTTCATGTTTCCCTAACCACCATCTCTCTGAAGCTAGAGTGGGCCACTTGGTGGTGGTTGCTAAATATGATCATATAGCATCCCTCCATTAATATATATTACTCTAGGAGATCCTATTGATCCTATTACATCTTCTCCCCAAATGGGGACCCCTCGGAAACACTTAGGAGAACACTGATCATGACGTTTCCACTACTATGGTGTTCAATTTAGGGTATGCATGACCTACATGGAAATTATGATATAAAAATAATGTTTTATATGTCCTTTCCGACCACAAAAATTTCATAAATTCTCTATGGACTAGTATGTGCATATTAAGAAATCCTTCACTATAGGGTGGTATCATCAATGAGGTCCTATTGACTGGTGTCTTCTAGCTGCTATTAATGACATTGCTTCATGATTCCCAATAAAATATCCATCATAATTTTCTTCTCTTTATTTGGATCTCATCTCACCATATCCTTACATAAAAAGCTGGAATACGCAACAATACATAAGTGGAACACACCATCACATATGTCTCTATAAATACCACACATGAACATCAGTTACATGAAGTAACCATCCAATAATGTATCTATGGCATATCATGTAATGTTCGTGAATATAAAATTATACTCATAAACAATCATTATGTACATATAAAGCTTTATAAACTCATAGATCCAAACTGATCTCGACCACGAGGGGTAATATTCATCATGAAATAGATTCTGTAAGTTGGTCTCTGACAATGCTGAATCATCATGCCTCTACATGAATAGACTCTAAAAGCAGAAAGATACTCCAAGGGAAGGAATTACATCAATATAAAATATTTTATTTTCATGGGAATATATGACAATAATACATATATCATTGACTCAGTACAATATTTTGATTCCTTCGTAACTATCTCTGAACATAACAATAGATTACTCAAGAGCTGGAACTAAAATAGTCCACATAGTTTGCAAATATACTCATACAAAACTATTGGTAGTAAATGATGATAAAAAATAGGGGGTTATTTGAACATCTAACCTAGAGGGATGCAATCTTAAAATGATCCTGGAATATAGTCCTCACCAATCATCATATCATATATATGATCCCGAAGTAGTAACCTAGATTTTTTTTTCATGTAGGCATCCTGAAAATTACTAATATGTAACCCAGATATATGATCATATTAGTATGAGAATCGTAATCCATAGGGAGAATTGAAATACTCAATACTATATGAATCATGAACCATTAATCATATTCCCAAATTTCTCAATGTGAAATTTGACAAACTTTTAGTTAGATTTATGGTGTATTGATATGTCAGTCATCGTACCAACACATGGTTCCCTAGACAGATATCCCATCATGAGACACATTGACATCATTAATTATTTACCATCCAATAATTTTAATGGGTATATATCTATTCTGAATCATGTATGTTTCTCACTCTCATTCAAATGTATAAAAGACTGTCCAACTGGAGCCCACCTGGCCAGCTAATGGATGGGCTATAAAAAACCCTATCCCACCTCCCAAAGGAATTTGTATGGTGATAACATTTTATAATTGATAATATAAATGGGAATACTTTTCATAATGTACATGTATTCACCTAGCCTACCATCACAAAAAAAATTATGTTGATGAATATTTAAATAGGGTATAACATCTAGCGTAGATCCATGCAACTAATAAATGTCATGGAATAAATTAGAATATGAAATAATGAAACCCATGTTTAAAGTTTAAAATTAAATCGAAATAAGAATAATTGTTTCAATTTGTTGTATTATCCAATACAAAATATATGTGAGATCCCAAATCCTAATCACCAAGACTGGACACCATACATGGCCAATGAACCACAATATCGGTATGCACTACCAAAATCCCTATGGATCTATCTTCCTTTTACAAAATTCATGAAACATGTGAAAAAAATCCATTAGTGGTTGATTATATAAATACCCAAAAAGAAAAAATGAAAAATGATTGGATAAAATGATAGATATGATATATGTAGTGATCTCAAACAGAAGGGGAGGGAAATGAAACCTAATAATATATATATATATGATCATAATGAAAACTAGATGAGAGTGAAAGGGGATATCCATATCATATCCTATCCAAGGACGACGAGTCTTCATGTAATGAAAAATGAATGTCCTTGGTCCCAAGTATATCATGATTCCATATGATGAATTCGTGAGGAGTACTCGTAACTAGATAATTATATACAAGATACGTTTGAAAATATTCAATAGAAAGAGGACCCACACCATAGTAATATAATAGGATTACACTAGAATATATGTAGATCACATATTCTAGGGTGTGATAGGGGAAATCTAATCCTTAAATAGATAAAGGACCCACATCCTTTTTGTAAAAAGTTATTCCACATAGTTGATGGATAGAGGAGCTAAACCATAGCGTGAAAGGTGGATAACATTCAATCATGGAGGAACTATAACAAAAAAACAATAGTAGAGTTATGTTCAGTTAGTATCCATAGAGAATTTATGATCTCAGGTGTCAAAAATGAGAAACTCAGAATTTTAACTAGACGACATGCTCCCTATTGCTATATGGGTTATTCCAACACTATACCCAGAGTACCCACACCTTATTAATATAGGGAGATTGAAACATATTGTGTAGAGGAAAGATGACCTATTTCATTAAAATAAATTACTCAATCCATTATAGGGAGTATATGGTGCCTGCACTCTAGCATGATTTGGGGTTGGAAACACTAACCACTTGATGATCCAACCTAATCCCTTTCATCATCATGAGACAACTATGTATGTGACCCCTTCAGAACATTCTGTGTTTTATCACAAAAGAAACAAAAATGGATACCATCACATTCAACACCTAATCATTATTAGGATAAGATTTTCATAAAACAATATGAGATTCCACAAAAAATATATATACATGTAAATGTTTCCCATAGGGTTAAAAAATATTTGTGTGGTACCCATGACATGTGATCTCACCCTTTTAACTGTCCATGATATCCTTTATAAATAACTATAAGGACATGTACCTATACATTGTGCGTTGGTGTCTGACATTGTGTGTCTCAACCACCTAAGGACAACCTGTGTGGCCATAGCTATGTCTGTGTTTAGTGGGATGGTCTCATGTATGTGACCATGTAATTGGATTTTTGAGGTTACCAAAATTTATATATATAATAGTTGACTACATATCTTTTCATCCATCATGGGGTCCTTTCCATATAATGTTGACACATGGATTAACCAACCTTGAATAATCAAATTGGGTTATGGGATCGTAACAATATTTTCTATCATTGTATTCCCGAAAATTATATCTTCCATAGTTGGGTGGGAAGATATAGTATCAAATCTTCCAATAAAATATATGTATTTAATTTTTAGACAATCATTATATGAATTAATATCAAATAATTACCAATTTCATTTAAATTTACTCATTTTTAACATAAAAAATCAATGGCTGTCACTTCATGTTGTCATTTAATTGAATCCGATTGATGTAAAACTTATTATTTTATTAATAAAAAATCCAATATACCAGCATATGTTTCTATCACTATCTCCTGTTAAATCTCATCATTGATTTGGATCCTAGATCCATTTATCATCATCTATAACAAATGATCCATTCTGATTCATCTATAATTTTCCATTCTATTTAACATATGAATAACTTTGAACATTAATATGGTTCTATCATGCACAGGCCCATACCTGAAAGGATGGTCCATGACACTAATGTTCAATGATGAATAAAAAAAAGAATGATAATGTTAAAATCAAAAGAAGAAGGAAAATTAATATTTTTTCAACCACTCTTAAACAATGACAATCGATATAGAAATTATAAGGTTGATAACATGTTAAAAGTGGAAGAAAATAAATTTATAATACAGTATGACAGATGGTACATAATAAATATTCGATAAATAAAATATTAAAACGTTTTGAAAAAATCAATTCATGTACATATAATCAATGTGAGAAACATAAATTTTAGAGTTGTACAATAACTATGGATCAATCATTGGTGATGAATGTGATCTTCTAAAATTGAGAAGAACGATTCATTGGCTACCTCTCAATCCACCTCGATGTAGTCATTATTTATTATCTGATTATGATTCTCCATTAATGAACCCCCAATACTCCTCCTAATACAATCACACCATTTCAAAAAACCCTAATTAATAACATTAGTATAAATTAAAAATATGATTTTTTTATGATCATTCAATGAATTAGTTTATTAATTTAATCAATTAATCAACATAACATACATACCTATGATTTCCACATCTTAATTCCATTCACTAACCAACATAATGTTGTAATTACTATATACCCCACATATTGGATTCAATAATGGACTCAGATTTCAAGCATAATGTTATGTTTTAGAGTTATTCCCACTTTTTAGGAACACTACATGGAAATAATATTTATACAAAAAATATTTTTAAAATATAATATTCTAGAATTAATTAAAATAAGAATAAAATTTCAACTATGTTCTTATCTTTGAAAATATTTATTAAAATAGTTTAATGTACTAAAAGAAAAAACATAATGTCCTTATACATACAATATTAATATCATAAATGTTGTATTTCTATCTATCTGTGTAAGATACAAACACCTTTCTAATATGAATAATGATCCATTCGATGGATTTAATTTCTATCATAAGTTCATTTTTTCATTACAATGAGTGAAAATAATTGTATGTCATGGAATTTATATCATAACATCAATGACTGCACAATTATTGGGAGAATTATCTTAATAAAAAAATCTATGCACAAAATGAAATCAAATTCAACAAGATGAATAATTTTTTATTTTTTTGGGAATAAATACCCAAAAAATTCTACCTGCGATGAATCATAGACTTGGTACGTGATCATTATTCCATTACGGGAATTTTATACTACATAAAACTATAATTATTGAGGTATTACTGGGTTACCCATAGATATTTCATCAGTTATAAATGATTTTTTATATAAAGACAAAAATAAACGAATAATATTTATAGATTTGATGGTATGTTTTCATTTCAAAACATTATCATCAAACAAATCTTTAGGATAGTGGTCATCTGATAATTCCATACACCATTTATTTGAATCAATAAATGGTGGGAGGTTCCTTATGTGGAGCTTTCAATATATTCATAACATTGCCTTAATTATTCCAATCAACATCAACATTCAATTTCCTGATGAAATTACAATACACACATGAATCATTTAATTGTTCCATTAAACATATTCCCCCATGTTTCATTCCACACATATAGTATATAGAAATTTTTTCTTCCTCCCTATATGATTTTTATAATTATATTTAGAATTAAATTTTTTTTCAGATCAAAACCATTAGATCCATGGATAACATCGATATCAATCTCAAACATGAGAGAAATAAAACAATTTATCCATTTCTATCGATTTCCCCTATTGATAACTCCCTTTATATCCTTGATGTTATTCCATGGAAGAATCAATATATCTTATATTATGGTTAGATGATAATATAAGAACCAAAAATTTCATCACTTGGGAAATTTTCCTCATTGAGCCAACATATTCATAATCATTCAGTTTCATATCAATGTATTACTTCTCCATTTTTTGTGATGAAAATCATGAAATAACCTATTATAAAATGTTATTAAAATCATCCCACTTTATAATTATGTTTCTAATTTTTCTATCATGTTTTTATAAGATTCCAACCTTAATTTTCATTACCATATAAATTATAAATTTCTTGAATAATTCTCTCAACTTTTGAATTCTAAGATATCATAAAATATGTTTTTAGTGATACTAATCCATTTATTGGAGACTAATGAATTTGTGAACCAACTAAAACAATGTTAATTTTTATTCATGATGCATTAAAAAATCAGTTTATCCTCCATTCACATTTAAAGGATCAATAAGAGTCCTATCATGGGAATGTTTTGTATATAAATATTTTATTTCCACAAATCTAACAAATAGGTTATTTACTTTATATTACAATCATTACATTTTAAATCATATTAAGCAGTAGTAGAATTCATTATAATTCTACAAATTAATTAAATTCTAATGAATAATGTGAATACTAATATCAATTATCAGAAACCACATAATTATGAAAACTAATTTATAAGATTTATAATACATTACACCATCTTTAAAGGTACATTATAATCAAACCATGTCATCAATGATCATTAAAAAAAAAATTATTGTAGTATATACATAGACTTATCCTATGGTAAATTAATAATTTTTATCATCCTAGTTTTAAAATTATATTTAAAACTTTCCTTCATTAAAATAATAGTGACAAATAATTTTCAATCAAAGGTATAATTTCTTAATATATGAATATGCATTACATAAATTTTGATTCATGCTAGAATCATTTAAGTTTAGTATAATTATAATCATGGAAACATAAAAGACCGGTTTGTAATATATATATATATATGTATGATTTAACACTTAATTCTTTATAAATTTAACTCTTCGTAGACATATATTACTAATTACATTTATTCATAACATAGGTAAAGGAGCCTTATAAAAAAATTTGAACTCATATTCATAATAAGGGTAATTAAGGGAAATATCAATGATAACATAAGTATAACTTGTGAAAAAGGTAATTAAAACATTATCCTAAAATATTAATACCATATAGTATATATAAATGATAATAAATGTAATTCATAAAAAAATTTATTTCAAATATATTAATCATAATGGAATAAAATAAAATTATTATGAAAAAATAAAATGGGCATAAGAAATATGATATCAGCATATAAATAAGTGTAAAGGTCCTATTCAAAACTATGAAGGCTCATTTTCAGGTTTAACATGGTAGAATTTTTACCTATCCAAACAATCATAGTATTCACTGCTCACTTCTAAGACTATCATTTTTGACTTATTTTGCACTGAAGTATAATTACACCTATTTCTAGTTATATTTATCTAAATATTTTCCAACATTTGGATAATAAATTATAAGAAGATATAGGTCCCACACCTAAATTAATGAAAATAATATATATAAATACATGTACCATATGATCCTAAAACATTTATCATATTTGAAACCAAGCAATGAAATCAATTTCATTAATATTTAATAATAGTATAATCCCTTGAAATGAAATTGGGTTTTTAGAAACTGCCACCCTAGTAGCCCATAACCAGTTTCATACATTATTACATTGGAATAATATTCATGGAATCACAACCCAAAGGATAAAATAGTTTAAAATACATAAAAAACTAGATACATGATTGAGTCAGACATTACATTTTAACACACAAATTACAACATATTTTTTCAAGAAACAAAATTTTCTCTATAGAATATCATTTCTAATCAAACATAGTACACTTCATGGAATCCTAATAAATGAAACAAAACAAGGGTTCTCTCAAATCATTACTAAGGATTCAGTACCAGAAAATCTATCATCAATCAATTAATATCAATAAATTTAAAAAAATAAATATATAGATATACATTATTTTAAAATATATTAAATATCATTGAATTATATGCCAGAAAATAATGGAAATTTAAATATCTAATAAAATACATTTAAATAATAAACTAGTAATGAAATATATACAGAGATATTATCATAGAGAATATTTCTTGGACAATAATAGATAAATTCTCAATGACGGAAATACGTGATTATTAGACATATTATCTCTCATGAACATAAAACCATTACCATCTTGACCATTCAAAATATTGTTTGAAAATTTATTATTAAAAATAATATATATATTATGACATTATACCACTACGATCTTGTCCTTTTGTATAAATTCTAAATATAATAGGTTACAAATTCAATGGGATTGGCCGAATGGTATTGTCTATTGGTAAAAAATTCATCATGGTTATTTCTATAGATTCCCCCAGTCACATATAATTAATATAAAAGGAATTCCTCATATATAAAAAATTGATTTATTTCATAAATATTTTTTATTATAAACAATTAATAATAAGTAAATGATATGTATCTATAAATATTTCCACACATAATAAATAACATTAATGTTAAACAGTTAATGTCAAAAAGCTATGCGGTTTAGGAAATTATAATATCTAATGGAAAAGATTTTGGATATTTAAATGAAATTTAAGGTATAATGTAAAATTATTACATGGATGTGATTATTTCAATAGAATGTTAACATTCAATTTTTTTTATATTGTATAACAACTTTTCACACATGGTATCCTTCATATAAAATATCTATGGATGAAATGATTAACATGAATCCTAAATTACCATAATTTATAAATGAAATAGGATATTACCAATAAAATATGAATTTTATTCACCACATAAATGATAATTAGTGAATAATAAAAAATATGTCTCAAGGGAATGTAATTTTCGAAGAAATCTATTTCTAATTGCATCCTTCTAACTTGAATATCCCTTAACCCCATGTATAGTTGTATAAATAACATTATTAATATAAAAAAATAATATTTATAATATCTTATATAATCCATTAAAAAAATCATATAAAAAAGTAATTTCTAATACTTGATTATTTTTATCATTTCAGGAGTCAATTTCTATGTTTTCCAATCCATGTTTCATTATGAATGATCATGCTCATGTGGCTGATTTACACAATAGTCATAAATGATATTTTCTCCCTATTTTATGTATGTGGAGTTGTTTTCTTGTCACACACATAATATAACCAACTAAAAATATATGGACGACATTAATCATTTAATATCAAACTAGTTTAATAATAATTGATGTAGGTGGTTACAGATGTAATACTCGGATGCTTGTTAAAAACAATTACCTCATTTTGTGGAATCCTCTGTAGGTTTACAATAAATTCTACCTAGTATGAATTTCATCCCATAATATGGGTTCTATCATGATAATATGGAATATTGTATTTTATTTGTTTATGATTTTGCTGGTCTATTTTTATAGGTTTTAATAAAAGAGGATAGGGTATAACCTTTTACAAGTGGGGGAGGTGAGACACATTGTATTTTTTAAATGAAAAGAGAGCAGCCACATTTTATATATGTAATATGTAACATCCCATGTAAATAAAGAATAATAAATTTTCTTTATTAGTCATATTTGTGAATTAAATATTAATTTTACTTTAAAGGTGATGATATGCATGATGGCATACCCAATACGCAACAACGAGTTTCTTTGAAATGTTAAATTACACAATAAAAATATAATATTATTATATTAAAATGTAGTTAACACCTAGACATTATATCAAAGATAATTAGTAGATAAAACTATAATATGCACATACATGTTTGTTAATTTTTTTACATGTATCCAATAAAAGATAGAGGCTTAAAATGTGAATGAATTTAATTTTCTTTAACGAGTTTATTTACCACATTTTAATAGAGAACACTCAGAAAATATAGTTTTTTTATACTTATATATGTTCTATATGTTAAAATAAAATTCCTCTTTATAATCAGGACATCAAAATTCACTTTGTGTAAAATTTTGGAATTTTTCTATTTAAATTCAATTTTAACTGAATAGTGGAAGATATTGTTTTTTTAATTAAATACTTCCTTTTAATATAATATATTTATATGGATATATTATAATTTAATATGGTTTCAAATTTGAATAATATTATATTTTTACCATTTAATTCAATGTTGGTTATTGCATTTAATTTCACTTTGAAATTGGAAATAAAAAGTGTCAAACTTTTGATAGTTAATATTTCTTAAAAACACGCTTTTGGTTTTGAAAATGAGAATTAATTTTAATTTAATTAATCTATATTACATTTTTAGAATTTGATAAAATAGATATAATTTATGAATTAGGAATATCAAATATAGATTATGCTGAATATTGGGTAGTTTTTTGAAAAACATCAATTGTTGAAGAATAGTAATACCACTAAGTAGTTTCAAACTTGGTTTTTCATTTCAATAAAAAATTACCACTTATGAGAATTGAATTTATAAAATAAAAAATACATGGTTTTTATTAGTTAGTAAAATTTGGTTTAATATGATAATATAATTTCCGGTGAATTGTAACATTTGACGTTTATTTACCATGATTAAAGGTAAATAGTGTAATTCAAGGTTAAAAGAATAACATAATAAAACAAATTGCCATAAAAAATTTCCTAATCATATTTGATTAGTCATGACCGACCATGGGAATCCTTGTGTATATATTGGGACCCCATGGAGCCACTTATGATCGATAGTGAGACTTTATTTTAATTAACATAAATGAAAGGCAAAAACGACAAAAAATAATATCTTTTATTAAATTAATTTTCATATATGTTTCTATATGGTATATTTTTAACTATAAATATTATTTGGAAATAAAAAAATATTTCCCACATCATGGTATTTTTTTATAATTTTTATACATAAAAAATCATATTTATGACCCAATAATTATTTAGTGTTTAACTTATTAATAAAATATTTAAATAAATAATATTATAAAAATTAAAAAATTTCCAAAATAGGTCTTATTCTTAAATGATTATTTTATTTTGATAAAGAGTCATCATATCTTCTACTTTAATAATATTTGGACCATTATAAACTGAATATCAATATAAAATAAAATAATATTTCCACACTATCTTAAAGATCCCCTCCCCGCCTAAAACAATCCCTAATATCTAACCCATTTATCACACCTATCAAGCCCCATGTCTCATCCAACCCGTACCCAATAAAGCTCTCATGATCCATCTATGCCACATAGATTCCACAACATAGGTAGAAGGAACCTCAAGAAGTCTTTTTGGTTCAAACCAAAGGGAGTTTCCAGAATTAAGGTTAATTGTTTCTCTTAAATTCTATTCTTTTATTTTACATCTCCAACCAAAAAACCCTTTTTATTGTTTATAATTTATAACAAAACCTGTATAATAAATATAATATGTTGTTTTTATGATAATTATTTGACCTACCCTCACAGACACCTCCATCTAATGGGTAATGAAAAAACTATTTCTCTAGATGGAAAACTAACACCTCACGAAACAATGACTAATCAATTATCTCATACCACCTCTCAAGGTGTCCATTATGATGGATATTTATTTATATATGATATATATAATGTTTATTTTTTCTTTATTCTTATTTATTTTTCATTTTTATCATACTTGAATGGTTTCAATTATGAATAAACATGATAATTTCATTTGAGAATGTGTGGACTACTTCCCCCTCAATGTGATATGAGTCTTTAATTCCATATGTGATACATTTAAAGGATGGATTTAATGATATTATATATGATATTATAGTGGAATTATAACATATCTATGTATAATTATTTTTAACTACATTAAAACAAGAAATAGTAAAGAATGTAGCGTTCATGCGTACGTTTGGCTTACCTTCTCCATGAATGGTGCATTTCCTTTCTTACCCCTAATTGTTATGTACTAAAATAAATACATGTATATACTTTACATATATGATATTTATGATATCTAAATGAAGAATATCATTTTGGATATAATTAACTTTTTACCACATGAACAACTCTTAAATATAAGATGTTAATTTTCGACTCAAGTACCAAATATCGACAAAATGACCATTATTAACTTAAAAGATTACATAATATTTATAGAATGATAATAAGTGATTTAAAAGGAATAATAAACATGAAAAAAGATCTCCAAATTTCATATGAGATCTCGATTGTAAAATAAATCATTTTTACATAGTATGAAAGCCAAATTATCTAAGGGAATTATAATCTCATGTGTTTAGATGTTACAAAATTGTTTTTTATTTATGGATATGGTTGAAATGTAGTTTTCCGATGGTCATGTGTTCTTTGAAAAACAGCAGAATAAGAGGTCATTGTGGAATGAGAAAGGGAAGAACTATTTAAAAAAGTAGGATGGTAAGAAACATAAGTTTCTAGTTGGTGATAATTGTGGTAAAAAGCATGATGGGGAATGCCTTTTGAATTCTAGTAAGTCCTACTGATTTGGTAAAATGGGACATAAGGCTCTTAATTTCATTGAAAAAAATCAGAATACTGGTAAGATAAAATCTGATTTACAATCAATAAATTTTTTTATGTGTAATGAAATTAGTCATTTTGCCAATGAGTGTACAATGGAGAACTCAACTGAGTGAATGTAACCATAGTACAAGAAAAAAGGGGTGGTGAAGTCCTTTGCAACCACTTTAGCAGATGATGGTCCATCAAATGAAGTAGTATCAGGCACATTGTATGTTTTTTAGATTATTCCAATGTGTTTTTATATTCATGGTCTACATATTTATTCATTTATGAGAATTTTTCTAGTAAATTAGTAATTCTATATTAAGATATGAATCTTGAAGATATGGTAAAAACCCCTAGTGGAAATGGGGAAACAAAACAAAATTATAAGAAACTTCTTGTCCTTGTGGGAGGAAAAAATCTACCTTCAAACCTTATTGTTCTACCTCTAGTAGATTTTGATGTTATTTTTGGTATCGACTGGCTTTCTATATATCATGATAAGATTGACTGCAGAGAAAAAGTTGATTATTTTCAGAATGATTTTTATTTTGTGTAGAAGAATGAACCCTTACATATGATAACATATCAGGACACTGAGAAACTAGTAAATGATGGAAACTAACTTTTCTTAGTCTGTATTGTTGAAAACAAAATAACCATTCACATTAATGATGTGCCATTTGTAAATGAGAACCTTAAAGGTTTTCATAATGATTTATCTGGTATTATACCTTACTGGGAAGTAGAATTTACTGTTTACTTAGTTCATGATGCTAAGACAATTTCCAAACCCCCTTATCGAATGGCTCAATTTGAACTTTTAGAGTTAATTAAGCAATTGCATGAGTTTTTAGATAATGGTTTCATTCAACCTAGCACATCATTATGTGGTACTCTTGTGTTGTTTGTTATAAATAATGATGATTCAGTGATACATTTCATTGATTATTGAGCACTGAATAACATCACAGTTATGAACAAGTATCCTTTGCCTCATATTGATGATTTGTTTATCATCTCCAGGAACCTCAGCATTTTTTGATGATTGAATTGAGGTCGGGATACCATCAATTGAATGTAAATGATGCATAAATTCCAAATACTGTGTGTTTTAATAGATATGACCATTATGAATGTGTAGTTATGACGATTGGTTTAACCAATGCACCTGTTATATTCATGGATCTTATGAATAAAATATTCTGTGAGTTTGTGGATAAGATTTTGGTTATGTTCAGCAATGATATTTTTGTTTATTCTATTATTTAATAGAAGAATGAACTTCATTTAAAGTTTGTATTGAAATCCATAATATAAAATAAATATTTGGTAATTTCAAAAATTGTGAGTTTGGGTTACAACAAATTTATCTCCATTATCACGTTGTTTAGACAAATGGCATAACTATTGATACACCTAAAACAAAAGTTATTGAATAATGACCAAGACCCTCCAATATAACCATAATCTGTAGTTTTCATTGTTTGGATGGTTATTACAAGATGATTCTGGAAAATTGTTCATGTTTATCTAGCTCACTGACTATGTTAACACGAAAAGGATTTATGTTTGTTTGGACTATAAAATGTGATAATTGTTTTCAGGAATTGAAATGAAGATTGATGAATGATCCAGTTTTGGAACTACCTTATAGAAATGGGGAGTTTATTATCTACACTGATTTTTTATTGAATGTACTTGGTTGTGTCTTTATGAATAATGATTAGTTAATTGATTATGATACACATTATTTGAAGCATCATGAGATAAATTATCCTACAATTGATTTGGAATTAGCTGCTGTTTTTTTTCTTTAAAAATTTTGATGCATTATTTTTATGGTGTATAATGTGAAATATATACTGACCTCAATATTTTCATGTACATATTTACATAGATATAATTAGAAAAGAGTCAGAGGAGATGGTTGAAATTAATCAAGGATTATGATTGCATGATCCATTACCATTAATGAAATGAAAATAAAGTGTCCAAAGCATTGAGATGAAAAAGAAATTCTTCATTAACCATGCTACATTTGGAACAAGATCCTTTGGTTTTTGAGTTGATGAAATTTGGAATATATGTTGTGTGTGCATGAAATTCTATAATTTTCTTTCTGTTGTCAGTGAAATCATCACTATCAGATAGAATAATGCAAACATAGAAGGAAGAAATTGAGTTGCCGGAAAAGGTAGAGTTGGTTGATAAGGGTAACTATCCTGAATTTAATTTTGATAATGATTGTGTTTTGTGGTTTGGAAAGATATTATATTTTCCATGTGATTCACAATTGAATAATGAATTGTTATGTGAAGCTCATAGTTCACCATTATTATTTTATCCTAGGAGTAATAAGATGTAAATAGATCTTCAGGAGTATTAATGGTGGGATGGAATGAAAAGAGATATTGCTTCTTTTCTATGAAGTGTTTGACTTGTCCACATGTTAATGCATAGCGATAGTTATCAAAAGGTATTATTCTATCTTTACCAATCACAGAGTGGAAATTGGAAAATATATCCACAGACTTTATGTGGGATTGCCGAAGACATATCGAGTTAATAATGCAATTTGGGTTATTGTTGATCCGTTGAATAAATATTCTCATTTTATTCTTATTCAAGATACTATGTCTCTAGATCAACATAATCGATGGTATGTTAAAGACATATTTAGGTTTCATGGAGTTACCATCTCCAGTGTATCTGATTGTGATCCCAGGTTTACTTATAATTTTAATAAAGTCTTTCACATGTCTTTGGGAACTGAATTAAATTTTCATACTACTTTTCATCCTCAATCAGATGGGCAGTCATAATAAACAATTCAGACCTTATTGGGTAAGATATGTTCTAGATCACTGGATTACCAGAAATTTGGGAACAATATATTTCTTTGGATGAATTTTCTTATAATATCAATACACATTACAGTATACATATGGCTCCATTTAAGGCATTATATTGGGTGTCGAGTCAAAATTCCGATTTTTTGGATGAAGTAAGTGAAAGGAATCTTATAGGACAATAATTGGTAGAAGATATGGAAGAAGAAGTTCAGTTGATTCAGAAGCATATGAGAAAATCCTAGAGTAGGCGGAACAGTTATTCGAATAATCAGAGGAAGGAACTTTCTTTTGAGGAAGGTGATCATGTCTTCCTCGAAGTTTCTCTATGGAAAAGTGTGATGTTTTTTTTAGAAAGAGAAAGTTGATTCTGAGGTCAATTGGACCTTATTAAATCTTGGATAAAGTAGGATCTGTTGTGAATAGAGTGGCTTTACATCCATGTTTTCCCAGGTACACAATGTTTTCATGTTTCAATGATGAGAATGTATATTCCAGATCCATCTCATGTTTTAAGTCTAGAGGTAGTTCAGTTGGAAGAGAATATCTCTTATGAGGAATAATCCATCAAGATTCTTGACCATAGAGAGAATGTGTAATGGAATAAGGTGATTCTCTATGTAATTGTTTTGTTGAAAAACCATATGGTTTATGAGGCAATGTGGAAATCTGAATATGATGCGACAGATAAATACCCCCACTTATTTGATAAGTGAATAAAACTTTTGAGGATGCAATTTTTAAAAAGGAGGGAATAATGTTACATCCTATTGAAATAAATAATAATAAATTTTCTTAATTATTCATATTTTTTTATTAAATATTAATTTTACGTAAAAGTGGTTGATATGCTCGATGGTGTACCTGATATGCAACAACATGTTTTTTTTTAAATCTTATGTTGTGCAATAATAATATAATATTATCATTTTAAATGGTAGTTAATTACTAGACATTGTATTGGAAGGAATGAATAGAACAAAATACAATATGATTATACCTGTTTGTTAAATGGTTTTACATTTCTCTAATAAAAGTTAGAGGCTTAAAATTTGAATGAATCTATTTTACATTATAAGGTTGATTTACCACCTTTTAATGGAGAACCCTATTTAAATCTAGTTTTTGTCAATTTAAGATGTTATCTTTTACAATATTAAATTCTTCTACAGAATCGGGACATCAAAATTTACTTCGGGTAATTTTTTTTATTTTTCTGATAAAATTAAATGTTCGATGAATGGCGGAAAATACTATATTTTAATTCAAAACTACCATTTAATATAATTTATATATATGGTTATATTATCTTTTAAATTGGTTATATTGTGAAATTAGATAAATGTTTTATGATTTAATTCAATGTCGGTCATTGGAAAAAATTTTACATTGAAATTGGACTTAAATAAGTGTCAATATTTTGATAGTCAATATTTCATAAAAACAAGTTTTTTTACTATGAGAATTAATTTTGAATTAATTAATCAAATGTTTAATTTTGAATTAGGAAAAATATATATCATTTTTCAATTCAAAATATCATATATTTCTTAGGATAAATTTTTTTTAGTTTTCAAAATACATCAATTTTTGATTAATAGTAAAACAACTAAGTAGTATTAAAAAACCTAGATTTTCAATTAAATTAAATTTTACCGCTTCTGGGAATTTAATTTTCAAAATCCAACATACATGGTTGTTATTAGTAAGTAAAATTATTTTCAATAAGATGAAAATTATTTTTGTTGAATAGTATCTTTTTATTTTTATTTACCAGGGTTAAAGTTAAATAGGGTAATTCAAGGTAAAATAAATATCCTAATAATACAATATTAAATTAAAAATTGTCCTAAACTTATTAAAGAATTCATGGCCGACCATGGGAATTATTGGGTGTAATTTGGGACGCCATTGAGCGGATTATGAGTAATATTGACTATTTATTTTAGTTAATGTAAGTAAAGGAAAAAATGACAAAAACAAATATCTTTTAGTAAAGTAACTTTCAAATAGGGTTATAAAATTTATTGCCTTTACTATAAATATTATATGGAAAGATAAAGAAATTTCTTAAATCATGGTATTTTCTTATAATTTTTAGACATAAAATAAATAAAATTATTTATTACACAATAATAATACAATGTTTATCTCATTAATTAATGATTTAAATAAATAATATTATAAATATTAAACAAATATCCAATACCGGTCCAATTCTTATTGGATAATATTATTTAGACCATCAGGAATCTTATAATCTATATTAAAAAGTTTCTGATCATTAGAAACCGAAAATAATTATATAATAAAATAATATTTCCACACTTTCTTAAAGAGATCATCCTCCTCCTTATCAAAATCCATTAGCCCTAAACCATTCCTCACACCACTCAATCATTTAAGAATGTCCAAACACTAAATAAATAATCTCTCATGATCCATGTATTCCACCTAGATTCCTTAAATTTGGCCAAAGGTACTTCAATATGTCCTTTTGGTTCAAACCAAAGGGAGTTACCCGAATTAAAGATAACAGTTTGTCTTAATTTTTTTTTTTACTTCTAAAACCAATAATCTCTTTTATTTAATTTATATTATAACAAAAAAAGTATCATAAATATACTAGTAAGTTGTTATTGGATGTATTTTAATGACAATTACAAAACCTATATCTAATGTGTAAAGAACATAATGTTTCTGTGGATGGAAAACTAACTCCTCACGAAACGATCAGTGTTCAATTATCTTCTACGTCCTCCCATGGTGGCCTTGAAGATCACACTATATTTACATGTGATATATATTATTTTTATGTTTTCATTATACTTCTGTATTTTTTATTTATAGAATACTTGTATAGTTTCCATTATTTGTAAACAAGGTAATTTTATTTGAGGAAATGCGGACTACCGCCGCCTCAAAGTGATATGACTCATTAATTCCATATATGGGACATATAAAATATGGAGTTAAAGATATTATATATGATATTACACAAGAATTATAAAATACCTATATATCAATATGTTTTAATTCTATTAAAATAATAAATAGAACTGAAACTAATGTTCATGCATATGTATGACATAACGTTTTTATTAACGGTGCATTTTATTTCTGACCTATAAATTTTATGTACTATTAAAACTACATGTATATACAAGATATATATGATATATATGATATCTAATTCAATAATATTATTCTGTATATAAAGATCTTTTGACCACATGGACAACTTATAAATATATACAGCTCAATTTTGAATCAAGTATCAGATATCGACTAAATGAACATTATTAACTTAAATGATTACATAATGTTTATAAAATGGAGATTAGTAATATAAAATTAATAATAATCCTGAAAAATGATCTTAAGATACTATAAATTTACTTTAGTTTTTTATTTAGGAAATTAAATAATGAACGGGTCAAGTCAGACACGTGGAATGGGACTTCGTCTCAATCTCCTTTCATTGAGTAATATTTTGTTTTAATACATAACATTATTTTATAAGATGTATAAACACCATTGACATTTCATTTCATTCAAAGTGATTCTTTTTCAATTAAGTGTTTTACTTAATGAAAAAAAAAGGATTTTTTATTTTGAACGTAATCGGTGACAATGACATTTTTGCTACCACGAGTATTATTTGATATTTGGATTCCTTAACAAGATGTAATGTTTTTAAAAGGAAATTAAATACCATTTAATTTTTTTATGTATATTGGTATTGAAAATAGTTTTGATAATTTATTGATTATTTAAATATATTTAAATGATATATTTTTACTGAAATGGGGAAATGTAATCTTTCATTTATGTATCTTTTATATTATATGAATATGTTATGGTTCTTGGGTATTGTTGCATATACGGGTGGTTCCATGATAAACCTAGTGTGGGTGAGCCCGAGATAGCTCTCAAATTAATTGGGTTGAATGATGGAGGAAAACATGAATTTTTATCCAAAGGGATTTAGGGAATATAATGTGATGGATATTCGAAATGTAACTCCCAACATAGATGTGATAGCTACAATTAATGTATGATATGGATGCCACTAGTTACCTTTATTATTTATGTTTTCTCTGAGTTATTAATAAATCTAATGATTTCATGAGGTATGTTATAGAGCTTATGTTATGTATAATATGATGAAGTAATGTTTTCATTCATTGTTTTATTAACCTTACTATGCTTTTTTATTCTCATTCCATGTTTTGAAAAGTTTTTCAGAGGACTTATAGATGAATAGGGTCATGGATGGGATCAAGAAAAAGCCATGTTGTCTAAAACCTGGGACTAGACACAATTATTTTAAAGAGTTTTTATCTAATTAAAAAAATGGAAACTGAGTAAAAGTGTCTACATCGTATTTTTTGATATATATTATAATGGTTATGGCCTAATTTTCTAATACTATAATCCTGAAAAGATCCTCAATGTGAATTATTCATTTAATTCTATATAATGTAATGTTTATGGTCAAGTACTTATTTAATAATCATAAAAAAATGGACGATTCTCGAAAGGTATATATTTTTTTACGTTAAAAATTCCATCCATTCATTTTATATATATTTATACTTAATTAATACCCTTATTATTTTAGTTTAACCCCATAGTAAACCCAATTTTACATTATCAATGTTTATTAATGAATAGTGTATTCACTGTTAATTTTTATCATAAATAAATTTTATCATGGTAAAAAATATATATTTATGTGATTATAAATATGGAATCCATTTCTCCAAATTAAATCCAAATAAGTGTAAAATTGTATTTTTAGAATAATACCACAAATTTGATGATAAAGAGGGTTGTAAAGTGAAAATCATCAAAAGATTACAATTTTGTTTATATGTAAAGTATTCATTATAATTATTTCAATGAGCTAAATTGTATGAATTTATATATAATTAAAGAAATTTTATAATAAATTTAATTAAAAAAATTATAAATTTATAAATAGTTAAAATTAAAATGTATTTTTTATTAGAGTTTAGTACATTTAACTATTTATCATCAAATGAATCTTCTGAGTGAAGACCTCAAAATTTACCCTAATATAAATCTAATATTACAATTGAATTATTTTTTAATTGGTAAACATCAATTTCCAATTATGCTCACAAAGCATGATTAAACCAAATTTTATAAATAATGATTATATTTTTTTAAAATTTTTATATTTATCTAAAATTATTCCCAAATTATTTATAAAAAATGGATACATAAAAAATGTGTGTATAATATATATTTTAATATGTTAGTTAATATTATTATTAATCTCTATTCCAATATTTAATTGATAATTTTTACATTAAGTAATAATATTATTCATATATTGTTTTTTGGTAAAACTAAGCATTGCTTGTAATGTAAGCTTAAAAAATCATTGTTTCATGTAAGATAAACTAAAATAAGAGTTTTTATAAATATAGGATAAATGTATTGTTTTGTGTAACTCAAGATAAAATCAATGTTCTATGTCACACAAAATATATCATAAAATTATATTCTTTTAAAATTCTGTGGTATTAGTTTTTTCTGACTTGTAATATATTTCCTCTATACAATTTAATATTAATAATGATAATCAAGGACTAATATTTTTAAATTCCATTATGGAAAAACCAACATTTAAAAAATGTTTCTATAAAATCATCTTAAATAAAGATATGTGAGTCCATGGTAAAAATTGAATAAAAAATTTACATGATTATATAATGGAGAAAATTGGTGGAATTTAAATATATGAAAATTGAAAAAAATGGTAAAAATTTATAATTAGTGATTGTGTTACATCCTGTGATTTTTAGAATTATATTTTTCCAATTAGTTTAACTATTCGTTATTTTTCACATCAGAACACACTAGAAATTTATATATATATATATATATATACTAAAACACTAATTGAAACACTCTTTTCAAATGAAATAATAACTTGTCTTGTGCTACATGCAATTCCATATTGGCATGCACTACAAGCAACACCGACATGGCTTACAGTGCACACAACACTGTGTTTCTATGCAATATATACATATAATATAATTTAATAAGATAATTATAACCTCACCAGTGAATATGGTAATTGTAAAAGTCATAACTTCTTCTAAAATGTTGATTATAATTCGTTTATATGTAAAACATATTGATAATGAAAAATAATTTTTTTGGTAAATTAATTTTTCTCTTAAAAATATTATTTTCATGAATGGACAGATTTTATAATAAAATAAATTTTAAAAAAATTATAAAAGATAATTTTTTTAATAATATTCATTTATTAATTCATAACAATGGAATCAGCCAATGGTGAATTTTTTAGTTTTTTCATAGAAACATCATGTTGTGATGAAAACTGAAAAATAATGCCTTTTATTTTAAAAATACCATTATTTTTAATTAATTAATAATTATAAATGTTCTTTTTTTGAAATATTAGATAAATATTACATATATTAAAATAATTTAATTAATTATAGTCAATTTCTCATTTAAACTGAATATAAAGTCCTAGAAAATTCTAAACATTTTCTTACATTAAAACAACATTATTTCATCCCATCTTGGGGATTAGCAGTAATCATAATTTTTTCCATTTATATGAATTAAATTTCAAAAATAAAACATAGAACATTTTATACAGTCTAATATTTTGTTTCTAATAAGGCCATGCAAATTTCATAACAAACTAATTTATAATGGTGATTAATATTAGTCACAATAGTGAAAGAAAAATTAATATTAATTAGGGATTTAACATTAAATGTAAGAGAAAAAATGATCTATAAAATTTCCAAACACCAATTTTTTATTCATATTTAGGACATAAAAATTCCATTATTTATTTTTGATTGTTTTTTCTGACTTTTGTTATGTAAGAACAAGTGTAAACATAATTCATTTAAAACAATTCCATTAGAGTCCTTTTCCTACCCTATAAAATGCCAGCAACTATAAACATTACTCACACCTATAATAAATTTTATGTTTCTCTACGAAATGGAAACTTATACTATAATGATACTGCATTTTACCATTAATCCTCAATTTGAGTAGAATTATTCTGATGGAAACCTTTTGGCATAAACCAAAATAAGTAACCTGATTTAGAGGTAACATCCTCTCTCAAGATACTTCGATTTATTTTACTTCTACACCCAATCCACTAACATTATTCAATAATTTTGTGGAAAACCATTATAATATATATTATAATATGTTTATATGAAATGTTTCATGCCTAAACATACACACACCATGACCTAATTGATTTTTAACATACCATTTCTCTGTATGAAGAACTATTTCCTCACAAAATGATGATTGTTCATTTCACCATTACCACCAACCATGGCATCAATTATGAGGGTAAATATATTTATATATGTAATATATTATATTTATTTTGTATTTATGATTATTTATACTATTTAGAACATATATCCATTTATATTCCATTGGGTGTTTATACGATACTCTCATTTGAGGATGTGTGGACTACCAACCCCTTATAACGATGTGATTTTTCACTCACCACATGGAATGTATTAAGGATTGTTTTTATAAAAATTATATTATATATATGATATAGTAATTATATTTGAATAATTATATATATATATAAATATTTTATTTAAATACTTTCATTAAATTAGACAATAAAGACAGAAACAACGTGTGTTCTTACGTATGTCTTATCATCTCAATAAACGGTGTATTCCATTTCATAATCCTAGATTATGTACATTATTATAATTCAAATATAACATATATACCTGATATTTATATAATGGTGTAATTATAAAATCATTAAATAAATGTAAATACCAAATATGTAACAAATTATGACACAGGTGAATAATGTACTAAATTTTATCTGAAGTTAATCCATCACTTAGTATCATTAAAAAGTGGATAATATATGGTTATAATAAAACCATATTTGATAATATATATCATGTTCTTATTATATAAATTATTTATAATAAACATATATTTATTATACAATAATCTTGTATGAGTACATATATAATAACGGCACAATTTAAGTGAATTTCATCTCACTTTTTATTTTCATGTGATAAATGTTTTGTTTGACACTCATTTATTTTGTGAGGTGTCTGTAATGCACATAATTTTATTCTATTTATTTGTATTTAAATTTATTTTTATTAAAATTTCCATATTATGATCATTCTTTAATGGGGTTTAAGTGTCACAAATTACCAAATTGGTAAAAATGATTTTTCTCAATTTGTCATTTTCGAAACTCGTGTTTTGTTATGAACCTAAACTCTTTTCCAAGGTGAATATAAATCATCATTTTGTAAAATATCTTGAATAAAATAGTTATATTATATTATATTATTCATATAATTTATTTTAATTACATGGGGATCATGATCCCAAGACACCATGTTTTAAGAGTTTTCTGAGACAATCACATTGTTTATCAAGATTGTTTATGTTTATGATTTATTTGATGAAATATTATGATCCATATCTCAATAATATTAGTGAATACTTTTTTTGTAACATCACAAGTAAGTAATGAATAATAGATATTTTTAACTATGTCTATTTATGAATTAGATAGTGTTTTAGAGGCTTAAAATGAGAATAAATCCAATCTTAAGCATGGAATACACTAATATTTTTAAAAGATTATTTTACTACCTTTTGATGGAAACCCATTTTTAAATCAATATTTTGACAATTTTATAAGCCCTATTTTTCAAAATAAAAATCTTATTTATGATTCGTAAATTTAAATTTACATTGGATAAATTTTTGTTATTTTTCTGACAATGTTCATTTTTTTATGAATAGTGAAAAATACGACATTTTACATCAAAACTGATTTTTCATCTAATTTAATCATATGGTTAGATTATCTTTTTAATTTTTTTAACGTATAAATATAATATATTTTTACCATTTAATCCAATGGTGTTCATTACGATTAATTTCACTTTGGAATTGGGCATAAACTAATGCCAAACTTTTAATAGATATTGTTTCAAAAAACCTGCTATTTGTTTTGGCAGCGGGAATTATTTTTAAATTAATTATTGAAATTTCTTTGTTTGGAATTTGGTAAAATGGATTAAATATTTGAAATCATAAGGTCCAAATTATATAATCAATACTCTTTTTTTTTGACATTATGAATAGTAATGACGGTAATTATCTTTAATTATCTTGATTACTGAGTAATCAGGTAGTTAAGGATAATAAAGTAATATCATAATAATAAAAAATGACACCAACATGTGTCCTAATTCTACTGGTTGTCTCATGGCCGACCATGGGATGCCTTTTTCCAATCCTGGGGACCCCATGGAATCACTTTTTTGTGAAAGTGACTTTTTATCTTTTTATTGTTAAAGAAAGTGAAATATAGCAATGAATGTATCACCTTAGTAAAACATTTTTAATTTTGTCTACATAAATTATATTTTGGACTATAAATATTAATTTGAAAGGTAAAAATATTTACTACATCATAGTATTTTTTTATAATTTTTATATATTTAATAAATTAAATTATTTATGACACCATGATGATGCAGTGATTACCCCATTTTTTAACGATTTTAAAAAATGAAAATATAATGTAAAATATAAGACCTACACTTGTCAAAAACCTATTTTATGGGTTTATTTCGAACCCTTATCTCCTTATCCTCTAAATTTATAATTGTGGGATTTTTTTATCCAAAAATAATTTTATAATAAAGTATCTTTTCTTAACTTTCCAAGAGTTCCCCTCCTCTCCTCTTATAAAAGGCCCCCACTTTTACCTCCTTCCCACACTTCAAAAGCCTTTGGCTCTGCCAAACCTGGCCTATTTTAACTCTCCACATCCCTCTCTTACTATTTGAAGCCTTACTTTGGGAAGAAGTCTTCCCAAGGAAGCCTTTGAGCTCAAATAAAAAAGAGTTTCCCGTTTTAAAGGTAGTGTTTTCTCTTGTGTTCTTATGTTTCATTTTGCTTCTCCAACACTCTAAACTCTTTTAATTCCTTTCTTTTGTAACAAAAAAATTATCATAAATATACTAGGGTTTTTTTTAAAATATTTATTAGAGCTACACTTACACACACCTGCATCTAATGGTTAAAGAACATACAGTTTCCGTGGATGGCGAATTTCTGCCTCACAAAATGATGATTGTTCAATATTCTTTTAACACCTTCAAAGGTGGACATTTAGATGTCACTATATTTATATATGGTATATGATATGTTTATGTTTTAATTAAGCTTCTTTATTTTTCAGTTATGTCATACCTTTATGGTTTCCATTATGGGTAAACGCGACATCCTCATTTTAGGAAGTGCGGACTACCGCCCCCTCAAATTGATTTGATTCGTTAATACCATATGTGGGACGTATAAAGGATGTAATTAATGATATTTTATATGATATTATACTGGAATTTTAATTTACATTTATATAATTATTATTCCATTCCATAAAATACGAAATAGAAATGAAAGTAGCATTCACGCGTACGTACGGCTTACGGTCTCCATGAACGGTGAATTTCATTTCTTACCTCTAAGTGTTATGTAATATTATAAATTCATGTATATACTGGATATATATGATATATAGGATATCTACATCATGAGTATAACTCTTGATACAATGGATACATGAACAACTTGTAATTATAAAGAGTTTATTTTTGACTCAAGTACCAATGATCGTTAAAATGACCGTTATTAACATAAATAATTACATAGTGTTCATGACATGGTAATAAGTGATATAAAAGGAATAATGAACTTTTAAAAGGTTCTTAAGAAAGTAGAAATTAACTCATGTTTATTATTCAGGAGGTTAAATAATGATCGAGTCATGTCGGACCCGAGGTATGGGACTTCGTCTCAATCTCCTTTCATTGAGGCATATTCTGTTTTATACACAACCTTCTTTTATACGGTGTATAAAACCCTTTGACTTTTATTTTTATCCAAAATGAATCTTTTTTATAAAAAAAGTTTTACTAAATGAAAAAAGGGAATTTTTTTGTCGTATGTATGCGGCGAAAATGACTTCTCTGCCGCTGTGACCATTATTTCAGTTTCGGCTTCCACTACAAGTCATACATTTTTTATAAAAGAAAAATAAATACAATGTTTTACATTTATTTTATTTTGGTATTGAAAATGGTTTTCATAATGTTTTTATATCAATGTGATGTATTTATATCTTGTGATTGAAAATTTGAAATGTTATGTTTTCTTTTATGCATGTTTTATGGGATACGATTATGTTATGGTTCTTGGGCATTATTATGAAGATGTGTAGTTCCGTGATAAACTAAGGGTGGGTGAGCCTGATATAGCTCTCCAATTAATTGGGTAACGCGAAGGGGTTAAAAGTTAAGGTTTTATCCAAAGCGATTTAGGGAATATACTGTGATGGGTATTCCAAACGTAACCAAGAGGGTTACTCCCTACGTAAGAATGTTATGAATGACTCAAGTTACCTTTCTGTCTTATGATTTCCATGATTTATTCATGATTTGATGAGGTATGTTAATGTTCCTATGTTTTATGGGTAAACTATGATTTCATTCTTATGTATATATGAACTCATGTTTCCTTTGTATATTTTTATAACCCTTACTGAGCTTTTTATACTCATCCCAATTTTTTGAAATGTTTTTTACAGGTCAAGGGAAAGGTACATGATGTGATGATAGTGTCAATGAAGTGTCAAGAAAGAATCCATGTTTATTTTAAATATGTTTCTGCTGATGGGAAAAATTATTACTATATTTTATGTAACCACTTTGTTTAAATGTGGTATGTAATACATGTTTTATGAACTACTTCTCTAAAACTCCAAACCGGAAAAAGATCCTCAAGGTGTATTCTTGTAATAACTCAATATTAAGTAAGGTTTAAGGCTGGGGCCTTATAGTTGGTATCATAGGTCGGTTTAGATAACATTAGGAGTTAGAATTCTATTAAATGATTATCCAAAAATATTGTTTTTATGGTCAAATTGAAATGATATAACATTTGAAGATTACCATGTTGCTTCATCTGAGACATGTTTGTTCAGAATGGTTTTCCGTAGAGGAAACAGGGAAGCAGTGCTAGGAAGGCATACAAAATGAAATAACCTTCTGAATCAGCATCCTGAGATGGTCAGAATTGGAACTGAACATTTTGTTGCAGTAATGGCGTAGTTGACTCAAGCGATAAATGGTGGTGGTATCCATGAACGAGATCAGCTAGACCAACTGCAGAGGAACATGTCACTGGTGGAACATTTCATGAGGCAACATCCCCCATCATTCAGAGGATCATCTGACCCTGTGCTAGCTGAAAGGTGGATTAAAGCACTTGAGAAGATTTTCGATGTCATGGGGTGTTCAGACAATCAAAAGGATAGTCTTGCTATTTACCGTTTGGAGGGTGAAGCATATTAGTGGTGGTCGATGGTTAAAAATATTAGGGACGCTGATGAGATTGATGCTCTTGATAGGGATGAATTCAAAGGTATGTTTCTTGAGAATTATTTTCCTAAGGATGTTCAACTTAGGATGGAAAAACAATTCCTATAATTGAATCAAGAGGAATACTCAGTGGCTTCCTATGAAGAGAGGTCCACTCGATTGGCAAGGTATGCTCCAAATATTATCTGAGACCTTGATAGTAAAATAAATCATTTTTAATCAGGATTAATGCCAAAATATCGATGGGCATTGGCTTCTCGTGAGTTCAAAAGTTATGAAAAGCTTGTTCGATGTGCTGAGAAGGTGGAAATGGAGTTTGTCGATGATCAAGTATTCTATAATAACCAGCAGAAGAAGAGAACGAGGTGGTAGGATAAAGGAAAGAATTTATCAAAAAGGTCTGATGGTAAGAAAAATAAGTTTCTAGTTTGTGATAAATGTTGTAAAAGTCATGCTGGGGAATGTCTTCCGAATTCTGGAAAGTGCTACTGATGCAGTAATATGGGACATAAGGCTCGTGATTACACTGAAAAAGATCAAGGTGAAGGTAAGAAAAAATTTGATTTACAGATAGTGAAATGTTTTAAGTGCAATGAGATGGGTCACTATGCAAACAAGTGTCCAAAAAAGAGCTCGAGTTATGGGAAGTAGTTAGACTACAAGCAGAAAGGGGTGGTAAAATCCTTTTCAACTACTTCAGCAGATGTTGGGCCATCAAATGAATTTTTATTAGCTACTTTGTTTGTTTTTTCAGATTATGCCAGTGTTTTGTTTGATTCGGGGTCTACACATTCTTTCATCTCTAAAATATTTCTTGTAATATGGGAATACCATCTCAAGAAATGACTCCGGAACTTTTGGTAAAAACACCTGGAGGAAATGTTGAGGCAAAAATAATTTATAATAATCTTCCTATCCTTATATGTGGAAAGAACCTACTTTCAAACATTATTTTTTTACCTCTTGTAGAGTTTGATGTTATCCTGAGTATGGATTGGCTCTCTATTTACCATTCTAAGATTGACTGTAGATCTAAAGATGTGTCTTTTCAGAAAGACTTTCAGTTTGTGTACAATAATTAACCCTTTCTGTTGATAACATATCAAGAGGCCTAGAAACATGTAAAAGATGGAAATGAATGTTACCTTGCAAAAATCGTGGAAAACAAGGGAACTGTTCAGATTAATGATGTGCCAGTGGTAAATGAGTATCCTGATGTTTTTCCTGATGAGCTTCCTGGAATAATACTCGACCGAGAAGATGAATTTACTATTGACATAGTTCCTTATGCTAATCCAATTTCAATACCCCCTTATCAAATGGATCAAATTGAACTTTTAGAGTTGAAGGATCAATTGCAATATTTATTAGAGAATGTTTTCATTCAACCTAGCACATCACCATGGGGTGCTCCTGTTTTATTTGTTAGAAGGAAATATGGTTCAATGAGACTTTTCATTGGTTATAGAGCCTTGAATAACATCACTGTTAAGAACAAATATCCTTTGCCTCAAATCAATGATTTGTTTGATCAGCTCTAGGGAGCTCAGTATTTTTCAAAGATTGACCTAAGATCGGGGTACCATCAGTTGAAGGTAAAGGAAGAAGATATTCTGAAGACCGCGTTCCGTACAAGATGTGGTCATTATGAATTTGTAGTAATTCCATTGGGTCTAACCAATGCACCTACTGTATTGATGGAATTAATGAATAGAATTCTCCATGAGTTCTTGGATAAGTTTGTGGTCATTTTCATTGATGATATTTTAGTGTTTTCTAAAAGCATAGTGGAGCATGAAAGACATTTAAGGGTTATTTTGCAAACCTTGAATGAAAATAAATTGTATGGTAAATTTAGAATGTGTGAGTTTTGGTTGCAACAAATTTCTTTCCTTGGTCACATTGTTTCTAAAGATGGGATAACTGTTGATCCTGCAAAAAAATGTTGTGGAAGAATGGACAAGACCCACAAATGTAAATGAGATTCGTTGATTCCTAGGTTTGGTAGGCTATTACTGAAGGTTTTTTAGAAAATTTTCATGGTTATCTAGTCCAATGACTAAGCTAACTCGGAATGGTGTTATTGTTATCTGGGAAAATGAATTTGATGATTATTTTCAGGAATTGAAAACGAGATTAGTGAATGGTCCAGTTTTGGAACTACCTTCTAGGAATGGTTAATTTTTTATCTACAATGATGCTTCATTGAATGAATTATGTTGTGTCCTAATTCAGAATGATTAGGTAATTACTTATGCTTCATGAGAGTTGAAAACTCATGAGGTAAATTACCCTACACATGATTTGGAATTAGCTGTTGTTGTTTTCACTTTAAAAATTTGGAGGCATCATTTGTATGGAGTAAAGTGTGAAATATATACTGATCACAAGTTTTTAAAGTATATATTCACTCAAAAAGAATTGAACATGAGACAGAGGAGATGGCTATAATTAATCAAGGATTATGATTGTATAATTCATTACCATCCGGGAAAAGAAAATAAAGTGGCTGATGCTTTGAGTCTAAAAAGAAATGCTTCATTAACAATGTTGTGTTTGGAATGTGATCCTTTGGTTAAGGATATGATGAAAATTGGCATAGAAGTTGTTGGTGCAGGATGTCCTTCTATTTTGTTTCAGGTTTCAGTGAAATCTTCTCTATCAGACAGAAGCAAGCAAGCACAAAAGCAAGACAATGAGTTGCAGAAAAATGTAGAGATGGTTCAGAAGGGTAAGTTTCCTGAATTCAACATTGATAATGATTATGTTTTGAGATTTGGGAAGAGATTGTGTGTGCCTTGTGATTTAATGTTGAAGAAAGAGTTGTTATGCGAAGCTCATAGTTCTCCGTTTTCGGTTCATCCTGGAAGTACTAAGATGTATAGAGATCTTTGGGAGTATTACTGGTGGGATGGAATGAAAAAAGATATTGTTGATTTTACTGTGAAGTGTTTGACATGTCAACAGGTTAAAGCAGAGCAGCAGTTACCGAAAGGGATGCTTCAGCCTTTACCAGTGCCATAGTGGAAATGGGAGAATATATCCATGGACTTTGTTGGGGGATTACCGAATACATCTCGAGGTAATAATGCAATCAAGGTTATTGTTGATCGCTTGACTAAATATGCTCATTTCCTTGCTCTATGAGATAATTTTCCCTTGATCAACTTCCCCGTTTGTATCTTAAAGAGATAGTTAGGTTACATGGAGTTCCTCTCTCCATTGTATTTGACCGTGATCCCATGTTCACTTCTATCTTTTGGAATGGACTTCAGATGTCGTTGGGTACTGAATTAAATTTTAGTACATCTTTTCATTATCAATCATATGGGCAATCAGAACGAACAATTAATAATTTGGAAGATATGCTATTTGCTTGTTTGATGGATTATCTGGGAATTTGGGACCAATATCTTTCTTTGGTTGAGTTTTCATATAATAACAGTTTTCATTCCAGCATACAGATGGCACCAATTGAGGTGTTATATGGGAAGCAATGTCGAACTCCAGCTTTTTGGGATGAAGTGGTGAAAGGATGTTGATGGGACCAGAAGTGGTAGAAGAGTTTTCAGAAAACGTTCAGCTAATACAGAAACACATGGGAACAGCTCAAAGCATGCATAAGAGTTATGCGGACAACAGGAGGAAGGATCTCTCATTTGTGGTAGGTGATCATGTTTTTCTCAAAGTATCACCATGGAAAAGTGTGATGCGATTTGGTAAGAAAGGAATGTTGAGTCCAAGGTTAATTGGACCATATGAAATTCTGGAGAGAGTTGGATCATATGCATACCGAGTGGCTTTAGTTCCGAGTTTATCTCAGGTACACAATGTTTTTCATGTTTCTATGTTGAGAAATTATATGCCAGATTCATCTCATGTTTTCAGTCCAGAGGTAGTTCAGCTGGAAGAGAGCCTATCTTATGAGGAACAACTACTTATGATTCTTGACCACATGGAGCAAGTGTTAGGGAATATGGTGATTCATCATGTAAAGGTTTTGTGAAAAGACCACATTATTGAAGAGGCAACATGGTAATATTAAAATACAATGAGGGATAAATACCCCCACTTATTCGATAAGTAAATAAATTACGGGGACACAATTTTCTAAAGGGGGGAAGGATGTAACATCGCAAGTAAGTAATGAATAATATATATTTTTATCTATGTCTATTTATGAATTAGATAGTGTTTTAGAGGCTTAAAATGAGAATAAAACTAATCTTAAGCATGGAATACAGTAATATTTTTAAAAGATTGTTTTACTACCTTTTGATGGTAAAATATTTTTAAATAAAACCTTTTTACAATTTTATAATCCTTATCTGTCAAAATAAACATTTTATTTATGATTGAGACATTGAGATTTATATTGGATAAATTTTTTGTATTTTTCTGACAATGTTTATTTTTTTATGAATAGTGAAAAATACTGCATTTTACATCAAAACTGCTTTTTCGTCTAATTTAATTATATGGTTAGATTATCTTTTTATTTGGTTTTAAAGTTTGAATATAATATATTTTTACCCTTTATTAAAATTGTGTTTATTAGGATTAATTTCACTTTGTTATTGGGCATAAACTAATGCCAAACTTTTCATAGATATTGTTTCAATAAACCCGCTATTTGTTTTGACAGCGGGAATTATTTTTCAAATAATTATTGCAATTTATGTGTTTGGAATTTGGTAAAATGGATTAAATATTGCGAATGAAAAGGTCCAAATTATTTAATCAATACTCTTTTGTTTTTGGACATTATGAATAATAACGACGTTAATTATCTTTAATTATCTTGATTAATGAGTAATCAGGTAGTTAAGGATAATAAAATAATATAATAACAATGAAAAATGACCCCAACATGTGTCCTAATGCTAGTGGTTCTCTCATGGCCGACCATGGGATTCCTTGTGCCAATCTCTGGGTCTCCATGGATTCACTTTTGTGTGAAAGTGCCTTTTTATCTTTTTTTTTGTTAAAGAAAGTCAAATATAACTAAGAATGTATCACCTGAGTAAAACATTTTTAATTTTGTCTAAATAAATTATATTTTGGACTATAAATATTAATTTTAAAGATAAAAAGATTTTCTACATCATAGTATTTTTTTTATATTTTGACCTTAAATAAATTACATTATTTATGACACCATGATGATGCAGTGATTACCTCATTATTTAACGATTTAAAAAAAATGAAAATATAATGTAAACTCTAAGACCAACACTTGTCAAAAACCTATTGTATGGGTGTATTTAGAACCCTTATCACCTTATCCTCGAAATTTATAATTGTGGTACTTTTTTATCTGAAAATATTTTTATAACAAATTATTTTTTCTTAACTTTCCATTAGTGCCCCTCCTCTCCTCTTATAAAAGGCCCCACCTCTACCTCCTTAGCCACACTTCCAAATCCGTTGGCTCATCCAAACCCTACCCATTGTTTCTCTACACATCCCTCTCTTACTCCTTGAATCCTCACATTGGGCTGAAGGCTTCCCAAGGAAGCCTTTGAGCTCAAATCTAAAAGAGTTAGATGTTTTAAAGGTAGTGTTTTCTCTTGTGTTATTATGTTTTATTTTTCTTCTCCAACCCTCTAAACTCTTTTTATTCCTTTCATTTGTAACAAAAAAAGTATCTTCAATATACTATGATTTTTTTATATGACGTATTAGAGCTACACTTACAAACACCTACATCTAATGGTTAATGAACATATTGTTTCCGTGGATGGTGAATTTCTGCCTCACGATACGATGATTGTTCAATATTCTTCTAACAATTTCAAAGGTGTCCATTAAGATTTAACTATATTTATATATGGTATATGATATGTTCATTTTTTACTTAATCTTATTTATTTTTCATTTATGGCATACCTTTATGGTTCCCATTATGGGTAAACGTGATATCTTCATTTTAGGAAGTGCGGACTACCTCCCCCTCAAAGTGATTTGATTCGTTAATACCATATGTGGGAATTATAAAATATGTAATTAATTATATTATATATGATATTATACTGTAATTATAATATACCTTTATATCATTATGATTCCATTCCATAAAATAGAAAATAGAAATGAAAGTAGCATTCATGCATAGGTAAGCCTTACCGTCTTCATTAACGGTGCATTTCATTTCTTACCTCTAGACATTATGTAATATTATAAATGCATGTATATACTGGATATATATGATATATATGATATCTACATCATGAGTATAACTATGGATATAATGTATACATGAACAACTTGTAATTATTAAGAGTTTATTTTTGGCTCAAGTACCAATGATCGTTAAAAAGACCGTTATTAACTTAAATAATTACATAGTGTTTATGACATGGTAATAAGTGATATAAAAGGAATAATGAACTTGAAAAATGTTATTAAGAAATTATAAATTAACTCAAGTTTATTATTCAGGAGGTTAATGAACGATCGAGTCAAGTCGGACCCGAGGTATGGGACTTCGTCTCAATCTCCTTTCATTGAGGCATATTTTGTTTTATACACAACCTTCTTTTATATGGTGTATAAACCCCTTTGACATTTAAGTTTATCCAAAAGGAATATTCTTTATACAAATCATTTTACTAAATGAAAAAAGGGAATTTTTTTTGTCGTACGTATGCGGCGACAACGACTTCTCCGCCGTCGTGGCCATTATTTCAGTTTCGACTTCCTCTACAAGCCTTAACTTTTTTTAAAGAAAAATAAATACCATGTTTTACTTTTCATTTATATTGGTATTGAAAATGGTTTTCATAATGTTTTTATATCAATATGTTGTATTGATATCTTGTGATTGAAAAGTGTAAATGTTATGTTTCCTTTATGCATGATTAATGTGATACGATTATGTTATGGTTCTTGGGCATTATTATGAAGACGGGTGGTTCCGTGATAAACTAAGGGCAGTTGAGACCGATATAGCTCTCCAATGCATTGGGTAACGCGAACGGATTAAATGTTAAAGTTTATCCGAATAAATTTAGGGAATATACAGTGATGAGTATTACAAACGTTACCAATAGGGTTACTCCCTATGTAAGAATGTTATGAATGCCTCAAGTTACCTTTATGTCTTATGATTTCTATGATTTATTCATGATTTTATGAGGTATGTTAAAGTGCCTATGTTTTATGGGTAATGTATGATTTCATTATTATTTATATATGAAGTCATGTTTCCTTTCCACATTTTTATAACCCTTACTGATCTTTTTATGCTCATCCCATGTTTTTGAAATGTTTTTCACAGGTCAAGGGAAAGGTACATGATGTGATGATAGTGTCAATGATGTGTCAAGAAAGAATCCATGTTTATTTTAAATATGTTTCCGCTGATGGGAAAAATGATTAATATATTTTATTTAACCACTTTGTTTAAATGTGGTATGTAATGTAAGTTTTATGAGCTAATTCTTTGAAACTCTAAACCTGAAAAGATCCTCAAGGTGTATTCTTGTAATAACTAAAGATTAATTAATGTTTATAGATGGGGACTTATACTTTTCCTCTATTATTTAATGATATACCCACGTATTGGAACCATTTTAAACTCATTGTTACATAATATAATTAAAAATGGGTTTCAAGGAATGCCCAAATTTAACCTTTTGCAGTCTGAAATCATTTTTTTATAAAAAGGATTTCATAGAATATTATATTGTTTTCCAACAAGCTATAAAAGGAATTTTTAACCCTTTTTTATTTTAATAATATCTTTTAGGGAATATTCTTGTTACTTTCTGAAAAAAGTTTTTTTTATTTTCACTGTTAAAAATGAATGTTCTTTTTACCTCTTCTGGCATGGACGAATTTGACTAACATTTTTACTTTGAAGACTACGTTGAATTTTTTAAATTTTCATAATTATGAAAATGGTTTTTAGAAATAATTCTCAAGGAATATTGTTTCCCAAATGGTATAAATATTTTATATTATTTTTTTGTGGAAAATCATTTTCAAAATTTTTCTATGTTTTATTTTACATGTTTTCAATGTGTTTTAAATGAAATGGATTTTAAAACGTTTTCTAGATTATTTTATAATTTTTCAAAAAACCAATATTCGATTTTTTTTTCACGATATCTTTATATGATTGCATTGAATCATCAAATAAATTTTATTCAACACATATTCATGGTTTATTTAAAATGTTTCATTTTTTTCACAGAAAACAATTTTTAAAATATTTTGAAGCTTGTATTGTAATTATATAAGGAAAATGTATGGAAAATTATTTAATATGTTATCAATGTATATTATAAGAAATTGATATCCAAATGGTTTTATGTAATAAAAATCTTATTTTCAAACATGAAAGTATATTTTCCAAATGAGACGTTGTAAAATGATATTTCAAAACTATTTTCTATCTAATATGAAATCTATTGATGTTAATCATACCGAATTGGAAATGATCTAATGGTTACATTAATATTTTTTCTATAAAATAGTTAGCAATAATTTAATGGTATTTATCAAACCAATTTGTCTTTAATGGGTTATATGTATATGAAATATGTTACAATTTTATGGGTTATTATTTCAATAAAATAATTGAAAAACTTGTAAATCCTTCCATTGGTTACAATATGATTACATGATTATTATTCCAATTTAATTTCATGATTTCTGATATGTTTTACGGAACATATATTTATGATTTAATTATGAATGGGTGGGACCTGTATCTCTATCTAATGCATTGGGTAATGATTTATATCTCATGAGATAGATAGGGCTAGAATAAGTTTTTACTCGGTTCAGTAATACATAGATGGAACAATTATTTTCCATATCCTAAATATAGGGCTGGATCGCGAGTATAATCTGATATATTATATATGGTGGGAATGAGGATACAATTGATTCAGTAATACAGGGATGGAATGAGGGTTACATAGTTCAACAAAATATAATTGGAATGAGGGTTACATGGTTTATAAATACATGGTTGTAATGGGGGTTACCTAGTTTGGTAAATGAAATTCTCCACCATGATTGTCTTGGCATTGATTCATTGGAAATTATGAAAATTAGTATATTCTTATGGGATTCCAAAATTCCATGTTTTATTTCTATTTTATACATTCAAAAATTATAATGACTATATCATTGTTATTCATATATTATAAACAACCATGATTTATGCCATCATTCATTTTTACTATCTTTTATATGTTGGGTATCATATTATAGTGTTTCGATCATATAATTCCCTATTTTCATGATTATTCTTACATGTCTTCATTTTTTACCCTTAAATTCATTTGAGCTCACCACTAACTTATGTTTCCATTCTCAAGGTTATGAAGAAATATTTACGTAGAAGTACTAATGGATGATATCATAATGGGAGATGTTGATGATAATTCACCAAGATAATATATGTTGTTCCCATTTTTCGAAAGACACATAACAATTACGGTAGTCGGGAATGTATTTTTTTATGTACTAAACACACATCTAAAAAGATTAAATATCCATGTATATAAAGCCTAGGTCATCATTGTTGGTATAAATAGAATGTATTATTCTTCCATTGTTAACTAGAATGAGAACCGTTTAGAGAGATCCCTTGGAATATATCTATGTATATGGTTATTGATGTCATTAAGGATAAGTATAACGATGAGGTAACATTTAGGAAAATATACTAGAATTTTGGTAATGGTTAGATTGAGTGGTTTCCATGATATACATCTCTATCTAGATACTACAAGTGTATGTGGATCTCGCACAGGTTTCCCTAGGGGTAGAATCATTAACCAGATGTTACTATCATAAATAGTGATAATTGGGTACAAGAAAACGTGCACGGATGAACACGTAGCTTGACCCTACCGTGGTGTATGATTTCAAAATTATGAAACTCATTATGAAAAAATATTTAGGATTTGGAAATACATTATTTGTGAATAAATTAGGATAATTCCATGGTGTCATATATTAATAAAGGTATCATGATTTAGATATCCTATAAGTAATTATTTTCATGATGATGTGGTTTTTTTATATGACATGGAATGTTCACACTATAATTCTAGTTTTAGTCAATAGATGGAACTATAACCAGCTGGATTAATGTTGTATGTGATAAAATATTTTTTACCATATTTCATGTGGGTTGATGAATAGAGAGAAATATGTCGTGATCAATCCTAATCATTATCATGGAAAATAAAAAATAATATTTACCTTAATCAACTCTCAGAAACACCATAGAAGGGAATTAAGGTGTTTAATTAGAGATAGGGTATTGGAGACCATGGATGAATGGAAATTTTGATTCCATTGTGTTATGAATTTGGAAATAATCACCAAAGTGGTTGTTTTCATGAATAAGAAGGTGTTTTGACTATGGAAACAAATTATAAAAAGAATGTGACTTTAAAGGAAAAATTATGAGATTTGATAAAGATATAGATTGGAATTTTATCTTACTTAAGCCATCATAGAATGATACATGTTTTGTGGAGAAAATATCATTTGTACAACCCAATGTCCCAGGAGGAATGTTCATGAAGAGAATCTCCATGGTGGTGTGAGTAATGGTTTCATTATGGATGATTCTGTGACTACAGATGAAATATGTAAGGAAAGAGGAATCCTTTTTAGTGTAATAAGGGAAATTTAATCCATATATTTATTTATTTGGATTCCAATGCATTGAATGATGAAATATACAAGTATCATTCTACATATAGTTTTTATTATCAGTATTTACAAGTTTATATTGGACTATTAATGTGATTTAATAACAAAATTATTTTTTTACTAATGGAAGGTTTCCCTTAATATGTTCTATGGTATAAGAAAATGTTTTATGGATAAATATATATGGGATTTGAATATATATATTGGATAGTATTGATTAACTTGGTACAATGCAGGTAATTTTTTTGGTGGTTCATGCTACCACAAATGATGTTTACAACATTTTTAGATTTTAAAAATATATCCAAAATAGTTTTTAATGATGAAGAATGTATGTTTTCAAAAATGATTTATGATAATTCATATGTTTACTATATTTCAATATTATATATGATGATGTTCATCACATTTTTGGAATTTTATAACCAAGATCGTTTTTGGATATACATGGGAATCAATAATAAAATGATTTCATGGATCTCTTTATAATGTTTTGTATTTTACTCCTTTGAGAAGAATTATATGTTAAACTATTCATGAGAAGATTAAGTTATACATTAGAGGAATTATTAATGCACTTATTTTGTGTTGGAAACGTCAGTAAAAGGCTAATTAGTAATTAACATTATTTGAAGGGTGTATATATATATTAGTGTGATTTTTTAAAAATGACATCATTTATGTTGGGTGATAACCAAAATATGTCGGCAAGGTGATGGTCCTGAACTCATAACCAAATGATGATAAAGGTTTCAACCCTAAAATTGTCTTACACATTGTCCAGGTTAATGGGTATTTTTTTTATGAATAAATATTAATCAGGAAATATTAGTGTTACTTTTTATTTTTATATATTAAAACATGGTGTTTTTTAAGAGAAAAATTGTTATAGTTTTTTTTCTTTTATGTGCCAAAAGGTCCACGAAAAATGTAATTTATTTCAATATCAATAAAATATAAGTTATAGATATTTATTCTTGGAGATAATGTATGTACTAGTTTATTTTTAAAATCAGAACCCATGAATGAAATATTTTTATAGAAAGTTATCAAGAATTTCCTAATATTCTTAATGTGATCAAAAATATTGTAGTCCAAATTCATAAATGTTTGGTTGAGTTATTGGCCATTTAAATCATCAAAAAAATTATCTTTATTCCATAAGAGTTATTTTAACATTCAATTTTTTTATTGATGACATAAATAACTACTTATTAATATTTACGTGCATCCCTCATGTCCAATCGTCACTCTCAAACTATGTTCTCATATATGGACATCAGATTTTATGTTACATTGGGAAGCTATTATGGTTCTGAATTTCCATTTAAGGGATGTTTTAGTATATTTTTTAATGATATGAGTTTTTATGAATGAAAAAAATAAATTATTAAGAATTTTCAATCCCATATGAATTTCAAGGGTGAATTTCATTTTATGGGGGGGTAAAATGTAACACCACATGATTTTTGGAATTATTATATTTCAAATATATTTATATTTTAAATATTTTTCATTTTACAAGACACTAGAAATAGTTATATATATTAAAACATTGTATCTAACATTCCATTAACAAAAAATACCTACTTGGCTTGTGCTACACAAAATACCCACTTGGCTTGACCTACAAGCAATGTTGACTATGCGTACGATACACGCAACACTATGTTTCTATGAAAAAACATTGTATACATATATAAAATAATTTGATAATTATAACCTAAACGTTAATCATATTTATAATAACTGTAATATTTAATTTTCAATTATCTTTTATAACTGTTTTATATAAATAAAAAATATTTTTAATGGAAAATAAGAATTTTGTCATATCCTTTTTGTGTTAAAATTTAAATTTTCATTAATAAAACAATTTAATAATTAAACTAATTTGATGGACATTTATAAATTTAATTGGAATCAATGAAGCTAATTTTTTAAAAAATAATGTTGATATTATCTAGGGCTATGTTTTTGGAATTTTTTGAGAAACATCATTTTTTGATGAATTGTGAAAAATACTCCTTTTAGTTAAAACTCCCATTTTGAATATTTAATTATTATTCATAAATGATATTTTTTATGTTCATATAAGATAAATATTACATCTATTAATGATATTTAATTATTTAGAATCAATTTCACTACGAAAATAAATATAAAAACTTAATAATCTTTTCAATGGTTACCTACATTAAAACCTCATTATTTCATCATGTCTACATGATTAACACTAATCAAAAATTTTCTGATTATGTGATTTTAATTTTAAAATTACTACATATACCATTTAATTAATTCAAATATTTATAATCTAATAATACGATTTCAATTTTCACCCAAAATTATTAATGAATGTGATTAATACTAATCACAGTCGTTAATGCCTAATTAGACATAATTAGGGAAAAAAACATAAATTTAAGGGCCCATATGAGATCCAAACATTTAAAAAAACTCATTTCATGTCCATATTTCTTCCACAAAAGCTACATTAATTGTTTTTTATTACATTAGATAGTTAATAACATGTGTACAAAAAATTTGATTCTAAAAAATACAAGTGTGTCATTTTACTTCTTAAAAAGGCCACCACCTGTACCGAATCCTCACTCATATAAAACAACTAATTTCGTACCAAAATAGGCTCAGTTACCCTCCCATATACCATTCCGTTATCATTTTTTTCATCCTTTGAGAAGAAGTATGCTAATAGAAGCCGTTTGGCACAAACAAAAAGGAGTTACACGATTTAAAGGTAACATCCTCTCTCATGATCCATCCATTTATTTTATATTTACACCCACTACACTATTTTTATTCCATAATTGTATAAACTCACATGTATAATATATATAATATTATTTTTTCATTAATATGTTATCACCTAGACTTTAAAAATTTCCATCTCATGGATGTTGAACATATTATTTCTCTGTTTGGAGAACTACTCCCTCACAAAATGAGGATTATAAATTTCTCAATTACCACCAATCGGGGAAGAAATAATGATATAAAATCAATTAAAATATGTAATACACTATATATGTAATTTATTTAAGCTTATGTATACCTTTTACAAGACAAATCACATTATATTTCATTTTCTGTAAATAAGATCATCTCATTTAAGGAAGTGTGGACTACTGCCCACTCAAAGAAATATGATTTGTTCACACACCCCATGGAACATATGAAGGATGGTTATAATTGAATTATATGATATATATGATAAAATAATTTTACTGAAAAAACGATAGACACACATATATATAAATATGTGATCTACAAACATTCTTTCATTACGACAATAATGACAAAAATATCGTTCATACGTACGTATGGATTAATGTATCCATGAATAATGTATTATATATCTTACTCATTAATTTTATATATTATTATAATGACCATATAATGTGTATACATGAAATTTAAATCATTTTTTACATTCAGGAATAATGATATTAGTATAAGGATAAATTATGTAATTCATTAAAATATTCATTATCTATATATAATTTATCATGGACTCTGAAATGAATGATATTAACAAAAGAATATCCCTCAAGTTAATTAAAAAAGGTGTGTAGTATGTAATATTTTTCATAGAATAGTTAATATTGCAATTAATACATAATTATATCTTTTGGATTATTACCCACATACATTTTTGATCTAAATTAACATCTATTAGTATAATTTAGATAGTGATTTAATTTAAATGAAATCATTTAAATTTTAGTGTGGAAAATGTTTTATATGATTTTTTATATTTAGTCTTATAATAGTGATTAAAACTAATATTTTTTAGTTATACATTCCAAAAAATATAATTATTTTCTTCGTTAAAATATATTGTGACCCACCTTTATGTCACATGATTTCAATCATACTTCTTTAAGAGAATATCTTTTAGACCATGTTGGAAAAAACTCTTTTTGGTAGTTGAAATATGTTCTGATAAATGTTTATCATATTTTTTTCACTAAGAAAAAATAAATTCACTTTGTATGTTTATTGAATCAGATGAAATGAGTACATGATTCATTAGATTGGAGGCTGTATTGATAAGAAATATTTTTTTGTTTCGATTTTCAATTATGGGTATGCTTCTAGATGAAGTTGTTCTTTGATCCCACATTAGGTCCAGAATGAATGTATTGATCATAGTGAGAAGTTGTATTATAGTTTGGAGCAATCCATTTCCGATTTAATAATTCATTGTTGATTGATGTGTTCTCAACTATCATAAGTAATTTTATATTCTTGTGATCTAGGAAATATTAATGAAAGAGGTATAATATTTGATGCCACATATAATTCAGATGATTCTCTACTGATATAAATGTTTAAAAATCATAAAGAGATCATGATAAACACATGATATTATAAATATAAGTGCATATTATGTATTAATGTTTCAGTACATTAGTGTGAGGATCACATGATGCAATCATTATCTAAAGGATGAGAATATTTATTTTAGTGAGATAGGAGTTTGATGAAGCACCGATGAACTCATCCATTATCAAGGATGATCCATCAGACTATCTGATCCACATAAAGCATTAATACATAAGGATCAATCATTATTTATAGTGAAAATTTAATAAGTATCTCATTGTTGACATTAGTCCCTCTGACGTGGAATGTCACTAACCCATCAGTTATAGAACATGAAATGTGTATTGAAGAAGATTGATAAGTGGGGATTTTTGTGACTAATAGTCCAATTGAAATCAGAGACCAATCAACTATATAATAGTCACTGATCAATTCAAGAATTTTCGTAAAACATATGTTTTTGTATTCCATTATCTCATGTATTGAAAAATTACTCTATTTTTCCCATGTGCATAAATATTCATTAGATAATATGTAGTAGTAATTCATCAAAATGATATAATGAACAATCCATGAGACACATAGTGAAACCAATAAATTCATTAGACACTATACTTTATCATATATAGAATCATAATTCTTAGGAATATAATAAAAAATCATGGTTTATATTTGTTGTTAATATGTTGTCAAATGGCTTTTTGAACATGTTTTTCAATTATTACATAAGATAAAGGTATCCTTATAATCCGAAATGATTTTTTTCATATAATCTTCTTTGTGTTTTTAATAATAATTTGATAGTTGGTTCACGACATCAATATAAGTAAGTATTCATTACACAAGTGTTAATCAAAAACGGTATTATTTAGTTTTACATATGATCCATCATAATGTGGAATAGTTTTAGGAAAATAATTGGCATCAAAATGATTAATAGTTAAAAATTATAAGGCTAACAAATATTAGGAAAATATTTTATTTTTTTAGAATAACACTAAGACTTATGATGTTCTAAATTAATCAATTAAGATGTTGAAATTTAACTGAAATTTTATGTTCTTGGTATTTTTCTAGTAGGAATGTAAATTTGAATTCCCTCAATATCCAGTTCTAGAAAACCTATAAATAGTAAGAATTACATTGTACATTCTAATAATGGAGTACTATTCACATAAAAATGATTGATAGAGAAATTAATGTTTTGTAAGTGAGAAGATGATTCTATATTTAATGTTACCTAAGAAGTCTGTTACAAAACATTTGTGTTATATAAAATAGTGGTGATAGTTTTTATATTGGTACAAGTCATCAGACGTAGTTTTAAAATTATTTCTTCTAGTAGAATTTATGGTATTTAATAGATTCCATACCACTCTATGGATGTATCTACTCTTGTTGAGTATTGAACTATGTAAATATTTGTGTTTCTATGGATTCATGAGTGTTTTGATTTTTAGAAATGTTATTATTATATAACAGGAGGAATATGTTGATTCATAACAAAGGAAACATAAAGGTAAAAATTTCACTTATTTAACCCTATCTCAACATTATAGTGATCTGAGATTGGACATTTAAAATGTATTTAAATGGTTAAATCACTTTGTTTTTTTCCTATTTATGGATTTTTTGAAGATTTTTTTATAGAGAATCTAAATTATTTGAATAGTAATTGGATTCCAATTTAAAATTACTTGAACAATCAAATTAGGAATTATATATTTCTTCTATTTATAATATATCTTGGATATGATGTATTAAATGCTATTACAAATGGATTTCAATTCTATGTTGAGTATAATCCATTTACAACTGTGGATATAAAATCTTATTATTATGATAGAATATCTAATAATTATCTATTATAATTACAATTTGAAATTGAGTTTCATAGATGTGTGGTAGTTTTAACTATCAATAGTATCTTGGATAAGATTAATTGCATTTATGAAATATAGAAAAATATTAATAAGGAAAGTTAATACTTTGGATACTGAAGTATGAATAACATTATACTGATGAGTTCAAATATGTTGTTGACTCATTAACTAGGTTAAATGATATGTTTAGAACCATTATATGTCATTATGAAATATTGTAAGACTAATATATTATATAACAGATATTTATTATTGTTATGGATATGATTGATAGAAAATTTTTATCACTAGAAGATAGATATTCTATTACTAAAACTTTATAAGATCATTGTAGTTAACATGTTACTATTGAGATGAGAACAGATAATTTTTTAAATATTAATGAGAATTTTAATTGAGAAATATCACTCATAGATACTAATGAAAAAAATTCTAGTATGGTTCTTGAAGAAGAAAAATTAGATGACCCAATATCTGAAAATTAGGTTTTTAATAATAATTATAAATTTCAATCCTTGTTCTAAAAGAAATCATAATGTGGTACCAAGATTTATAATGAGGAAAATACATTAAATTGATTTGAATGTGGAGTAAATAATCACTTTCATAAATATTTTCCTTCATAAGGTAATAAGAATGAAAGTGATGAAAAACAAATAAGGCCAATAAGATCATAGTAGAAACATAATAGAATGATTATTCTAAATGAAACGATAAAGTGGTATTCAAATAAAAAAGGTTATTTTTTTCTCATGATAATTTTATTGAATTATAAACTAATATGTTCACCAATATTCTTATAGAAAAAATGCTTAATATAGATGATTATGATGATTTTTATTCTAATGGTGAATCCAAGAGTTCTGTTGAAGAATTTAAAATGAACGAATGTCAATAGAAGGGATAATTCAATGACTGTCTGGGAAAGAATTATTGACTAGATAAATAATTCATGAATGTGTGATGTAATTTCCTACAACAATCATTCATTACTGTTTTCATGAAGATAAATATAATATACATAAATTTGTTTATTTTTTGAATAAGTCTCTTGAAAATAAAAAGAATCCAAATGAATAACTTAATGTAAAATTGAAGGCATATGACGAAGATCTATACCTTGATCAAAAAATATATTCTAAAGGTGAACATAAAGATATAAGTTTCAAGACTTGTATCTCTAATGTTTGTGATTTTTCATGAATGGGTAAACCTATGATTATTACATAGATGTTACATTCAATGGTTTAAAAGATCATTAATGATGTATTAATATTGAATAAATATGTTAATGTCGTGTATTTGGTTGAAAAATTATATATTTAAGATGTTTTTAAAAATTATTATTTCAAAAGTAATGATTATTTTAATTTTGATTTTGATTACATTAAAAGGAAATAATAACATAAAATGAAGAATCAGATAAATAATTTATTTTTTGGCCTTAAGAAGGTTCTAATGTCAGTGATACAAAGTTTTCTAAGAAACATTCTCACAATTCTGGATTACATGAACACTACATAGGTAAATATTATTTATATGGATATTTATATAAATTTTGTTTAATTCTACATATATAAAATAAGTGTTTAGTAAATTAACAACAATACAAATAACATATATGTTTAATAGGGAAATTCTCATTGGAATCATCTCAATTAAAGAAAAATGAGGATATTTATTTGAATCCAGAAAATAGATTACATCCTTCGGTAACTATTTATTAACAGTGTAAAATACCTACAAGTAATGAAAATTGTGACTTGTTTGTTAACATCACAACAACATAATTTTAAAAAATCAAAAAAAAGTTAATAAGAATGATAATGGGAAGTATAATGCTAACGTTGTTAAAACCTCTCTCAAATCCAGAAAATGAGAAATACACAGATCATGGATAGTGGGTGATCCTCACATAATACATTATATATTTAATTACTGAATAATATAAATGGCATAAAATAAAGTCAAATGAAATTTTTAAATGAACAATATCTTGTAGTCATTATGTTAGGTCATTTATCATTATGTACCAAAATTGAAATATAAAAATGTTTTACTTATGGGTAGAAACACAACATTTTGTGTGTTAAAAAATTTTCTGATGAAGGTAATTGAGATGTTTTTACAAAAATAGGTTTCATTATAAAAAATTAGTGTGCTTAAAAATTAGGTGAAAGAGGCCAATACATAAAGGGGTACATGGATGAGAGTATCAATTTTCAAAAAACATGTTTTCTAATAATGATGAAATAATACCCTTTGTTCCATAATGGGATGGGTTATATTTTTCATAGAAACAAAAGAATGTTTTTAGATAGTGACATTGACACATATATTTTCATTGATAAGGATGATATTTTTGAATCTAAACCAAGGATGAGGAAACATGTTGAATATATATACAATTTATTTGGTGATCAATATCAAAAGGAGTGGATTAATTCTATGATTGAAGAATTAGATCAGAGGGAGAATAATAAACGCAAGATCGAGTATGTTTCTACATTAAAAAAAGTTAAGGAAATTTTTCAAAGACCTTTTCCTATTGAGGAATTTTTTGTGGTGATATTGAACATGGGTATCAAACCTCGTTTTTTATATTGTTAGGACATGCATTTATGTCCCATCCCTCATCTTGTCATTCGATATAGTTGTATATGGTTTGAATCTTTTTAAAAAAAATATATCCATTGATATTTGTGAAACATTTTTTGGATTCTTATTTATAGTTGGAGTTTTGGGTAAGTTGTTACCTTTGTATATAATGTTTTCAACTACTCTAACGGTTTTTATATGGTGGTAGGAAACACTCCATATATAAAAAATAAATTACTGTTTTGATGATGAAAAAGTTTTGAATATTGATGATAATTTTTCTCAAGTGACCACTTTTGAAACAATTGTTATCTATGTCAATTATACTTTATTACATCAATGATTGGGCTCATATGTGATTATAATTTTTTATTTGAAATCCACTGACTGTGGTTAAAAATTTCACTTATTTTTTAACATCGGTTCAATATAAAATCAAATGTGGGTATTGTTGGGAAAAAGTTGGATGGAACTGTTTTTGGATGATGTAAATGATTATTATGTATGTTTTTTATATTTTGGTAATTATGAAAAAAAACACACACAATGGGTTTTTAGAATCAGATAATATGAATACAACACATTTGATATTGGACATAATCATGATAAGAATGTATCTCTGGTTTGGTTTGTTGGTTCTGGGAAAGATTAAGGATGAATATGTTGTTCAAAATAAATTTTTTCCAGAATGAAGTCTATATTTATAATTATATGATGTATCTGAGTGTGGAATGAAATTTTTTTTAAATACTAGGACTCTCTTATGTTTTATTAGTTATTAATCAACATAACTAATATGATATATTTTTGATCAAGTATTATGAAATTATGTAGGATATGTTTTGTCTAGAAAATTATGTCAGATGATACTATATTTATATTATTGTTCTTATTTTAATTAAGATATCATGATACTCAAATTATTTTATAATATAATTCAAGTGTGTAAAAATTCATACGGTTTCAGTACATCGGTGTGAGGATCACTAGAAATAGAATTATTTTAAAGGATTCCTATTTTGATATTACTAATATTTAGGTTTTTGGAATCATAGATCGATCCATCCATCCAAGGGTCTAATAAATTAGAATGTCTATTATACTAAATGGATCAATAGATAAGGATAATTTATTATTTTAATATAGATTTATAAAATAATTTTTTTTGAAACTAGTCCTTTAGATGCATTATTCAACAGATCAATGAGAGGAAAAACATGACATATTTATTGATGCATAATGGTAAGTGGAGATTTTTCAAAAAAAATAATTCAAATGAAATTTGATATTGATCATCCATATTATTATTAATAATGTAGTCAACAAATTTCATAAAAACATATTGGTTTCATTCAATTGGGTAAATTACTGTAGAAGAAATCTGATTTGTTTTTGAAGTAGGTTTGGATTCATTGAACATGATCTTGTTCTGATTAATTAGATGTAGCATGGGACCAATCAATCATATGTTTGATAACATCAATAAAATCATTGTATGTTTTAATTCCTCAAATAGAAGATCGTTATTCCAAGGAAAAGATGAAATGATGAATTTTTTGAGATAATACGTAATTTATTGGTAAAGGGGTTTTGGAATCTATTTTATAAATTCTACCAAGTGGAGGTGGTACCATTATAAGTTGATACGATGTATATGGAAGGATTTTCCTAATTTTTTTAATAGTTGTTTTTTATTACTATAGAGAATCAATAGGAGTACAAGTTATTTTTACTTGTGTTCATCACAATATTCGATATTTTTTTGGTCATATATTATTTCATAATGATGAAAATCATAGGCACCAAAATTGGTATCATATCAAATAATAGTTATTATATATGAAGCTGAAAAATATACAGAGAAGGGTAAAAATGATTGGACAAGAATCAAGAAATTTTAATAAGACAGAATGTAGTCAAAGATAAATTTTCATTTTAAATTAAATTCAATATTCTATAAATATTTTGGATTGTGGAAGGGAATGTGAATGTCTAATGATTCCATGCCTGGAACCCATAAAAATATTATACTGTAAATTATAATTTAGTAAGATAGATTACTATTCACATGATAAAAGAGAGATATTATTGGATGTTTTGGAAGAGATAATAGGTTTCTATATATATAACTCATGAGGATGTCCACCTGATTGAAAAGTCCTAATAAGTAAAATGATAAGAGTTACTATATCTAAAAAACTGTCATGAAATAAGACTTCTATGGAATGTTTCATGTAGTTGAAAATTGTTTGGACTGTATTACTTGTCTACCCATTTTCTAAAAAAATGTAATTTAATTGAGGAAATAGACTAAGACACCAGACTACGTTTTTTTGTAATGTCCAAAACAAACATTCTTACCTTCTTCTGGGAAGGAATTCAATTAATTTTCTTGAATTTATTCATGGTTATGATTATATGTCATCAGATTAATGTGTTTTGAATGAACTGGTGATGGTGTATAAATTTTTAAAACAATCTTGTTTGAAATCCTTTTTCCTAGATAAACCAAATGAACTGTTGTATTTTTTATATTACTAAAAAATATTAATGGAATATATTACATATTGCATCGATAAGAATTTATTATTTTCAATTGTATTTTTTTATAGTATTGATTCTAATAGATTCCCAAGGAGTATATACTATTTTTTAGCAATTATACTTCAATCACTTTTCTTCCATAAGTTCAGTGATTTTTTTCAATAATTTTTTGATGCATTAATATGAGGTAAATATTATTTTAAAATAAAGGAAAGTATAAATAAAAAATATATCACTAATTAAACCCCTCTATGGGATAAATTGGTCAGGGCTAGGACTTTTTTAAAATTTCATTAATAACATAAATATATCTACTTGTGTTTGACTACCATTAAATCTATGTACATAACCCATGAAGTATATAAGGAAAATATTAATATAAAAATTATTCATTCAATATAAAAAAATCCATTATTATTCAATCCTTGGACAACATTATGGAAGTGATTTGGTATGTATATATGTCAATTGAAAAGGGTGAGAAGAAATATCATTGAGGATTACAATAGGAAATGTATCCTGAGTGATTATCATGGTAAAAATGAGTCATAACATGATAGTGTATTCATAAAAATGTGGTACAAGACAATAAAATGAGTTTAAATGAAAAATAGTTGATATATTAACTCTCCTATCACTAATGAAAAAAATAAAAGTTTCATGAAACATATTACCTGATATATTCCTCATTTTATTTTTAATTATTTAAATTATATATATTAATTCATATTATAGTACATTAGAGTTATATCAAGGAACTCCAAAAAAAATCATAATTAATGCACACCAAATATATTATAATAAATGTATTCATCAATTATCTAATGATTCTAATCAATGTGATTTACTTTAGATCACTTAGTATATTTGTCTTTAAATACATGATCATTTATTCATATTAAACCATGATAATGAGAAATTAGAGGTTATTCCTAGAATTCCTTGATCTTTAATTTATTATAAATTATATACTAATAACCATGAATTAAAATAGTGATAATTATTCAAAATGTAAAGAGTATTTCAAGGAAAATAAAATAATAATTATTGAAACATAGAAGTCATGAAATGTTGTTTAAGGAACATTATTAACGATTTATAAAGGAATTAACTAAATGATAGAAAAAATATATATAGTAATTGAAAGATAATAAGTTAATGATAACATAATAAAAATAAAAGTAATTAAATATTTACAATAAAAATTGATGTGTAAAAGTGCGAGTGATATAATCCTTTACCATGTGGGAAATCTTCTTAAATCATGATTATTTATAATTGAATAATCATAAACTCTTTAAAAAGGATCTACATATGGAAAATGGAAAACAATAATGGTAAATTTATTGGGGTTTCATAATCTAGTATGTAGTGATAGGGGATAGATGTCATGAACCATTCCCATGTGGTCCATCTCATGACTACCCCATTCTTGATTCCCATTGCCCAAGGGCTTTAAACTAGTGCCGAGTTGTAATATACAAAACCAATGGAAGGATTTTCCATAGTACCTGTATAAACACACACAAATCCACTACATAGATACTGGAAAGTGAAAACACTATGTAAAAATTTACTATAGTAGGATACTAAAGGTAAATAGGGCCAAAATACAAGCCCAACAAAATGAAGAAGTAAAAGTACAAGTCTCTATAAATTTTTCATAGATTTACCTCCCTGAAGATTATGTATATAAATAGTTGTCTGAAGCATCAGAAGCACAACTCCTCAATTGTGTCACCCTATGAACTACCTATCATAGTGCACCAACAACTCCATATACACATTGATAATCTGTATAAGAAACGACAGGTGCGAGCAATGCCAGTATAAGTGTGACTTAAGAAAAACTCAGTAGAGTGCCATGAAACAGAATGTAAAAGACCATAACATAAAAACACCACTATTAAGATATAGTTATCTCAACAGAGTTATATTTCAACAACACATATGATAAAAACATCTAGGAATACTTGTAAATGATACCGATGATAAATGTATCATCCTTTTCCAGCTATATTGTCCCTCTCATAGAATGATCAATATAGGAGATCCCACTCCTTTAGTTATCTGATAGTAAGGTCATATAACTAGTATAAAAAATTATTATAGATAACACATGATTTTGATACGTCAAAAATTTCCCTAATTCATTCGGTCTCACGAAGACAAGGAGTCTCAATATCACAACCAATCCTTATCCACATGAGTATTCACAAGGCATGTTTTAATTCATATGATACCCACTCCACAACATTGAAGGGTACATAATCTATATATCCATAGGATATACACATTATATATGAATAACAGAAACACTCTTCATAATCGTAGGATACAAAGTCCGTATATCAATAGGAGACACACTCCGTATAATCACTATAATCTGCTCACACAATGTATAAGCATATGATACAGAAAAAAGATTTTCATAAGAATCCAATGTAAAATAATGTAGTAACATGTATAGAATTGGAAACACTCAGAATTTATGTATTACATGGAGTGTCAGTAACACATGAAGTGTGTGAAACACATACTATATAGAAAACACATGGAGTGTTATTTACAGAATGTGTGTAGGTAACCTAAAGAATTTCATCAATGATTAGTGGACCTATACCCTTGTGGGAAAAGGATGTCCTGACTGAATCTTAATAAGACAAAATTTATAGATAACATATATACTCTAGGTAAAACATGAAGTCTAGGTTATCACATGGCTTCTAGGTCATATCCAGTCACATGATTCCTTTATTAGCTTGGTTATTGTAGGAGAACCTACTCTAGTAAAAAGGGATTATGTTGAACTCCTTATAAACTCTAATAGAGTATCTCAAAAGAACCACATAATCACGAGGGATCCAACATTGAAATGGATATTCAATTGGACACAAGGTATGAGAGTAATAGAAATTTATGTGAAAGATGTATCGACCTACTCCTGACCTATCGAACCGACCCAGTCAGTGCGGGTTGACCTGAACCAGTACAAAGGCCCTGCCTACTACATTCATGGTGGTGTGATCGGCTAGCCATGAACACCCATGTTGGGGACTTGTGCATCTTTTCCAAGTAGCTTATACCCATGATTTCCAGTCCATGTGGTCGAAATGCGTAGTGCGATAAATACACATGACTAGAATACTTCACATCTCTACATGAGGTCACTCATCAGACATACGATGATCTAGCGAGCAGCGTCCCACCACCACAAAAATCCATCGCCACCACCACCCACCTGAATGTGTCCCCCAAATGGCACAAATGGTTGTCTCAACCGCAGGCCTCGTCCTCCACCTCGTGTCACTGATGTCGCTCGATGTTGTCTCCCAAATACCACCGTAGTCCCGCCTAGACCACAAATCACCACCACAATCAGTATCTATATTAGTGGCTCAACTTGTAACAACTGAAACATCTATCAACAAAAATTCCTCTTGATCAAATTAAATGTATTATTGTAAAAATGGATATATAAAATATGCACATAATTTGTTTTATGTTTTTTTATTTCAAAATACGATTATAGATTGTAATCTTTTCTAATATAGATGATGAATAGAGGTCACATGAATAGAATAAATATAGGGCTTTAACAAATCCAATTTACTCAGAAAAAGGAAGGGATTCCTTCATCCGTAGACTTTCACCAAACGAAGACCATTTTTTAGATCTCATAATGGAATTGGCATCAATGGGCTTGACTCATGATGAAGCCAAGCTGATCTTCAACACATTATGCTCTAATGGAACTGCCTATGGGGGAAGTGGAAGTTGATAGAAATTACCACCTGAGCGATGCTATCTGAGCCACCCCAATATTTTCCCACCATTTTGCACCATACCCTTTGGAATTATACAGGAGTAATAAGGTGTTATGTAACAAGACAATTTTACTATTATTATGTGCATTATTTTTGTATATAATAATGAATATACATTAAATTTATTATTTTTATGTCGTCTATAGTATTTAAGTCACAAATAGTATTTTTAGTTAATATAAAATTAGGAAATCTATTCTGATGAATTAGTGGAATTTTTAATTAAATAATAATTTAATGAAATATTACGAATAAATTATTTTATATATCATATTAAATACTATATAGTTATTATGAATACGATTGTAATTTTTATATTTTGAAATCTATTTTTATCAAAACCCATTAATTTTTTATAAATATCGACTTTTATTTTAAAATTAAAAATTCCATTATATGTATAATTATTTAGATAAAATGATTATTATTTTTGGAATGAGGAAGTCTAAATTATCCACTGGAGAATTTTTCATAATTTTCTGAGTGAGTTGAATTATTGGGTAAAAAGTTATTACTATTTAAATATATTATGTGTTTTATGACATCATAAAGAAACAAAAGTGATGTAATAATATTATATAAACATTATGTTCAGCCAATATATGTTTTACAATAAAAATAATATGATTTTAGATTATTTTGATTTATCTTACATAGATTTATTGGACCCTTCAAATCTTATAAAACATTTTACCTTTTAAAATTGATTTCCATTATTGTGTGACACTCCACCACATATCCAAGCATAATAGTTTAAGAATTTCAGATATTTGCCATATAAACTATTTTTTTCTCCTCGCCTTTGGAAAAAAACATTGAGGAAACCATTAGTTGTATTTTGGTTTGGATTAGATTAATCTGTGGTGACCAAAACCTAAATAATAATGAATTCCCTCTCCTTTACTATATAAACCCAACCAAGATCCCACGTCTACATCACTCACAGCATTTTTACCTCGACCAATGCATGCCCTACTCTCTCAAAAATCCTCTCAAGGCACCTTATACATTCTAGAAGCCTCTCAGAATCCCCTCACAATCCATTGGGTTCACACTTCCAAGTAAGGTATTCCTTCCTTTATTATTTTTATCCATGTTTTTTTATTTTGTTATACCCTTTTACATTAAATTTCAAATGATGGGGTATGATTTCTACCCTCCCTTATATTTCTCTACCTATGTTATAAATTGATTATACACCTCTTTCACTCTCATTAATGCCTCTCATGTACACCTGTTTCTAGGCTGAAATTCTGTTAGGTATTTCCATCTTCTCATTTACATTCAATCAATTAATTTGTATTAAAAAAATAAATTCCATTTCATATGTTAGTACATGTATCTATATAATCCCCTTACTGATAATTTCATGATACCTTGATGAGAAACCCCTTCCACTTTAATGAACCATTTTTATTAACTCTTATGTCATGTCGTTATTCTGCCGAAATTGCACCGCGATTTTCCATGCCAAAGTCATTGTGTAATGAATACAATGTCCCATTATCTATCAAGGGTTTTACCCATTGAGAAGATTTAATTATTGATTTTAGTGTTTCATGTATGAATTTTATATTCCATTATGGTGGAATAAATGATGATGTTCTATAAATCCATGCTATATGATGCATGTGGAAAACATATTCATGAAATGAAATATTTTCGAAGGGTGTGCCCTGATTGCACACCATTTCATTGGTTAATGTTTAGTGTCATGATATGTCAAGTTAAATTAGGGTTTACACATGATAATTCTAGTGCAATGCGGTTTTTCTCATGCTCCGGGTGCAATGTCCTTTGGCTCAAGCTAATACTATGTTAAGTACTGTTTCCGCATTTCTATGTTATCATTCCATTATGTTCATGTCTCTCTTATGATCCCTTGATATACCTATTTACTAAATTGTATTTTATTATTAATTTAATTACTTGTTTAATCCCTTATAGGGATTTATAGCTCACCCTTGTTCTATTCATGTCCTTTGGTTACCCCATGCAATGCTATGTACAAGAGAATCTAGTTGTCACATAATGGTTGTTTTCATTAAATATATCGTGTTTCATGTTATACGTCATTATGTATTGATTCAATTACCCAAATACACTATACCTATAGACCTTATATGTTGTTTCGAGTGAATATTTTATGTAATAAATCATGTCTAAGCATGTAATAAAATGCATTGTTGTTATAGTTTGTTTCATAGGTAGGTTTATTTATTTTTAGTATTAGGAATAGAAAAGCCTAGTGAAAGCCTTAGGGATAAGACTATGGATAATAAAAACATCCCTAAATATTGGTGAGTATTGAGTAATTGATTAATCATGAAAATAAATCATTTTCTAGATACGAACTGGTAGAGGAAGCTCTAGAATAGATGTACCTATGACTGAATGCTCTGATAATGATTTTTGAGCATGACTCGGGGTATACAGGTACACGACAATGGTCCTTACTTCACTCTCAGTTATAATACTCCCAAGTGATATTAATTGGTAAATTCACTAAATTAGTATGAACATTTGTTAATGAAATAAAAAATTCCCCTATGTATATATGTTATAAAGTAGATCATGGGCATCATAGATTCAAGCCTATAGCTTCATTAGTTAAAGAAATTAAAGTTATTTATAAGTAATCCGTTTTTGTATTTAGATTACACATTATGTGTCACCCTCCAAGAAAAATGTTTATACCAGACATTGGCAAGTAATGGAGGACTCTGGATAATAACTGATTCTAAGATTAGTGTGATGATTGTTCTAATGAGATGCTCAATCTGACTGGAGCGAGAATCCTGAACATTGCCAAGATAGTCTCTTAGTTTACTCCAGATTTGAATAGGAATGTGGGTCATGAATAAAATTCAACCACCCTTAATAAATAACAAGTTGCAACCAAGAGCTTCATGATACAAAAACCGCCTACTTTTAATGGATCATCTGATCCATCAATTGTTGAAGAATGGATCAACTCCATTGAAAAGATTTTGTCCATCCTTAAATGTTTCTAACAAGTGAAGGTTCTTCTATATGTGCTTGAAAATAAGGTTTAAGATCATAAATTCTGTAAGTTGATAAAAATTACCAAGCCTGAGGAGGAGATCGAGGCATTGGAATTGAAGGATTTGCAGAAAAAGTTTTTGGATAAATATTTTCTGTGCACCGTCTAATTTTATTAAGGAAATGGACTTCCTTTTCCTTAAGATAAAAGTTGATGAATCAATAGGAGCTTATGAGGAAAACTTCACAAGGATTTTACAATACGCCTCCGTTCTTGTTATTACCCCTGAATTCAAGGTCCATTACTTCTTTTTTGAAATAAATCCTAACTTGCGGAAAGACCTGGAAATCCGTGACTTCGACATCTATGAAGGAAATATCCAATGAGCCCTCAATGTTGAAATGGAGATTGGATAATCTCAGAGGAATAATGGGGATACAAAGTGTAAGGTGGAATTATATTCTATTGGTCTAATGGATTAATTCTATTAATTCTAAGAAAACCTAGAACCCCACTTGCCAATGGTGTGGAAAAAAGCATCATGGAAATTTACTACAGGGGATGAGGAAATGCATTAGGTGTGTAAAATAATGGAACCTAGCCATTAATTCACAATAAGAGAAACCCATGACTGTGAAAGAGGAGATTAATTCTTCTTTCGACCCTCAACGCATTTCTAATTTCGTCATCTATAATGAACTAGGGAACCTTGAAAATCAATGCCCTATGACATGGATTTTCGAAGGCAACCAAAACCTCTATGGAAGAAAGTGTTGTTTTTTTCGATCACAACTACCAAAGAGAGCCCCGAAAATTATTTGGTGATAGGTACAGTAGTTATTCATACAATAATAGTGAGTATACTTATTAATTCTGGTTCTATGCATTCTTTTATACAAAAAACGTTTAGTATAACAATCCAACATTGCCATAAATCGTGGATGTAAAGATGTCGGTGAGTATGACAAAGGGAAAAATGATTTCATCCCATGAACATAACTCCTCCCCTATCATAATTTGTGATTTGATCTTCCTGGATAACCTCATAATACTCCCTCAACTGTAATTTGACATAATTCTTAGCAATGGTTTTATTTCCTTATATAGATCCAACATAAATTTCCATGAGAGGTAAATCACTCTCTATATTGAGAATCAACCCCTGATTCTATACAATTGCAAGTTGGAAGATGAATATTCTTTTGATCCATCATCCCATACATGGATATTACTACACTATGAGCATGCATATATGGATCTGATCATTGAGACTGTGGAAGAAATCAAACTTGAAGATGATCTAATTGTCATGGAATTTACATAAGTGTTTCTCAACAAATATATGGGTCTCTCTCCTAGAAGTGACATTGAATTCTCAATTGACCTTATACTTGGGGAATTCCCAAGTTCACTGACTCCATATATAATTGTTGTTGTGGAGCTTGAGGATCTAATGAAACAACTACCGCAAAATCTAGATAAAGGGGATATACATCCATGTGCTTCACCATGGGGTGCAGCAGTCCTCTTCGCCAAAATTAAGGATGGGTCAATACACATTTTCATCGATTATCGTGATCTTAAATAAATCATGATAAAGAACAATTTTACTCTTAGATGAATTGATGACTTGTTTGGTCAACTGAGTGGATAAAAATACTTATCCAAGTCAGATTTATGGTAGGGAAATTATGATGTAAGGGTGATGAATGAAGATATCCCTTGTACTCATTTTCCTACAAGATACGGGAACTATGTATTCATAGTAATGCCATTAGGAATCACTAATGCTCCAGTAATCTTCATGGACGTGATGAATATAGTCTTTAGAGATTACCATTACATATAAATGCCAGTATTTATAGAAGATAATCTAATATATTCCAAAAGCAATGAGGATCATGAGTTTCATCTAAGTACTATACTAGAGACCTTGCGAAAGAAGATGCTCTACAAAATGTACAACAAGTATGAGTTATGGATGAAAGAAGTCTCATTCCTAGGTCATATAATAACAATGAATGATATATTTCTGGATCCCTCTAAGAAAACTGTAATTGAGGGATACAAAAGCCAAAAACAGTAATAAATATCCATAGCTTCTTGCGGTTATCTGAATATTATCACTGATTTGTATGAAAATTATCATTATTGTCCAACCCTCATACAAATATAAATTAGAAGACATTAATGTTTTCATGGAATGATGAATGCAAAGAGTGCTTAAAAGATTTAAAAAGGAGTCTTATAACTACATGGGTTCTCACATTACCCCCGAGTGGAGACCGTTTTGTGGTATTTAGTGATGCTCTGAAGTAGGACATCAGTTGAGTGTTGATTCAGAATTATAAAGGGATGTCCTACATCTCAACGAAGATAAAAAATACGGGATAAAAACTATACAATTCATGATCTAGAGTTTGAATCGATGATCTTTATGTTGAATATATGGCGGCATTATCTTTGTGGGGTGACGTGTGAGATATATACTGATCAATGGAACATGCAGTATAGATTCACACAAAAATAGATTAATATGCACCAATGAAGATGGATAGAGATCCTCAAGGATTATGACTGCTCAATACACTACAATCCCTGAAAAGAAAAAATATTGATAAATGCTTGAATTACAAAGGATCATGCATATTTATCAATGATGAAAATTGAAATGGATCTAATCTTATTGGATTTGTAAGGATGGACATGGGAATAAATAAGGGCGTAAAATCAACCATCCTTTCTCAAATGATTTTGCAACCATCCCACATTGTGAAAATAATAGATTTACAATAAAAGGATATGTAACATTTTAAAATTTTGGATGATATTAGAATTGGAAAATTCCTAGATTTCAAAGTTGACAATGATGGAATTGTGAGAATATGGTCACGATTATATGCACCATTTGATCAATAGATAAAGAAGGAGCTTCTAAATGATGCACATAACTCAACCCTCTATATAATCCTAGGGAGCACAATGAGGTATCGTGTTCTCCGAGAAAATATTTTGTTGGAAAATAGGAGAAGACAGATATCTAAATATACATCAAATTTCATGGTATGTTAGTAAGTGAAGGTTAACATGATAAAGTCTAAGGGATTGATGAAACCACTACCCACACCAACATAGAAATGGGATAACATTACCCTGGATATTTTCACTATACTTCCCAAGGAAATCCATAGGATACAATGATATAGGGTTCATTTTGGATCATCATATGAATACATGAAACTTTATCATGATTCGAGTGGACTTCTCATTGGATCAGCATTCATAGCATTACATCAAAGAAGTGGTAAGGCTGTAAAAGTACTACTATCTATTATATCGTATCAAGATATATAATTTACCTCGAAGTTATAAATAAGTATTCAGCAAGTTCTTAATACTGAATTGATCTTTAGTAATTCCTATCACCCTCTAAATGATGGCTAAACTGAGAAACTTTTCAGACACTAGATAATATGTTAAGATCATGTTCCATGGAATTCAAAGGAATAAGGGATCAACATGTTTCACTAGTTTAATTATCCTACAATAATAGTTTCCACACAAGAATCTGAATGGAACCTTAATAAGCCCTATATGGGAAAAGATGCAGAACATCAGTATTTTGGGATGAAGTCGGTGAGTGTAAGCTGCTCGGACTCGAAATGGTCGAGGAAATGGTGGAGAAGGTGAAAACAATTCATCACTATATCATGGTATCTCAAATTCAATAGAAGAGTTGTGAAGATTACCATTTATGAGACCTTGAGTTCAAAGTTGGAGACATGATATTTCTACGCAAATCGTCATGGAAGAATTACATCAGGTTTAAAAAGAAAGGGAATTAAATCACAAGGTACATTGGCCCCTTCTAGATTATTGTTCGTGTCGGGGTTGTGGCCTATCGACTAGTACATCCACTTACCATGGAAAAATTGCATGATTTAATTCACGTATTCCCCTTAATGAATTACACGTAAGTCTCTTCACATGTACTCTCTTCCGAGGTAGTACAATTAGAGGGTGACATTTCTTACTAGGAGTAGCCAGTGATAATCATATATCATAGAGATAAAGTTATGAGAAATAATAAAAATCCCATTATCAAGGTGTTGTGGAGAAACAACATGTTTGAAGTGGAAATGAGGGAACTAGAGGAAGTGATGATAGAGAGTTACCTGCATATGTTTTAGTGTAGGAAAATGAAATATCAAGGGTGAAATTTCATAAAGGGGAAAGATTGTAACCTCCCAAAAATTAATCAATGAAAATTTATTTTGATTTAATTAAATGTATTATTATAAAAAATGATTATATAAAATATGCACTATCTTGGTTTTAGGTTTTTGGGATTTCCAAATACATTATAAAAAGTTAGTGTTTCTTATATAGTTATTGAAAAGTGATCACATGATTAACATAAATATTGGGATTTAACAAATCCAATTTACTCAAAAAAAGGATGTGATTGACTCATCATGGAGTCATGCCCCATATGAATAACATTTTTCGGAGCTCAGAAAGGTGGTGGAATCATTGGACATCGCTCTAAACCAATCCCAAGCCGATCTTCATCATGTAAATCTTGAACAGAACTACCTATAGTATAAGTCCATGTTGATTGAAATTACCACCCAATCGATGTTATCCGAGACACCCCAAAAGTCTGTCATCATCGCACACCTTTCCATTCGTTCTAATCCATATGTAAAAAGGGGTTATGTAACTAGGACATATAAAAAATGATTATGTTCATTTTTATATATAATATGTAACATACCTTCATTTTATTAATTTTTTTCAAATAGTATTTAAAACGCAAATAATATTATTAAGTAATATATAACGTAGAAATATATTTCAATGAATTACTGGATTATTGTATTAAATAATATTTTAATTAATTATTTTATCTAAATTTATTTGTATATAATATAAATTGCCAAATAATTATTATGAACACGATTGTAATTTTTGTTATTTGAATGATATTTTGGTCAAGACCCATTAATTATCGCTAAATGTCAGTTTTGATTTTTAAAGTAAAAATTCACATATTTAGAAAAATATTTAAATAATATGAATATTAGTTTTTGAATAAGGAAGTTGAAATTATCCAATGGATACTTTTTCATAATTTTCTGAGACAACATATATTTTGTGTAATAATTAAATACTATTTTAATATATAACGTGTTTAATGACATCATAATGACCCAAAAGTGATGTAATAAAATACTATAAACACTATGTGCGTCCAATATATGTTTTAACATTAAAATATAGTGATTTTATTTGTGATTTAATTTTCTTATAAAGCCTTAGTGGACCCTTTGAAACTTATAAAACATTTCACCTTTTTAAATTGATTTCAATGAGAGTGAGACTCACATCCAAAAAAGAAAACCTATTATTTTAAAATTTTCGTCCACGAGCCTTATAAAATATTTTTTTTCCTCTCCCCATTTTCTAAAAACACGAGATGATATCATGGTTTTGATTAGTTTAATGTGTGGGGGCCAAAACTAAATAATTAAAAATTCCCCCTCCTTTTTATATTAACCCACACAGGATCCCAATTCCTTTTCACTCAAAGCCATTGGATCTAAACCAACTCTTTCCCTCCCCTCTGTAAATTTCCCCAAATGTGACCCCATCTCTAAAAAATCCTCTCTCAAGACCCTCCCATTCTTTTGGGATCACGTTTCCATTTAAGGGATTACTTCCTTCCTTATTTTTATCAAAGTTTTTATATTTTGTAATACCCTTTTACATTCAATTAAAATTGATGGGGTATGATTTCAAACCTACCTTATATTACTATATCTATGTTTTAAATTATTATATACCTCTTTATGTCTCATTAATGCCTCCCATGTACACCTGTTTCCATGCCAAAATTCTGTATGGAATTTATCTATTATCATTTAAATTAATTCCATTCTTTTGTATTAAAAAAATAAATTCCATTACATATGTTGGGATAATTTTATATATGACATCCATACTATCAATTTATTTTAAATATAATTATATACATCTTCCACTATCATCGATGATTTTTATGAACTCTTATGTCATGTCGTTAAGCTGCTGAAATTGCACTGCGATTTTCCAAGAGAATGTCATCGGGAATGGATACCAAGACCATTTATCTATCAAGGGAATTCAACATTGTGAATATTTACTTATTTACCATAGATATTCATGTATTAATTCCACATTTCATTATAATGGAATAAATGAGGATGTTTTATGAATCCATGTTATATGATCTATGAGCCACACTTATGCATGAAATGAAATGTTTCAGAAGGGTGCGGCTTGATAACAATACAATTCATTGTGAAATGTTTAGTATCATGACAAGTTATGTTTAATGAGTGTTTATTAATGCTAATTCAATTGAAATTATGTTTTTCTAATACATCATGTCCAATGATCCTTAACTCATTCTAATAAAATATTATGTGTCGATTCCACATTTCCATGTTTTCATTCCTTTATGTTTATGTTTCTTTTATGCTCCCTTGAGATTCCTATTTCCTAACATGTATTGAATTATTCATGTAATTCCATGTTTACTCCATTACATATCTTTATATAACACCCTATGTTATGCATGTCCTTAGGTTACCCAATGAAATGCTAAGTATGAGGGAATGCAGTGGTCATGTAAAGGATGTTTTCAATAAAGATGTCACGTTTCATGTTCTATGTTGTTATTTATTTTTTCTAATACCCAAATAAACTAGACCTCTCAATCATATATGTTGTTTCATGTGAATATTTTACTTAATAAATCATGTCTAACTATATAATAAAAACCATGGTTGTTATACTACAGTTGGGTCCACCAATCCCGGTTGCACTGTCGTGTGATGCGACCTCTACCGCTGGTCTCGTCTCGCTGGTGGCCTCAACCCATTTTGTTTCCAAAATTTTTGTGTTATGACTATTTTAGCTACATTTCAATATTGTTGTACTAATGAACAAAGTGAAAATATTTATGGGAGGAAGCAGGTCTCAAAAATAGCTTATCTGGATGGATTTGGGCCTTTTTTATGTCATTCTTGATCCTTCGACATTAGAATTGATGAATGATGCTGCGAAAATCAATTCCACCACAATTATAACATGGGTTGAATTCCCAAAGAACTTCCAAAATCAAACCCCATCCTTCAATGTAAACAATATCTGTGAAGCAATCCACTCATTTACGGATTCACGATCATTATAAGAAATCAGGAATGGGGAATATATCACAATGTAAACGAAGAGCATCATGTAATTGGATCATTCAAATCCGGGTATTCATGGTCATTGAAGATCTGTAAAAGAAAAATCTAAATCTTCATCACCTATCATGATTTTTTTGACATTTTGAATCTAGGGATCCTCTTCTCTTTATCTTGTGTAAAATATAAGGTTATGGTGATAGACCCAGATATATGACAAATATTTTTTTAGAAATAAAAATCTAGGTTTCTTCATAGATATTTTTATTTATAATATTTTAATGATGTTTAAGCCCAAAAGAAATATTTTTTCCTTCGCCTATGTTGGATGATATTAGTCACCACATAAGAAAAAACTCTCATTATGTACTCAATGGTGGTATCATATTTCCAATACAAGTCACAATTCATGTGTTATTAATATTTTATTACAAAAATAATTCTATTTAATTATTTTATTTATGGTTATCTCATTTTTGGTTTTTATCACTGAAGACCTTCTCCAACTAATGATAAGTCACACCTATGATAAACCATCCATCATAAATGAAATGGTGCCAACATATTTCTGACTTTGGAATCCATTAAAGTGTTTATAGATGTCTATAGAAAACCTACTCCTACAAGATATTAAAACCATATCATTTTTTATCGAACCATTTTGGGCACAATGGGCCTCATAATCACATGTCATCACGGCCCCTAGTCCCATAATATTCCTACTAAATTTTTAAAAACATCAGAATATATGATTCATTACATTCTACCCAGTATAAAGATTTATTCTCTCGAATGTCAAACCAAGGGATACCCAAAGAGATGAGGGTACATGTATGAACTTGAGCCCCCCGCTCCATTGAACTCTTACAGATATTCTTGTACAACCACTATGAATGTACTAATGGAATCTACAGTCCATGGAGGGCCATATCGTGCCAATATTAAATCGACATGAATAGGATGAAATATGAGAATCCCGATTAGAATCTATTATATGTGGGATTCCATGGAGTCAAAATATCTATGACATGTAATGGAATTTCATGCTCTCTACTGAAAAATGGTCCATAAATTTTTTAAGTTGTTGACCTAGTGAGTCGGTCACTAATCATGAAGTGGGAATCCTGTCTCGTTGACATATTTAGTAATATCATCATGAATTCATTTGATACCCTTAATCACTCCCTTCCTAGCACACCAATGAAGAAAAGAGAAACTACTTCCATGCACATAGGATCAGTATGGTGAGTCAAAAAACCAAAAAAACTGATTAAAACATGTGATCAATATTTATATAAATAAATAATACCCTAATTAAAATGAATTTTCATCCTAGAATTCATTCTTGAAACCAACATGCATATACTGATGCATCTCGCCACTCCCAGCATCCACTACTACTAGTACTGTGTGTCCTCTGAAAGGAACAAATTGGTCCCCACCTTTCATATATCAATCAGTGGCATTCCCCATAGGTAAATAAGCATGTAATGTTTCACTCTTAGTATCAATGTTTTGTACCTCCTAGAATTACTATAAGAGTTCATGGGTAATAACCATCAACTTGAGGTAAGTTAAATAATATTTATCCATGAAGGAAAAGTGTAACAAAGAAAATAGTTGTGCATACTCATTAATGAACTATGAAAAAGATCCCATACATAGAGAATCTGCTACCTGGTTCCCCTTAATAAGAGTATTGACTCCTTCCATGTCATATTCATGGGAAATCCCTAACCAACGACTATGGATCAACTGCTGAAAAGATTGCATGCACATTTCTATCGAGGTGAAATGATGACACATTCAACCGATCTATGTGTTCATTGTACCTTTTCTAATATATTCTCAAAATCCATGGATACATGGTTAAAGAAATAGTAATACACAAATAAACTCAAACACTTATTCTATTAATCCCTTCATCTCTAAGTCCTCCACCTGCACCCTTATCTCTCGAATCTCTATGAAAGCCATCTGATATAATATTGATGATATCTGTTTCATATTTGTGTGTATAAAAAGGAAAAATTATCAATCCCTATAATGAGTTAAATCGAGATACATATCCTAGAAATACATGATGGTATTTCATAATTATTAATGGGAATTGATGTCTCACAACATCAACTTCCCCAATGAAAATGATGACTGTATCAAGGGTGATCTAAGTCACCCTCATATGCATGAGTCTATTTCGTGCTACCAAAGATTCCTTTTCTTCCCCGACCATGGAATAACAAATTCCATCTCTACAGAAATACAATATTCTTTTCCATAAAATATTCAATATGATCATGTTATATTGACAACCAATCCATACGAAGAATGATGTTGTATAGCCTCGACGCTGCCAATAATATGTTTTAATCGATACACTCACATCATGGGTCAAATCACACTATTGGAATAAGTGTGATTATCGAGTTGCCTCTCATAGGTGTCTCCAGACATACGGGACACGTCCATGGTTTAACCAGAAACTCAAGGTGTCAAAAAAGATTCCTAATAAGGAATAATTATTAAAACATCTGTCAAATAATATAGTAACTATGATTAGACATGTATCATACCTTGAATAATTTAATAATATGTTGGGTCATATTCCATGATCGCATGAATTTTCCCATTCTGATTTCCTCTAGCTTCCTAAGCCTAGGGTGGACCACAAAGGGGTGGTGGTGGTAACATGTGGATATGTACACCGCCCCCTTATGATCTCTCATCTCCTCTGCCACATCTACCACCATGAAAATCAATATGTTCCTGTCACTATCTCTACCTTATTGGACCATATACCATTTTCCAATCAGCAGTACGATGGTCTAGACAATATCTTTTAATATGCCCCCTTATCATCACCTGAAATGCATTTCATATTTCTAGAAAAATTGAACCCGCCCTATCATCCCAGAGCTATAGATCCCATGTTCTAGGACCTATTCTTGTAATGTCTCACATGTACATGTATCTGATACTCAAATCAAAATCCAGCTCCTAAATTATCTACTACTGCATTCCTACATCTAACATCAAATGGTTTTATCCAATGATCCCTAGGACATTCATCCACAAAGGGTCACTCTTGAACTTGTGAAAAAGTAGTAATGCACAAAGGAATTACAATATCTTGGTTTCCCCTATGCACGTCATTGTCAATTGTTCTATTCCTAATGCACTAATCATAAAATATAATTCATGTGTGTGGAATTTTTGGTATGACTCAATGAAAATTCAACTATTGACATGTCATCCTGTAAAATCTATAGAATATCTTTGGCACTCATTGAAAAAAAAATTCTGGTCAGATACCCTTCTCCGAGAAAGGATTCCAAACTATGTCCACATAAATATCACCTAATCATAAAATTTGGTAATATAAACCCCACCATAGCCCTACTAGGAAACATAGAATGATCAGTGCTATGACCACCATATGATCTAATGGGGGCCTTAATATATATATATGACTCAGTCACCGGCTCATGAAAATCTTCTTCCACATTAATGTCAGTCTCTCCTTGGATCTTGAGGGGTGTCTATCACTGAATCACATGATGTGTTCTTAGAATGTGCAACTTATCCACTGGTATTATGGGTACCATGTGCTGCTCTATAGGTGGTGGTATAGTTGGTACACTATCCATAGGTGTGGTCTCTGATACAAACCAATGTATCCAAATCGCTTCACCGTATGGATAATTATCTAAATCACATAGTGGAATGGTATCTGACAGTGTATATGGAATCATCTTGAAGAAAAATAATATGTACAACAATAAAATAGATTATAAACTGTGATCTATGTCATTATGGACATTGAGAACACAATCTATTCCAATATGATTAATGTATCATCAATTTTCCATGCAACATGTTTATTCATCTTCCATTTCGAAAATCAGAATTGGGGGTCCTGGTATATGGATACATAAGTTAACGCACCAACACTTGATTTCATGTCCTAAAATATGAACATGAAACACATTTTACAACTGTCCCAAACCAAACTCACAAACTCTGAGGTATTAATTTAGCACCTACCTCCATTAATACCACACAATCATGATCTATCCCTCGGGTTCCGTGCTATGTCTACCTCATTTCATCCTCCCACAGGACTTGGGTTTGTGATAATCACCGAGTAGGCTTATACCAAACTAATGGAGGGAATAATATTAAGTACATGTACACATGCACAAAACTCCAAGCCACATATGATCAAAATTAAAAACATAACGTATACAAAGATAGATTACGACATTATAAATCTAATGGTAAACAAGACAATAATACCAGACCAAATAATGAAAATGTTCATGTTCATGTCTCTATAACTCCACTATATAATACCCTACCTGAAGGGAAGGTACTGAAATATATTTCTAATTCCAATGAAGCAAACCACGTATTCCAAGTCAATTTAATCACAAGCTAGACATAACCTACCGAGGAATACATCTAATCATCGATCATCTATATAAGAAATGTCATGTTTAGAAAAAAAACTTTGGAGTAGTGAGTAAAACTATAATCAGTAAGGAACCCTAAATCAACAATTTAATGATCAAAAGGAAATCTGACTAATAATATACATTCATCGTAGCATAGTTATGTGTTAAAAACCCATATAACCCAAATATCCAGGCATAATCATAAAGGATTTCACTACACAAGGTCTCATGCATTGCTAGCCATATGATCTTTATCATAGCATGCTCAATCTTTGAGATCTCTTTCCCCAAGCATTATGATAGTAATCACGTACAACTAGTCAACCAAAAGTATAGAAGACATCATCTGGTCTCGATACATTATGATGTTACCTAAGACATTCGTTCTCACTATGACAAGGTGTTTAGATATCACATCCAATCCTTAGCCACATGATTATGCCCAAGGAATGCACAACATCATTGGAGACACCCTCCACTTCTTCGTAGAATACACACTTCATATAATAGTTGGAGATACACTCTCTATATGCATAGGAGACACACTCCGTATATCTATAGGAGAAAAAATCTGTATATCCATTGGATACACACTCTGTATATCCATAAAAGACACACTATGTGGAGTCACTTGAGTATTCTCACACCATTTATAGTTCTATGAGTACGTAAATAGGATTTTTGTAAGATTCCATAGTACCCTAAAGTAGTAACCTACAGATCATTGGTAACACATATTGTGTACATATCACACAGATTGTTGGTAACACATGGAGTATAAGAAACATACAATGTTTAGATAACAAACATATTATTTGTAACACATGGAGTGTCATCAAAGATGAGGGGACCTGCACCATGATGGGACAAGGGTGTACCTTGGAAAGTCAAAAAATTTATATAAGACACATAGTCTAGGAAATACATTTGGTCTAGGTAATAACATAGCTTCTAGATCATAGAAGTCATATTATTCCAACCTTTTCATTCTCTCTCCAGGAGCTCTTACTACTAGAGAAAAAACTCCATATTCTGACCACACCAAAAAACTATAGTAGATTACACCAAAGGACCACATTGTCACTTGGGACCCACTACATGTGGGGTTGTGTGCCCCACTTTCTGCAACAAACCATGGGCACAAATCATGTGTCTCCCACATGTGTCTTAGTGGCATGATTCCCTTTCAAATCAGTCGCTCTACATGTCTAGAAGATCCCACAGCTATGCTATGGGTCCCTCCTCCAACTGACGCAGCTTCAGCGTGGCATATCCCTCTGCCCTGGTTTCGTGATGTAGTTGTTCGCCATGCCCCTTAAACTCTTCCCGTGGCAACTATGGCCGTAGGCCTCCACCCCCACTTGGGGAAGCTGATGTGGATCGATGCCAAGTCATTTCCATTTTCACGGACACCAACCTATATTTTTGTCTACTGCAACACACCCTCCTTGACCACGGATCGCTGGTACCACTGACCACCATTCTAGTGTCTCTTAATCATGGTTCTCCTAGCCTAACCTCACCACCATAACTATACCACCTCAAATACTAGCCTCATCTCGACGACATACTCATCTAATTGTTCCTCAAAAGAATTCATGTTGAGGTTATTTAGGATCAGTTTTTAGATCATTGCAGATATGTTGAAAAAGAATGGATTTGGGAGAGGATGCGGGACACATGAATGCTCGACATGGACAGATTTAGTTCCTTTTCATGTCTACCATGATCCTTCAACATTAGAATTAAAGAACAAGGCTTAAAAAAATAAATTCTAACCATATTATAACATGGATTAAATTCCCAAAAAAGATCCCAAATCCAATCCTATACTACCAAATACACCTGATATGTGAATCAATCTATTTTTTAATTGATTCATGTTTATAGTATAAGATCATGAAAAGTGAATAAATATTAATGGAAACAAAACCCTACTTGAGAATTTATATATCTATTCTGTGGATTCATTTTTCATGAGGATCTGTTGAATAACAATATCGATCTGCATCTCAAATCCACATTTTCTGGCATTTGTCATTGATGGAGCCTTTCCATTTTTTCTCATGAAATCATCAGGGTTGTGGTGATAACTATAAATCAGGGAAAATTTTATTTAAAAATAAATAAATATATTTTATTAAAAAAACATATTTAAAATACATAAATGATGGTTGTGTCTAAAATATTTTTTTTCCTAGCCCACGCGAGACGATGTTAGGCCCAGCCTAAGAAAAATTCCACATTACAAACTCAAAGGTTGTCTTATATTTCCAATCTGATTATTTTTTATGGAGTTATTAAGATTTTTTTAAAACATAATTTTACAGAATAATTTTATTTATTATTAAATCCATTAATTATTTTCTCACTAAAGACAAGTGCTAACTAATGTTATGTCTCACATAGAGTGAACCACCATCCAAAACGTAGCAGTGAATTCAGATTTTTGAACTAGCTACCAGTTTCCAATTTATTCCACTTATTTGGGGAAACTAATCACACACACAATAAAAAAAATAAAAATTTTCATCAAACCATTAGAGAGCATACCAGGCCTCGAAATAACATGTTGTCTCAATGCTTAGTCAAATAATATTTCCTATTTAATTTATTAAAAATGTGAAAATCCATGTCATTGCCACAAATTTTATAATTCCATGTATTTTTATGTTTTGGATGTACTAGGAAACTATATGAGGTTCGTGGTGGGTTGGATGGTTTTTGAGGATCCACTACCTAAAGTGGCATGAATGTGGGGTAATTATTTTTTAATCATAATGCATGTGGATTTAGAATAGTGGGTTTAATCTATAGCATAATGAGGTCTCATAGTTTATTTCATGTCTATATAATAATTACAGTGTTGTTTAAACATGGGATATAGGTTTTAGTGTAGTCCATTTCATAGTATAGGTTTTTCTTGTGGTATGGGGTTTATGGTTCTAGAATAACAACAAGATACACTACAATAGGATCATTCATGACTCAAGAAATCACCTTTTCTTGAGCGTGGATATGATGTATTCCATTAAGATACAACATTGAATTAACTATATCATACAATGTTTTATTTTATTCCATGGAGATATTCTATGTTCATCATATTTTAAGCAAGTGTATAAATACACCATGACCTCAAAACCCCATTAATTTCAACACTTTCCACTCAAAAGCATGCTGAAGTAAAGTGGTCTTTTGAAGGATTTTATTCCCCATCTAATATATATTTATCAAAATATCTTACAAATATATGTGGGTTTTCAAGAGATGTTTTCGCTCAAATCCTAGTGGGATTCTATATTTTCAATTTCATTTTTTTTCATTTTTCATACTTCCATTATTTGGAATTTAATCATTTCAATTACAAGAGCATTTTATAATTTTTCACTTTTTTGTTGTATGGAATCCTTTAGTGATTTCACTTCCTCATCAGAGAGTTAATCTAAGATTTGTGTTATTTTTATTTTTTTATTAAATGAACATTGAATATTTAAATGAGGGGACTTGTGGAATATCCTATTTATTTACATGAAGTCATATTTTGGGAATGGGATATCCAATTTTTGGGAAATGGAATTAACCAAATATCAACTAAACTAGATTTCGTAGAAAAACTTGTTATAATGATCATATGTCAATGTGTCACAACATTATTATGGGTTTCTATAGGTTTTCTTAATAGTGTTCTATCTAATCTATGACATTGTATCATGTTATTATGCTTGATTATGAACGTTTATTTCATTGGTAAATTATAAATAATATGAAAATTATAATTGAAAATTGGTTTAAGAAATAATTAAATAATATTCATGTTTCTAACTTTGTGTTTGTCGTAATTTGATGATAATAAAATTGACGCAATATGTGGTTTGGTTAAAATTTATATTCCGCGTGTTAATGGAATGTGATAAAGAACATGAATCATGATTATATTAATTTATTTTAAAAGTAAATATTTATCATCAATTAGAATGATAATTATCTATCCCTTTTGAAATTGTATTAAATTATAAGATAATGTTAACATATGATATCATATTGTAGTTGACTCTTTAGTTTTCAAATCGTTTTAACAAATGAATGCAGAATATATAAATTAAATGTGGAATAAAAATAAAATTTTATTGTGATAAATCATTTGGGGATGAATTCACCATCTTTATATTAATATTGAATAAATTGGTTTTGGATTTTTGAGAGATTGTTTGTTTTTTGAATGATGAATTCCACTCTTTTAAGGAAATAATTTAATTGTTTACTATCATTGTTTTCATTTAAAAATTGTGTTTTGATATGAATGTGATCTATTCTATTTTATTTTTTAAGATATATGGATGGATGTTCTTGGGTTGGCTGAATTGGAATGGGTTAGGGTGGCCAAGCTGTTGTTGTAGCATGTGACATATGTGATAGTGAGATTCTTGGGGATATGCTTGGGAGTTTTAGGGGTAATAAGGTCAAGATGTTCTGGGTGATGTTGTTGTAGAATATTAGATTATATGTTTTCATTTTTAATGATTGATTCTATCTTCATATTATCATTTTTAATGGTCGAATGTCTAGGTAATTTACTTATTTACATTCCTTTACTCTCAAATTGATACATCTATATTTTCATGGTTTATATTCATAATGGTAAATTACTAATTTTTTAGAGTTATTGGATTAAAAAATGATGTTATTAATTAATGAAAATGACATATCCTATTTGTTTAGTGTTTTAGGAATGATATTGAGGTGTTAGTCATGAGAAGCTATTTACTCAGTTTAGATTATTCTTAGAGGGAATGAAACACACTCTAATGAATAATGTAATATAAATTTGAATGTTGTTCATGGTCAAGAATTTCATAATTAAATAATTAACTATTTAAATGATAAAACATGAATTAAAATATGTAGATCATTAAATGGTTGTGTAATTATAGGATATATAGTCCCTAGAAGTGGACTCCGAGTGTTTAAAATATTTGAACTAATGTTTATAATAGGACATTGTTTTTTCCGGAGTGTCGATGTGTGATATATTATATCATTTACATTATATAAGTACATACACTACCACACCCATTTTGGTGAGATTGAATAGCACCCATTGGACTCAAGGAGGGAGTTTTCTCAAAAAAAACATAGTGGGAGGATGAGAGGATGAATTCCCAATCTAGAAACCATCCCTTCACATTGTAGTATTATGTTATTGTATGCATGGTCGTTAGTTATCCCATTTAAATATTTAATAGTATGGAATAGATTTAGTTTATTTCACAAATTTCTTAGGAAGATATAGTATACATATGGAAAAATAATTATATAATATGTATAGTATTTGAGGGATTAATGTACCATAGTCGGTGCTAGGGTTGTGATGGTATGAAGTAAAATACCTAATGAATGATACATTTTATACAAGTTATGGTGTCTCGAAAAAACTAATTAGGTATTATATATAGATATATGGATATGATAATATAATTAAGTGATTAATTGTGTTCATCTTGTTAATTTTAGACCTAGCGCCTAAGGGATTTGATAATTTGGGAGAGATATTGATCAAGACGCGGGACATTGAGGTTGGGAAGAATAAAACATGGGAAGTGGTAATAGGGTACCCATGATATTTCATTAATATAATATATGATATCTTTTATGATATGATTTTTTATAGTTAGTCATGAATAGGATGGATTTCATGACCCCCTCCCCATAAAGTGTACCCTTTATGGGTCGGCAATTTGAAAAGAGAGATAATAACCCCCGAGTCCCACCTCAAGTAGGCCCCAGGTTGGCGACTAGCACCGAGGGTATAATAAAAAGTCAAATTGGAGGCATTACCCTCTACGAGAACACTTGCGGAAGAGAGAGATAAGATAGACACTAATCAACTCCAACGTAGACTGCAATACAAACGAAAACCCAAGTACATAAATGAAATTTCATGCAGATGTACTACAACTGAAAGGGAAAAACTTCAAGTACCCAAATTAAAGTAAAACCAGCAGCAACCACAAGCCCGAAAAACTCCTGCAACCCCAAGCTAATAGAAATGAGCTTGATCTCCAACCTGCTCCAAGTGACCTAAAAATTAGTTTATATATACATAGGGTGAGTATAACAGTATAATCCATAGGATCCTCCATGAATCCTCTCGTGAAAAAGTAATGAAAGCATGCTAAAGCCCAGTGAACAATAAGTGAAACTAACTCGTCACCTAAATAGGTATACTATTTTCCAAAAATCACCATGGCTACACTCACCATGTAACTCATTCCATAATATATAATATTGTAAGAATATCAATGGTACCCAGCAACTACTTCCCCACTGGTTTTCCTCTTTTCCCCAACATCAAACGTCCTATGCATATCTCTCCCAAAAGGCTTGCCCACAGTCACCTGGGCGTAGCACCCCAATCTGCACCGCGTGGACCTCAACGTCTTTCCCACAAACACATGCGTGAAGAACCACACCATCCACACAACAAAAAGAAACAAGGTAGTTTCTAGGAGCCACCATAGCTCGCATAACATGTATCATACGTTAGGTATTATACCTCAATCCATTACAGCTCATACACCGAATAAGGATCCTCAAGACATCAAAGGCTATAAATGCTATACCTATAGTATTCCATATGATACTATGTCAAGAATATATGTGTGTGAATAACCACAACCCATTACAGCCCTATACACACATATATGAGGAATACTAACCAATGTGCCTACCAAAACTAGTATATACGAAGAGAAGAGTGCAAGGCCAAAGGGGTTAGTCAGCCATTCATCCTCCCACCAGAATGTTGGGGAAAACACGACCCCAGGGTTCATAACCCCGGGGTTTCAGTTTCCCTTACTGACAGGGTGGAGTAGCGTATAGAAACACAAAGAGTACAGAATATACTATAACTCACAACCAAACTATGGGCATAACCTAGTCTTAGACCCATTGCAGATAACGTCTCTCAGACACCGGGCTACTACATCAAAGAATAGGTATCCTATAATCACACAACCATTTATAGAGCTTTATTAGATTACTTCATTATTTTTTTATCTGTTCCACTGTATGATAATTAATTCGTTAAACATTATTTAACCATGAAGAATTGCACATTAAGTTTATTTAGAATCACACCCAAAGTCAAATGTCCCATCAAAATTACAACCTCATCATTAAGTTCCAGCGAACTCCAACCAAATAAGTTAACACCAATTATTCAAATATTCATTATAATATTACTTGCCCATATTCCCAGGCATTGTTGAAAAACATCCAATTATACTAACACAAAGGGGCTCAACACGGTGAGTAGATGTACTACCGTCAAGTCTATGACGCTTATAGGTAGATCTTATACTCATCCTTTCTTGAGAAGCTAAACATGGAGATCACGTGGAATACCCCTTGTGTATTCACCTCTTTCGGAAGAAGGGAATGTAAGAACAGATGCCTTGAGCAGTGGGGAAAAATAAGCAGATAATCAACCAATCAAAAACCACCAAGCATTCAACAATCACATACATCCCTTTCCATCATCCCTGGTGTCCGCCCAGATACCCTTATGCATAAACCGATGCATCTCTCCACTCTAGGCATCATTTGTTGCCATAACCAAACGTCTCCATGCCTTCACATATCACAATAGTCATCCAGGCTCACATCACAACAGAAGATGGAGGAAAACACACATCACATCAATGGGATCGTGGCCATTTAACAATAAATATATTAACTCCGAACCCTTTTAGTAATTATTAAACAAAAAGTTCTTTAATCCATCTTGAATTAATAGATTTATTAAATGTAGGTGCCAAATTTGGGAAACCTAACCAGTAAGCTATCACAAATAAATAATCATGCTTAATGCACTAATTTGATTAACATCAAATTACAACAAGAACCAAATTCTTTTACATGGATCTTTATCTTTATACAAACAATTCTCAATTAATCCCAATTTATGTTCTTTACCAATTTCCATCAAGAAGGAACAACTAATCAAAGCAAGAATAGATTTCACACTATCTATAAAAACATGAGCCAAAAACATACAATTAATATCAATTTAATTACCTGGTTAAAATTTTTATTATATCAATTCCATTGTCATACATTGGGATTAAACATGCTAACAATAAAGTTTCACATAAATGAAAATAGAAGCAACGAATCTCGTACCTAAAACAGTTCATCAAGTTCTTTATCCACACAACGAGTCACGATCCTCATCTTGCAACAACTACATCCACCTGAGGATGCCATGGTACGACTCCACCAACCAAAACCCAAGGAAAACCCATTAGAATCATGGATATTACATTCTAATATGGAAAGGAGAAACAAGAGAAGATGATCCCTGAAGGAACAATGATAAAATATACCTTTTATCGTGGAATGATCGACACAACTTGGTTGCATCGAAACAGAGCAAAGCTGATCCGAGGAGTAATGTTTGATTGTGAAAATCATATGGGAACGATTGTAATGATCTAGTGTCTCATAGCCAAGAACAAAGAGGAAGGGAAATTGAGGAAAATATCTCGTCCCTTTTGAAGATTTAATGGGGCGACGTTTTATGATACGCTTAATTCCCCATTAAAAGTGGATCGCATTAATCCACATGGTTTGACCAAGTAAGAACATCCCGAGACATAGAAATAATTAATATAGTATTTATTTCCTTTGAATCATCATTAATAGTTTGTAAAATAATGCTTTATATGTATTTTACGTCAAACGAAGCGTCAAAAGGGTCAAAACATTAGGAAGCTAGAAACACTATTCACCTACCATTACGGTACACCCACCGATCCGTTAAACTGATCTGTGAAACTGATCTGTGAAACCGATCTACGAAACAGATCTGCGAAACCGATCTATGAAACCGGTCTGTGAAACCGATCTATGAAACCGATCTGTGAAACCGATCTGTTAAACCAATCTGTGAAACCGATATGTGAAACCGATATGTGAATCATTGAACACCCACTGTTAATATACACCTACCTTTAATGTACACCTACCTATAGAATAATTCATAAAACTATAAACACTTTTCACAGAACTGATAATTTGGAAAATTGTTGGGGATAAGTCACCTTGAACTCCCGGAACACCTCCAACACCACATTTTAACAAAGTAATGGACCGGAGAGGTCCGAGCCATTACAACAGATACCTCTCAAATCATTCTCATCCTAGAGAATTCAAAACCAACCTAAAGGGAAAAAAAGAAATGGGCTTCGACCAACCACACATCGAGATACCTCTAAAAGGAGAGCAAGCCACAAAATCAACAAAAGAAACATTCATAAATAAAACATGAATAGTCTAACCACAAAGGTAACATTATTACATGAAAAGAGTTAAACATTCAAACAACTCTGGGTACTGAGCACGTATCTGTGACTCACGTTCCAAGGTACAGTTCTCCTAGACACTATGTCGCCACAAGACATTAACTAAGGGATAGAATTCCCACACAACACCTTCTCCTTGCCGTCTTGGATCACCACAGGTCTTTCCTCGAATCTTGCATCATCATCAACATTGATCTCTCCCCAATCGCTAATGTGAGATCCATTATGAAGATATAGATGGAGCTGTGATACATGGAAAACATCATGTATCCGAATAATCTGTGGGGGAGGTGCTACTCGATACGCCACAGCTCCAACATGATATAACAACTCAAAAGGCCCAAAAAACCAGGGAGAAAGCATACTTCCATGACCAAACTTTCACTGCCCACGACAGAGAGTCAACTTTAGAAACACATGATCTCCAACATTAAACTATATGGGTCCCTCATTTGATCAGCATATGCTTTCTGACGATATTTCACTATCTTCATCCTCTCTTGAATCACCTGGAACATCTCGGTTCTATTTTGCTCTAGTTCTGGTTCGAGAACAGCTGACTCTCTGACCGCAGACCAGCACAAAGAAGAATGGAAAGGTCGGGCATACAAGGCATCGAATGACGCCATACTGATTGTGGAGTGAAAAATATTATTGTAAGCTAACTCCACCAAGGGTATTTGACTCATCCATGAACCTCTAAAATAAAAAAACGCAACAGCGTAACATGTCTTCAACAGTCTGGATGTTTCACTTTGTCTTACCATCCGTTTGAGGATGAAAAGTAGTGCTAAGGCATAGTTTAGAACCGAAAGCATGTTAGAGACCCCTCCACACCCTAGAAGTAAAATGAGGATATCGATCAGAAATGATTGTCCTAGGGACTCCATGAATTCTCACCACCTCCTCTAGATAATGCCTCGACAAAACGTCCACTGAGCTTGACTCCTTGATCGCATTGATGTGGGCTGATTTGTTAAACGATCCACTACCACTAAAATATCATCATGTCCTACTGGAGCTCGAGGTAACCCTGTAACAATGTCAATTGAGATGTCCTCCCACTTCTACTGAGGTATATCCAATGGCTCATGAAGAACACCAGGAACACGGTGTTTGTCCTTCACCATCTGGAAGACTAAACATCAAGACACCACCTTCGCAACTGCATTTTTCAACCCAGGCCACCAAAACATACTCCTCAAGGATCGGTACATCATTGTCACACCAGGATGTACTACTAAAGGCGAACAATGGAACTCAATGAGAACCGTCTCATGCATATCTAAGGTAACAAAATGTATCCCATGATACAGCACTCGGTGTTGTTAATCCATCGACCAACCATCAGGGTCCTCACTACAAACAACTCGGTCTCTCCAAACCTCCACATCTAGATCTCCCAACTGGGATTCCTCCACCTTCTGCACCATGGATGATTGTACAATCATCTGAAAAAGTAATCCTCTACCCCAAATTCTCCCATATCAATATGTAATGCTGACCATTCATCCATTACTCCATGAATCTCCGAATTCACGCACAACATCACTATGTGACTTTCGGCACATCGCATCAGCTACAACATTCACTTTTCCAGGTGTATACGATCTTTCGAAGTCATATTCCTGTAATAACACCATCCTCCGATGCTGTTGAAAGTTCAAGTCACATTGGAATAAAACATACCTCAATCTCTTATGATCAGTGAAAACCACAAAGCTCTCACCAATGAGGTAATGTCTCCACCACTTCAGCGCAAACACCAAGGTTGACAACTCAAGATCATGGGTGGAAAAGTTACGTTAATCGAGACGAAACTGCTGAGACCCATAAAAAGAAACTGAACTCTACTTCATGAGGACTCCCCCTAACACTAGATGCAAATCATCACAGAAAACATCAAACTAAACTACCTCAGCAGGAAGACAATGAACTAGAGAAATTACTACCATCTCCTTTAGATACTCGAAATCTTCCTGAAACTGATCAGTCTATATAAATTCTTGATCCTTCCTGTTCAAATCTCTCAGAGGAGTCACAACTCGGGAGAAATTGGCTAACCTCATGTAGTACCCTACGAGACCAAGGAAACATCGCTCCTCTGAAACTGTCTTGGGGGCTGCCCAAGACACAACCACTTTTATCTTCGATAGATCAAAATCTAATCCCAGTTGGGACACTACATTCCCCAAGAAACGAACTTCTTAGGCCCAAAACTCACAATTACACAACTTCCCAAATAGACAATGTTTATGAAGAACTCCCAAAACAGCATGTAGATTATCTTCATGCTCCTATTAAGATGTAGATTAGTCAAGGATTTCGTCAATAAAAACCACCACAAACATGTCTAGGAACTCACAGAACACAGCATTCATCAATCCTATGAAAACATTTGGAGCATTCGTCATTCCAAATAGCATTAAAATGAACTCATAATTCCCATGATGACAACGTAATGCAGTCATCGGGATATCCTCATCATTCACACGCATTTGATGATATCATGACTGCAAGTCGATCTTTGAGACCCAACTTGCACCCTTCAGTTGATCGAATAAATAATCAATTTTCGGATGAGTATAGAGATTCTTTATTGTAAGTTTTTTTAAGAGAATATAATCGACACACAACTGCAAACTACCATCGGATTTATTCACAAACAACACTAGTGAACCCCATGATGACACACTTTGCCGAAAAAAACCGCACTGCAACAGACAATCAAGTTGTATACATAGCTCTAGTAACTCAGAAGGGGACATACTATATAGAGACATAGAGATAGGAGACGCTCCTGGAGGTAGCTCGATCACCAACTCGATCTCTCTTCATGGAGGTAATGTTACAAACTATTCTTGAAAGACATCAGTGTACTCCTCCACAACCATGGGAAACTCCAACTGATGAACCTATGAAGAACTCTGCATCATCTCATCCATCATGGATGATAAGGATTGATCATGCATGTGAACCATCTAAGGGTCTCGCTCACCAACAAACACCACTGTCTCCCCATCTGCACCAATGAATACGACCTTCTTCTTTATGCAATCCATGATAGCCTGCACAGAATACATCCAATCCATGCCAAGGATGACATCATATGGTTGTATTAATGTAACACCCGAGACTTTTATGTTATATAAATCATCAAAGAGATCTTTTTCTACACAACACTTTCTTGGCTTGCTTTACACGCAATCGCGACCTTCCTCGATAGCTTGCATCGTACGCAATACCGATTTTCACTAAACAACAATATGCTATTAAAACTAGCCGTTATGAATAGTAAGAACCACTTTTTAAAATTTTATAAATTTTATTTTTCAAAATGGACTTCATTTTTGGACTCAGAATATCGAAATTAGCCTAGGGTGAAATTTTGGTATTTTTCTGAAAACTTTCAATTTTTGATGAATAGTGAAACCACTAAGTGGTAGGTTAAAAACTGAATATTGCATAAAACTTAATTTTACCGCTTCTGTGAATGGAATTTCAAAAATCCGACAGACACGATTGATATCAGTAAGTAAAATTTGGTTCAATGAGATAAAAATAATTTTTTGGTGAATAGTAACTTTTTACTTTTTTTTACCGCGGTTAATAGTAAATAGGGTAACTAAGGGTAAATATGATATTAATATTACCCTAACACATGTCCTAATTCTATTGGACAAGTGTAATTCGACCAAAAACAAACTTAGGAATAAATTATGACCATTTAGGCCCACTTGGATTAGATTAGGACATTTATTATTAATTTATTTAAAGAAGGGTTAAAATAGTTAAAATCAAAGTTTAATAAGTAAATCATTTTTAATATGGGGTTATACATAAGATAAATTCAATTGTAAATATTCATTAGAAAGATAAAAAGATTTCCTACATGATGATATTTTATTTGTAATTTTTAGACATCAAATAATTTAATTTATTTATGACACAAATATGATGCAGTAATTATCTTATTAATGAAATATTGACAAAATTGATAATATAAATACCAAAATAAATTTAATTTAAGACTTTTTATGAATTACACTAATTTTATAGGTTACTATGATATATTAATGTTAATTTAATCAACTTGGTTCGAACATATAATTCTGTTATGACTTTCACAAAAATCATATATCAAATAGTTTCAAAATTGACACAAAATAGTTTTTAAATCAAATATTATATTATTAATTGTTATTTTATTCCTAAAAATCTAAGGATCGGCCAAATGACTTAGATAAGGATATATATATTAATAATAAACAATTTGGGGTTCTTTTGGCATGTTATAGTAAGTGTATTAACCATATAGTGAAAGAAAACAAAAAGACACGGTAAAAGTTAAATTAATTAACTTAGAGTTAAATCTAATTGATAAGGTTACAATAATACCCTAAACTTGTCTATATCCTATTGGTTGATAGGATTTCGACCCATACCCACTTTAGCTTCGAAATAAGAACCTTGGAACCATTATAAACCGATTTTGACTTTAATATAAAATAATATTTTGAGATATTCCTAAGGTGCCCCTCTCCTCCCTTATAAAAGGGCACCTCCTCCCCCTCCTCCTCACACCAATTTGAGCACTCTAGCTCGGCCATCCCCTCCCATTTTCTCCTCTCCACTTACCTAGAATAATCCTAGAGGTCCTGGTCTTCTCCAAAGACCAATCTTAGTTCCTTAAGTGGAGGATTCAAAGAGGCGTTCCAAAGAAGAGGTAATATCCATTACCGATCTTTTCAATTTCTTTCTTCTTCAACTTCTTCTTCTTTAGTTGTTTCATGATAAAGTAATAAAATCAGTATTACTTACATACTGATATGTTATTATAAATATTAAACAACCCTAATTCACCTTCTATCCATCCTACGGAAAAATGAAATCACCGCGCGTGCGTACGTACGGAATACCGTCTCCACGCCGTGGTGTAATTTATTTTTCCACCATCACCTTACAAGGATGGGTATAATGGTGTAATTAGTAACTATATATGATTATTATAAAGTAATATTGATACTGAAATAATATATATATATACTCCAATTCAATTCCATGATCATAGGAACGATATCATCACTCATGCGTACGTACGGAATACCGTCTCCACGATGTGATGCGACTCGTTCTACATGATCTTCATTTCATAATGATTATATAAATGAATTGAATGAATGAATATGGTACATAGTACACTAATACCATTCTGTAAATGAATTATCTATAACCTAAAGATAAGAATAAGAATTTATTCGACAAAACACGCATAAGAACAAAAAGTTATAAAGACCCGAGTAACAAGTAACAATGAAATATTACTAACAAGAAGCTAATAATATGACCATATATGATATCATATCAATATGTATGATTCTGGAATAAGTAAATAACATTATTTAAACCATTATACAGGAGCTTCGGACACGAACAAAGCAAATCGGACCTAAGGTAAGGGAAATATCACAATCTCATTTTTATCCTAGATTGTTTATTCATAAGTATTTACTGGGGTGTATTTTATCATCCACATCCATGTTTCATCAATATTTAATATTATTTCCATCCACCTACAATTGTTTAAATCCATTTTTACCCTTCGGTGAGTTTTTAGTAATATCTATGAAAGGAATCTTTTGTCATACGAGGTACTTTTTGACTTTTCCGACAAAAGTACGAAGAATTTTTTTTTAACTTATACGGCACGAACGGATTTCTACTGTTTTATAAAGCCTTATTTTCATGAAGCTTCCTCTAAAAGATTTCATGACTATTTTCAATAAAATCTCTTTCTTTTAAAATTTCATGATGTGTTGTGAAAAGAAATTGATTTTGAAGAAGAAAGGATATTTTCCTCAAGAATTCAATTCAAGTGTTTTATCAAAATTATTTTCCATCTAAGAAAATAAAGGGTTCTGTTTCTATCCATATTTTTACATTGATTTGACTATGTTGTGATGGAATTATGTTTATGAATTCCTTTATCTTATATGAATTGATTTATGATGTCATGATGTGTCAAGAATCCCATTTTTGTTACATGTGTTATGCGATGATGTATGTTTTATGATTATGTGGCACACATAAGAAAGGATTCATTATAAGATGGGTGGGACCTATATCTCCCTCCAACGCATATGGTAATGATTTTATATCTCATGAGATAGACATGGCTGGAACGGAAGGTTATTTCGGTTCAGTGATACAGGACTGAAACGAGGAGTGAACTCGGTTCAGAAAGGGACTTTGTCCACTAAGATAGTCTTGGCAATGAGTAATGACTAACAAGAAATGATTTTCCATGATTATGTGTGCAAGCCACAAAGTTTCAAGTTTTATGTTATGATTATGGGGATCTCATTTTCACTTCTATGATTTATTCCATGTTAAGATATTATGATCTCTTTTGCAGGTTTTGATTTTCATAAAGATATGATATGATTTTTATTTCCTTTATTTGCCCTTGCTGAGCATTTGAGCTCACCCTTATATGTTTTCTTTTCCCCAGGTCAGGAAGATGGATATTAAGTTGAATATGCTAAATGGGACCCTATATATAATGAAATAAATGGGAGACACTATAGAAGATTTATGAACCAGTTGTTTATGTTTCCCAGTTTCTAAAGACACTATACCTATACGGTCCTTTCTGGTTTTGTCATATGTTGTAATAAGTGTGCTTCAATTTCGAAGTATTAACAATGTATGTAAAGTATGGGTCGTTATAGTTGGTATAAGAGGAAAGGTATAGTCAACCTTTGGAAACTAGGATTTGAAAGCCTTAGTAAGAACCCTAAGGATAAGTCTAAGCAAAGAACACAATCTTAGTGTTTTAGAAATGGCCTTGAATAACCTAGGATAAGACCTTAAGCATGAAAATTTTATTCTTGAATTATGTGGTTTCCTATTATAATTAGTGTTGCTCACACTATTCTTCTTGGTTTTAGTCAATGGCTGGAACCCGAAGGAATCGTGTTAATGCGGAATGCGATGGGCAATGCAATGATTGTCCCCCTGAGAAACCAAACGATATGGGAGCTGGAATGAAAAATCTTGTAGCCATGCTCACACAACATTCTCAAGCTATGAATCATGCAGGATTTCCAAATGAGCAAAGGAGGGAGCAACATTCTGTTGAATCCTTCATGAGGCAGCGTCCACCTTCTTTCAGCGGGTCTACTGATCCATTAGTTGCTGAACAATGGATTAGCCCTACTGAAAAGATATTTTCAGTTCTTCAATGTTCTGAACATGATAAAGTCATCCTAGCAGTGTATCGTTTGGAAGGATATGCTGATCAATGGTGGAATCTTGTTAAGAATACGAGGCAAAGGGATGAAATTGAGTCTATGGAATGGGACGAGTTCAAGAACTTATTTTTCAATAAGTACTTCCCTCGTATTCTCCTAACAAAGATGGAGAAAGAGTTTCTTGAACTGAATCAAAGGGATGATGAATCTATTGGTACCTATGAAGCAAATTTTGCAAGACTTTCAAGGTACGCTTCTGGTATTATTATCCAACCTGAGAGTAAGATCGATCGATTCTTTAGTGGCTTAAAACCAAGCCTTCGAAGGGCGTTAGCCATAAGGGACTTCAATAGCTACGAGGAAATCGTTCGATGTGCTCTCAAAGTCGAGATGGAGATTGGAGTAACCCATCAGTCACATGGGTTTGATAAGAAGAGGAAGATGGAATTCAAAGAAAAATCTAAAGAGCACACGGAAAAGAAGATGAGCTTTTCCTTATGCTCAATGTGTGGAAAGAAACATGGATGGAGTAGTCTTAAAGGGACAAGTAAATGTTTTAAATGTGGAAAAGAAGGTCATCAGGCATTTGAATGTCGTGATAATGGGAAGAAGATGTATAATGATGCAAACAAAGGAAGGGATACACAGAATGAACCTACTACACTTCAATGTTTCAAGTGCAAGGAGATGGGGCATTATGCCAATCAATGCCCAAATCCAAGGGTTGATGATGATGGTCGACGTCAACAAACTCTTAAGGTTAAAGACAAAGGAAAGTCACATGCAATTTCTATCAGCGATGTGGAGTACGATAATGATGTGGTGAAAGGTACACTTACCATCCACTCTAAAGTAGCAAATGTTTTATTTGATTCTGGATCCACCCACTCTTTTATTTCTGAAGACTTTTCTAATGGTATAACCGTATTACCTCAAAAATTAGATGTTGAGTTAGCTGTGACAACACCTAATGGCACATCAATCGCATCAAAAGTTTATAATTCTTCTCCGATCGAAGTTTGTGGGAAAGTTCTTCCTGCAAATCTTGTGACCCTTCCTTTAGTGGAATTTGATGTGATTCTTGGCATGGATTGGCTTTCTCTACATGGAGCTCATATCGATTGCCAAAGAAGGGAAGTCACATTTCATATTCCAGATCAATCTACGATCGTCTATCAATGCAAGGATGAACATAACCTTCCAGTGGAAATTTATTCCATCTTATGGGTATTGATTCCACTAAATGAAGGTTATTTATCTCAAATGGTTGGTGAGAAACTCATGATTAAGAATATGCCCATTGTACGGGAGTTTGATGATGTATTTCCGGAGGAATTGCCAGGTCTTCCACCAAATCGTGAAGTTGAGTTTTCAATAGAACTCGTACCGGGTGCTTTGCCTATTTCAAAGACACCTTATAGAATGGCCCCAATTGAGTTGCAGGAATTGAAGAAGCAACTCCAAGAGAATCTTGATAAGGGATTCATACGCCCTAGTGCGTCACCTTGGGGAGCACCTGTTCTATTTGTTAAGAAGAAAGATGGATCAATGAGACTTTGCATTGATTATCGAGAACTTAACAAGATCACTATCAAGAACAAATATCCTCTCCCACGCATTGATGACTTATTTGACCAACTACGCGGAGCACAATACTTTTCCAAGATTGATCTTCGTTCAGGGTATCATTAATTAAGGTTCAAAAGGGAGGATATACCAAAGACGGCTTTCCGTACAAGGTATGGACACTATGAATTTATAGTGATGCCATTTGGTCTTACTAATGCCCCTGCTATCTTCATGGATCTAATGAATAGAGTCTTTAGAGACTATCTTGATCAATTTGTGGTAGTCTTTATAGACGATATTCTTGTCTATTCAAAGAGCAAGGAAGAGCATGAAGATCACTTGAGAATTATATTGCAGACCCTGAGAAAGGAGAAGATTTATGCCAAATTTACCAAGTTTGAATTTTGGCTTCAAAAAGTTGCATTCTTGGGTCATATAATCTCAAAAGAGGGGATATCTGTGGATCCAGCAAAAACAGAGGTTATCGAAAGATGGTAAAGACCAACAACAGTAACTGAGATCCGAAGTTTTCTTGGTTTGGCTGGATATTATCGACGTTTTGTAAAAGATTTTTCACGATTATCTAATCCAATCACCAAGTTGACTCGGAAGGGAGTTAAGTTTGTCTGGACAGAGGAATGTGAAGAGAATTTCAAGGAGTTGAAAAGAAGGTTATCCAGTGCACCTGTGCTCACACTGCCTTGTAGTGGAGAAAGGTTTGTGATCTACAGTGATGCATCCAAGAAAGGATTGAGGTGTGTTCTTATGCAAAATGATATGGTGATAGCTTATGCCTCACGACAGTTGAAAATCCATGAGCAAAATTACCCAACACATGATTTGGAGTTGGCTGCGGTAATCTTTTCATTAATGATTTGGAGGCATTACCTTTATGGTGAAAGGTGTGATATTTATACTGATCATAAAAGTTTAAAGTATATTTTCACACAAAAGGAGTTGAATATGCGTCAAAGAAGATGGTTGGAGCTGATTAAGGATTATGACTGCTCAATCCATTACCACCCTGGGAAAGCAAACAAGGTGGCAGATGCATTAAGTCGACAAGACCATGATAGTTTATCCATGATGAGGATCACAAAAGATCCAATATTTATGGATTTACAAAGGATGGATCTTGGAATTATAATGGAAGGGGAAAAATCTTATCTTTCTCAAATGAATGTTCAACCATCTATACATGTGAATATTAAAGAGTCACAGAAAGAAGTTGTCGAGTTACAAAATAAGGTGAGAAATGTTCCTGAATTCAACCTTGATTGTGATGGGATAATAAAGTTCAGGAATCGGGTTTGCGTTCCTCCCATTCCCGAATTAAAGAATGAGCTGCTGGATGAGGCTCATAGTTCATCATTCTCTATTCATCCTGGAAGCACGAAGATGTATAGGGACCTGAAAGAGTACTTCTGGTGGGATGGCATGAAAAGAGATGTTGCTGAATATGTCTCTCGATGCTTGGTTTGTCAACAAGTTAAAGCTGAGAGACAGAAGTCTAAGGGGATGTTACAACCATTACCCATACCCGAATGGAAATGGGAAAACATCACTATGGACTTTGTCACAGGACTTCCTAAAACATCCAAAGGCAATAATGCTATCTGGGACATAGTTGATCGTCTTACGAAGTCTGCACACTTCATTGCTATTAGAGAGGATTTCTCTCTAGTTCAGCTTGCCAGGATATATGTAAAGGAAGTGGTAAGATTGCATGGAGTACCACTTTCTATTATATCTGATCGAGATCCGAGATTTACCTCGACGTTCTGGCGAAGTCTTCAGCATACTCTGGATACAGAGTTGAGTTTCAGCACTGCTTATCATCCCCAGACAGACGGTCAGTCTGAGAGAACAATTCAAACCCTAGAAGATATGTTGAGAGCTTGCTCTATGGATTTTAAAGGAGGTTGGGATCAACACCTACCTTTGGTGGAATTTTCTTATAATAATAGCTTTCACTCCAGTATTCAGATGGCTCCTTATGAAGCTCTCTATGGAAAGAAATGCAGGACTCCAACTTGCTGGGATGAAGTTGGGGAAAGAAAGCTATTAGGACCTGATCTCATTGATGAAATGGCAGAAAAGGTCAGATCTATTCAACAACACATAAGAGCAGCTCAGAGTCGACAAAAGAGTTATGCCGACAACCGAAGAAAAGACCTAGAGTTTGAAGTGGGCGATAAAGTGTTCTTACGAATATCTCCCTGGAAGAGGGTTATGAGATTTGGAAAGAAGGGGAAGTTGAGCCCTAGATATATCGGTCCTTTTGAAATACTGGATCGTGTTGGGAAGGTAGCTTACCGATTGGCGCTTCCACCGAATCTCTCTCAAGTTCACGATGTGTTCCATGTATCTCTCCTGAGAAAGTACATACCAGATCCTTCACATGTACTCATCTCAGAAGTTGTACCGCGGGAGAAAGATCTTTCTTATGAAGAACAGCCGATAGAGATTCTGGATCGTAGCGAAAAAGTCCTACGAAACAAGACCACTCGCTTGGTGAACGTTTTATGGAGAAACCACCAACTTGAAGATGCTACATGGGAGCTTGAGGATATGATGAGGGAGAAGTATCCTCATCTGTTTGTTGCAAAGTGACGAATTTCGAGGGCGAAATTCTTTTTAAGGGGGGTAGAATGTAACACCCGAGACTTTTATGTTATATAAATCATCAAAGGGATCTTTTTCTACACAACACTTTCTTGGCTTGCTTTACACGCAATCACGACCTTCCTCGATAGCTTGCGTCGTACGCAATACCGAGTTTCACTAAACAACAATATGCTATTAAAACTAGCCGTTATGAATAGTAATAACCACTTTTGAAAATTTTATAAATTTTATTTTTCAAAATGGACTTCATTTTTGGACTCAGAATATCGAAATTAGCCTAGGGTGAAATTTTGGTATTTTTCTGAAAACTTTCAATTTTTGATGAATAGTGAACCCACTAAGTGGTAGGTTAAAAACTGAATTTTGCATAAAACTTAATTTTACCACTTCTGTGAATGGAATTTCAAAAATCCGACAGACACGGTTGATATCAGTAAGTAAAATGTGGTTCAATGAGATAAAAATAATTTTTTGGTGAATAGTAACTTTTTACTTTTTTTACCGCGTTTAATAGTAAATAGGGTAACTAAGGGTAAATATGATATTAATATTACCCTAACACATGTCCTAATTCTATTGGAAAAGTGTAATTCGACCAAAAACAAACTTAGGAATAAAATATGACCATTTAGGCCCACTTGGATTAGATTAGGACATTTATTATTAATTTATTTAAAGAAGGGTTAAAATAGTTAAAATCAAAGTTTAATAAGTAAATAATTTTTAATATGGGGTTATACATAAGATAAATTCAATTTTAAATATTCATTAGAAAGCTAAAAAGATTTCCTACATGATGATATTTTATTTGTAATTTTTAGACATCAAATAATTTAATTTATTTATGACACAAATATGATGTAGTAATTATCTTATTAATGAAATATTGACAAAATTGATAATATAAATACCAAAATAAATGTAATTTAAGACTTTTTATGAATTCCACTAATTTTATAGGTTACTATGATATATTAATGTTTCTTTAATCAACTTGGTTCGAACATATAATTCTGTTATGACTTTTACAAAAATCATATATCAAATAGTGTCAAAATTGACACAAAATAGTTTTTAAATAAAATATTATATTATTAAGTGTTATTTTATTCCTAAAAATATAAGGTTCGGCCAAATGACTTAGATAAGGATATATATATTAATAATAAACAAGTTGGGGTTCTTTTGGCATGTTATAGTAAGTGTATTAACCATATAGTGAATGAAAACAAAAAGACACGGTAAAAGTAAAATTAATTAACTTAGAGTTAAATCTAATTGATAAGGTTAAAATAATACCCTAAACTTATCTAAATCCTATTGGTTGATAGGAGTTCGAACCATCCCCACTTTAGCTTCGAAATAAGACCCTTTAGAACCATTATAAACCGATTTTGACTTTAATATAAAATAATATTTTGAGATATTCCTAAGGTGCCCCTCTCCTCCCTTATAAAAGGGCACCTCCTCCCCCTCCTCCTCACACCAATTTGAGCACTCAAGCTCGGCCAAACCCTGCCATTTTATCCTCTACACTTCCCTAGAATAATCCTAGAGGTCCTGGTCTTCTCCAAAGACCAATCATTGTTCCTTAAGTGGAGGATTCAAAGAGGCGTTCCAAAGAAGAGGTAATATCCATTACCGATCTTTTCAATTTCTTTCTTCTTCAACTTCTTCTTCTTTAGTTTTTTCATGATAAAGTAATAACATCAGTATTACTTACATACTGATATTTTATTATAAATTTGAAACAACCCTAATTCACCTTCTATCCATCCTACGGAAAAATGAAATCACCGCGCGTGCGTACGTACGGAATACCGTCTCCACGCCGTGGTGTAATCTATTTTTCCACCATCACCTTACAAGGATGGGTATAATGGTGTAATGAGTAACTATATATTATTATTATGAAGTAATATTGATACTGAAATAATATATATATATACTCCAATACAATTCCACGATCATAGGAACGATATCATCACTCGTGCGTACGTACGGAATACCGTCTCCACGATGTGATGCGACTCGTTCTACATGATCTTCATTTCATAATGATTATATAAATGAATTGAATGAATGAATATGGTATATACTACACTAATAGCATTCTGTAAATGAATTATCTATAACCTAAACATAAGAATAAGAATTTATTCGACAAAACACGCATAAGAACAAAAAGTTATAAAGACCCGAGTAACAAGTAACAATGAAATATTACTAACAAGAAGCTAATAATATGACCATATATGATATCATATAAATATGTATGATTCTGGAATAAGTCAATAACATTATTTAAACCATTATACATGAGCTTCGGACACGAACAAAGAAAATCGGACCTAAGTTAAGGAAAATATCACAATCTCATTTTTATCCGAGATTGTTTATTCATAAGTATTTACTGGGGTGTATTTTATCATCCACATCCATGTTTCATCAATATGTAATATTATTTCCATCCACCTACAATTGTTTAAATCCATTTTTACCCTTCGGTGAGTTTTTAGTAATATCTATGAAAGGAATCTTTTGTCATACGAGGTACTTTTTGACTTTTCCGACAAAAGTACGAAGAATGTTTTTTTAACTTATACGGCACGAACGGATTTCTACTGTTTTATAAAGACTTATTTTCATGAAGCTTCCTCTAAAAGATTTCATGACTATTTTCAATAAAATCACTTTCTTTTAAAATTGCATGATGTTTTGTGAAAAGAAATTGATTTTGAAGAAGAAAGGATATTTTCCTCAACAATTCAATTAAAGTGTTTTATCAAAATTATTTTCCATCTAAGATAATAAAGGGTTCTGTTTCTATCCATATTTTTACATTTATTTGACTATGTTGTGATGGAATTATGTTTATGAATTCCTTTATCTTATATGAATTGATTTATGATGTCATGATGTTTCAAGAATCCCATTTTTGTTACATGTGTTATGCGATGATGTATGTTTTATGATTATGTGGCACACATAAGAAAGGATTCATTATAAGATGGGTGGGACCTATATCTCCCTCCGATTCATTGGGTAATGATTTTATATCTCATGAGATAGACATGGCTGGAACGGAAGGTTATTTCGGTTCAGTGATACAGGACTGAAACGAGGAGTGAACTCGGTTCAGAAAGGGACTTTGTCCACTAAGATAGTCTTGGCAATGAGTCATGACTAACAAGAAATGATTTTCCATGATTATGTGTGCATGCCACAAAGTTTCAAGTTTTATGTTATGATTATGGGGATCTCATTTTCACTTCTATGATTTATTCCATGTTAAGATATTATGATCTCTTTTGCAGGTTTTGATTTTCATGATGATATGATATGATTTTTATTTCCTTTATTTTCCCTTGATGAGCATTTGAGCTCACCCTTTTATGTTTTCTTTTCCCCAGGTCAGGAAGATGGATATTAAGTTGAATATGCTAAAAGGGACCCTAGATATGATGAAATAAATGGGAGACACTGTAGAAGATTTATGAACCAATTGTTTATGTTTCCCAGTTTCTAAAGACACTATACCTATACGGTCCTTTGTGGTTTTTTCATATGTTGTAATAAGTGTGCTTCAATTTCGAAGTATTAACAATGTATGTAAAGTACGGGTCGTTATAATTAATAAACATAAGAAATCTCCCCAAGAGCGGTGTTGCCCCAACAATAGATCACAGTCTCTACATACATCAAACAAGTCATCTCGACCTTCAGCTGGCGTAGTCAATGCCAAGGGCACTGGAAGCCTCTCTACCTCAAGTCCCAATGTATGGAAAAGGGTAGGTGATATGAAGGAGAGTGTCACTCCTGAATCAAACAAGGCATACACCAAGGTAGAAAACTAGCAAATGGTACCTCGAACGACGTGAGGCTCGCCCAGAGCTGGCAACTGTAGTGCATAAAGCGGACCATGACCACCACCACGGCCTCTCTGACCCTGATGACAACCACTAACATGGCCTCGCTCTGCTCTCTGAGGATGGGGAGCATAATAGGGATGTCCTCTTCCTGCCCCATATACCCTCTGCTGATATAAAGATTTTGCAACTAGATGTTGTTGCCTCGGCTGGAACTGCCTCAAAGGAGGAACCTGGAGCGTAGAACCCGTTGCACGATGACCGTTCTGAATGGTCGGGAACTCCTGCAGCTGAAGACCACAACCAAAACAAGAAAAACAATCGCCTGTTCCCTTGGCATTACCCTGAATGTTGGTGCCTCTGGAGAATCGGGACGTGAAGTGATGTGACTTACCCCAAGCTGAACGGAAACTCTTCTGCCCTAAAAACTGGGAATCTGGACCACAACTCTGCTTCGTGGGAAATCATGCTGATTTCCCTCTCATGATGATCTGATCCTGGACAACTTCCTCTCAAATACCTAGGACCTCTATAGTAACTAAAGATATGTCTTCAGCATAAATGGGGTGACCTTACGCTGGATCTCTGGACGCGAAGACTCCACTAAATGCCTCTCCCTAGACTCCTCATTAGGTAACATGTCCAAAGTATATTGTAGATGGTTCTTGGAATGGATTCCAAACTCTCGAACACTGGATATCACCTTTCGAAGGGTAAGAAGCTCATGATGACTGGATGCCTTCGTAGTCGAGGAAAGGAACTCAACTCTGAACTTGTCTCGAAACTTCTCCCATGAGATTGTTGACTCCTCACGATCCCCAAGGATCAAGAACCACGACTACCTTGCTACTCCATGCCACATCGTCACATCTAAGGACACCCAGTGCTCCTTCCGAGCATAGATGGAACTGAAGCCTATCTCGACCTCCTCCAACCAGTCTTCCGTGAATGCATCTGAAACGGAGCTCTCTGCAGACTCTCGCGCTGAAACTCTCAGAGTGTCTTCCTCCAAGTGTATTCTTCGTCAACCTCTACACTGCAGTGATCTGCTTGAATAGCCTGCTGGACATTTTCTGTGAAAACCTGAAGAGGACGTCGACCTGGAGCCATACCTGTAAAATTAAAAAACGGTTAGAGCTCCTAAACCAAAAATATGGAAGACTCAACATTAATTAATTTATTTTATTTCTTTAAAAAAATTTAGGTTAACCTATAACAAGGTCTACCCAGTAAAACACATGCACAAGAATAATGATGCATGATCCTTTCCTAGGTCTCTACCTTGCATCTAGTATCACCATGTTTAGTAGACATTGTAAACTTAATGGTCCGTACGTCAAATCATAGGGGTACCTAAACACCTAGGTATCAGCTGCTCTCTAGTGTTTACCTCACTTGTAAACATTAATTAAACCATTGCCCTACCAACCCATGAAACCTCACCTATGCCTAACTCCAAACTCCATCTTATCCCTCAACCTGACCTTTGATACCAATCTATCATGACCCCTTCCCCACAAAGTGTACCCCTCCTGGGTCAGCAATGTGAAAATGGAGATAATGACCCCCAATCCCCGCCTCTAGTAAGCCCCGGGATGGAAAATAGCACTGAGGGTATAATGAACAAACAAATGGGAGAAATTACCCTCTAAGAGAACTCATGCGGAAGAGAGAGATAAGATAGACACCAATCAACTCCAAATCAGACTGTAATATAAACAAAAACCCAAGTATATATATTAAATGTCATGCAGAAGTACTACAACTGAAAGGGAAAAACTGCAAGTACCCAAAAGAAAGTAAAAACAGCAACAACCACATGCCCGAATAACTCCTGCAACCCCAAGCTAGTTGAAACCAGCTTGATCTCCAACCTGCTCCAAGTGACCTAAAAAACAATTTATATATACGTAGGGTTAGTATAACAGTATACTTAGTAGTATCCTCCCTGATGCCTCTCGTGAAAATGTAATGAAAGAATTCTAAAGCACAGTGAACAACAAGTGAAACTAAATCGTCACCTAAACAGGTATACCTTGTTCCCAAACACAACGTGGCTACTCTCAGCAAGTAACACATTCAATAATATAGCATATAGTAAGAATATAAAGGGTAAACCTCTACTAATTCCCCATTGGTTTGCCTATTTTCCCCAACATCAAACATCCTAAGCATCACTATCTAAAAAGGCTTGTCCACAGACACCTGGGCGTAGCACCACAATCTGCACCTCGTGCAGCTCAAAGGCTTTACCACAAACACATGGGTGAATCACCACACCATCATCACAACCAATAGTAACCTGGTAGTTTCTGGGAGCGACCATAGCTCGGATAACATGTATCATACGTCTGTTATTATACCTCAAGCATTTACAGCCCATACACCGAGTAAGGATCCTCAAGCCATCACATCCTATACACGTTACACCTATAGTAGTCCATAGGATACTGTATTCGGAATATATGTGTGTGAATAACCACAAGACATTATATCCCGCTATACACATATATGGGAAAAACTAACCAATGTGCCTACCGGCACTAGTATCTACCAAGAGAAGAGAGCGTGGCCAAAGGGGGTAGTCAGCCATGCATCCTCCCACTAGAATGTTGGGGAAAACACCCCCCTAGGGCTCAGAATCCTAGGGGTATCTTTTTCCATTACTGAAAGGGTGGAGTAGCGTATATGGACACAAAAATTACAGAATATACTATAACTCACAACCACACTATGGGCATAACCTAGTCTTATCCCCACTACAGCTAACGTCTCTCAGACTCCGGGCTGCTACTTCTAAGACTAGGTATCCTATAAGCACACAACCATTTAAAAAGCTTTATTAGATTACTTCATTACCTTTTTATCAGTTCAACTGTACAATAATCAATTCTTTAAACATTAATTATCCATGAACAATTTCCCATTAAGTTTCATTAGAATCACATCCAAAGTCAATCATCCCTTCAAAATTAAAACCTCATCATTATGTTCCAGAGAACATAAACCTCATGAGTTAACACCATTTATTGAAATATTCATTATAGAATTACATTACCATATTCCCAGACATTCTATAAAATCATCCTATGCTACTAACACGATGGGGGTCAACACGGTTAGTAGATGCACTACCTGTTGAGTCTGTGACACTTATAGCAAGAGAATATACCCATCCTTCCTTGAGAAGCTAAACACGGAAAGAACGTGGCATACCCCACGTCACTTCGCCCCTTTCGGAAGAAGGGTAATTAAGACCAGCTACCTTGAGAAGTGGGGAAAGGTAAGTAGATAATCAACCAATCAAAAACCACCAAGCATTAAAAAATCTCATCCATCCCATTCCATCATCCCATGTGTCCTTCTCCGACACCCTTGTGCATAAAATGATGCATCTCGCCACTATAGGAATCATATACTACCATAACCAAAAGTCTCCATGCCTTCACATATCACAAAAGCCATCCCGGCTCACATCACAACACAATATTGAGGAAAACAAACATCACATCAATGGGCTCTTGGCCCTTTAACAATCAAGAGGGTAACACCGAACCCTTTTAGAAATTATCAAACAAGAAGTTCTTTAATCCATCTTGAATTAATAGATATTTTAAACATAGGTTCCAAATTGCAGAAACCTAATCAGTAAGCTTTTAAAAATAAATTATCATGCTTACTACCCTAATTTGATTAACATCAAATTACAACAAGAACCATATTCGTTTACATGCCTCATTATCTTTATCCAAACAATTCTTAATTAATCCCAATTTATGCTCTTTACCAATTTACATCAAGATCGAACTGCTAATCAAAGCAAGCATATATATCACACTATCTAGTAAAACATGAGGCAAAAACATATGATCAATATCAATTTATTTATCCATTTACAATATTTATTATATTAATTTCATTGTCATCGAGTGGGATTAAACATTCCAATAATACAGTTGCACGTAAAAGAAAAGAGGAGCAAAGAATCCCCTACCTCAAATAGTTCATCGCGTTCTTTATCCACACAACGGGTCACAATCCTCCTCTTGCAACAACTACATCCACCCCAGGATTCGACGATATGACTTCCCCAACCAAACCCCAAGAAAAAACCATTAGATGAATGGAGATTACATGCTAATATGTAAAGGAGAAATAATATAATATTATCTCCGAATGAATGATGATAAAACATACCTTATATTGAAGAGTGATCAACCCAGCTTGGTGGAATCAAAACAGAGCGGAAATGATCCGAGTAGTAAAGTTTGATTGTAAAACTCCTACGGGGTGGATTGAAGGGATGTAAAGTCTCATAGACAAGAACAAAGAGGATGTTAAAGGGAGGAATATATCTCGTCCCTCTTGATGATTTAATGGGGTGATGGTTTAAGATACGCTTAATTCCCCATTAAATGAGGATCGCATTAACCCACGCTGTTTGACCAAGTTAAAACATTGTTCCCCTACCGTTAATGTACACCTACCTTTCTATGAAACCGATCTGTGAAACTAATCAATGTAACCGATCTGTGAAACTAATATTTGAATCCGATCTGTGAGACCGATCTATGAAACGGATCTGTGAAACCAATCTCTGAAACAGATCTGTGAAACCGATCTGTGAAACTGATATGTGAAACCGATCTGTGAAACGGATCGGTGAAACCGATCTGTGATACCTATCTATGAAACCTATCTGTGAAACCAATCTGTGAAACAGATCTATGAAACACTTTACACCTACTGTTACTATACACCTACCCTTAATGTACACCTACAGATAGAACAATTCATAAAACTGGAATCACTGGTCACAGAACTAAAAATTTGTAAAAGTGTTGGGGATAAGTAACCTTGACCTCCTGGAACACCCCCAACACCACATTTTCACAAAGTAATGGAATGGAGAGGTACGAGACATTACATTGAAAATGTATTATACCAATTTTGGTGAAAAGTTAGATTCACAGTTAATCACAAAGAATTACTATGCTTTCATTATCATTATGATGAGAGGATATGGTGAGGATGAAACTATATATTCTTCTATTTCAACCCAAATTTATAAAAAAAATTAATTCAACATATTTGGGTAATATATAGGGATACATATTACTAACATATGGTTTTATGGGAGTTTTTAAGGCTTCATGGTCATCACATAGTTTTCCTTTTTTTACTTTTAGTATTTCATCAAAATTATTTTGTACCATATTACATTATATGTATAGATTAGTGATTTCCATTATGTATGAGAATAGTTTTAATTGTTTTTCTATCTTATCCCTCTATTATATATCATATTTTAGAGGGTAATTCATCCCATTTATAAGTTTATTATTCCGTCAATAATAGTTACTACCCCTTGGCCTATTGGAGGAGGTTTATTGAAAGTCACTATATGTATTATATCATTATTGTCCCTATAGGGGAACTCTATGGTTGTAGGTGTTCATTACAATGTGTTATCAATGGTTTAGGAAGATGGATATGATAGTGTTTACATTTTGGAAGAGGTGACATTTCAAGGGACTATAGAGAACCACTAAAATAAATGTGGCTGTTAAATGCACTAATATAGGCTATTAAAAGTTCAAGGAAAGATTTTTTAATATTTGAGAAGACAAAGGGGGTCCCCTTTTTCATCACTAAAAAAGAACTTATAAAGGGGTCATTCAACAGTGCTAAAAATAGCGTAGATATATGTATACTTGTTCTATTTATATTACATAACACCCAAAAACACGAAAAAAGAATATGAATACACAAGGGTTTTTCAAAAAAATTATATATAAATTTAATTGAATGAATGAATATAAAAATACACACTCATGGAATCTACTAAAAACACTTATCTTTTCATTTAGAACAATTATTTATAGAATTAAATTTAGAATTATCCTATAAACATTTACAAAAATTAATATGTTCCCTTTTAAAACTTATGGTATCCTATAATTTATTCCCACTAATAGTATTAGTTGGATAAAAAATCATCCCACTCTAGAAAAACATTCCACCAATATAAGAATACGAATATTACCTTAGTAATAATATTAATAAATAAATAAATCTTTAATTTGAAGAATACTTCAATAAAATGTCAATTTATAAAAAAATACTAATTTTGAGTTATACCAGTCACACTGTGTGTTGAATTGATGTGGGTTTGATTCTTACACCCTAAATCGAGAATATGATTCCACCTATATAAGATAAAAAATATTATGTAAGTAATTCTATGAAGAAAAAAATGAATCATAAATATGAAGAATCCATTAAGAAAATTTCATTGCGAGTGCATCATGCATTGAACAGATTTAAGACTACTTCCTACATGTCAAAGTGGACGTAAGAATATATGTCCATAATTATGCAGGCAATCAGATCATGATTTTATGGTTTTTAGTGAGTGACACATTTTAAGCTAAAATGTCAATTTTAAACTCATAACAAATACGTTTAGAGATAACAGTCACACTATGCATCAGATTGAGGTGAGGATGAGTCTTTAACATCATAATAGACACGTGGATCATTTTCATAATGTATAAAAGAAATCCAATTGTGTTCCTTGTTTTTTAGTATGGCAGTTGTGTTATTTTAATTTAATTAATGTCAATTTAAAATAATGAGATGCATTTGGAGTCATTCTGGTGGCACTGTGCGTCAAATTGAGGTGGGGTTTAATCCAAAATGTCACAACTGACTTTTGGATCATTATAATAATTTTAAAATGAATTGAAAATATGTTTTCACAGTTTTCGTTATGTTAGTTGGGTTTTTTGACCTGAATTAGAGTCAATTATAAATAAGAAGACACATTTGGAGTAATAGCGGTGATATCGTGCATCGAATTGAGGTGGGGTTGATTTCTTCACATTACATTGGAATCACGGATTGTTTTACAAAATTATCAAATACATCAAAAAAAATTACACGGATTTCAGTAAGATATTTTTGTTTTTTTTAATTGAATTGTGGTCATTTTTATATAAGAAGACTCATTTGGATTCATACCATTCACACCATACATTGGATTGTGGTGTGGTTGATTCTTACACTTCACAACTCACTCATGGATCAATTTCATTATGTATCAATGTAATCTAAAAATCAATTCTTGATTTTTAGTATGAATGTTCTGATTTTTAAATTGAATTATCTTCACTCTTAATTAAGAACACACATTTGGAGTCATACTGGTCACACTGTGCATCAGATTGAGGTGGGGTTGATTCCTAAACATCACAACTGACTCATGATCATTATACAAAAGAATAAAATAAATTTGAATGTGTTTCCATAGATTTCAATATGTCGGTTTTGTTTTTTACTTGAATTAATGTCAATTTGAAATTATAATTCACATTTAGTGTCTTACCAGAGATACTGTGTGTGGGATTGAGGAGTGATTAATCCTACACATAAAAACTGACTCATGGATCAATTTTAAAAAGTATAAAATAAATCTGAATGGGGATTCTCATTATTTTAGTTTTTCAGTTTTTTTACGTGAATTAATATGAATTATAAATATTACTAAACCATTGGAATCACACTAGTGACACCATGCATCGTAATGAGGTGAGTTTATTCTGACACATCAAAACTAGATCATGGATCGTTTTTATAATGTTTCAAGAAAATATGAATGAGTTTGCTTAGTTTTCAGTTCGTCAGTTGTGTTTTTTTAGTTGGATTAATGTCAATTTTAAATAAAAAGACATATTTTGAGTCATTCTAGTCAAACCCTCCATCAAATTTATGTGTGGTTGATTACAACATTTTCAAAACGAATTTGGGATCATTTTCCTAAACTATAAATGAAATAATTACGTTTTCATGGTTTTATTTATGTTAGATTTGTGTTTCATACTTGATATTTTATAAATTTTACATAAGAAGAAACATTTTGAGCAATACAAGTGACATTGTAGAGACCCAAAGCTTGACTTACATGGACATTACATTACTTTTTCGGAATACTGAGTACACAACAAAAACACACACACAAGGATCGTAATAGTTTAGTGTCTTTGGAAACTCAGAATATAATCTTCTAATCATGGTGAATGATCTTCAACATCACCCATAAATATCTTCCTTTTTTTATACCTAAAACCTTTCTTTATATCCTGGGGAAACGAAAACAGAAAATGGTGAGCTCAAATGCTCAGTAAGGGTAAACAAAAGAAATATCAATCACATCATATTAATAAGAACATAACATTTTGGAAATCATAACCTGCAAAAGAGAGAAAAATGTCATAACATGAGATAAATCACAGTAGTGAAATGAAATCCCAATAATCATAACATAAAACATGAAACCTTGTGGAATACACACATAATCATAGAGAATCATATCTTATTAGTGAAGACTCATTGCCAAGACTATCTTAGTGGACAAAGTCCATTTCTGAACCGATTCACCCACGTTTTAGTCATGTTTCACTGAACCTGTATAACCTACCATTCCAGCCATGCCTATATGAGATATAAAATAATTACCCAATGCATTGGAGAGAGATATAGGTCCCACCCATCTCATAATTATACCATTCTTATGTGTGCCAAAAAATCATAAGCCATACATCATAGCATAACCCATGTAATAAAAATGGGATCCTTAAACCACATGACATCATAAAACAATTCATATAAGATAAAGGAATTCATAAAAATATAATTCCATCATAACATAATCAAATAAATGTAATAACAAGGATAAAAACAGAACCCTTTATTATCTTAGATGAAAAATAATTTTCATAAAACACTTGAACTCCATTCTTGAGGAAACTATCCTTTCTACTTCAAAAACACTTTTCCTTTCTTAACATGTCATAAAATTCTAAACTAAAAGAAGTTGATTAAAAATAAACTTGAAATATTGTAAAGGAAGCTTCATGGAAATATTGTTTTAAAAATCCATTCATTCCTTATAAGTTAAAAAAACATTCTTTTTGTACTTTTGTCAGAAAAGTCAAAAACTAACTCGTACGAAAAACGACAAAAGATTCCTTTCGTATCTTTTACTAAAAACGCACCAAAGGGTAAAATTGGATTTAAACAAGTGTAGGTGGATGGAAACAAAATTACATACTGAGGAATCATGGATGTGGATGATAAAATACACCCCAGTAAATAACATAGTATAAACAATCTCGGATAAAATGAGATTGTGATATTTTCCCTTACCTTATGTCTGATTTTCTTCGTAACAGTCCGAACCTCCTGTATAATGATTTAAATAATGTCATTGACTTATTACAGAATCATGTTCACTGTTATCATATATGGTTCACTTATGACTTTATATAACATGTTCTTTTGTAAATTCATGTTAAAGTAGCGTTTTGGGTAAAATCGTCTCATTTGTCGTTCGTGTTTTAACTTGTAATTATTCATATGATTACATAGATCATGATTACTTAATTACAGAATATAAAACATGATTTATATATAATATATATTCAGAATATACATATATATAATGTATTGATAAATGGAAAGAAATACACCGTTTATGGAGACGGTAGGCCGTACGTACGCATGAACGATGTTTTTGTTTCTTTATTGAATTGAATGGAATTAAGTATATGACATAAATATATATACACGTTAATACAGAATCATTATTATGTCATATATTTCATTATAAATTATTATATATACTTTATAATCATTCATGAATGGTTAACATGGAGAATGAATCTCATCGCGTCGTGGAGACGGTAGTCCGTACATACGCACGAGCGATGATATCATTCTCATGATCGTGGAATTGTATTGGAGTGTATGTATACAATTTCATAATCAATATAACTTTACAATAATCAGATATAATTATTATGTACACCATTATACAAATCAAAGTAAGGTGGTGGTGGAAAATAGATTATACCACGACGTGGAGACGGTATTCCGTACGTACGCACGCGCGGTGATTTCGTTATCCGTAGGATGGATAGATGGTGAAATAAGGTTGTTTCATAATTATAATAACATATCAGTATATAAGTGATACTTATGTTATTACTTAATAATGAAACAACCTAAGAATAAGAAGTGTAAGAAGAAATAAAGATGAAAGAATCGGTAACGGACATTACCGCTTCTTTGAAGCGCCTCTTTGAGATCTCCTTTTAGGGAACTAAAATTGGCCTTTAAGGAAGACCAGAACCACTAGGATGTTTCTATGGAAGTGTAGAAGGGGAATTTTCAGGGTTTGGCTGATCTTGAAGGCTCAAAGTGGTGTGAGGAAGAGGGGGAGGAGGTGCCCATTTATAAGGGAGGAGAGGGGTACCTTTGGAATAACTAAATATATTATTTTATTATAAAGTCAAATTCGGTTTTTAATAGCTCCAAATTGATATCTTTTGAAGATAAGGTGGGTAGGGGTTTAAATAATCTCATCCAATAGAATTTAGACAAGTTTAGGTTTCAGTTTTAACCTTATCATTTAGATTTAACTTTATGTTAGATAACTTAACTTTTACCATGCCTTCTTGTTTTCTTAAACTATAAGGTTAATAAACTTACTATATCAAGCCAAAAGAACCAAAAGTTGTTTATTATTAACATATATAACATTATCTAAGTCTTTTGGCCAAACCTTGGATTTTTAGGAATAAAATAACAATTAATTATATAATATTTGTTTTAAAATCTATTTTATGACAATTTTGACACTATTTAGTAATTGATTTTTGTGAAACTCATAATAGAATTATTATTTCGAAAAAAGTTAATTAAATAAATACAAACATGGCATATTAACCTATAAAATTAGTTTAATTCATAAAAAGTCTTAAATTACATTTATTTGGGTATTTATAACATCAATTATATCAATATTTCATTAATAAGACAATTACTGCATCATCTTTGTGTCATAATAAATGAGAATTATTTAATCCCTAAAAATTCTAAATAAATTACTATGATGTAGATAGTTGTATTAGATTTATGTAGACTATTCATGTTCTAAGATTCATGAAGTTTATCACTAAATTAAAATTGTTATACTTATAAGATTTAAGAAAGTGACATGTTGTCACATTCTTTGGTTTTAATAATAAATAAATTATTTTCATGGAAAAAAGTCCATTAAATGAATCTAATACGACCCTTAGGTGATATGGGTAGACTTTTAGTCATCCAATAGGATTTTGAAATGTGTTAGGGTAATTTTATCATATTATATTTACCCTTAATTACTCGATTTAACTTTAACTATGGTAAATAAAATTTACCGTAGTTACTATTCATAATTACCAAAAATAAAAAGTAGCTCATTAACATAATTTGGATCCACTAATTACAAATATGGAATCCATTTTTCCAAATTCAATACACAAAAGTTTCATAAATTAAATTAAAATTAATCCTTTTGTCGAAAAAGAACTAGTTTTTCTTTATAACATTGCAAAAGATTGAATTGATTTATCCTACGAATTCAAGGTAGAATCATTGCTAATGACATAAATTATATTAAATGGTAAAAATATATTCTATTTATACTTTAAAACCATTCAATATTATAATTTAAACATATAAATTATTGCGATGAAAAAAGTTGTTTTTTATTACAATATCGCGTGTTTTTACTATTCATCAAAATATGAAAGTTACCGGAATAATATGAAAAATTTATCCAAAGTAAATTTATATTTCATGATTCCAAAAATAATTTTATTTCGTACAATTTAACTTATAAACATGTCAGAAAATATATTTAAAGTGGGTGCGCCATCAAAAGGCGAAAAAACTGTATTTTTTTAAAAATACTTATTTTACCCGAATAATTTATTTTGTTCTTATACCATGTTCTAGAAATGTGTAAGATGAATAATAATGTTATAAAATTCAAAATTTAGTTAACACTATACATAACGGCTAGTTCATAACAATATTATAATAATATATCATTGTTTAGTAAAACCTCGTATTGCGTACAAGACACGCTATCGAGGAAAGTCGTGCTTGCGTGTAATGCAAGCCAAGTTAGGGTTGCGTGTTGTGCAAGAATACTTAGTTGTTTCGTATAACGGAATCCAACCATATTTTATTTATACATTGAATATATATATATATACTAAATGTTTCGTAGAATAACTATTATTAAAATTGTGTGTAACACGATTCAAGAATAGTGTTGCGTATACTGCAAGCTAATACGGTGTTGCGTATAGCGCAAGGTAATATTGGTGTAGCATACAACACAAGACATTAATGAAATTAAATGAATATTTTTCACAAAATCTCAAGGCGTTACATTCTACCCCACTTAAAATGAATTTCGCCTTCGAAATTCATCGGGGTTATAAATGATTTACTATTTGAAAGATTTTTTGATAGAAACCCACATCGTAAAAAGGAATACCAAAACCAATCTTTAGAAACAAAATAATGAAATGTAACAGTTACCCAAATAAACTAATCACTGGGTTTCCACATAGGTGAAAATATGGATATGGAATAGAAATCTAACCATCATGTTTTTATGGAGAGTGGTAGAGAACATGGATATGGAAAAGCCAACAATCACAAAGCTATAGATTTGTGATGATCTAAGGTACCATCTGATTCATTGGATATAAGGGAACTAGGACAACATTTTTGGTTTTCAAGATCATTTCCCTAAATTTGATGAATTCAAAGAAATACTTACATGATTTTGGTTCAATCTCAATGTTGTTTGTGAATTGAAAATTTTCCACTTCATCCCTTAAAGAAATGAAGTTGATTTTGTTATTCGTGATGTGTTAGCAGATCATGTGATAGAATGATGTGTCATTACATCTCATTCAAACAAAATGTTAACAAATTTTATAAGTCCATCTTATGGTTAGATTAATCGTATATGGTTCCAAAAATGAACTTATACTTCATATATTATACCGCTTAATAAAATAAAACTAGTTTCTACTAACCAGGTACTTCCTGTAGGCCAGTGGTAGGAGATAAAGGCTAGTCGCATTTCAGTTGTGGGTTCGATTCCCACAGCCTTGTCCGACGCGACGGGCTGTCGCCCGTCCTGCAGGTTGTCCTTTTTCTAAAACTATATTACTATAACATCCCGTCAATAATATCGGAATAAAATTCTATCCTTAAACAATACTAACATATTTCCAACATAATCCATTCCAATCTTTAGGATTATCCATAATATAGCAGTCCACTCTCATAATATAGTGAAAATGATTACTAGATATTTAATACCATCGTTGATCCCCACATATCATAAGATATGTCTTTTTGGTCAAATTACAAACATGTGAATACATTAATCATGTATTCTTTTGAAGAATGAATACTTATTGAATCATAGTGAAAACATGAATGCTTTCAAAAGTTATATCTTTCCACATACCAAAATCCAAAAAATTCTATATACTCAAACCATGATATAACCTTCTCCTTATATCAGTCATGAGCTCATGAGTACTATCAAACATTTAATTTTATCCTTATCCCTTCATTTTGCTCATATCATCTACTTTCCAAAAATATCTGAATAACCATTCATTTTTAATGGTACCATTAATCATACACTTTCAAAACTTAAGGAAAGAAAACAGTGTAACAATCCTTAGATGTCTCTTTATTCCATAGTACCATGAGATTACTTATACAACATTACACTTGATAAACATGAAATCATTCCACTACATTCTTAAACCATTGATTGAGCTTCAACAATTCTTTCATATCACATATAATTTGTAGTCTCTTCATCATCATCAACATAAATACTACCCATATGACCATACTGATTCTATACATGAGACTTTCCCTTAGGTCATTGGCTTGCATAATGCCCTTACATTCCACATTAAAAACATTTAACCATTGTTGAAGTCGTAGAAATACCATTATCCTCATCCCTGGTGTTAACTGAACCTTTTCCTTTGCACTTACTGGCTTTGTGTCCTTCTTTTCCACACCCAAAGCATCTTCTAGTTCCTTTGAAACATTCTCCTTGATGCCTCTTCCCACATGATTTACAGAGGGGAAATTGAACTTTCTTTCCTCTATGATCCTCATTAAACTCCATCTTTCTCTTATTAGCTGAGTCTGGAAACTTACCAAATTTTACTTTATTGATCATATTAGGAGATTTATGATTCGGCATAATAATGATGTTTGGACTTCCAAATCCCATTTCATTTGGTTTCTCATGAAGAATATCATTCCATTGTCCATCATATCCTCCATTATCGTGAATCATCTTGTTTCCAGCCATTTTCTAAAACCCAAAAAGAATAGTGTGAGAGGAAAAAATCATAATAATGGGGGAGTAACTTCAATATCTAACATCTTTGGTTTAATCAATCATCGTTACCATATTTCTAGGACTATATCCTATAGGTATACTTATCCTTAGGTACATCCCTAGACATACCTTAGAAATATTTCTAGGGATCTCACTAATGTTTTCGCATCCTAGTTTCCAAAGGTTGACTAAACCTTTCCTCTGATACCAACTGTAGAGACCCAAAGCTTGACGTACATGGACATTACATTACTTTTTCGGAATACTGAGTACATAACAAAAACACACACACAAGGATCGTAATAGTTTAGTGTCTTTGGAAACTCAGAATATAATCTTCTAATCATGGTAAATGATCTTCAACATCTCCCATAAAGATCTTCCTTTTTTTTATACTTAAAACCTTTCTTTATATCCTGGGGAAAAGAAAACATAAAAGTGTGAGCTCAAATGCTCAGTAAGGTTAAACAAAAGAAATATCAATCACATCATATTCATAAGAACATAACATTTTGGAAATCTTAACCTGCAAAAGAGAGCATAATTTCATAACATGGGATAAATCATAGTAGTGAAATGAAATCCCAATAATCATAAATTAAAACATTAAACTTTTTTTCATACACACATAATCATAGAGAATCATATCTTATTATTCAAGAATCATTTCCAAGACTATCTTAGTGTACAAAGTCCATTTCTGAACCGAGTCACCCTCATTTCAGTCCTGTTTCACTGAACCAGTATAACCTACCATTCCAGCCATGTCTATCTCATGAGATATAAAATTTTACCCAATTTATTGGAGGGAGATATAGGTCCCACCCATCTCATAATGATACCATTCTTATGTGTGCCACAAAATCATAAACCATACATCATAGCACAACCCATGCAATAAAAATGGGATTCTTAAACAAAATGACATCATAAAACAATTCATATAATATAAAGGAATTCATAAAAATATAATACCATCATAACATAATGAAATCAATGTAATAATAGGTATAGAAACAGAACCCTTTATTATCTTAGATGGAAAATAATTTTGATAAAACACTTGAACTCCATTCTTGAGGAAAATATCCTTTCTAATTCAAAAACACTTTTCCTTTCTTAACATGTCATAAAATTATAAACTAAAATAAGTTGATTAAAAATTAACTTGAAATCTTGTAAAGGAAGATTCTTGGAAATAATGTTTTAAAAATCCATTCATGCCGTATATGTTAAAAAAACATTCTTCTTGTACTTTTGTTGTAAAAGTCAAAAACTACCTCGTACGAAAAACGACAAAATATTACTTTCGTATCTTTTACTAAAAACTCAAGGAAGGGTAAAATTGGATTTAAACAAGTGTAGGTGGATGGAAAAAATATTACATATTGAGTAATCATGGATGTGGATGATAAAATACACCCCAGTAAATACCAAAGTATAAACAATCTCGGATAAAATGAGATTGTGATATTTTCCCTTACCTTAGGTCTGATTTGCTTCGTAATTGTCTGAACCTCCTGTATAATGATTTAAATAATTTCATTGACTTATTAAAGAATCATATTCATTTTTTTCATATATGGTTCACTTATGACTTTATATTAACCGTTCTTTTGTAAATTCATGTTAAAGTAGCGTTTTTGGTAAAATCGTCTCATTTGTCATTCGTGTTTTAACTTGTAATTATTCATATGATTACTTAGATCATGATTACTTAATTACAGAATATAAAACATGATTTATATATAATATATATTCAGATTATACATATATATATAATGGATCGATAAATGGAAAAAATACACCGTTCATGGAGACGGTGGGCCGTACGTACGCATGAACGCGGTTTTCGTTTCCTTATTGAATTGAATCGAATTAAGTAGATTACATACATATATATACACATAAATCCAGAATAATTATTATTTCATATATTTCATTATATATTATTATATATACTTTATAATCATTCATGAATGGTTAACATGGAGAATGAATCTCATCGCGTCGTGGAAACGGTAGTCCGTACGTACGCACAAGCGATGATATCATTCTCATGATCGTGGAATTATATTGGAGTGTATGTATACAATTTCAGAATCAATATAACTTTAAAATAATCATATATAGTTATTATGTACACCATTATACCCATCCAAGTAAGGTGGTGGTGGAAAATAGATTACACCACGGCGTGGAGACGGTATTCCGTACGTACGCACACGCGGTGATTTCGTTTTCCGTAGGATGGATAGATGGTGAAATAAGGTTGTTTCATAATTACAATAACATATCAGTATATAAGTGATACTGATGTTATTACTTTATAATGAAACAACCTAAGAAGAAGAAGTGGAAGAAGAAATAAAGATGAAAGAATCGGTAACGGAGATTACCTCTTCTCTAAAGCGCCTCTTTGAGATCTCCTTTTAGGGAAATAAATTGGTCTTTGAGGAAGAGCAGAATCTCTAGGATGTATATAGGGAAGTGGAGAAGGGAAATTGGCAGGGTTTGTCTGAGCTTGAAGTCTCAAAGTGGTGTGAGGAAGAGGGGGAGGAGGTTCCCTTTTATAAGGGAGGAGAGGGGCACCTTTGGAATAAACAAAATATTATTTTATTATAAAGTCAAATTCGGTTTTTAATAGCTCCAAATTGATATATTTCGAAGATAAGGTGGGTAGGGGTCTAAAATCTCTCATCCAATATAATTTAGAAATGTTTAGGCATCAATTTTATCCTTATCATTTAGATTTAACTTTAAGTTACATAACATAACTTTTACCGTGTCTTCTTGTTTTCTTACACTATAAGGTTAATAAAATTACTATATCAAGCCAAACGAACCCCAAGATGTTTATTAGTAATATATATAACCTTATCTAAGTCATTTGGCCGATCCTTAGATTTTTAGGAATAAAATAACAATTAATTATATAATATTTTTTCTAAAAACTATTTTATGTCAATTTTGAAACTATTTAGTAATTGATTTTTGTGAAAATCATAACAGAATGATTACTTCGAAAAACATTAATTAAATAAATACTAACATGTCATATTGACCTATAAAATTAGTGTAATTCATAAAAAGTCTTAAATTACATTTATTTGGGTATTTCTAACATCAATTATGTCAATATTTCATTAATAAGACAATTACTGCATCATCTTTGTGTCATAATAAATGATAATTATTTATTCCCTAAAAATTCTAAATAAATTCCTATGATTTAGATAATTGTATTATATTTCTGGAGACTATTCATGTTCGAAGTTTCATGTAATGTATCACTAAATTTTAATTATTATACTTATAAGATATAAGAAAGTGACATGTTGTCACATTCTTTGGTTTTAACAATAATTTAATTATTTTAATGGAAAAAGCCCATTAAATGAATCTAATCCGACCCTTAGGTGATATGGGTCGACTTTTATTCATCCAATAGGATTTTTACATGTGTTAGGGTAATTTTATCATATTATATTTACCCTTAATTACCCGATTTACCTTTAACTATGGTAAATAAAATTTTCCGTAGTTACTATTCATAATTCCCAACAATAAAAAGTATCTTATTAACATAATTTGGATCCACTGATTCCAAATATGGAATCCTTTTTTCCAAATTCAATACACAAAATTTGCAGAAATTAAATTAAAATTAATCCCGTTGTCGAAAGAAAACTGGTTTTTCTTTAAAACATTGCAAAAGATTGAATTGATTTATCCTATGAATTCAAGGTATAATCAATGCTAATGAAATAAATTATATTAAATGGTAAAAATATTTTCTATTTATTCGTTAAAACCATTAAATATTATATTTTAAACATATAAATTTTTGGGATGAAAAAAGTTGTTTTTAATTAAAATATAGCGTGTTTTTACTATTCATCAAAATATGAAAGTTACCAGAATAATATGAAAAATTTATCCAAAGTAAATTTTTTTTTCATTATTCCAAAGAAGAATTTTATTTTATCAAATTGAACTTATAAACATGTCAAAAACTATATTTTAAGTGGGTGCACCATCAAAAGGCGGCAAAACTGCATTTTTTTAAAAAATACTTATTTTACCCGAAAAATTTATTTTGTTCTTATACCATGTTCTAGAAATGTGTAAGATGAATAATAATATTATAAAATTAAAAATTTAGTTAACACTATTCATAACGGAAAGTTCATAACAATATTATAATAATATATCGTTGTTTAGTAAAACCCGGTATTGCGTACAAGACACACTATCGAGGAAGGTCGCGATTACGTGTAATGCAAGCCAAGTCAGGGTTGTGTGTGGTGCAAGAATCCTTCATTGTTTCGTATAACGTAATCCAACCATATTTCATTTATACATTGAATATATATATATATATATATACTCAATGGTGCGTAGAATAAACATTATTAAAATTGTGTGTAACACGATCCAAGAATAGTGTTGCGTATACTGCAAGCTAATACGGTGTTGCGTATAGCGCAAGGTAAACTTGGTGTAGCATAAAAAACCAGACATTAATGAAATTAAATTAATATTTTTCATAAAATCTCGGGGCATTACATTCTACCCCACTTAAAATGAATTTAGCCCTCAAAATTCGTCGGGGTTATAAATGGTTTACTATTTGAAAGTTTCTTTGATAGAAACCAACATCGTAAAAAGGAATACCAAAACCAATCTTTAAAAACAAAAGTACGAAACGTAACGGTTACCCAAATAAACTAATCACTGGGTTTCCACATAGGTGAAAATATGGATATGGAAGAGAAATCTAACCATCCTGTTCTGATGGAGAGTGGTAGAGAACATGGCTATGGAAAAGCCAACAATCATAAAGCTATAGATTTGTGATGATCTAAGGTACGATCTGATTCATCATATATAAGGGAACTAGGACAACATTTTTTGGTTTTCAAGATCATTTTCTAATGTTGATGAATTAAAATAAATACTTACATGATTTTGGTACAATCTCAGTGTTGTTCATGAATTGAACAATTTCCACTTCATCCCTTAAAGAAATGAAGTTGAATTTGTTATTCGTGATGTGTTAGCAGATCATGTGATAGAATGATGTGTCATTCCATCTCTTTCAAACAAAAGGTTAGCAAAAGTTATAAGTCCATCTAATGGTTAGATTAATCGTATATGGTTCCAAAAATGAACTTATACTTCATATATTATACCGCTTAATAAAATAAAACTAGTTTCTACTAACCAGGGACTTCCTGTAGGCCAGTGGTAGGCAATAAAGGCCAGTCACATTTCGGTTGTGGGTTCGATTCCCACAGCCTTTTCCGACACGATGGGATGTCGCCTGTCCTGCAGGTTGTCCTTTTTCTAAAACTATATTACTATAATATACCATCAATAATATCGAAAAAAATTCTATCCTTAAACAATACTAACTTATGTCCAACATAATCCATTCCAATCTTTAGACTTATCCATAATACTGCAGTCCACTCTCATAATATAGTGAAAATGATCACCAGATATTTAATACCATCGTTGATCCCCATATATCATAAGATATATCTTGTTGGTCAAATTACAGACATGTGAATACCTTAATCATGTATTCTCTTGAAGAATGAATACCCAATGAATCTTAGTGAAAACATGAATGCTGTCAAAAGTTATCTCTTTCCACATACCAAAATCCAAAAAATCTATATACTCAAACCATGATATAACCTTCTCCTTATATCAGTCATGATCGAATGAATACTATCAAACATTTAATTTTCACCTTATCCCTTCATTATGCTCATATCATCTACTTTCCAAAAATATCTGAATAACCTTTCATGGTTAATGGTACCATTAATCATACACTTTCGAAACTTAAGGAAAGACAACAATGTAACAATCCTTTTATGTCTCTTTATTCAATAGCACCATGAGATTACTTATACAACATTACACTTGATAAACATGTAATCATTCCACTACATTCTTAAACCATTGACTGAGCTTCAAAAATTCTTTCATCTCACATATGATTTGTAGTCTCTTCATCATTATCAACATAAATACTACCCATATGACCATACTGATTCTCTTCATGAGACTTTCCCTTAGGGAATTGGTTTACATAATGCCCGTACATTCCAAATTTAAAACATTTAACCATTGTTGATGTCGTAGCAATACCATTATCCTCATCCCTGGTGTTAACTGAACCTTTTCCTTTGCACTTACTGGCTTTGTGTCCTTCTTTTCCACACCCAAAGCATCTTCCAGTTCCTTTCAAACTTCCTCCTTGATGCCTCTTCCCACATGATTTACATAGGGGAAACTGAACTTTCTTTCCTCTATGATCATCATGAAACTCCATCTTTCTCTTATTAGCCGAGTCAGGAAACTTACCAAATTTTACTTTATTGATCATATTATGAGATTTCTGATTCGGCATAATAATGATGTTTGGACTTCCAATTACCATTTCATTTGGTTTCTCATGAAGAATATCATTCCATTTTCCATCATATCCTCCATTATTGTGAATCATCTTGTTTCCAACCATTTTCTAAAACCCAAAAAGAATAGTGTGAGAGGCAAAAATCATAATAAAGGGGGAGTAACTTCAATATCTATCATCTTTGGTTTAATAAAATATTGTTACCATGGTTCTAGGACTATATCCTATATGTATACTTATCCTTAGGGACATCCCTAGACATACCTTAGATATATTTCTAGGGATCTCACTAACGTTTTCGCATCCTAGTTTCCAAAGGTTGACTAAACCATTCCTCTGATACCAACTGTAGAGACCCGAAGCATGACGTACATGGACATTACATTACTTTTGCGGAATACTGAGTACATAACAAAAACACACACACAAGGATCGTAATAGTTTAGTGTCTTTGGAATCTCAGAATATAATCTTCTAATTGTGGTGAATGATCTTCAACATCTCCCATAATGATATTCCTTTTTTATACCTAAAACCTTTCTTTATATCCTGGAGAAAAGAAAACATAAAAGGGTGAGCTCAAATTCTCAGTAAGGGTAAATAATAGAAATATCAATCACATCATATTCCTAAGAACATAACATTTTGGAAATCTTAACCTGCAAAAGATAGCATAATTTCATAACATGGGATAAATCTTAGTAGTGAAATGAAATCCCAATAATCATAACATAAAACATGAAACTTTTTGGAATACACACATAATCATAGAGAATAATATCTTATTAGTCAAGACTCATTGCCAAGACTATCTTAGTGGACAAAGTCCATTTCTGAACCGAGTCACCATTGTTTCAGTCCTGTTTCACTGAACCGATATAACCTACCATTCCAGACATGTCTATCTCATGAGATATAAAATCGTTACCCAATGAATTGGAGGGAGATATAGGTCCCACCCATCTCATAATGATACCATTCTTATGTGTTCCACAAAATCATAAACCATACATCATAGCATAACCCATGTAATAAAAATGGGATTCTTAAACAACATGACATCATAAAACAATTCATATAAGATAAAGGAATTCATAAAAATATAATTCCATCATAACATAATCAAATCAATGTAATAACAGGGATAAAAATAGAACCCTTTATTGTCTTACCTGGAAAATAATTTTGATAAAACACTTGAACTCCATTCTTGAGGAAAATATCCTTTCTACTTCAAAAACACTTTTCCTTTCTTAACATGTCATAAAATTCTAAACTAAAAGAATTTGACTAAAAATAAACATGAAATCTTGTAAGGGAAGCTTCTTGTAAATAATGTTTTAAAAATCCATTCATGCCGTATAAGTTAAAAAAACATTCTTCTTGTACTTTGTCGGAAAAGTCAAAAATTACCTCGTACGAAAAACGACAAAAGATTCATTTCGTATATTTTACTAAAAACTCACTGAATGGTAAAATTGGATTTAAAAAATTATAGGTGGATGGAAACAATGTTACATATTGAGGAATCATGTATGTGTATGATAAAATACACCCCAGTAAATACCAAAGTATAAACAATCTCAGATAAAATGAGATTGTGATATTTTCCCTTACCTTAGGTCTGATTTGCTTCGTAAGTGTCCGAACCTCCTGTATAATGATTTAAATAATTTCATTGACTTATTACATAATCATATTCATTTTTTTCATATATGGTTCACTTATGACTTTATATTACCCGTTCTTTTGTAAATTCATGTTAAAGTACCATTTTGGGTAAAATCGTCTCATTTGTCGTTATTGTTTTAACTTGTAATTATTCATATGATTACATAGATCATGATTACATAATTCCAGAATATAAAACATGATTTATATATAATATATATTCAAAATATACATATATATAATGGATCGATAAATGGAAAGAAATACACCGTTCATGGAGACGGTAGGTCGTACGTACGCATGAACGCTGTTTTCGTTTCCTTATTGAATTGAATGGAATTAAGTAGATGGCATAAATATATATACACATAAATACAGAATAATTATTATGTCATGTATTTTATTATTAATTATTATATATACTTTATAATCATTCATGAATGGTTAACGTGGAGAATGAATCTCATCGCGTCGTGGAGACAGTAGTCCGTACGTACGCAGGAGCGATGATATCATTCTCATGATCGTGGAATTGTATTGGAGTGTATGTATACTATTTTGGAATCAATATCATTTTAAAATAATCATATATAGTAATTATGTACACCATTATACCCATCCAAGTAGGGTTGTGGTGGAAAATATATTACACCACAGCATGGAGACGGTATTCCGTACGTACGCAGGCGCGGTGATTTCATTTTCCATAGGATGGATAGATGGTGAAATAAGATTGTTTCATAATTATAATAATATATCAGTATATATGTGATACTGATGTTATTACTTCATAATGAAACAACCTAATAAGAAGAAGTCGAAGAAGAAATAAAGATGAAAGAATCGGTAACGGTCATTACCTCTTTTTTGAAGCCCCTCTTTGAGATCTCCTTTTAGGGAACTAAAATTGGTCTTTTAGGAAGACTATAACCACTATTATGTTTCTAGGGAAGTGTATAAGGGAAATTGGTAGGGTTTGGCCGAGCATGAAGGCTCAATGTGGTGTGAGGAAGAGGGGGAGGAGGTTCCCTTTTATAAGGGAGGAGAGGGACACCTTTGGAATAACTAAAAATATTATTTTATTATAAAGTCAAATTCGGTTTTTAATAGCTCAAATTTTATATATTTCGAAGATAAGGTGGGTAGGGGTCTAAATCTTCTCATCCAATAGAATTTAGACAAGTTTAGCTATCAATTTTAACCTTATCGTTTAGATTTAACTTTATGTTAGATAACATAACTTTTACCGTGTCTTCTTGTTTTCTTACACTATAAGGTTAATAAACATACTATATAAAGCCAAAAGAACCCCAAGTTGTTTATTATTAATATATATAACCTTATCTAAGTCATTTGGCCGAACCTCAGATTTTTAGGAATAAAATAACAATTAATTATATACTATTTTTTAAAAAAACTATTTTATGTCAATTTTGACACTATTTAGTAATTGATTTTTGTGAAAATCATAACAGAATTATTAGTTCTAAAATTTTTAATTAAATCAATACTAACATTACCTATTAACCTAGAAAATTAGAGGAATTCATAAAAAGTCTTAAATTACATTTATTTGGGTATTTATAACATCAATTATGTCAATATTTCATTAATAAGACAATTACTGCATCATTTTTGTGTCATAATAAATGATAATTCTTTAATCCCTAAAAATTCTAAATAAATTCCTATGATGTAGATACTTGTATTAGATTTCTGTAGACTATTCAGTATCGAAGTTCCATCAAGTGTATCACTAAATTAAAATTATTATACTTATACGATTTAAGAAAGTGACATGTTGTCACATTCTTTGGTTTTAATAATAATTAAATTATTTTCGTGGAAAAAAGTCCATTAAATGAATCTAATCTGACCATTAGGTGCTATGGGTCTACTTTTAGTCATCCAATAGGATTTTTACATGTGTTAGGGTAATTTTATCATATTATATTTACCCTTAATTACCTGATTTACCTTTAACTATGGTAAATGAAATTTACCGTAGTTACTATTCATAATTCCCAAAAATAAAAAGTATATTATTAACATAATTTGGATCCACTGATTCCAAATGTGGAATCCATTTTTCCAAATTCAATACACAAAATTTTCTGAAATTAAATTAAAATTAATCCCGTTGTCGAAAGAAAACTGGGTTTTCTTTAAAACATTGCAAAAGAATGAATTGATTTATCCTACAAATTCAAGGTAGAATCAATGCTAATGACATACATTATATTAAATGGTAAAAATATATTCTATTTATACATTAAAACCATTCAATATTATAATTTAAACATATAAATTATTGCGATGAAAAAAGTTGTGTTTAATTGAAATATATCGTGTTTTTACTATTCATCAAAATATGAAAGTTACCAGAATAATATGAAAAATTTATCCAAAGTAAATTTTTATTTCATGATTCCAAAGAAGAATTTTATTTTGTCAAATTGAACTTATAAACATGTCAAAAACTATATTTAAAGTGGTTGCACCATCAAAAGGTGGAAAAACTGCATGTTTTTTGAAAAATACTTATTTTACCCGAAAATTTTATTTTGTTCTTATACCATGTTTTAGAAATGTGTAAGATGAATAATAATGTTATAAAATTAAAATTTTAGTTAACACTATTCATAAAGGCTAGTTCATAGCAATATTATAATAATATATCTTTGATTAGTAAAACCCGGTATTGCGTACAAGACACGCTATCGAGGAAATTCGAGATTGCGTGTAATGCAAGCCAAGTCAGGGTTGTGTGTTGTGCAAGAATCCTACGTTGTTTCGTATAACGGAATCCAACCATATTTAATTTATACATTGAATATATATATATATATATACTCCCTGTTGTGTTGAATAACTATTATTCAAATTTTTGTAACACGATCCAAGAATAGTGTTGCGTATACTGCAAGCTAATACGGTGTTGCGTATTGTGAAAGGAAATATTGGTGTAGCATACAACACAAGACATTAATGAAATTAAATGAATATTTTTCATAAAATATCGGGGTGCTACAGAAATAGTGCATCATATTGTTGTGGGGTTGATAATTACACATCAAAACAAACTCTTGGATAATTTTCCTAATGTATCAAGGAAATCTGAATGCACTTTCATGGTTTTCAGTATGACAGTTTAGTTTTTTTACTTTTATTTATTACAATTTTAAATTCAAAGTCACATTTGGAGTCATACCAGTCACACCATGCATAAAATTAAGGTGGGGTTGATTCCAACACGTCAAAACTGACCCATAGATCATTTTACTAAAGATTCAAAGAAATATGAATTCGTTTAATTAGTTTTTAGTATGTGAGTTATGTTTTTTAAATTAATTAATGTTAATTTAATATAAGAAGACACATTTGGATTTGTACCGGTGACATCGTGGGTCATATTGAGATTCCGATGATTCCTACATCTCACAAATGACTCATAGATCATTGGTATAAAGTATCAATGCAAGACAAGGTGGTTTTTTATGTTTTTAATATGTTAGTTTTGTTTTTACATGAATTAATGTCAATTTTAAATAAGAATCCACTTTTGGAGTTATACTGGTGACACCAGGAATCAGATTGATTTGGTGATGATTTATACATGTCACTACTATATCATATATCATTTTCCTAAAGTATCAATGAAATATGAATGCTTTTTTTTAGTTTTCATTATGGTAGTTATGTTTTTTATGTTGAATTAATGTCAATTTTAAAATATAAGACACATTTGGAGTCATATCACACACACTCTGCATTGGTTTGAGGTGGGGATGATTCTTAAAGATCAAACAATATCATAGCTCATTTTACTTAAGTATATACGAAATCCAAAATCATTTCCTTAAATTTTAGCATTTCAGTTCTTACGTGAAATAATTTTAATTAAAAATAATAAGAAACATTTAGAGTCCTGTCGGTGACACAATGCATCAGATTGAGCTGTGGTCGATTCCTACAAGTTAAAATTGACACATGGATTGTTTTCCCAAAGTATCAATGTAATATGAATGTTTTTTCTCTATATTTAGTATGTTAGTAGTTTTTTTTAATTGAATTAATGATAATTTTAAATATGAATAAAAATTTCAAGTCATACCAGTAACACCATGTAGTGAATTAAGGTTTGGTTGATCCATACCCGTCAAAACTAACCCATGGATCATTATCCTCAAATATCAAGGTATTACGAATGAATTTACTTAGTTTTCATTATGTCAGATGTGTTTTTTACATGAATTAATGTCAATTTATAATAAGAAGACACATTTGGAGGCATAAAATTGACACCGTACATTGGATTGATGTTTAATTCATTACTACACATCACAACTAACTCATGGATCAATTTCCATACATATTAAACCATTTTAATTGAGTTTCCTCAGTTTTGACTATGCCTCTTGTGATTTTTTACTAAAATTTATTTTATAAACCAGAAACATGCAATTTGAGTAATATTGGTCACATTCTGCCTAAATTATATGTGAGACTACATCACGCACATTGAAAAGGACCTATGAATCGTTATCAATAATTTTAATGACAATGGGATCACATTTTTTAGTTTTCAGTTTGGACATGGTTTGAGCTATTGAATTAATGAATAGTAGTTTAAAAAAATTAGAAGTAATTCACCATTATACATTCCCGACCCATTTCCTTGTTGAAACATCTTCATATTATTTGTTTACATTCCTCTATTAGGTATGATTCCAATTCATTTCTACGATTATCTATATCTTCTAGTGATTATTACCATTTTCATGAGTCCTAGTAGTACTAAAAAAATATAAATACAAAATGGTTTAATAAATATTACAAATGAAATATCAATTATCTTCCAAAATACCTCTTTAGGGAAGCTAGTTTTCACATGAATGATGATGTCTCTCATATATTTACAAATATAATAACCATTGAAATTTTTTATAGTTTGTTTCAGATATTGTAGAATCATTAGAAATAATATGTAAATAGACGTGATAAAAGTTTGGATAGTTAAATCTTATTATATATACCCAGATATTTTTGTATTCATAGTACATGTCATGTTTATTTTTCATAAACCCTTATATCATTCCATGATATAATGATATTAATGAAACACCCTCTCATAATAGAATCCCAATTAATATATAATATAAATTATATAAATTGATTTTTACTTTAAAAATGTTGAATTTAGTGTATTAACAAATGAAAAAAAACCATGATCTATGGTTTCTTTGTTGGATATCCATCCATTTATTTAAGAAAATAATTATTTTGGAGTCTCATAATTGATTCCATTGAGCATCCAATGTTCCCTAAAAACACAAAAAACAATAAGTAATTAAAGAAATGAAAATATATTTGATTGGATTAATTTATATAGAATTAACCTTGCATATTTTGTATCATGAAGAGTATGTCATCCTTAATTTTTTGACTCATATGATTTGAAAAGACCTTCCACTATTTCAACCTCTTTCATGGAAACTATTAGTGTTTGTTCTATAGAGGCTACGTGAGGAATAATGAATAAAAATTTATCTTCATGGGGAAATTCCTTCTATTGTTTTTCATGTACATGTCTTCCAAAATTAGAAAATATATTTAATCACAATTAACATTTTATATCATCATTTGGAATTGATATCATTAAAACATAACTCATGTAGACATTTAAACCTATTCTCCTAGCCATTCATAGTCGAGGATTTATGTTTCACTCTCAACACAAATGATGTATGGATCTTCCCCTCTAGACATATTATCTTCAAAATCAATTATGTGAGTTCCACAATCATTCACCATCATATCCACATGAGACAACAATGATAAAAAATATTGATTTAGAACTGGGGGTTAATGTTCATCCATTAGATAGTTTTGATCTATTAGTTTATCCATGAGATGTTTTTGATCCGATATTTCATTTTACACCATCCCTTTTTCCATCTGTAACATCAAACATCATTTCAGTCCCCTGTTCATTAATTGGGAAAGGATTAGCATGATAATTAAATTGGAAATGAATATCTCCTTGTCAAATTGTTTTTTACAATGCAAGAAGTCCTAGAAAAGAGTATTTCCCACATTTTTTCCCTTTATCCTATGAGTTTTTTTATCATTAGTTACACTCGCCTCCTTATATAGAAAATGGTGTGGGATTGATGTGGACTTGGATTTGGACTCCACAGGATGTATATAAACAAAAGATCATAATTATTCTATTTTTTTATTCCACATAAAATAATTATGGTTCATTTAAAATATGTACCAATGTTTTTTCAAGTGATTCATACCTCATCTTTGCTTTACAGTAGGGGTACGCTGGTTTTGATGATCGTTCATTGTTTTCAGCACTCAATTTATATTTAATATATAGAAAAAATGTAATCAATGTTTTCAATAAATGTACTATGAAACAACACAATAACAGACATGATGTACCTGAAAATACTGCTATGCATGCCATCCAGTAAACAGTTCCCACCATGCATGGGTTATCATATGTGTATAAATAAAAGGTGGGGTGGGGGGTTATTTTCCCTTCAGCATCATTAAGATGAAATTAATTTAAATTTCCGGGAAATCTCCTATGAATCCTTTCATAAATCCACAATATATATTTTTTGTGTGATTCATCTTTTATAAATACACATTTCAAGGGATAATGAAGATAATGTCAATGATTTATTATTTAATTTTTATTAAATTAAAAAAATTATAACATAATGTTGCAATAATATCTCCACATATTCGTTTCATAATCTATGCCACAGTATGGTTCCGTGAAGATACTGCAATAGCCATGAATTTCGGAGTGATGATTCAAATTTATCCATTGATCATGGGCATGTTGGTGTCAGCCTGTTGGCCCCACATTTTCCATAAAATATCTTATTTGATTCATTTCTCTTATCCCAGAATTATTTTTTCTAATACCATCAAACTACCACACATATATTTTTTCTTCCCCACCACTATTTCATCACCATTCATTTTCTCAGATCCACCATCATTAATATTTTCTTCTACCTATGGAGTTCTAGCAACTACCAGTACAGATGGTGGTTATATAACGACCCATACTTTACATAAATTTTTAATACTTCAAAATTGAAGTACACTTATTACAACATATAACAAAACCATGAAAGGACCGTATAGGTATAGTGTCTTTAGAAACTGGGAAACATAAACAACTAGTTCATAAATCATCTACGTTGTCTCCCATTTATTTCATCATTTCTAGAGACCCTTTTGGCATATCCTACTTAATAACCTTCTTCCTAACCTATGGAAAGAAAACATACAAATGGGTGAGCTCAAATTCTTAGTAAGGGTAAACAAAAGAAATATCAATCACATCATAATCATAAGAACATAACATTTTGGAAATCATAACCTGCAAAAGAGATCATAGTTTCATAACATGGTATAAATCATAGTAGTGAAATGTAATCCCAATAATCATAACATAAAATATGAATCTTTGGGTCATACACACATAATTATAGAGAATCATTTCTTATTAGTCAAGACTCATTGCCAAGACTATCTTAGCGGACAAAGTCCATTTCTAAACCGAGTTTACTCCTCGTTTCAGTCCTGTTTCACTGAACCGGTTTGACATGCCGTTCCAGCCATGTCTATCTCATGTGATATAAATCATTACCCAATTCATTTGAGGTATATATAGGTCACAACCATATCATAATAAAACCATTCTTATATGTGCCACAAAATCATAAATCATACATTATAGCATAACCCATGTAATAAAAAGGGGAATATTAAATATCATGCCATCATAACATAATCCATATAAGATAAAAGGAAATCATAAAAATAATTCCATTATAACATAATCAAATCAACGTAAAAATAGGGATAGAAACATAACCCTATATTATCTTAGATGGAAAATAATTTTGATAAAACACTTGAACTCCATTCTTGAGGAAAATATCCTTTCTAATTCAAAAACATTTTTCCTTTATTAACATGTCATACAATTTTAAACTAAAAGAAGTTGATTAAAAATAAACTTGAAAACTTGTAAAGGAAGCTTCTTGGATATAATGTTTTAAAAATCCATTCATTTCGTATAAGTAAATAAAAAAACATTCTTCTCATACTTATGTCAGAAAAGTCAAAAAGCACCTCGTATGAAAAAAGACAAAAGATTCCTTTCATATATTTTACTAACAACTCACCAAAGGGTAAAATTGGATTTAAAAAATTGTATAAGGATATAAATATTACATATTGAGGAAACATGGATGTGGATAATAAATATTCCCCTGTAAATTCTGATATATTAACAATCTCGGATAAAAATGAGATTGTGAGATTTTCCCTTACCTTAGGTCCGATTTGCTTCGTAAGTGTCTGAACCTTCTGTATAATGATCTAGATAATGTCATTGACATATTATATAGTCATATGTTATTTTATGATCTCATATATGGTTATATTCATAGATTCATATTAGTAATATTTCATTACTACTTGTTATTTTGGTGTTTATTACTTTTTGTTCTTATGTGTGTTTTGTTGAATAAATTCTTATTATTATTTTTAGGTTATAAATAACTCATTTACATAATTTTATTAGTTTAATATATATCATATTAATTCATTCAATTCATTTATATAATCATTATGCAATGAAGATCATGTAGAACGAGTCGCATCACATCGTGGAGACGGTATTCCGTACGTACGCACGAGCGATGATATCGTTCCCATGATCGTGGAATTGTATTGGAGTGTATGTATACTATTTCAGAATCTATATAAAATTACAATAATCATATATATTTATTATTTACACCATTATACCCATCCAAGTAAGGTGGTGGTGGAAAATAGATTACACCACGGCGTGGAGAGGTATTCCGTACGTACGCATGCGTGGTGATTTTGTTTTTCATAGGATAGATAGATGGTGAAATAGGGTTGTTTAATACTTATAATAACATATAATTATATGAGTGATACTTATTTTATTACTTCATAATGATACAACTAAATAAGAAGAAGTGGAAGAAGAAATAAAGTTGAAAGAATCGTAACGGACATTACCACTTCTTTGAAGCGCCTCTTTGAGACCTCCACTTAGGGCACTAACAATTATCATTAAAGAAGACCAGGACCTCTAGGATTTTTTTAGGGAAGTGAAGAAGTGAATTTTTCAGGGTTATTACGTGCTTTAAGGCTCAAATTGGTGTGTGGATGGGAGGGAGGAGGTGCCCTTTTATAAGGGAGGAGAGGGTCACCTTTAAAAAAACAAAAAATATTATTTTATTATAAAGTCATATTCGCTTTTTAATAGCTCGAAATTGATTTATTTTGAAGCTATGGTGGGGATGGGTCTAAATAATCTCATCCAATAGAATTTATACAAGTTTAGGGTTCTATTTTAACCTTATCATTTAGATTTAACTTTAAGATAGATAATTTATCTTTTACCGTGTCTTCTTGTTTTCTTACACTATACAGTTAATAAACATACTATAACAAGCCAAAAGAACCCCATGTTGTTTATTATTAATATATATATCCTTATCTAAGTCATTTGGCCGATCCATATATTATTAGGAATAAAATAACAATTAATAATATAATATTTATTTTAAAAACTATTTTATGTCAATTTTGACACTATTTGGTAATTGATTTTTGTGAAAATCATAACAGAATGATTAGTTCGAAAATAGTTAATAAAATAAATATTAACATGTCATATTTACCTAGAAAAGTATTTTAATTCATAAAAAGGCTCAAATTATATTTATTTGGGTATTTATAACATCAATTATGTCAATATTTCATTAATAATATAATTACTACATCATCATTGTGTCATAAATAAATTAAATTATTTAAAGTATAAAAATTACAAATAAAATACCTTTATGTAGGAAATATTATTATCATTCTAATGAATTTTTATAGTCGAATTTATCTTATGTATATCCCTTTGATAAGAATGATTTACTTATTAAACTTTGATTTTAACTATTTTAACCCTTCATTAAATAAATTAATATTAAATGTCGTAATCTAATCCATGTGGGACTAAATGGTCATATAATATTCCTAATGTTGTTTTTGGTCGAATTACACTTATATAATAGAATTATGACCTGTTTTAGGGAAATAATAATATCATTTTTCCTGTAATTACCCAATTTACTTTTAACCGTGGCAAAAAAGAAAAAAGTTACTATCCACAAAATATTATTTTAATATCATTGAAGCACAATTTAGTTCTTGATATTAACCTTGTCCCTTGGATGTTCGGAATTCCACTCACAGAAGTGGTTAAATTAAGTTTTATGTGAATTTGGAAATTCTCCTACGAGGTGGGTAAAAGACGGTGAAAAGTTCAATAAAATTTTTATATATCTTCAATAATTATAAAATGACTTCAATGAATTGCATTGAACTTATATAGGTATTATGTGACAATTTTGACCTAAAATAAATTTGAATAAAATAAATAATTATTTAAATAAAAATTAGGTTTTTAAATAGTAACCATGTTTTTTCACTATTAATCAAAAATTGAATGTTTTCAGAAAAATACCAAAATTTATCCCTATGAAAATTTTGATATTCCGAATCAAAAAATGAAGTCCATTTTGAAACATAATATTTACAAAGTTTCAAAATGGGGCTATTACTATTCATAACAGCTAGTTTTAATAATCTTTTAATAGCATATCGTTGTTTAGTGATGCTCGGTATTGCGTACGACGCAAGCTATCGAGGAAGGTCGAGATTGTGTGTAAATCAAGCCAAGCTAGTGTTGTGTGTAGTGAAAGATTAATTTGATGATTTATATAACATAAAAACAAAATATTTCTCATAAAAGTCTCGGATGTTACATTCTACCCCCCTTAAAATGAATTTCGCCCTCGAAATTCGTCACTTTGTAACAAACAGATGAGGATATCTCTCCCTCATCATATCCTCAACCTCCCACGTAGCTTCGTCTAATTGGTGGTTCCTCCATAAAACTTTCACCAAGGGGGTGGTATTGTTCCATAGGTCTTTTTTGCTATGATCCAGAATCTCTATCGGCTGTTTTTCATAAGAAAGATCTTGCCCCAGTGGTACAACTTCTACGCTGAGTACATGCGAAGGATAAGTTATGTACATTCTCAGGAGAGATACATGGAACACATCGTGAACTTGGGAGAGATTCGGTGGAAGCTGCAATCGGTAAGCTACCATCCCAACACGATCCAGTATTTCGAAAGGACTAATATATCTATGGCTCAGCTTTCCCTTCTTTCCAAATCTCATTACTCTCTTCCAAGGAGATATTCGTATGAACACGTTATCACACACTTCAAAATCTATGACTTTTCTTCGGTTTTCGGCATAAATTTTTTTTCATCTCTGAGCACCTCTAATGTGTTGTTGAATAGATCTGACCTTTTCTGCCATCTCATCAACAAGATCAGGTCCTAATAGCTTTCTTTCCCCATCTTCATCCAAGAAAGTTGGAGTCCTGCATTTCATTTCATAGAGATCATTATAAGGATCTATCTGAATGCTGGAGTGAAAGCTATTATTATAAGAAAATTCTACCAAAGGTAGGTGTTGATCCCAACCACCTTTGAAATCCCTAGAGCAAGATCTCAACATATCTTGTAGAGTTTGAATTGTCCTCTCAGACTGACCATCTGTCTGAGGATGATAAGCGGTGCTGAAACTCAACTCTGTATCCAGAGTGTGGTGAAGACTTCGCCAAAACATTGAGGTAAACCTCGGATCCCGATCAGATATAATAGAAAGTGGTACTCCATGAAATCTTACCACTTCCTTCACAAATATCCTGGGAAGTTGATCCATAGAGAAATCCTCTCCAATAGCGATGAAGTGTGCCGACATTGTAAGACGATCAACTATGACCCAGATAGCATTATTGCCTTTGAATGTTTTAGGAAGTCCATAGTGATGTTTTCCCATTCCCATTATAGTATGGGTAATGGTTGTAACATCCCCTTAGACTTCTTCCTCTTAGCTTTAACTTACTGACAAACCAAGCATCAAGAGACATATTCGGCAACATCTCTTTTCATGCCATCCCACCAGAAGTACTCTTTCAGGTCCCTATACATTTTCGTGCTTCCAGGATTAATAGAGAATGAAGAACTATGAGACTCATCCAGCAACTCCTTCTTTAATTATGGGATGGGAGGAACACAAACCCAATTCCTGAACATATTATCCCATCACAATCAAGGTTGAATTCATGAACATTTCTCACCTTCTTTTGTAACTCTACATCTTCTTTATGTGGCTCTTTAATCGTCACATATATAGATGGTTGAACATTAATTTTAGAATGATATGATTTTTCCCCTTTCATTATAATTCCATGATATATCCTTTGTAAATCCATAAATATTGGATCTTTTTTTATCCTCATCAAGGATAAGCTAGCATGGTCCTGTCGACTTAATGCATCAACCACCTTGTTTACATTCCCAGGGTGGTAATGAATTGAGAAGATGTAATCCTTAATCAGCTCCAACCATCTTCATTGGAACATATTCAGCTCCTTTTGAGTGATAATATACTTTAAGCTTTTCTGATCAGTATAAATATCACACCTTTCCCCGTAAAGATAATGCCTCCAAATCTTTAATGCAAAGATTATCGCAGCTAACTCCAAATCATGAGTTGGGTAATTTTGCTCATTGATTTTCAACTGTCGTGAGGCATAAGCTATCACCATATCATTTTTCATAAGAACACACCCTAACCCCTTTTTGTGCATCACTGTAGATCAAAAACCTTTCTCCACTACAAGAAAGTGTGAGTACAGGTGCACTAGATAACCTTATTTTAAACTCCCTGAAATTCTTTTCACATTCCTCCATCCAAACAAACATAACTCCTTTCCGAGTCAACATGGTTAGTGGATTTGATAATCGTGAAAAATATTTCAGAAAACGTCGATAATATCCAGCCAAACCATGAAAACATCGGATCTCAGTTACTGTTGTTGGTCTCGGCCATCTTTCGATAACCTCTGTTTTTGATGGATCCATAGATATCCCCTCATTTGAGATTATGTGACCCAAAAATGCAACTTTTTGAAGCCAAAATTCACAATTGGTAAATTTGGCATAAAGATTCTCCTTTCTCAAGTTCTTCATTATAATTCTCAAGTGATCTTCATTTCTTCCTTTCTCTTAGAATAGACAAGAATATCATCTATAACAACTACCACAAACTGATCAAGATAGTATCTAAAGACTCTATTCATTAGATCCATGAAGATAGAAGGGGCATTAGTAAGACCAAATGGCATCACTATAAATTTATAGTGTCCATACATTGTACGGAAAGCCATCATCGGTATATCCTCCCGTTGACCCTTAATAAATGATATCCTGAATGAAGATCAATCTTCGAAAAGTATTGAGCTCCGCGTAGTTGGTCAAATAAGTCATCAATGCATGGGAGATGATATTTGTTCTTGATAGTGATCTTGTTAAGTTCTCGATAATCAATTCTGAGTCTCATTGATCCATCTTTCTTCTTAACAAACAGAACTGGTTCTCCCTAAGGTGATTCACTAGGACATATGAATCCTTTATGAAGATTCTCTTGGAGTTGATTCTTTAATTCATGCAACTCAATTGGGGAAAATCTATAAGGTGTCTTTGAAATAGGAAAATCACCCGGTACGAGTTCTATTGAAAACTCAACTTCACGATTTGGTAGAAGACCCGACAATTCCTCCGGAAAGACATCATCAAACTATCGTACAATGGGAATATTCTTAATCATGAGTTTCACACAAACCATTTGAGATAAATAACCTTCATTTAGTGGAATCAAGACTCATAAGATGGAAGAAATTTCCACCAGATGGTTATGTTCATCCTTGCATTGATAGACGATCATAGATTGATCTGGAATATGAAATGTGACATCCCTTCATTGGAAATTTATATGAGCTCCATATAAAGAAAGCCAATCCATTCCACGAATCACATAAAATTCCACTATAGGAAGGATCACCAGATTTGTAGGAATAACATTCCCACAAACTTCAATCGGAGAAGAATTATAAACTTTTGATGCGACTGTTTTTCCATTAGGAGTTTCCACACCTAACTCAACATATAAATGCTGAGGTAATACAACGATACCCTTAGAAAATTCTTCAGAAATAAAAGTGTGGGTGGATCCAGAATCAAATAAAACATTTACTACTTTAGAGTGGATGGTAAGTGTACCTTTCACCACTTCGTTATCGTACTCCACATCACTGTTAGAAATTGCATGTGACTTTCCATTGTCTTTAGCCTTATGAGTTTGTTGACATCGATCATCATCATCAACCCTTAAATTTGGGCATTGATTGGAATAATTCCCCATCTCCTTGTACTTGTACCATTGAAGTGTAGGAGGTGCACTCTATGTAGCCTTTTAATTGTTCACATCATTAGACATCTTCTTCCTATTATTTCGACATTCAATTTCCCGATGACTTTTTTTTCCACACTTATAGAATTTTCTTGTCCCCTAAAGAAAATTTCATCCATGTTTCTTTCCACACATTTAGCATAAGGGAAAACTCATCTTATTTTAAGTGTGATCTTTATATTTTCCTTTGAATTACATTTTCCTCTTCTTATCAAACCCATATGACAGACGGGTTATTACAATCTCCATCTCAACCTTGAGAGCACATCGAATGATTTCCTCGTAACTATTGAAGTCCCTTATGGATAACGACCTTAAAAGACTTGGTTTTAAGCCCCTAAATAATTGATCGATCTTACTCTCAGGTTGGATAATAATAAAAAAAATCATACCTTGCAAGTCTTGTAAAATATGCTTCATAGGTACCAACAGATTCATCATTCTTTTGCTTCAGTTCAAGAAACTCTTTCTCCATCTTTTTTCGAAGAATACGAGGGAAGTACTTATAGAAAAATAAGTTCTTAAAATCATCCCATTCCATGGACTCAGTTTCATCCCTTTGCCTCATATTCTTAATAAGATTCCACAATTGATCAACATATCCTTCCATATAATACACTTCTAAGATGCCTTTAGCATGTTCAGAACATTGAAGAATTGAAAATATCTTTTCAGTGGTACTGATCCTTTGCTCAGCCACTAATTGATCAGAAAACCCACTAAATGGAGGTGGACATTACCTCATGAAGGATTCAATAGAATGTTGCTCATTCCTTTGCTCGTTTGGAAGTCCTGCATGATTTATATCTTGAGCAAGTTGTGTGAGAATGGCTACAAGATTTTACATTCCATCTCCCATAACGTTTGGTTGCTCAGGGCGACAATCATTGCATTGCATGTCGCATTCCGCATTAACATGGTTCCTTCGGGTTCTAGCCATTGACTAAAAACAAGAATAATAGTGTTAGTAACACTAATTATAATAGGAAAAACACATAATCAAGAATATAATTTCACACTTAAGGTATTATCATAGGTTTTTCATGGACATTTATAAAACACTACGATTGTGTTCTATGCTTAGACAAATCCTTAGGTTTTTTACTAAGGCTTTCACAACCTAGTTTATAAAGGTTGACTATAACTTTCCTCTGATACCAACTATAACGACCCATACGTTACATACATTGTTAATATTTCAATATTGAATTACACTTATTACAACATATAAAAAAACCATGAAAGGACCGTATTGGTATAGTGTCTTTATATTCTGTGAAACATAAACAACTGGTTCATAAACCATCTACGTTGCCTCCCATTTATTTCATCATATCTAGAGTCCCTTTTGGCATATCCTCCTTAATAACCTTCTTCCTGACCTGGGGAAATAAAAAAATACAAAAGGGTGAGCTCAAATGCTCAGTAAGGGTAATCAAAAGAAATATCAATCTCATCATATTCATAATAACATAACATTTTGGAAATCTTAACCTGCAAAAGAGATCATAATCTCATAACATGGGATAAATCATAGTAGTGAAATGTAATCCCAATAACCCTAATTTAAAATAAGAAATTTTGTGCCATACACATATAATCATAGAGAACAATTTCTTATTAGTAAAGACTCATTTCAAAAACTATCTTAGCGAACAATGTCCATTACTAAACCGAGTTTACTCCTCATTTTAGTCATGTTTCACTGAACCGGTTTAACCTGCCGTTCCATCCATGTCTATCTCATTAGATATAAATATTTACCCAATTCATTGGAGGGAGATATATGTCCTACCCATCTCATAATCAAACCATTCTTATGTGTGCCAAAAAATCATAAATCATACATCATAGCGTAACCCATGTAATAAAATTGGGATTCTTAAAAATCATGCCATCATAAAATAATCCGTATAAGATAAAAGGAAATCATAAAAATAATTCCATCATAACATAATAAAATAAATTTAAAAATTGGGATAGAAACAGAACCCTAAATTATCTTAGATGGAAAATAATTTTGATAAAACACTTGAACTCCATTCTTGTGGAAAATAACCTTTCTACATCAAAAACATTTTTCCTTTCTTAACATGTCATTCAATTTTAAACGAAAATAATTTGATTAAAAATAAACTTGAAAACATGTAAAGTAATCTTCTTTGGAAATAATGTTTTAAAAATCCATTCATGACGTATAAGTTAAAAAACATTCTTCTCGTACTTATGTCGGAAAAGTCAAAAAGTACCTTGTACGAAAAACATCAAAAGATTCCTTTAATATCATTTACTAAAAATTAACCGAAGGGTAAAATTTGATTTAAAATTTTTTAGAAGAATATAAATATTAAATATTTAGGAAACATAGATGTGGATGATAATTATTCCCCAGTAAATTCTGAAGTATAAACAATCTCGCATAAAAATGAGATTGTGAGATTTTCACTTACCTTTGGTCAGATTTGCTTTTTAAGTGTCTGAACCTCCTATATAATGATTAAAATAATTTCATTTACTTATTCCAGAATCATAATTATTTTTATGATATCATATATGGTTATATTCTCAGCATTTTATTAGTAATATTTTATTACTACTTGTTATTCGGGTGTTTATTACTTTTTTTCTTATGAGTGTTTTGTTGAATAAATTCTTATTCCTATTTTTAGGTTATAGATACCTAATTTACAGAATGATATTATTGTAATATATATCATAATAACTCATTAAATTCATTTATATAATCATTATTCAATGAAGATCATGTAGAACGAGTCGCATCACATCGTGGAGACGGTATTCCTTACGTACGCAGGAGCGATGATATCGTTCCCATGATCGTGGAATTGTATTAGAGTGTATGTGTACTATTTCATAATCAATATCGAATTACAATAATCATATATAGTTATTTGTTACACCATTATACCCATCCAAGTAAGGTGGTGGTGGAAAATAGATTACACCACGGCGTGGAGACGGTATTCCGTACGTACACACGCGCAGTGATTTCATTTTCCGTAGGATGGATAGATGGTTAAATATGGTTGATTCATACATATAATAACATATAATTATATGAGTGAAACTGATTTTATTACTTCATAATGAAACAACTAATTATGAAGATGTGGAAGAAGAAATAAAGTTGAAAGAATCGGTAATGGACATTACCTCTTCTTTGAAGCGACTCTTTGAGACCTCCACATAGGGAACTAAAAATGGTATTTAAATAATACCAGGACCTCTAGGATGTTTCTTGGAAAGTGGAGAAGATAATTTTTCAGGGGTTGGCCGAGCTTGAAGGCTCAATGTGGTGTGAGGAAGAGAGGGAGGAGGTTCCCTTTTATAAGGGAGGAGAGCGGCAACTTTGTAAAAACTATAAATATTATTTTATTATAAAGTCATATTCGGTTTTAATAGCTCAAAATTGATTTATTTCTAAGCTAAGGTTGGGAGGGGTCCAAATCCTCTCATCCAATAGAATTTAGACATGTTTAGGGTTATATTTTAATATTATAATTTATATTTATCTTTAAGTTAGATAATTTAACTTTTACCTTGTCTTCTTGTTTTCTTACACTATATGGTTAATAAACGTACTATAACAAGCCAAACGAACCCCAATTTCTTTACTATTAATATATGTATCCTTATATAAGTCATTTGGACGATCCTGAGATATTAAGGAATAAAATAAATATTAATAATATAATATTTGTTTTAAAAACTTTTTTATGTCAATTTTGACACTATTTGGTAATTGATTTTTGTAAAAATCATTACAGAAAGATTAGTTCGAATAAAGTTAATAAAATCAAAACGAACATGTCATGTTAACATTAAAAGTTATTTTAAATCATAAAAAGACTCAAATTACATTTATTTGGTTATTTATAACATAAATTATTCCAATATTTCATTAATAATATAATTACTGCATTATCATTGTGTCATAAATAAATTAAATTATTTAAAGTTTAAAAATTACAAATAAAATACCATTTTGTAGGAAATATTTTTATATTTATAATTAATATTTATAGTCGAATTTATATTATGTATAACCCAATATTAAGAATGGTTTTATTATTAAACATTGATTTTAACTATTTTAACACTTCATTAAATAAATTAATATTAAATGATCTAATCTAATCCAAGTGGTCCCAAATGGTAATATTTTATTCATATGGTTGTTTTGGGTCGAAATAAACTTTTCCAATTTAATTAGTACATGTTTTAGGGTAATAATAATATCATTTTTACCCATAATTACCCTATTTACTTTTAACCGTGGTAAAAAAGTAAAAAATTACTATTCACCAAAACTTATTTTCATGTCATTGAACCACATTTTAGTCATTGATATTAACCATGTCTCTCGGATTTTTGAAATTTCACTCACAGAAGCAGTAAAATTATGTCTTATGTGAATTTGGAAATTCTCCTAGGAGGTGGATAAAAGACGGTGAAAAGTTCAATAAACTTTTTATATATATAAATTTATTATTGAATGAATCCTATTAATTTTATTGAACATATATAGGTATTATGTATCAATTTTGATCTAAAATAAGTATAAATAATATAAATAATTATTTAAATAAAAAGTCGGTTTTTAAATAGTAAGCCAGTGTTTTCACTATTCATCAAAAATTGAAAGTTTTCAGAAAAATACCAAAATTTCACCATAGTCTAATTTCAATATTCCGAATCCAAAAATGATGTCCATTTTGAAAAATAAAATTTACAAAATTTCAAAAAGTGGGCATTACTATTCATAACAGCTAGTGTTAATAATATTTTAATAGCATATCGTTGTTTAGTGAAACTCAGTATTGCGTAAGACAAAAGCTATCAAGGATGGTCGCGATTGTGTGTAAAGAAAGCCAATCTAGTGTTGTGTGTAGTGAAAGAATCCTTTGATATTTATATAACATAAAAAAATTCTCATAAAAGTCCCGGGTGTTACAAGTTATACCCTTATACTAGGTGCAACAATCGGTTGAAAGACATATTCTTTCACTGCACTGCAAACAGTAGCATGTAGGTAGACCTGCTACACCTGAGGATTGATAGAATAATAATGCACAATATAAATTATCAGAAGTAGTGGATTAAAATTTAATTTAAATAACATAAAAGTAGAATCAAGTAGATATTAACATAAATAAACATATTGTTAAACATGTTGTTCGTTTTCTCTACGAGTAGCAGCATGTTGAGAAACTTGTTGTTCCTCATGATTGAGTGCATCATCGTGTCCAGAAGACATTATCTAAAGATGTGGTTTAATATTTAATTTATATAACACAATGTTGAATTTAATAGATATTAACATAAATTAACATATTATATATTAGAAAAAATATAACCTGATTATTGCAAACCATTTTTTACAGAATAAGGGATTTGACACCTTTACCGACTAACTAAATCACATAATTTTGGTTTTCTATAACATAAAAAATTTCATATATACTGGGGCCAAAATAAAATGATTGTGACATCCCAATTAATGGGTCAACCTTCATTGAATTTTCATCACACTCTTCAATGGTTTTGGTCAATAATAGAACAATTGACCAGTTTAGGTTCACAGGATCTAGACCATAAAATAATTTAACTTCATTTGAAGACATTTCAATGTATTTGTCTCTGTATCATTCCTTGGAAAAATAAAATTTCAAAAATACCAACTCAACTCTTTTAATATCACCTTTTTTATCATCCCACATGCATCGAAAAATCAGTACTCATAATGTTTTATAATCTAGGACCTATATTTATTTTGATGATTCCAATGTATAACATATTCACGTAAATTGGATTTGTATCCTTTTCACCAGAAACATGCATTTCTTCATCCACAAATATAACTCAACTATTCTATCAAGTGATGTCTTTGTAATGTTAATTAGTAAATAATCAATAAAAATTATGTACATAATCATTATAATATAATATGTACACGCTAGGTCCACTATCGTGCCATCGAATTCGTTATGAAAGTGTGCTTAGATATTCAATTGACTCAATAAGAACATGGTGATAAAACCATATTTTAAATTATGGATTGTGTTTACATGATATCCATTTCCAGACCTTGATTGTTTATAGTGCAAAAAAAAATTCTATGGGATTCAATATATGTGTTATCATCTAAATTGTTATTAAAAATGGAATGGTGGGCCAACTCTCGATCTGTAATATTATTTATGACATCCTCATTTCATGAAATTATTTCATCTATAAGTCGCCCATTTTGATGTGATTTTGTTATACCAATGCATTGAACCCTGGAAAGGTAATTTGTACATAATTCAATAGCTTCTTCAACAATATATCACTCTGCAATACAACCCATTTCCCAACTTCAATTTTTAACATACGCTTTATAATCATAAAATAATATTCAATGGGGTACCTTAATCTATAGTGCATTGGTACACATAGTCGAATATATCACACTATGTGAACCATAAAATGAAGAATCATATCATTGAATTTATGAGGGAAGAACATTTATAATAAACATAATATTTTTACAATTTACATATCTGTAGTTGGAAATTTCTCAGGGTCGATAACTTTGCTACATATTGCTTTGAAGAAAAAACATAGCTTTGTTAATATATGATAGAAATTAATGTGGAAAATGCTACATAAAAGTATATGAATTATATCTTTCATCAAAATATGTTAGTCATGTGATTTCATAACATTTAATGTTAAAACATTCTTTGACACAATGTTCTTTATTTTCAATGAATACCCCACAGTAACCATTGCGTCATTCACGGAGTAAAAAAACGATATCCCTCTAACATAAAAATTGTGAACATTTTAAGAGAAAGAAATGTTCTATGATCACCCTTTATTGCTTCCAAATATTCTTGTATTACCATGTCAACCATGTCCATCCTATACTTAATTCCATCCTTCGTTTTTCTGGGTGCATTTACATATGTGTTTATGACAGTACCACATATTTATTTTCCACATGAACAACATGAATAAAATTTATGACGTACAGACAATTCGTTTAGGGTAATTCAAAAAATTATTTCTTATTTCAAAACAATTTATGTATGTTTTTATGAAAATGGTTTACATAAATCATTGTCCACATAATTAAATTTCTGAACCAGTTGATCACCAGCTAGTGGAGACAATGCTGTAAGTTATTCTGAACATCCATTGAATGAATTTTTCCACGGTCCATACTTATGTCATTGTGGCATATATCTACGATGTCCTAAAAACAAAATTTTTAATATATTTTTCAATCAAATGATTGTGTTCATTGTTTTCATATGGGACAATCAAGTGTTCCATTAATTCTATATCATGAAATATTTCCATAAGCTGGAATGTATTTTATCATCCTGTAAAACATGGATCTCAATGTGAAATATTCATTCTTTATGAATAGTACATTGAAACAACTAAATCCCAAAATAATATCAAATACGTTCTCAATGGATCCAAATATACATCAATATAATTACCTTGTTTTCATGTACCTGATATAATCCTAGATAAAAAGATGTGTTTTTGTTTCATTCATAACCATGGTATAATGTTATAATTTACCAACAAACTGTGCATGCATATTTAGTGCTGCTTTGAAAACCAAAACGATTCAATCTATCTATAGATAAACCAAAATTATGGTTTCTCATATCATTTCAAAAGTCAGGATACTAATGATCAATTATCCTCTACTACAGAGACTCTACTAAGTGTCATAGTTTTCCATCGTTATTTCATCTTTCTGCATGCCACGTCAATTTCCCTATAATATCCTCACAACTATATCAGCTCCTAAACCTGGTAATGATTATAAAGTAAAATGAAAATTTTGTAGGAGTAGATTCATTTTTCATTTATCTATAAGATCCACAATTTGGGAATTTTATAAGTGATTTTTGTTCTAATTAAACATTATAATGTTATTTGGGAAGGACTGTATTCTTTCAGAGGTCATTCCCATTGAGTTTAACATTCATTTGGAATCGTATATTTGGATCAGAGTCTCATTATCTTCTAGGATAATATAATTCAAGAGACAAAGTAATTTTGTAACACTAGAGGCACTCCATCTATCTCCTACTTTCAAATTTTACAGCTTCACTAGGGCAGACAATGCTGCATATTTAGTGAAATAACAATACAATTATGTCTTTGCACAATTCTTTAACTACTCAAAATGTTTTGGCCATTCATGATGATCATCTTCTATTTTCCTTTTTATTTCTTCAATATGATCAACATATTCATTAAAATATGTAATAACATCATAGATTCGATCTTCATCATTTTCCACACTTATAATCATATCAGATATACCATAAAACGTAGTGTTATCTCACCCACAAGCTACATTCTCTTTTTCTTGTGTTTATTCCAACATTTATAAATTCGATCTATTCTATGACAGATCAAGTTTTCTTCCAACTTCTTCGGACTAACATGTTTTGAATAAATACAGTGAAAACAAAAACTATTGATTTGATAAGGGTCATATACATGTGGTTTTTTTATCATAATAAAATCTTTGACTGTATATTCATACTCTTTTTCATATTATTGGAATCCATCAATTAATTATTCATATCCATCCTATTTGATTCAGTGATATTAATATTTAACAAAATATATACAAAAAATATTGATAAAAAAAATAATCAAATATAAAATAACACAATCTTTTTAAAACTATTTATAAAAATAAAATGAACTAAATTAGACAGTCCATTTACATAGTTGAAATACCATTAACAAAACTATTTATAATATAAATAACTCTTTGAAAATAATATTTGAAATTCCATTAAAAAATATAATTTTAAATTCCAAAAAAATCAATCATTTACCCGTATTCCTGTTTAAAATAACACAATTTTTTATGTAAACCATTCTGTTCAAAACAACCTTTCTCAAATAAAAAATTAATTTTTTTTTCAAACCATTTTAATGATACTTAAAACCAAAAAAGGGGATGTTGAACACATATAAATTTTTTAGAATCATTTAAAAACACTTGAGTTATTTTTAGTGAGCCAATTATGCATTTTTAAAAAGTCATAAATCCCTAGAGAGCCACTTTATAACATATTATAAACAATACATACATTAGTCCTACCATCACAACCATTGTTGATACATTATGTAACATCCCCCATTATTGGGATCCCTCCACATACCAAAACTAATACAATGAACCTCTCAAATGTATTAAACCTCACTTTAGCTGACAAGCTACATTATGTTCCCTATTCATGGTGGAATAATTTTTCCAAATTCCATTATTCTAGTTGAATTCAAATTCCCATGTCCATACCACCTCAAGTGACTATACATACCTATAAATCATGTCATTCTTGTTTGGTGTTTCCCTAAAAAACTCCCATTTTTTGGTATTACTCTACTGGTAAATATGACATTCCATCCCAAATTTTTTTTTCCTTTTTTGGGATATTGTATAACATAAGTAATTTTCATACAATACATATTTCCCACGCCGATCATGGGTAATGTGATCTTATATTTATTTAGTGTATTATTTCCCAACTTAATTGAGGTATTCCATATTTATGAGAGGGTTTTGTCCAAACCTCATTCTAATCTATATATAGACCCCATGTACCGTTAGATAATCGACTTGGGTACATAATGATGTCCCAATCATGGTGTGAGTTGGACTCTAGAGACCAAAATGACCAATATTATCTCCAATGCATGGACCTCATAGACTAACACCAATATTCATTTCACCAATAAAAATGTAATAGTGTTTAACACTATTAAACCATTTTACCAAATTAATACATAAATATTATACACTCTTACATTTACAATAATTACCATCTTCCATCAAATTCATTACAACAAACCCCAATATATCAACATCACATTATACCATTATTTAGAATAAAAACCATTAAACATACTTCATAATTATTTTATAACATGAACATTACCCCCCATAACATTTTACACTTTCAGTAATATTCAATACATTAATAATTTAACATATTAAATTTATTAAAAAACGTATTAAATATTATAATTATAAAATAAATTACAAATTATCTAATCTTGAAACCCCTTCAATTCCTCATTTAATAGTTTAATTATCATGTTCAGTGGAGTGGCTCTCCCATTGGGTGAACATATCCCCAACCTATCACCACATTTATCATGTACTACCATAATATTAAATGCGAAGAACATTGACATAATTAAACGATCACATACCGAATAATAAACATCAAGACTATGAGATATAGCATGTACAAAACCTACCAAAAGTTTTTAGATAATTAATAATCTATGAAATAACACTTGATATTTGACCAAAGAACCCTCAACACTCAAGATTCATTTTTTTAATGTTTAGTTTCTTCTAAACGAGATGAAAAAGGCATACATGTTACAGTGTCGATGACACCGGTGGAGGTGGAGTTGAAAGAGGTGGAAGTGATGTTAGAGGTGATATAGGGGATGACATCGGTGGTGGATGAGTTGGAGGCTATGGTGGTGGAGGAGGATGAGGATGAGGACTATGCAAGGATGGAGGAGGAGGATTCGACAGCCACAATGGTGGAAGAGGAGGAGGATGAAGAGGAAGAACCATCAGAGGAGAAGGAGGCAGAGGCACCGGGCTTGGCACCTATGAGATCTTGAGGGGTGAGATTGAATGTGGTGGTTGTTAACGTTCATTTATAAAATCAGGGGAAGAATTTATTAGCATTGAAAAAATCATCTATTATTAGAGATATATTGAAAAGCGCTGATAAAACAATGTTTTATCAACTCTTTTTTAGTGCTGATAATGATTGGCCTTTATCAGATCTAAAAAAACAAGGATAAAGGCCCATCATTATCGGTGCTAAAAAGCACTGATAAGGAAATGTTTTAATTGCACATTTCAATACTGCGTAGATAAAACATGATATTATTTAATTATTCATCTATTTATTCATTTATCAATTTCAACATTTAATTCTTTACATATTTATTCTTTTATTCATTTATTCATTAATTCTTTTTTTGTTTTATTTAGTTATTTATATATTTATTCATTTAATTTAGTAATTATTAAATTATATCCAATATATTTATTACCATTTTAATTTTATTAATATATTTAATTAATATATTTATAAAAATTTAATAATTAATTAAATATATCTCTAATAATTATATACGTTTTTTATAATTTCATGATATATTAATATAAATATATATATATATAGACATAAATAATTATTAAATTACATTTAATATATTAATAATAGATAATTTATTATATTTATAATTTATATTATAATATATATATATATATTTAAATACTACTGGCATTAAAATAAATTAGTATAGTAATTAAATAATTTTAATTTCTTAAGTATTTAAATATATATCTGTCTGTGTATATATTCATCAATGAAATGTATTTATAAATAAATATATTCAAAATGTATTCTAAAAAATAAAAAATATATTTATAACTTTGACAAAAAATTTGTATTTATTAAATTATTTAAACATATATATATTTATTTTTTTAATATCATTATAATTTTAAATATATTATAAATTGTATATAATTATATAGAACGAAATATTTATATTTTTAAATATAAGAAATACATTTATTATTTATTCAAATATATTTATCGTGATTTTAAGTATTAATGAGTGCATATAGCTTCATATATATAGGATCATGACTGAATACATCAAGTATACTATGAAGAGGTCGTCATATATATATATACATATATATATATATATATATATATATCGAACGAAAGGTTTTAATGTATAATGAACATTAATGATGAATATAAACATCCATTATACATTAATTATTTGACTGCATTCATTGGATGTTTATATATATATATTTAATAAAGATATATATATTAAATTATTTATATATAAATATATAATATAATAAATATAATAAATATTAGATAGATAAAAAGCTAATAAAAATAATAAACATAAATAAAACATAAACATATTAAACATGAAAAAACATATTTATACATAAATACATAAACAAAAAAATACATATTACACATAATAATCATGATAAAACATATTAAATATAATAAACAAAAAAACATAAAAAATAACCAATGTAATCATAATAAACATAATTACCATAATAAACATCGTAAACATAATAAATATAATAAAAAAAATAATTATAATATATGTATTTATTATTCAACAGAATTTATTAATATTTGAATTATTAGATTATATATATGAATTATAAACATGTTTTTTATTTAATACATACTAATAGGATTTTTTTTAATATAATTAATATAATTTTATATTAATAGATAATAATTTCAATTAAAAACACTCATCTTCAATAGTATTAACTCTAATAAAGTCTCCATTTTATCTACACTTTTTTTAGCACTGGAAGATTGCATCATTTAATAGTGCTAAATGTAGCACATCTAAGGGATCTATTTATCTGTGCATTTATCTAGAACTAATAAAATATACCCTTTTGTCAACACATTCTGATTAATGATGATAAAACTGAAGTGATTCCCTTTCCCACATTAACGGAACCACAACTATGTTTACTTATTTTAGTAGGTGATGTACTAATTGGAGGTGAGATGATATAAATTTAGTTGGGACACACTATGATCTAATATATGGACAATTAATATTACTGATCCTACTAAATGAACTTGTACTAGTAGCGACATTGAGTCTTATGAATGTATCACTCATCATTATTCATTATGAATGTTTTTGAAATGGGTAGACATTGCAATGGATTAAAATGATAAACAATATAATGAATTAATGAATTAATAAATATAATATTTTTAATTTGTTTGGGTGATCTATATTTTGTTTTCTTTTAGAAACCCCTCCGGGTAAACATACCTGATAGTTTTTTTCCAAATAAGTTTATTAGGATGTGAAAAAATCCAACAAAGTGTATTTTTCAATTAAATAGAATTAAAGAGGAGGAAACCATGATACATTTAGTTTTATAGTATATATATGTATTATGTTTACATTTAGAATAATGTTAGAAATGATTCTATAGTGTAGAATGTGATTTCTTTTAGAAGGATCCATTCTCAGATGGATCAATGGGTCTCTATAGTTGTGATGATGTTGTGATGAATAGTTAGGTTCTGGTGGATGATTTTCCTCATTGATCATGAGGATTCAACATTCTCATGGTATATGTTCTTGATGTATGTTATGTACAATGTCTTTTTCTTTTACTGTGAAGGTGGACGGTCCCCATGATTTATTTCCCTTCAACATTGGAGTTCCAGTTTGAGAGAGTTTCGGATTAGGTTCAGGACTATCCTTTGACAATATTTAGTCCTATTTCATGATGAAATGGCTAGAAATATACATTTTTGGATGATTTATGTCTATAGATATTGTAATAGTTCACACCATTCATGAGGTAGATATATATGTAGCTTCTCTAAATCGAATATTTTTTTTGAAAGGACCCAAGCTGAAAATAAATCATAATGTGATATGACTCATTAGAACTAATAATGATTCAAATCTGTGTTCTAGGGATCCTATATTACTATATAGAAATTTCTTCAGTCTGAAATTTGTAGGACCTATCCTTCCTCATATCATTTCCCTGTGGGTGGTATCTTTGAATCATATTTCAACATATGAGAACAATTTTTTTTACTTTATTGTCGATTTTCATTAGGGAAAAGAGATACCAACCGTTCTTAGATTTAGTGTACTCAATGTCTTCCACTTCAGTATCCTCGATATAGGAAGATTAATATTATTTTGTAGTCACAGTATCTTCAAAATTAGAATCAACATATATGAGATGGTGAAGTGATAATACATCATATATATGATTCTTATTCCCAGAGAGCATATCCCTATTATGGATTAGAATTCATTTCATTTAGAGAGTCCATGGATCATGTCATAGATAACTCTATCCTTTAGTGTTTCAACATTCAAGTGTGCCATATAATGTTCAATATTACATTTTCTTGTATTATATTTATTTTTATGAATTAATTTATTCATATGTAATGTACAACTTCATATCACCTATCTTCTGCCATTGTTTGGGTAGGAGGTGGAGAGGCTTCTAATAACCTGATAATTTACTATTCCAATTGGAGGATGATCTAACATGTATTATGTAAAAATATAATATGTTATAGTGATTAGTTACCATTGATCATTGGGAAACATCAAATGTTTTTTATATATTCTCATGACATTATCTTTTTTAAAAATTGAGTATATTCGATGAAGGATATCATGTAATTCATAAAGGAGGCACGTTATGTTTTGAGATGTTGATGGATATCTAGTAGCGTTCATTATAAATAGAGAAACAATGATGGGACAATGTTTTATTTCAAACATTTCTTATTTAAGGGTGCTGATGGTGGTGAGATCATTGTAGGTTCACCCATTGGTGTTTCTGTGTTATGTATTAGAGTTCTCAGAGGTAGTTTTTGATGAAGATGTAGAATTACCCCCTCAACGTGAGATCAATATTGTGATCGAGAATCATAATGATGATTAACATATCTCACTATCTCAATATAGGATCAAACCCTCAGAGCTATGAGAACAAAATCTATTGATTTGTGATCTCTTTTTTTCAATTTAGTTTCAACTATGTTCTTCACCATTGGGTAGAGTAGTTTCATTCATGATGAACACCAATGATGTTTTTATGGATTTTTTATTTAATATCATCACTTGAAATAGGTGAGAATGGAGAACTACTATTTTATAATGTGGAATAATAATTTAATTGATAAATATAATGTAGAGAGTTTATTCATGAAAAAATCATATTTCTTTAAGGAATCATCAGATGTGAGAGAAGGGTGGGGATATTTTGAAGACTTCTTTTGGTATTGTTTTCCATGGGTTATACATGTTCATTATGATTTTTTTCAGTGTGACAATTCCTTTTGATATGTTCATTAGATTTAGGAAATTAGTTTTCTGAGAGTTCTTGGATATTGTTTTTGTAAATTTCAATCATCAAAACATTGTTTACACTTCTTGTGAGGAGGACCAGGCATCGAATTTGAGATCCATGTAAGGTGTGCATTGGCATCCGTAAATGTTCAATATGTTGTTAAATTTTGATTTTAAGGATCATAATATTCACTTCAGTGTGAATTTTATCTCCCATCAATGATTATCTATAGAACCTACAATTATAGTGTTATATTTTTCTTAGGAATCCCCCATGACTTTGGAAGTGTTCAAATGTTTCTCTGTTCATGCATGAAATTATATCTGGATTGTAGTAGAATTATCTAGGGTTATGGATCCAATGACTTCCATGAATATAAAGGATAATGCCTTTTTTGGACTAACCAATTACATGAATATTTATAGTAAAATAAGGGAATGTTATAAAGTGCTCACATACATTTTTTCTAGATGCGGAAGTTCAGTTATATTTTTTTTATTAATTGAATCATGGTATTGTTTGAATTATAATATTGACAAGATAAATAGTTTTATAGGGGTATTCGTAGTAACAACCCATTTAAATATTTATTCAAACTAGGATCTTTGGTTTAACGATGTTATGTTTCTAGTGATGTTGTGGAAAATTAACTCATCGAAAGGCATTTTGTTATTTTCACTAATCATAAGAGCATGTGTTGTGACTATTTCTAGTATAAAATAAACATTCTCCTTCAAATTTAGATGAAATTATTTACGTATTACCAAATTGATAGTTCATATACACATGGGACTGGGACTGATGTAGTTGATGCACTGATAATTATTTCATGTATGAATACGACACGTGAATCTAAGGATTCCAATACAGTGTTAGAAGTATTCTCAACAATGTGTCTGGAAATTGGAGAGGTTGAAGAAATTCATTATATTTCACAAATAATAATTAAATAATATTTCATTTATTAGGTTGGTTATTACCATTTCAGGATCAAAAATTGGAGTTATAGAGGGATGTTTTTTTATTAGATTCACATGATGTTTGGTACGATGATGAATAATACTTATTTATCTTTTATGGATGAATTTTCATCCTTATAGTTATGTGTTAGATTTTCTACCATGAGATTCATAGATCATAATTTGAGGTACATCCTAGAAGTTAAAAGAGGTGTCAATCATTGATATGTCAATTTTTTGGTTCAACGATAAGGGATCAAATTATTGAGTTTTTTTCTCAATAAATTGTCTTCCAGAAGATCAATTGAAAGAATTGAATTCCATGTGGTTTTCTCAAACCAATACATATATCCCAACAGCGGTTGGTGGAAATCTCATTGGAAATAATTTGTATATTTCCTCTATCACATGAAAAATATGATGTAATATGAATGATATTGTATTTCTTGAATGATTCTTCCAACATTATAGAGATCAAGTATATGTTCACCATGAGTTATTTTTGAAGTATTATTATTGAAGAGGTGATATACATTACGATGTCTTGAGGAAAGTCATATGTTATTTTTTGTCCTTATATTAAAACTAATATGTGGATAAGGATCCTATATTTTTTTCTCTCATTTATTATGTATAATTTATTTTCATACATAGATGGACAATCAGATAAAGTGACCCAGCCCGATTCATGAATACATATTACATTCATGATTCCTAGAATTCAAATTTTCATGGATGATGAACCTTAAATAGTTTTATTTTTATTTATAATATATATTTCACTTCATCATTGTTATGAAACTATTTTAATTTTAGTACATATGATCTTTTCATTATCTGTTATACTAGAATTGTGTCAGAGAGGTGGCAATTATCGAGCCAAAACTATTACATAATATTTCAAATATTTTTCAAATTATACATAAAAATATTATGGAAGTGAAAGATCATAAAAAATATTATTACAATCATAGGAAGATACATTTATTGGTAAATGTTTGAGAAAACATGTTCTTGATGTTGACACCTAGTCACGGATAGTAACAGTCCTATCATAGATGTATTTTTCTCACTTTTCTGTGGGAACTTTTGTGTTGATGGATTAAATTGGAATAATGGCGTATATAATTGAATTTCCTACAAAAATGAGAGCGCTAAATGATTATTTTCACATTTCACACAACAATCATTAAATGCTTGACTATTTATACATCATTAATTTGGACAAGATGGATGATGATAATGATACGGCCTTCACATAGCGACATGTGCGGTTATATGATTTTAATTTAAAGGGGTTTCATGTGAATGATATTTCATTGACATGTTTCCTAAAATACATGGTGTAATAAAGGATGAAACATAGGATGTTAATAATAGATAATCACTTAATACACCTATGTATTTTTTATTACCTCCTATATTGTTGTAATTATAGTTGTGGTTGTTGAAACTATCCATGGTTTATGTGATGGTTTTCTCTTGTTTTCTGATGAAACCATAGTCATTATTGAGAGGTATAATTATGAAATAGTGTTTGGGATATATTTTTTTGAATTTTTTTCTATTTTTTATGACGATAAGTTTGCAGTACAATAACGATGAGATCTATTAAAGGTATCTCATACTGTATTTAATTAATTTATCCCCATTTCATTCATTCTATATAGGTCAATGTTTAGTGCATCTAGATGATAATTATTTTATAGCTATATGATAGAATAGAAATTTTTTTTATCCCATTCTAGGTTGAGTTTATTTTTTCAGAGGCACTCAGTTGAGGATCAATGTAATTTGGAGGTTTCTTGATGTGTTTTCGGGGAAACATTACCAAAATTTTCGTGACTACTACATAGTGGTGTGTACTGTGACATACTGCTCATGGTTGTGACATAGTGGATCCATGATGTTTTAGATGGAATCTCAACATTAATTTCAAGGATAATTCAGTATATGGGGGGAGTAGTGTCGTCAGATGTATTATATAGTTTGATCCCCTCAATCATTGTGGGGTCTGGGTTTATTATATTTATTACATTTGTGTAAACTCAAAATTGAATTTTATGATTTATTCTATAGTTTGGTCCCCTCACTATGTCTCACATTGTTGTTGATAGATCTATAGGGATACACAACAACATTCAATCATTAGTGAGTCAATAAATACGATAAGACCCATGAATGACCTTCATGTTAGCTATTTCAATGGGTTTTTTTTTCTATTGTGTTTTGGGAAATATTTCTTCAAGAGATCATATATACTCAACGTAGTGGTGATTATAGATCTATGTCAACTGTTTAATATCGTTTAATGAAAATTAGCGGTTTTTAGGTGGGAGATTCATTTATTATTCCACTAATTTACTTGGAATTTTAATCTTATTGTTTTTTATCCTGTTATATGGAAATATATTAAATCAAATAATAATTGAATTTTATTTATAGCGAAATTTGTTTTAGAGATCACGTGTTGATGTTAGATATAATTGTAATTTCAATCTTCTTATTTTTCTAGAATATTGATTATCCAATCGAAAATTTCGTTTCATATTGTTACGATTGGATTAACATGATTATTTTTAAAGAGAATGATAAATAAATAATATATGATAATTGATAATTGGTATGATAATGAATTAATTTAGATTCATGTTTCTAATCATGTGATATTTCTAATTTCATGACAATAAAATTGATTTAGTTGATTAAGAGATAAAATTATGACATTTTATTGTTTTGGTTGAAAACATAAAAAATAATTCTAAAAAAATAGAAATTATCTTGGTTTTTAATATATTATTAGGATAATGGAATGTAAATTTTTTAAATAATATTGTTTCTGAAGACGTATGTTACCCTTTGTTAGAACCATTATGTAATGAATAAATTAATTCTAAAGGGAATAAAATGTAACCTATTATTATAGATAAATATATGGGTTTGGGAGTGGCCATTTATTTATAAAGGTTGAATGACTTAATTTGGAGTTTAAAGAGATCATTTGTATGTGAATAATGTAATCCTTGATTTTAGGGAATATATTTTCCAATTCAAATTTGTTATTTACATTCAATATTATGATGTTTTTTGGAAGAGGGATTTCACATCTAATTTGTTGTGAACATGGGATGAATAATCCTTGGATATATGATGTTGTATATGGGGGAATTTTATGATTTTACCTAATTAGTTGACTCTTGTAAAAACAAGATGCATGGGGATATGCATTAGATTTTAATGGATGTCCTTAAAAATGATGGAATTTGTTGAAATTGGGATTATCAACTGATATTCTTAAATCTATATTGTTGTGTTCTATTATTATATTTGATCGATAAATTGTTTGGTTAAATGTTTATATTTTCCCTTTACCCACTACTTGATACTACTACATGAGCATGGTTTCACTTCAAAATTGTAACCATGGAAATTATCAAAGGATATTTGGATTATGTAATTTTTTTAACAATGTATAATTAATTAAATAACCCAATTGGATTATGTATTTGGGGTGATAATGAAGTGTTAAATTCAAGAATCTATGGAATGATTTTAGTTTATGCATGGAGGGAATATTCATCATTTTGATCAATAATATAATTAAATTTGGAGAAAATTTAATGGATAATTAATGTGTAATGAATTAATATGGAAGGGAAAACATAAAATGTAAGGATGTAACAAATGTATTCCTTTAAATGGTTTTATGTTAATAGTACATGTAAACATTAATATCGATAGTAAGGTGTTCCAATGATGATAACTATAGTGGGGTATATGACTACGTTATCCCCAAAATGTTTTTTGTGCTAAATTATATCTTATATATTCAATGATTTAATACCTATAACACCCCAATATTTTATGAAAAATATTCTTTTAATTTGATTAATGTCTTGTGTTGTATGATACACCAAGATTACCTTGCGCTATACGCAACACCGTATTAGCTAGCAGTACACACAACACTATTCTTGGATCGTGTTACACACAATTTTGATAATAATTATTCTACGCAACATTGAGTATATATATATATATATATTCAATGTATAAATGAATTATGGTTGGATTATGTTATACGAAACATCAAAGTATTCTTGCATAACACGCAACCCTGACTTGGATTTCATTACACGCAATCACGACTTTCCTCGATAGCGCGTGTTGTACGCAGTACTAGGTTTTACTAAACAACGATATATTATTATAATATTATTATTAACTAGCCGTTATGAATAGTATTAACTAAATTTTAAATTTTATAAAATTATTGTTCATCTTACACATTTTCTACAAATGGTATAAGAACAAAATAAATTTTTCGCGTAAAATTAGTATTTTTCAAAAAATGCAGTTTTGCCGCCTTTTGATGGCGCACCCACATTAAATGTAGTTTTTGACATGTTTATAAGTACAATTTTACAAAATAAAATTATTATTTGGAATCAGGATATAAAATTTTACCTTGGATAAATGTTTCATATTATTCTGATAACTTTCATATTTTAATGAATAGTAAAAACACGCTATATTTTAATTACAAACAACTTTTTTCATCGTAAGAAATTATGTTGTTAAATTATAATATTGAATGGTTTTAAAGTATAAATTGAATATATTTTTACCTTTTAATATAATTTATGTCATTAGCATTGATTTTACCTTGAATTCATAGGTTAAATCAATTCAATCTTTTGCAATGTTTTAAATGAAAAAACCTATTTTCTTTTGACAATGGGATTAATTTTAATTTAATTTCTGCAAAGTTTTTGTATTGAATTTGGAAAAATGGATTCCATATTTCAAATCATTGGGTCCAAATTATTTTAATAAGTTAATTTTTATTTTTGGAAATTATGAATAGTAACTATGGTAAATTTTATTTACCATAGTTAAAGGTAAATAGGGTAATTAAGGGTAAATATAAGATTATAAAATTACCCCAACACCTGCCAAAATCCTATTTGATGACTAAACGTAGACCCATATCATATAATATTCGGATTAGAATCATTTAATGGACTTTTTTCCATGAAAATAACTTAATTATTATTAAAAACAAAGAAAGTAACAACATGTCACTCTCTTAAATATTATAAGTATATTAATTTTAAATTAGTGATAAACATCATAAAACATCGAAAAAGAATAGCATACAGATAACTAATAAAATTATCTACATACTGATAATTTATTTAAAATTTATGGGATTAAATAACTGTCATTAATGGTGATATATTAATGATGCAGAAATTATTTATTAAGTGAAAAAACAGTAATATAGTTTTTATTGAAATAATAATACCCATTAAGGGCCCACATACCTGACCAAACTTTTTTTAGTGTATATATTTTCCATAATAATCCAATGACCTAATATATAACAGTTTGGAGTCTTATAAAAGTGATTATGACAATTATATTATATTATTTTAAATAATGCCAAAGTTGTCACCTTCATAATTTAATAAATATAACAAGTTAAATGTTATGATTTTAAGATGATATATTAGAGTAAAAGTATTATTGGTAATGTTAATATATTTATCTTCATCATAGGATTTTATTTTTAATTTTTATGCAACATATAAGTATACTAAAAAATTATACAAAAATGTTGTAGTAATTATTTTATTACGAAATAAACCAAATAAATGGTATTGAAAATAATAAAATAAATATTATATGAACTATTTAATGCTCTACACTAATTTTCTAGATACATATGACCTTTTATGAATCTATTTATTCTTTTAGTTCGAACATATCTTCTGTATATTTTTTTTTTAAACTCAAATAAATGAATAGTGTAAAAATTGACACTATTGTTAGTTTATAAAAATAACATATTATAAATTTTTTTAAAAATCACAAAAATATATAAAAATTATAAATTTAAATTAATATGGTCCAAAATGTTATAAATTATCCAGCTGGACAATTCACAACAAATAAGTAATTATTTGTTATAATTTAAAATTTAGAATGTTATTACCACAAATAAAATTAAATTGATTAAGTAAGGATAAATAAAGTTGAGAATGATTAAAATAATTTCCTAACATATATAAATTTGATTGGTTTATTAGATTAAAACCCTATCTCATCAAATCCTCTAATATGAGTCATTTTTGGAGGTTTTTATGCGGGGTTAGATTTATTATATCATAATAATTTTAAGATTTCCAAAGGTGCCCCTCTCCGCCCTTATAAAAGGGAACCTCCTCCCTCTCTTCCTCACACAATTTGGTGCCTTGAAGCTCGTCCAACCCCTGACCATTTCCCTTATAAACTTCCCTAGAAACATCCTAGAGGTCATGGTCTTCTTTAAAGACCAATTTTAGTGCCCTAAGAGAAGGTCTCATAGAGGCGCTTCAAAGAAGAGGTAATGTTCGTTACCGATTCTTTCAACTTTATTTCTTCTTCCATGTCTTATTATTTAGTTGTTTCATTATGAAGTAATAAAATCAGTATCAATCATATACTTATATATTATTATAAGTATAAAACAACCATATTTCACCATTTATCCATCCTACGGAAAACGAAATCTCCGCGCATGCGTACGTACGGAATACTGTCTCCACGCCGTGGTGTAATCTATTTTCCACCACCACCTTACATGGATGGAAATAATGGTGTAAATAATGACTATATATGATTATTGTAATGTTATATTTATTCTTAAATATTATACATACACTTCAATACAATTCCATGATCATGGGAATGATATCATCGCTTGTGCGTACGTAAGGACTACCGTCTCCATGACGCGATGAGATTCATTCTAAATGATTAACCATTATTGAATGATTATAAAGTATATATAATAAGTAATCATGAAATATATGAAAAAATAATGATACTATATTTATGTATATATATATATGTATGTCATCTACTTAATTCCATTCAATTCAATAAAGAAACGAAAACAGCATTCAAGCGTACGTACGACCTACCGTCTCCATGAACGATGTATTTCTTTCCATTTATCGATCAATTATATATATGTATATTCTGAAAATATATTATATATAAATAATTTTTTACATTCTGGATGTATGTAATCATGATCTAAGTAATCATATGAATAATTACAAGTCAAAACACAGACGACAAATGAAACGATTTTACCCAAAACTCTCTTTAACATGGAATTTCCAAAAGAACGGGTAATATAAAGTCATAAGTGAACCATATATGATATCATAAGAACTAATATGAATCTGTAATAAGTCAATAACATTATTTAAATCATTATACAGGAGGTTCGGATACGTACGAAGCATATCAGATCTAAGGTAAGGGATAGTCATTCCAATCTCATTCTTATCCGAGATTGTTTATTCGTAAGTATTTACTGGGGTTATATTTATCATCAATGTCCCTGATTTCAAAGAATGGTTTCATGTATGTTTAATGTCCTTTTTACCCATTTTGACTTTTACTACATGGTATGTATGGAATCATTCTTTGTTTACGTTACGATGAACTTTTTTGACTTTTATGGCAAAAGTTCGAGAAGAATGATTTTTTAAACTTATACGGCACGAACAGATTTTTACAGATTTATAAAGCCTTATTTTCATGAAGCTTCCTCCAAAGGATTTCATGAATATTTTAAACAAAATATTATTCTTTTAAAATTGCATGGAATTTTGTGAAAATAAAATAATTTTGAAGAAGAAAGGATATTTTCCTCAAGAATTAATTTCAAGTGTTTTATCAAAACCATTTTGTCATCTATGATGACATTATTTCATATGTGTATGTTTCAAGTATAATTTCTATATTATTTACATAGTTTCACTTTTCTTATTATGAAATGATATCCATTTATTTTATATGGATTACGTGATGATGGGATGATGTTTATGGAACCCATTTTATTTATTGGGTTTTTATGAATGATGTATGTTTATTTTGTGGCACAAGTAAGAATGATTTCATTATGAGATGGGTGGGACCTATATCTCCCTCCAATGCATTGGGTAAAGATTTATATCTCATGATATAGACATGGCTGGAACAAAAAGTTAAATCGGTTCAGTAATACAGGACTGGAACGAGGAGTGAACTCGATTTAGAAAGGGACTTTGTCCACTAAGATGGTCTTGGCAGCAATGCCTTTGCTACTATGGAAATCATATCATGTGCTTAATGGTTTCCACAATTACATGTTTTACTCCCATTCTATTTTATCATTATTAATGTTTCTTTATGATCTATGCCTTATGTACTTCCATGTTTTATGTCATTGATCATGCTTTTGATGTTTAAACATTATGTTCTTGTTTTTAAGTTCAAATGTATATGGTAAGTTTTATTTTATCCATGATTACCCTTACTGAGCATTTGAGATCACCCTTTTTATGTTTTCTTTTCCCCAGGATATAAATGTAGGTTTTAGGTAAGAAAAAAAGAGATGATCTTTATGGGAGATGTTGAAGATCTTTCACCACAATTAGAAGATTACGTTCCAATTTTCCAAATACACTAAACTATTACACTCCTTGTGTGTCTGTTTTTGTTATGTATTAAGTATTCCACTAAAGTAATGTAATTTCCATGTACATCAAGATTTGGGTCTCTACAGTTGGTATCAGAGACAAGTTTAGTCAACCTTTGTAAACTAGGATGCGAGAACATTAGTGAGATCCCTAGAGATATTTCTAAAGTATGTCTAGGGATGTCCCTAAGGTTACATATACGTATAGGTTATTGTCCTATAATTACGCTAAAGATCTTAGAATTAAACCTAAGATGTTATATATTGAAGGTACTACCCCTTTATTATGTTTTTTTCCCTAGCATTATTTTTACCTCTTACACTATTCTTTTTGGGTTTTAGAAAATGGCTGGAAACAGGAAGATTCATGATAATAGAGGATATGACGGACAATGGAATGATATTATTCATGAAAAACCAAATGAAACGGGATTTGGAAGTCCAAACATCGTTATTATTCCTAATCAGCAATCTCATAATATGATCAATAATCTCAACATTGGTAAGTTTCCCGACTCAGATAATAAGAGAAATATGGAGTTTCATGATGATCATAGAGGAAAGAAAGTTCAATTTCCCTCATGTAAATCATGTGGGAAGAGGCATCGGGGAGATTGTTTCAAAGGAACTTGAAGATGCTTTGGGTGTGGAAAATAAGGACACAAAGTTAGTAAGTTCAATGGAAAATTTCAGTTAACACCATGGATGAGGATAATGGTATTTCTACGACATCATCAATGGTTAAATGTTTTAAATGTGGAATGTATGAGAATTATGAAAACCAATGCCCTAATGGAAAGTCTTATGAAGAGAATCAGTATGGTCATAGGGGAAGTATTTATTTTGATGATGATGAAGATAATACAAATGATATGTGAGATGAAATAATTGTTGAATCTCTTTCATTGGTTTAAGAAGGAAGTGGAATGATTACATGTTTATCAAGTGTAATGTTGTATAAGTAATCTCATTATACTATGGAATAAAGAATCATCTAAGGATTGTTACACTATTGTTTTTTCTAAAGTATTTGAAAGTATATGTTGAATGGTACTGGTAGCCATGGAAAGTTATTGAGATATTTTTGGAAAGAAGTTGATATGTGCATAATGAAGGGATAAGGAGAAAATGAAATGTTTAATAGTATTCATGATCTCATGACTGATATAAGGACATAGTTATATCATGGTTTGAGTATATAGATTTTTTGGATTTTGGTATGTGGAAAGAGTTAACTTTTGACAGCAATCATGCTTTCAATAAGGTTCATGATTAAGGTATTCACATGATTGGAATGTGACCAACAAGATATATGGGGGATAAATGATAGTATTCAAATGCTTGTTATATGACCTTTTTAGTAATCATTTTATTTATACTATGAGCTTGGACCGAAATATTTTAGATAAGCCTAAATATTGGAATGGATTATGTTGGACATAAGTTAGTATTGTTTAAGGATAGAAGTTTTTTGGATATTATTTATGGGATGTTATAGTAATGTAGTTTTAGAAAAAGGAAAACCTGCAGGATGGGTGACAGCCCATCGCGTCGGACAAGGCTATGAGAATTGAACCCACAACCAAAGTGCGACTCGCCTTTATCGCCTACCACTGGCCTACAGGAAGTTCCTAGTTAGTAGAAACTAGTTTTATTTTATTAAGCGGTATGATATATGAAGTATAAGTTCATTTTTGGAACCATATACGATTAATCTAACCATAAGATGGACTTATAACTTTTTCTAACCTTTTGTTTGAAAGAGATGGAATGACGCATCATTCTATCACATGATCTTCTAACACATCACGAATAACAAATTCAACTTCATTTCTTTATGGGATGAAGTGGAATTTGTTCAATTCATGAACAATAGTGAGATTGTACCAAAATCATGTAAGTATTTCTTTTAATTCATCAACTTTAGGGAAATGATCTTGAAAACCAAAAATGTTGTCCTAGCTCCCTTATATCCAATTAATCGGATGGTACCTTAGATCATCACAAATCTATAGCTTTGAGATTTTTGGCTTTTTCATAGCCATGTTCTCTACCACTTTCCATCAAAACATGATGGTTAGTTTTTTCTTCCATATCCATATTTTAACCTATGTTCTCCTACGTGGAAACCCTGTGATGAGTTAATTTGGGTAACCGTTACATTTCATACTTTAGTTTTTAAAGCCATGTCTTGGTATTTATTTTTACGATGTGAGTTTCTATTAAACAAACTTTCGAGTAGTAAACCATTTATAACCCCGACGAATTTCGAGGGCGAAATTCATTTTACGGGGGTAGAATGTAACACCCTGAGATTTTATGAAAAATATTCTTTTAATTTCATTAATTTCTTGTGTTGTATGCTACACAAATATTACCTTACGCTATACGCAACATAGTATTATCTTGCAGTATACACAACACTATTATTGGATCATGTTACACACAATTTTGATAATAGTTATTCTATGAAACATTGAGTATATATATATATATATATTCAGTGTATAAATGAAATATGGTTGGATTCTATTATACGAAACAACGAAGTATTCTTGCACAACACGCAACCCTGACTTGGCTTGCATTACACGCAATCACGACCTTCCTCGATAGCGTGTGTTGTACGCAATATCGGGTTTTACTAAACAATGATATATTATTATAATATTATTATGAACTAGCCGTTATGAATAGTATTAACTAAATTTTAAATTTTATAACATTATTATTCATCTAACACATTTTCTAAAACATGGTATAAGAACAAAATAAATTTTTCGGGTAAAATAAGTATTTTTCCAAAAATGCAGTTTTGCTGCCTTTTGATGGCGCACCCACATTAAATCTAGTTTTTGACATGTTTATAAGTTCAATTTTACAAAATAAAATTATTCTTTGGAATCATGATATAAAATTTTACCTTGGATAAATTTTTCATATTATTCTGATAACTTTCATATTTTAATGAATAGTAAAAACACGCTATATTTTAATTAAAAACAACTTTTTTCATCGTAATAACTTATGTGGTTAAATTAGAACATTGAATTGATTTAAAGTATAAATATAATATATTTTTACCCTTTAATATAATGAATGTCATTAGCATTTATTTTACCTTGAATTCGTAGGTTAAATCAATTCAATCTTTTGCAATGTTTTAAATGAAAAAACTTGTTTTCTTTCGACAACAGGATTAATTTTAATTTAATTTACGAAACTTTTGTGTATTGAATTTGGAAAAATGGACTCCATATTTGGAATCATTTGGTTCAAATTATGTTAATAAGTTACTTTTTATTTTTGGGAATTATGAATAGTAACTATGGTAAATTTTATTTACCATAGTTAAAGGTAAATCAGGTAATTAAGGGTAAATATAAGATTATAAAATTACCCCAACACCTGAAAAAATACTATTTTATGACTAAAAGTTGACCCATATCACCTAAGTGTCGGATTAGAATCTTTTAATGGACTTTTTTCCATGAAAATAACTTAATTATTATTAAAACCAAAGAAAGTGAAAACATGATACTCTCTTAAATATTATAAGTATATTAATTTTAATTTAGTGATAAACATCATAAAACATTGAAAAAGAATAGCATACAGAAATATAATAAAATTATCTACATAATGATAATTTATTTATAATTTTTAGGGATTAAATAACTGTCATTAATGGTGATACATTAATGATGCAGAAATTATTTATTAAGTGAAAAATCAGTAATATAGTTTTTATTGGAATAATAATACACATTAAAGGGCCCAAAAACCTGCCCAAAACTTCTTGGTAGTGTATATAGTTACCATAATCATCCAATGAACAAATATATAACCGTTTGGAGTCTTATAAAAGTAATTATGACACTTATATTACTTTATTTTAAATAATGCCAAAGTTGTCACCTTCATAATTTAATAAATATAACAATTTAAATTTTATGATTTTATGATGATATATTCGAGTAAAAGTACTATTGGGAAAGGTAATATATTTATCTTAATCATAGGATTTTAGTTTTAATTTTTATGCAACAAATAAGTATACTAAATAATTATACAATTATGTTGTAGTAATTATTTTATTATGAAATAAACAAAATAAATGGTATTAAAAATAATAAAATAAATATTATATGAACTATTTAATGCTCTAAATTACTTTTCTAGAAACTTATTACCTTTTATAATTCTATTAAAGCTTTTAGTTGGAACATATCTTCTGTATATATTTTATTTAAACTCAAATAAATGAATAGTGTGAAAATTGACACTATTGTTAGTTTATAAAAATAACATATTATAAAATTGTTTAAAAATCACAAAAATATATAAAAATTATAAATTTAAATTTATATGGTTTAAAATTTTATAAATTATCCAAATGTACAATTCACAACAAATAAGTAATTATTTGTTATAATTTAATATTTTGAATGTTATTACCACAAATAAAATTAAATTGATTAAGTAAGGATTAATCAAGTTGATAATGTTTAAAATAATTTCCTAACATGTCTAAATTTTATTGGTTGATGAGATTAAAACCCTATATCATCTAATATTAGAATATGAGTCATTTTTGGAGGTTTTTAAGTGGGGTTAGATTTATTATAAATTAATATTTTTAAGATTTCCAAAGGTGCCCCTCTCCTCCCCTATAAAAGGGCACCTCGTCCCTCTCTTCCTCACACAATTTGGAGCCTTGAAGCTCGTCCAACCCCTGGAAATTTCCGTTCTAAACTTCCCTAGAAACATCCTAGAGTTCCTGGTCTTCTTAAACGACCAATATTAGTTCCCTAATAGGAGTTCTCAAAGAGGCGCTTCAATGAAGAGGTAATGTTCGTTACCGATTATTTCAACTTTAATTCTTCTTCCACTTCTTCTTCTTTAGTTGTTTCTTTATAAAGTAATAACATCAGTATCACTAATATACTGATATGTTATTATAATTATGAAACAACCCTATTTCCCCATTTATCCATCCTACAGAAAACAAAATCACCGCGCGTGCGTACGTACGGAATACCGTCTCCACGCCGTGGTGTAATCTATTTTCCACCACCACCTTACTTGGATGGTTATAATGGTGTAAATAATGAATATATATGATTATTGTAAATTTATATTTTTTCTTAAATATTATACATACACTTCAATACAATTCCACGATCATGGGAATGATATCATCCCTCGTGCGTACATACTGACTGCCGTCTCCACGACACGATGAGATTCATTCTCAATGATTAACCATTACTAAATGATTATAAAGTACATATAATAAGTAATCATGAAATATATGAAAAAATAATGATACTGGATTTATCTATATATACGTGTATGTCATCTACTTAATTCCATTCAAATCAATAAGGAAACAAAAACAGTGTTCATGCGTACGTACGGCCTACCGTCTCCATGAACGGTGTATTTCTTTCCATTTATCGATCTAATATATATATGTATATTCTGAATATATATTATATATAAATCATGTTTTACATTCTGGATGTAAGTAATCATGATCTATGTAATCATATGAATAATTACAAGTCAAAACATGGATGATAATTGAATCGATTTTACCCGAAACGCTCTCTAACATGGAATTTACAAATGAATGGGTAATATAAAGTCATAAGTGAACCATATATGATATCATAACAATTAATATGATTCTATAATAAGTGAATAATATTATTTAAATCATTATACAGGAGGTTCGGATACGTACAATTATATCAGACCTAAGGTAAGGGATAAATATTCCAATCTCATTCTTATCTGAGATTGTTTATTCGTAAGTATTTACTAGGGTTATATTTATCATCAATGTCCCTGATTTATAATAATGTTTTCATGTATTTTTAAAGTCCTTTTTAACCATTTTGACTTTTACTACATGGTATGTAAGGAATCTATATTTGTTTACATTACGAGGATCTTTTTTGACTTTTCCGACAAATGTACGAGAAGAATGTTTTTTTAACTTATACGACACGAACAGAATTTTCCGGTTTTATAAAGCCTTATTTTCATGAAGCTTCATCCAAAATATTTCATTAATATTTTAAACAAAATCCTATTCGTTTAAAATTTCATGGCATTTTGTGGAAATAAAATGATTTTGAAGAAGAAAGGATATTTTCCTCAAGAATTCATTTCAAGTGTTTTATCAAAACCATTTTTTCATCTAAGATGACATTATTTCATATGTGTATGTTTCAAGTATAATTTCTATATGATTTACATGGTTTCACTTTTCTTATTATGAAATGATATCCATTTATTTTATATGGATTATGTGATGATGTGATGATGTTTATGAAACCCATTTTATTTATTGGGTTTTTATGAATGATGTATGATTATTTTGTGGCACAAGTAAGAATGATTTCATTATGAGATGGGTGAGACCTATATCTCCCTCCAATTCATTGGGTAAAGATTTATATCTCATGAGATAGACATGGCTGGAACGACAAGTTAAACCTGTTCAGTAATACAGGACTGGAACGAGAGTGAACTCGATTCAGAAAGGGACTTTGTCCACTAAGATGGTCTTGGCAGCAATGCCTTGGCTACTATGGAAATCATATGATGTGCTTAATGGTTTCCATAATTACATGTTTTATTCCCATGCTATTTTATCATTCTTAATGTTTCTTTATGATCTATGCCTTACGTACATCCATGTCTTATGTCATTGCTCAAGCTTTTGATGTCTAAACATTATGTTCTTGTTTTTAAGTTCAAATGTATATGGTAAGTTTTATATTATCCATGCTTACCCTTACTGAGAATTTGAGCTCACCCTTTTTATGTTTTCTTTTCCCTAGGATATAAATGATTGTTTTAGGTAAGAAAAAAAGGGAAGATCTTTATAAGAGATGTTGAAGATCTTTCACCACGATTAGAAGATTACGTTCCATGTTTCCAAATACACTAAACTATTACGGTCCTTGTGTGTCTATTTTTGTTATGTATTAAGTATTCCGCTAAAGTAATGTAATGTACATGTACTTCAAACTTTGGGTCTCTACAATACCTGACCCCAAATTGTCTGATAATGGTGAAAGAAACCAAGAGGAATCTCAAATGTTTTCCCGAGTATCTTAGTTTTTTGGATAAATGGATAACTACCCACTTTTAAATTATTCTACTCTATTAGTGGTATTATGTTATGGTTTTAATGGTGGTTAGTTTTACCATATTTATGTTTTATGATATGTAATGTCTTGTGGGGTTATCTTAGAATTGTATATCAAGATATTTTATCTAAATACATTATAATATACTGGACATGTATATATTGTAATTTCATTAGGTACACTAACTATTTTATGGGATGTTTAGTATTGAGGTATTTTACAAGATATATGATACACATTATAAGGGATGTGATGTCTCCTTAAAACTACTTGGTTACTATATATCGATATGGGATTATTTTATTATGTGGAGCATGTGGTGAATATTGTGACATGTAGATGAGGGGTCCGTGGGATGGATTAAAATTAGAGAGTGGTTTCTTTGTGTCACAACCTCCTTGATACGAATATTCCCCACATGGTTCGGAAATGGATAATGATAAATAATGACCCCCTGATTCATACCTAAATTTGGTCCTATGGTGGTGTCCCACACCAAGGGTATTCAAATCAAAATAAATTTGGGGCATTGATATTTTTATAGTGATCAATATAAAGTGATTTTATTTATTAACCTCAAAATAAGTCCAATAAAGATATATAAAAAAAACCATCCAACATACATGTTTTTTACAAAAATAGTAAAAATATTAATAAACTCCAAAGTAAGTAAAAAAACAAGGCCAAGAAGAAACATGAAAACTCACCCAAAGATAGAGCCTGTAACACCCACCACAATCCCCATAGTCCTCTTATAAAACTAAATAAAATTTTATATATGTAGGGTGAGCATACAAGAATACTATGTTGGAGAAATGAAAGTCTCATGTGAACAATTGAGAGAAGCATAATAATTCTCCCATGGGAAAATAGATAAAAACCACATCACTAAACAATTTATACTAGCCAACCCAACCTCACTGATGTAACACTCACCAAATAAAACAATTCATCTAATTTAATATAGTAATAATATCGATGATAGGGTTTACCATACCACATTCTCTCTTATTATCCACTCTCAGGCCCTAATATAAAACATCCTGGTGCTCCCACTGCTTCTAAAAGGACTAGATCACAACCCACCCACACACATAGAGCCTCACAAATAGTACCACAACCCTAGAAAAAGAAGCTTATCAGACATCACCTGCACACACATGGTTCTCACAACCATGATTTTACCACATACACCTAATCCAAATACCATGCCACGCCTTTAAAGTACCATGGAAAGCACAATACATCTCACTATGAAGATGCCTCAGGAACAAAAACTCATCTAGCCAATAGAACACTTGGGAAAAAAGAACTCACCAGTGCAATACTAGGCCTCACAATCCCCCACATTCCTGATGAATAGTAATCCATCACCTCCTAGAAGAGGGAACTTGGAATAGTGGGTGGTCATCCATATTTTATTCATATCACCATGTTTAGGGAAGACACCCTCCACCAAAAACAAATCTTGGTGTTCGAAACATATTTCATTACTAGTGTTGTAGTTCAAGTGGAAAACCCAAGTAAATTTAGGTATACATATATAGTATCAAACACTAATCCCAACCAACAGGTCATAAATCAAAAAAATAAACAACCTAATTAAAAATCCATATTTTCTGCTACATCTAAATGCAATTATAGTGATAGTCCCTTCCAAGTTTGATAAATTAAATCCACTACACAACAACCTCCAACTCAATTATTATACTTATACAATCCAATTTATCAATTTTTATTCTTTTAAAAAAATTCATTTAATTATTACAATACAATATCGGAAACTACTAATTAAAGGACACAATAATCCACATACCAAAAGGAACACTGAGGAAGAATAACCATATAAAATTAACTGAATTCATATTGAAGCTTCTTTTAACACCTATTAATGTTATAACAAAATGAATCCTAAGACATGTATTGAAGAAATAGTCTTGCAAATAATAGAGAAATTCCAGGTGAATTTCCCATAATAACCACCAAAATCACCATTCAGTTAATTAATTCCACCCAATTTATCTTCAAAATTTAACAAAACCCCATCATTCATCCACATCTATTAAAACCATTTATCATAACTATAAGGCCCCAGACTTAAACCTTACTTAATCTTGAGTTATTACAAGATTACACATTGAGGATCTTTTCGGGTTTAGAGTTTTAGAGAATTAGATCATAAAACTTGCATTACATTCCACATATAAACAAAGTGGTTACATAAAGATAGTATTCTTCATTCCCATCAATGGAAACACAGTTAAAATAAAACATGGATTATTTCTTGACACATCCTTGACTCTATCATCTTATCATGTACCTTTCCCTTGACCTGTGAAAAACATTTCAAAAACTTGGGATGAGCATAAAAACTCAGTATGGGTTATAAACACATGGAAAGGAAACATGGGTACATACATACATAAGAGTGAAATCATACTTTACCCATAAAACATAATCACTTTAACATACCTCATCAAATCGTGAATAAATCATAGAAATCATAAGACTTAAAGGTAACTTGAGGCATTCATAACATTCTTACGTAGGGAGTAACCCTCTTGGTTACGTTTGGAATACCCATCACGGTATATTACCTAAAATCTATTCGGAGAAACCTTAACGTTTCACTCCTTCGCGTTACCCAATGTATTGGAGAGCTATAACGGGCTCACCCGCCCTTAGTTTATCACGGAACCACCCGTCTTCATAATAATGCCCAAGAACCATAACATAATCATATCACATAAAACATGCATAAAGGAAACATAAAATTTCCACATTTCAATCACGAGATATCAATACAACACATTGATATAAATACATTATGAAAACCATTTTCAATACCAAAACAATAGAAATGCAAAGCATGGTATTTATTTTTCTTTTAAAAAGAAGGTATGGCTTATAGAGGAAGCCGAAACTCAAATAACGGTCACGACGGCGGAGAAGTCGTTGTCGCCGCATACGTACGACAAAAACATTCCCTTTTGTCGTTTAGTAAACGCTTCGTATAAAAAATATTCCTTTTGAATAAACTTAAAAGTCAAAAGGGTTTATACACCGTATAAAAGAAAGTTGTGTATAAAATAAAATATGCCTCAACGAAAGGAGATTGAGACGAAGTCCCATACCTCGTATCCGACTTGACCCGACCATTCTTTAATCTCCTGAATAATAATCTTGAGATAATCTCTACTTGCTTATGAATCTTTTTCAAGTTCATTATTCCTTTTATACCATGTTATGGACATCATGTAATCATTTAAGTTAATATTGTTCATTTCGTCGGTATTTGGTTCTTAAGTCAAAAATAGACCTCTTACACTTACATGTTGTTAATTCGGTAAAAGTTTCATTATATCCAGAATGATATTAATGTTTTGGATAACATATATATCATATATATTCAGGATATACATGTATTTATAATATTACATCACATTTAGAGATAAGAAATGAAATGCACCGTTCATGGAGACGGTAAGCCGTACGTACGCATGAACGCTACTTCTATTTCTATTTCGTATTTTCTGGAATGGAATCATAATGATATAAGAGTATATTATAATTCCAGTATAATAACATATATAATATCATTAACTTTATCCTTTACACATCCCACATATGGTATTAACGAATCAAATCACTTTTAGGGGGCGGTAGTCCGCACTTCCTAAAATGAAGATATCGTGTTTACCCATAATGGAAACCATAAAGGTATCACCAAAAAGAAAAAAACAGAAGCTTAAGGAAAACATAAAAATATTATATATCATATATAAAAATAGTGCCATCATAATGGACACCTTTGGAGGTGTTAAATGAGTATTGAACAATCATCGTTTCGGGAGGCAGAATTTCACCATCCACGGAAACCGTATGTTCTTTAACCATTTGATGTAGTAGTGTGAGAGTGTAGCTAAAATAAATCTTATAACAACATCCTAGTATATTGACGATACTGGTTTTGTTACAAAAGAAGTAAATAAAAAGATTTTATGGGGTTGGAGAAGCAAAATAAAACAAATGAACATGAGAGAAAGAATTACATTTAAAAGTGTAACTCCTTTTTATTTGAGACTAAAGGCTTCCTTTGAAAGGCTTCTGCCCAAGGGGAATACTCTAGGATGAGGAGAGGGATGAGGAGAGAGTAAATGGGCAGGGGTTGGCCAATCCAAAGGCTTGAGGATTGTGTGAAATGAGGTAGAGGTGGGGGCCTTTTATAAGAGGAGAGGAGGGGCACTTTTGGAATGTAAATAAATATTACTTTATATGAAACTGTGTTTCGGTTTTAAAAGGTCCCACATTGATATAATTCGTGTATAAGGTGATAAGGGTTCTAAATCCACTCATCCAATTGGTTTTGGACATGTGTAGTTTATAGATTTTACATTATCTTTCTATTTTATTTAAATCGTCAAATAATGATGTCATCGCTGTATCATTATTATGTCATACATAATTAACTTTATATAATTTCTAAAAATTATAAAAAAAATACTATGATATAGGTCATCTTCTTATCTTTCCAAGTAATATTTATAATCAAAATTTGGACTTGTATAACCCCACTTAAGAATTGTTTTCGTAAAACATATTATGTTTGTGTCATTTTCACTTTAACATTAAATAAAAAGTAATTTATGTCATTTCCCAACAAAAGTGGATCCATGGGGTCCCCAAGTTGACCCATGGCATTTAATGGTCGGCCATGACACAACCAATGAGGTTGGGACATGTGTCTAGGTCATTTCATTTTATTAATGCATTATTTATACCTTAAACTACCATAATTACCACTAATCGTGATTAAGAACTTAATAAGTTACTATTCACCAAAAAATTATTTTAATCTCATTGAACCACATTTTACTTCTTAATGACAACCATGTGTGTCGGATTTTCAAAATTCAGTACACATTAGTGGTAAACTTTCATTTAACTGAAAAATCAGTTTGCTTGATTACAAAATTCAAATCATATAAGTCACATTAATTAATTCAATAATTAATTCCCGTTGCCAGAGCAAATAGCATGTTTTTACAAAACAATAAGTATCAAAAGATTGACACCAGTTTAATTCTAATTTCAAAGTGAAATTGATTCCAATGACCACCATTGGATAAAATGGTAAAAATATATTCTAATTTCACTTCAAAACCAATTCAAAACATGATCTAATCATATAAATAAATTAGATTAAAAAGCAGTTTTGATGTAAAATGCAGTATTTTTCACTATTCATTAAAAAAATGAACATTGTCAGAAAAATACAAAAAATTCACACAAGGTAAATTTTGATGTCCCAATCATAAAGAATAAGTTTATTTTGACAAACATAGTTTATAAAATTGTCAAAATATAGATTCAAAAATGGTTTTCCATCAAAAGGCACTAAAACAATCTTTTAAGAATATTAGTGTATTCCATGCATAAGATTGTATTTATTTTCATTTTAAGCCTCTATAACACTATCTTAATCATTAATAGACATAGAAAAAAATATCTATTATTCATTAATTACTTGGGATGTTACATCCTTCCCCCCTTTAGAAAATTGCGTCCCCGCAATTTATTTACTTATCGAATAAATGGGGGTACTTATCCCTCATTGCATTTTCAGATTCCCATGTTGCCTCTTCAATCATTTGGTTTTTCCACAAAACCTTTACCTGCTTAATCACCTTATTCCGTAACACTTGCTCCCTGTGGTCAAGAATCTGGACCGGTTGTTCCTCATATGATAGGTTCTCTTCCAGCTGAACTACCTCTGGACTCAAAACATGAGATGGATCTGGCATATACTTTGTCAACATCGAAACGTGAAAAACATTGTTTACCTGAGATAAACTCGGAGGTAAAGCCACTCGGTATGCAACTGATCCAACTCTCTCCAGAATTTCGTATGGTCCAATGAACCTTGGACTCAGCTTTCCTTTCTTACAAAATCTTATCACACTTTTCCAAGGAGAAACCTTGAGAAAAACATGATCACCTACCTCGAAAGATAGATCCTTCCTCCGGTTGTCCGCATAACTCTTCTGCCTGCTCTAAGCTGTTCTCATGTGTTTCTGAATCAGCTGAACTTTTTCTGCCATCTCTTCTACCAATTCTGGTCCCATCAACTTCCTTTCACCCACTTCATCCCAGAAAGCTGGAGTTCGACACCGCTTCCCATATAATGCCTGAAATGGTTCCATCTGTATACTGGAATGGAAACTGTTATTATATGAAAATTCAACCAAAGAAAGATGTTGGTCCTAAATTCCCTGATAATCCATAGAACAAGCTCGTAGCATATCCTCCAATGTCTGAATTGTTCGTTCTGACTGACCGTCTGATTGAGGATGAAAAGCTATACTAAAATTTAATTCAGTACCCAACGACTTCTGAAGGCCTTTCCAAAAGTTAGAAGTAAACCTGGGATCACGATTTGATACAATGGAGAGAGAAACCCCATGAAACCTGACTATCTCTTTAAGATACAAACGGGAAAGTTGATCAAGAGAGAAAGTATCTCGTATAGCAAGGAAATGGGCAGATTTGGTCAAGCGATCAACAATAACTCAGATTGCATTATTACCTCGAGATTTCTTCGGTAATCCAACAACAAAGTCCATGGATATATTCTCCCATTTCCACTCTGGCACTGGTAAAGGCTGAAGCATCCCTTTCGGTAACTACCGCTCTGCTTTAACCTGCTGATAAGTCAAACACTTCACAGTAAAAGCAGCAATATCTCTTTTCATTCCATCCCACCAGTAATACTCCCGCAGATCTCTATACATCTTAGTACTGCCCGGATGAACTGAAAACGGAGAACTATGAGCTTCACATAACAACTCTCTCTTCAACTGTGAATCACAAGGCACACACAATCTCTTCCCAAATCTCAAAACGCAATCATTATCAATGTTGAATTCAGGCAACTTACCTTTCTAAACCAGCTCTACCCTTTTCTGCAACTCACTGTCTTGCTTCTGTGCTTGCTTGATTCTATCTGATAGAGATGATCTCACTGATACCTGAAACAAAACAGAAGGACTTCCTGCACCAACAACTTCTATGCCAAAGTTCATCAAATCCTTGACCAAAGGATCACGTTCCAAACGCAACATTGTTAATGAAGCATTACTTTTTCGACTCAAAGCATCAGCCACTTTATTTGCTTTTCCCGGATGGTAATGAATTGTACAATCATAATCTTTCATTAATTCCAGCCATCTCCTTTGTCTCATGTTTAACTCTTTCTTAGTGAATATATACTTTAAACTTTTATGATCGGTATATATTTCACACTTTACTCCATACAAATGATGCCTCCAAAATTTTAAAGCAAAAACAATAGAAGCTAATTCAAAATCATGTGTAGGGTAATTTACCTCATGAGTTTTCAACTGTCGTGAAGCATAAGAAATTACCTGATCATTCTGCATTAGGACGCAACCAAGTCCTTTCAATGAAGCATCACTGTATATAACAAACTCACCATTCCTAGAAGGTAGTGCCAAAACTGGAGCATTCACCAATCATCTTTTCAATTCCTGAAAACAATCATCACATTCTTTTTTCCAGATAAACTTAACACCCTTCCGAGTTAGCTTAGTCATTGGACTAGATAACGGTGAAAAATTTCTAACAAACCTTCGGTAATAGCCCGCCAAACCAAGGAAGCTATGAATCTCGGTTATATTTGTGGGTCTTGGCCATTCTTCCACAACTTTTGTTTTTGCAGGATCAACAGTTATTCCATCTTTAGAAACAATGTGACCAAGGAAAAAATTTGTTGCAACCAAAACTCACACTTGCGGAATTTCCCATACAGTTTCTTTTATTTTAAGGTTTGCAAGATAACCCTTAAATGTTTTCCATGCTCCTCTTTACTTTTAGAAAACACCAAAATATCATCAATGAAAACCACCACAAACTTATCCAAGAACTCATGGAAAATTCTATTCATTAAGTCCATGAATACAGCAGGTGCATTGGTTAGCCCAAAAGGCATTACTACAAATTCATAATGGCCATATCTCGTACGGAATGCGGTCTTCGGAATATCTGCCTCCTTTACCTTCAACTGATGGTACCCCGATCTCAAGTCAATCTTTGAAAAAAACTGAGCTCCCTGGAGCTGATCAAACAAATCATCGATATGAGGCAAAGGATATTTGTTCTTAACAGTGATATTATTCAAGCCTCTATAATCAATGCAAAGTCTCATAGAACCATCTTTCTTTTTAACAAATAAAACAGGAGCACCCCATGGTGATGTGCTAGGTCTAATGAAACCTTTCTCTAATAAATCTTGCAATTGCTCCTTCAACTCTAAAAGTTTAATTTGTGCCATTCGATAAGGGGGTTTTGAAATTGGCTTAGCATCAGGAACTAAGTCAACAGTAAAATCAACTTCCCGATCTGGTATTATTCCAGGCAACTCATCAGGAAAAACATCAGGATACTCATTTACCACTGGCACATCATTAATCTGAACAGTTCCTTTATTTTCAACGACGTGTGCAAGGTAACATTCATTTCCAACTTTTACAAGTTTCTCGGCCTCTTGATATGTTATCAAAAGTAAGGGTTCATTCTTGTAAACAAACTGAAAGTCTTTCTGAAAAGAAACTTCTTTAGCTCTACAGTCAATCTTAGCATGGTAAATAGAGAGCCAATCCATACCCAGGATAACATCAAACTCTAATAGAGGTAGAACAATAAGGTTTGCAAGTAGGTTCTTTCCACAGATAAGGATTGGAAGATTCTTATAAATTCCTTTTGCCTCAACACTTCCCCCAGGTGTTTTTACCAAAAGTTCAGGAGTAATTTCTTGAGATGGTATTCCCATTTTACTAGAAAAGGTTTCAGAGATGAAAGAATATGTAGACCCCGAATCAAACAACACATTGGCATAATCTGAAAAAACAAAAAAAGTACCTGATACAACTTCATTTGATGGCCCGACATCTGCTGAAGTAGTTGCAAAGGATTTCACCACCCCTTTCTGCTTGTAGTCTAACTGCTTCCCATCACTCAAGCTCCTTGTCGGACACTCGTTTTCATAGTGTCCCATCTCATCGCACTTATAACATTTCACTAACTGTAAATCAAATTTGTTCTTACCTTCACCTTGATCCTTTTCAGTGAAATCACGAGCCTTATGTCCCATCTTACCACATCGGTAGCACTTCCCAGAACTCAGAAGACATTCCCCAGCATGCCTTTTGCTATATTTATCACTAACTGGAAACTTAGTTCTCTTACCATCAGACTTTTTTGAAGAATTCTTACCTTTCTCTTGCCACCTCGGTCTCTTCTTCTGCTTGTTGTTATAGAAAACTTGGTCATCAGCAAACTCCATTTCCACCTTCTCAGCACATCGAACAAGCTTTTCCTAACTTTTAAACTCTCGAGAAGCTAATGCCCTTCGGTATTTTGGCTTTAATCCTGAGTAAAAACGATTGATTTTACTATCAAGGTCTCGGATAAAATTTGGAGCATACCTTGCCAATCGAGTGAACCTTTCTTCATAGGCAGCCACTGAGTCTTCCTCTTGCCTTAATTCCAATAATTGATTTTCTATCCTAAGTCGAACAGCCTTAGGAAAATAATTCTCAAGAAACATACCTTTGAATTCATCCCAGTCAAGAGCATCAATCTCATCGGCATCCCTGATATTTTTAACCATAGACCACCACTGATCTGCTTCACCCTCCAAACGGTAAATAGCAAGACAAACCTTTTGATTGTCTGAACACCCCATGACATCAAAAATATTCTGCAGTGCTTTAATCCACCCTTCAGCTAGCACAGGGTCAGATGATCCTCTGAATGATGGTGGATGTTGCCTCATGAAATGTTCCACCACTGACATGTTCATCTGCGGTTGTTCTGGTTGATCTCGTGCATGGATACCACCGCCATTTATCGGTTGAGTCAACTGCGCCATTACTGCCACAAACTGTTCAGTTCCAATTCCGACCATTTCTGGATGCTAATTCGGAAGGTTATTTCCTTCAGTATGCCTTCCTAGCACTGCTTCCCTGTTTCCTCTTCGGAAAACCATTCTGAACAAACATGTCTTAGATGAAGCAACATGGTAATCTTTAAATGCTATATCATTCCAAAAAATATATTTTTGGATAATCATTTAATAGAATTCTAACTCCAAATGTTATCTAAACCGACCTCTGATACCAACTATAAGGCCCCAGCCTTAAACCTTACTTAATCTTGAGTTATTACAATATTACACATTGAGGATCTTTTCGGGTTTAGAGTTTTAGAGAATTAGATCATAAAACTTGCATTACATTCCACATATAAACAAAGTGGTTACATAAAGATAGTATTCTTAATTCTAATCAATGGAAACAAATTTAAAATAAAACATGGATTATTTCTTGACACATCCTTGACTCTATCATCTTATCATGTACCTTTCCCTTGACCTGTGAAAAACATTTCAAAAACTTGGCATGAGCATAAAAACTCAGTATGGGTTATAAAAACATGGAAAGGAAACATGGGTACATACATACATAAGAGTGAAATCATACATTACCCATAAAACATAATCACTTTAACATACCTCATCAAATCATGAATAAATCATAGAAATCATAAGACTTAAAGGTAACTTGAGGCATTCATAACATTCTTACGTAGGGAGTAACCCTCTTGGTTACGTTTGGAATAGCCATCATGATATATTCCCTAAAATCTCTTCGGAGAAACCTTAACGTTTCACTCCTTCGCGTTACCCAATGCATTTTAGAGCTATAACGGGCTCACCTGCCCTTAGTTTATCACGGAACCACCCGTCTTCATAATAATGCCCAAGAACCATAACATAATCATATCACATAAAACATGCATAAAGGAAACATAAAATTTCCACATTTCAATCAAGAGATATCAATACAACACATTGATATAAAAACATTATGAAAACCATTTTCAATACCAAAACAAAAGAAATGTAAAGCATGGTATTTATTTTTCTTTTAAAAAGAAGGTATGGCTTGTAGAGGAAGCCGAAACTCAAATAACGGTCACGACGGCGGAGAAGTCGTTGTCGCCGCATATGTACGACAAAAACATTCCCTTTTGTCGTTTAGTAAATGCTTCGTATAAAAAATATTCCTTTTGAATAAACGTAAAAGTCAAAGGGGTTTATACACCGTATAAAAGAATGTTGTGTATAAAATAAAATATGCCTCAACGAATGGAGATTGAGACGAAGTCCCATACCTCGTATCCGACTTGACCCGACCGTTCTTTAATCTCATGAATAATAAACTTCAGTTAATATCTACTTGCTTATGAATCTTTTTCAAGTTCATTATTCCTTTTATACCATGTTATGGACATCATGTAATCATTTACGTTAATATTGTTCATTTCGTCGGTATTTGGTTCTTAAGTCAAAAATAGACCTCTTACACTTACATGTTGTTAATTTGGTCAAAGTTTCATTATATCCAGAATGATATTAATGTTTTGGATAACCTATATATCATATATATTCAGCATATACATGTATTTATAATATTACATCACATTTAGAGATAAGAAATGAAATGCACCGTTCATGGAGACGGTAAGCCGTACGTACGCATGAACGCTACTTCTATTTCTATTTCGTATATTCTGGAATGGAATCATAATGATATAAGAGTATATTATAATTCCAGTATAATAACATATATAATATCATTAACTTTATCCTTTACACATCCCACATATGGTATTAACGAATCAAATCACTTTTAGGGGGCGGTAGTCCGCACTTCCTAAAATGAAGATATCGTGTTTACCCATAATGGAAACCATAAAGGTATGACCAAAAAGAAAAAAACAGAAGCTTAAGGAAAACATAAACATATTATATATCATATATAAAAATAGTGACATCATAATGGACACCTTTGGAGGTGTTAAATGAGTATTGAACAATCATCGTTTCGGGAGGCAGAATTTCACCATCCACGGAAACCGTATGTTCTTTAACCATTTGATGTAGTTGTGTGAGAGTGTAGCTAAAATACATCATATAACAACATCCTAGTATATTGAAGATACTGGTTTTGTTACAAAAGAAGTAAATAAAAAGAGTTTAGGGGGTTGGAGAAGCAAAATAAAACAAATGAACACGAGAGAAAGAATTACCTTTAAAAGTGTAACTCCTTTTGATTTGAGCCTAAAGGCTTCCTTTGAAAGGTTTCTGCCCAAGGGGAATCCTCTACGATGAGGAGAGGGATGAGGAGAGAGTAAATGGGCAGGGGTTGGCCGAGCCAAAGACTTGAGGATTGTGTGAAATGAGGTAGAGGTGGGGGCCTTTTATAAGAGGAGAGGAGGGGCACTTTAGGAAAGTAAATAAATATTACTTTATTTGAAAATGTGTTTCGGTTTTAAAAGGTCTCACATTGATAGAATTCGTGGATAAGGTGATAAGGGTTCTAAATCCCCTCATCAAATTGGTTTTGGACATGTGTAGTTTATAGATTTTACATTATCTTTCTATTTTATTTAAATCGTCAAATAATGATGTCATCGCTGCATCATTATTATGTCATACATAATTAAATTTATTTAATGTCTAAAAATTATAAATAAAATACTATGATATATTTAATCTTTTTATCTTTCCAATGACTATTTATAATCAAAATTTGGACTTGTATAACCCCACGCAAAAATTGTTTTCGTAAAACATATTATGTTTGTGTCATTTTCACTTTAACATTAAATAAAAAGTAATTTATGTCATTTCCCAACAAAAGTGGATCCATGGGGTCCCCAAGTTGACCCATGGCATGTCATGGTCGGCCATGACACAACCAATGAGGTAGGGACATGTGTCTAGGTCGTTTCATTTTATTAAAGCATTATTTATACCTTAAACTACCATAATTACCACTAATCGTGATTAAGAACTTAATAAGTACTATTCACCAAAAAATTTATTTTAATCTCATTGAACCACATTTTACTTCTTAATGACAACCATGTATGTCAGATTTTCAAAATTCAGTACACATTAGTGGTAAACTTTCATTTAACTGAAAAATCATTTTGCTTGATTACCACTTAGTGGTTTCACTATTCATCAAAAATTGAAGTTTTTCAGAAAATTACCAAAAAATCACCCTAAGATATACTTGATATTCCGAAATCAAAAATGAAGTCCATTTTACAAAATTCAAATCATATAAGTCACATTAATTAATTCATTAATTAATTTCCACTGCCAGAGCAAATAGCGTGTTTTTACAAAACAATAAGTATTAAAAGATTGACACCAGTTTAATTCTAATTTCAAAGTGAAATTGATTCCAATGAACACCATTGGATAAAATGGTAAAAATATATTCTAATTTCACTTCAAAACCAATTCAAAACATGATCTAATCATATAAATAAATTAGATTAAAAAGCAGTTTTGATGTAAAATGCAGTATTTTTCACTATTCATTAAAAAAATGAACATTGTCAGAAAAATACCAAAAATTCACACAAGGTAAATTTTGATGTCCCAATCATAAAGAATAAGTTTATTTTGACAAACATAGTTTATAAAATTGTCAAAATATAGATTCAAAAATGGTTTTCCATCAAAAGGCACTAAAACAATCTTTTAAGAATATTAGTGTATTCCATGCATAGGATTGTATTTATTTTCATTTTAAGCCTCTATAACACTATCTTAATCATTAATAGACATAGATAAAAATATCTATTATTCATTACTTACTTGGGATGTTACAATAACCATACTCATTTCCCCCTGAACTACACTAAAAAACCATTCTACAATAAATCAATTACTCACCCAAATATTATATTGCACCATCTGTGCCACACCACATCACACAAAAATTTCAACAATTGTGCCACCATAAAAAAATATAACATATTTATATTCAAAAAGTATCCATTCCATAATTCAACTTTTGAATTTATTGGCTATCAGAGAAATAAGGTTATCCTTGGGTATCCATTAATTTTATATGTATATGTTGTTAACCATTTTCGTGTGGATGAATTATCCAATAAAAAACATCATTTATTCCCTAGAACACTATGTGCCCAAACAAAGACATCCAAAAACCATGAGTTTATATGGATTATTTTACCATAAAAAAAATAATATCAAAAATATTATATAATAGAAGCATGCACCACTTTTTCAAAGCCCCTATATATTTATTTGAATCATATCCAATTATCTTTATTTATTTGTAATTTTGATATATTCACAAATGAAAACATCATACACCAACCCCAAATGACACAAAAACTAACTATATTTGATGTGATCCATAACTAAAATTATAAACGATAAAAACATCTTTATTGATCTAAAGCATGGAGTGAATATACATCATAAAAAACACCATGTAGAATTAGATCAAAGCCCACAATACAAACACATGACTCCTCAGAATGAAAGGATCTTGGGAATGCCCTATATTAAGGGAATATAAAAATTCACAGAGAACAAGGAGCCTCATATTTCAAAATTATAGATCATATATAAATAATAATAATTGTCTTAAAATCAATTTAATTCATATCTTGGCCAATACCACGTAGTTTGGGAATTTATAGGTCTCTGAAATTTTTATGATATTAATGATATGATTCATAGCCCTTGAAATGGCTTCAAAAAAATATGAAAATTTTCTTAAAATAATTTTACATCAAATAAAATATTAAAAGAGGGAGACATTAAAATTTGAAGAAGCTTTTATTTACACAAACTATCAAAAATGAATCACCATTGTATGAATCCCTACTAGGTTTCACTGATTCTCATAATAGATTTTTCTCACCATTAGATGAACTACTAGTGGTTGAGTCACTAGTTGGTTAATCACTATCGCAAGAGCTACCGATGAATGATTCCTTTTTTGGTGACTCACCATTGAATTAACTATCATGGGATGAGAAACTGTTTCCTGACTCCCTATTGGATGAGCTACCATTTGACAACTCACCACTAGTGACCTACCGCCGCGAGTCACTATTGTGACTCAATTAAATTACCTAACATCTCCACCTAATAGTAGATGATTTCCCATCATGACTCACTTTTATGACATACCAGTCCTACCTCACCATTAAGGAAACTAGATTTTGAAATACTCTGGAAATGAGTTATCATAACCTCATAGAACACTCCAAAATCCAGATTTTCATTATTTAATAGACCAAAGAAGTCCCAAAAATTACATAAGAAACCTCTAAAGCTAGGATATGCCTTTATAATTGAAATCCAAACTACAAAGGAAATGAGAGTTCTGAATAACAACATCATGAGATATCTCTATAGGATCTCGCAACACATTAAACACAAATATCGAAATAAATGGTCTATGACAAACCACCGTATGTTTTCTGAAATATGGAGTGAATCCTCAACATCCAAGAAGACCTCCTCTGACATGTATTATCCAAACCAACCAAAAGACACACCAAAAAAGCACACGAACCACATTTTCCTAACACTCAAATCATAGAATTTTGTTCTCCATTTAAAGGTTCAATCTTCTCTGGGTGGCACTGACTCACTCAGAAATGTTTAATCTAATATAAATTGATATGTCTTGATTAAGAATTGGTTCCACCCCTATTAATTTTCAATGAATTTATAACATATTATAGATAAAAAACTCATATTATAATCATCATGATTCAATCCTTGACTCACAAGAGAGAATATAATAAAAAACACAGAACAACCCCAGGTACTGGGCAAGCATATGTGTTTCTCACACCCATGCACAATCATCCATAAAACTATTCCCTCACAACACACAATTAAAACGGGTGGTCCTCCCAAACAAAAAATTATCCTGATGATACATGATCTCTGATATTTACTCCATATATTTCATTTCGTATTCGATGTCAAACCATCCCTAGTCTATGACATGAGAGTCTTCATGATTAAATCAGGAAAGCTAAAAGATGTGAATGTCATCTTGGATCCTCTCCAACTATAGTGGAAGTGCTGATTGGTACTCCATAATACCAACTAGTCCCAACACCTCCAATGGTCTGATAGACCTCATTGAAATATGTCTCTATTTTTCAAGACTATAATTCCCACGTTGAGTGTAACCCTTCAATAATACATGCCCCCATCATTAAACTGCAACGTTCTCCTTCTATGATTAGTAGAGTACTTATGTAGGGAATGCTTTTCCTACATCCTTACATAAATGTTCTAAACATTCTTAGTCCTACCTGGAAGTACCTTTGGGCCATGAATAGTTGTCTCCCCAACCTATGTCAAGCACCCTGGTGAACGACGGGTCCTTCCATACGAAGATTAAAATGGATCCACAGTAATGGAATTTTTATTGTTATTATTATAATTAAACTAATATAAGGTTATGTTTCACCCACAAGACCTACTAAATTCTAAGATGCATGTTAGAAACCTATGTTCTATAATCCGGATAGTCCGTACTATCTTCCCATCAGTTTTGAGGTGGAATGTAATGATGATGTGTAACTGAATTATAAAAGCAAGCTGCAATCCCATAAAGACTCATGAAGTAAAACATGTATCCCAATTTGAAGCAACAGATCTCAATACTCAATGCAGATACACCACCTCATTTACATAGATATTTTCCCTGGCATCCATTATGCCAGTCTCCCTGATCGATAAGAAGCTCACCTATTTTGGGAGATGATCAAATACTTCCCAGATTGAATCATATACTCCCTAATACATGGGTAACCCAATGATGGAATCAATTAAGATGTCTTACCACATACCCTTGGGGATATTTAAGGGATGAAAAAAACCACTACGAACTATTTACATAGCCTTAAACTATTGGAACACTATGGACATCGCCATAAACTTCACCACTTCTTGTTTCATCCCTAGCCTCCAAAATTTCATCCTCAAACAATGTTACATCTTGAAAATTACTAGGATTTATTATAAAGGTGATATATGAGACTCACAAAGTACATACATGTTAATTACCGCCAAAAAAATCATTCATGGATCAAAATAATTTTCTGACAATCCGCCGACAATCCGTTAAGATCATCACCATGGTTAAATTGATCATGCATCACATATACCTCTGAACCTCCCCGCTATGACTTCCCCAGCTATTGCATCATATTATAATTCAGTGTCTTCTGATATAAATAGAATCATCCTATATCCATTCCAACATAAATGTGGAATGATTCCAATTCAAATATTTCCTTCAAAGAATCAATATATTCATAATCTACCTTTTTTTGTTACTTCATTCTCAAGGCATTGGACCAAAAAATTTCATTTCATGAGGAGTAAAATATATCAAAATCATTTTCCTATAGAAGCTCCATCCATATTCATTGTTGCAACTACATATATCATTGGGAAAAGTTATAACTAAAAATATTGTTATCTGTGATGACAACAAAGAACTTCACAATGAGGTAATACTGCCCCAACTTCATCACAAATACAACTAAAACCAACTCCAGATCATGTGTGGTAAAGTTACATTCATGGGGACGTAACATCCTAAACAAAAAATATATAACTCCATTATGCTACATTAGAAAACATCCTAATCCCATAGGGGAAGCATCAAAAAACAACTAGAACATCACCCCTTCTTTTGGAAAATATATCACTATATCACTAACCATCTTCCCCATCAAATAGCTAAATTCTACTTGGCAATGCCCAACCAACAAAAATTCCAAGCCTTTTCTAGTTAGAGTTATAAAAAAACCTATAAATCGAGGAAAATCAGGTAGAAACCATTCATTATACCCTTCCATAGAGAGAAATATATGAACTAATTCCACACTCATGGGTGTTTCCCAAGGAAAAACTATCTCATAATTTTTTGGGTCCACTAATACACCTGACTGAGAGACAACATTCCAATGTAAATACACCTCATACATCCAGACCCTAAACTAGGAAAACATTCCATAAAGATGGTAGCATTGAAGGACCTAAAAGATAGTACTAATATTTTTGTATGACCATATTATATCATCTATTATATCAACATTTAATCAATGAATATGTTGAAGAGTTTTTCTAGGAACGCATTATAGATGGAGTTCATAAGCCCCATGAACACGACAAGTGAATGTGTAAAACATAGAGGAATGAATACGAAGTCGATGTGCCCTTACCAACATCTGAAAGCATGCTTCAGTATATCTACCTCCATCACCATTAACTAGTGATATCCATATTGTAGATCAAAAAATATAAAATCAACACACCCCTCTAATGTTGTTGAAAATATCTTCTATTCTTGGAAGATTCTATAATTTATTGATTATTTCATTATTAAACATTCTATAGTCTATACACAACCATAGACCAACATATTTCATCATTGTTAATAAAACTAGAGCTCCTCATAGAGGCACATTGGGTGTGATAAATACATTTTTCATTATGTCATCTATTATAATCCTCAACTCTAACAAAATAGAAGCTTCCAAATGATAAGGAGCCATCAAAATCAAAAAAGAACTATGATGGTGGTCTATCCAAAACATGACATCATGTTGATGAAGGTAACATCACAAAATCCTCTGAAAAAACATCCCAAAAATCCACATCAACCCTAGGCACAACAGTTTCCACTAATCCAACTCGAAACACATCCAACAATGAAGGATGAGGCTCCACGTGCCTACTCTCCAACAAACAACTCCACTACCTATTAAAAAACACATACATGAAATTTATGTTTTAAAACAAAAACATTCAATGGAAGCACTTGATAATGACATGCATTGAATAAAACCATCATATGTATAGAATAACATTTTATTGATGCATGTATAGATGAAAAATCTCCCAACATGACTGATGTGGTACAATCATCATTTTACATCATAGAAAAACATCAAATGACATGGTCACAAGTTTGGATAGTGTACTAAATAATTAATGAATTGGAATTAAATACACATATAATCCCTAATTATGTCATAGAAAATGAGATAAAAATTACTGTAAAACTATTGAATTAGACAAATCACATGCAAGACTACTAAAGAAATTGATCTTACCTTGAATGATCTCTGGAGATACAGGAACTACATTATATGTTTTTTGTAACCGAAAACACCTAGATCCTCTATGCTTTTCCTTATGACCACATCCATGACCATGCCCTGGTAAAGGTCCCATGGGAATAACTTTTGGTCAGGCTCTACCTTCTTCGTCTGCCCTCGCTGGAGCATGAACCGGCTTTCCCTACAACTAAATTGACTTTGTAAAAAACTACATATGAGGATGGTGTGGAACCTATCCAACTCCACCATGATAAGCATGAATGGACACTTTATACTGGTCCTAAATATGACCATTTAATCCAAAAAAGAATCACATTGGACCCAAAACTACGAGAAGGGTGTGAGGACCAGATAGTCGAAATGGAAACTATGGAGGTCGACCCCCCACTGATTAAAACCTCGAAGGCACTAGAACCACATACCTTCTTCTGGTAACCCTGCCTCTCTATGAAAACTGATCACTCCCTTATCAAAATAGAAATCCACTTGAGTGCATCAACATTATTATCATCTCTATCATCTAGACCTCCAATTACTATGACAACAAAAAGTGGGTAACTGCGTAGTGGATTGAAAGATGAAGTGCCTCCTCTGGAAATCTCACATGAGAATATTCATCTAGGATGGGATCTGAGGATAATGAAGGAGATACTGGAACATAATCCCATGTTCTCATACCAAAATACTCATTTGATGGAGGGAGTGTAACTCCAACATATTCATAGCCTTCATGGTTGATGAAAAGAATTATTCTCGGTTATCCTTCTCAAAATCTACCAATAAAACGTCAGTGTCCTCCCCCAGGTTCAATATCCATCATTCCCATCTAGATCACCATATCCGGTTCACTATCAAAGGAACCTTGTAATACATTGGATCCTTAAATAAACATTATGTGATCTCATTCTCCTCAATAAATCTCTCCATTTCAATGCCGGATGCAATATCTTCGAACTTTCTCCTTGTTTTCCACTAGAAATAACATAACATTCTCAGCCACTGGTCATCCTCCCCCATAGTATCAACCCTTACCCAATAATCTAGTTCATCCTGATAGGTCTAAACATTCAGATCCACATATGGATGATGGCCAGGTTCCATTGATGAAAATGTTAGAAATGATTTCTAATGACTATTATGTATAATATTATATATAGGATTCATTCAAACCCATTTCACACATTTCATTATCAATTGAATATTACCGAATACAACTTACATTAGACAATAAAACAAGTCATTATAATGAAGGTACCTTTCCCAAGGCCACTACCCTACAAATGGTGTAGACCCACATGTCAAGAAATAATCCATGTTTTATTTTAAATTTGTTTCCATTGATGAGAATTAAGAATACTATCTTTATGTAACCACTTTGTTTATATGTGGAATGTAATGCATGTTTTATGATCTAATTCTCTAAAACTCTAAACCCGAAAAGATCCTCAATGTGTAATATTGTAATAACTCAAGATTAAGTAAGGTTTAAGGCTGGGGCCTTATAGTTGGTATCAGAGGTCGGTTTAGAAAACATTAGGAGTTAGAATTCAATTAAATGATTATCCAAAAATATTTTTTTTGGAATGATATAGCATTTAAAGATTACCATGTTGCTTCATCTAAGACATGTTTGTTCAGAATGGTTTTCCGAAGAGGAAACAGGGAAGCAGTGCTAGGAAGGCATACTGAAGGAAATAACCTTCCGAATTAGCATCCAGAAATGGTCGGAATTGGAACTGAACAGTTTGTGGCAGTAATGGCGCAGTTGAATCAACCGATAAATGGAGGTGGTATCCATGCACGAGATCAACCAGAACAACAGCAGATGAACATGTCAGTGGTGGAACATTTCATGAGGCAACATCCACCATCATTCAGAGGATCATCTGACCCTGTGCTAGCTGAAGGGTGGATTAAAGCACTGGAGAATATTTTTGATGTCATGGGGTGTTCAGACAATCAAAAGGTTTGTCTTGCTATTTACCGTTTGGAGGGTGAAGCAGATCAGTGGTGGTCTATGGTTAAAAATATCAGGGATGCCGATGAGATTGATGCTCTTGACTGGGATGAATTCAAAGGTATGTTTCTTGAGAATTATCTTCCTAAGGCTGTTCGACTTAGGATGGAAAATCAATTATTGGAATTAAGGCAAGAGGAAGACTCAGTGGCTGCCTATGAAGAAAGGTTCACTCGATTGGCAAGGTATGCTCCAAATTTTATCCGAGACCTTGATAGTAAAATCAATCGTTTTTACTCAGGATTAAAGCCAAAATATCGAAGGGCATTAGCTTCTCGAGAGTTTAAAAGTTATGAAAAGCTTGTTCGATGTGCTGAGAAGGTGGAAATGGAGTTTGCTGATGACCAAGTTTTCTATAACAACCAGCAGAAGAAGAGACCGAGGTGGCAAGAGAAAGGTAAGAATTCTTCAAAAAAGTCTGATGGTAAGAGAACTAAGTTTCCAGTTAGTGATAAATGTAGCAAAAGGCATGCTGGGGAATGTCTTCTGAGTTCTGGGAAGTGCTACCGATGTGGTAAGATGGGACATAAGGCTCGTGATTGCACTGAAAAGGATCAAGGTGAAGGTAAGAACAAATTTGATTTATAGTTAGTGAAATGTTATAAGTGCGATGAGATGGGACACTATGAAAACGAGTGTCCGACAAGGAGCTTGAGTGATGGGAAGCAGTTAGACTACAAGCAGAAAGGGGTGGTGAAATCCTTTGCAACTACTTCAGCAGATGTCGGGCCATCAAATGAAGTTGTATCAGGTACTTTGTTTGTTTTTTCAGATTATGCCAGTGTGTTGTTTGATTCGGGGTCTACATATTCTTTCATCTCTGAAACCTTTTCTAGTAAAATGGGAATACCATCTCAAGAAATGACTCCTGAACTTTTGGTAAAAACACCTGGGGGAAGTGTCGAGGCAAAAGAAATTTATAAGAATCTTCCAATCCTTATCTGTGGAAAGAACCTACTTGCAAACCTTATTGTTCTACCTCTAGTAGAGTTTGATGTTATCCTGGGTATGGATTGGCTCTCTATTTACCATGCTAAGATTGACTTTAGAGCTAAAGAAGTTTCTTTTCAGAAAGACTTTCAGTTTGTTTACAAGAATTAACCCTTACTATTGATAACATATCAAGAGGCCGAGAAACTTGTAAAAGTTGGAAATGAATGTTACCTTGCACACGTCGTTGAAAATAAAGGAACTGTTCAGATTAATGATGTGCCAGTGGTAAATGAGTATCCTGATGTTTTTCCTGATGAGTTGCCTGGAATAATACCAGATCGGGAAGTTGATTTTACTGTTGACTTAGTTCCTGATGCTAAGCCAATTTCAAAACCCCCTTATCGAATGGCACAAATTAAACTTTTAGAGTTGAAGGAGCAATTGCAAGATTTTTAGAGAAAGGTTTCATTAGACCTAGCACATCACCATGGGGTGCTCCTGTTTTATTTGTTAAAAAGAAAGATGGTTCTATGAGACTTTGCATTGATTATAGAGGCTTGAATAATATCACTGTTAAGAACAAATATCCTTTGCCTCATATCGATGATTTGTTTGATCAGCTCCAGGGAGCTCAGTTTTTTTCAAAGATTGACTTGAGATCGGGGTACCATCAGTTGAAGGTAAAGGAGGCAGATATTCCGAAGACCGCATTCCGTACGAGATATGGCCATTATGAATTTGTAGTAATGCCTTTTGGGCTAACCAATGAACCTGCTGTATTCATGGACTTAATGAATAGAATTTTCCATGAGTTCTTGGATAAGTTTGTGGTGGTTTTCATTGATGATATTTTGGTGTTTTCTAAAAGTAAAGAGGAGCATGGAAAACATTTAAGGGTTATCTTGCAAACCTTAAAATAAAATAAACTGTATGGGAAATTCCGCAAGTGTGAGTTTTGGTTGCAACAAATTTTTTCCTTGGTCACATTGTTTCTAAAGATGGAATAACTGTTGATCCTGCAAAAACAAAAGTTGTGGATGAATGGCCAAGACCCACAAATGTAACCGAGATTCATAGCTTCCTTGGTTTGGCGGGCTATTACCGAAGGTTTGTTAGAAATTTTTCACCGTTATCAAGTCCAATGACTAAGCTAACTCGGAAGGGTGTTAAGTTTATATGGACAAAAGAATGTGATGATTGTTTTCAGGAATTGAAAAGATGATTGGTGAATGCTCCAGTTTTGGCACTACCTTCTAGGAATGGTGAGTTTGTTATATACAGTGATGCTTCATTGAAAGGACTTGGTTGCGTCCTAATGCAGAATGATCAGGTAATTGCTTATGCTTCACGACAGTTGAAAACTCATGAGGTAAATTACCCTACACATGATTTTGAATTAGATGCTATTGTTTTTGCTTTAAAAATTTGGAGGCATCATTTGTATGGAGTAAAGTGTGAAATATATACCGATCATAAAAGTTTAAAGTATATATTCACTCAGAAAGAGTTAAACATGAGACAAAGGAGATGGCTGGAATTAATCAAAGATTATGATTGTACAATTCATTACCATCCGGGAAAAGAAAATAAAGTGGCTGATGCTTTGAGTCGAAAAAGTAATGCTTCATTAACAATGTTGCGTTTGGAACGTGATCCTTTGGTCTAGGATTTGATGAACTTTGGCATAGAAGTTGTTGGTGCAGGAAGTCCTTCTGTTTTGTTTCAGGTATCAGTGAGATCATCTCTATCAGATAGAATCAAGCAAGCACAGAAGCAAGACAGTGAGTTGCAGAAAAGGGTAGAGCTGGTTTAGAAAGGTAAGTTTCCTGAATTCAACATTGATAATGATTGCGTTTTGAGATTTGGGAAGAGATTGTGTGTGCCTTGTGATTCACAGTTGAAGAGAGAGTTGTTATATGAAGCTCATAGTTCTCCGTTTTCAGTTCATCCGGGCAGTACTAAGATTTATAGAGATCTGCGGGAGTATTACTGGTGGGATGGAATGAAAAGAGATATTGCTGATTTTACTGTGAAGTGTTTGACTTATCAGCAGGTAAAAGCAGAGCGGTAGTTACCGAAAGGGATGCTTCAGCCTTTACCAGTGCCAGAGTGGAAATGGGAGAATATATCCATGGACATTGTTGTTGGATTACCGAAGACATCTCGAGGTAATAATGCAATCTGAGTTATTGTTGATCGCTTGACCAAATCTGCTCATTTCCTTGCTATACGAGATACTTTCTCTCTTGATCAACTTTCCCGTTTGTATCTTAAAGAGATAGTCAGGTTGCATGGGGTTTCTCTCTCCATTGTATCAAATCGTGATCCCAGGTTTACTTCTAACTTTTGGAAAGGCCTTCAGAAGTCGTTGGGTACTGAATTAAATTTTAGTATAGCTTTTCATCCTCAATCAGACGGTCAGTCAGAATGAACAATTCAGACATTGGAGGATATGCTACGAGCTTGTTCGATGGATTATCAGGGAATTTGGGACCAACATCTTTCTTTGGTTGAATTTTCATATAATAACAGTTTCCATTCCAGTATACAGATGGAACCATTTCAGGCATTATATGGGAAGCGGTGTCGAACTCCAGCTTTCTGGGATGAAGTGGGTGAAAGGAAGTTGATGGGACCAGAATTGGTAGAAGAGATGGCAGAAAAAGTTCAGCTGATTCAGAAACACATGAGAACAGCTCAGAGCAGGCAGAAGAGTTATGCGGATAACCGGAGGAAGGATCTATCTTTCGAGGTAGGTGATCATGTTTTTCTCAAGGTTTCTCCTTAGAAATGTGTGATAAGATTTGGTAAGAAAGGAAAGCTGAGTCCAAGGTTCATTGGACCATACGAAATTCTGGAGAGAGTTGGATAAGTTGCATACCGAGTGGCTTTACCTCCGAGTTTATCTCAGGTAAACAATGTTTTTCACGTTTCGATGTTGAGAAAGTATATGCCAGATCCATCTAATGTTTTGAGTCCAGAGGTAGTTCAGCTGGAAGAGAACCTATCTTATGAGGAACAACCGGTCCAGATTCTTGACCACAGGGAGCAAGTGTTACGGAATAAGGTGATTAAGCAGATAAGGTTTTGTGGAAAAACCAAATGATTTAAGAGGCAACATGGGAATCTGAAAATGCAATGAGGGATAAGTACCCCCATTTATTTGATAAGTAAATAAATTGCGGGGACGCAATTTTCTAAAGGGGGGAAGGATGTAACATCCCAAGTAATTAATGAATAATAGATATTTTTTTCTATGTCTATTAATGATTAAGATAGTGTTATAGAGGCTTAAAATGAAAATAAATACAATCTTATGCATGGAATACACTAATATTCTTAAAAGATTGTTTTAGTGCCTTTTGATGGAAAACCATTTTTGAATCTATATTTTGACAATTTTATAAACTATGTTTGTCAAAATAAACTTATTCTTTATGATTGGGACATAAAAATTTACCTTGTGTGAATTTTTTGTATTTTTCTGACAATGTTCATTTTCTTAATGAATAGTGAAAAATACTGCATTTTACATCAAAACTGCTTTTTAATCTAATTTATTTATATGATTAGATCATGTTTTGAATTGGTTTTGAAGTGAAATTAGAATATATTTTTACCATTTTATCCAATGGTGGTCATTGGAATCAATTTCACTTTGAAATTAGAATTAAACTGGTGTCAATCTTTTGATACTTATTGTTTTGTAAAAACACGCTATTTGCTCTGGCAGCGGGAATTAATTATTGAATTAATTAATGTGACTTATATGATCTTCCATGGCATATGTCACATACCAATATCACCCTATAGTATTTACCTACTAACACATGACCTCATCAATGATTCTAACTCTAAACTACATCATATATGCCAACAATATCCATGTGATATCATTATTTCATGAACACCTCCCTCCAATTATGCCCCACCTAAGCTAGAAAAGGAGAATGATAGATAATGAAACCTAAGTACCACCTCCAATTGGCCTATGTGTGGTGACTAGCAGCATGTGTATTAAAATATCAGAAAATATGATGTATTACACTTTTTATTCCAAAATATATCATGATATAAGATGTATAAACCTAAAAGAAACTCTAAGACAAATATATTAAATAAATACCAAACCATCCCACATGCATGTTAAAAATTAAACTGCTAAAAATCTTAATAAAACCCAAAGTAAGTAAAACAAAGACTATGTAATGAAATAAAAATATCCCCAAAATTGATGAAATTAATGCCAAGAATAGTCCCCATAGTCTTCCAGGAAATGTAAAAATATCTTTAAATATGAAGGGTTATCATAAAATTATACTCAGTTGGAAAAACCAAATTCTATAACGAACAACTAACAAAATAATGTTAATTCTCTCATGGGAAAACAAAAGAATCCAAAAACGCGTAACATGGTATAATATCCAACCAATCCTCCAAAAAATTACTCTAAAAAAATAATGCTTTTCATGTAATGTAATATAGTAATCACATCGATATTAGGGTTCCCCGCAACACTTTAACACTAATTAGATACTCTCACACTCTAATGGAAAACATCATGTCATTCTCACCTATTCGGAAACTACCACATCAAAACCCACCCAGACACATCTAATACTCAAAGATTGTCTTATAACTTAGGAAAATGAATCTCATCACATCTTGACCACACAAACCTATGCTTTATAACCATATCTCAATAGTAGACTATTGATATAAGAACCATGTCATGTCTCAAAAATTACTATGAAAGAACCACAAAACTCACCCATAAGACACATGTGGATCTATAACACATCTCATCAAAGACAACATTGAAATCAAAAATCACCTGCAGACACCTAGTCACCAAAAATGACACCTTCCAAAAGCATCAAATGCCTTCACTACTTGGAATAGGGATCAGGGAAGTGCAACTCGCAAAAAATCCATCCACCCACCGAGATGTTTTGGAAAGAATCCCTCCTCCATAACAATGGCGGTTTTCAGAACATAATTCACAACTATGGTGGGATGAGTATATAAATAAAAAGAAATTACATTTATATATATATATAGTATCAAGAAATGAAGCTCAAAATTTGGGTTCTCAATCAAATAATCAAGAACCACTAAATAATACCAAATTTTATGCTATCACTAAATGCATTTATTAGTGATTTTCACTTCAAATGTTGATAAATCAATGTCGATTTGAAACAAAATTGAACTCCATTCAGGCCCCCAAAGAATATAATTAATGAAATATCATTATTTATTAATTATTTATTAATTTATTCCATCGATATCCGAGAAAAACATATATACACCACACAAAAATCTAGAGAGAAAAAGTCACATAGAGGATGAATGACTAGATTAATCTAAGCTACATTATATTTCCTCTTCATTTAACACACACTAATGTCATAAATTAACTAATTTTGAGACACTGAGTGGATATTTTGTCATTCTACTCAATGATAAACTCTAGGGTAATTACCTATACTAACCACCACCATTCATAAAATTTGTTCTACCCAATCTTTCCTTTAAAAAGAACAAAACCCAATCCTACAACCACACATAGAATGAACCTTCATCATAACCATACTCAGCAGCCCACTACAAAATAATAAGCATCCATTTGACATACAATAAATCTATTAACCTATGATTCCATTACACCACTCAAGCAACCCCACATCACACAACCAATCCCACAACCGTACTACACCATAATATCAAAAACATATTCAGATATAATAAGGATTTCTTATTTAATTCCTCATGTCAATTTAGGGGTTGTGACAAATCATGATTTTCCTGGGGAATCTGTTTATTATCCATGTATAAATGGTCTAACAGTTTCTACATTGAAACATTCAAAAATGAAAAAACATCATTAATTAAATTGATCCTTATTTTCACAAATATAGACCCCCAATGGATAATATTTTCAGTTGATAATTAGTCCATAAAAAAACTATATCAACAAAAAAATGATAAAGGAAAACAATTAATCACTTTTTACAAGCCCGATTATATTTATCTTAAAAAAATCATGTATATTTATTTATTTTGAAATATTCTGTTATTACAAAGGAATTCATCATATTCCCATCATGCATGTACAAAAAGTAAAGAGAGATGAAGGGATCCATACCTCAATGAGTGTGCAATAAGAAACTACTTATTGTGCAAGGATATGAGGTGAACAGGAAGATGAAAAAACTACAAGGACAACACATTCCATGACCGATTCACATACACGTGACTCCAAAGGAAGAAAGGTTTTGGGAAAACCCCATATCAATAGAAATTGAAAATTCAAATAGAATAATGAGAATCGTATTTCAAAAGGAAAGAACAAATACGAATGGGAAGAAAATTTTATAGGCTATTAAAGATGAATCTTGACCAGGGAAATGTGATTTAGCAATTTATAAGTATCCGAGATTTTTAGGGAATTAATTCTATGATCCATTGGCCTTGAAACAACATTGAAAAAATAAATATAGTCTTAAAATAATTTTACATAAAAGGATACATTAAATGGGAGAAACATGAAAATTTTGAAGTAAACTATAATTTTTTTAAAAAAATTAAATGAATCTTTATTGGGCGAGTCATCATTGGGAGTCAAAAAATGTGAATCATGGTGTGACTCACCATTAGACGAGCATCCGGTGGACGAGTCTCCACTGTTTGAATCACCATTGGATGAGCTAACAGTGGATGAGTCTGCATTGGGTGACTTGACACTAGACGAGCTACCTGTGGATAAATCACTTTTGGGTGACTCATTGTTGGATGAGCTACCATCAGAGTACTCAATGTTGATGACCTACTATCATGAGTCACCTTTGTGAATCCCTGGAAAGTCGTACCATCTCCACCTACCTTAGATGAGTCATTATCCGTACTCACTTGAACGACCTACCAAACACAAGGAACCATATGAAAAATAAATATTTGACAAACACTTTAATTGAGTAATCATGTACTCCTAGAAAAATCCAAACCAAGGAATTTCAAAATGAAGAGGACCAGAGTGCTCTGAATCATTACAAATAAGATTTAAGATGTTAGAGAAGAGTGGTAATTTATCTGTAATGTGGTATCTATATAGAGACCCGAAGCCTGACGTACATGGACATTACATTACTTTTGCGGAATACTTAGTACATAACAAAAACACACACACAAGGATCATAATAGTTTAGTGTATTTGGAAACTCGGAACGTAGTCTTCTAATCGTGGTGAAAGATCTTCAATATCTCCCATAAAGATCTTCCCTTTTTTTACCTAAAACCTTTCTTTATATCCTGGGGAAAAGAAAACATAAAAGGGTGAGCTCAAATGCTCAGTAAGGGTATACAAAAGAAAAATCAATCACATCATATTCATAAGAACATAACTTTTTGGAAATCTTAACCTACAAAAGAGAGCATAATATCTTAACATGGAACAAATCATAGAAGTGAAAATGAGATCCCCATAATCATATCATAAAACTTGAAACTTTGTGGAATGCACACATAATCATGGAAAATCATTTCTTGTTAGTCATGACTCATTGCCAAGACTATCTTAGTGGACAAAGTCCCTTTCTGAACCGAGTTCACTCCTCGTTTCAGTCTTGTATCACTGAATCAAAATAACCTTCCGTTCCAGCCATGTCTATCTCATGAGATATAAAATCTTTACCCAATGCATTGGAGGGAGATATAGGTCCCACCCATCTTATAATGAATCCTTTCTTATGTGTGCCACATAATCATAAATCATACATCATCGTATAACACATGTAACAAAAATGGGATTCTTGAAACATCATGACATCATAAAACAAATCATATAAGGTAAAGAAATTCATAAAAATAATACCATCACAACATGATCAAATCAATGTAATATTATGGATAAAAACATAACCCTTTATTATCTTAGATGGAAAATAATTTTGATAAAACTCTTGAACTCCATTCTTGAGGAAAATATCCTTTCTTCTTCAAAAACATTTTTCCTTTCTTAACATGTTATACAACATTAAAATAAAAGAAGTTGATTAAAAATAAACTTGAAAACTTGTAAAGGAAGATTCTTGTAAACAATGTTTTAAAAATACATTCATGCCGTATAAGTTAAAAAGAAAACATTCTTCTCGTACTTTTGTCGGAAAAGTCAAAAAGTACCTCGTACGAAAAACGACAAAAGATTCCTTTTATATTCTTTACTAAAAACTCATCGAAGGGTAAAATTGGATTTAAACTATTTCAATTGTATGGAAACAATATTAAATATTGAGGGAACATGGATGTGGACGATAAAATACACCCCATTAAATACTTACGAATAAACAATCTCGGATAAAAATGAGATTGTGATATTTCCCTTACCTCAGGTCCGATTAGATTTGTATGTGTATGAAGCTCATGTATAATGGTTTAAATAATTTTATTGACTTATTCCAGAATCATACATATTGATATGATATCATATATGGTCATATTCTTAGCTTCTTGTTAGTAATATTTCATTGTTACTTGTTACTCGGGTCTTTATTACCTTTTGTTCTTATGCGTGTTTTTCCGAATACATTCTTATTCTTCTTTTAAGGTTATAGATACCTTATATCCAGAATGGTATTAGTGTAACATATATCATATTTATTAATTCAATTAATTTATATAATTACTATGTAATGATGATCATGTAGAACGAGTCGCATCACATCGTGGAGACGGTATTCCGTACGTACGCACGAGTGATGATATCGTTCCTATGATCGTGGAACTGTATTGGAGTATATATATATTATTTCAGTATCAATATTACTTTATAATAATCATAAATAGTTACTCATTACACCATTATACCCATCCTTGTAAAGTGATGGTGGAAAAATAGATTACACCACGGCGTGGAGACGGTATTCCGTACGTACGCACGCGCGGTGATTTCTTTTTCCGTAGGATGGATAGATTGTGAAATAGGGTTGTTTCATACTTATAATAACATATCAGTATATGAGTAATACTGATGTTATTACTTCATAATGAAACAACCTAATAAGAAGAAGTGGAAGAAGAAATAAAGATGAAAGAATTGGTAACGGTAATTACCTCTTCTTTGAAGCGCCTCTTTGAGACCTCCTCTTAGGGCACTAAAATTGGTCTTTGAGGAAGACCAGAAACTCTAGGATGTTTCTAGGGAAGTGGAGAAGAGATTTTGGCCGGGTTTGGCGGAGCTTGAGTGATCAAATTGGTGTGAGGAGGAGGGGGAGGAGGTTCCCTTTTATAAGGGAGGAGAGGGGCACCTTAGGAATGTCTCAAAATATTATTTTATATTAAAGTCAAAATCGGTTTATAATGGCTCAGAAGGATCTTATTTCGAAGATAAGGTGGGGATGGGTCGAAATCCTATCAACCAATAAGATTTAGACAAGTTTAGGGTATTATTTTAACCTTATCAATTAGATTTAACTCTAAGTTAAATAATTTAACTTTTACCATGTCTTTTTGTTTTTTTTCACTATATGGTTAATAAACTTACTATAACATGCCAAACGAACCCCAAATTGTTTATTATTAATATATATATCCTTATCTAAGTCATTTGGCCGAACCTTAGATTTTGAAGAATAAAATAACAATTAATAATATAATATTTGATTTAAAAACTATTTTGTGTCAATTTTGACACTATTTGATATATGATTTTTGTGAAAGTCATAACAGAATTATATGTTCGAACCAAGTTGATTAAATAAACATTAATATATCATAGTAACCTAGAAAATTAGTGGAATTCATAAAAAGTCTTAAATGACATTTATTTTGTTATTTATATTATCAATTATATCAATATTTCATTAATAAGATAATTACTGCATCATCATTGTGTCATAAATAAATTATATTATTTGATGTCTAAAAATTACAAATAAAATACCATCATGTAGGAAATATTTTTATCTTTATAATTAATATTTACAATAGAATTTATCTTATGTATAACCCCATATTATAAATGATTTACTTATTAAACATTTATTTTAACTATTTTAACCCTTCTTTAAATAAATTAATAATAAATGTCCTAATCTAATCCAAGTGGGCCTAAATGGTCATATTTTATTCCTAAGTTTGTTTTTGGTCGAATTAAACTTGTCCAATAGAATTAGGACATGTGTTAGGGTAATATTAATATCATATTTACCCTTAGTTACCCAATTTACTATTAACCGTGGTAAAAAAAGTAAAAAGTTATTATTCACCAAAAATTATTTTCATCTCATTGAACCACATTTTAGTCCTTGATATTAACCGTGTCTCTTGGATTTTCGAAATTCCATTCACAGAAGCGGTAAAATTAAGTTTTATGAAAAATTCAGTTTTTTTAACTACCACTTAGTAGTTTAACTATTCATCAAAAATTGATGTTTTTCAGAACAATGCCAAAATTTCATCCTAAGCTATATTTTATATTCCGAATTCAAAAATAAAGTCTATTTTACCAAATTCATAACATAGAAGTTTCATTAATTATTTTTATAATTAAATCCCGTTGTTAAAACAAATAGCGTGTTTTTAAGAAACAATATCTATCAAAAGATTGACACTTGATTATGTCTGGTTTAAATGTGAAATTACAACCAATGACCAACATTGTATTAAATTGTAAAAATATATTCTAAATATACTTTAAAACCACTCAAATTAATAATTTATCACTATTAATTATTTCGATTAAAAAAGTTGATTTTAATTAAAATTTAGTAATTTTCACTATTTATCAGAATATGAAAGTTATCCGAAAAGTACCAATATTTCACCTTAGGCTAAATTCGATACTCCGAATCTAAAAATGAATTCCATTTTGAAAAATAAAATTTACAAAATTTCAAAAAGTGGTTATTACTATTCATAACGGCTAGTTTTAATAATATTTTAATAGCATATCGTTGTTTCGTGAAATTCAGTATTGCGTACTACACACGCTATCGAGGAAGGTTGCGATTGCGTGTAATGCAAGGCAAGTCAAGGATGTGTGTTGTGCAAGCTCCTTTTGGTGTAGCGTACAACACAAGACATTAATAAAATTAAAAAGAATATTTTTCATAAAATCTCGGGCTGTTACAATCTAGGTACATGTGATGTTTTATTTTTACTTGTAAAATATATCTTATATCCAATAAATGGTGATTGTTAACCATGTAAGGGATAGTAAAATAGTACACCTCTCTATGTGATGAGTCATATACATTGTTGTTCACTAATTATTATAAAGCATTAAATTCGTGTTACATGAGAGGATATGGGGAGGATCTTACTATGTATACAATATTTATAAACCAAAATATATAAAAATTATTTATGTTAGTCAACATAATATTGGAGATAAAAATATATATTACTAGATCAAGGTTTTTCTAGAGTTTTTAGGGCCTCAAGTTTGTTAATGACATTACCTTTTTTATATATATAGATATCCTTTAATTGTTATTATTAATATATTAAATTATATTTTATCACTTTGAATAAATTTTATCTTAGATAACATGTTTATTGGTCTATGTATAATATCTATGTCTTCTAAAAGGCCTATTATAGAAAAAATCCTTTAATTTATATATTTATTATACCTTCAATGATAAATATATCGTTGGGGCTATTGGAGAAGGGACTCTTGTTGTCAATGTCAACCTATTCTCATTCCCATCATAGGAAGGTACTTTTTTTGCAGAGTGTTAATTACATGTTGAATTCATTATTAATATAAAAATTTAATGAAATTACTATTAATATCAATATAATGTTTTTGTAATTATATGTTAATTATAATAGAAAAATGTTTTCTACAACTTTCTTTTCCTATGGGTTGTTAAAATAAATGATTCATTTTATATATTCTTATTTCATAAAGGAAAATAAATATTTTTTTTCATCTTGAAATAGAAAATGAATTTTCCCCAAAATATGTTTTTAAAAAAAATTAGGTATTGGGAAATAGTTTATCGGTTTGATAATTCTTTTTTATTTCATTAATATTATGTATATAATTAAATTAAAATATTTTCGGACCTGGATTTATTAATATTATTTTTTAAATAATATTTAAATATTTAAGTAGTCCTATGATAAAATAAAAAAATAGAAAAATATTTCTTCTATTAATGGAATAATTAGTCATTATAGAAAAATAAGAAAATTTCACTATATTTTGAATTTTAATAACTAATTTAAATTATACCGATTATATTATAAAAAAAGTAAATTTTTAATGTTAAAAAATCATATATAAATCCATATTAATTGAATGTCAATATTTTTTTTATTTAATTAACTTTTGGAGCTATATAAAATTTACATGAGTAGTTATAAAAATATATTCAAATTTATAAATTAAAAAATATTTTTAATAAGAAAATTTCCAAAAACAAGTGCATTCAGGAAAATTGGAATAATATATTTCATGAAGTAAAATAATTGTTCTTATATATACAGAAATATAATTATTATATTCATCTTATAATCATGTGTAATTAATTATGTAAAATGAAAATTAAAATGTAACTAATGTTGCCAGTATTTCATATATAAAATTAATATTTCACATTTATAATATCATTATCTCGAAGCATTACCCATTTTTACACAAATATATATATCATAATGGAAATGTCCAAAATACTAGTACATCCATAGGGTTGGTCAAGTACATTGATAATTTTTTATCTCCACAATAATGAACTTATACATTATTTCCCCCTTATAACATTATTTTTTTTGAAAATCAACATAATATTATTCAAAATAGAACACTAGAAAATCTATCTCCATAAATATTTTGGTTAAATATTCTAGAAAATGGATGAATTAACATGTTAACTCGCTAATTTTTCCCTTCCCATCAATTTTCTGTTTTCATTACCCATTAAATACAATAATTTCAACATTAACATTATACCCAGTAGTCATGATTCTAAATTGTAATTTTAAAAAAATAATATTTTCTAACGTACATATTTACCAAATATCAGATTTATTAGGTAATTGTTATATACTAACATATCTTTTCGTTTTATACCCTATATATAGTACATAAATCTAAAAAAATAACACTGATTACTTTAATTACAATGATTCTCCACATCCATTTAAAATTAAAGAAATATTCATATCACATATCATTACATTAAGTGATTTAATAGAATGATAAATATTTATTGGATAATTCTGGAGTATGAATTTAAAATTATTCTATGCATTCGGCATTTTTATGCATCTCCTGGTTATGTTTCTATTCGATATAGTGAATATTAATTAATTATATGTTTTTTTAATATCTAATGTAAATGAATTTAATTTTTCTTGTAATAAAATAGTAATTATAAATATAATTTTTTTATAACAAAAAAAAATTTATTGCCGTTATAAATACTCCCATAGTTTCCTTACACGAATGTAAATAATTGATATATGTGTATTTTAGAGCAGTTATTAGAATTGTTTTTCATTTAGAACATGAAGTGAATATTTATCATATAAATTTTCATTCACTTAGTTTTATTCCATATTATGAATTGTTTTATTTTTGTTGTTTTATTATTTTTTGTAGTGGGGATGATTTATTGATAGTATCTCAATGATTTGATATGTCTCATTATATAAAATAGAATTGTTATTGATTGGTGTTTGGATGTCTGTGAAATTACTTCATTATGAAACATATCATTTATGTTGTATAAAATATCTTTATATATGGCCTTTTATGAATATAAAATGACTGTGGAGAAGGCCCTAGTAGAATGGATCATTTTGTATAAGAACTAGGACATTCATGATTGATCCTTATATCTATAATTACACATTATATCATTGTGAAATAATATAATAAAATCTATGTTAATTTTTATATCACTATTATTGGCTAAATTGTATATTCATATATTTATGTGATAATAAAGATTTTTTTTCAGAAGATAATATAATAAAATAATGGTTTTAATGGCAATTTTTATATTATTTTGGTTTAATGATTTTGATAAGGAAATTTTAAACTTCTTTCAAGAATACCACTAAATTATGAATTTTCCATTGTTATATTTTTATTGAAAACAATATAAATTAATATATTGAATGTAGTTAATTTCATGACTATAATAGTTAATAATTAATGATAAAAACTAATTAAAATAATGTGGAAATTTTCATATGGGTTTTTTGTTTTATTAAATGGAATATGATATTATGTTTTTATAGATATCACGATATTATTATTATGTTCATCCATCATTTACAAATGATTTTCACAGTGATTTATGATGATAATAAACTAAAGATGTTTTTTTATTTTCTATGTATTTATTAAACTAAAAAACAAAATATGTTTTCAATGAATCAATATGTCACGACCCGTCCTCAGGACTCGTGTCATGACTACCCCAAGCCGGCCTTCCATAGGCCAGGGGCTGGCGACTAGCAACAAGGAGTAAAATCCCCGTAAAAGGGAAGGCATTGCCTTTGAAAAGTAAACAAGCACTACAGAGTAAGCAAATGGAAAGGTAAACACTAATTAAAAGCTGGTACAACAGTAAGTGCGGAAAAGTAAAGGGGGCCGGAAATACAAGCCCAACTGTAATGTACAACTGAAAGGGGAAAAACAGCAACTGAAAAGTAAAGCAGCAACGTCGAGCCGTCCTCTGGATGTCCCACCTGAAGGGTGGGTATAGAAGGCCTCCACTGCTCCTCGGGTCCAGCCGACCTCTCCGAGTGCGTCCCGCCCCGTGGTCCACCTCCAGGTACCGTCCTGCTCCGCAAACCTCCACCACGATCAGCGTTGTCCGTCGTCTGCATCCAACACAACGAAGTGGGGGAATATCCCTTGAAGGGTTGAGTATAAGATACTCAGTAGGGACCCCGAGACCCCCGAAGGTCTCCCGAAATCCACAAAGGATAATCCACAAAGGAAACATACAATCACGAAGTAACATCCGACATGGCTTAGGTATATGCCCATATATATACCTAAGTCATCAATACTCGCTCGGCTCCAACATCCAAGCTCAAGTACAACCCAGTCCACAGAGGAAATCCAAACGTAAAATCCACATAGGATAGCTCAACACAATCTACAAAGGAATGTAAAACATAAATCCACACAGGATAGATCATCACAATCCACAAAGGAAGGTAAAACAGCATTTCAGCTCACACATGATATACTTCTTCATAAGACAATAGAGATGATCAGATGTAGCCACTGATTCATCTAATCCGTCGGACCCACAAAGCATCGGTAGGTACTAACCCCCGCAATGACCCACATAGGATCGATCATGAAGTTGAAACCATAGATATTGGGAAACTTCTTCTCCATCAAGCACTGTGGTTATGCCGTTACAACCAAGCGCTTCCCTCCAACCTTGGACTACCGTAGTACTCCACCTATCGAGTACTGCGGGCCTCCTTCTACAACCAAGCGCTCTCCCGTGCCGCTACAACCAAGAGATCCTCCATCGTGGGTCTTCCGCTACAACCATGCGCTCCCCTGTGCCGCTACAACCAAGCGCACCTCTGTCGTGGGTCTGCCGCTACAACCAAACACTCCCTTGTGCCGCTACAACCAAGCGCATCTCTGTCGTGGGTCTGCTGCTACAACCAAGCGCTCCCCCTCGTAGCCTCTAGAGGTACTCCTTCTGCTGAGTACCGCGGGTCTGCCGCAACAACCAAGAGCTCCTCTTCCATGGGTCTGTCGCTGCAACCAAGCGCTCCCCACTGGGCTATCCGTAACACAAAGAGTCGTTCGATCAACAGTCGTCAAGTCTCAACTGGCTCTAGGGTTTCCGCACACAGCATGCTCGTTCAGGGAGGGTCCACTCCACGAGCTAAGTGGTCGATGCATCAACTGACATGCAGTCCGGAGTGGATGTATCCCATGATGTACTGTAGTGGTCACGGCTGAAAACACGGAGGATTCCCGTACTGTTCTCATCATCATCGTAGTTGAATCCACCGAGGATCTTTGTATAGTCATCGTCGTCGAAGTCGCAGCCAGCACTAGGGTCCCTGCACACAGCAAGCTCGTTCGGGAGGGTCCGCTCCACGATCCGAGAGGCTGATACATCAACTGACACAAAGTCCAGAGTTGATGTATCCAAAAGTTCCGTATCGTCAACAGAAACTCATCGCCGCAGACGACACGTCAAACGAATGCTCGGTCTGAGAGTTATTAGCTTTTTCATCCCAGGGGCCCGGTTGGTTTTTAAGGCAAAACCAACCCAACTGTACTCCACATACATCCAAACCTCGGGCGGAGTATGCCAAAAGATCCGTCTCACTTAAGGGAATCCACCAAAGTCGACGGCACGCCAATCAGACGTCTGAAGCTCAAGATATGAGTGTTTCCGCTCCGAGGGCCCGGTTGTTTTTGTGAACGAACCAACCCGGCTGAACCTAAAGTTTCCCGAAACCTTGAGTGTTATATACGGAAACGACCTTCTCGATCCTAGGATCGCATCGCCACTGACGACGCGTCTTTCGGAGGCCCGTAGCTCATGTTACAGGCAAAAGACCAAAAACGGTCAAAGACGGGGTGTCTGGCCCGGACTGACCCGGCCCAACCCCCCTGGGTCAGCCTGAACCGGGTCAAACCGACCCGGGTCTAGGTCGGACCCGGTTCGGCGTGGCCCTGTCCGACCAGGGCGCAACCCGGCCAGTCGGACTGGCTTGGCTCGGCTCGGCCGAGCGGCCGACCGAGGGAGCCGCGGGGCGCTGCCCCCGCGGGATGAAGAAGTCGCGGCCCTCAAGGGGCCGCGCTGGAGTCAATGGACGCGGCAGAGGCCGCGTCCAGTGCGTGTGATCCGGACCCGCGCGGCTGCGGGTTCGCTAACCGCCATCGTCACCGCTTCAACTGCGGCAGCCCTGTCCGGCGGCGCGCCGGAGCGCCGCCGCCTCCAGCCGCCGGCGCCGCCGCGCCGGAGGCTTCTGCCGGACATCGGAGTTGCTCCGGTGGTCCATTATCCTTCCCGTCTGCGCCGCTGCTCCTCCCGGTCTCGTTCTTCACTGAGGAAACATAAAATCGCCCTTTCATCACGTTTTATCGTCGCCCGCCAAATCCGCACAATAACGAAGAACCGCACATGGTTGTCAGGCCGTGTTCGTTTGGCCCGCACCCTCCGCCATAGGCGGTATCAATCGGGAGGATTAATCAACACATAGAAAACATAACCAAAAACAATTTTATTGAATTAAAATTGTTCTTATGAACCAGGTTCTTCATTTCAAAAGAAACGACCACTGGAATATAAATTATTTCACGACAACCCCTACCTCGTCAAGTCATCGCACACACGTTCTTCGCAGATTTGATCACCGTGGAAGGAGGCGATCGTCGCGTCACGGAAGGGCTTCGCGTCGTCGCGGAAAGGCGTCACGTCTTCGCGGAAGGGCGTCGCGTCGACGAACTCCGATGTTCAAGAACATGAAAATTTAATTATATCGAATAAATCCATGTGTTGTTATAAACCACAAAGAAGATTTAAAAGAAACCCAAAATCTCTTACCTCAAGGAGTTGGTGATCAGAGATCGTTGCGGGGAAAAACGTCTTGGAAGAAGCATCGTCAATCTTCGAGGGTGATGGCATTCCTCACGTTCTTCACGTTATTCGCGTTCTTCGCGTTCTTCACGAAGGAGGATGAAGGCACAAGGTTGTCAAAACCTCTCAACGAGCATTTTTTCCAAAGTCGTGCGTTGGTCTTATTTTATTATTACGCCAACGGATTGAAAACAGGTTAAGAAATGATTAAATTAATTCATCAAATTAATTCAACGAATAAAACCGGCCAATTAATTCAACGAATAAAACCGCCAAATTAATTGGTGCGTTAAGAAATTAAGAAAATGCGTCAGTTGACTTTCATAATGACGGGTTTTTGCGGGTGTGTTACTTAGTGGAAAGAAATGGTGGGGCTCGTGCGTGCCCCACCTCACCAATATCCTACCAAGAGGGTAGGATATTTCTGGGTAGCACCCTATCTGCATCAACTCAGCTTAAGCAGCTTTAAGTGGCTTCAAGTGGCATCCAAGCGGCTTAAGTGAAATAAAATAAATTTTGTCGTACAATTTATTTTATTTCTTAACATTAAGACTGAAAATTAAAAACCACACCCGAGAAAACGGAACATCGGAAGAGGCGTTTCTAAGAAATTACCGGTGCTGTGATTCCTTCAGTGCCCTCAGAATTCGATTCCGAGCACCGGTTCAAAAGTTAGAAAAACCCGCTCGTCCATTCACTGAACATACCTGATCCAAACTTCAGAAACTGATTCTGGGCACACCGGGCCTCGGAATGAAGTTTCATCAGAAACTCCGTTCTTGTAAAATTCAAAAGAAAATTTAGAAAAATATTTCTCTGAAATTTACGGGGCTTTACATTACTCCCCCCATAGGGCTTTACGTCCCCGTAAAGCTTCACCACAAACTTAGGGATACAAAGGCGGTACTGAGCACGCAACTGAGCATCCCGCTCAAAAGTGCTCTCCTAGAGGTTCTCGTGCTGCTATCTGATGTGCACAAGAGGAATCGATCGTCCACATAGGACCCGCTCCTGTTGATACTCGATCTCCACCGGGACCTCCACAAAGGTCTCCCCATCATCAACATCCAGCTCCCCATAGTCAATGAAGTGTGATGGGTCGTGCACATATCTCCTCAGCTGAGATACGTGGAAGACGTCGTGCACCCGGAGCAACTGAGGTGGTAGAGCCAGGCGATAAGCCACCTCACCAATCCTGCTGAGGACCTGGAATGGTCCGATGAAGCGTGGAGACAACTTGCCGCCTCGGCCAAATCTCCGTAATCCACATCGAGGTGAGACACGCAAGAAGACGTCGTCGCCATCCTCAAACTCAAGTGGCCTACGCCTCCTGTCACCACAAGTCTTTTTGCCGGTTCTGAGCTGTCCTCATCCGCTCATATATGACTTGGATCTTTCTGGTCCTATAAGAACTGGTGAGATTTCTTCTTTGCCAATAAGAGAAATCTGGTCTCATCCCCTGGATGAACGATGTTTTTCGCCTAATACAGTCAATCCCGACATGGATGATAATAATCCATACCAAGGATGATGTCGTAAGGCCTTGACACTACTACTAAGAGATCCAACCTTTACTCTCGCCTCCAAGGGTTGAGTCACACTGTCGGCATCAGTGTGTGGTAACTGGGTCTCCTCTAGTAGATGTCTCACAAGTTAGGGTCAAGTCAATAGTCTAAACCAAAACCTCTTAGTAACAACACAAAAGAGTACAGGAATGAAGACATCCTGAAGGCATGCGTCTTTTATTATTGTAGCTCATAATACAAGGATTCTACACAACATCAACAAGGAACTAGAAGTACAAAAGACATATCCACTAGTTCCGCTCCTGTCCATCTGCTCCCAGAGCTCCATGATCAAAGGCCTCAGCTGCCTGAAGCTGAGCTCTCACATGTCCACCAACTCTCTGCGGTCGGGGTGGACCTCTTGGTGGTGGTGGTGGAAACACCTCAAAACGTCATCCACTACCTGCTGCTCGGCCAGCTCCTCTGCCACGGTCTCCTCCTCCATGCGATCCACCTCGATCGAACCTCTGCCTCTTCCTAGGAGGTCCTTCGTTCATCTGCTGGTCATCCGTATGGCGGGTCGGACAGTCACAAGCCATGTGACCAACCCCGCCGCAGGAGTCACACTGTCTGCTCATAGTAAGTCTTTTTCCACCCCGGGTGCCTCGCACAATTGACCCTGTGTCACGCGGTCGACCACCGGTAGGTCTAGTCCTCTTGGACCCCTGCATCATCTGTCTACTGCCCGCTGTAGAAGACTCTACCGCATGCCGGCTAGTGGTGGGTCCTGCTGCTGGAGACTGCTCAGCAAGGAAACTCTCCACTAAGTGGGATCACTCCAACACTCTTGTCTGTGTCGGAATGCTGTGAGAAACAACTGAAGCTCTGATCTCTCGCCTGAGCCCCTGCTCGATGGTTCGGGCCCTGAAGAATTGGTCCCGTACCATGTCCGTGGAATGGGGCGAGAGATCAGTAAACCTCGCCGCGTACTGGGCTACTGTCATGTTGCCCTGCCGTAGCTGTAGTTTCTCCTGAATGCACACCGCTCGGAGGGTGGCTGGGACGAACTCTGAACGAAAAAGGCTCTCAAATTCCGTCCAAAGGAGTGATGCCTCGTCATGCACCTGGATCATTAATCTCCACCATCTGCCTGCTGCTGCATGCAGGAGGCTCGCTGCAAGGACCACCATAAGGTCCGCTGGTGTCCTCACTAGCATAAAAACTCAAACAACTACCTCCAGCCAGTCCTCGACTTCCTGGGGGTCTTTCTCCCCGTGGAACCCGGGCGGTCGTTGGCGCTGGAACACATGCAGTTCATTAAGGCGATGTGCATCGTCAGCGGCTGGGGATGGAAGCATCGGTGGCTCGGCGGGTAGATGTACCGTCGGTGCCTCTGCTGTCAAAGGTCCCTGTACCGAGGCCTCATCGCTCGGTGGGCTGTCATCACGTACAACACTCGGAACCCTAGCTTGCTGACGTCGTGGGGCCATCCTGATAAGAAATAGGTGTGCCACGGTCAGAACAGTATACCTGGTGAGCTGATACAAGTAATCACAAAGAAAACATGAAACACACACGCAATCAATGTTTTCGTGCATTAAGTCGGAAATCAGAAGTCAGGTTCCTGGTGTACGGATACGTCGGCCGCCGCACCAACACTGGGATCCCTGAACTAATAACCACACTCAATACGCTTAATTCTATTGCTTCACATAGAAGATAGATACGAGTCTGCGGTAGAACCAAAATCCTCTGATACCAATTTGTCACGACCCGTCTTCGGGACTCGTGCCGTGACTTCCCCAAACCTGACTTCCATAGGCCAGGGCATGGCGACTAGCACCAAGGCGTAAAATCCCAGTAAAAGGGAAGGAATTGCCTTTGAAAAGTAAACAAGCACTACAGTGTAAGATAACGGAAAGGTAAACACTATGTAAAATCTGGTACAACAGTAAGTGCAGAAAAGTAAAGGGGGCCGGAAATTCAAGCCAAACTGTAAAGTACAACTGATAGGGGAAAAACAGCAACTGAAAAGTAAAGCCGCAACGTCGAGCCGTCCTCTGGAAGTCACACCTGAAGGGTGGGTACAGAAGGCCTCCACTGCTCCTCGGGTCCAACCGACCACTCCCAGTGCGTCCCGCCCAGTGGTCCACCTCCATGTACTGTCTTGCTCCGCAAGCCTCCACCACGATCAGCGCTGTTCGTCGTCTGCATCCAACACAACGAAGTGCGGGCATAGCCCGTGCAGGGGTGAGTATAAGCTACTCAGTAGGGACCCCGAGACCCCCGAAGGTCTCCCGAAATCCAAAAAGGATAATCCACAATGGAAATACACAATCACTAAGTAACATACGAAAAGGCTTATGTATATGACCATACATATACCTAAGTCGTCAATACTCACTCGGCTCCAACATCCGAGCTCAAGTACAACCCAGTCCACACAGGAAAGACAAACTTAAAATCCACACTGGATAGCTCAACACAATCCACAAAGGAAAGTAAAACGTAAATCAACACAAGATAGCTCAACACAATCCACAAAGGAAGGTAAAACAGAGTTTCAGCTCACACAGGATATACTTCTTCGTAAGACGATAGAGATGATCAGATGTAGCCACTGATTCATCTAATCCGTCGGACCGACAAAAGGATCGGTAGGTACTAACCCCCAAAATGACCCACATAGAATCGATCATTAATTTGAAACCATAGATACTGGGAAACTTCCTCTCCATCAAGCACAGTGGTTATGCCGCTACAACCAAGCGCTTCCCTCTAACCTTGGACTGCCGTAGTACTCCACTTATCGAGTACTACAGGCCTGCTGCTACAACCAAGCGCTCTCCCGTGCCGCTACAACCAAGCACTCCTCTGTCGTGGGTCTGCCGCTACAACTAAGCGCTCCCCTGTGCAGCTACAACCAAGCGCACCTCCTTCGTGGATCTGCCGCAACAACCAAGCGCTCCCCTGTGCCGCTACAACAAAGCGCACCTCTGTCGTGGGTCTGCCGCTACAACCAAGCGCTCCCCCTCATAGCCTCCAGACGTACTCCTTCTGTTGAGTACCGCGGGTCTGCCGCAGCAACCAAGCCCTCCTCCGTCATGGGTCTGCCGCTGCAACCAAGCGCTCCCCACTGGGCTATCCGTAACCCAACGAGTCGTTCGATCAGCAGTCGTCAAGTCTCAACTGGCTCCAGGTTTTCCTCACACAGCATGCTCATTCATGGAGGGTCCACTCCACGAGCTAAGTGGTCGATGCATCAACTGACATGATGTCCAGAGTTGATGTATCCCAAGATGTACCGTAGTGGTCACTACTGAAAACACGGAAGATTCCCATACCGTTCTCATCATCGTCGCAGTCGAATCCACTGAAGATCTCTGTATAGTCGTCGTTGTCGAAGTCGCAGCCAGCACTAGGCTCCCCGCACACAGCAAGCTCGTTCGGGAGGGTCCGCTCCACGAGCCGAGAGGCTGATACATCAACTGACACAAATTCTAGAGTTGATGTATCCAAAAGTTCCGTATCGTCAACAGGAACTCAACGCTGCAGACGGCGCGTCAATCGGATGCCCGATATGAGAGTTATTAGCTTTTTTGTCACAGGGGCCCGGTTGATTTTTAAGGAAAAACCAACCCAACTGTACTCCACCTGCATCCAAACCTCGTCAGAGTATGCCAAAAGATCCGTCTCACTTAGAGGAATCCACCAAAGTCGACGACACGTCAATCGGACGTCCGAAGCTGAAGATATGAGCGTTTCCGCTCCGAGGGCCCGGTTGGTTTTGTGAACGAACCACCCCGTCCGAACCCAAAGTTTCCCAAAACCTTGAGTGCAATATACCGAAACGACCGTATCCATCCAAGGATCGCATCGCCACTGACGGCGTGTCGTTCGGAGGCCCGTAGCTCATGTTACAGGAAAAAGACCGAAACGGTCCGAAGACGGGGGGTCTGGCCCGGACCGACCCGGCCCAACCCCCCCTAGGTCGGCCCGAACCGGGTCGACCCGACCCGGGTCAGGGTCGGACCTGATTCGGCGTGGCACGGTCCGTCCAGGGCACAACTCGGCCGGTCGGACCGGCCTTGCTCGGCTCAGCCGAGCGGCCGACCGAGGGAGCCGCGGGGCGCTGCCCCCACGGGATGAAGAAGCCGCGGCCCTCGAGGGGCCGCGCTGGAGTCAACAGACGCTAAAAAGGCCGCGTCTCATGCGTGTCAACCGGACCCGTGTGGCCGCGGGTCCACTGGCTGCCACCGCCGCGCCGGCGACCCGCGCCGCTGGAGGGTTCCGCAGGCCACCGGAGTTGCTTCGGTGGTCCGTTTTCCTTCCCGTCTGCGCCGATGCTCCTCCCGAGTCCCGTTATTCACTGCGGAAATATCAAATATCCCTTGCATCGCGTTTTATTGTCGCCCGCCAAATCCTCACAATAAAGAAGAACAATGGAGGGTTGTCGGGCCGTGTTCGTTTTGCCCGCACCCTCCGCGTTTGGTGGTATCTATCGGGAGGATTAACCAACACATAGAAAATATAACCAAAAACAATTTTAATGGATGAAAATTGTTCTTATGAACTGGGTTCTTCATTTTAAAAGAAACGATCAAGGGAATATACATTATTTCACGACAACCCCTACCTCGTCAGGTTGTCGCACGTGCATTCTTCGAGGATTTGATCACCGCGGAAGGAGGCGATCATCGCGTCGCGGAAGGGCGTCGCGTCGTCGCGGAAAGGTGTCGCATCGTTGCGGAAGGGCGTCACGTCGTTGCGGAATGGTGTCGCGTCGTCGTGGAAGGGCGTCACGTCGACGAACTTCGAGGTTCAAGAATATGAAGATTTAATTGTATCGATTAAATCCATGTGTTGTTATAAACCACAAAGAAGATATAAAAGAAACCCGAAATCTCCTACCTCAAGCAGTTGGTGATCAGAGATCGTTGCGGGGAAGAACCTCTCGGAAGAAGTGTCGCCAATCTCCGAGGGTGACGGCGTTCTTCGCGTTCTTCGCGTTCTTCGCGAAGGAGGATGAAGGCACAAAGTTGTTAAAACCTCTCAACGAGCATTTTTCCAGAAGTCGTGCGTCGGTCTTATTTTGTTATTACGCCAACGGATTGAAAATAGGTTATGAAACGATGAAATTAAATCATCGAATTAATTCGACGAATAAAACCGCCGAATTAATTCAACGAATATAACCACCCAATTAATTGGTGCGTTATGAAATTAAGAAAACTCGTCAGTTGACTTTCATAATGATGGGTTTTCGCAGGTGCGTTACATAGCAGAAAGAAACAGTGGGGCTCGTGCGGGCCCCACATCACAAATATCCTACCAAGAGGGTAGGATATTTCTGGATAGCACCCTATCCGCATAAACTCAGCTTAAGATTCTTTAAGTGGCTTCATGTGGCTTCCAAGCGGCTTAAGTGAAATAAAATAACGTTTTTCATACAATTTATTTTATTTCTTAACTTTAAGCCCAAAAATTAAAAACCACACCCGAGAAAATGCAACTCCGGAAGAGGCGTTTCTAAGGAATTACCGGTGATGAGATTCCATCGGTGCCCTCAGAATTTGATTCCGAGCACCGGTTCAAAAGTTAGAAAAACCCGCTTGTCCGTTCACAAAACGTACCCAAGCCAAACTTCGGAAAATGATTCCGGGCACACCGGGCCTCAGAATTAGGTGCCGTCAGAAACTGCGTTCTTGTAAAATTGCAATGAAAATTTAGAAAAATATTTCCTTGAAATTGACTGTTCTTTACACAATATTTTAAATTCTTATTTCCAATTTTTTAGAAAAATTGATTCTATATTCAAGTGACCATATTTTAATATATTAATTTTTTAATTATTTTTTATCTAAAATTCTATAGATATCTAAACCTATAATATCCATAAATTTGAAAATGTCAATCACATGATAAAAAGAATATAATTATATGTTGTTCAAACAATAAGGAGTTATAAAAAACATTTATACAACCCTATTTTACCCTTGGTATGAGATTTTCATAAACATTTATAACTTATGAGGGGTTATGAACCCCCCAATCATAATTTTTTTTAATTATTACATAGTTTCTCCCCATAATAATATAAACCATTAGATTCCCCCACAAGATTCTTAATCAAGTGTGTCCCCCAATATAATATTATCCCTAAGTTACCCAACTAGAATCTAAACCATGAGTTTTCCCACAAGGAAATAATCTATTAGTGTCTACATTTGAATAATAAAATGATTTTTCTCACATGACTATGACCCATGAGTGTCCCATATAACCATTAATCAATGTGTGCCTTCCAATGATTCCTAAAAACAATTACTATTATAACCTATATTGAATTAAAAATATATACCCATCAATCATTTTGTTGAGGTGACAATATTATCCTTTTTCAATGATATTGTGATCGCATAAAATGATCTAGAATAACTGAAATAATCACCCATCTATATGTTATGTTGATAAGGAAAACATTAATGAAATTCATCAATTTTCATAGGGATAGTTACATGAAGTGTGTAGTATCATGTGTAAAATCAATAATGGTGTCTAAAAAAAGAAAATAGGATATTTATTTAGATGACCCAGCCTCCCATTTTCCCATCTAATCATTTAATTTACTACCATGAACTTGAAGGTGAATGATCATTTATCATTGGAATTATAATATTATAAACATATTTAATGACATATTTCAACATAATTTTTTATTTCTTATATCATATGTTACACACAACACTGAGTTAAAAGTATCAAAAGTATTCTGTTAATAATGTATTACATAATATAAAATTTCTTATCAGGTTATTAAATTCTAAGGTATCAAATAAGACTAATTTAGTTATAAAAAAATTATTGTTTACATATATAGAAAATTACTTAATTTGTGATCATTTGGTTTTAAATGATAATAAATGTTTTTGATGGTAAGTAAAGTTTTTTTTTCTAAAAAATAGTTTATATTCTCAAAATGTGTAGTTTTTTTTAAATTATTTATATTTATTTCTATTGATTATTTCATTTAAAAATATCTTTAAATTATATATTCAATGAAATGTTCTAAAATCAATGTAATATATTTTAATAGACATATAATAATGATAAATCAAATTATATACTTAAATATTAAGAATTTCAAACTGATTATATATTCATTGTGCTCTATTATTTTAAATTTAATATATTACATATAAAAAATAAATAATTGAAAATGGATTCATTATATGGAATTGATATGATAAAATTGGATAAGAATTTACCATTTTTTTGACATTAATAATAGTAATCAATTTTAATGTTTTCACCTTGATAGGGATAATAGTTGTAAAACATAGTTAAATCATTGAGATAAAGATTTAGAATTTTATTAAAAATTAATTAATCGTATTGTATGTGGGTAGTTCATCTAATTTAATAATCATTTCAAAAATATTTAATCATCCTATAACTTTTTTTTCATATTACAATTATATTATTGTGGGAAAATGATAAAACCAGATGTCACATTAATTTCACCAATATATATAACATTAATTTATATATATATATATTATTATTATGTTGGATTATAATTTTTTATTGAATATAATTATTATTTATTATAATTATGGAAATTATTTTTAGTTTTTTTTTGTGATGAAATAATTACCTTAAATTCTTACGCAACACTGACACAATATTAGATTTTGTAATAGAAAAATAAATTATATGAGTTTAAAAATATTAAACATAATAATATTTAAATAATTACTTTTATTCAAAATAAATACTTAAATAAATATGACATATTTTCATTTTAAAATAATTTCATATTAAAATTCCATTGGAATATTGTTATCTTTTATTGTGAATAATGTGTATATTTCTAAAATTCATTTTAATGGGTGTTATGTAAAATAATTTTTTAATAAATAAATTAAAATACATAAAAATATTATATTGTTCCATTTGAAATCGATATAGTTGAAAATATTCACCATTATTCATTTATGGTAAACATTTTTGTTTATTATGAAATTCAAATACATTAAATACAAAAAAATGAGGGTGTGATAATTGTTAATAGGGATAAAGATGATTAAAACTAAGAGAAACATTTATAAACATATCCTAAACATGAAAAAATATTATTCTGTGAGATTATGACAATGTATCCTAATATAATATTTGAAATATAAATTTTTTTAATCACATCACTCATATATTTAATTTATATTATTTTAACACTTTATGTAATTCTATGGGATCCCCTAAACTTGTAAACAAAAGGTCATGTCCACTCGACCATTATATACAGTGATTGAGAACTTCAGATCTAAAATTTCATAAACTAATATCATTGTACATTACATCCCATAGTTTTAGATCCTATAAAATACTCTTAATAATCATATTCTAGAGATTATTGTGTAATTTAATAAGGATCCCTCAAAGAATTGGCAATATATTTTTCTAACTATTTCATATTTAATTATTCATTTATATTCTATAATATTTTTTATCCATACTGAAATATTAAATATTCTATCATTGGCATCTTTATATATTATTATTATATTGATAAAAATAGTTTCTATCCTTATTTTCATTACACAAATATCCAAAGCTATTCTTATGCGTACGTGTGGTATATCCTCTCTGTATAGCGATGTAAAGTTTTCATCACCATTTTAAATGAATGGTGTAAATATGAATTTAAATAATATATCTTATATTTATGTAATAATTATTGTTCTATTAATATTATATATCATTATCCTTCTTACCATCCATCAAGTTAATACAATTATAATTTCTCTCTTGCGCAAATATATGCTACCAACTCCATGATGTTATGTGATTCAATTTAAATATCATCCTTTCAAATATTATAAAAAATATTTATATAGTGAATATATTTTTATTTATTTCTTGTCTAAAATTCCAGATATTATGGAACCACAATAACGATACAATGAATTAAAACAAATATAGAAAACATTCAAGAAAATTGAATGAATTATTACCAAAAAATGATCTCAATAAATTTTCTAAATGAATGATAATACGATAAAGGTAAATAATGTATAGTACGACATGTATGTGTTTTTATAAGAAAATATATTTATAATAAATATATATTCATTATGAAGGAGAATTGAAACTGTAAAAATAATTTAACGACCTGGAATTTTCATGTAATATTTTTTAATTAAATGAGAATTTTACGAGTCCACAAAACATAACGACGTGTGATTTCGAGGCCCGGAGTTGTCAGAATCAATTTCTGAAGTTTTTATCAGGTACATTTAGTAGAAGAATGTGCCGGTTTTAATAAAATTTGAAGTGGTGCTTCGAATTTAAATATGATGGCACCGTTGAACTCACAATGCCAGTATTCTGTTAAGGAGACTATCATCTCGACGGTAGTGGGTCAAGAATAAATGATAGTTTCTGGATTTTTCGTGGAAAATAATAATATAATATGAACTACACATTATTTTATTTTTGAGCCACCATGTTGATGTTGGTGTTGGGGTCCCCCAAAACTAAACCTCCATGTGAGAGTTGAAGTGTGGGGACCACCCGACCATAACCTCCCATGAGAGAATATGATGGTGGGGCCCACTTGAATCTAACCTCCTGCGAGAGGTTACGGTGGTGGGGACCCCCCCAGAACTATACCCCCATATTAATTGTTAAAACTTTTCAACTCCCCTCATTAATGAGGGGTAGCCTCTTGAATTCCTTTACCAAATTAATTCTGCCAACACACTTGCCATTAATGTATCAAATTCTCCCCATTAATTAATTGAGAACATCAATTAATTAATTTAAATATTTTTGAATTTTTTTCCAAAAAATAAATTATAGATAACATAAATTTATTATTTTATGTTGGCTCACTTTCATTTTCATTGAACATAAGAGTGATCTTGGGATAAGGCATCCAACTAAGAACTTCTTCTTCGGAAGAAGAATGCTCCACTGACGAAGAAAAACTTCGACATTCTTCCTCGGAACCTCCTTCGACATGCGGAAAGCTCTCCAATAATGAATCAACATCCACATTCTTGCGCAAACATCTACGAACAACAAACAATGTAGGGAATTTATTTGATTCTGAAATTATTCCTTTAATTATTCCATTCAAAAGAAAAGAATCATTATGGATGATTTTCATTGCGGACTAGGAATTGTTTTTGCCGGAAGATGTGATGTGTTGGATGTTTTATTTTTCATTTATCTTCTTTTACTGATAATTCTTTGAAATTAAAAGAAACAATTGATCCACTTTCTTCAACCCTAAATGCTGAGGGTACAGGCCAAACCAACATGGCTCAACCCATCCATCGTTCTTTTTTAGTATGTTTTTCGGAATGGAGACAAGGCAACAAGACGACGAATGCGACGAAGGAAACAATCACGCTACCTGCTGCCTCTGCAGCCCGTGCCACCAATCAGCTGTGCAATCTACCGCCCATAGGCCGCACCACCTTCTGGTCGTACCGGCCTGAGCCGTGCCATGCCCCGGCTGAACGGGCCTCGGCCACGCCGTGCCCCGACCACTTCCTATGAACTGGCCCAGACCACCCCGTCCGTTGGCGGAACCGACTCTGCTGCCCCTAGATAGATTGTAGTGCACTCCCTGTCGCTCGTGCCTCGCTACCGACCGCCCCTCCCACCCGCCCTCGCACTCCCAGACACTCGCGCCACCGGGTTGAATCAGCTCCCAACCAAGATGGCCTACTGAGCACCTGGATGAACCACGCCCTCGCGCCGCACAATCGAGTCGGTCTCCTGCACCACTTGCGCCGCATCGACTGAGACAGAACCCCGCGCCCCTCACGGTGCTTCGGCCGAACTGTCCCATTCCCACACGACGTCCTCTGTGCCGAAACAACCCCACATTTACATGCGGCGGGTACGCGCCCTCACGACCAGTTCATACTCTCACATCCCTCCACAACCCCTTGCGGGCAGCTGGGCTGGGCCCAGAGAGCCGGGCCGAACCTCATGGGCTGGCCCGCTTAACAGGTAGGTCCATAGCCATTAGTTCAAGCTGTGACGACACGAACTGGGTCTTCCCAGACTTTGTCGGGATGAGTCGTTCTGACCGGGTCAGACCGTACCCGAGCCCACTACGACCCATTACATTTTTCCCATATTTTTGGCACCGGGTGCCCGTTTGACGACCCATCAGCGACCATGGAAATATTGGACCATGATGGAACCTTTGAGTATATCAAACTAGATTTTTGGTTTTAGTTGACATTCAATCATGTTGGATCATGCACGAATCAATCCGATCCCCTAGGACTGAAAGGCTAATAACTCACATACCGGGCGTCTGATTGATGCATCGTCTATTGCGTTGAGACCTCTTCGACATTAAAGGCCTTTGAGATACATTTTCGTGGGACCTCATAATTTTTGGAGTATCGACCAATAGCTCACAGAGCGGATCCTTCCAGATATGTGCAGATATAGTGCAGAGACCTAGGAGCTGGCTACGACATGATGACTATTGACTGATTGACTCGATGCGACTCAACTAGACCAGTGGGGAGCACCTGGTTGTAGCAGCAGACCCTCGGAGGAGGTGTGCCTAGTTGTGGCAGAAGACCCGTTGTACTCGATATGAGGAGTACCTCTACATGATATTAGAGGGAGCACCTGGTTGTGGCGACACACCCAAGGTGGGTAGCGCCTTGGTAACGCAGCAGACCCATGGTACTCGACAAGAGGAGTTCTTCAGGAGTCCATGGTTAGTGGGAAGTGCCTTGGTGTCAAGACAGGCCCACTGTACTTGATAGATAAAGGGTTCTCCATCATCATTGGTTTCGTCAATGTGACTAAAAATCATAGTTGAACTGAGTCAGTAAATTTTGGGTTTTCATCAGGTTTGAGATGGATTTCTTAATAACACTGGTATATATATGGGATAAACCTAAGTGGGGTTATATGTTGATTTCATACCTTTTGGTTTATCCTTGGTGGATTTTGTGAGACTTTGAGGGTCTCAGGGTCCGTACTGAGTATTGTTATACTCACCCCTTCACAGGGTATGCCCCCACCTCGTTGTGTTGGATGCATACGATTGACAATAATGACAGCGGCTGAGAGTAAAAGGAATGGATGGTACCCAGGGTGGAACTTACAGCGTGATAGTACACTGAGGAGACAAACAAACATGGAGTTATGAGGAGGCAATCTAATCCTACCCTTCATGTAGGAACCTCAGAGGATGAACAATCGACAGTTTTATTTTTTCCCCTTTTTCATTCATCACACTCTTGTTATACACTATTACTTATTTTTTTGTTACTTAATTGTTCATTGTTGTGTGTTTTTAAAGGTTATAAATGTAATTCCTTCCCAGTTTTAGGGAATGATGCCCTTGGTGATTGTCGCCATCCCCTAGCCTATGGAAGGCGGGCATGTCGTAGTCACATCATTGGCCCTGGGGGATGGGTCATGACAATATGGTATCTGAGGAGCCAGTTATACCACAGAACACAGTACTCTGATATTTATTTTTTATGATGTAATAGTGTTTAGTGTAGTGAGTGCAGTTCTCATTTTAGGGAGTCCATTGTTGGTTAAGAGGCCAATGTATCGATACACGGACACCATGTCTTCTGATTTCTATCTCAGTGCATCAAAACAATGATTTCATGTGTGTTTTCGAAATTTTTCTTTAAGTAAACTCAACTAGGTCATCTCACTAGGTATAATATTTTTAACATGCCACATCTGTTTCTTTTTGGATGCCTCCCCGTGGATGGCCAGCTAGAGTCCTGAGAGTTGTACGGACAAATATCCCACCGAGCGATGATGCCTCAGTGTAAATCACTTTTCTAGCGGAGGCACCAACGGTACCACTTCCCATTGGGCCCCTGATGCCCCCATCCCTAGAAGTAGACAATGCACGCCACTTGAGCACATTTCACGAGTTCCAGCACCAGGGGCCACCCCAGTTCAAGGAAGAGACAGACACAAAAGGGGCTGAGGATTGGCTGTAGGATGTGGTGAACGATTTCTAAAAGGTAGGGACAACAGCCAAACTCATGGTGATTCTTGTTTCCATCCTTCTACAGTTGGCAGTGGACATGTGGTGGATCTTGATGCTCCTCGTTCACGACAAGATTACACTTCTCTGGGAAGACTTCGAGAGCCTATTCTGGGAGGGGTTTGTCCTAGAGACACTTCACACAGTGCGCATACATGATCTAGTTTTTATGCAATAGGGCATCATGATTGTAGCTCCACACGTAGTGAGGTTCATAGACCTCTCACCCTACTCCACCGATATGGTATGAGACCCATTCTTTAGGGTCTGAACATTCAAGTAGGGACTCAAGAGGGATATACGAGATTCAGTGATCTCACTCAGCATCCTGAAGGATGGAGGTATGTTAGAGAGAGGACTCATAGTACAGAGTTTCCTTGTTGAGCAGTCTCCAGCAGCGAGATTCACCACCGGTCGAAATGTAGTGATGTATTCTACACCTAGTTGTAGATAGATGTCGCCAATGTTGAAGAGGACCAAACCTATAGGTGGAAGACATCGTGACTCATGATCGATTGTGGGGGGAACCCAGAGCAGTGATATACATTCCAGGAGTGGGCAGTGTTTCACATGCAGCGGGCAGGGTCACATGGCTCATGGTTGTCCAACTCGCCATTCAGATGATCAGTAGACGGTCGAAGGACCGCACATGCAGAGACATATATTCAATTGAGGAAGTCTGCAGGGAGAAGGAGGATGTGGCAGAGGATCTGGCCGTGAAACTAGTGGTGGATTGTCATTCGAGGTTCTACTGCTAGAACCAGCAGGAGGTCGACCCTGACTGCGTAGAGTTGGTGGGCAGGGGAGAGCTCAGCTCCAGGCAGCTGAGGCCTATGATCACTGCACTCCGGATATGTCACAAGGTACCATATGATACTATTACATTTAAGATGTAGTTCATATAGACACATGTGTCAATCACTCTTTCAATGCCACTACCCTCGATTAGAGCTTGGAGATTCCGACGGAGCTGTTCGCTCGATCCTTACAGCTAGAGACTTTTACGAAAGCAGAGTCGACGATTAAAAAATTGTGATGGTAGTGTGAGCTTACTCTAGTAGGTGAAATCTTCAGATGGGATCTCCGAGAAGCTGCGTTGAGGCCTTACGATATCATCTTGTGTATGGAATGGTTATCTAAAGTCCAGGATCAGATTGAATGTATTAGGCGCAAAGTGTTGTGTGTCTGCACGGATGAGACTATGTTTACCTTCACCAGTAAAAAGGGTTCCTTTTCAGCACATGACAGACTTACCCAGAAGAGTGTGAATCTGATCGCTCATCAATTGGTTTACCTAACCCTTAGAACATTTGTTGTAGAGAGTCCAAGCTATACTGAAGTGGTGGACCGGAACACAGATGTTTTCCCTGATGATATACTAGGTCGATTGTCTTATATAGAGGTATACATTGACATTGACATGTACCCCGGGACGACATCGATATCTACTACAGTGTATCGGATGGCTCCCATAGAGCTTCGGGAGCTATGAGTAAAGCTTCAGGACTTGCAGGGGAAGGGATTCATTTGGCCCAGTGTTTCTCCCTAGGATTCCCCGATTCTTTTCGCCATGACGGTGGATGGGAGCATGAGGCTTTGTGTTGAATACTGGCACCTGAACTAGGTGAGCATGAAGGAAATGTACCCACTCCTTAGGACTGACGACCTATTTCATCAGTTGAAGGGATCATGGTAGTTCCCAATGATAGGCCTCAGATCGTCTATTACCATCTCAAAGTTTGAGATGAGGATGTGTAGATGACATACTTCATATTTCAGTACGGCCACTACAAGTTCTTGGTTATTCCATTCTGTGTAAGAAACACTCTGACAGTGTTCATGGGACTCATGAACATGATATTTCAGCCATAACTCATTCACTTTGTCATAGTCTTCATCGACGACATTCTAATCTACATGACTACTGAGGAGGGGCATTACTATCACTTGCAGGTAGTAGTGGACACACTTTTGGAGAAACAACATTATGTTAAGCTCTAAAAGTTCATGTTTTGGATCTGAGAAGTTCACATTCTAAGAAATGTCATCTCGGTGGATAGATTTGTTGTAGATCCAGTGAATATTGAGGTGGTACTTCCTTTGGAGCCACCCAGGAGTGTGATGGAGGTAAAAAGTTTCTTGGGTTTGGCTGGATACTACCAAAGGATTGTGCCAGACTTCTATAGAGTTGCAGCATCACTATAAGCCTTGATGAAGAAGGGGAAACCCTTTTTAGGGTCGAAAAAATGCCAGCAGAGCTTCCAGGAGCTGAGACAGATGCTGACTAGTTCTTCCATCTTGAGGATTCCAGAGGAAGGTGTTGGGTATGTAATCTATTGTGATGCATCAAGGACAAGACACAGATGTTTCCTAATTCCGGAGTGAGCAGTGATCGCATATGGCTCTCATCAGCTGAAACAGCATGAGCAGAACTACGCTACCCATGACCTGGAGGTAGTAGCAATTGTATTCACCTTGAATATGTGTCGACACTATTTGATGGGTGACCGTTTTATTGTGTACTCTGATTACATGTTTATCAGGTATATCTTACCTCAGAAGGACCTGAACCTGAGACATCGACGTTGGCCTGAGTTCCTCCAGGACTATTACTTCGAGATAGTCTATACTCCTGGGAAGGGGAACATTTTTTCACATTCAATCATCAAGAGATATGGTATACAGTTTCTCAGCGAGGCGACAGAGCTATTGGCAACATTACAGATATCCTTTTTGGATAGAGATGGATCAGAATTCCATTAATCTCTTATACTCACTCCCCCAGTTCTTCAACGAGTCAGGGAGGCACAACATGGGGACGTTGACTACGAGACACAATGTGGTAAGATATACACAGGGCATGCATCTAATGGATTTTCAGAAGGTGGGGAGCACATCATCCTCTTCATAGGACATTCTATATTACTAGAGTCACATTAGGAGGAAGTGTTGATTGAGATCTACAAATCCACTATAGCAATACATCTAAGAGTACCGATGATGTACAAGGATCTCTGACGACAGCAACGGTGGCCAGGAATAAAGATTCTAGTTGTAGAGTTTGTCTCTCGGTGCCTCAGTTGTTAGAAAGTTAAGGCGTTGGATCAGGTTCCAGCAGGATTGGTTCAGCCATTTGAGGTCCTAGAGTAGAAGTGGGATGGGATATCCTTGGATTTCGTGACAGGACTTCCACGTACATCAAGAGGTCATGCCTCGATCTGGCTGATCGTTGACCGACTCATGAAGTCGGTCCACTTCCTACTGATTAGAGAGTAGGGTTCAGTAGAGAGATTAAGACGCCTCTATGTGCAAGAGATTGTGAAGTTACACGGAGTACCTTCTACTATTGTCTCCAGTCCTGACACACGTTTTACTTCCTGGCTATGGAAGGGGTTGTTGGAAGCTATCACGATGCAGCTTCATTTGAGAACCCCCTTCCATCCTCATATGGGTGGCCACACAGAGTGGACCATTCAGACTGTTGAGGACATGGTATGTGTTTTTGTTTTCGACTTCGGTTGTAGCTGTGAGGATCACTTTCCTTTGGTGTAGTTTGAATACAACAATAGCTATCACTGCACCATTGGGATAGATCCTTTCGAGGCGTTTTACGGGCGACCTTGTAGATCACCTTTGTACTGGACTGACCAAGAGGATTCAGCACTAGTGGGGCCATAGATGGTATGAGAGACCACAAAGAAGGTGAAGAACATCTACGAGAGGATGAAGACTACACAGAGCAGGCCGAAGTTGTATGCTGATAGGAGACGAAGACATAAATATTTTTAGGATGGAGACCACCTCTTTCTACGGGTATCATATCGACGTGCTCTACAGGGGTTGGCCAATGCAGAACATTATCTCCGAGATTTATCAGACCTTTTCAGGTCCTCAGCAGAGTTTGTGAGGTGTATTATCACTTAGCTCTTCTACTATAGTTGCATCGGGTGCACAACGTCTTCCATGTATACTAATTGAGGAGATATGTGCACGACACATCCCAAATCATCGACCATGGAGAGATAGACATCGACGATGGCACGTCTTTAACGAAGGTTCAAATAGAGATTTAGGATCGACAGGAAAACGTCCTTCATGGACATTCGATTCCACTAGTGCGTGTTCGCTGGCAGCATAGGAACCTCCAAGGGAGTACATGGGAGTAGGAAGCTCAGATGTGTGCTCAGTACCGCCACATGTTCCCATAGTTATGAGTTGTATCTTATGGGGACGTAAAGCCCTGATGTGATGATAATGTAAAGAACAATAATTTCATTGTAATTTGTTATAACTAAATGTGAATTTTATGAGTCCGTAAAAATGACGGCGCGTGATTACGAGGCCCAGAGTGCCCAGAATCAATATCTTAAGTTTTTATCGGGTACGTTTAGTAAACGTACAAGCGGGTTTTTATAACTTTTGAACCAATAATCAGAATTTAAATCTAAGGGAACTGTTGAACTCACAACACCAGTATTTACATAAGGAGACTTTCACCTCAATAGCAGTGGGTCGAGAATAAAATTTTGTCTTTGGGTTTTTCGTGGAAAATAATAAAATAAAATGAACTACACTTTATTTTATATTTGATCTAGACTGTGGAAGATAGAGGTGGGGTCCAACAGAACTAATCCACCATGTGGGAGTTGATGTGTTTGGACCACCTGACGATAACTTCTGATGAGAGGTTATGGTGGGGGGGAAAACCAGAACGTAACCTCCTGCGAGAGGTTACGGTTGTGGGGACCACCCGGTACTAAACCCCCATTTTAATTGTGGAAAACCTCTCAAATCCCCTCTTTAATAAGGGGGTCCTCTTGACCTCCTTAACGAAATTGATTCTGCCAACACACTTTCCATAAATGTGCCAAATACTCCACATTAATTAATTGGTCACATCAATTAAATAATTTAATTCATTATGAATTTTATTCCAACAACTAAATAATAGATAACTTAAATATATTATATTGTGTTGGCTCACTTTCATTTTTGTGGAACATGGGAGAGTACAAGGGAGAAGGCATCCAATGAAGAACATCATCTTTTGATGAAGAACGCTCCACTGATGAAGAAATACTTCGACTTTCTTCCTCAGAACATTCTTTGACGTGGGACATGCTCGTCTACAATGAATTGACGTCCACTTTCTCATGCCAACGCCAAAGAACAATGAAAAACGTAGGGAATTTATATCAACATGATATTCATAATTTAATTGTTCCCTTATAAAGCAATGAATCATTGTGGATGTTTTTCCATGCAGGCTAGGAATTGTTTTTGCTGAATTATGTGGGGTGTTGGAATTTTGGATTCTCTTCTATCTTCGTTTCTTGTTAACTCATTGAAATTCAAAGAATGAATTGATATGATTTCTACCAACCTAAATGCAGGGGGTGTGGGCCCAACCAACATAGCACAATCCCCACACCATTCTCATTTTTAATGTTCTACAGAATGACGATGAGGTGACAAGACTATGAATGCGGAGATGGCAACGGTCACGCTACCCGCGGCCTCCGCGACCCAAGTAGCCCATCGGCTGCACCACCCACCGATCGAACCGGCTCGAGCCACGCCACGCCCCAGCCGAAGAGGCCTCGACCGTGCCACACCCCAGTCGGATAGGCCTTGACTGTGCCGCATCCCGGCCGTGCCCCATTGGTCACGCCCTTCAAACCGGCTGACCCGTCCCCAGCCACCCCTTCCGCCGGACGAACTGGCTCCACTGGCCTGGGCTGAAACACTGCACCCTCATGGTCGCCCACTCCCTCCTGGCAACCCTTGCCCTCCCGGCTGCCCTCTCCATCCCAGCCACCCTCGCCCTCCTGGCCGCCCGCGCCCACTCGGTCGTACTCGCCCTCCCGGCCGCCCGTGCCCTCACTGCTGCCCGCGCCCTCCTAGCTTACTGTGCACTCCATGAAGCCATCGACAAACTCCCAGCCGCCTGTTCCTCCATTCCATTCATGCCTCCCAGACTACCGCGGTTCCCTCCAAACAGCTTGTGCCCTCCAGACCGCCCTCGCCATCCCGGCCGCCTGCGCCACCCACCCGCCCGTGCCCCCCCGTCCACCCATGCCTCCCGACCGCCCGTGCCTCATGACATCCCACACCCTCATGGCCACCCGCGCCACTCGATCGACTCGAGTCCCGACCGTGATCGCCTCCCAAGCCCCCGACCGAACAGCACCCCCGCGCCACCTCGGCCGAGTCGGCCTCCCGCACCCCTCACGTCGCCCCGACTAAACCGAGATCCCGCACCCCTCGGGGTGCTTCGGCCAAGACAGCATGTTCCCATGCGATGCTCTCTTGGCCGAACCACACTTGAGTCGAACGGAAACCGAATCGTGCCCTCGTGGCATGTCCGTACTCTCGCGGCATGCTGGGTCGGGCCCAGCGGGCAGGGCCAAACCCAACAGGACAGCCCACAAAACAGGTTGGGAAAAACCCAACGGTTTAAGACGGGTTGACCCGAATTGGGTAGGTCCAAACTAGGTTGGGCCTGGTTGGTCCGATCGGGTCAGACCGGACCTGGTCCCACTATGACCCTTTACCTTCTTTGGCCAAATATTTGGCACTGAGCATTCGATTGATGAACAGTCAACAGTTCTAGTAATCATGGAGCATGAAAATTTCATTGAGTATACCCCACAAGAGTTTGGGTTATAGGTGATATACGGTAAGTTTGGATCGTGAAAAAATCCAACTGGGCCCCCATCACAAAAGTCTAATAACTCGCCCACCGAGTGTCCGATTGACACGTCGTCTATTGAGTTGAGACCTAAATGACATGGCAGACATTTGAGATAAATTTTTTTGGGACTTCATGATAGTTGGAGTATCGACCAGTAGCTTGTGGAGAGGATCCTACTAGAGACGAGAGAATAGAGTGTGGCGACCTAGTAGCTGGCGGAGACTTGAAGACTGCTGACTGATTGACTCGAAGTGAATCGACTATCATAGTGGGGAGCGACTGGTTGTGGCAGCAGACCCACGACGGATGATCACCTGGTTGTGGTGGAAGGCCCACAGTACTGTAAAGGAGGAGTACCTATGTAGGATATTAGGGGGAGTGTCTGGTTATTGCAGCAGACCCACGGTGGGGAGCGCCTTGGTGTCACGGAACACCCACAATACTGGACAGGAGGAGTACCTCAGCAGTCCAAGGTTAGTGGGAAGCACCTTGGTGTCACAACATACCCATTGTACTCGATAGAGGAGGAGTTTTCTAGTAGCCATGGTTTCATCAATGTGAATAAAAATCATGGTTGAGCTCAATCAGTAACTTTGGTGCTTTCTTCATGACTGAGATGGATTACTTGATAACATAGATATATGTATGTGCATATACCTATGTGGGAATATCTGTTGATTTCATACATTGTGGTGTATTCTTGTTGGATATTGTGAGATCTTGAGTTTTTCGGGGTCCCTACTAAGTATCTCTATTCTCACCCCTACATGGGACCCCTACACAGGCTATGCTTGCACCTCGTTGTGTTGGATGTAGAAGACAGACATCGGTGAGTGAGGCTGAGAGTAATAGGACTGGATAGTACCTATGATGGCCCTTAAATCCTAATGGTACAAGAGGGAGACATACAAACCTGGATTGGTGAGGAGTTGATCTTATCTACCTTTCTGTTAGGAACCTCTGAGGATGACCCATCAGCAATTTATCTTTTCTTTAGTTGTACTTTCTGTTTCGTGTACTTTACTGTTACGCTTGTATTTCCGACCCCTTTTTATTTAGTCACACTCTTGTTATACAGTTTTACTTAGTGTTTTGTTTCCATCTTGTTCTTTGTTGTGTGTGTTTACCGGTTATAAAGTCAATGCCTTCCCAGTTTTAGGGAACTACGTATTTGGTGCTAGTCGCCAGCCCCTGGCCTATAGAAGGTGTTCTTGGGGTAGTAAAGGCACGGGCCCTGGGGTATGGGTTGTAACAAAGAAAGTCATACATTTTTTGATGTATTATTTCACCAATCATATCTCTATTTGGAATTGTTTATGTTTTATGAATGGATTGAATGATTTATATGACCTTTATAGAATAACAATTTTATGTTTTTATGAAGTCTATATATATATGATCAGTACTTTTTTCATTAAATTAACCACACATTAAGTTATTGACAAATTTAATATGTTTTAATAAAAACACAATATTTTTTACATTCGATCAAGAATATTTATCATTTATAATCATATTTTTATAACAAAAATTCATGATTTTTCATATAATTATTATGTAATTTATTTAATCCATTATTAGGCACATATTTTTTTCTTGAAAATATTTTAAAAAAGAACTTTATTTTCATTTTAAGATGGTGGTAATTTCTACCAATGGTGTGCACCAATTAATTCTTTTAATATTTACTAGATGAATTTCATTTTACTCGGTCCTGACTAATATTTTACATTAATATTAAATTAAATGGTTCCATATTTATTTTCGTATAAAATATTTTTATCAATATTTTTCATATTTTAGATATTAATATAATATTTTAAAATGAAATAATTTTTTTCCTTGGGAAATATTTAATTAATCTTTCTATATAATTTCGATGAATTTCACACTATTCTAATGAATGTTATTATTTAATAATGATAATATCTAATTGTACCATCAAAAATATTTCTATAGATTCATTATAAATAGTTTTATTGGGAAACTTATTATCATTATCTAATATAGTTCTAAAATTATTGAATAATTTTTCTTATTAAGAGATGCTGATTAAGCTGTATTGTATATTCATATTATCATTATCTAATATAGTTTTATATACCTTTTTGATGAATCAATATGTCTCGTGGGGAAAAAACATTTCTGATATATGTCTAATGATGTATCATTATATATAATTTTTCTTGTCTTCAGTTCTCAATATTCAATTTACGTTGTCCAATTTTATTAATATCAATAATATAAAATATTTTATTTATATTAATGTCAATGTTATAATAGTTATGATATCCATATGAAATTACCAAGTCTATGTTTTTATTTATGTGAAGTTATTTCATCATCATTTATTCCTTTCATATTATTCATTCCATATTTTATTTTTTACCATTAATTAACTAAAAAATAACCCATGATCATCAATTTCAAATATTTAACTTTCCCAAGATATTAAGAATTTAACATTGAATGATATACAAGGGTATTATGGAGAAAATAATTTTTCTCAAAGAATAAATAATATTCTGTTTTATGTCTTCAAATTTAATTTTTGATTTATGTATGAATCTCATTTTATAAAAAATATAATGTAATCAATAAATTTAGACGTTATCTTTCATATATTGTGCCAATGTAATAAAATAACTACTGGATTTGAGAAACTAATTTTGATGTTGTTAAAATCTATATTACATGTTGTTTAATAGAACCCTTGGAAACTATATTTAAGAAAATAATGATTACGGGACAAAACCCAATGACAGGTTTTGAGTATATTTGTATTTATAGGATAATATCATAAATGTTTCCTTCAATTTATATATTACATTTTTTTCATGAAATAATCCTAAAAAATGTTACTTCATTTGGATATAGTTTTCTCACAAATGAAACTATTGTTATTAACTATAAAATAGTTATTTGGGTATATCTCAGACATCAATATAGTGAATAGTGAGTGGTCCTTTAATTTTCAGTTTATTTTAAACTCATTGGGGTATACTATCTCATTAAAATCAGATTTTCAATAAAAATCACTATGAGATATATTAAATTCATTTTATAATTTAAAAATATTCCCAATGTAACCTACCCTTTGATTATGAGATTATGTAAGAATAAATAATCAATTTCTATTAACTATTTAATCAATAAAGTAATTATATTTTTTGATTTATATTATGTTGATTTATTTTATTTTATACCAATATTTATAAATATATATTTACTATAGAATGAGAACTATATCAATTAAAAAGATTAATATTTAGATTACCCTCCATGGAATGATAATGATTTTAGAGATTGATCTGAATCTAAAACTATAATTTTATATAAAATATTTGGTTACATGACTACTATTTAAATAAATAAAAATGGTAATATGGATCATCCTATGAATAATTAATTTTTTGAAATGATTGATTTGTATTTCATACAATTACATCATACACAATTCAATGCAACCAGAAATCCTTATGCATTTGGGGAATGATAATGTTCTAGAGAAAATATATTTATCCCATTTAGATGTAATGGAAGGGGGAGGGAATTCATTAATTTATATCATATCACTAGGGATGAATATAAATGGAGTCCCTTAATTAAAAAAACTAATGGTATTTATTATGAAATGAGTATATATGTAACACGCCAAAATTAAAATTTAAAACATTGAATATGATAAAGTGCATGAGATGAATCACCTCGCAAGAAAGGGAAAATAATATCATGATACTCTACTATATATTTAATATATTAAAACTATTTTCTAAATTATATCGATTCTAATTAAAATAAAGAGTTAACTTTCATTGAACACAAAAGTGACCTTCCTCAATAGCTTGTTTTGCAAGCAAGAGAATCCTTCCTTGATTGCATGCGTTAAAAATAAGGCAATGTTTTAGAAAATAACAATGTAATATTAAATTATTATTATTTAATATTATATGATATAACCTAGGTATTATGTTCGTTGTTATAAATATTATTAAATAACTTATTATACTTTAGGGTTTATATAAATATAAAATACATTTATTGGTTACCAACTTATGATAAATGAAAATAAGAACCTATATATTATAATTTATATGCCTACAAAAGAGTTTTTTCTTAATAAACAAAGTTAATTACAATTATATATATTTAATGACATTTATATTTTATATATTTTATGAAATATTTTTTATATTCATTTATTTAATGTTATATGATTAAGATAACAACGAACCCTCTTTTTAACATTAAAAACCTATATTTTTAGAAAATGAATGTTTACCTACTTATAATGTTTAAAAAATATTATATATGAATTTTGATACATAATTTTTTTTATTTTGTAAAAATAAATATAATCTTTTAAATCTAAACATGACAATTAGGTTAGGTTTAATTTGTAATATTTTTTTTGAACCATTTCTTTTTTAAGTAACTATTAAAAATACAAAATATTCGTTCAAAATTCCCTTTTCTTATAATTTTTTATAAGGATAAATTATAAAATTAAATGATATTAATTTGAATTAAATAATATTTTTTTCAATTAGTAATTTTTATTTCATATAAATCGTTTTTACTTTTAAATAAATTAAAAAACTTAGCAATCTTTTAGATGATTTTTCTTTAAAACATCGTATTGTCGCCCTATAACTTGGATGAATATTAATTTATTTTCATCCACTTATATGATTTTAATTTGGATAATTGGATTCAATATTTGGAATCATAATTATTTATAATATATTATAATTACATATTTATTTTACAAAACATATTAGTGAATGAGGTAAAATTTAATTATAGTTGTTACGAAAAAATTAAGCTTAATAAAAGAATAAAACTTTACAGATGGAACAAATGAAATAGAACCTTTTCAAAATCCCATTGGAAGGCCGTTATCATCCATGATACATATATTATTGTTTATGGTTGGTTTTTAAGTCTTGTTTAGGAAAATACATTTGCAGAACTATCGTATTTTCAAAAATACCAACTGAGTCCTTATCCTCCCTTATAAAAGGAACCCACTTCTTCTACTACAACAAACCTCTAAAACAAATTATTTTTAGATAGTATATTACATAATATCCTCCCAACATACAAAACCATATCCTTGAATCCTCCATTTTTGTAGAAGTATTTATAAGGAATCCTTTTCATATACATCGAAAGGAGTTACGTGATTTTAATCTAATGCATTCGAATGATCACTATTCTTTTATTTACCTCTCCAAAACCAAAATTTTTATTTTTCCATGCTAATATAATAAAAAAATTATCCTTAATATACTTATATATTTTTATGTTATGTGTTACACCTACATATACAAATAATAAAATTTGATTGGTAATGAACATAATGTTTCTGTAAATGGGGAATTGCAGCCTCACTATACGATGATTGTTCATTTTTTAACCACCTCTCATGGTGGCCATTAGGATGGAAATAATGTTTATATATGAAATTTTTATATTTATTATTAAATTATACTAATTTATTCCTTTTATAAAACATAAATATAATAGTTTCTATTTTTATTTAATTCCATAACATTGTTTGAATATGTGTGGACTACGACCCCCTCAAAGCGATGTTATTTGTTCACACGATACATAAAATGCAAACAATATTATTATAATTCAACCAAAATGACATAATAATACTGTATATTATATTCATGACATAATTAACTTTCATAAATATACTATATATATATATATATATCATTTTCCTTTTAACACATTCAAACACTAAAAAGTGATAATGTTGATCGTGAATGTATAGACAACCTCCTCCCCGACATGATTATATTCATTTTTTCTTCAAAATAAGTATCTATATAATTGTATGTGATTAATTATAGGGTATTTGTGATATAATTATAATTCTATAAATATATTATTTTACTTACCATCATTCCAAAATGATCATAGAAAATAAATAACATTACTCATGTGTGTGTACTTCCTATCATCTCCATTACTATTATGTAGACTCATTTTTCAAAAAAAATATTGAATTCTTATTCTTATTAGTTTAATTAATTTGAAAATATTATTATTATTTAATTAAAATTTTTTATATATGTTATATAATGACCCCTTTGACCATTTTTTTCTTTCCAAAGTCAATTTTGACAAATATTGTAAATTTGGTCAAAACACCCGACGCAAAAATAATTGTATAATTTTTTTTATAAAAAATTAAATAAATTGAATTAAAAGAAATTATAAAAAATAAAAAGTATCTCATAAAATTTGAAAACATATATAATTGTTTTATACGTGTAGTTATATGGGTTCACCAGATAGGAAACACAATGTATGAGATTAAATTTATACTAATTTACATATATGAGATAAATATCATGTTCACCACATACATCTTCTCATTGGTGTATCTACAACACAATTTGTTATAATATATCTTTATTTATATTTTCAAAGTGTTATTTTAAATTTTCATTTGATTTTATTCCTCATCGAGAAATATGATTTAAAATTTTTCATTATGGTATAAGAAACGATACAATTTTTTAAGATCATATTACTAAATAATAACATTAGACATCATTCAATGGTATTTACATTCGAGGGAAATAATATGACCATTGTTCTAGAAAACCGTTATTTTATCTTCTTTGGTTCTTCATGACCATTTTCATGTATTAGTACCATATTCCCACTATTACACACTAAAAATATTTTGAAAAATTCTTCTTATATAACCCGACATTATATCTCGTTTTGGTTGGAGAAATGTTTTTTAATAAAAAAATATTTTATTAAAATATTTTTCAAAAAATAAAATTATTTTGTAAATACATTTTTACCCTTTTTTACAAATTTTATCAAACATATCATCTTTTCACTTTCAGAATAAGGCATATTAATACCCATTAATCATGTAAAAAATTGGTCATGTTTACCTCATATGACATGTATGGAATTACATATCATCATTTAATTTATGATTATTTTTCATTTTTAAACGGATTGTTTTTAATATATATCATTTTAGTAGTTATTTTCAAATGGATTATTTTTTAAATTTTTAACAAAAGAAAATTATATTTCCCTAATGAATGATTTTAAATGTTCTATTTATAATACTTCCATTAATTAAAGAAAAATTCGTTTATTTAAATCCACTTTTTTGAAGATGTATTGATACCATAATTATTCATCCTTTGGATGGATTACGATTATTTTAGACAAGTGTTTTATTCACATATACTTCATTGACTACTTTTCTTCCCCTTAAAATATTAAACTTAATATTATCATTTGACATCGAATTTATACTATATATCCATATAATTTTTTATGGATAATCATATTACCTAAACTCTATACCAGTTTCTATATGGTGAATAATTTTAATTTTATTTTCCTATTTTGGAAAATATTGATAAATTCGTATACATTATTCAACATAAATAAATTATAAGGGATACTATTTATTCAATACGTGGAATATTTTGGACATGTAATTCATAGGTTGAAGACCATTTATGGAAAGATCTAAGGGTTCAGGACTGATTATTGAATCACCAAATATGTATTAGAAGTATCATTTGATGAATTGCATGAAACAATTTGAATAGTTAAACACTCTTTTTATGGTAATGGTTCTATGTACATAGGAAACATGGCATCCATTAATTATAAATTTATATCATTTAGAAAAACTCATTATTTATCCCTGATATATTCATTAAGCATATATATAGATACTTTTCTATATTGATTTTTCATTATTTAGTCATATCATTGGCATTAGTATCAATTTATTACATTGTCACATTGTTTATGCACTTCATTATAAATGTTTTTATTAATTTCTATGTATGTTATATTATTTACCATTTCATAATTATTATTCTAGTTGATTCATTATTTTATTTGATATATTTCTCTTTTACTATAAATTTGAGCTCACCCTTATTTTATTTCATTCCCCAGGAATCTAAGAAGTATACTATAAAATATATGCATGAATTTAAGAGATTAATTAGAGTTATCCTTGACAATATTTATTTATTTAGAAATAATACAAAATAATGTTGTAATATGTTTATTATTTTTAATACAAGACTCATTTAGGAACCTATTTAAACAATACTAATATACCCTCTTTCCATTAATATTTGATTGCATGTAATCATGCAAATGTAATTTATTGAAGACACTAGATGTGGATTTTCAAAGGTTATATCACTATAGTTAGTATTAGTGGAATTTTAACAGAAACATGGTGAACATGATTTATGAAATCATAGGTTCTAGTATATAAACTTATGGTATACTTTTTTCGATACGTAGATAATAACAAACTAAAATTTTTGTAGGTAGATATTATGTGGGTCTTCAAGGAAATAAATTTTTCTCTAGATTATATAGATGCCTAGGGTTCTAGAACATATATACCTAGGTGTAATAACAATGAAAATGTGTTCCATGCCTAACATGATTTAACATTGTACATTATAATATTCCTTACCATGCACCCAGTTTGGCACTATATGGTGTACACATAGGATAATTCAAATTTTCTTTACAAACCAGTTTGATGGATTTTGACATTGAATATCCAAGGTTAAACAACATGTCTTTTATATTGATGTTAATTTTTCATGATTTAGAAATAATTTTAATGATATTTTAGATAAAACCTTGACCATGTAAGAACCCAACATGATATAAATGGATGATGTATTTATTTATTGAGGATGTATTTAAAACCATTGTTAAATGTATATTTAGTAAATAAAATTATTTCAAGGATTTACGTTTTATTTAATTTTTGAATCTATTCTAGTTTTGTTTTAGTAAAGGTAAATTGGTAATTTGAGTGAAAATTCATAAAATCTATCAATGTTGTGTTTATTGAACCCATGACTGGAGAATTATACTGGTTTCATGAAAACCACTATCCTATGTAATATTCGAGATGATGTTTAATTGTTTTTGTTAAATAATGGGATGAATAAATATTACTGATGAACTAGTGGTTTCACTTTTGAGGATTAGAGATTAATATGTTGACTATATTGGGTTTGGAATATATTTATAGACAAATAGTTAGAATTTTCACCATTTTATAGGACTTAATATCCATTAAAGTAATATTTTAGTTCTCCAGGAAAAAAACCATTATTTTAACATAGTTTTGGGGTGTAAGGGGTAGAATTATAATTTGACTGAAGAACAACAAAATCATATGATTTTCCATATGAAATTGAAACCAATAAAGTAATATTATATCATTATACTGGTTGTTAGTAAAATTATTACACAACATTAGGAAAATAATAATAAATAAAATTTGTCCCTATAAATTAATTTCTATTGAACTGATGGCCTTCTAAATCATCACATCTCTATTTTATTGAGGACATCAACTTTATATTGATCATTCACTAGTTTGTAATGTATGACTTCAATCACTCCCTATAAATATCTATTCATTCCCTATGTTTATATGTCTTTACATTCCAGTAATTTTATTTTACATAGAGACATAGTTCTATGGTAGTTATTGTGACCATTGTTCTTCACATTCTTTCTTTTATAGGGTATTTTTTACAAACTCTTCATAAGAAATTAAAAATCAACAAAAGAATAATAAAAAACCCTAACACTAATATTGTGTTTAAATTTCATGGATTCAATTTAATTCAGGTGGAGATAATGTAACAAAATTAAAATAAATGTACTTCAATGTATTCGATTGAGTGCATTACATACATCACAAAGCACGTAAGGGAATATAATATACCACGAATCACCTATATATTTACTATATTAAATATATTAAACACATGATATATATTTTAATTACCATGACACATAGTTATATTCCCTTTTATAGAAGAGAAAACCTCCTCGATAGATAGTATGATGCACAAGAGTGAACATCCTTGATAGCTTGTTTCACACTCAGTAATGAGTATCACCAAATAAAAATGTATTATTAAAATATTATTATATGATAGAATATGATAGAATAATGAGGTTATGATAGTAGTTATGAATTATTTAAAATATCTTATGAAATTTTTGGTGACTATATTATTAAAAAAACAATTTATTTGATAGAATCTAATAAGAGAAAAAATAGGAACCAATTGGATATAAAATGAAGTATAATTATTTATACCATTCGAAAGAAGTTTTGTGTTACTAAAAAATGTTAATTAAAATACTGAAAGATTTTAATATTATATATAAGTTATAAATTCAATAAAATATTACTAATATTCATACCTTTAATGTGATATGTATATGATAAGAACAAACCATATTTCGCACATGAAACCCAATATTTTTATAATTGAAAATTTATAGCCTTTTAATGGTAAACCCATTTTAAATATAAATTTTACACAATATATGATGTTATTTTCCTAAATAAAATTCTAATTTTAAATAGAAACATGAAAATTATTATTATGGGGAATTGTTGACAATTTTTTTCGAATCATTTTATTTTTTAATGAATAGTTCAAAATACTGAATTTTAGTTAAAAATAACTATTTCATATAATTTATTTGTAAGGATGAATAATATAGTTGATATTTTTAAAAATATAACTACAAATTAATTTCATCAGTTAATACAATTTACTATACTTTATTCATTTTATCTTTTACATTAATTATAAAGACATAGAAAACATTAAGATGTATTTACTTTAAAACATTTATTTTCAACATGCAAGCGGGGTGATTTTTAAAATACTTTTTACCACATTAATGAATCGAATTGGAGAAAAATTATTAAATATTTATAATCATCATTATTTAGAATATTGATATTGTAAAACTCTATTTTGACCAAATATATTAGTGGACGCGATTAAAAATAATTAATATTAATAAGCAAAAATTAATCATTATAAAGGACTAACCCTTATCTTATGGACCCCAATAACCTAGTAATGTTACCAACACTCATTGGATGCCAATAAATCATCGATTCAGCATCCATTATTTATTTATAATATTTTTTAAGTATTATTTTACGTAAAAATGTGGTAACTCTTAACATCAATAAAAAATACCATGTTAGCCATTTTCCTCCTTTATACAATGCAACCACATAACTAAGTTCATCACACCTATAAAACTACATAGGATCAGATATGATATACCCAAATATCATTCAGAATCCTGCCTATAGACATTGAATCATCCCTTGGTTCATAATAGCTTCCAAAGAATTACATAGGTATACAAAAAATGGATTTACCAAATTTTAATGAAATTCTTTCCAATGACATTATTTCATCTATTTACTTCAAAAAAATATTTAAATAATATTCTTACATGTTCATATAATAACACCAACATCCTAAATGCCCTATGATTTTTTTTAATAAGTGTTCTACCATCATTGAAATAGAATTCCATCTAATTAGTAACGAACATATTGTTTCCTTGTATGATGAACTATTGTCTCATTAAACATTGATTATTCATTTATCTTTCACCACATATAATGGTGTTCATTATGATAGAAATTAAACTGATATGTGATACATATCAATGTTATTATATCCTTATATGTATTTTATCCTTTTATAATACAATACATTACCATCCAATTTTCATTAATTTAATAACATTGTTTGAGAATGTGTGGAATACTGCCCCGTCAAATCGATGTGATTCATTCACATAATACATGGAATATATAAAATATGATTATCATTTAACATATCTGTCATTAAAACTCAGTATGATAGTCCTTAAATAATTTAATTTCTATAAATATACTCCAATATGAATATATCATTTTCATTATTACTGTTTTAGAAAACAAAATGTGAAATTTTCAGTCGTGGACGTGTGGACCACCACCACCTCCACATGATGTTATTCCTTTTTCATCAGAATAATTATGTTTATATATATGTGTGTGTATATATGAGTAAATAATATTATAAATAATATATAATTTTAATTATGCAATGAGACGGTGTTACTAATCTTCTCTCCATAACGATATTTGAAAAATAAGAACGTAATTCATGAATACTTACTACCTACTATCTCCATGATTGTGAAAATGATTCATTTTTCATAATTATTTTTAATGATAAAATAAAAAGTATAATTAATTAAAAATTATGGTAATTATGGAATTATTATTATTATGAATATTTTATGCATTGAACCTTTTGACCGTAGTTTCCATACCTAAGTAATTTGTGATAAACAAACAAAATTTGGTCAAAAACCCTAACGGAAAAATATTTTTATATATAGTTGTATATAAGATAATAAAAAGTGAATTAATAGTTATGATAAAAATAAAAAGGGTTTGGAAGAATTTAAAATAATAACATTATTTTATTTAATGAAAGTTAAACATTGTTCCCCCAAAATAAAACTCAAGGTAATATATTTCCATCTCATTTTTTAAATCATTGAGATAAATGTCATGTTTATGACTGACATATTTTGGGTTGTGAATGTACTCCAACATTTTTATATTATATCATTATTTATTCCATTCATGGTTTGTTAACCGTTCATATAATTTTATTCCACACTAAGGATTTTTATTTAAAATGATTCAATGTTGTATGGGATATTTTTGAAATATTAAATATTATATTCCTCAATAATAACATTAATGATCTTTCAATTGTATTTACATTAGATTAAATTATATGTCCATTATTCAATACAACATTCCATTTTATCTAATATGTTAATTCATTAACATTTTATTGTTTGAGTACCATTTTTCCACTTTTTGGTACTGAATATTTTTAACCACATGTTTTTCATAAATCCCTACATCGTATCTGTCTTTAGTTGGAGAACATGTTTTCTTATAAAAATATTTTTTTATTAAATTTCATTAAAACATGTTCAATAAAATTATTTAGTAAATATATTTTTACCCTTTTTCATTTTTAAAACGTTTTAATGGAATATTCATATATCTCTCCAAACAAGGAATCATTATGACCTTTAACCATGTAAAAGAAATGAAATTGTTAACCTAGATCGGCTTGTATGCATTTAACCATCAACATTTAATGGATTATTCCTTTAAAAGTTTAAAAATATAATAAAAATTGATTTTCTATGAGAAGTGATTCAATTATTTTTCTAACCAAAAGGTTATTTTCCTAAAAAATGTTTATAAAAGTTCTTTTTAAAATATTTCCATTCATAAATGAAAAAAAACATTTATTTTACTCCACTAAGTTTATATTGTATTGATACCATTATTAATTTACCAATGGATGGATTATTATTATTTTCCCAAAAATAATATTAAAATTCAATTCCTTGATTCATTTTAGTTCCCTAGAAATATTCAATTTTCTATGAATATTTTATATTGAATTTCCCATAAATATTCATATCAATTTTTGTGTATACGATTAATGAATAAATTATATACCATTATTCATATTGTGTATAAATTGAATGATATTTTATTAATTGTTGAAATACAGATAAATCTCTATAATTTATACAATATGACTATTTTGTATGGAATATTGTTTTTTTGATATGAGGAATGTTTTTGAAATGAAATAAATAGGTTTTGGACCATTTAATTCAATCCATACTGGTTAAGGAATAGTTAATAAAATACTGTCAAATCATCAATATTCTCATGGGTCAAATTAGTTGCAGAAATTTGAATAGTTAAACTTTCTCATGATAGTAATACATCCATGTAGGTATGAAACATGGGGTATAATAATAATGAATATACTTCATTAAATATTAGTTATTATTAATCAAATTCATCTTTCATATACATATCTATAGATACATTCCTTTTTTCGTTCATTGATTAAAGGGAATTTGTTTTAGTTTCATTCCTTTCTATATTAATTTTTTTCTTTTCTAGGTCTCTTAGTGGAATGTAATTATATTTATTACTTTTTCGTTTTTTATGCACATCCTTAAAAATTTGTCGATTATCTATTATGTGTGTTATATTGTTTACAATTCAATAATAATAATAATCATTATGTTTGATACATTATTTATTCTGCTGTATTTTGGTCTTACTGAGCTTTTATGCACACCTTCGTTATTTTTAATTCCCCATGATTCCAATAAGTATACTATGAATTATATTAGAAGATTTATTATACATATTATAGTTATCCTTGATGATATTTATTTATTTATAATGATGAAAATATTTTATTTCTAAATTGTCTAGTCATTTGTAATACATGAATCATATATGTATTTGGTTTACCAAGACTACTAAAGTATCATTACACTAGGATTTTATTTCTCATAATCATTACAATGTAATTAATAGTAGACACTGAGTTTGTTCTTTATGGGGCTGGGTCAGTGTAATTTATTTGAATTATTTTATTATAATTCTATTTAAATAATATTTTTCCACTAAATTAAAGTATTTTGGTAGTTACAATTCATGAGTCTAAGATAAAACACATTGGATTTTTTTTCATATTTGTAGTAAAATTGTAGGGTTTGTAAGTTATGTTATGAAATATTTAAATCATACAAATAGTAACTATGACTATTACATTGATGGGAAAAATACAAAACATCACATAGAAAAATCCTCTTAATCGTTTTTCATCATATGAATGTATAGAATTTTATGCTATAAATAAAGTTAAAGGATTATAATTTTCTTATTGATTATAAGGAATGATAAAGTATAATATGATAAGTTAAAAAAAATTAATAAGGGGAGTAAAATAATGTGGGATTATCCGATTAGTTATACATTCTTATGGAAACACTATTGTACATTTATAGAGGGAAAATATGTTTTTTTCATTTGGGGTGAAAAGTTCCATCATGGTCACAAATGAAAGGGTATGGGAAAATAAATAATATATATATTATTATATATAATTTTTTCTGTTAATATTCCATTCAATGCCCAAAAATTCAAGGGAACATACCATATAAGAGTCTAGGAGGAGAATGTGAAGATCATACAATTAATAAGTATGAATATAATGTCTATAGAGATGTAGTTAATGGTACACATATGAACCCCTATTGAAATGATATCGATTTATTTGATTCATTTTCTACTTTCTCTCTTATGTTTAATTTATTTTTAAGGATTTTAAATGACGAACTTAATGATTATTTATTGACATAGATGTGAATACTTGTAATGGAATATTGATTTCGTGTCAAATATATATCCCATTTTGAATCAATTATTATTGGAATTTGATTATGAAAATAATGATGATATTACAATTTTTTTATTTTTTAAATTATTGGAATCTATTGGATCTCTTAGTGTAGAACCCGTATAAATTGTTAGTTAAGGGATTTTCAATTTGATATTGTCATTGAATTTTAGATTGTCTATTAGTGTGAGGAAAACATGATAATGAATTGAAAATTACATATATCATATGTGACATTCTAAGAAATTAAGATGGATATTTTCCTAAAATTTATTGAGATGATATTAGTATTGAAAATATTCATATTTGTTTACAAATAACGATTTATTTACTAGGGATTTTCTGAGTATTCCCCTAAATAGTAATGTTTATTATTTAATAGAACACATAAAATGTACTACAAATATTTTAATGAATCTATATAGAATATTCATGATTGAGTTACAAGAATTGATGAAGAAACTACATGATAATATAGATAATGGATTCATTCATCTTAGTTCATCACCATTGGGTGAACCTATTTTTTTTGTTAAAAAATTATAATATAATTTCTCTGGACATTATTTATCAGAAATCAATGAATAATAATTATTAAGAACATGTATGCTCTAACCATTATATATGATTTGTATGATCATTTATAAGAAGAAAAATATGTTTCAATTAATAAAATTTGATTTGGATTTCTCCATCTAATGGATAATATATATTATTTTAAAATTAAATCCTTCCATATGAGGTATAGTAATTTGGAAATTATATTACTTCGAGTCGGAAAAAAAATGATATTGCTAACATAATAGATATAATGAATTTAATATTTATAGATTACCTAGATAAATTTATATAAGTAATTAAAAATTATATTCTAATACATCCTTTGGGAATGTATGTTCATGAAGAATATGTTACCACTGTCTTAAATACCTTAATCCACGATAATAAATATTCCAAATTTAACAAGTGCGAAGGTTGAGTATAATTAAAAAAATTCTGGTGTAACATAATTTCATATGAGCTAATATAAATATATCATTAAATTGTAGTACATATTATAAATGATCCTTGAACATACATGATTATGATATCATCCATATTATTTTGTTCAATAGATTCTAAAAATTTATTGATATAGATTTTTCATGAAAATATAATACACCCAACAACGAATCTTATAATTAGTCTTATTTATTATGTAGAGATAAATGTGAGGAGATTTTCAATGAAATGTAGAGATGATTATTTAAAAAAATATTATTACACTACCCAAAAAGATAAAATGGTTTTGGATATATAGAGATTCATAAAAATGATTATAATTCATTATCATGAATAAGGGAATTGTGATATCTAATTCCTTTTTCCAATTGAAAATACATCAGAAATATTTCCCAAATCATGATTTTGAAATTTAAATAGTTAATTTTTAATATCATATATAGTGGAATTAACTATTAGGTGAATGTCACGAAGTATTTACTGATCATACAATCAATAGGTATACAATTATAGAGAATGTGAAGAAAATTTATCATATAAGATGGTTTGAGTTGGTAAATGATTATGAAAACTCAATAAATTACCACCCTAAGAAGAATAATAACATTCATGATTATCTATGACTGAAATAATATTCTATAATTTCAATGATTAAAATTGAATGTTATTTTATGTTATGGATTTATAGAATACGATTCTTAAAATTTTGAGTAAAGGGGGATTATTTTAACTATAACAAAAAAATTTAAACATTCATCCGTGATTAGAATAATAATTCATAGAGGGAATATGTGGAATTAAAGAGGTTCATGGAAAATTTTGTTGAGTACGTTGATTATTATTATAGAATGATAAGTTTCAATAACTGATAATCAATTCCAACAATACCAAACATGAAGAAAGAGTTTTTTCATTAATCTCATAATTTATCATTAACTAATAATCATAGAGAAATGATGATGTATACATATTTGAAAGTTAATTTATGTTAGGATAACATGGATAGTTTATTTATATGTATGATTTTTATAAATGTTAATAATGAGAGACAAATTTATAAGGGGGTATACAACCAATATCCATACCATAATGTAAATGAAAAAACATTTCAATATATATCATTATCAAACTCCCCAAAAAATATAATGTGATTGATGATATTAAGGTTCATATAAATCAACTTATGAAATCAAGGTATTGAATTATTATTAGAAAATATTTACCTCTTGAAATTATATCTGATCAATAAAAAATTATTGTGGATATATTTCATGGAGAGTAAATTTAAATTTTATATAATTATTATCTATGGTTTAACATGACGTTCTGTAAATTCATTCAACTGGATCTAGAAAAAAGTTGACTTTTCCTATAGATAATAATAATTAAAATTATTTTTATTCTAATGGAATCCTTCTAAATCATGAAGACAAATTGAATGCATTCAATATGGATTTAAATAGTGGCCAGGATCAAGACATTACATTTTTTGATTTTTTATATAATATTATCCATCAAATTTGTATTCTAATAGCTTTTAATATATCCTTATAATATAGAATGTGTAGATATTTAATGTTATGAGGAGAAGTTGATGTAATAAAGCTATTGTTTCTTCATTTGGTTTCATAAATAGACTAGCATGTTAGGTCCAAATAATATCACATCAGAGATAATTAAAATCAATATATGTGGTAGAATTTAATTTAAATTTAAAACAACCAAACAAGATGATAACCATTTTCCCAAAAAAATCCATTTAATTTGTAAAAATAATTTATATTATATTTAAAAAATTTTTGATCCAATGATGTATATTAGATTGTGTTTAATAAAATAGAAATAATGAAATTTCAAAAATAGTTCATAATTTTATGTGAAATTTAAAATAATTTAAAATAGAATAATTTTATCAATAAAAATCATTATCTTTCTACAATTAATAACGAACTAAACATTTCAATAATTTCTCAAAAAATAAACCTATGATAATTTTTATATATTTTTTTAATAAAATAAATCTATTACTGTTAAATTATAAATCTAAAATTTTGATATAATTTAAAAAATATTACTTCTGATAAACAAATTTACATAAAAAATAAAATATTTATCTTTTCATAAAAATATTACATCATATTTTTATAAGAAATTTACTCTTTATTTATAATTTAATAATGATCATATAAAATGATGATTGTTCATCTAAACATTACCTAGTTTGTTAGGACTGATATTAGAAGTCACACCATTAGATATTGATAATTCTTATACTAGAAAACTAGTAGTGATTCTGGATCATTGAGTAAAATTTGTAGGAAATAGTGCCACCCACACTGTCAATGTTATATAGTTAAACTATAAATTTATAGAGGATACATTAGAAATTGACGATGAAATGAAATAGAGCTATCTTCAATTATTCACATCAATGTGATTGAATTTGAAGCGATAAATTATTTCAAGGGTGTATAATTTAACACCTTGAGATTATATGATATATTTCTATCTAAATACATATCATTTTTACAATAGAATGGGTTATTCACATCATTGGGTACATGTGATCTATGATATAATATTAATATAATATCTTATAATATATATGTTTTCACTTAGAGAGTAAATTATATTATATGAATACAAATGTAAATAAAAAAATATATAAAATATTAATTAAATTCTTATTAATAGTTCAAAATGAAAAAACAACCAGTTCAAGGTAAATAGAGATGTGTTTTCTAGAAGTAAAAATTTATACGCCCAATGTGTTTTTATTTAAATTAATTAAACAAATACCAAATGTTTAATAATAGTAATTATATATCTTTATTATATATTCTTTATAATTTTTCCAAAAAAATATTACAGATTTTTCCTATTTTAGAATAAGAATAAATCCAGTTTTATTAATAAATAATAATTTTAATAAACATGGATTTCGTTTTATTATTTAGAATTTTTTAGAAATAAATTTTTACTATGTATTTAAAATTAATTATTAAAAATGGATTATATATTTTGAATCCATATGATCATATTTTGTAAATAGGTTTATTTGGTCACCATGAATAAAAACCATGAAAATATGTGCCAGATTCATAACGGTGAAATATAAAAAAATTGTTAATAAATTGTGAAAAGAAATAATAATTACACTAAAAAATTAATTATTATATTTTATGTGTATATTTATGCCATTATTAAACTAGTTTCGAAAATATGGACTCTTGGTGAAATTGTTATTTTAGCATTACTATATGTTTTTTTAGAAAAGGGTAAATACAATATGTGAGTTTCTTAACATTAAAATATCTAATATTAGTCTATAAAGATTAAAAGGTGTCATTTTTGGTTAAAAATTATTATTTGATTTTGTTTTATTTTTTTATGGTTATTTATATAAATGTTTTTGTGTTTTACTAAATATCTAAAATTCTTATGTGATATAGACATTATATGTTTTCATAGAATGGAGTTATAAAATAAATGAAATTTAAAATATTAAAATCAATGTAATTGGAATTATTTATTATGTTAAAATAATATTTTTGAATCATATAACATATTAGTGATCATTTAGGATTTTTTAATTGAATAAAATTTAATTCAAGTATATTATATATTTTAATAATGTGAATAGTACTAAATATTAATTTAATTTTATCTAATGTAAATTAATATTTAAATAATTGAATTAAAATTAAAAAAAATATTCTATTAATCCAATTAAAAGTGATATAGTATAATATAACAAAATTTATCAATTTCTTGGTATATTTTACATTTATAGTATCTTTTTTGAGTTTTAATGTGTAAAAATAATAGATGACTTGGTAATTTAAATAATTATTGACTGGGTATTACAATGGAGATAAAAGTTTTATAAATAACATAAACATCTGTATATATTTATTTATAATTGGATTTCGACTTTTCATAATCATATATAATTAATATATAAATTTTGATCAGATGTTACATGATAATTAATTGATCAAAATCTGTCAATTTAGGTTATTCAATGGGTTACCTCGCATCACTTATAAAATAATAGCCTATGTCTTCATGTATTTAAATTTTATAAGAACTTTCTCCCATAAATTCTTCTAAAAATATTACATCCTAGATTCATTCCTCTATTCATAGAACCCATGGCCTTCCTCCTATTTCAATTATCTTAGAAATAAGCTATAATAAAAATGACATCTCCCGTTGAAAATATAATAATCTATATCGAATAATTCAAGGTAATTTCATCTTATAATTCCTCTAAATATTGTACAATAATCCATAAATAATGAATAAAATTTCATCAATATAATAATTTATTATTATATCTACTGGATTAACATTTTACACATAATTATTATAATATAAAATGTGAAATAATTGTAAATGTGTAGGTACAAAATTTTTTCTCCTTATATCAGGGTAACTCATTTTTAATTACTAATTTCCATATATGGTTATAATGATAAAATTAATTAATAAATATTATATTTAGAAAATAACAATATTCACGGGAATATAATATTTTATTTTTCATTATTACACTTATCAATTTTGAAAAATGTTAACATCACACATTCGTATGTGTGGAATATAACCTCCATAAAGTGTTCTCATTAATTTTTCATGTATACAATTCATGGATGATGAAAAATGTGTTCACAATGAATACATATTATATATATTTCATGAATAAAATTATATATATATATTTGCAATAAAAAATAATCAAATTTTGGATTATCTAAAAAAATTATGATAAACAAGGTATATATCATCCAAAATAAATATTTTGATACCCTCCCCAAATTTGAAAATATGATCATCATATTCTATAATATAATTGTGAATAAAAAGAAAGTGTAAAAGTGATTTAAAAGTCAGCATATTTAATGAAAAATTGTCTATTTTAAAAAAATTAAATATATTATATTACATGCATTACATGATACAACGAGTTTAGTTTTCGTTACATGCACAACCGAGTTTCAGCGAACATTTATATAGTATTAATATTATTAGTTAATATAAATGTTATCACCTAGAAATCAGAGCTATAAAAAGGAATTAGATTACCAAACTTATGAAACATTATATTTTACATATTTTTATCAATCATATATCTATTATTTATAAAATATGTATGATTTAAAATAAAAATAATTGTTTTCATAGAAACAAAATTTTAGTAGAAGAAAAATTACGCTTGCTTTGTGAAGATAATTAATTATAAATTTTTAATAATATTATACAATTAATTGGTAGAAATAATTTCCATTTTGAGATATTAATAAAAAAATTATAATAAGTGGAATTGTTTTAAATTTCCCTATAATTAATAATTTTATTAATTAATAGTGAAAAAAATAAATTTTAATTGAAAACAATAATATCATTTAAATTATATATAATATTAAAATATATGATTAATTAGTTTTAAGGAAAAATTTCTTCCAAAATAAATATATCACTCCAAATTATGTAATTGGAATAAATTTTATGTTATATTTTGATATAAAACATTTTAAACATTAGAACATTTTCAATTTAAAACCCCCGTTCACATTACATTTTGGAGATTAATTTTAAATTAATATTCCCAATTATTAGTATGGAATTTTGGAACATAGAAAATATATTTTATATCATAATTATTTATAGTTTATCATATGGTTCAAATAAATTATTTCCTAAATTAATATTAAAAGCAGTTAAAGTTAATTTCTATGTTTAAGGATAAAATTGTTTTACCAATTTGTTAAACTAAATTTATAAGGCCTTAAATTCCGTATATACTTTTATAAATTATTTTTATGGAAATATTTGGAACCATAAAACATTATGTTTATATAATGTTCTATATTGGACACATAGTATGCCTGAAAATAATGGGATTACTGAACTCCTTTTAAATATATCATGTGTGTCCTCTCACCCCCTTATAAAAGGCCACCATTTCTCCTCCCTCCATCACAACATAAATCCTATTTGTATCATAAAATATATACCCATATTTCTCAAATGAATTAAAACCCTCATCATATATTCCATAATTAGTGATGAATGATTTTTTATGAAGGACATAGTTTAGTATGAATGTGGATACATGGATATGAAGTAATATTTATCAATGCGCTTCATTATTTTACTTCCTCAAGCACCAAAAGAAATTTCTATGACCTCATTATGATATAATAAAATCAATATAATAAATATAATAGGTTTTATTTTTAATAATTTAATTAAATATATCCATATCCACTATCATCAAATGGGTTATGAATTCATCATTCTTGTATATGATGAACTATAGCCTTGCGAACTGATGTTTTTCCGTCGTCCATTACAAACATTCTCATTTTGGTTTGATGATGAATATAATTTTTATATATTACATTTATAAAATTATTATACTTATTGAATTATTATATCTTATATATATATATATCTTACCTTCAATTATCTAGTAGATATGATAACATCACTCATTTGTATGACATTTTAATTGATTTTGATGTGATGTGATTTTTTTCACTAACTATTCTTATGGATGGGGATAAAGATAACTAAATGTCTAAAAATTAATTTTAATTAACATAATATCCTTTTTTAGGGTCAAGGGGGAACTGAACATTCCATCAATGACATAAAGGAAAAATTATTCCATAGTGGTCAAAAAGCCTAAGGGCATAAAGAACCTAGTTCATGTATAAAAGGAAATGCCCCTCCCCATAATAAAAAACATATGTCTAGAATAAAACTTCTCATAGAAGATCAACAGTATTTCTCTTGAAGAGATGCATGATATTGGAACTAATGGAAATAAACAAAACCTCTCAATCATCCTAAAATTAATATAAATGATCTGGTAAAAACTCTTTTCGCTAACCTCATTTGGAGAAGCCTATAATATTATGTCGGGTTATAGAATTTCTAGAAAAATGGACTAGAGAGTCGACATAGAAGAAAAATAGAACAATGAAGTCCATTACATTAAGTGAAATAAATTCACCTTTAACATAACAAATTGAATAATAACCACAACAAAATCATTTTCATATAGTAGATTTTTCTACACAAAAGGGTCACATTTTGAAAACTATCACCAGCATTTCTTGCATCCTAGTCACTAGAACCATATCCATAAGAGATCCCGACCACAATGTTACCATTATAATACCTTATACATATGAAACAAAAAAATTCAGATTCAAAAAGATGTGTTATGCTATGCGAATGCCACCCTTGGATGGATGAACCATCTACCACACTAAAGGTGTGTCGCTGATGAGGGGGTATGAGCTGATCTCGACCATAATCCCAACTATGTAAATGTAACTAGATAGATATAATCCATGTAAAAACCTAAAATACATTCCAAATTGAGAAAAATCATGGGAGGTGAAAAGAGGGAGACCATTGAGAACATGGGTTAAGTCCAAATGGATGATGTCGACCTTTTGAAACCATCATCAAGCCTTCAAACATCCAGGCGCCCAAAAAATTGTGCCACGAGAACCTTCAAATTACAAAACCATTAAGAGTGGAAAAAATAATGGTAATTGAAGAATCAAGGGTAGGAAATTCTAGAGAACCCTCCAACTCAATTCTGCAGATAGTGGTCAAGTATCTCCCTCAAGATTGATTCTGAGGAAAACGCTAGATTTGTGAGAGGAAAAAGAGACACTACTCAGAGGCATGATTCAATGATTATATGTGATACAAATGAAATATTTTTTATGTAAGTGATATAAGTATAATTAACTTCATAATATATATATATATATCATTTTCTTTCTTTAATTTTCAATCACATAATGATAAAAACATCATTCATGTACGTGTGGAAAATCACATTCACCAAGCGATGGGGATCAGATTCATCACAAAAAAAAACATTGTTGATTTATATATGTATATTATAAGTTATAAATTATATTATAATAATCCTATTATGATAAAATACTACATAAATAATTTAAAAAATATCATAAAAAATTGAAACGTTTCTCATTAATGTGTATGTCCTACCAACCCCATGATCATAACATACATAAATTTTCATAATGATTTTTATTGATTTGTCTTAAAACTAAACTTTATATAAAATTATAATATTTATTTAATTATTATTATTTTATATGTTATATAAATATTTAATTTTCAGTAGAAAAATTTAATTTTTAATAACAAACAAATTGTAAAACCAATCATTTAACACTGAAGAAAATGGAAATAATGAAACATTATTAATGAACTACTGATGAGTTGTTATAAATGGATTGAATATCATATCATAAATAATAATATGGTTCCTTTATAAATTAATTATATGGTTATAACATGTATATCATAAGTTAAATCATTTTCACCCAAATGGAAATGCGATGTAAGGTAATTCATCTCAATTTCATACCATTGAGGAATATTGTAATGTTATGATCATAATTATGATTATATAGTGTATATAATAAAAAATGATAATGTAATATATTGAATTAACATATATTCATTTTATTTAATGTTTCAATTTCAGTTATTTCATTTTTTGGGATTTTAATTGGATTTTACGATGTTGTAATGAATTTTTTATCTTAATTTATGTTCATCTGGTTAAACATCTAATTCATTGATTACATCTGTAAATTAAATAATGTATAATTACATAATATTTTATTATGTTTTATCGATATTTTTTTTATTGGATTGAGATTTGATATACATAATCGATTCATTTCTAGATTCTCACATCAATGTTATGATCTTTTTCATGGTTTACTTTGTAATATCATTCTAAATGAGATTATTTATTCATGAAATTAATAAGAATGAAACTATTTTATCATTGTTTAATAAAACTATTTGTTTTATTCTACTATAGAAATCAATGAAAACATTGAATTAATATTACCATTTTCTACTCTGTGGTACTAAAAAATAATCTGATAGCATTTTTAATTAAATCTGAATTCATTTTGTTATTTAGTGGGAAATTTTTTTCTAAAAAAATATTTTTTTAAAAATATATTCAAACATGTTTTTGAAAGATTTTAAAATGATTTATGAAATGAATTGTCACCCATTTTAACTGTTTAGTTTGTTTTCCAATGGAATTATATGTCTTATTCAAAACACTTACTGTTTTTAGCTCACAAAAATGATTAAGGAATATTCTTATTTTTTATGAACAATATTAATTCCTAATACTTTTGTGGTGTAAATGTTATTTAATTTTTACTTATAAAAGATGTTATAAATTTACCACCATAATTTATTTTATGATTATATTTTTAGAGTGTGATTTTATTTGAAAGGATATGTTTTTATGAATTGATTTTTATAAATATTTTCAAGATGATCTTCAAAATTAAAATGGTACATTCATCAATTATTTTTTTAAATAAAGTTTTATAAAATACGAATTCATCAATAATAATAAAACATTAATTTAAATATACACTAATAGGGATATGTTTCATTGATAATTTTTTGATTGTTCCTCTGGATGGTTTATGATTATCTAGAACAAAAAAAGTATTGAAATTTATATATATTTTTTTTGTAGTCATTAAATTCCCCTTGAATTATTCCACATAAAATGATCATTGGTAATTAAATTTTACAAAAAATACCCATATTAATTATGATGGATATTGTTATTTATTCAACAGTGTATCATTTCAACATATGGTGTTCTACATTAAGTGTTTATTTTTTTAAAATAAAAAATATTGATAAATCTCTATTATTTACAAAATATGGATATTTGATAAGGCACATTATTTATGAATTAAATAATGATTATGTGGAAATATATAGAAATTGATGACAGTGGTGGGGATTCATTATAGATATCCACTAGATTCATAAATAGTCACATAGGAAAAATTAGTTTTCTAACCATTTTAAATGGGTTTTCACTGATTATTATTAAAATATTCTTGTGAATGGTCTTGACGGTAATGTGATATCATTACTGGGAAATATATTGTATAATAATTAATCATTTTCCTTCTATTATTTATTGATTATTACTCTCTATGATATTTTCAATATGACATTATCTCAAGCTGCATTTTATTATCTTTTATTTTCTAAATGACATGTGATTTCAATTATTCATATTTCCATGTTGATTATGCCTTATTTATTATGCATAAATTTTATTTAAAAAGAATATGTATTAATTTATTTAATGTGAAATATTGATTATTCTTATTGATTCTTGATTCTATCCACTAAACATAAATCATTTTGATATCTTAAGCCCATCATTATTTTGTTTCATTACCCTCAGATTCCATTAATTATACTATGATTCATATATGTGTATATAATAAATGAACTATTGATATTTAAAAAAAAATTGTATTCAAATGTAATGAATGAATAATATATGTATATTGATTAACAATAATACAAAAAAACTTATTCGGTATGAGACTCCTAGACTCTTATAGAAATGTAATCAACCATGAAATAGCTCCAGAATATTTGGGAATGGGTCCCAAAAATAGATATATATTTTTTTAGTAAAATCCATAAAAAATAGATTTACTAAAATAAATATAAGGGATATAACCCTATGATATAAATTGATGATAATTAATGAAGAAAATCTTAAAGTTTTGGTAATGAAAATATTATCTCTGTCATTATTTAAATAAACCTATCTGGGTACTATATGTTGAAATGGTTTTGAAACAGACATACCTAGGAGTAATAAAGGGTGAACTGGGCATGATGAAATTATAACAAAGTTTATGAAAACAATCCTTACTAATCTCCTAATTTGACAAACCTAAGGTTAAATCATATGATGATTCACCTTTACTGAAAAATATAAATAATTAATAGAATAGATAATGATAATAAATGACGTATGATACACATATAGTGTCTTAGAGTGAATAAAATGCGTCCTAAATTTCACATAATATTAATGATAATATTTTTTACCACTACAATTATTTACTCTGACACAATATTTTTTATTTTAGTTAATGAGAGGAACCCAAATAAATCATGATACAACTGAATATGATTGAAAATTTGTGTACCAAGACCAACCAAATATGATTACTAAATGAATTAATGATATTTAGAATATGGGTAATCATTTTTCCCTAAATAATATTGAAAATATATATATATACCAACTCTAAAACTCCCTAGACAATGTAATTTTAGAATCCCATGAGAAATTTAGTGGTGGAGTTTTGGGATGAAATAAGGGTCAATTTCAAAAATTAAATAAATTTCGATGGAGAAGTCCAAGAAACTGTCTCGATGGAAGTGGGAAATATTTTATATATGGAATATAGAGACACAGTGAAATTATTTCCCAATGAAAAATGATGTTTAAAAAGAAAGGAAATTATTATCATCTTGTGGGTAAATTTATAGTTCATTGTGAAAAAATTATTGAACATGGGATTTAACTAAATCAATACCATATTCTAAAGGATGACCCATTGACCAATGGAGAACCAATATTGACATAAAATTGAAAATTTATTTTTTTATATTAATGTTTGAAATTTATTTTAATATATAAAATCTAAAATACCTAAAAAATATGATGAATTTTATAAGAATATATTTATTCATTAATTTTAGAGTTATAAAACCATAAGGTTTATGGGATTAAATATATTCAAAATTTAAATTTCATAAACCACGCATTAAAAATTTAATGTAGTAGTATAATTTCATGGAATACTTTTTTAATGATTATGTAATATAAAAAATAATATGATTACATTTTATAAACATAAGATTAATGGTATTGACAAAATTTAGGGGTAATATGATAATTTATGAAATATTAATAGCATCAAAACAATACTAGTAGACCATATCAAAAAAATTTTATAATGAAAAGCATAATAGAAATTTTATTTAACTTTTATGTTTTCCAAGGATTTCCATGATATATGTTTTGGGAAATTTTTTTAATAATAATATTATAGTTTAGAAAAAGGGAAACCATTATGTTGTGTGAAAACCTATTGTCTTTGACAGGCCCAAGGTGCATACACCTAGAAGCGAAAGACTATACAGTTTTCACTCCAATAACATGACTATGTGATGTCCAAGTTGTTGTGTCAATGTATTTAGAAAAATTATTTAATAAAATTATGTGTTAATGGTAAACCAATTATTTTAAATGATAATAAATATTATTTTATTATACCTATTTCAAAACATATTGGGTTTTCAAAATATTTATGGAATGACATAAATACAATTAGCACTTTATGGATCTTATGATTCATTAGTAGTGTATTTTAGTTCTTCATGATTCAAAAAATAAATTTGGGATATTAATTTATTAGGTTAAATGGACAATTATTAAATATACAAAAGCACTACCTAGGGATATAATTTCACAAGTGAATTAAAAATGTATTAGGTATGTATGTTTCCTTATATTTCTAGATAGTAAAATAATTCATAAAATTTTGTATAATGGTGTAGTACCCCCAGTTTGAGGTATATGGAATTTTTATGCATTTTTATGTGTTTAAAGTGCATGGGATTAGTTGGGAAGAGGTTGGGAGAGTTTGAAATGATTTTAGATGAGTTTGGAGGCCATTAAAGGGGTGCACAGTTTGAGCATGTTGAGTGGAAACCATGCGGTTTCTTTAGGAAACCATGTAGGGGAGATAGTTGGCATCGCATGGCCTATGTACGGTTTTTCCAAACCGTGCGAGGAAACTATGCAGACCCTTCCTCCCAATGCAGTATCATGTGCACGGTTAGCGCACGGTTTTCCAAACCGTGCGGCCACTTAAAAATAGGGTTATAAGTTCCGGGCTCCCTCATGATTAACCTATTTCACCGCAAACATCCTCCCACTCATGGATCACTCGGGTTCATTGGTTCTCAGGGGGTGTAAGAGCTTTTCCACTCATTTTGGAAGCATTTTTAAGAGGGTTCTTGGTGTTTTTAAGGTTATTTCTCCCGGGTAATTCTTCTCTCATGGTTTCTTTGTGTTTTCCTCTAGATCTATGTCACGACCCGCCCTCGGGGTCCGTGCCGTGACTACCCCAAGCCCGCCTTCCATAGGCCAGGGGCTGGCGACTAGCACCAAGGCGTAAAATCCCGATAACTGGGAAGGCATTGCCTTTATAAAAGAAAACAAGCACCACAGAGTACAAGCGGAAGTAAAACACTAAGTACAAAAAGAAGAACTGAAAAGCAAAAAGGGGCCGGAAATACAAGCCCAACTGTAAAGTACAACTCGAAAGGAAAAACAGCGACTGAAAAGTAAAGCTGCTACGCTGAGATGTCCACTGGAAATCCCACCTGAAGGGTGGGTACAGATAGCTCCTCTGCTCCTCGGGTTCCGCCATCCGCTCCGAGTATATCCCGCCCAGTGGTCCACCTCAGGGTACCGCCTCGTCGTATAGTCCACCTCCAGGTACCGTCCAGTCCTCGAACACTCGGCCTCTGTCAGCACTGTCCGTCGTCTGCAACCAACACAACGAGGTGCGGGCATAGCCCGTGCAGGGGTGAGTATAACGATACTCAGTAGGGACCCCGAGACCCTCAAGGTCTCACAAAAACCAACAAGGATAAACACAAGAAGATCTCAACAGATAAACTCTACTTAGGTATATGCCCATACATATACCTAAGTTATCAAGTAACCCATCTCAATCACGAGGAAACACAAGGATTGTGAAAACGACGGATAACCACTACCCGGGTATATGCCCATACATATACCAAAGTTAGCAAGTGACCCAGCTCATTCATGAGGTAAACACAAGGTCAAAAGTCTCAGCTCAAACCAGGATTTTCATTATCGAAACCGTAACTGCTGAAGAGCTCCGTCTCTAAAGTGTACAGTGGTCCTGTCACGACTCCGAGGCTGCCGCTCACTAACCTAAGACTGCTGAAGTACTCCTCCTGTCGAGTACCGCGGGTCTGCTGCCAACTACCGGGCGCTCCGTCCGCTGAGGGTCTGCTGCCAAATACCGGGCGCTCACCCAAATAGCCTACTGAGGTACTCCTCCTGTCGAGTACCGCGGGTCTGCTGCCAACTACCAGGCTCTCCGTCCGCCGTGGGTCTGCCGCCAAATACCGGGCGCTCCGTCCACTGGGCTAGTCAACTCACTCCAAGTCGTGTCGGTCAAGCAGTCGTCAGGTCTCAGCCGGCTACACGGTCTCCGTACTCTGCACGCTCGTCTCCGGGAGGATCCGCTCCACGAGCTACTGGTCGATACTCCAAGTATCACAAAGTCCCGCAAGAAGTGTCTCATAGAACCGTCTCGTCACAGGGGTCTCAACGCAACAGACGGCGCGTCGATCGGACGCCCGGTCTGTGAGTTATTAGCCTTTTCGTCCCAGGGGCCCGGTTGGTTTCGTGAGCGAAACCAAACCCGGCCGTATCTCAACTGTACCCCGAACTCCCATAGGGTATACTCAAAGGGACCGTTACTCAACGTAACCACCAACGCCGCTGACGGCTCGTCATGCGGACGTCCAGTCTGAAAGATATCAGCTTTCCCGTTCCAGGGGCCCGGTTGGATTTCGGGTACAATCCAACCCGGTCATACTCCGACTGTAACCAAATCTCGGGCGGAGTATGTCAAAAGTTCCGTCTCATCAAGAGGAAGTCAACGAAATAGACGGCGCGTCAATCGGACGCCCGATCTGTGAGTTATTGGCATTTTCGTCTCCGGGGCCCGGTTGGTTTTTATGGAAAAACCATCCCGACCGTACTCCACCTGCGTCCAAACCTCGGGCAGAGTATGCCAAAAGATCCGTCTCACTAAAAGGAACACAACGCGACTGACGGCACGTCACTCGGACGTCCGTAGCTCAAGAAATGAGTGTTTCCGCTCCGAAGGCCCGGTTGGTTCCGTGAACGAACCAACCCGGCCGAACTCAAAGTTAACAGAAACCTTGAGTGCGATATACCGAAACGACCGTCTCGATCCAAGGATCGCGTTGCCGCAGACGGTTCGTCATTCGGAGGTCCGAGGCTCAAGTTATGGGCCAAAACCCAAATCTGGTACGAAACGGGGGGGTCCGGGTCCGGGCCGACCCGGCCCGACCCCCCCCCCCCCCCCCGGGGCGGCGCGGTGGCAGGCGGCGGCGGCGGCGGCGGGCGGTGGCGGCGGCGGGCCGCGGTGGCGGCGGCGGCGGGCCGCGGCGGCGGCGGCGGGCCGCGCTGGCGGCGGCGGCGGCAGGCCGCGGTGGCGGCGGCGGCGGGCCGCGCTGGCGGCGGCGGGCGCCGCACGGGGTGGCAGCACGCGGGGCTCAGCCCCGCGGTTCCTTCAAAAAAAAAACGGCGCGGCCTTTGTGCCGCGCCAGCTCTTTTAAAACCGCCCCCCCCCCCCCCCCCCCTCACGTGGGGGGCCTGCTGGCGCCGAACCAAGGGGGCTGGATGCCCCCTTCCCTCAAGAACCGCCCCCTCTCTTAAAGAGGGGGTTTTAATAACACGGCCGGGGAATTTATTTCCCCGGTTTTAAAGACTTCCGGCCGGCCAGCTGGCCGGCCGGTTTTTTCCAACGGGACCGGAAAAATCCGGTCCCCTCTTCGGCTTCCGACGCCGGCGGCCCGGCCGCCGGTCTTATCTTCCGCCGCGGCCCGGAACCGGCCGCGGTCTCTTCGTCCCGCCGCGGCCCGGAACCGGCCGCGGCGTTCGTCGTCCGGCGCGGTGCGACGGCACCGCGCCCCTCTGCCGTGCTTTGATAATCATCCAACGCGGCGCGACGGCGTCACGTTTCTGTTGTTTCTACCATGGAGCGTGCGACGGCATCGCGAAGATATTTGCACGTACATCCGCGTGGTGCGACGGCACCACGCCACTTGCTTCCTCCCGCAAGATAAAATCAACATAAACGTTGGAGGGGGGTTCGGCCGTGTTCATGCGGTCCGGCCCCCCTCACGTTAAATAAAAACTCAACATGAACATTTCAAGCCTCATGTTAGACATGCCAGATCCATGTTCAAGAAATGGAATAATTTAAGAATGAAACAACAATCCCCTACCTCGGGTATAAGTTCGAGGATTTGACTATGTCCGCGGAAGTCGACGTCGCGGAGATCGGGTGTCGCGGTAGTCGTTCGTCAATTCCGTTGACGAAGAGACGCGTCCGAAGAGGCACGTCGTTGGCGAATCCTTGTACGCCGACGAAGGTTGTCCGAGGAAGGTGTGGTGTTCTCTCTCGTTGACACCGAAGACGAAGAAGAGCGGTGCGGCGTTCTTCGTCGGAAAAAGGGCGTTCCTCGTCAAGTCTTGAGGAAAGTCAAATTATAAAGAGAACAACGAACTCAAGAATCTCTACCTCGATAGTCGCACGGTGACGGAGTCGTGGAATATCGGTGTCGATTCCTTTGACGTCGGAGGAAGAGTCGTTATCGAAGGCGTTCGTCGCGGAAAACCGTCGCGGAAGAGATGACGCAGAAGAAGTACGTCGCGTCGCGGACACGGCGTCGCGGATGGATCGTGTTCTTCGGCGGAGAAGTTCTTCGTTGAAGAACGACGTTCTTCGCGTTCTTCGTTGAGTTGAAGAAGAAGAAGAAGAAAAGCTTCCAAAGCTCTCAAGAAATCCTCCCAAGGGTAAAAGAAACTCAAAGAATAATATAAGCTTTAACTTATATTATTTCATAACTTAACCACAAGAATTTCAAAGGTTTGAAATTCAAAATGGATAACTCCAAAATTAACTCACTTATTTAATATACATGAATTGTATAATTAAATATAAGTTAACTTGTCAAGCCATTAAGAGGGAGAGTGGGGAGTTGAAAAGGTGGGGGTTCGTGTGGGCCCCACCACACTTAATCCTCCCAAGGGAGGTTAAGTGGGTGTGGGTCCCACTTCCAACCTCCTTTGAGAGGTTTTAAGAAGTTAAAATAAAATTTGTTCTACACAAATTTTATTTAACTCAACCTAAACCCTCAAAAATTAACTTTCAACCCGCAACAAACGCAACTCCCGAAAAGGTCTCTTTAAGCGAAAATCGGCGCTGCGAGTTCATCGGTCCCCTCGAATTTCAATTCCGAGCACCGGATCAAAAGTTAGGAATTCCCGCTCGTTCGTTCACTGAACGTACCCGAGCCAAACTTCGGAAATTAATTCCGGGCACTCCGGGCCTCGGAATCAGGTGCCGTTTGAAACCGCGCTCTTGTAAAATTCTAAAGAAAATTAAGAAAAAATTTTCCTTGAATTTTACGGGTCTTTACATTACTCCCACCTCAGGGCTTTACGTCCCCATAAAGCTACATCAAAAACTAGGGAAACAAAAGAGGGTACTTAGCACGCATCTGAGCCTCCCGCTCCCATGTGCTCTCCTGGAGATTCTCGTGCCGCCATCTGTTGCGCACAAGAGGAAACGATCGCCCATGTAAGACCTGCTCCTAGATGACATGGACCTCTTCTGACGTGGCCCGGACCATCTCTGGTCCCACAAGAGCTGTGAGATTTCTTCTTTGCCGATAAGAGAAACCTGGTCTCATCCCCTGGATGAACCACATTCTTTGCCTAAAACAGTCAATCCTAACATGGATGATACTAATCCATACCAAGGATGACGTCGTAAGTCCTCGACGCTACTACTAAGAGATCCAACCGTTACTCTCGCCTCCAAGGGTTGAGTCACACTGTCGGCATCAGTGTGTGGTAACTGGGTCTCCTCCAGTAGATGTCTCACAAGTGAGGGTCAAGTCAACAGTCAACTGGAACCTCTTAGTAACATCACAAAAGAGGACAGGAAAGAAAACATCACAAAAGTATGCGTCTTTTATTATTGCAGATCATAATACAAGACGCTACATAAAAGAAACATCAACATGGAACTAGAAGTACAAAAGACGTATCCACTAGTTCCTCCCCTGTCCACCTGCTTTACTGTTGCTCAAGCATTTGTCGCTGCCTCTATCTCGGTGGCTCTCCCAAAGCCTGCGGATCGGGAGTCGGACAGTCACGTGCCAGATGTCCCTTTCCTCGGCATGAGTAACACAACCTTCTCCTTGCACGGCTAGCTCTGTTCCCACTCCGGGTGCCCTGCACCACCGGTCCTAAAACCCGAGTTCGCCCAACTGCTGGTCTGGTCCTCCTGGACCTCTGCATCATCTGTCTACTACCCACAGATGACTCGGCTTCTGATCGAAAATCACGCGGTAAAGGCAGAATCTCCTGTACACGCTCGGGGTGTAGAGATACTGGCACAAACTCCACCCTGAAGAAGGTCTCGAAGTCTTCCCATGCGAAGTTCATCTCATCGCAAAACTGAAACAAGTGGCTCCACCACCTACCTGCTGCTGCGTGTAGTAGGCTCGCAGCGAGGATCACCATGAGGTCTGCTGGTGTCCTCACTAGCCTAAACACTCGTACCACTGCCTCCAACCAGTCCTCTGCAGCCTGGGGATCCATCTCCCCGCGAAACCTGGGCGGTCGCTGGCGCTGAAACTCATGCAGTGCGCTGAGGCGACGTGCATCGTCAGCGGCTGATGCTGGAAGCATCGGGGGCTCGGCGGGTAGAGCTACCGCCGGTGCCACTGCTGACAAAGGGCCCTGCACCGAGGCCTCGTCGCTCGGTGGGCCGTCGTCACGCTCGATTCTCGGAACCCTAGCTGGCTGTCGTCGTGGGGCCATCCTGAAAGAAACAACGTAACACGATCAAACGATTATACCTTGTGAGCTGACCTGGTTTGAGCTGTTTTAAGGGGAAAAACTTTTGAAAACACACACGCAATCAGTGTTTTCGTGCACAAAGTCGGAAATCAGTTGTCAGGGTCCTGGTGTATGGATACGTCGGCCGCCCGCACCAACACTGGACTCCCTGAACTGAAAACCACACTCGGTACTCTCAACACTATTGCTTCACAGAAAGAAACATCAGAGTTATAAGTTCTGCGGTAGAACCGAACTCCTCTGATACCAATTTGTCACGACCCGCCCTCGGGGTCCGTGCCGTGACTACCCCAAGCCCGCCTTCCATAGGCCAGGGGCTGGCGACTAGCACCAAGGCGTAAAATCCCGATAACTGGGAAGGCATTGCCTTTATAAAAGAAAACAAGCACCACAGAGTACAAGCGGAAGTAAAACACTAAGTACAAAAAGAAGAACTGAAAAGCAAAAAGGGGCCGGAAATACAAGCCCAACTGTAAAGTACAACTCGAAAGGAAAAACAGCGACTGAAAAGTAAAGCTGCTACGCTGAGATGTCCACTGGAAATCCCACCTGAAGGGTGGGTACAGATAGCTCCTCTGCTCCTCGGGTTCCGCCATCCGCTCCGAGTATATCCCGCCCAGTGGTCCACCTCCGGGTACCGCCTCGTCGTATAGTCCACCTCCAGGTACCGTCCAGTCCTCGAACACTCGGCCTCTGTCAGCACTGTCCGTCGTCTACAACCAACACAACGAGGTGCGGGCATAGCCCGTGCAGGGGTGAGTATAACGATACTCAGTAGGGACCCCGAGACCCTCAAGGTCTCACAAAAACCAACAAGGATAAACACAAGAAGATCTCAACAGATAAACTCTACTTAGGTATATGCCCATACATATACCTAAGTTATCAAGTAACCCATCTCAATCATGAGGAAACACAAGGATTGTGAAAACGACGGATAACCACTACCCGGGTATATGCCCATACATATACCAAAGTTAGCAAGTGACCCATCTCATTCATGAGGTAAACACAAGGTCAAAAGTCTCAGCTCAAACCAGGATTTTCATTATCGAAACCGTAACTGCTGAAGAGCTCCGTCTCTAAAGTGTACAGTGGTCCTGTCACGACTCCGAGGCTGCCGCTCACTAACCTAAGACTGCTGAAGTACTCCTCCTGTCGAGTACCGCGGGTCTGCTGCCAACTACCGGGCGCTCCGTCCACTGAGGGTCTGCTGCCAAATACCGGGCGCTCACCCAAATAGCCTACTGAGGTACTCCTCCTGTCGAGTACCGCGGGTCTGCTGCCAACTACCAGGCGCTCCGTCCGCCGTGGGACTGCCGCCAAATACCGGGCGCTCCGTCCACTGGGCTAGTCGACTCACTCCAAGTCGTGTCGGTCAAGCAGTCGTCAGGTCTCAGCCGGCTACACGGTCTCCGTACTCTGCATGCTCGTCTCCGGGAGGATCCGCTCCACGAGCTACTGGTCGATACTCCAAGTATCACAATGTCCCGCAAGAAGTGTCTCATAGAACCGTCTCGTCATAGGGGTCTCAACGCAACAGACGGCGCGTCGATCGGACGCCCGGTCTGTGAGTTATTAGCCTTTTCGTCCCAGGGGCCCGGTTGGTTTCGTGAGCGAAACCAAACCCGGCCGTATCTCAACTGTACCCCGAACACCCATAGGGTATACTCAAAGGGACCGTTACTCAACGTAACCACCAACGCCGCTGACGGCTCGTCATGCGGACGTCCAGTCTGAAAGATATCAGCTTTCCCGTTCCAGGGGCCCGGTTGGATTTCGGGTACAATCCAACCCGGTCATACTCCGACTGTAACCAAATCTCGGGCAGAGTATGTCAAAAGTTCCGTCTCATCAAGAGGAAGTCAACGAAACAGACGGCGCGTCAATCGGACGCCCGGTCTGTGAGTTATTGGCATTTTCGTCTCCGGGGCCCGGTTGGTTTTTATGGAAAAACCATCCCGACCGTACTCCACCTGCGTCCAAACCTCGGGCAGAGTATGCCAAAAGATCCGTCTCACTAAAAGGAACACAACGCGACTGACGGCACGTCAATCGGACGTCCGTAGCTCAAGAAATGAGTGTTTCCGCTCCGAAGGCCCGGTTGGTTCCGTGAACGAACCAACCCGGCCGAACTGAAAGTTAACCGAAACCTTGAGTGCGATATACCGAAACGACCGTCTCGATCCAAGGATCGCATTGCCGCAGCCGGTTCGTCATTCGGAGGTCCGAGGCTCAAGTTATGGGCCAAAAACCAAATCTGGTACGAAACGGGGGGGTCCGGGTCCGGGCCGACCCGGCCCGACCCCCCCCCCCCCCCCCGGGGCGGCGCGGCGGCGGGCGGCGGCGGCGGCGGCGCCGGCGGCGGCGGGCGGTGGCGGCGGCGGGCCGCGGTGGCGGCGTCGGCGGCGGCGGGCCGCGGCGGCGGCGGCGGGCCGCGCAGGCGGCGGCGGCGGCAGGCCGCGGTGGCGGCGGCGGCGGCGGCGGCGGGCGGCGGCGGCGGGCGGTGGCGGCGGCGGGCCGCGGTGGCGGCGGCGGCGGCGGCGGGCCGCGGCGGCGGCGGCGGCGGCGGGCCGTGCTGGCGGCGGCGGGCGCCGCACGGGGTGGCAGCACGCGGGGCTCAGCCCCGCGGTTCCTTCAAAAAAAACGGCGCGGCCTTTGTGCCGCGCCAGCTCTTTTAAAACCGCCCCCCCCCCCCCCCCTCACGTGGGGGGCCTGCTGGCGCCGAACCAAGGGGGCTGGATGCCCCCTTCCCTCAAGAACCGCCCCCTCTCTTAAAGAGGGGGTTTTAATAACACGGCCGGGGAATTTATTTCCCCGGTTTTAAAGACTTCCGGCCGGCCAGCTGGCCGGCCGGTTTTCTCCAACGGGACCGGAAAAATCCGGTCCCCTCTTCGGCTTCCGACGCCGGCGGCCCGGCCGCCGGTCTTATCTTCCGCCGCGGCCCGGAACCGGCCGCGGTCTCTTCGTCCCGCCGCGGCCCGGAACCGGCCGCGGCGTTCGTCGTCCGGCGCGGTGCGACGGCACCGCGCCCCTCTGCCGTGCTTTGATAATCATCCAACGCGGCGCGACGGCGTCGCGTTTCTGTTGTTTCTACCATGGAGCGTGCGACGGCATCGCGAAGATATTTGCACGTACATCCGCATGGTGCGACGGCACCACGCCACTTGCTTCCTCCCGCAAGATAAAATCAACATAAACGTTGGAGGGGGGTTCGGCCGTGTTCATGCGGTCCGGCCCCCCTCACGTTAAATAAAAACTCAACATGAACATTTCAAGCCTCATGTTAGACATGCCAGATCCATGTTCAAGAAATGGAATAATTTAAGAATGAAACAACAATCCCCTACCTCGGGTATAAGTTCGAGGATTTGACTATGTCCGCGGAAGTCGACGTCGCGGAGATCGGGTGTCGCGGTAGTCGTTCGTCAATTCCGTTGACGAAGAGACGCGTCCGAAGAGGCACGTCGTTGGCGAATCCTTGTACGCCGACGAAGGTTGTCCGAGGAAGGTGTGGTGTTCTCTCTCGTTGACACCGAAGACGAAGAAGAGCGGTGCGGCGTTCTTCGTCGGAAAAAGGGCGTTCCTCGTCAAGTCTTGAGGAAAGTCAAATTATAAAGAGAACAACGAACTCAAGAATCTCTACCTCGATAGTCGCACGGTGACGGAGTCGTGGAATATCGGTGTCGATTCCTTTGACGTCGGAGGAAGAGTCGTTATCGAAGGCGTTCGTCGCGGATAACCGTCACGGAAGAGATGACGCGGAAGAAGTACGTCGCGTCGCGGACACGGCGTCGCGGATGGATCGTGTTCTTCGGTGGAGAAGTTCTTCGTTGAAGAACGACGTTCTTCGCGTTCTTCGTTGAGTTGAAGAAGAAGAAGAAGAAAAGCTTCCAAAGCTCTCAAGAAATCCTCCCAAGGGTAAAAGAAACTCAAAGAATAATATAAGCTTTAACTTATATTATTTCATAACTTAACCACAAGAATTTCAAAGGTTTGAAATTCAAAATGGATAACTCCAAAATTAACTCACTTATTTAATATACATGAATTGTATAATTAAATATAAGTTAACTTGTCAAGCCATTAAGAGGGAGAGTGGGGAGTTGAAAAGGTGGGGGTTCGTGTGGGCCCCACCACACTTAATCCTCCCAAGGGAGGTTAAGTGGGTGTGAGTCCCACTTCCAACCTCCTTTGAGAGGTTTTAAGAAGTTAAAATAAAATTTGTTCTACACAAATTTTATTTAACTCAACCTAAACCCTCAAAAATTAACTTTCAACCCGCAACAAACGCAACTCCCGAAAAGGTCTCTTTAAGCGAAAATCGGTGCTGTGAGTTCATCGGTCCCCTCGGATTTCAATTCCGAGCACCGGATCAAAAGTTAGGAATTCCCGCTCGTTCGTTCACTGAACGTACCCGAGCCAAACTTCGGAAATTAATTCCGGGCACTCCGGGCCTCGGAATCAGGTGCCGTCTGAAACCGCGCTCTTGTAAAATTCTAAAGAAAATTAAGAAAAAATTTTCCTTGAATTTTACGGGTCTTTACAATCTACTCTTCCCTCATTCTTGGTTTCTTATATATACACTTGTTGTGTGTAGATCTAGGGTTGTGGGTGCTTTGGATGATGTTTTTAAGGCTTGTGAATGTTAGGGAATGGGATCTAGATAGGTTTCTATGGTGCGTTCACCGGATTTGAGGTGTGGTTGTTCATGAGTCTATTTCTCAGGAACCATAAAGGTAGGTGTCTTCTCTCTCGACTCCACATGGCTAGAGATAATGGGTTTGGTTACAATCAATTTTTTGTTCTTGAAATTAATTGTGTTTTGATGTGCGATATTGATTAGATATCCCATTGGTGATTTTTTGGGGATTTTTGGGAAAAAGGGGTTTTATGGTGAAATTCTATTCTTGTTGATTTTAAAATGGAGATTTTAAAATTGGATGATATGGTTGATTCGGGAAAATGATTGATGCAAATGGTTTTGAATAAAAGTTTTTTTATTGAAATGTTGTTTGGCATGAAAAATGGTTTCAATAAATGGGTGATTTATTGAAGTGGATTGATATGAAAGGAATTGGTTGATTGCATGTGGTTGTGACCTTGGTGGGTTATATTCTTGGCATTGACTAGTTTTGAATGTTGTGTTGAATTTGATAGAAGTACCAATATAAGAATGGGATGGAGAGTGGATGGAAGGACCACCGTCAAGGTAATATTGATGGGGAAGTGCTGCTTGGTGATACTGAGTGAACGGGTTGGACGGAAGCTCCACCGTTTTGTTGTTATGGTTGTTTGTTGTGCATTGATTTTAATGATGTAATTGTTATGATAATTTGTAAATGTTGTAATGGTTGGTGGCTTGTTGTTTGGATTTCCCATGGTGGTTTTCTTTGGGTGAATTGTCTTGGTAAGGGAGTTGTTGGAATTTGGTAATGGTATCACTTGTGATTAATTTATATAAATAGTTTTATTTAAATTATCTAATGGTTTTATCCTAGTGGCGTGTGTAGGGGAGTCATTTGGGGAAAACCTATTGAGTTTTAGTACTCATCCCATGCTTTGGCATGTCGGTGTCCTTGCAGATGTTGTGTGTCATGACATAGGAAAAGGTAAGGCATCTTCCTCCTTTAGTGGTGCATTGTGATGTCTTGGTGGAGCATGGAGCTTTGGGCATGGTGTGGAGTTTTGGTGGTGTTATGGAAAATAGTGTATGTTGTTTATTTTTCCTCTTGTACTCTGATATGGTTGGTTGTATTGGTTTTGGGTTGTATTTCGGAACATCTTGGTTGTCTTTTGGGAGTATATGTTTGGGTTGAATGTGCATGCATCAGTAGTTGTTGGTTTGGTTGGTTTTGTCTTAAGTGAAAATCAATACCCAACTTGATCATGAATCCCTCAAAATTTATTTTCCAGCTTTTGGCATCTTGGGAACGTCTTTTAAGGCTAGGTATCCACCATTTCCTTTTCAAGAAAAGGAGGTAGGGTGGGGTGTTTCAAGTGGTATCAGTTTGTTCGGTCATTTGGAGTTGAATCTAGGATTTGGGGTTGACATTCGTTGTGGTATACTCCTTGGTTCGGGATGGTAGCAAGGCATAGGATTCTTGGAACAAGGAATGTAAAGAATAAAAGTATGTAGCTAACCATTTTATTCTGAAATTCATGTTACCAGGGAGTTTGGTATATAAGTGTTTTGGAGACACTTAGAGGCATTGGATATCTAATTTTCGTGGGTGTAGTCAATGAGATGAGCATGACATGCATGGTAGAAATTACTTCCCACTAGGATGCATATTTCATTGGGGTATAATGATCTGTGGGATGAATTGAGAAATGGTTTTTGTGTTTTTCTGTAATGTGAATAAATTGGATATTTTGAAAATGATTTGATATTCAAAATGGTGAAACATGGGAAATATGAATATCTGGAAATCCTTTTGGTTAAAGTGTTGTGTAATGTGAATTTAAATTGGATTTCGTGATGTCTACAGAAGTGAGATTCATGGTTTTTTGTTTTCTATTTATAGAAAAGGCATGGGGTAGGTGTTGTAGATACCAACTGGAGGAGGCTGTTGAGAATGTGGTAGCACATGAGCCTTATTTGAACCAGATGCTAGTGAAAATCATAGTCAAAGCTTTCCAAACTGTGGAAAGTGGAAACCAAGTGGATGAACCAAGGAATATGAATCATACAGCTCAGATTCAAATGTATAATCCACCCATCTTCAGTGGTGATTCAGAGCCAGAGAGGGCAGAAGCATGGTTGAATAGAATGAACAAGATCTTCGAGTTAATGGGAACTCCTATAGAGTTAAAAGTGAATTTGGCCAGCTATATGTTGGAAGATCATGCCCATCGGTGGTGGGAGTTGGTAGTCCAAGCAAGGACGGAACATGGTTAGATATGGGAAGTCTATGAGGAATTGTTTAACAATCAATTCTACACACATGCGTTTAAAATTTAGTGTATGACTGATTTCTTCAGTTTGAAGTAAGAGCATATGTCTGTGACAGAGTATGCAGCTAAGTATAAGAACTTATTGTGATTTGCACCCGAGGTGGTGGGTAGTACTTCATTGAAAGCAATGATATTTGAAGTGGGTTTAAGGAATGAAATCCATTCAATTATAGTAGTACTGTGTATAAATGATTACACATTGATGGTGAATAGAGCCTCGGTGGCTAAACATTATTTGTCGGGAGCTCTGGGTGGAGGAATAATGGTGGTACCCATGGGGAAAAGTGGGAACTCTAATGCTGGGTTCAAGAGAAAGAGGGAAACATATTCTCAGGGCCAGAATTTGGCATATAATATGATGCCATGATCAGTAAATCATCCTCTAAAGCCCTAGATCAAGGCTAGATGTTTTCAGTGTGTTTCTACGAGCCACATCAAGAGGGATTGTATGGAACAACTTCGAGCATGTCATAATTGTAAGCATATGGGGCATCTGCAGCATTATTGTCATAATTCTCTAAGGTCAGGTGCGTGTGACGCTCCTCAGGGATTGCATATGTCGTATTCTTCGATGGGACGGGGATAGATGCATACCCCTCGTCAGAAGAGTATATTGGGCCATGGTGATTCGCAGAATACCACGATGCCTCAGCAAAGCAATAAAGATCAGAGTGTGGCAGGAAAACATGTGTTCGGAGAAGATAAGGTTATAGTGGATGATTAGTTGGGACCATCCATGGTGCGAGGTACTATTATTTTAAATTATACATTGATGAAACTGTTGTTTGATAAGAGTGCTTCAAACTATTTTATTGGAACACCTGTGGTGGATTTTCTGGGTTTAAGGGAAGAAATGATGCCCTCGGTTTTGAAACATCAACATCCTCTAGGTCAAAGAGAGTGTCGAGCCTTCTAGTGTAGAGAATGTTGTATCATTGTGGTCGAAGTTGAGATAGTGTGGAATTTATCAATTCTTGAGAAGGATGGGGTATGATTTAATCCTGGGAATGGATTGGCTTGATGATTTTAAGGCCCACATCGATTTTGATCCGTGAACAGTGGATTTTACGACTCACAATGGCGTTAGACATCTCTTTAGATGAGAAGAGCATGAAAGGAAGGGTGAAACAGGTTTTTTGTCACCAGCATTGGGCACATTATCTTCCCAGTTGGCGGTGTTGTCGTTGGAATCATTAGAGGGTATTGAGAATACAATTCTTCAAACTGTGGTAGATCAGTTCATGGATGTTTTTCATGAATAATTCTTTGGGATAACTCTCGTAAGAGAAGTGGAGATTACAATTGATCTTTTTCTAGGGAACAGTCCTATATCACTTCTGTCTTATCGAAGGGCACCACCTGAATTGCAGGATTTTAAATTCCAGTTGGAAGAGCTAGAAAATAAAGGGTATATCCGGCCTAGCAGGTATCTGTGGGAAGCACCTGTGTTTTTTGTGAAAAAATATGATGGAACTCTGAGGATTTGTGTTGATTTTCGTAGACTTATCCAAGTTACGATAAAGAATAGATATCCACTTCCAAGAATTTTTTATTGCATCGACCAGTAGAGGGGTGCCCAGTTGTTTTCCAAGATTGACTGAGGTCGGGATATCATCAATTGCGGGTGAGGAAATAGGATATTTCTAAAATAGATTTTAGATGTAGATATGGACATTATGAATATGTGGTTATGCCCTTTGGTCTAACAAATGTTCCATCGGTGTTTATGGAATTGATGAACCCGATATTTCATAGACATCTGGATTCATTTGTGGTGGTGCTTTTAGACGATATTCTATTGTATTCAAAGACAAGGGTGGAGCATGAGCAGCACATGGAGACATTTCTGGGGATCTTGAGGGATCATTGTTTGTATGCAAAATTGTCAAAGTGTGAATTCTGGATACGGGAAGTTCATTTTCCTAGCCATGTGATTTCTTGAAAGAGGTTTTTCAGTGGATCCGAAAAAGATAGAGGCTATTATCTCGTGTCAATCACCTAAGAATGTGTTTGAGATATAGAGTTTTCTTGGGCTAGATGGGTATTATCAGTGTTTTGTTTGTGATTTTTCATGATTGGCTTCATTGATAATATCTTTGACAAGGAAGAATGTTCCATTCCAGTGGAATGAACAGTTTCGACAATGTTTTGAAGAGCTAAAAGATTCCCTTACATCACCACCAATCGTGGTTATGCCAGAACCAGGAAGATGGTATGTGGTGTATTTCGATGCATCAAGATCAGGGTTGGGTTGAGTTATCATGCAAGAGAATCATGTGGTTGCATATAGATCATGACAATTGAGAGTTCATGAGAATAACTACCCAAATCATTATTTCATGTTTGCAGCAGTGTCCCATGCTTTTAAATTGTGGCGTCATTATCTCTTCGGGGAGAAATTCACGGTATATACAGATCATAAGAGCTTGAATCACATTTTCACACAAAGGTATTTGAACATGAGGCAATGGAGATGGATGTAATATCTCCAAATGATTTATTTTGATTTAATTTACACACCAGGTAAGGGAAATTCAGCGGGGGATTCATTAAGTAGAGAATCATATGCTCAGGTAGTAAAACATGCATCAGACCAGTGGAAGTTGATGTCAGGTGTAGATGATATGCGGTTGGAATGTGAGGACCAGGGAGATAGAGAAGTCTTATTTCTAGGTTTGTTGATTCCTGACTCTGTTGGCCTGGTTAGATAGGCATAGATATCTGTTTCAGAGTGTGTGACCATTGGTTCAGGACTCAATGGTGGGGAAACCATTAAGGTTTCTCAATAGAATGGAGATTCAGTTTTGTGTTTTTGGAATCGGATGGTTGTACTAGTTTCTTGTCAGGAGGATCATCTAAGGGTGTATCTTCATTCTAGTTAAGATGTTCATATTATAATTCAGAAAATGTATAAAGCGTTGAAACGGCAGTTCTGGTGGGCTGGTATGAAAAGAATTGTTGATGAGTTTTATTCGAGATTCTTGACTTGACAGCTGGTCAAGGCAGAGAATCAGAGCCCAATAGGAATTTTAATTCTTTACCAATCAATATTTGGAATTGGGAGGATATAGCGATGGATTTTGTTACAGGTCTCCCAAGAACGGTCAGAAATAACGTTGCCATTTTTGTGATAGTGGATCAGTTAACGAAGATGACCCATTTCATCCCGAATTATGAATCTCATACGGTGGAGGATCTCTTCAAAAATCTAATATGGGAGGTGGTAAAGAGGCATGGTGTTTCAGTTTCAATTGTATCAGATAGATATAAGAGGTTTACATCTCATTTCTAGAAATCCTTGCAGCAAGCCCTTGGGACATAGTTGTCTATGAGTACGGTGTATCATCGTCATACAGATGGTCAATCCGATAGGACGATACAAACATTGAAAGATATGTTGTTGGCTTGTGTCATTAATTTCGGTGGCTCATGGGAGGATCACTTGTCATTTGTTGAGTTCTTGTACAATAAAAATTATCAGGAATCCATAAAGATGGCTCCGTTTAAAGCATTGTATGGGCGGCCATGTCGTTTTCCACAATGTTGGGTGGAAATGGGTGAGTCCTCGATGGTTGGACCGAGCCTCATCCAGGAGATGTTGGGTAAGATCAATTTGATCAGAAAGAGAATTGAGAAAACACATTGTATTCATAAATCATATGAGGATCCTCATCGACAGCTGTTGTCGTTCTAGGTGAGTGATCATTTGTTCTTGAGGACCTCTCCTAGGTTGGGACATCATCGGTTTGGAATGAAGAGAAAGTTATCTCCAAGGTATATTGTAACTTTTTAGATTATTGAGTTGGTTGGTGAGGTGGATTATCATTTAGCATTGCCACCTAGTTTCAGTGTGGTGTACAATGTGTTTAATGTTTCGCAGTTGAAAATGTATCAGCTAGATCATGACCATGTGATTCGATGGTGCACTTACTAGTGCTGGTTGTGGATATGCAATAGAAAGTCTTGAGTGGTAAAATCATTGGTTTAGTTCATGTTTTGTGGAAACATGGTCAGATTCAAGGGGATACTTGGGAGCGGGATAAAGAGATGTTCGAGAAGTGGCACAAGCTCTTTCAGCAAAGGGCCGGTTCACTAATTTCTGATGATGGAAACTCCAATGGTGGGGAAAATGTAGTACCACCGGTTTTTGGTATGTGGAAATTTTTATGTATTTTTATGTGTTTAAAGTGAATGGGATATGTTGCGAAGTGGTTGGGAGAGTTTGGTATGATTTTGGATGAGTTTTGAGGCCTTAAAAGGGGTGAAAAGTTTCAGAATGGTTAGATGAAACCGTGCGGTTTCTCCAGGGGACCGTGCAGCGGAGACAGTGGGCTTCGCACGGCCAACACATAGTTTGCCAAACCGTGTGAGGAAACCTTGTTCACAGTTTCTCCCAAGGCAGTAGCATGTGCACGGTTAGCGCACGGTTTTCCAAACCATGCGAACTAACCGTGCAACCACTTAAAAATAGTGTTATAAGTTCCGGGCTCCATCAGGCTTAACCTATTTCACTCCAAACTTCCTCCCACTTGTGGATAACTTGGGTTATTCGGTTCATAGGGGGTGGAGGATCTTTCCCACTCATTTTGGAAGCATTTTGTAGAGGTTTAATTGTTTTCTAGAGGTGATTTCTCCTTGGTAACTCTTCTATCATTGTTTCTTTGTGTTTTCCTCTAGATCTAATCTTCTGTCATTCTTGGTTTTCTAGATCTAAAATTTTTTGTGTGTAGATATAGGGTTTTTGGTACCTTGAATGATGTTTTTAACATTTTTGAATGTTAGGGAAGGGGATCTAGAGAGGTTTCGGGGGTGCATTAATCGGATTTGAGGCGTGGTTGTTCATGGGTCGATTTCTTAGGAACCCTAAATGTAGGTCGATTTTCTCTCAACTACACTTGGTTAGAGATAATGATTTTGGTTAAAATTAATTTTTTCTACTTGAAATTAATTGTGTTTTTATGTGTGATATTGATTATAAATCCCTTGGATGATGTTTTAGGGATTTTTGGGAAAAAGCGGTTTTACGTTGAAATGTTATTCTTGTGGATTTTAAAATTCCGATTTTAAAATGGGATGATATGGTTTATTTGTGAAAATTATTGATGGAAATGGTTTTAAATAAATGATTTGTTTTATTGAAATGTTGTTTTTCATGGAAAATGGTTTCAATAAATTGGTGAATTATTGAAGTGGATTGATATGCAATGGAATTGGTTGATTGCATGTGGTTGTGGCCATGGTGGGTTATATTCTTTGCATTGGATTGTTTTGAATGTTGTGTGTAAGTAGCAAGAAGTAAAATTATACAATGGGGATAGAGAGTGGACGGAAAGGACACCATCATGGACATGTGGACGGGAAGTGCCTCTTGGTGTGAATGGGTGAACAGGTTGGACGGATGTTCCACTGTTTAGTTGTTATGGTTGTTTTGTTGTGGTTTTCTTTGCATGATGGCATTGTTGTGATAATTTGTAAATATTGGAATGGTTGGTGGCTTGTTGTTTGTCTTTCCCTTCATGGTTTGGTTTGGGTGAAATGGCTTGGTAAAGGTGTGGTTGGCTTATGGTAATGGTATCACTTGTGATAATTTTATATAAACTGTTTAATATAAATGTTCTAACGGTTTTATCCTAGTGGCATGTGTAGGGAAGTCATTTGGGGAAAACCTGCTGAATTTTAGTACTCACTACTTTATTTTGCAAATTTTTGTCTTTGCAGATGTTGTGTATCGTGACGTGGGCAAAGCTAAGGCATCTCCCTCCTTTAGTGGTGCATTGTGATGTCTTGGTGGAGCGTGGAGCATGGAGCATGGTGTGGAGCTGTGGTGGTGTCATGTCTCGTAGTGGTTTTTTTTAGTTCTCTGCTTGTACTCTGATATGGTTGGTTTTATTGGTTTTGGGTTGTATTGTGGAACAACATGGTTGTCTTTTGAGAATACATGTTTGGGTTGAAAGTGCATGCATCATTAGTTGTTGGTTTGGTTGGTTTTTTCATAAGGCAAAATCATTCCCCAACTTGATATTGAAGCCCTCAGCATTCATTGTTAGCCTTTGGGGTCTTGGGAACATCGCTTAAGGCCATGTATCCCCCAACTCCTCCTCACGCCAATGTGGTTGTGGTGGGGTTTTAAAAATGGTTTCAAAAAACAATATGTATATTCTAAAATTCGTAAACAATGAGTATTATTTTCATTGAAATAATCCCTGATTTATGGTTTTTAGTACATAATATTTACATCAATCATTCAATTACTTAAAATCAATGTCCTAAATCACTCTCTATAATTATTTTGGATTTTCTTTCATGTATTTAACATCATACACTACTAATGTTCTTTAATATAAGAGCCTAGTTATTTAATTACATATTTTCGAGGTACATCTATATATCTCTTAGTAATAGAGAAATTTTTTAACCATTTTTTATAATATGGGTTTCATAACAATGGAATGTCTAAATTTATATCCCTTGATTTCAGAGACCAGGTTTAAATATTGAGGTTATAATATATTTATGGTTGGGAGAATGTACCATATTAAAATGTTGAAATACGAGCATCATATTCAATAGAATATATGACATAAAAAATTATACATAGTAATATCAATTAAAATAAATTACATAAAAATTATATTTTAAATAAATTAAATTAAATCAATATCATGCATTGAATGCATCATTGATTTGAGATTCAATTACATGAAAGGATGACATTTACCAGACAAAAATTAACAATAAAAGTTATTATTTAATATAATAGTTATATCATATAAATATATGTATAAATAATTTATAGTATTAAAAAAATTATTTAAATACATTTTTAACATACTTATTCACTATATATTTATTAATAATAAAATAAAAATCAAAAAAAAATATTTTTCTTATAAACTAAAATTTTTATAAAAGGTGGATATGTTTCCCTCAGTGAAAATAATTTAAAATTATATTTTTAACACATGTTGGAATAAATTTAGAAAATATACACAATTTTTTAACTATTAATCTAAAAAATAACATAGTACTACTTATTGGTATTTCTTTGAAAATTGACATTTTTTATAAATAGTAAAAAATAATAAAAATACATAAAAACATAAATTTTCTTCTATTTAAATTTTATGATAAATTTTATTTTTTATTTATTTTAGAGAATAATTAGTTCTATAATACATCTATTAATTTTTTTTTGTTATTAGTGTCAATTTTTTATTACATTTTGATATGTAAAAACTACAATATTTAGTGAAGTTTCATCTTAAAAGCCTCATTTTCGTCATGTTTGTGGGTTTATTTTGAAAATAATTTTCCATATAATTAAATAAAATTTCTAAATTGAACTCCATATTTCCAATAATAATAATTTATTATTTATAATAAGTCAAAAATAAATTTTTATACCAAAATAGATTCTCAATGTGATTAAAATTATTTACAACTGTTAAGGTAAAAACTAACTAACTAAGGGAAAAACTAATAAAACTGTATAAATTACCTATAGAATTATATAAAAAATATTTTATAAAAATATTTAAACCATTGAAAAAATATGATTCAATAATGGTTTACTTTGGACACAAATAACATGTGAATAATATTTCAACAATCAATTTATTTCAAAAATGAAATTAGTGTCTTCTTCCCCACTTATAAATGGTTTCCCACTATAGCCTCATATCAATAAAATATATCCTCTTTGAAATTACCAATACATTCCCATATAACTTTCCATGTTAGCTTTACTAATTCAATTATATTTATTAGTTTCATAAATAAATCATTGGAAGGATTTGGTTGAATCTAATTGTAGATACCCGAAGAAGAGGCAATGTTATTCAGTGAGTGTCTTCATTTAAATGAAATATTCCACTCATTATATATTCATTAACCATACTGATATAATAACCTCAATATATTTTATATAATTTAATTTCCTTCTAAAATTTCATGATATATAAATCACCAGTCCCTTCAAATGGGTTATAAAATCATCATTTGTGTGTAAGACAGACTACCACAAAGTCAACCAATATACTTATTTCTTCCATTTAGTCATTTTATGATTGCGTATGATGATTGGTATATATTTTATTTATTAAATTATTATACCTATTGAATAATTATATAATATATATAATATTATACTATATTTTTTAGGAGATATGATGACGTTACTCATGTTTACGGAGGACTACCACTATAGGAAGCAATGTGAGTCGTCTTTTCGAAATGAATCACATAGAATATGATGAAAAAATGTTAGTGAATATATTTGAAATAACTAAAATATTAATGAAATTTATGACATATTTATGAATAAATTAATAATAATATATACATAGGTGTCAATTTCATTATTCATTATGCACTCATGTAAAGACAATTTTATAATTCATGTACGTGTGGACTACTAACTTCTGGAAGCGATGTGACTCTCGTTCATCACAATGCCATGTGGATTATATATATAAGAATATAATAGGGATCATATGATATTTTTATCACTCATTACTAGTAAAATATAATATACCACTTTTCCAAAATGATCAATGAAAAATTGAAATGTTACTGATGTATACATATAACCTAACATCTTCATGATCACAACATTCTTCATTTTCCATAACCATCATTCATGATTGATATTTAAAGTATAATTTATTTAAAAATATGGTAATTGTTCATTATAATTATTATATATATTATATAACTATAAATTTTTTTCATGAATTTGAACATTTATAATATCACACGAATTAGAAAACAATGAAATTTACACCCAAAAAAATGAATGTATGAAACCATTATTAGATAATGAGAGATGATATGTATTAAAATAATAATATATGTTACAATAAAGAATAACATGATTAATTAATAATTAAATAAAAACAATATTTCTAATACACAGTGGGTTATATCAAATTAACTGAAATTTTCTTTGAGTTAATTGATTTCCACTCAGTTTCATTTTAGTGAGGCATATTGTAATGTTATGAACCTTATTTCTTTTATAAGGTGTATATACTTACCCTTATCATGTAATTTAACGAATTACATATTCTTCATGTTATTGTATGTTTCAATTTGAAATATTTCTTCAATGTCTATTTAAATTAAATTTTTCCAAGTTGTAAATAATTTCATTACTCATTTTCTGTATATTGTGTTAAAATTATAATTCAGTTTTTTATCTTATCATATTATGTATATAATTTCATTTGATAATATTATGTTGTATTATTAATTTGTAATTTTCATTTAAATATGAAACATATAATGGATTCAATTTTTGATTCTCACTTCAATGTTTATATAATTACAAATGTTTACATCACAATCTCTATTTAACCAAGAATCATTAATAATGTATTTAAATTGAATGATATTATTTTATTTTTCATTAATAAACCATTTAATTTACATCATATATGTTTATTAAAGATATTTTTCATGTAATGTACCAATTGTTTCCACTTTCTGGTAAACATATTACCAATAAAATCTTCTTATTAAAATATAACATAATATTTTTATTCAGTTAGAAAATTATTTTCATCCAAAAAATTGTTTTTTATAAATAAATTTTAATAAATAATTTTATAATTGTAACAATGATTTTGAAAATGGATATTAATATATTTCTACACATTAAAAATTAATAAAATGGAATCTTATGTTGACTTCAAAATAATTCCCATTTTAATTTTAAATAAAATGTTAAGGGAATCTTTTTACGTTTTATGAAAAAAACATTCCCAAATTTTTTACATGGAAAAAGAAATGTTAATTTTGTATTTTATTGAATTTTTTAAATTGAGATACATTATTTCCCTAATTTTTTAAATCTATTTGCGTTTTTATTACATAAAATCATTTAGTAGTCTTTTAAGAAAATGGGATTTAAAAAATGTATTTCTAAATAAAAACAATATTTTCATTAAGAATACATTTATAGATATTTTTATTGTATTTATATTCATAAAAAATGGACCCTCATATTATATATAATCTCATATTAATATGTTTTATTGATACCCCCATATTATTCATGATGGTTATAGAAATACTCATTAAGGTATGTATTTACATTCCCTTCCATGTTACATTTATTTATTCATTAACATCCCATTTAATTATTTACTTTATTTTTATAATTCATAATTAAATAAACACTAAATATCTATTTTATTAATTATTGATATTGTGTGTTCAAAATAATTCAAATCATTTCAACATATGTTTCTATATATTTAATTTTATTAGGTTATCTTTGTAAATATTGATAAAAATGTATTATTTAATATGTACACATATTAGATAAAGCACATTGTTCATGATGTTAATCAATTATTTGAATTATAAGAAATGATTTAGACATTCATAGCATGGTTTGAAGCTAGTAATTAACATCCCATTGATTTATGAGAATCCTCACAGGATGAATCAGTTGGCTTGCCTTAGGTAAATAGATTTTCATCTAGTATGATTTAAAATATATTGTTAACAGTTTTGACAATGAAGTTATCATGGACTTGGGAAATATGGAATCCAATAATTAAAATTTTCATTCAACCAGTATTTAATTATTAATATTCTAGATATTTTCTCTGTGAAATTATCTCAAGATGTCTTTAAATAATATTAATTATTTAATGACATGGTTTTTCTATTATTCAATATGAAATTTTTATTATTCCTTATACATAAATCCAGTCAAGCTGTTAAATTAGTATATTTTTCACGTAATTAACATTCTATATTTCATAGTTATATTAATATATGATTTGTTTCTATATACAAAACCATTATTTAGAATTTTAGGTTACCTTTATTTATTTTCTTTCCCCATGATTTAATAATGATTAATATGAAAGATATGAAGGGAAATACATAAATGTATAATGATATTATCAAATAAATTATTTTTTATTTTTTCTATTCAAATTTATTTCATATCTTATATATGTATCTTGATTAAAAATACTACTAAACTAATAGTACATTGTTGATTATATTCGCTTTATATTATGTTAATTTGATAAATAAGGCACCAAATCTTGTATACTAGGGTTGGGTCACTATATAAGGTAGTATACAACGATTTGTAGTGTCCCTGGAAATTATATCTTGGAAAAAATATAAAAGTGATTAAAACTATATGATATAATTTTAGAATAATTATAGAAGAAATTACAAATTTTTTTGGAATGAAAGATATTATATAATTATTCCTAGAAATAGATCCATAAATAGATACTATAATTAGATATGCTTCTAGAACATATGTATATTTGGGTAATAACAATGAATATAGAACATTTGGATTTTCTAGATTATCTCATGGATCAAATCAACAGGCCTTATTGCTCACCCCGTTTAGCACACCAGGGGATATGATTTTAAAAAATCATATTTATGTTAAAATACATTTTGATGTATTTGAATAGTTTATGATAATGAATGATGTTGGATAAACCAATATGGTCTTAAATTTAAATTATATTTCATAAATTATACATCATATTATTTATTATATAGGTTTCCCATAATGATTAATGTTCCTAAAAATATTCTTAATTTGGTTTTAGTCACTGTATATAACATAAAGAAATATTTATAGAATTGAATTTTAAGGAAATTATTGTGAGCATGAGAAAAAAATGGGATTATTACATGAGTTAATGACATCAATATTATACCAGATTGTTTTCATGAATAATTATTAACAACATATAACATAAACAAGTACTAGACTCATCAATGATGATATAACAGATTCCTCTAAGATCATTAGTGGTGTAGAACATTGAGAATATAGGGCTCAACATACAACATCTAAGAAATGTGGAGTTATATATTCGTGATTCTGAAATAATTAAATGTGAAAATTATTAATGTGTGGAAAAGAATATCATAATGAAATGAATTTCCATGATAAATGAAGAGTATGATGGAAGGAAATAAATATAAAATTTTGTACCTGTGAAAAACCTGAATATATTTCCTCTTCAAAACAATAACCCCCAAAACATGGAATAAACAATAATGAAATTAAATAATTGAAGTATTCATGTAGATGTATTTTTCTAATAATTTGTTTTTATAAGAAATATGAAATATTTAATAATTATGTTAAATTTTAGAATAATATATGACATCATTAACAAAACAATTGTAAACACGATCATGGTAATGAATTTAAGGTTGATTAAAAGATAAAATTCATAAACTATGCACTTAAAAAATTTGTGGGTTAAAAAAATTATTCCATTAATATGATTTAGTTGGGATTTCTTTTAAGGAATAATGACCTTAGATTTTATAAACATAATATTAATGGTATTGATAACATTTATGGTTAATGTGATTATTATTTAAATTGTGATAATACCCAAATAATATTATTATACATTATATAAAATCTTTTTTAATAAAAACTGTAATTAGAATGGAATGAAATGACACATTTTATGTAATATATATCCAATATATTTATTTTTACCATTAATAATATTATATAAAGATAGTTTATAAAATTAAAAAATTGTATTGTGGGGGAAAACCCTTAATATAAGGAATATCTAGGGGGACTGAACCCCTATCAAAAGGATGATAACGGGTGCACACCCACCACTAGCTGATGAGATATCCTGGTTAATGTGTCACTATTTTTTAGTTAATGGATTTGATAAAATATAATATTAATAATAAAACAAGTATATTTTTAGATGTTTAGATATTAATATATTTTAACATTTCCTTACCATGAAATGTTTTCTAAATAATTAGAGATATAATGAAATACTTATCAACCTTTATGGGTCTAATGATACATTAAAATAACATTTGAGTAATTTATGAATTAAAATTTCATTTTTGTATACTCATTTATTAAAAAGGAAGGGTAAAATGGAAATTGAAGAATTCATAACCAAGGGATGATATATTAGTTATGAAATAGAAATTTATGAGGTAATTATATTTAATTATTTTTATAGATAGTAAAATAATTCAATATCTTCTTTAAAAAAATCTTAAAAAAATTAATCTTATTAAATTTATGTATGATTAATTAGATGGTCAATCAAAAAATAATAGATTTATTGTTTACAGGATCTTATCTATCCATTCATCCCAAAATTTCATATTATAAATTAATACAATTACTTTATAATTATTTGTTCTTTTCCACCATGTTGATATGATCACATTCCACCATTTTTCCATTATATTGGATCATAATTATGTTTTATTCCATAAGTCGTTGGTAAATCCATATCTATCTCATTAAGTGGATAATTTGATAAAAAAAATTATGATGTGTTTTTTTGAAAAAAAAAATTTCACAATTTCAGTCACTTGATTTCCAGTATCAAGATTAAATCATACAGACATAATTTATTTAATGTCAGGAGAATATAATATGATCAAATTTCGAAATATTAGCGTCATATTTGATAGAGTATATGAATTGAAAAAAAATTATATTGGAATATAACACTCCTATAAATTATAATATATTAAAAAATTTAAATAAATTCAATTTATTCTGTTGAATGTGATGCACATGACACTGAGTTCAATTTTCATTACAACCATGATAATGTTTTACCGAACTTCAATAATCTATTAATTATTACTAATATACATATTATCACCTATACATTGGTATATATTTAATAAATATGAATAAATAAATTATGAAAATATATATTTTACATATGTGTATTATGTTTATTTTGATTATTAGTAATAAAATTATTATTTAAATAATATGAATTAATCTCTAAAAACAATATTTTTTTTCCGAAAATACTTATTATGCATTCTTTGGGACAAAAAATTAAAATTAATTTCTCACACTAATAGAAAAATATATTCAAAAATAAACATCAAATTTATATTTTTAAATTAAAATTTACATAGGGTGATTTTTTTGGATTTATCTAAAAAAAAGACATTTTTGATGAAAAGTTCTTAATACTGAATTTTAATTTAAAAATGTCATATAATTTATACAATTTATCATCTAAATTTATTTATATATTAATATTTAAAAGAATAATTATTGAAATTATATATATTTTAGTCCAATTTATTTTATTGGATTAAATTTCATATTTAATTAATATATAAAACCATTTTAATGGTTCTAAAACATTATCTTCCAAGACTGTTATCTTGTAACGTCAGTAGGATTAATTTTAAATTTATTTTCTCTTTTTTAGTGATTTTAGATTTTAAATTTTTTTATTTTATTATGAATAACTATATTGTGTAATCCATAATACGTAAAAATAATTTTTATCCAAAATAAATAGTCGATGTATTAAATTTAACAATCATGGTTAAAAAAAATATTGATTTACCTAGGAGTTAAACTAAACTGATTAGAGAAAAATGACATATGAACATGTAAAAAGATATTTTATGGAAATATGTAATCTATATCATACATAATATTTTATAAGATTCTATTTTTTAAATTTAGGAAGAAGAGAACAATGGTATCACTCAATTATTTTAAAAACAACCATGTGTGTCCTCACCCAGATTTATAAAATCCCACCCCACATCCTACATTCATTACTACATAACACATATTTGGATAAAAATTTACCTTAATAAATCACATTCCAAAATTCATAAATTTGAGCTAGAATATTTATTTTGGGTTGAACCTCAACATACAATGGATTTAGATCAATCTGAATGAGGATACATGAACAATTCGTATTGTTTTTCAACAAGCATATTTATATTACTTTTTTATCCTGATACATAAATTTTTATTATACCATTATGATATAATATATTCATTATCATATATATAAATTTATGTTTAAATAATAAGAGTATTACCTATAAAATATAAATTTCATCAAATGGGTTTCAAATTCATTATTCATGTGTATGGCAGACTACAAATCGTGAACTGCTATCGTTTGTTATTCTATTACAACTTTCATGAATGGGTATGATGATGGATGGAATGAATAAATATAATATTTATAACAATATAATTGACCTGAAGTCATTATATCACACACACATAGACACATATATTTCTATATATATATATCATTCTATAGGAGATATGATATCGTCTCATATGTGTATGGTGGATAGCTGCCTTGGGAAGCAATATGATTTATCTTTCACTGACACTTTCAATGGAAGGGGATAAAGATAATGAAAATCATAAAATATTATATAAGTGAAATATTTATCATATAATTTAAATACTTATCATTCAATAAAACTAATATGTATAAATATCATTTTATTTCATTCCTTTTTAGACTCGTAATGATGATAATATGGTTTGTGGAAATGTGGACTACCACCTTCATGATGAAATGTGGCTATATTTCATCACCAAAGCACATGAATCATTTATATAATAATATAATAATATATATATATGGTTATTATCATTTTTTGTTCGTAAAATATTACTTACCACCTTTCCATAATGAATATTGAAAAAATTGAAATGTATTGCATGGGTGCATATAAAAAAATGTATCCATTATTTAACATAATTAATTTTTCATAACCATCATTAATTATTGGATTTAAAAGTATTATCTATTTAAAAATATGATAAATATGTAATTATCATTATTATGGAGGTTAAATAATGATATAATATGTGTAAGAATCAAAACATTTAAAATAATATAGGAATGAAAAAACCATGTAAATAAACTATGAAATAATGATAATAAGGATTGATTATTAAGGAATAGTTGATGTTATGATTAAAAATATATTATATCATGTAATAAATAGAAACAAGTTTATTTTAACATCTCTATCTTCAGAAACAGTATATTGTTTCTCGGATATGGGTCTCTACCTCACCTCGGAAATTCCTCGACATATAGGACATGCTGCAGAGTTGTAGTGAGGTTAAAATAAGCCATGTGGGAGACTATAATATATTTATCTTTGTGAGAAAAAATATATAAAAATAATAAATAGTGGATATTGTGACCAATAAATATTAATTAAGAAAATTATCCAAAATTGGGTACAATCCCACACCAAAATTTAAAAAATTCTATGTCATGTCATATTATGCCATGTCTAATGAAAACTAAAAATAATGAAAAAATAAAAAAAATTGTCTAATGTGTTCCAAAAAGAAGTTTGTTCCCCTCATACATTCACATCCAACACCCATGTTAACCATATATAATAGTTCATTTCACAAGTCTCTACATCCAACCAATATATCTTTATGGGTACACAATGGTTTCCCATCAATTGTGTGAGTACAAATCGGTTGGATACAAAGAATGATGTCTAAAAATATCAATTATAAAAGTTTAGTTTATTAAGGAACCAAAATATTGATAATATAAACTAAATATAAACTAGTAGACATTATTTAATAATTAACTCATAAAACATTTCAATAATTTGATCCAGTGTTGATGAAATTTATTTACCACACAATAGTGTACGCCATCCGATTACAGTGAATCAGGGAAAAATATGGTTCCCTATCATAATAAAAAAACCATTTCACAAATAAATTGCATCAAACATACCAAGGAGCCTCAGTCTAGGATGTCTGATCCAATGCATATGTCAGGGGCATAGATCTTCATTGCAACTCACTAAACTATGAATTCAAGGAGTAGGGTTTAAAGTGTCTATACAACCCGACATGTGGGCGTAAACCCTAATGTCAACATACCACACACCACTATAAAATGTGAACATGATTCATTAACCATTTAACAAATATGAAAAATCACAAACCATATAGATGTAATACACATAGAAATCAAAATTCATTTTTTATTCAAAATATATATAATCCATCTTCCTAACTTAGCCCTTAAAAAAGTTCTCATAAAAATTCTTTAACACTTTTACATTTTAAAAACTCAACCCATAATCCATTTATTATGTTCAAATTAATTAATTTATGTATTCAATATATTCTCTAAAATCTACTTATTCATTTTAAACGACATGAAACCACTTCCATCAGTTCTTGTTTATAGTTCAAGATAACAAGCCATTATTTTTATCCTGGCAACTACACCATGAAAAATAAACTATATTTGTATCATTATAATTTCACATGTTTAGGATAATGTAACACCCTACGGGTGTCCATATAACCATTATAGTCCACCTCATTGCATTCAATTTGGAGAATGAAGGGTTCAATTCATCATTTATCCCAAAAATGTACCTAATCATACTAAGGGAATAAAAATAACAACAGAAAGGTAACATAGTAAACATTGCACCTAATCCCCACATCTAGACAATTGGATATAATTTGAGAATTACTATATTGATTCTAAATATGAATGACCACATAAAAAATAAATTCATTGAGATTCTAAAGTCATTCGGATCCCAAGTTGTGATCCACTAGAAATAATGGGTTTTATGGATTGAGAAGAAGGAGTGAAACTGCTCAATACCAAAACTAAAAAAGGGAAGGAAGAGAAGTTCTAGACTCACCTGGAACATTTATTATCATCAAATCATACCCCAAATAGACCTGAAAATATGAATCCCAATACTTATAAAGCATGTTTTATTTATTCTTCAATTGTGTTACAGGAGGAAGCAATGACGAGAATCATGAGGTAGAACTCTGAAGGAGTGAAATGGAAAAATGGTAAAATACTTTTTTGTGGAAGATAGTATAGATTCATGTTTTTCCAAACCATGACTCACCCAACCTCCAACATCTCTATAAGAGGATTCCAATCCCCATGGTTAATTAAGGATCCCATATGGTTTGAAAAATAATACACAAACATTTTGGGGGGTGTCTCTTTCCTGGCCTGTACATTTTGTCTTTCCCCATTGCCTAGTTTCTTTAAACAATGATCCCTTCCATCAGGATTTCATTATTACAGTGAAAAGATACTATTTTACATGCGAAATAAATTTTACAAGCCCCATTCTGCTTTTAATCTTGTTTTTAACCACAAAACCCCCAAAAATTCTTATACAGTTGAAAAATAATTCTTTGAACATATTGGTTAGAAAAAAAGAAAAACATAAAATAGAAAGTACCTCAATGGAATAATATGATCATATTTTAATATTATAAGTTAATGAAATTTTCAATACCACTACTAATGTGGGTAATATATTCTCACTTGAATGGAAATGTGAGATTAGGGAATTCAACCTGATTTAGTTGAATTAAACAAAAATTGAAATTTTGGGGACTAATTTCATTTGTATTGTTCATATACTGCACCATTTTCATTTAATACAGTGAATATATTATTATTTAGGGAATTTTCATTCAATTTTAATTATTTCATAAAAGTGAATTTGAATTAAATGTAATGATGGGGTAAATAATTTAGTAACTCAATTTATGCAAATCGGATTTGAAATAAAACAAATTGATTCTATCATTATAAGATAATGTGTATAGTTTAATTTGAATATGTAATGATTTATATACATTTTAGTAATATATTATATATTCTATAAACATAATTGATCTATTTATTGATTCTGACTTCAATGTAATGATATTTTCAAGTGTATACATCATAATAACATTATAAAAAAGATCGATTATTCATTAATTTACATTGAATGGAATTATTTTATAGTTTAATAATTAAAAATTTATTTTCCTTTCCAAATTTTTATTAATTATACTTATCATTTAATTGTGCCAATTTCCCAATCACTATTAGTTAAATGAATAGTGTAACTTTTTATATGAACATAAAATCTAATTTATATCAACGGTCAGTAATATGTTTTCTTGTAAAACTTTTGTTTTCTAAAAATGTTTTCAAATTTTTTTTAGACTTTTCAAAACTATTTATCAATGTAATTTCACAAATTGTTTCTCTTTATAAATGGTTTTAATGGAATGTTAGGAATTTATTCAGAACACATCCTCAATAAAATTTACTAAAAATGTGATTGTAATATTCATTTAAATTTTATGATTGAGGAAAATTTATATACATTTTACCAAAAATATGAATAATATTTTTAACAATTTGGACATTTATTTAATTACAATCTATTTTTTAATTCATTATTTTCATGTTTAAGATGTTATTTTTATATAATTGTTTTTGAAATTAATTTTTTTATAAATAATTTTCAAAAGGTTAATCAAAATGAAAATGATATTTTACATTGGATCATTTTTAATGATATTTTTTGTATTTATATTATTAAAGGATAAAAAAATATTTTATATATTCCCTAATAGGTAAAAGCTTTATGGATAACATATTTTCTATTCCTCTATATGTAGAATTGTTTTCTAAACTGATGAAAAAATTAACATTCACTTCCTCAATTCATTTATATAGTCATTAACTTCCCCAAGATTTATTATATATCATTTGTTCATTGGTAATTAAATTTCCCTTGGATATTCATATTATTTATAATAGATGTGTTTGTTTCTAAAAATATAAGTAATTTCTACATACCATGTTGTAAATTACCAACCCCATTTGCCAAAGTTGGTGACCTATTTTATTACATTGTCATATAAACAAGGTATATTAATACCAAAGGACCATGTAATTATATAAATTTTTGAAACAATATACATATATAATTTCAACATTAAATCATTAAAAGATATTCAACACAAATTTATTCCATTATAAACATCCATGCCTCCAAGATTATGCCTACAAGTCACTCATAACTTACTTATTTATATCCTGGGAAAATGAAACATAAAAAAAGGTGAGATCAAATGCTAAAAATGAGTATGAAATGAATCATAAGATATCATTATCATTAACATTAGTCATGTTGAATAATTTAAACACATTCCATTAAAATAAATAAATTTGAAAACAATATGGCATGAATATGAGGTGAGTATATAATGACATAATAAAATATAATCATGTATTCTACTGGTCGAATATCTAATAAACATTCCATTACAAGACTCATATGGAGGTATGTGCATATTCCAGACATTATGAAACATATATTCATGACATCTTCCAAGACCTCTACAAATGATTGAGGCCTCGGCAAAAACCATATCTTACATTTGGAAATGACACGTCCAAGTCCAAATCTATTTGTCTCTTGAGACATACTGATGCATCGAGGGGCTATAGAGGGCCCCAATAATCACATAATAATTCAATGAGTTACTCATTAGAGCAGGGATAAACATAAAAAACATATACATTTTTATTGAAAGTAACATATGAAATGTAAAATACATTCCCTAAACATTTAGCCCAATCACTAACCATTTAGTGTAAATTAATGAATGGTTTTAGGATAGCACATCCCCAATAAAACTATTCCTAACAAATCAAATTAAATATTTTAGATTATATCATCAAATAATAATCCCAATAATACATAATAGTAAATAAGAGAGTCAAAATATATGAAAATACTGTTATAAAATCATTGAGTAATTCGTGGGATAAATTCGCTTTTATTTTGAAATGAATAGTTATTTTTAAAAATTATTTTCATAAAAAGAATCTGAATTAACATAGTAATTTCATAATAAATTTAGTGACTTTTAAAATAAAAATTTTATGAAAAAAACATATTATAGAGTTCTCTTTAAAATTTGTTATAATTTGAGGAATTCCCTTGAATGAGGATTTATTTCAGAAATAATTTTTAAGATCCATTTAAATGTGTATCCCTCTAAAAAATATCAATGGATTCTAGTTAGTAAACATATATAGAACACTAAAACATAATTTATGATTATTATAGAGTAATTCACAAGATTTTCAGTTAGGTAATCATACAATAAAAGTAACCTGAATGAAAATGGAGGTTCGTGTGAAAACAACCCTTACCTTAAGTATGAATGTGTTGTGCTCTTGATAATTAGTTCCTATAATATGAAATTAGAGGTATTAATTTGTTAATTTAGAACCTATTATACATGTATTAATATTATCATGAATTTATTATTTCCATTATGTCTTTACTGATTATTTTTAAAATTGCATTTCGTCATTCCAAACTATTCATTTTCATGATTTTCATAAACGGTTCACTTGTTTTTATTTAATGGATTTCATGTAGAATAGATATAAATCTCCATGATTGAATTTAAAAATTAATTAAGAACATATAAAGGTTTTAATGTTCATATATATAATTTTTTACATGTCTTGAGGATGAATTATTAAATTAAATATTAATTATATTCACTTAGATTATTTTAGCAGTATTTGATTATTAGAAACATGTTTGGTCAAATGATTTAATATTATGAACATATACTAGTTAATGAATATTAAATAGATCATAATACAAATATTATAATCTGTTTAAACCATTAAATTTGTTTCATGACTAGTATTGAAGAATAAATTAATGAACAAATCTTTATCACCCATGACGGTTGTAAATTGGAACCTCAAAGACGATGATATCGTTAATTAAAGGGAGAGATTAAATATTTTGTGGATAGTTCTTACATTTAGATGATATAATTACAATATATAGATGATACATGAGTTTTCATGGTCATTTTTATAGTGTAATTAATTCGAGGATAACAATAGTAAGGAACATGAAATGAAAATGAATTAAATTAAATGTTAATTTACCTCTTGAATCCACCTACAATAAAATCCCTTGAAGGAAAGGGGATTTAGTATTTTGAAAGGCCATGATATTATTGGACATTGGTATAGAATCAATAAGGGTATTTCATAATAGCATTAATGAGATTCAAGCCATCGATTATTGAAGAAAATATGGAGGGAGGGGGTGTTTAAAGTGGAGTAGAGAATTGAATTTTCCATATTTTATTCATTATTTTATTCTATCCATCAAGAAAACAAAAATTGATGTTTCATGTGACCTCTAGTGATAATATTTTTATGTTAGTTTGAACCAAGTGTCTTTATATCACTCATGATCTTATAAATAGTTTATTTAAATAATAATTTGTACACACAATATTTTACTGTATTTCACTATTAGTTTGAAATACAAAAATTTCCGAAAAATAACAAAACATCACCATAACAATTTTTCAAATTCTAGAATTCAAAAATGAAATCATTTTTTAAAAAATAGTTTTCTAAATTTTATCAATTAATATTTAATATAAATTTCGTGTTAATTTGAAAAATTCCAATTTTAAAGGTATAATTTATTTTATATCGCTTTGAAAAATTAATTACGATCTCATTATCTTTTTACCTTACAAAAAAAATAATATCATTATTTTATATTCATAAGGGTTATAATACATTTCATATTAATATTCATAATTGTATTTTACTATTCAAAGAAAAATTATGTTGGTTCTATGAGACTCCAAATGACTTACTGTTTACAACTATAGATGAACATTTTTTGAATATTAGAACAATGTAAAGGAAAATTTATGTTTAACAGATAGACTATAAAATGATTTATTTTGTTGAGACTCAGTGTTAATGCATTCAATATTTATTTTCAAAACCTTGGCGTGTTACATTCTCCCTTAGAAAAATTTCATCCATGAAATTCACAAAATGTAACCCCACAAAAAAATTAGTATGTCCTCATCATAAGTTCCTTAGGTTCCCAAGTTGCCTAATCAATTTTATGATTCCTCTAAATTATATTTACTAGACGCTTCATTCGATTCCTCAATACTTGTTGTATAGTTTCTAGAATTTGGATAAGCTCTTCATAGTAGGATAGAACACAATCATACTATATACCTTCAGAATTGAGGACATACATTCGGTCCATTATTTACGTTATCATCAATGAGTAAGCTAAAACAATAGGTTAATTGAACATGCAAGGTAACATAGAAAAACTATTTATAAAAAATCCAATTCTCACTAAAATTTCAATATGGGCTATGTATCAAGGGATCCGTTTCTTTTTCTTCAAAAATCATATAACACCCTTCCATGGATATACTTTCAAAAAAAAATTTTCTCCCACTTGAAATTCTAGATCCATCTTCAATTTTCAGAAAAGATATTCTATTTACATTCACCTAATTTTATATAACCTTCAATAGTCAATACCTTTTCTAATGATTCATCCACAAGTTGTTGGCCCTCAATCATTCATTCACTAACTTCATCTGAACAAGTTGTTGTATGACATCTCTTTCAATACAATGCTTTATATGGATCCATTTGAATACTTAAATGGAAACTATTAATGCATTCAAAATCCACTGAAGGTGTGTATTGATCCAACATATAATGGAAGTCTTGTGAACATTACATCAACGTTTCCTCAAAGGCTTGGACCATACTCTATGATTTCTCGTCAGTTTTTCGGTGTTAGGAAGTAAAAAATTGATGTTCCCCATCAAAAGTATTCTAATGACTTTTACATAATTTCTAGGTAAACCATGGGTCAAAATCAGACACAATTGAGAGAGTTTCACCATGATACCTCACAACATGACTGATATAGAATCTTTCTAGGAACTCTAATGGAAAATATTCCCTTATTGTTAAAAACTATTCATATTTGGTAAGTGGATCCACAATTACTCATATCAAAACATTCATCCTTGGAGTAATGGGTAATCTAGTGAAAATAATCATGGTAAATAACATCCCATTCCATTTATGAATTGGTAGTGGTTGCATGACACCTTTTGGGTGTTTCCTTTTATCATTTACATGTTAACAGACTAATCATCAGGATACATAATCTGCAATTTCACTTTTCATTTTGAGTTACTAGAAATATTCCTTCAAATATCTATACATTTTAGTGCTTCTAAGATGTATAGAGAAATTATATCAATGTGAATCATCAAATGAATTTATTTTTAACTCGTGTATAGTTGGAACACTAACCCTCTTCCAAAATTTTAGAATGACATCCTCACCTACAAACTCATTCATCTTCCCATCATTCTAATAATTAATTTTTATATGGTTCACATCATCAGAATGAGATACTTTAATTATTTTTAATATTGATTTTCTGGAAAACCATCTGAAAAATTTGTGATGTTTCACCTTCATTGATAATTTTCATATCCAGCATCACTAGATCCATGATTAAAAGATCATTGTCAATCAAATGTTTTTTCATAACCTCGTGATTCTTCATAACCAATGATTCTGCAACCTTTTTTTCCATTCATTGGTGGTATTTGATAGTACATTCAGAACCCAAAAGTTGTTTTATCCATCATCATTGCCTCATCTTGAGTTCTTTCTATGAGAAGATATACTTCAGACTCTTCTGATCCATATATATCTCAAAATTATTACCATAGAGATAATTTCACTATATCATTTGAGATAAGATCATCGACGCTAAATGAAGATCATATGTGGGATAGTTTTGTTCCTGCATTTTTAATTTCTATGATGCACAGGCTTTAACTCTATCATTCTACATAATGACACAACCACATCAATTATTTGATGTGTCTCTATATATCACAAACACATCATTCTCTGATTATAGGGTTAGGATCATAGTATTCACTAATATCCTATACAACTTTTTGAAACATTCCTTACATTTCTTTTTTACAAATGAACTTAACCCCTTTATGTTTAAGCATGGTCAATGGTTTGGCTAAACATGTGATTATCTGAATGAAATGCCAATAATAACCTGCTAAACTAATATAACTATGTACCTCAGTTATGTTTGTTAGAGTAGTCCTTTCCTTAAATGCCTTTGTCTTTGCAAGATCAATTGATATTCCCACTTTATAGTAAATATTTCCTATAAAGGACACTATTTGAAGCCAAAATTTAAACTTGTTGAACTTCCCATATAATTCATCTCTTCTAAGAGTCTTTGTAGCATTGCAAAAGTTATTTCCCTGATCACCATATATTTTATTTTATTCCCAAATATTATCAATTAATAGAACCACAATGTCACCAAGATATTCAATGAATACTTAACTCAATAGATCCGTGATAATAGAGGGTGAATTAATCAGTCCAAAAGGAAATACTATAAACTTGTAATTCCCATCCCTAGTTTGAAATGTTGTTTTTGGAATGTCTTCCTTCATCAAATGCAACTGAGAATATCCATATTGAATATTAATCTTAAAAAAATATTAGGCTCCATTAATTCGATAAATTTATTCATTAATTTGAGGTAGAGGATAATTGGTATTTTTTGTTATAGAATTTACCTCCCAATAGTTAATGTAATACCTCATGGATCCATATTTCTCATTAACAGAAAATATAGGGGCTCCATATAGAGTAACACTAGGGAGAATAAATCCTGTATCACTCAATTAATCATGTTATTTCTCAATGTACAGTAATTCCGCAGTGGCAATTCTATAATGGATGATTGATATGGGCCTTGAACCAGGAATTAAGTCAATGGAAAACTCAATTTTCTGATCGGGAGGATGTCTATGTATGTCCTATGGAAACACATCAACATATTCATACACAATCGGTACATAATAAATATTATATTTCTTCTCCTCACCCATTGATAATGAATTCCATTCCTCCCCAATAATTGAATTCAGTAGAGATACACGTGGTGGATCAAGATTAGAATCAAATTGTGATGTTTTTTCATAAAGATAAGGGATTCCACTTCATACTGAAAAATTGTAAAACTTTTCTTTTTGTAATAAACATTCACATTATGGTTTGAAATAAATCTATACCAAGGATTATATCAATGTCAATAAAGGGTATGAGATTAAAATCAGAAGATAAAGAACATTTATATTACATAATTGGGACTATCTGACACGACTTTGTTGCAATGATACTTCTCTTAAGAGTTTTTACTGACAAATCCATTATAAAATAAAATTATAAGTATCTAAATTTCATGGAATACAGGGAATATATGATTTAATTTGAAGATATTGAATCAAATAATGAATTTTCTATGTTTGAGGAAACTATTAATGTACCTGCCACCACATCACTAGGAAATTCATTATCAGTGGTGGTTATCACATAAGATTGTCCAAACTCCCATGTCCATTTCTATGGAATGTTTCCTTGAAACATTGGAAAATCATTAGAATCATGTCCCAACTACCTATAATTATGGCATTGAACATTAATATATTCTTTAATACCATTGTAATCACCATCATGATGGACTTTCTATCCACATTTGTAACATACTCATTTTCCCTTTAAGCAGGGCCCATGGTGTTTCCTTCAACAATTATCACAGGGTGAAAATTAAAATCATTCATCCTTCCTTGTTTCCTTATTTCCATTACCATAGTTTTCAATATCCCTATTATTCTATATATATACATTAAAGTAATAAGACATAGAGAATTACTTTTCTCTATCGATATCACATGAAACAATATCATCATATAAAGAAAAACATTTGGAGACTAGTGCCCACCAGAGGAATGTCTTTAGGACTTGAATGAATTGACCAATTATGCTCTATGGTTTTCATATACAGTCCACATCATATCATTCTAACATTGTGAGTATTTCTTCATAGTTTGGAACATTATCATATTCCATTAGCCACAAATTCATAAATTTACTTTTTATATCCACTCGATGTGCGTGTGAAAATTAGTTCTCTATGAATATTTCCTTATATTCCCTCCATTCCATCTCTTCTATCTCATCCTCCTCATTTTTTGTTGATTAATAACACCCACTGATCTGAATCTCTCAATTAACGATAAACTTCCATGATGACCTTCTCTATTTCATTAGATCCTAAAGCGATAAATATTTTCATTAGGGACCTTATCCACTACTCAGCTACAAATTAGTTTGTAGTCCCATTTAATTATAGAGGATGTTGTCGCATAAAGTTATCTAACAATGATACTACGTGTGGTGTATCCTGATATTCTATATTTGTAAGGTTATTATTCGTAATCTATGTAAGATGTCCTAGTATATTTCTAAGCTTGTCTACACTATTTTAATCACCATAGGCAACATTATTTTATTGTATTGAGGGAAATCCACACATTAGATACACGTATTCTTGCAGTATTATTTCATCCACAAGGTTACATTTCAAGATAATGACATACAATAGATTAGGTTATGAATCATAATTTATAATATTATCCTTGAAACATAATTATCATAAATTGAAATCCGATGAATGACTAACACCATAATAAAAAAATGGTTTATTTACAGAAAAATTTACATTTAATTCGTTCATAATAAATTTTAAAGAAAATGTGAATTATCCAATGAATATACCATGAGAGTGTCAAACAAGGTAAGTAGTAAGGACGGTTGTTTTGTACGAGGATACCCTAGGTCAATCCCATAACTCCTTTTCAATGTTTTCACTCCTATTTATATCTTTTCCTGAAACACTTCAACATGTTGTATCACGATAGAGATGTTATTTTCTTAAAAAATCCACATAATATATTCCTTACCAAACTTTTAGGATGTTCTTTTATGTTTATCTTCAAAGACTATCCTTGGTATTTTTCCCATAATCTAGGTTTTCTAAATGTAGTTTTTTTGTCTACTAAACATAAACAGATACTAACGGTAACGACCTGACCCCAGTTGTCAGGAGTCAGTGCCTTATTTTATTACATTGGCATATAAAAATGGAATATGCATCTCAGAGGACCAAGTAGTTCAAAATATGTTGGAAACAAGATACATATATATATGTTCATCAATTCATAATTAATTAAAATAAAAATCAAATTTATTCTATTAGAAACATCCATTCCACATAGATTATACCTACAAGTCACTCATAACATACTTCTTTATATCATGGAAATATGATACATAAGAAAGGGGTGAGATCAAATTCCCAGTAAGAGTAATAAATTTAGATGAAGAAAACATAAACATAATCATTTTTAATGGTTAATAATTGAAACACAAGCCTGTACAAATAATAATCATGAACATATTCTTACAGAAATACGTGCTTAATAAATAATTCTATAATAAAACATAGTCATGTGTATTCTACATGTCGATTAACCAAATAATATTTCAATTACTAGCTTCATAATGATGTATGTGAATATTCTAGACATTCTAAAACATACATTGAATGCCTCATCCAAGACGTCTAAAAATTATTAAGTCCTTGGGGAAAACCATATCTCAAATTGGGCAAGGCCTCTACCAAGTCTACATCTATTTGTCTCATGAGACCTTGTGATTCATCAAGGGGTTATATACAGCCTCACCAATCACATACTTAATCCATTTAATTCTTCATAATAGTAGTGATAAAAATAAAAAAAAATATTAATTCTTATTGAATCTTTCAAATGATATGTAAATAACTTTCCGTGAACATTAAACATAAACAATAACCATTCATAGTAATTTGGGGAATGATTTTGGGATAGAAAATCCACAATAAAACATGATATAAACAATAAAATTAAATATCTTATCTGATATAATAAATGAATAATATCAGTGATACATAATATTGAACAAAATTATTGAAACAGTCCAAAATACTCTCACAAAATAATTGAGTAATTCTTGAGTTAATGCTCTTTTATTTTGAAAAATAAGACTTATTTTGGAAATAACATCTATAAAACCAGAACTGAAGTAATAAAATATTTTCATAATAAAATTAGTGGTTTTGGAAAGTTATTTTTTTCAAAAAATATATTATATATTTCCCTTTAAAATATTTTAAAAATTTGAGGAATTCCCTTGAATTAGGCTTGTATTTCAGAAACAATTTTGATTGTTCAATTTAAAACGTGTATCCCTCCATAAATATGGAATTATTCTGGTTGATAAATATATATAGATCCCTCACACATAATTTATGAGTATTTAATCATAATAAAAAAATTACACTGATGTAATTTAACAACAAATGTAAACTGAATGAAAATTAATGTTCGGGTGGAAACACCATTACATTAAGTCTGAAGGTATTCATATCTTGAACTTTCTGTCCTGTAATATGAAATTTGACATATTAATAACTTAATTAAGAACATATTAGATATTTTTTAGTTTATAATTACTTTATTTTGTCAATTATGTCCTTATGTATTAGTTATAAGATTGAATTATGTCTTTCTAGAGTGTTAGTTTTCTTGATTTTCATAAAGGATTCAGTTGTTTTATTGTAATGGTGTTCAGGTGGAAAGGTTATAAATATCTAGGATATCGTTTATATATTAATTAAGAAATTAAATTAGTTTTATTTTTTATTTATTTCATTTGGTTACATGGAATGTGGATGAACCATTAGATGAAATATTAATTATATTCACACATATTATTTAAGTGGTATTTGATTATTAACAACTTGTTTCATCAAATAATTTATTATTATGTACATATACTGGTTCATGGATGTTAAATAGGTAATAATACATATGTTATTGTCGGGTTGAACCATAAAAATGGTTTCATTACTAGTAATGAATGCGATATTTTATAACGAAACATTGTTGTCTGTGAAGGATGTAAATTAGATCCTCAGAGATGATAATTTAATTAGTAAAAGAGAGGGACTAAGTATATTGATGATGATTATTCCAATAACATGGTATAATTCCTGTATATATATTATACTAGAGTTATCATGGTAATTTGGATAGAGGATGTGAGAAGAGGATAACAATACGAAGGAACATGAAATGAAAATGAAAGAAATAAAATGTGAATTAACCTATTGAATCCACCTCCTTGATATTCTCATTATGGAAAGGGTTTTTGGTCTTTATAAAAGCCCAAGTTTTTCATGGATGTGGGTCTTGACTATGGATGGGTATTTGGGTAGAAAAAGTAGGAACATCAATGCATAGAGGAGTAATAAGAAGAGGGAGTGGGGGGGGGGTTATAGTGGAGGATAGAAGTGAATTTTGAATATTTAATTCATTATATTATTATTTCCATCAATTGATCCAATAGTGTTATTGCATGTAACCTATCATAGTAATATGTTCATATGAGTTTTTTCAATATGGCCTTAAATCACATATGATGTCATAAAAATTGTATATAACTTATAATTTTTAAATACTGTATTTTACTGTATTTCACTTATCATTAAAAAATCATTATTTTCAAAATAATACCAATATTTCATCCAAACTATTTTTCATTGTGTAGAATTCATAAATAAACTCCATTTTTTTAAAAATAATATTATTAATTTGATTTTTATGTAAAATAATTGTTAATTAAAAAATAACAATTTTGAAGGTATAAATTGTTTTATATCACATTAAATAACTAATTAAGATTTCATTATCTTATTACCATAAGAAAATTAAATAATACCATTATTTACTATTAAAAAGGTTCATGTTACTATTCATATTACTCTTATTAATTGTATGTTACTATTCAACACAAAATCATGTTGGTTCTATTAGATGCCAAATGACAAACTGATTTGAACTCTAGATGGCCGGTTTTGGAAATTCTAAACACAATAGAAGCAATATTGCGTTTAATTTCTAGATTATAATATTTTTAATTTCACTGGGACTTAGTGTTTCACGAATTAAATATTTATTTTCAAAACATTGGGTTGATACACATGTTCAATAATGGATGCAAATTATTTATTATGAGGATTACTAATTTATCTACATTATATACATGATAAGGATATTTGATAAGGAATATTGTTATGAACCTGATTCTTTTTTCAATTTCAAAATACTAAAAATTGTGTAAAATATTAGTTTAAATGTTTTTATGAAATATTGTGAAATCATTTTGTGGTTATTAAGGTATTAGGGGTGTTCCGGGATGGTTCTGATGCCCATATCCCAATCTTTAGTGTGAAATAAGCCTCGAACATTGTTAGTTCAAACCAAGTGGGAAGGACGCATGATTGGATAAAACCATTCTAGGATTTACAATGGGGAGCCACACGCTACCCCGATAGAGAAAATTGTGTGAAATGTGCTTCATAATGATGGAAGAGTGTCTGTCATTTTGACTGTGGGGTTTGGAATAGTTTCCACATGATTAGATAAATGATGTGTGTAAACCATCTGATGTTCCCCTTCTTCCAACATACCATGCATTAATGGTGCACAGATTGTAAAACATGAAAACATACCTTGAAATTCCAATATTTGGGATAATTTAACATTTCCCCAAATTTTTCTATTAGATGAACGATAAATTATTTTCTTCTACAACAGATAGAAATCCCACATTGAATGATATATTTGATTCCCAATATTGTATTTTCCAACAACTCTCTATTCAAACTCTAATTCAAGAACAGTTGGTCTCATTTTATCCAACTTGAAAAGATCTCTATTGTTTTTTAGTCGATCCTCTATTGATTTGGCATTGGATGTTCTGTTTAGGTGCTAAAACAATATCACTATTATTAGATTCATTGTGTGATATTAGATTTTCTCTTAATACTAGTTAAATTAGAGGCAGATACTGGGTGATCTATTTACTACGATCTTATTCTATGTGGTATTGTTCATTTCGTTAAATTTCTATATGTTTATATATACTGTTGTGTCGTACACCCAATATTCAAATAGTTTTCCATTAATTTATTTTTTTCCATGATATAAAATGATATTCATTGCCTAAAAAATTTAATCTGCATCATAATGAATGGTTATAGAAAATGAACCATGAATGAACAAACCCATTTGGGAGTGCAGATTTTTACAAATGATTCACAAGGGGTGTATTTTTTAAAAGGACCTCTTTGAAGTGTTCCTTTTATCCCTAGACATGGTATGTTAACACTGATATTTCAATTGATGATTTTGAATATGTGTTGATATGATAATCGAATTACGATCTCAATTATAATATTTCTTATTAATGGGAATGGATTAGATGACCATTCCTTGGCCCTACCCAGAAATTTCATTTTAATATTGATATTATTGTTTAAAGCCATTTTCCCTGTCATTTAATCAATTAAAATCATTCTATGCCTAACCAATGACCAGTGTCACCTTTTTCGGTGATATATAAATTAGATATTTTTGGTTTTGACCTTATCATGTTTAAAAGGATTTGTTTAAATTATATTGATTAAATTTTTATTAATTGGTTAGATTCTTGTGCGACTTTGGAGAATCATTGAGTCCATGAAGAATTTCATATATAGAATCAATTGGATTATATCTTATATATACCTAAGTGATAATTCAACTCCGTAGATGACATCCAAGGATGAAATCCGAGTCTTGAATATGACATTCTGATTGATACGTGGATTCATATGAGAACTCCATGGATAGGCTCAAAAGGATTTGTTCACATGGCCATAAGTGATACTTGGCCTCCCTTAGTGGACCACCGAGGATAGACTTGTTTGGTAAGGATGTCATTTCACACCTTTAGTGATACATGGATTTCAAAGGATAACAATTGTTGGGCTTGTCAAGTGTTGGTTAATATTGTACCTAGATATATAACTTGATTCTATCATTGGAATTTCATAGATGGTATCGAGTTTAGAAACTAATAATGAAATAAATGAGTTTTATGATGAATATTCCAATCAAAATAATATTCCTGGATTTACTATTTGTCATTATCATTACGAATAGATTTTTTATAAATACATTGATCATGCCATCATGATGGATACATGGACACCTTCTAAGTCTCAATAAATTTTATTTAAATTATAATTAATGGATGACTAAACATGATTAAATGAATGTGGTCTGAATTCGAAATCAGATAATTAATTATTGAATAAAATTAAGGAATTGAACGTGACATAAAATGAGATCACAGACTAGGTAGGTTATATACCTTTGATTACTATCAATTATTATTATATATTTTCATAAACACTGTGAAAATTATTTATTGATTGGAATAAACATACCTTGGGTGGGTTTTTTCTTGATTTCATCCTCACATGCTATTTTGGGCCACCATGGATACTTAGAAAATTTATATTATTTAATGTATAGATATGGTAAATCAACATACTACTGGTTCTTGATTTGTTATTAATAGTAGAGGAAAAAGGGTCTGAGTTGTGGCTCATTATGCTGGATGGTATACCGTCTTTATTTTTTTTATTTTTGATACATGTGTTGTATTGTTCTTCCTAGGTTCCTATTTTGTATGCTTTAGTAGTCTTAATACTTGTATCATCATCCTCATAATTTTATATGAGAATCCTTTAGTATTGTTATTTATTCCTTCTTTTATTGATTTTATATATGATTTAAAACTTCTTCAATATAGTTTTTATTGATATTATTCTATGTTAAACACTGGTTATGATGGAATAATATCACCATGAACAAACCTTGTCCCTCGATACTAGTTGGTATCCTCTAGATTTTGGTTATTTTCATATAATAGAATGTGTCCAACCAAACTCAGGGAACAATTGAGTTTCATCTAGATCCAGAAAATTACAATGTGGTATTTGAGGAATTATTTTCTTGTTTTCTTCATTTTTTATGACAATATAAATGGATATTAATTATATTGAATATGGTAATAAGCTATACCTAGGACTAGCTTACCAACATAGAATAAAAATTAAAAAATCCTCGAAAAATTTGTTGTTTTCTAAATAATGACTATTAATATTGATTTGATACAATCATTGGGTGAAAAAATTAGGTTTTGATGTTATTAGTGATATAATTTTGGGTTCTATTTGTTTGAAATCCAATTTGATAAGTGTATTCCATCTCATGAATATTTTTTGGAGAAATAAAATAATCACATTCCATGCATTATTCAATGCCATTTTGGACTCATTAATTGTTTCATGTGTTAGTTATAGGTACCATGATAGTTATACATTATTTGTGATCCAATTTCTCGAGTGGATTAAGCTGTGAAATAGGTGGACACAAAATATTATTTCATGAAGAAGATGGTCCCTCATGGATTAGAATTTTTTAAACCAATGATTAAATTTTAAAATTAATTGAGATATATATGAGGAATGACTATCAATAATAATGATAATGAATATATGAATTCAAGTGAAATGATATGAAAAATAAAATTACATATAACAGAGAACTTGAACAAAGCCTGACCATTTTGTTGGGTAGTAGGTTATATATATTTATATATATAATCATTAAAATTCATAGACCTAACAGATGGAGTGGGTAGAGGGGTGTGTTTCTATTTAGTAAGGCTTGTACCTATACAGTTCTAATATTTTTGGCATTGAGCTGCATACGCTGATAAAAATATAGATCAGATGCATGGATATGGCATTTTAGAGGTTGCACATCACAATGAATGCAATTATCGTTCCAGGAGGGTGGAGATGACCATACCATGAAGGTAGTGGTCCATGGAATACCAATGGATCATCTAATAGTTCTAGTTGAGTCACCAATATTGGTACCTGATAATGGTTTTGAGGCATACTTCCATGAGGGAATCGTTCCTGATTTGTACATCAATCAAGGAGAACCATGATATCCCCCGATTATGGATGATTTGACATTTGAGTTCCAGTAGAAGCATCTATCCCAACATTATGTGGATGGGATACCATAGCATACAGGGTCATGGATAGAGGCTACGATATCAATCTTTAAGAACTATTATAAAAAACTCGTATTAGCTATGGTTTTTTATAATGGGTTATGAACAACCCCCTCTAAATTTATTATAAATATTATTATAATTTCATTGTATTTAATTTTTTATTAAGTAAAAATCACTAAAATATTAATAATATTTGTCACCATATGTTTTGTTGGATTTTTGAGGCATTATATAGATATATATAATTTTCATTTTCATATGAGATGTAATATATATAAAATCGATTTTTTTAAAATTGAAATAGTGGGAGTTCTGAACCCCAACTATTCGATTAATAAATGGTTTCAAACCCCCATTAATGTAAAAAATTATCGGGGGTTCACAAACCACTGTTAATCACATAGACTAGATGGAATTTTGAACCAAATCTAATTTATGACATTAGAGGGGGTTGTGAACGACCTTTAATATAGGAAGTTATAAATGGTTCTAAACGCCTTATAATATATGACATTTGAGTGGGGTTCTAACAACATCAAATTTATTTCTTTAGAAGGCGGTTTTAAACACCTTCTAATTTAATATATTAGAAGAGGTTTGGAACCCACTATAATTTTGTAAATTAGACAGGGTACTCTGATTCCCAAAATAATAGTGTTATATGAATGTACATTAATCCCTTTGTTTTTTTGGTTTTTAACCCAATAGAATTTTTTTAAATCTCATATTAATTAACATTATATAATATATATGTGTTTTTTTGAGCATGTGTGTGTTCATATATTACATAAACAAGTTATAAAATTGTATATAAATGCATAATAAACATGCATATATATATAAATATACAGACATTAGATAAATAAATAAAATAAAATCCAATACATATAAATAAAAATGTATACAAATATAATATTATTATATGTAATATAAATGTAATTATTAATATATTTATTCCAATATTAAATTTTATAAATGGCTTTAAAAAATACTTTATATTTATATTATTTTTTATTTTATACATAAAGTATATTTAATACATTTATATTTTATACTTTTGTATTAACAAATTTAAACTATATTATGAATAAAAATATATATAGTATAAAAAAATTTCAATATATATATATATATTATATATTACATAATTGGCAATACACTTGCAATTGATGCTGAGTTGTGGGTGGTGTTTAAGGCAATTCGCTAAAATTTCCACTATTGATGGGGTTTGTAATTTTTGGAATCTGATTATATTGTGGCTATGTAAATTTTTAAGATTCGTTCAAGGAATGTATTATGGAGAGTGTGGCTACCATGGATTGACTTCCATAATCTTGTTGATTCTCAATCTCTTGATGTTACACATATTTATAGGGATGTGAATCTCGTTACTGATGTTTTATTAATGAAAATCATCTTGGTGGTGTGCTCGTTTTGGAAATATATTTTACTAGAATGTATCTATGTATTAGTTGAGTCTTATTGCCATGGATATTGGAATAATTTTCCTTGTAAATCCTCCTTTTAATATTTTTCACATATGGTATTCACATATATTTATATTGGAACCCAAATTGGAGAGCCTTGGGGTAATGTTTTATGCAACGGATGGTGTTATGATGCTTTACACTCAAATGAGGATTATAATAGAAGATTTAGGTCATCTCAAATAGTTTCATTATGAGAATGGAAGTTGTTGTATGATATGGCACCTCTATTTCATTAATATGATAGGTTTTAAAATAAATCATATGATGGAATGATTTCTTCCCATTATTGAATATGTTGATTTCAATAACTATAGGGTAACATTCACATCACTAGGTGGAATATTGTTTATTCACAATGGTGAAAAAGATTTCTTGGAGATATGAGATGGACCCAATCATCAGTGGATCGGCCAGATTTTAGCCCAGTTTGCGTGTTTATAACTAGATGAATAAGGATATAGTTAGGAAAATTTTTCCTCCATTGGTTGTTCCTTTTCTGGTTGCATTTTCTAGATGAATTTGAATAATTACTTTCTTTAAGAGAGATAATGTACTCTAGTGATCATGATTTGGCACTTTCAGCAACAAATATTCCCCCTAATCGGATGGATAATATTGAGATGAAACAAGTCAAGAGTCATCTATAGGATTTAGAGAAAATGGGTGTTTCTAAACAATAATTTTCCATAGGTGTTCCGATCATTTTCTGAAACAAGATGACATATACCCTTTTCCTATGTGTGGATTACTAGAAATTAGACTGAATGACGATTAAGAACCACTATCCTATACAAAAGATAATTGATCTCTTCGACCAGCTCAATTGTACTTAGGTTTTGTCATAAAAAGTTATCTGATATCTAGAATTATTTTGGATCTTGTTATTCCATCAATAATTCATTAAATAGACATTCATAGTCTTTAAAATCAATATAAGTATTTGGTTATCTTTTTAAATCTCAAAAAAAACACAAAGTCATCATTGAACTGATGAAATGAGTTTTCAATCCATATTATTAAACATTTTCTACGGTTATCATGAATGATATCGTGTTTTATTCTTAAAATCCACAGAAGCATGGAAAAAATCTAGATATAATTTTTTACACTGAGATAAAATTAATAATATAGTATGATCAGAAACAGCCACTTCAAGATTGATCATATTATCTTCATGGTTAAAAATATCTCAGTTATAATAGTATAAATGGACATAAAAAATGTAAGAGTTGTAGTTTCCTAGGATAATCCTAATAATATCTTTGAGAAATCATTCTACATGTGTTTGGGTGGTTACAAAGTAAATTTTATACATGAAATTTAGGCTTTGTAGCATGATTTATGGGAATGACTAAGAATTCAAGTATATTTTTACAGGAATATTCTGGTGATATGGCCATTCTAGAGTTGAAAAAGATTGTCATTAGCACCAATAATAATTTTTCCATTGCTAGGAAGGAGATAGACTATATAATATGATTAATTTTTTAAAAACCTAGTAATAGTTTTTATGTAGGATGACATAGTTAGTAGATACATGTATCACTATATGAGGCCACACAAGATGAATTACCCAACACATGTTCATGATCTAGTTGAGTTGTTCAAACACAATGATTTCAGAGACATTACATACATGGAGAAATTTTTTTGGTATACATAAAAATAATATTTTTAAAGGAATATTTACATAGAATGAACTTAATCTAAGGTGGTGAATGTGGAAAGAATACCAATAGTATTTTTATTTAATGGCATCCAACATGAATAGTATGGGAAATGTTGCAGTTGATTCCCTGTGCATATGAAATCAGATACATTCAGTTCAGTAGGTGAGTGGTGAGTGGTAGTTCATGTATTTTTTCTCTCAAACACAATTGGAGGTGCACAAATGTAAGGGTAATATCTTTTTATCATATTTAGTTGTTACCTATATAATTATTGATAGATTTAGGATATGGAATCCATCTATCCATAATGTCCTTGTCCTCTGGGAGAGAGTGGGAGGTGAGGTCCTTCATTCTGGTAATACAAGAGCAAAGGATTAGATCCTATGTTTTCATGATCGCGTATTGGTTGTTGTTGAAATATGGAATGATTTAATGTGAGACATTCATGATTTAGCATATGAATTTAATCATGGATCCACCAAGATGATCTAGGATATACATCGCTAGCACTGGAGGCTTGTTTTGAAAAAAGATATAGGTGTTTTAATCCTGTGGTGTTCCACCTTTCATCTGGTGAAAGTAGAACACCATCAACCATGCATAATATTAAAGAAGTAACCCATTATTTATTTGATGTGGAATGATTATATGATGGAATTCATGATCATTTAATCATATTTCACCATTCGTATAGATTTTCTTACAGGATCAAGATGGATAAAAATTTCCTACCGATCACCCTAGTTTTTGTAGGACCAATAGTGGAAGCTATGATTGGACCTCGTATTGTTTAAGTGATAAAAAATAGTTTTAAATGATGTTGAAATATATTTTTATAGCCCATTTTATTCAAAATTAATATTTTTATCACAGAAGATGATCATTTTATTTTGAGGTCTCCAATTGAGTTTTCATTATTGTTCCACTAAGGTTAAGAAATATCATGATTTATAGATTGGGTATGATTTAACAGTGGTATATTTGTCCATTTGATATCATTGAGAGAGTTGGTCTGGTAGCAATTCTGCTTAAATTAACTAGTATGTTATGATCCATTCATAATTTCCACCATGATTATCAGATTCTATATTACTATTCATAGTTGCCTCATGCCATTTATCTAGAGGAGTATGACTTACAGGTATATGCATACTTTGATGGGAATATAATATGATCTGTGGGTAATAGAAAGAAGGTACTACTTTTATCATTGTTTCCATTAAACTGAGTCACAATAGAGTACAAACGAGTACATGATTAGACATCAGAGCATGTTTCTAATTTATGATCATAGTGGCTACAGTTTTCTCATATCATGATTCAGCATCTTTGGAAGGTAAATTTAGGGATGAATTACATTAACTGGGATGTTTTTATGAACAAAGATCTAATTTTAGGTATGTAATAATATAATTTCTATAAATATTTTAATTCCATTTGAGTTAATTGGAGGAATGGGGTGGTGTCTGAGGATTGTTTGGAGTAAAAAACCAAATTTATTTTGTAAAATATGCAACATTACGGATTAGTTCACACCACAAAGGGAGTGAATAATGCTTAGAAAAACTGTGAGGGGAATGATATTTGCAGAGCTACATGAAACACTGTTAAAAAACCCTATGAAATGATTTTCATGGCCTTGTGAGATTTTATAATGTTTTTACAATGAGATTTGCAATAGTTTCCACACAGTTAGTCAAACCTTGATGGTAAATAGTGCAATGTGAAGCTTCTTCAAGTAGACAAAACATGGTTAGAACATGGTTTGTATATCATGCAGAAAATATATGTGATGCCCAATTTTTTTTTATGTTTTCAGTTTTACCTGTAATTAATCTATTAAATAAACCAATTTCAATTCATCTCCAATTGAGAGTATGCTCCATTTGATATCTTCTTTTGATGCCTAATGTAGGATTTTCTACTCACTCTCCATCCGATCTCCAATTAAAAAAACAATGGTCTTATTGGATCCATATTAGTAATATATACATTCTTTTTCTGTAGCTATTCATTTTATTGTGTGTTTTCTATACTAGATAGGTTCAAGATAAATATACATATTATTAGTTTATTATATCCATTGATTTTATCATGATCTTTGTGGAATTAGGATCTAATATAGGACTAACTTATATCTATATACCATCACTATGTGGTATTTTTAATTGTTTTAAAAAGATAACGTGTTTATATATTTCATTGTTCTGCATGCCCACTATTGAAAGCGTTTCCACAAAAATGGTTTTTGATCCTTTATATTATATTATTTTTATAGACTATATATTTTATGGGGCCTGATAATGAATGTTTATATGTTTAGAACCATAACAGACCCACCCTATTGGGTTTGTTGATATGTATCATTGAACCACCATATGTGACCTATGGAATTTGACCCCTTGGAGGTGTTCGGTTTATCCCTTATCAACGGATGTCATTATTTATTCATCAATAGTTTATTTGAATTTTTAAATGAAATTTAAATTGAATTTTGCTCTCCACTATAAAGAAATTGATTAATTGAAAGTTTTGAGATTAACAATCCATTAAACCGACCTTGTAATGGCATGTTATTCTTGAGATTCTTGTTTAAATGAATGGCCTAGATGATTAAATTAATGACAATCCTTCTATGTTTATCCAATGACCCCTTGAATTTTTTAGTTGAGATTGAAATTAAATACTACTCTTATTGAAAATGTCATTATAAAATGGGTTTATTTAAATGAAATTATTTAAATGTAATTTAATTTGTAAAATTATTCAGTGAATATTATGACTCATTGATTTAATGTTGAATACCATGGACAAACTCAATCATCATGTTGATTTCATATGAAAGAGTGATACTTGTAATCCCCAGAGGTCTAATAGGGAAGGACTCTAATGATTGAAAATTTTATGCTTAGTGATACTTGGATTCATATTGTAATTTCATGGATGGACTCAAATAGAATTTATTTTATTTTAATGGGTGATATATGGGTTCCCTTAGAGGCTAATGAAGGAAATAATCATTTGGAAGGGATGTAGTACAACATCTAGAGTGGTAAATGGTTTCTTGTGAATCTCTATGTATGATCTTGAATGGTGTTGGTTTATGTTATACATATTGTCATACCTTGATTTCGACTTATGAATACCATGTTTAGGATGTGGTTTATGAATGAATAAGTAATGAAATATTTCATAGGACGCATCTTCCACAGAAAAGAATAAGATTGGATTATGTCATTGTATTTCACATTATGGATGTACTATTTAGGCATAAATTTATTATGATATCATGGGGATGATGGGCTATGCATCAGGTCTCAAGACATATTATATAAATGAGAATAAATAGGTTAATCTACATGATTAAATGACATTGGACTGACTATTAAATTAGGGAATTAATTATTATATGAAATTGATGATTTGAACATGATTTAATGTGAGAACCTATAAATTATATGAAATTTAATGTTGAGTACTTAATTACATATTATATTGATTCTTTCACAATATGACTGTTATATATTCACTGAGTAGATGTCACATTCCCTGGGTGGTTTCCATTGAGTATTTAGTTTAACACACAAATAGGGATTTCGTGGGTACCCTACTAGAATATATTATTTCATGTATAGATATCGAAAATCTCCGCATTATATGTTTATGATTTCTTCTTAATAGCATGGGAGAATTTCAACGAGTTGGGGATTATGATCTAGATTTTATAATTTTTCTCCATTTGGTACTTTTGAGAAATATGTTGAATTGTATTTCATAGGACTTGTTCAAACTGCATTACTAGTCATATGACGTGTATCATTATCATCATTATATATGTTCGTCTTTTTATCATTATTCTATATTAACATGGTAATATATTGATTGTATGATGTATTACATCCCCTACTTATCTGTTATTTATATTCTATTGTGATTTACTCTAGTGATGAGGGAATAGTCTCCACATGAAAAAAACTAAGGCCATCATTACTAGTCGGAAGCATCTGGATTTTGCGGATATGTTCTTAATTCCATGTGACCATCCTGTATAGGGGTATTATTGAGTGGAATATGGGTCTAGGATATTCACATTATTTATGAATTAAATAAATTATCATATGTATGATGAATTATTTGTACATGTATAACATGGGTGGGGCCCTATTGTTGATAGATCATCGATGCATTGGTAGACTCCTAGGATGAATTAGTTTGATATCCATAGTTCAATTGGTTTTTAGCCACTATCTTTTAAACAGTCTTGTGTAATGTCTTAATGGTAAAGTATTTTGTACTAGGGATACATGGAATGTAATAAATAATCATTTAATAAATTTATTATTCAGTTATTACTATCCAATATATTTTCCATGAGATATTATCAATAAATGAATTTCATTATCAGTTATTGATTAAATGGGTTTTTAGATTTTTACATTATATATTGATTATAATTACCTAATTTCACATTTATGTTATTTAAACAGAAATTGTATTGAGTTATTTATCTTTCCATATTGATTATGATAATAGTTTCAATATTTCTTATAATGGAATTAACCCTGACTAAAATTTAAACTCACCCTTATTTTTTTTCCCTTCACCTCGAAATCGTGACATTTAAGAGAACTCTGATTTAGGGATATGTTTGAGGGAATTTTGATAATCTCAATTAATTTTTTATTATTGTTTTCACATGTAATGAAAATTCCATGTCTGTATCATGTTTATAAATACTACCAAACTGATTAGTCCTATGGTATGATATTCTTTTTATCATACCATGAGGTAATAAAGCTTTCACCAACTCCATGATACAAGGATAAAATTCACTATATTTTTAATAAATAATTTATAATAAATGGGTGATAATGATTTATAAGTAAATAATCTTTTTATATATATATATATATGAGTATAATTTTGGAAAATATATAAAAAAAATATTTCTATAAAACAAGATGCTTAATAACATACAAATTATGTCAGATCTCATATTAGGTGTCATTACACAATCACATATATATTCATGATTGTTTACATTTCATTGATTTCAATATGTGAATTGTATGAATTATTTTACATTGTATATCATATAATTTAATTTTATCTATTTAATTATATAAATAAAACATTTTACAACATTTTATCTACTTATCTACATAATATACTAAATGTATGATATTATAGAAGACCGACCAATTTATTTATTAGGGAATATTTTCATTACATGTCTATATTTTTCAAGAAATGTGTTATTAAATTTTTTTAATAAAAAATGATTTATTAAAGTCAGTTATACACTTTTTTTAATATATAAAAAGTTATTAAACAAAATCATATTATTTATTTCTGAATGAGTTAATTCTTGCCCATAATGGTAAAGAAATATATTTTTAATACATACTATATATATTACTATTAATTTCATAATTATTATTATTAGTGAATATTAAATTATTTATTTCAATATTTAATTCTACAGAATAATTGTATATTAATAATTTTAAAACTATAAAATTTTGAATAATTGATTTCAAAATGAAATGGGTATTTTAGTCATGATATTTTACCATAATTATTTTACTGTAATTCATCAATTTTTACATCATTTAGGTTGTATTCTCTTCTAATGAGGATTTCAATTAATGATACCATCTACCGAATTTCTCAAAATTCTGAATTATATTTTCAATTTGTGATGGAAATGAAATTTTGATTTTAGTTCATAAAATATTGACAACTAATGATTATTAATACATATTTATTTTGTTCTATTATCAATATATATATTGAATGAATTTAAATTATTATGAGATTAGTGAATCCAAAAATTATATAACCCAAATAATAATGAATTGGCATCAAGAGACAATAATTTTCTTATTTTTAAGATACATTATCGATTTATGAATGAAGCATTGGTATTAGGGATAAACAGTATGTTTAATATTTTTAAAATTATGAAACAAATCCTAATTATGTAATTTTTTAATTTATATATATATATATTGGAAAATTTATGATTTCTTATTAGTTGTATCCATATCATGTGATTATTTATATGAAAATATGTTTTTTTTCATTTATTTTTATCCACATAGTCAGGCCTTATATTACATCCATCAATCCTTAATGATAATATGATTCCAACCCTTTTAATGTTTCCTTTACCTGTGATTCTAGGAAGGGTACTATAAATTATATGCATGGGTACACTATAGAGAATAATAAAGTTCCCAAATAAAATACAATAATGTACATTATGTTTTCCAATATAATTTGGTATTTATGTATGTATCATGTTTTATAAGACATCAAAACTAGTAGATTTTTTGGGATGGTATCACTAATATCTAGTTAAAAAGTAATAATGTGAGATATAAATATGGAATAATATGTTTGTATTCATTATAAATTTGGAAGAAATTACATGATTTAAAAAATGAATCCTCTATATAGTTATGGATAAATGATCCATAAATGGTGGAAATGAAAATAAATACAATTTTCACTCAATTATTTTATGTTTTCAATTTTGATTTATAATTTCCATACCTTGGGATTGAATTAAATATATCATAGATTTCATTATGTTTTTCATTACTAATTAAATATTTATATAATGAAATATAAAATGGAAATAATTTTTACAATTCTAGTATTTTTATTTTATTTGTTAGCTTCACAGAATATTTATAATTATTAACATATGGTATCGTGTAATCTTATAATATATGTATTTTTATGTGAATAATATTTAATTATTAATTTGATATCCTTGGTGATGTAAAATTGTTATAAATGGGTACATTACAAACCATGATCATGTTTACGTGTTCCAGAACTTGTCGAGGTCAGCCCATAACCGAGCATTTGATGTTGACTATGACAATCAGAAGCTACATTCTTGATATTATAGGGCTATCAATCTATGTAAGGTAAAAATTTATGATTTTGGTTAATGAATTCTTCCAATTATAATTAAATAAAATAATAATATTATACAATGTTTTAAATGACCACAACATAATTCTTATATATATTTAAAAAATAAAATATATATATTTAAATCACTTAATTAGTATTGAAGATTAGAAAAATCCACTCTCACACACACATATATATGTATATATACACAATATAATAAAAATGAAAATACAAAAAAATGATAACATTTTATATTCATAGAGTATAAAATATTTCAACCAGGAGTCAATATTGAGGTTTTGGACATGATCTCTATGTGACATAATTCCATCTTTCTATACATAATACCATTATTCTCCTAGAGAGATCCATAATTGTGGACTAAACCTAAAAATTCTATGGTATACTAATTTTTAGTGGGATAATATTTATTTGTGGATTACAAATATCAGTTGGTGAGGAACATATATTCCATCCCATTTATTTCTGAAAACTAAAAAGATAAATCATGTTTGAAATGAACTATTACAAATAGTGTTTTCAAAAATAAGAAAAAACAAATATTTGTGTTTCAATAAAATAATATATAAAAGCCAAATATGATTAACCAAGATTTAATAATTTTCCCCATTACGAATCAATGTATAACATCCTATTATAAAATATACATTATGACCACATATGATGAAGATAGAAACTAAAAATGAAATCATATAAACAAGAGTAATTATTAAAGTCATAAATATAGTAATAAATTAATGAAATTATCACATTAGTGAGTAATAATGATGTAGTATTACATTCCATGGCTGAGATGAAATAAGAAAATTTTAATATATATAGTATAATAAAATTTATCTAATCGAGAGAAATTAATAAAAATATCATGGCGGAAGTTCAATTGATGTAGGTATGGATCCATATACATTGATATAAATGCTTTCATATATGAATAATCAAATAGATTCCCACATCAATCCTCAATGGTGGAACTACCCATTTGGAATTTTTTAGCATTATGTAGATTTTTCATATACTAAGGAATAATGAAATATAATATATCATCCCAAATTAATATAAATAAAAATAATATGATTGAAAATAGTTTTAGTTGATGTACCCTTTTCATAAAACATACCAATAATGAATTTCCATAATATAAGTAGATAAACTCATCCTACCACCCTACATAGATCAATTAGAAGAACATTTTAGCGATAATGATGATATCTAATAAATATTTTAAATAATTGGATACCGTTTTGGGTGAACACTTTTATGAAAACCATTAGAAATAAACAACATGGATTTGTAATTTTAATCATTTAATAAATTTGTTTCTAAAATATTTCTGTTTAAATTAAATTAAAACCACAATGATAATTTCAAATATTTTATATATTTCAAAATTATTCCTCTAAATAAAGAATTATAAAATAAATGTTTAAAAACAATATTTGTATTCAATTAGAAAATACTGTGTCAATTTTGGGAACTGATGCTTTAGGTTGTTAATCTTATAAAATAGCAGTATATATTAAATTACAGAACGAATAAAAAATTTATTTAGGAAAAAGATATACATATTTGAATATGCATATATATATATATAAACATTAATAAGGAATTCCTTGGAAACAAAATTTAATATAACCCAAAACTTGTTAGAATATAAGAGCATCCATGTGTCTCTACTAAATCAACATAATTTCAATAACAGAAAGAAAAAAATAAACATAAAGAACAAGATTGTGTAAAATAAAAAATAAAAAATATTTAAATCACCAAAATTTATGATGAAGTGTATTTTAGTAATTAGGAAAAATAGATAGAGGGTGTGTACTATAAAAAAACAAAAACTCATAATCATAGAAAAACCAACTTTTCAATTAATTCATAATAATATATTTAAAAAAATTATTTATAATTACAATAACATGACTAGATTAAGATATAATGGATATAAATAATCCCAATAATAACATAGAGTTATTATTAATGGAACAGAATTGAAAAAAACATTCTTATTTTACTAAAGATTCAGTGAGACCCAACAATTGTAAAGGAATTATCCAAATAAATAGACATACATTCAAATATAAATATCAAAAATACATAACATAAAAATATCATCATAGGTTATTGACATCAGTAAACTAAAAAATATAAAGGAAGAAAAAAGAGTAAGAAGGAAATTAAAAGGAGAAATAAAACATTCCCTATATAAACCACCATGAAATCAAAGAAATCATCCCCATAAACCTATGTAAATGTTAGAAGGATTCATATATGGAACCCTCCATTTCTACACAGAACAAGTATAAAATGAAAATAAACACACCCAAAATCATTTTATGTTTATAGAAAAAAAATATTTCAATACAAAAAATAAAATATCTAGAATGAATATTATATAATATATCCCTTCTGACTATAGTGTATAATTGAAAAATTGGTTAGGAAATGATTCGATCACTCGGTAGCTATGACCTGCATGAGAAAACATGGAGCTCTATAGTGATCAACCTCTCTGACAAAGAACCCATTCTATGTTGTGGGGTGCCTTGAATTTTTAGAAAAAAATCATCTTTCCAATAAAAATTTGTTTTCTCCACATAACATCAAATATAAATGACTTAATAACATATATTCTACAAACATACATGATATAGATTAAATTTAATGATGTAACCTCTTTTCAATATCCATATGGATCCTAAACTATATCATGGCCCATGTGGTATGGAATAGTCAATCCACGTCACCCCTAAAAAATACCTATGATTCCATGATATAACATAGAGCATCTCATTCAGTATCCCTATATAATATCATACCCACACAACAGTCAAACAAAAAATAATATACATATTGATAAAACAATTACAATGTAGTAGCAAAATACTATAAACCTAGCCCACATCCTTTTGTATAAAATTCCAAATTTCAATGATATTACAGTATCCCATAAAGCCCACAACTGTTTCATAGTGTCTAGAGACACCCAAACACCATGTCATATAACATCCTTACATTGTAAGCTCAAACAAAGTACATAGTTATATGAAACCCTCATAATTTCAAGGAACCAAAATAAGATATCATAATAAAAAAACAACTTATTGTTAAACATCAGTAACCTGGGGTATATGAGGCCAAAATAACATACCATTATATATTTTTGTAAATAATTCATGTGTTGTGTGTTTTGATAAATTTAATTCATTAAAGGATGTGTACTAAGGTTTATCAACATCCTTTACAAAATGTATTTTATATGGTATGTCTGATGTTATTCTTATATTTTTTTGATTCAGGGTATAATTTATTTTGATAAAATATCATTTAAACATGGGGATATATTTCTTTATATACTATAATTTATTTGTATTTTTTTAGAATAAAATTCAAATTTATATGTTCCCATCATGTTTTTCTCATTGTCTCATTCAATTTATAAAATATCATTTTTTATTATATTCATCTAATGATATAAAATTATTATGACTTGTAGTTATTTTGTTTACATCCATTATAAAGTTACCATATTATCAGATTTTTGTTTAATGTTTTGATAGGTTTAATGTGACCTCGTAATTGATACATTATACACATAACATATAAAGAAGTATTTAGACATCCTTAGCAATATATGTGGAAATGAAAATCACATGAATAAGGTAGTACATATGAAATGGTGTATAGAGATATGTGGATCAAATTATATCTTGTGATGAATGTAATAACCCTATAAATCATGTATTTTAACATTGTTGTTACCTATTTTCACCAAGACAATGGCCATTCCTTATCACTCAATAAATATAACTTGTCCACCAAAAATATATATATATAGTATATTAGTTCATTTTCTTTTCATTTCATATGTGTATTTAGGTTATGGATTATATATAATGTAATTTAAATATAAAATTCATATTTATTATGATGTTGTAAAGACACTTATATAAGAAAATCATTACCCTTGGTGGATATAGAATTTTTACAAAAATATATATTGTAGTGCATTGAAATAATTAAATATGAGTAAACAATCAACAAATAAAAATATAATATTTCCCATATAGTTAGTTATTGTGCGTCTCTACATTTTGAGAAGAATATTTTCATTGGGAAGTTTAAATTAGGTGTTATGGAGAGTCTATTCAAGTAATGTTATTGTATCTAGTTCTGTTAGATTATAAAATGTTATCAGATCCCACTAATTCCTACTCAATATAAGAGTATCCTAATTATTTAAACATTGGTACTTATGAGTAGACTTTATATTTTTCATGTTAATCTATTTATTATGTATCATGTGTTTCCAATGGTTGTATATGATTTCATTGAATTTTCAATAAAAGTCAATATTTTTATATAAAAATCATAAAACAATAATTGTTTTCAGCAATTATGATCAAGTACGGAGACTTGAAATGTTATATATTTTCATCACCATATAATGATATTAATGAAAAAAGTATATTATTTACATTAAATTAATCATAAATAAAAAAGAAATATATTATTAATTTTTTAATTATTAGTAATGACCATGTTAATATTAATAAAAAATTTATTAATTTAACTCATTTTTATCATTTATTATTATTATTAAGAATTTCTGTGTATATCGTTATATGATGTATTTTATGATTCCATGAATTTTTTAAATAATGATGTTATTTGATAAAATAAAAAAGATGTGAGATGGTATAAGATTATTTTATTAACATTATGGTGTTTTGGATATCATTAAAACTATTTTAGTATAAATATTAACTATTTTGATCTTTACTGAAATATTTTGGATGCTTCTTCATTGGACCAGATAAATCATCAAGATAGAGCTAACTGAAATTAATATTTTCCAATATCTTATTTTACTACTTATAGTCCTTAAAAGGACATCTTGTTACACCAAGATGTATGGAATGAACCTCCTTATTGTAAACCCTCAACTATTTTTTATATATGTTATATTTAGATTCATTATCTATATATTATTGGATGGTTGAAATTGAGTATTTTGTATGATGTATTATTTGAAAATGTTATTTAATAATGTCTATCATTATAATAACCTCAACCCCTTTATCCCATAGCTACTAGTTACTTTATTACATAGGAATAAGATACAAGGATGCACATACTAAAGGAAAAATAGATTATTTTTAATATGGGTAAACTACATAAATACATATAATTAAAATTATAGTTGAAAACATAATATTTATAAATTAATTCCTTGGGAATTATATAATTAGTCATACTGTATGCTTAAATATCAAACAAAAACACATACTTGACTATAAGAGAAAATAATATATATGAAATTGGTGATATTAGATTCTCAATAACGACACGTGTACCATGAAAAAAATATTTAATAAATAGTCATAATCAATATTTGAAGCTAAATTAATGAAACACATTCTATTTAATAAATAATGTGACCATGTTACATATGATATAAATTATTATCAAAAAATAATATATAAATAATCACATAAGAAGGAATCATATTAATGTAACAAAAAAATATAAAACCCAAATAAAAATAACTGACATCATAGTGACAGAATGGATAATTTCGCACATCTAAAAATATTTATCATGACAATTCACAAAACAGTTCAATTATTTTGCGAAAAACCATGCTACATCGGCCATCAGATTTTACTCATGAGATTCATTGATGAATGAAGGAGATATCTATACCATAGACCCACCAATAACATAATAATTCTAATGAGTTCATTATATGAATGTGGTGAAGCATAATTTATATAATAATTCCTATTTAGATACACACAAAATGTTAATACATGGCCCAATCAAATAAACATAACCATACACCATCAAATTTAATATGGAGAATGGTAGTAAAATTATTTCTCGTTAGTCAAAATGATCATAATAAAATTTTATTAATATTGATGATATCAATATTATATATCATCCATGTATTTTTTTATAATTATTGGATTATGTCATTTATTAATGGAAATAACATTAAATGAAATTACTTTTTTAGATGAAAATAAACTTATCACATTGAAAATAATTTATGAATGGTTAGTAAGTAATAAGAAAATAATTATTATTTAAATTATCTATTTAGAATGTTCAAAATAAAGTTTAGTAAATTTTGTGGCAATAATAACGAAAAATTTCATTCATATCACACAAAATAAAAAATTATCATGTTCACATTTTCAGTAAATTTATAATATGATTTTTTAAAAACAATACATGAACATTTACTTTAATATATTTGGTAACTATTAAAAATGTTCAAAAATTTCGTTAATAAATAAATATTAAAATAATTAAAACAATTTATGAATTTTTTTATAAAACTTGGATTTATATGAAAATGGACTTTCTATCAAAGTGATAAAAAAAATTATTCGTAAAAATATTTTATCGGTCATTTCATATAGAAAAGAGTGTGAAGATGTTATTATTCTATAAAAATGTTCATCAATAATAAATGGGAAAAATAGAGTCTATTTATGATATAAATATATAATAATTCCCATAATGGATACTTACACCAAAAATAATCTTAAATAATTATGATATTGTGAAATAAAATGTAACACCCATAGTTTTAAATGATATTTTATTTGGAAAAAATAAATATTCTATTATATATTTTACTACACTAATTAAAAAATTACATTCACATAGAACCACATTTTTATACATTGCATGCTAAACCGAATTGGTGTAATATTCATTCAACACTATGTTGGTTTACGATACAGAAAACAATGAGTATCTATGAAAAACCTCATTTTAATTATTATTTTAATGATTTAATTATATCATAGCCTATAAATTTTTTTAAATAAATATTAATCATTTATTTTTTTATTCTGTTTATAATATTTATATATTAGTAAAAAAAAATTATAAGGAATGGTAACATTTTATGATAAATTCCTTATATGTTTAAAAATACAATTTTCTCCAATCAAACAGTTTTAACACCCTTTAGTGTAAAATAATAAAATTAATTTTATAAATGTTTAGAAGGTTAATTTTAGGAATAAAAATTCATTTTATAATTCAGAATGTTGAAATTTTTTTAGGGTGATGTTTTTATATTTATCTAACAAACGAAATATTTGGATTAATATTTAATCATTTCGGATTAAAATTCAAAAAATGATTTTTATTTAAATTTATTTATAAGGTTACGCTATATTTTAAATTGGTTTAAATTTAAGTTAGATATATTTTAACAACCTATCAAATTTTTTTCATTGTAATCAATTTCACATTGAAATTGAATATAAAATCATAGCAATCCTTTCATCTTATTTACATTGAAAACCCACAGTGTGGACCCAACTTCAATATTAATTTTAAATTTATTCATGCATATTATAGGATTATAATATTGGAAATTGATTATATTTTTTAATCATCATAATTTTTAATGTTTAATATTGTTTAATTTTTATTTTAATATAAATATTATTGAAATTGATTGTAATTTATTAAATTAGTTATGGAATTCATTAGGTTAATAATGTACCAAACCAAAAATTAATGATAAAAAAGGACATAAAAACTTCTCCAAAACCAATTGGGTCGACATGAATCAGAGATTAACCTTACATTATTGATTTTATTTTGGATTTTTTTGACATTATTGGGTACAAACATGGGTTCCCCTATCTTGTTTAAAAAATCCAATGTTAATCATTTCTCTTCACAATAAAAGACCACCACCTCTACCCACATCCTCAGACCTCTAAATCCCCATGGTTTTCCAAAAATTCGATCTAATATGCTTAAAATTCTCATCTCATCCTCCTAGAATCCTTTTTTTTGGAATAAGGCATTTCACGGAATCATTTTGGAACAAACCAAAAAGAGTTACCTGATTAAGAAGAAATGCATCTTCTCAAGATCATTTCCTTTATAATAAATCTTCACCCCCTTTAATATATTTTTTCATTATTTAATGAAAAATATGAAACCTACATAAAATATTATTTTTATGTTATTTTTAGACCTACACATACAAACACCATTATCAAAATGATATCATATATTATGTTTATCTATAGGTCGAACTACCACCTCTCTAGATGATGATTATTCTTTTCTCCTTTACCGCTTGTCATGAGGGAAATTGTGAGGAAAATATTTTTATTTATATAATATATTATATTATTTAATTATTTATGTTTTTGAATTAATTTTACAACACACATATTTTCTCTTTCAATTTGGTGTAATTAATGTAATTTCGTTTGAGGAAGTGTAGACTACCACCCCTCAAAGCGATGTGATTCATTCAAAAAGTAGATATAATTAATTAAGGATGGGTTTTATGAAATTAAATTATATATATAAATATATAATTATATTTCTTATATAATGATTTTATATACATATACACTTTAATGTCTTTTTACAAATTTATTTGTATAAAACATGTTAAATAGAAACATTGTTCATCCGTACATACAGTTTACCATCTCCTTGAATAGTGTATTCCAATTCATACATATTTATGATATATATTATAACAATATAAATATACTCATTATTCTTGATATTTTTTTCCTGATTTACATTCTGTAATCAATATATAATTATAAGGACAATTGATATAAAAAATTAAGGCACATGCAATAAACAATGCAAATATTACATGAAGTGAATCCCTAATATTGGATTTTTAACAAGAATGTAACATAATGTCATTATAAAATATTATATGATATTATGTATAATAATATAACTCTTAAAAATATTTATAACAAACCTATATTTATTATATAATAATGTTTTATGGGTACGAAGAGAGTCAAAACACAATGTAAGTGTTTTTTCTTTAAATTTTAATTCCTGTGAGATAAATGTTATGTTTACAACTCATTAATTTTGTTTGGAGTATAAATTAAATTGATTTTATTATATATATCATATACCTAATTTTATTTGAAATAAAAAATCCATTTTATGATCATTCATTCATGTGGTTTATGTATCAAATGTTATCAAATCGTTAGAAAATGTATTGTCGCAATTTTTTTTTCTTGGAGACTCATGTTTTGTTATGAACATAAACTCTATTCTGATGATTATATACATCTGTATTACATGATACATAATTTATATAATTATTTTAATTTCATTATAATATTAATTTATTTTTAATTTATATCATGGAGATTATTATCCCTAGTTACCAAGTTATAAGAGTTTATTGATAAAATCTCATTTTTTTTCGAGATTATTTATCTTTTTGATACCTTGGATAAATTCATTTGATCCACATCTCAATAATAATCACTAGTTTCCTTATTCACTATTTATTCAAGATTTCATAATTTTTAATACCATTTTTTCACAATTTAGTACATAATATAATTTTTTTATGTAAAATTTGACCACTTCATTCTCTTCCCTCAATATACCAATGTATTAAAGAAACATGTTTTAAAAAAAGTATTCAAAATATCCATGATTATCTTTTTAAATGAAAAATAAATTTAGAAATGATTTATTGTTTTTAAATATATTATTATATGTTGTCAAATCAATTTTCAAAGAAAAAGGTTTTCAAATTATTTTACATTATAAAAATCATTTTTTTCAATGAAGAAAGGCTATTTTTCACAAGATTTTTTTAATGGACTGATAAAAATTATTTCCCATATTTGATAACACCTATTAGTGTTTCTTATGCCTTCATGCTGACATTATTTAATGTTTCATTTCACAATATATCTATGGAAGGATTATTCATTGATGGAATGATGTTTATGAAACCCATTTCTCATTCACAAGTTATATGCTTTTGAAATGCACTCCTTTTCCTGGGTTATGTTTGTGGTGAAATGATTATAAAACTTGTCTGCATTTTTATATTACACATTAAATTTCATGGATTAATATATGACTATTTTTTATCTTTTGGAACATGTATAAATTATTTCACTATGAGACGGTTGGGACCTATATCCCCCTCTAATTCATTGGGTATGTATTTTTATCTCATGAGATAGACTAATCTGGTATTGGGAATTCACCATGACAACTATGATTTCCATGGGAGTAAACCATGAGTATCATGATGGTATGAGAAGTGAACTCATGATAAAATGATGGAAATGTGAGTGAACCATGACATCCAATATGATACTTTGAGTGAACCCATAATACTAATAGGGCATTACAAGTGAATCCTTGGATACTATTGAAATAATACTATATGCATATGTGTTGTACACAATTCCATGTTTTATTCTTATTTTATGATTTAATGGTTATATTTTTTATTTAATTAGGATTTATGTATTCGGAAATTCCATTAATTATGTGATGATTCTAATTATGATCTTTGATATACAAGGTAGTATCTTCTATTTTCATGATCACATTCTCATACACTTAAGATCATCATTACAGTTACATGACTCGCTTTTTTACCCATACTGAGCATTTTAGATCACCACATTTTATATTTACTTTACCAATGATTATGATTATATCGACCATGTTTTCTTTGTATAATATGATAGTCAAGAAGATCCTAGTGATAGAAGATGTAGCTCATTTATGTACGAGTGTTTATGAATCAATGTTTCCAAAGAAACGTAACTGATTATGGTATTTAGGCATTGGATTTTATTTTTATTATGTATTCAAAAAAGTTATCTATTTGAAATTAATGATATGTGATGGTTTCTATAGTTGGTATCACAACAAATAAATAGTAACCCATTGGAAAATTTATTGGTAAATCATAGTAGAACCTTAAAAATATGTCAATGAAAATGTATAAGGATCAAGAAATGTATAAGAAAAATTCATAGAATTTTGGAGACGGATAGAGTGAGTGGTGTTCATGAAATACTCCCCTTTCTAGATACTATAAGTAGATGTGGATTTTAAAAATATTTTCTAGGGGTAACAACTCTTACATGATATTAGAAGCATAACTCCAAGTAATCTAGAACATGACAACAGGACTTTCCACCCACCTAATTTGACACTCCTGGGGGATATTCTTAAGGAATTAAAAAAATCTTCACAAATTATTATGATGAATTTAAATATAAGTTTCATTTGAATAAAATATGATAAATATAATGTGTCATTTTATAAGAAATATTTTATAAGTTATATACCCTATAAATCTATGTTTCGTGATTATGTGGCTCCTCATAATGATAACTATTTATTACTATATTTTTTGGCTTTATACATTGGAAGGAACCCAAATTTATTGAATTGATGGTGAATTTGATGGAAACTCAATTTTTCACCAATGAATTTGAATTTTATTGGAGATCGAATTCTAAAACATTTTTATATGATCACACATAATTCTCATGATATAGATCATCGTCTGTGTCCAAATGAAGAAAGGTGGAAAGAACATTCATTTGATTCAATAATGAGGAAACATCCAAAATATTTCAGAGTTTCTTATGATCTAATTGTTTCAAAATAATTTATTAATACTTCTAAAAATTTATTCTATTTGATTTAGTTTTTTGAGGATTGTAATTCCATCTGAGTTGTTTATTAGTTATAAGGTGATGCTGATTAGTGGTGGGATCAAAAAAAGAATATGAGATATACAGATGAGATTGAATCCATGGATGGGAATGAAATCTAAAAATTATTTTTCAAAAAGTACATTCCAATAATTATTTATAACACATTAGAGAAAGAATTACATGTATTTATGTAAAGTGATGCTGATGTTTTTGGTACCTACAAGACTAATTTATTGAGATATGAAAGGTATGAATTAGAAATTTTCATACAACCTAAATGTAAGATTGACGGGTTCTTTAGTGTATTTAACCAGTGTCTTATAAGGGAGCAGTCCATATAATATTTTAGATTCTATGAAGAGATTTTTTATAATGCAACCATATATGAAATGAAGGATGGATTCACGTTTCAATTTCATGGTTTTAATAAGAAGAGGATAATGCAGTTTCAAAAAAAATCTATAAATCATTATGAAATAATGATTATCATTCATTTGTGTTATATGTGTGGGAAGAATCATGGAGGAAATATACTTAAGGGATATAATAAATGATTTATATGTTTAAGTAAAATACATCAGGAATCTGATTTATAATCTGATGGAAATATTTTAGATAACATTGTGAATGGGGGAAAAGATACACAAATTGCACCTCATATGATTCTGTGATACATTTGTATGAAGAATGAGCATCATTGTAACCGCAAACAAAACCCATGGACTGGTGTTGATGATAAATTTAAGAATATTATTATGTCGAGGGGAAAGTGAAAATTTCTTTCAATCAATATTTCTAATTATGTGTATTATAATTATTGGATGAAAGGTACACTAATCATCTACTCTAGAACATCTAATTTCATATTCTATTCTATAACCTCCCACTTTTTCAAATATAATTTTTTTTGATATGAGTTTTAAGATTCCTCTAAAAACATGTGCAATTTGAATTAATACCAATAATGGTGCAATGATTTCATCTCAACACTATTATTCACCTCCATTTAATGTTTCTAAAAATTTGCTTCCATCAGATCAGGTCATTCTAGAATTGGTGGAATTTTATGTCATCTTAAGAATGTATTGGATTACACTACATAAATACCACATCAATTTTCATGGATGAGATGTAACTTTTGATATTTAAAACCCTCTTATGATCATCTATCAATGTGATGATAAGCCTTAACTTCATGTGCAAGTTACATCCATTGTATGGGTCTTAATTCCCACTAAAATGGTTGTTTGACTCAATTGGTTTGGAAGAATATAGAAATTGATGATATTCCTATTGTTCGGAATTTTTTTCATGTCTTTCTGATAAAGGTTACTAGTCTTACATTAATATGTGATTTTGATTTCTCAATAGATGTCTTGTCTAGTTCCACACAAATTTCAAAGTCTCCTTATCAAATGACACTAATTGAGTTGCATGAATTGAAGAACAAACGCCCTGAAATGATTAATAATGGTTTCATTTAGCCAAGTGTGTTTCCTTGGGGTCCACTATTTATTTTTATGAAAAAGATAGATTGATCGATGAATCTTTTAATTGATTATCTGGTGTAAAAAAAAGATCACAATCATGAAAAATTATCAACTTCCCCATAATGCTGACTTGTTTGATTAACATGAAAGTGCTCAATAATTTTCCTATATTGACATTGGTTCTAGGTATCATCCATTGAGGGTAAAAAATGACGATATAACAATGATGAAATTCCGAACATGTTATTGTTGCTATGAATATATATTGATTGCTTTTAGTTGTATGGATTCCTCTATTATATTAATGGATTTAATGAATAAAGTCTTCAAAAATTACTTCTATATGATTTTGATAGTTCGTATTGATGATATTAAGATCTTTTAAAATAGAAATAAAGATCATGATGATCAAATAAGAATTTTACAAAAGACACTAATGAGGGATAAGATATATGAGAAATTTAAAAAATTTGATTTTTGGTTGAAAAGGGTGTCTTTTTTTATCATATAATTTCAAGAGATTGTATAGTAATAGATACATAAAAATGGTGGATAATGAATGTTGGCCTAGAAAAATAATGGTGACTATGATCTATATTATTCTTGGATTATCTGAATATTATCCATGGTTTGTGGAGAATTTGTAATGATAGTAAAATCCTGTTACTAAATGAACTCTAAAGGGTGTCAGGTTCCTCTTGACTGATGAATGAGTGAAAAACATCAAGGAACTAAATAGAATGTTCATTAGTTCACGTATACATACATTTCCATATAGTAGAGATGGGTTTGTAATATTTATCAATGCATTCATGAGAAAATTGGGATGTGTTGTTATGTAGAATAGAATGGTTGTTGCATATTCATCACAACAATTGATAATTTATGATAAATATCACCGAACTCATTATTTGGAGTTAGAATCAACAATTTATTTTAGTAAATATTAGGAGGATATGCTATATATATATATTAATAATAAAAGTTGAATATATATTTTTACACACAAGGATTTGAACATGTGCATGAAAATATGGTTAGAGTTGATAAATGATTATTATTACTCGACACATTACCAACAATGTAAATTGAATAAGGTGTAACATGATTATATATAGAAGGACCATGGTCGATTATTTTTGATGAGGACCATAAATGTTCTAATATTTAGGGGTGTGAAATTAAATTATATATAAATCCTAAATGAAGTGGAAACCCATATCTTTCTCAAATAATTTTTCAACCCCCAGTTCATGTAATGATTACAGAGGCATAAAAGGACGATTAATAGAATCAAATGAAATTCAGAAATGTTCACAAGTTTAAACATGATCATTACGGAATGATAAGGTTAAACAGTCGTGTATGTATTTTTTCAATACCAAATTTGAAGTTGGAGTTGTTATGGGATTATCTAAGTTCTTAATTTTCAATTCATCCTGGATGTATTCTGATGTTTAGGGACAAGTAATAATACATCAGGTAGGATGGAATGAAGATAGATATTACATAGTTTTCATCTAGTAGTTCAGAATATGAGAATGTTAAGGATAAAATAAAAACAACTAATAGGATGTTCCATCCCTTACCCATACCAGAACAGAAAAAGTAGAACATAACAATGGTTTTTTTCATTGCACAACAAAAATCTTTAGAATGGGTTTCATCATTATGTGTTATAGTAGATCTCCTAACTATGTCAACACACATCATTACTATAAAAAACCTCTCTTGGGAATTACATTCATGGATATATAATTAGGAAGTGGCAAGGTTTTATGGAGTACTAAATTCTAGTGTGTTAGATCAGGATCTAAGGATTACCTAAATGATTTGATGAAGCTTTTATCAAGAACAAAATACGGAATTGAGTTTCATCCCAACGTATCATCCTCATAGAGATGATCATTTTAACGAAAATTTAAAGACCTAATGTATATGATTATATCTTCTTCTCAGTATTTCAAATGTTTTTTTGGATCAACACCTTTCTCTATTTGAGTTTTCTTACAATAGTAGATTTCACTCGTGAAATAATATGTTAACCAATGAATCCCTATATGTGGAGGAATGTATAGATCCAACATGATTGGATGATGTTAGAGAAAAAAAACCTATTGGGACCTAAGATCACTAATGAAATGGATGGTAAGGTGAGAATCATTCAAAATCTTATCAAGGTGTCTCAAATTAAGGAAAAATGTTATGCTGATAACTGTCAGTGTAATCTAGAATATGATGTTGGTGAATATATTTTTCTATGAATATCACCCAGGAATAATATTTTCAAATTATGGTATAAAGGGAAAACAATCCCTAGGAATATTGGTCCCATATATATTCTTGATCATATCGAGATAGTAGACCATCGCTTGGAACATCCTCTAAATATATCTCATGTCCATGATATTATCCATGTATATCTCCTTTGGAAGTATTCAAATGACCATTCACATGTAGTAAACTCTGAGGTCATACTTCTGGAGAAGGATATATCTTATGAGGAACAACATATTGAAATTCTTGACCGACATAGAATGCTCAATGAATCAAGACCACTATCATGGTCAACGTATTGCAGATAAATCACTGGTTAGTGGATGATATTTGGGAACATGGGGATATGATGAAGAAGAACTACCCCGATTTTTTCAATAGAGTGATGAAATTTCATGGTAAAATTTAATTTAATTATGGTAGAATGTAACAACCTGAGACTTTAGGGACATTTTTATCAAATAAATTTATATATATATATATTTAATTTCACTTAGTAAGAAAAAAAAATTATCTCATAACCATAATTTAATACAATACATGCAAAAACTACTTAGCCTAAGATACATGATACATTGAGTAAGTGTACGATACACACGACATTATGTTTCTACTAAAAATCTTTTTTTTATAATGGTTTAAATGAGATAATTATAACATATCCATTAGTCATAGTTATGTGAATAATCAAAAAAATTTGAAAAAAAATTTATAAATATTTTATATAATCGAATAATATCTATAATAAAGGTTATGAGGTTTGATAAAGTTATTCTTTTAAAAAAATTACCGTTTGCTTGAATGAACCACATGTAATTTAGTCGTATGAAAAAAAATAAAATTAAGTTTAGATAATTATAATTTTAATTTCATAAATTAATTTTCATTTTTAATTGATATTTTCGAAATATTTTTATGGTAAATGTATCGGAGTGTTCTGAAAAACATCATTTTTAGGATGATTAATGAAAAATAATAGATTTTAAATCAAAAAATATTTCAAATTAAATTTATTTATAAAGATAAATTATATTATAAATATGTTTCAAGGACTAACTAGATAATATTTTGGACAATTGTTCCAATTTTGGTCATTTTAACCAATTCCACAAAGAAATAGGATACAAAAACTATGCAAACAGTTGATATTTTTTTCAATAAAATACACATTGTCGACCCGACTTTGAAATTAATTTTACATTTATTCCTTAACATTATGAGATTTTATTTTTGGAAAAAGGAGTCCATTTTTTAAAACATCATAATTTTTAATTTTTAATACATTCATCCATTTTTACCAAAAAAATTACTGAAACTGATTATCGTTAATTATATCAATGACAAGAAATATTATGTTAATAATGTACTAAAAAATAAATATAATGCCAAAATGATCAAAAAAATATCCAAAACCATCTTAGGGACACTAATCGTCCATTAACTTTCCATTATTTAGTTTTTTTTGGATTTTCATGAATTTGTTTAGGTAGAAACATGGGTATACCTAACATGTTTTAAAAAATGCCTAGTCATTCCTTTCCAATTCCTATATAAGTGAAGAACCAAAACCCACTAACTCATTCCAATAAATCCCCTTCACTCTAAAAAATAATCTCCCATCATCCCTCCCATACTTCTATATGTCTTACGTTTTATGTAAGGAAAATCAAGGACTCATTTTCACACAAACCAAACGTAGTTACCGGATTAAGTGGTATTGCCTTCTCTCAAACTCCATTATTTTATTTTCCTTCTCCAAAACAACAAATATATTTATTAAATTAATGTATGAAAAAATATTATCCACAATATAATTAAATTTCTATGTTATTTTTCAACCTACACTTACACAGAACTCCATCTAATTGATATCAATCATGTTGTTTATGTGTACAATAAACTACCACCTCACAAAACGATGATGGTTTATTTCGCCATTACCACATCTCAATGAGGTATTATGACGTAAACTATGTTTATATATGTAATATATTATATTTATTATTTATTTATTTATTTCATTCATTTTCAAACACACATCTTTTTCACTTTCCATTTTAAGTAATTATGATAATTTTTCTTGACGAAGGGGGATAACGTCCCCCTCAAAGCATTGTGATTCATTCACACACTACATAAAATGTAATAAAGGCGGGATTTGTGATATTATATGATATATATAATAATATAATTATTTCAAAATGGTATTATATAAATATAAACTTTTATGTCATTTTCAATAATATTATTCAAAACTATATTTAAAACGGAAACAACATTTATGCTAATGTACAACATACCTTCTCTCTAAATGTTTTATTTCATTTAATATTTCATTATTACATATAAAATTATAATAAAGATATAAATTCATTATATTTATATCTTTATTTACATTATATAATCATGATATATGTATCAATATCCATTATATTACAAATGAAGACACATATAAAAAAAGCGAATATTACCCGATGTGAAACCTTGACATTTGTTTGATAAAAAGAAGGAAATATAATGTTATAATAAATCGTTATATGGTATTATATATAATAGTTTTAATTTTTAATATATTTAATCTAAAAATAAATATTTTTTATAAAGGATTTTTGTACAAGTATTAAGGGAGTCAATAAATAAGTTAAGGATATTTCATCTCACTTTTTATTCTTGTGATATATGTGTTATGCTTACCACTATTTGCATTTTTTGTGATGTATTTATAGACCATGATTTTATTCTGTAAATATTATACCTACTATTAATGGTATAGAAATATCTATATTATGAAATTTCATTCATGGGTATTATGTTTCAAATGTGACCAAAACATTAAAAAATGTTCTTTTTCTATATTTTCTATCACTGAGACGTATTTTTTTTATGAAACTAAACTCTTATTCAAGGTTTATATTCAACCATATGACAGGATATATAATGACTCTCCATCATTTAGGGATATTTTAAGCTTCAAATTATTTTCTTTTTTAAAATGTAGAGTATGTTCACAAGAAACCATGTTATAATAGTTTATTGAGACAATATCATTGATTTTTTAGTATATTTACATTTATGATCCCATTGATGAATTATTTTGATACATATATCAATAATACTCATGAATTTACTTCTAAAATATTTATTAATGATATAATCATGTGTTATTCACAATCATTATACTATTTTATACTTATATATTTTTTCATGTACAATCAAACCATTTGTATCTCTTCGGTCAAAATCCTATTGTATTAAAGAAAACATCATTTAAAAAATTATTTCAAAATATTATTTAAGATCATTATAAATTAAAAAAGGAATTTAATTTTTTATATTATTTTAAAATATTCTTTATTATTTTTTCAAAACAATTTTTAATGAAATTGTTTTCAAAAGGTTTTATGTTATAAATTTTTTTTTTTCAAAAAGAAGCGATATATTCATAAAAATATGTTTTTAAAAGACTTTTAAAAATTATTTTTCTTATAATATATCATCCATTTGTTTTACTCATGACTTAATGGGAATATTATTCCATATTTTCATTAATATTCATTGTTTGAATGGATAATGTTTTAATGGAAATGTGCTTATGATACCTATTTCTCTTTCACAAGATATATGATTTTGAAGACCACCTATTTTCACGAGTGTTGATTGTGATGAAATGATTGTGTAATATATATATATTTACACATGTTATCATATTATGACATTTTTATAATACAACATTTTCATGTGTTATAATATAACTATTATTGTAATGTAAAAAACTTTTTGAATGATATTACTATCAGAATGGTGGGACATATGTCTCCCTAAAACGAATTGGGTAATGATTAATATATCATGAGATAGACTAGGATGGTAACTTGAATGAACCTTGACTTATAAGATTACCATAAAACTGATCCATGACTACTAAGATGGTATAAGGAGTCATTTCATGATAATATGATGTCCATGGGAGTGAATAATGACTACCAAGATGTTATAGGGAGTGAAAACAGACAACAAATATGGGTTTGGTAGTGATGACATGTATACAATAAAAATAATTATATATAATTATATTTCTGAAAATAATTCTATGTTTAATTAAAATGTTATTATATCGTGGATTATATTCCCTATTTTATTATGATTCATGTTGTCACACACAGTTTTTCATGTCTTTGATTCGATCTGGTCCTTTGAGAATCCATATGCTTTTCATGGGTATTTGGTGAGATGAATTTTGAGTTTTGAATTTTCATATAGGTTTAATAACCCTAATTTGGGTTCCCCATTACTTGTTTATGAGTTTTTTAAAGAGGGTGGTTCCATGAATATTTGGGCTAACCGTGAGCCCAATTCCAGTTTTAAAACCCAAATTTGTTCTTTTTATAACTCCATTGATTTTTAACATTATTCACTGATTCCACTTCCCACGTTTCCTATCCTGAAAAATTAAAACTTCCTTATCCATTGGGACTACATAAGAATTCATGATCATGGTGAATTTGGGTTAATTATTTTGGTATTGGGCCTGCCCATGGGCCCATTTCCAGTTTTAAAAAAATAATTTGTTTCATTTATATTGTTTTTATTTCTTAATATTGTGTGGTGATTCCACCTCCCACCCAAATCCAATTTCTATATCCTCACCCCCAATATAGGTTTTGCCTCTTTGGAGCTAAGAATAGTCATGTAGGGGGGAAATATTGTCAATGTCCCTCAAATCGTTTAGAATCGACAAGGTAAATTGTATCATTCATAAATCATTAAATTAGTACTCTTTTGGACACCAATATTATTTCCTTGGTTCTACCAGACCTTAGGGGTATCTCCAAGATGTTTCAATCCATTCCCCTCTCTCTAGGGTTTCATATCTAATGGAAGAGGAAGAGTTTTCTAGGTTGAAAGGTGAGATTCCTTCTCCTTTCTTCTTACTTTTCCTCCTCCTTTCATTATTTATTGGTTTTATATTTTACCCTAGTAATGATATATATATGGTTCTGTTATAACATGTTTTTTTGATGGGGTTTCTGTTCATTTAGGTCTGGTATTTATAGTTTTAGGGATTATAAACCTGCGGCGGGTGATTTCAGGTGTGCGTTTCAATTACGCCAAGGATTTGAGGTAGGATACCCCTTTTACATGCCTTTATTATTTATGTTTCATCATTTTAATATTTTTAATAGCTTATATATATTTTTATTATTGTTTTTCATCCTTTGGATAGTTTTCTTGGTGTTAAAAATGGTTGTTTATTCCTTGTTTTGTTAAAGGTACTGTTGTTTTGTTATAAAAGTGCACACCAAGTGTTTGTTTAAATGTTCCGCTATATTTTGAAACTATTTTGTGAGGTTTAGAAGCTGATTTATTATATTTTTAACATTTTAGAGTATCTTTAATGAAATATGGCATGAAATTGGTGTTTTATTCCATTTGAAGTTCTTAAAATAAATTGTTTTGTTTAAAAATGGCATGTCGGGTGTTCGGTAAATTGCCTGGTTGGCTTTTATGTGTGATGTGTTATTTAAAAATTATTTTTTTGGATTTATAAATGAATTGGAATAATTATAAATGGTATTTTGGGTCCTTATATGGATTTACAATTTGGATTTTTTTTAAAAATAAATGGGTTTTGGTTTACAACATGTTTTGGCCCGAGTTCTCGGAAAATGGTTGTTTTCACATCCTTATGAAAATGGTTGTGTTTTGAATATGTAACCTGAGTATTTTAAGGGATTAATAAATGTGGTCTGCTGATTTAAATGGTGTTTATACACCTCCTTAAAAAAATTTAAATGAATACATTTTTCAAATGTTTGTTTTGGGAAAGGCTTAAAGGAACGTTTTGAATTTTCTTTAAACAAATAGAATCCATGTGTATTTTTTGTTATATCTTTTGGGGCCATTTTATGGTCAATAAAATTGATTTATTAATTGGACTTGGGGCTTCCAAATCTGTTTTGTTAGGTTATTTATGGGTTTATGGTCATAAAATAGTGTTTTTGAATGAGTTTTTTCTCCAAAGCCTCAATACACTCCCTGAAATTGTTTTACGAAAATATTTAGTGGTTTGTTGATTCTTGAATGAAATGTAAATAAAGTTTGTGGTCTGTTGGTGTGATTATTGTTTGGGAATGGAATTTTCATGTGAAATATGTATTTGATAATATGTGTAACTTTAGTGAGCACTAAAGGGAATCCTGGGTATCTAGGTGGGCGAACGTGTACTAGTATGCTAGTGATTCTGTGGGGTTTGGCTCGTGTTTTACATAAAATTTTTATCGATGACAACACTTACTAAACTATGATGATGATAATGTTGGGGGGCCACTAGTTTATTTTTATTCTCCATACTATTGGATCGTGTGCAAGAGAACATATATTTATTTTGGTTACTTTCACCAAGATACGAGGTACCTGGGGATCACAACTAACTAGTGCCTAGGGGTGTTCCGTGACTTGTGCTCATTGGATAATTGGTACTCACCATCGGCATACAGAGTGTTTGGTTGGTAAATTCAGTAGTGTGTGTGAATTATTAAAAAGTGTAAATTCTTTAAAACAACCATCTTGAAAACTATTTTCATTTTGATGTTGCACCTCATTGAAAATGTTTACTAGCATTCTTGTTTATAAAACATGCAAGTTTTATTATGGTAATTTGTTTAGAATAGCTTTGGACATTATATAGAAAACATACCTTAATATCACTTATTTAAAACCTGAAATTTATGTTTCTTTTATTTTAAAGGATGTTCATGGGGAATAGAATATCAGAATAACTTACTGAGTTTTAATACTTATGTCTATAGTCTTCTTCTGTTTTTATCCCTTGTGTAGGTTTCATCTTGAGTTCGATCACCCTAGGCGACGTGTGATCATTTTTTGGAGAGTGACGAGAGGGCTCACATGGAGTTAGTTGGTTATCGGGGTTGGTCAGTTGAGTTGTTGGCTTAGTTGTACTTTCAGTGCCTTGTACAAATAATGTTCAGTTCAAATTTTATATAAATGTATTTTGGGCTGTCCATTTATTTCCGCTGTTTATTTGATTTTTCATATATGGGAGAAATCATTCCCTTATGTACTCTATTGATTCCCTTGGTGCTTGTATCCATCTCAGGAGGATCGGGAACGCCTCTAGGGACTTGTCGCGAGCTAGCCTGGGTGACTGGTTCAGGGTCGACGTGGACTGGTTCGTGAATAAATGGTATCAAAGGAGGTCGGCTCTTAGCAGACCTTTCTTTTTAGAGCGACCTTGTTATTTTGGGGATGTCAAGGTAGATGGAGTAGGATTGTTGGGACTTGAGGGGTACGTTCAATCATAGCGTCGCGAACTCTTTCTCGTTATAATCCTCAGGATTCCATGGGATGTTTGGTTTTATTAGTGTCCTTTGTTCTTGTTGATTGTTTGGTGTTGGGATATAACAAGGGGAGTCTCAATAAGGGCCTCAGTGAGCTCGTAGGGCCTGGAAAGCCATGTGGAGCTAGGGAATTGTCCTAATAAGTCTCTCTATATTGGTGTTGTGTTTGACAAATGGCCGCCAACCATATGGTCAACTGACACACTGACAGTAGTTCCCTTTTTTGGGTCTCTTGAACATTTCTTGAATTTTGATTTTTTTTGTTTTGAAAATCCTTTTGCGAGAATTGTGGAAATTGGTTTTAAAGGAAAGATTGGATTTTGAAAAGAGAAAACGGGGGTTTTCAAAAATTAAATATAAGAATTTTTTTGTATAGTTGTGTTTTTGGGAAAATTTTTTGGAGGGAAGTGGAAATGATTTAACGGGATTGGATTATCCATAATCTAAACATGTGGTTTGATGGAATATGATGTTATGAAATTGTGAATCATTTTAAGTTGATTCTGAATCGTTGTTTTAAATGGGGTATTTCTGTATGTCAAAAAGTTTTTTAATAAGATAAATTAGATTTGGAAAACGGTTTTGATCAGTGGGTGTTTTCCTAGAAAGGGTTTTGGTCTCAATGGACCTCAGATTATAAAAACATACCTTTCTGAATTTTTAAAAAATGGGAAGTGGTTTTTTGGAGTTTCTTGGTTATTTTAAAAGTTATTAAAAATATAGAGGGGTAGGTTTTTATGAAAATTATTCTTATTGAATTGTGGTTTTTTTTGTGAAATATGAAAAGGTGTTTTGACTTGGTGGTTGGTGTTCTTTTTGAGGGTACATGATTTTTTTTGAATGATGTTGTTTTGTTTTAGCCTTTACTGTTTTCATGGGTGCTCACATGCATGGTATTATTCTTATCTAGAAGGATGGCCTATATGGAATGGTGGTTGGGTGCCTAGGGTGGCATGGAAATGTGTATGTGGGTGAGACATGATGAAACACCATTGGTAAATGTGGAAGCCCACCAAGTTAGTTTGTTTTTCAAAAGTGTTTTGAGCTGAAAAATTGTGGCTAGTTTTTTAAACCAATGGTTATGTGGCTTAATTTTTCTATGTATTAGAAGAGTTGTTTATTCAGTAATCTTCCTTGTGATCTAGAAATCATACTCTTGTTGTATCTTGAGATGAGATCTTGTAGGTGGCTCGGTTTTGGAGTAATGTTAATTGGGTTTCTAAAGATGTGTTTGATATTGCGATGTGGCCATGGATAGTTCTCCATTGGAAATATTTCCTGTTGATCAACCTAAGGATTCATTTCAAATGTTAAATCCACCCCTTTTTATGATGCCTTAACATGTTTGTGGGAATAGAGATCTATTTGGGATCGATTAAAATTTCTTCAAGGTCGTGATAATTCTTGTGGACATAGCAGTTGTGTCCGGTGATGTTGATGTGTTTCTTCGAATTCGTTGTCCATTCTACCGCTCGTTCTGAGTGAGATAGAATTATGATATGAATCTATGAGTTACTATTTAGATTAAGGTGTTTTGTTGAGCATGTGTGTTTTTTAGCGGTGTAATCCTTAGAACCCTGACTCTGATGCAGCAGATGCTTCAAGAATCAGGGCTCCAGTCATAGGCCTCGGAGTAATGCTTTTCATGCAGTCATGAAATCTCCAATGGTGTGGGGAGCTTGACCAGCCTCCTTCCTCCACCATTGAGGTATGATAGTTTCTAAGTCTCTATTTTGGTTCATTATTTCTGTGAATTTCTATTTGTCACAACAAGCGTGGTGGACTTAACCCTCACACAATGTCAAAGGTTATGCCTTCAGGGATTTGGGATTCTGATTAATGTCCCTATGTGGACCACCTAAGTAAATCTGGTGGAGTTTTGGTATGACCTATTCGTAGGTGGATAGTTATGGGTTGATCCTTTGTTTCTTTTTTTGGTATCAATGGAAAAACTATTGGGTCCCCTTCCCTCCCCTCCCCGAGTGGTGGGGGGCCAGATCAGTGCCGAAAGTGTTGGCCTAGTTCTTGTCCACTCCACTCAGGAGTGGGTGGTTTAGATGTTCATGTTTTAACCCTATTAACTTGGATTGGTCAGTTGTTATGGGATTTTTTTTGGTGGAATTTCTCATTTTATTCCCAATTCTAGTTAATTTTGAATTCTTGTTTGTTCGTTGCAAGTTCGGTTCTAATGGTTGGGAGACCCACCACGAGTCTTGTTGATTTTTCCTCATAAGAAATTATCTACTGCTAGTTTTTTCATAATTATGGGGATTCAATTATGTAATCCCACATAATATTCAGTTTTAGTGAGTTCTTTATGTTTGGTTGATTGTTGGGTTCATTGGCAGAAGGCCCAACAACCGGGTTATTTGTTTTGTTGTGGAGGTAGTGACTCGATCTTTCAGTTGATTCTTGAGAAGTGGTTAAAAGTTGTTTTTTTGGTTGAGGTATGAGGATTAAGTTACATTAATGGTTGATAGAGGGTAATTGGATTATGATTCTGGAAAATATTGATAAATAATCCTTTGTTTTTGATATTTTATCTGGAAAGTGTTTTGGCTTTCCGGGGGAGGAAAGCTTTAATGGTGGGGAGAATTGTCACACCCAGTTTTTCATGTCTTTCTTTTGAGATGGACCATTAGAAATTATGATGCTTTTCATGGGTATTTTTTGAGATTAATTTTGTGTTTTGAATTTTAATATATGTTTAATAACCCTAATTTTGGTTCCCCATTGCTTGTTTATGAGTATTGGAGAGAGGGTGGTTACTTCAAGATTTGGGCGAACCGTGAGCCCAATTCCAGTTTTAAAACCCAATTTTGTTTCTTTTATAACACCATTGTTATTTATATTTCTTCACCCATTATACTTCCCACTTTTCCTATACTGGAAATTAAAACATCCATATCCTTTTGGGCCACATAAGGATTCATGATCATGGTGAATTTGGGTTAATTATTTTGGTATTGGGCCAGCCAATGGGCCCATTTCCAGTTTTCAAAAATTAATTTTTTTCTTTTATAACTTTTTTATTTTTTAATATTTTTCGTTTATTATACCTCCCACCCGAAACAAATATCCACATTCCCACCCCCAATATCGTTTTTCCTATTTGGAGCTTAGAATAGTCCCGTAGGGGGGAATCATTGTCAATGTCCCTCAAATCGTCCAAAATCTACAAGGTAAATTGTATCATTCATTAATCAATAAATTAGTACTCTTTTGGTCACCAATATTCTTTCCTTGGTTCTTCCAGGAATTAGGAGTCTCTCCAAGATGTTAAAATCCATTCCATTTTCTCTAGGATTTCACATCTAATGGAAGATGAAGAGTTTTATAGTTTGAAAGGTGAGATTCCTTCTCCTTTCTTCTACCTCATCCCCTTCCTTTCATTATTTCATGGTTTTATATTTTACCCAAGTTATGATAGACCTATTGTTATGTTATAACATGTTTTTTTATGGTTTTTATGTTCATTTAGGTCTGGTCTTTATAGTTGTAGGGTTTATAAACCTGCGGCGGGTGATTTCAGGTGTGCATTTCAATTACGCCAAGGATTTGAGGAAGGATACCCCTTGAAAATGCCTTTATTATTTAATTTTCATCATATTATAATTTTTAACACCTGATATATAAGTTTATTATAGTTTTTCATCCTTTGGATAGTTTTATTGGTGTGAAAATTGGTTGTTTATTCCTTGTTTTGTTAAAGATTCTGTTGTTTTGTCATAAAATTGCACACCAAGTGTTTGTTTAAATGTTCCGCTATATTTTGAAACTATATTGTGATTTTTAGAAGTGGGTTTGTTATATTTTGAACATTTTATAGAATATTTAATGCAATATGGCATTAAATTGGTGTTTTATTCCTTTTTAAGTTCTTAAAATAAATTATTTTGTTTAAAAAGGACATGTCAGGTGTTCGGTAAATTGCCCGGTTAGCTTTTATGAGTGATGTGTTATTTAAAAATTATTTTTATGGATTTAAAAAAAAATTGGAAGAATTATTAATGGTATTTTTGGGTCCTTATATGTATTTACAATTTTTATTTGTTTTTAAAAAACAAATGGGTTTTGGTTTACTACATGTTTTGGCCCGAGTTGTCAGAAAATGTTCTGTTTCACATCCTTATGAAAATGGTTGTGTTTTTAATATGTAACATGAGTATTTTAGGGATTAATAAATGTGGTTTTCTGCTTTAAATGGTGTTTATATACCTCCTTAATAAAATTTAAATGAATACCTTTTTCAAATGTTCGTTTTGGGAAAGGTTTAAAGGAACGTTTGGCATTTTCTTTAAATAAATGGAATCCATGTGTATTTTTTGTTCCATCTTTTGGGGCCATTTTATGGTCCCTGAAATTGATTTATTAATTTTCCATGGGGATTCCAAATATGTTTATTTATGTTATTTATTGGTTTATGGTATTAAAAGAGTGTTTTTGAAAGAGTTTTAGGTGCATATCCACAATACACTCCTTGAAATTGTTTTACGAAAATATTTTGTGGTTTGTTGATTCGTGAATGAAATGTGAAGCAATTCTGTGGGATGTTGGTGAGTTTATTATTTGGGAATGCACTTTTAATGTGAAATATATATTTTATAATATGTGTAACTTGGTTGAGCACTAAAGGGAATCCCAGGTGTCTAGTTGGGTGGACGTGTACTAGTATGCTAGTGATTTTTTGGGGTTTGGCCCCTGTTTCACGTAGAAAGTTTGACGATGACAACACTAACTAAACTATAATGATTATAATGTTAAGGGACCACTATTTTATGGGTATTCTCCCTACTAGTGTCATGTTTTCATGAAATGGATATTTATTATGGTTACTTTCACCGAGATACGAGGTACCTGGGGCTCAAAACTAACTAGTGCCAAGGGGTGTTCCCGTGACTTGTGATCATTGGCTATTTTGTACTCACCGTCGACATACATTGTGTTTGGTTGGAAAATTAAGTAGTTTTTGTGATTTATTTAAATGTTTAAATTCTTTAAAACAAACCTCTTGAAAACTATTTTCATTTTTAAGTTGCACGTCTTTGAAAATTGTTACTAGCATTCTTGTTTATAAATAATTCCAGTTTTATTCTTGTAATATGTTTTATATATCTTGGGACATCATTTGGAAAACATACCTTAATATAACTTATTTAAAACTTGAAATAGGTGTTTCTTTTATTTTAAAGGATGTGCATTGGGAATGGAATATCGGGCTAACCTACTGAGTTTTAATACTCATGCCTATAGTCATCTTCATTTTTTAGCCCTTGTGCAGGTTTCAGCTTGAGTTCGATCGCCATGGGTGATGTGTGATCAATTTTTTTATAGTGAACTATGGGGTCACATGGATTTGTTGGTTATCGGGTTTGGTCAGTTGAGTTGTTGTCTTAGTTGTACATTTAGTTTCTTGTACAAATTATGTTCAGTTTAATTTTTATATAAATGTATTTTGGGCTATCCATTTCTTTCCATTGTTTGTTTGATTTTTAAAATATGGGAAAAATTGTTCCCTTATGTACTCTATTAATGCCCTTGATTCTTGTCACCATCCCAGGAGGATCGGGAACGCCTCTCGGGACTTGTCGCGATCTAGCCTCGGTGACCGGGTCAGGGTCGACTTGGACTGGTTCGTGACACATGTCTTCTGAACTGTAAAAATTAATTTCATAAATCCTATTATGATCTTTGATATTCAGGGTATGGTCTTTTATTTTCATGGTCAAATTTTTATAACATTATTATCATTTTTATTCATTCATGTTTCTCGTGTTTAACTATAATTATAATCTATTCTCACCCTTTTTATGTTTCATTTCAACCGTGTTATTATGATAATTATTTTTTTATGTGTCTATGAATTGTTCTAGTCCAGTAAAACCTTTTAGAAGATGATGTATCTCATTTATGTACTAGTTCTTATGGTACCATATTTGTAGAGGCACTAGACCAATTAATTTAATTTGGATCTTGTTTGTAAATGATTTTACTATTCCTCAAAATATATGTAGTATTTATGTTGGTAATGAAAGGGCCACTCTATAAACCCTTACTACATTGGTAACCATTTAATAATGATCCCCATAAATAAAATAACATGAAATGAAACATTAAATACCATTAATAGTAAATAATTCACAATATAATATTTTATATTCGGTTTTAATTACAATAATCAATTGAATTAGTGTTGAATCTGGATTATGTCTCACAGAATTAAAAGAGGGTTGAGAAATCCATACCTCAGGTTCAAATCCATTTGTATGAATCTAAACATAACGTGTAAGAAATAAAAATTCATTAAATATTGATAAAATAATCATATTAATATATATATATACCATACCATATATGATCATTTTATTAAATTTAACACCCCATGTGTTAATAATGTATCATTATATTCGTTGATTTGAGGGAAAATTTCACTATTTCTCATGGTTATTTTTTCAGAATGTTCCAATTATTTTACATTGAATATTTGTCCCTAAATATCAAAATGATATAATTCATATAAATATTAATTTTTTTGATTAAACACTTCTTGATAACTATTCATTTAAATTATTCAAATAAATCTAATCACATCCCTTGGTGAATACGGTAGGTTGTACATTCAGATGTTCGACAACAACATTCTCTAAAAGGGTGAATGGGTTAGGTATTGTATGGTATATTAATTTTCTAAAAATTAGATCATTTAATATATATGATATAATTTCCTTAAATTTATCATTTGTTATTTCTAGTTTTCTAGTAACCAATATATGAATAAAATTGCTTCGGGATGGCGTAGTCCACCATTTATAAGGTCGACATTATAATATTTTAAATAGAATAGAATGTGAGCTATTATATGGTATTTTATAACACTAGTATTATACTAATATATTATGTTATATATATATATATATATTAATTCCATCATTCGATCCATCTTTGAGAAGTGACGATGGAAGACTATTTACAATAATTTGCATGGCTGTTTTCCACTATTCACAATATTGGCAATATGGTTTCCGATTTTATTTAATTAGATATGGATACAATAATATTCTATAAAAATCATAAAATATTAGTATGTGAAATATATTTTTTTCATTATATTGGAAGTGTTAATAAACAATTAATGTTTTTAAATGAATATTTAGAAATAATGAACTTTTTTGAAGGCATTTACGCGCTCTTAGAGATACCTATATTGGATCACTTCTTAAGGACCATATGGTTGGTATTTTTATAATTAAAGAAGATCTAGAATCAGGATAAGGATTTTGGGAGGGAATTCATTCATGGTTTTGTCAATAAAAATTGCTTGAGGGGTGTGAAGAATTATGGTGAGTGAGTTCACTTCTATAATGAGTAGGGCTCATATTTTTATATATACAATTATCTATTCAATAATCGGAAGTCACGTATAACTAATGTTTCTACCAAATTGATAATTAATGGGTTTTAGGGATGATATTGTAAAAAACCTGAACCCCAAAAAAAATCACACTTTTTAGAGATTTGGTTACATAATATCAAGGTAAAATTTTTATTGAGAAAAAATAAAATAATTAATATTATATAATTTAGACATAATTATTGTACATATTAAATCCAATTTATCAAATAAAAATCCTATGAATTTTTAAAATTAATTTATCTTAACACATGTAACACGAAAGAACAACTTTTTATCCCTGTTTGATTTAACATAGATTTAAATAATTATGAGAATATATTGTCACTAAAAAGAATAATTGGACATTTAATGGATAATATATTATATATTAAACATTTAAAAATCACTTTGTATGAGAACTTTTTTTTTGGAAATTATAATCATTAAATAAAAAACAATTTATTATAATATATATGTAATGTTAATATTCAAAATATTCATTAAATTTAAAATAGAAAAAAATTAAAATGATAAAATTAAATTATATTATGTTCAAACCGTTATAATATGATAAATATGTCTAATGAATTTCTAGAATGAGTCAATTTATTAAATTTATATTGATTTTAATACTGATTTTCATTAATTATTTTAGCTTTTTATTAACAAAATAATTATTACGTTTGTATTGATGAATAATTTAAATTAAATATATTGATTATTAAAATAAAAAGACATACACTATAATGTTTTTTCAATATTCTCAAAATGATAATTAATATTTAATTCGATATTTATTTTTTTACCTATGTTAAAATATAATTAATTTAGTAAAGAAAGATAGTAACATTTTTTATTTTTTAAATAAAATATTATACATTACAAATTCATGGAAATTTATCCCAAAAACTCGTAAAAATCAATCCAAATGTGATAAGAGTCACAATAGTGATAAAAAATAATAATTCGATAAGTATTGATGTAATTTTTATTCTTATAATTTTAGATTACCCCACCCATTGGAATCCCAATTTTAGATTTACATTAGAAAATAATTTTTAACGTCTTAATGATTTTTCATAGGAAAAATTAATGTTGTACATAATAGATAATAGAAATTACATATTTATAAAAATATTGAATCTATTCCTCTATTTTTAATTCATTCATGTGAAAAAATTATGATTTATTTTAATCTATAGAGACGATGAAGTAATGGATTCTGAAGAGAAAATTCTATTAAGTATAATGTGGTTCAATAAAAATATTAAATAAGAAATTAAAAAACTATCCAACATAAATTAATATTAATATATTTTATATTATTTTACTAAAATAATTAGGATTCTAATTTTACCTTGAATATATTTTAATTAGATTATAGTATTCCTTACAGCTCTTTCTGTTTACAATTCATCCACAAAATTATATTTTCCGAAAAATTAAAAACAATTCACCATAAAATAAAATGTTAATTTATATATAAAAAAGAAATTCTAAATGTGTAAAATAAATTTTCTATGTCAGGTGAAAAATAATTTTAAATTATTTTCACAAATATTGTAAAATAATTCTTTTAGATAACCACCATTTTATGGTAATCATTTCCTTCATGTTTTAGTAGATCAAATTTCATTTTTATTCAGTAGCAAACAACTGAATTTATTTTGAAATGGTTAGACAATATTCTATTCATAATTTAGTTATTACTAATAAAAGTTCCCATGTTAAAGTATATGTTTCAATGTTCATTTTCAAATAATAATATTTCTTCAGACTAACATGTTTAATTTAATCCAACCTTAATGTGTATTATAATATATCAAATTTCTTTAATTTTAATATATATATGATAATGTATATTGGATTTTAGTTATAATTTATGTTGGGTGTTTTATATCATTTATGTTATCGATGATTATATTTCCTATAAAAACATCATGGAGTAACACACATGTATCATCTGCTTAACATATCAACATTTATAAGAGGAAGATTTAAACATTAATGGGGAGACGACATGTTGATGGTGAAAAAGAACCATTATTTCACATGGAATTGATTCGAAATATCATTTTTGAATAAAATTTAAAATATAAATATTTCATTATTAAACCTTAATAGTTAAAAAATCTTGAATGTGGAAATTTTTTGGTCCTGGATCATATGACCATATTGATATATCTCTATGTTATTGATTACTTTCTCTCTATGGAAAAGGAATTGAAAGGCATGTTGTATAATATGATTATATGATAACAATAATATAATCAAGTGATGGTATTAGAAATTACATTATAATTTATCAATTTTACAACCATTTAGCGTTGGATAAAATATACTATGATCCATGTGAATGAGTATGAAGAAAACTTCTAATAAGTTGTTTTAGTAATGGGAACATGTATGATATATATAGTTTTTAGAAAATACTATAGTGGGGGATATTTTTAAGGTTCTCTCATTTTATGTAATATTAATAATATATGTTATATAATATCATCCTTATATTGATATCATAATGCAATTTATTTCATTAAATCCCAAAAAATCATTTTATTCCAATTAGTTCCATATTTATTTCATGTTTAACATTATTTGCTGGTTTTTGTATTTCGGTGTCTCAAAATGATTTAAAAAATGATGTAAATAGACCTTTGAATTCATTGATCTAGGAAGTATATGAAATCCCCCATATTTTAGTGTGTTTTTTTAAATGTGGTATATGTGGTTTTGGGGGTTATCTTTTTATTAAAATTTTGTATGTCTTGTGCTTACTAACATAGTGAAATCCTGAGTGGAAGACTATATATACCCATAAATGTAATAAATGACAAATTCTTGTTTTTTTGGATGATACAACAATTTAATATTTTTCCATGTATTAAAACTGAATAATAAAATTTAATATGGGGGATTTTAATTCATTTTGGTATGTGATGTTAGACATTAATTTTGAGACTAAGAGTAGAGGTATCCAAAAATATCATAAAATTTTAAACAATTATTTGAAATAAATGATAAAATTAGAATGATATGAGTTTCTATGTAAATTAATTCATAAACATATATTTATTTATTATTTATTTCTTTTGTGAATGTAAAATATTCCGACAAACATTTTTGAAAGAACTATTTAACACATTTTAATGTTCTAACTAATTGATATTAAATATGTGTAGCTTATGCCTCTATAACTAGTACATGTTATGATTTTTTTTGGAAATTTAGAGATCTAAATTAATCATATAAGATTGATAATAATTTGGTGGGGACATTAGTTTGAAATTTTAATGTATGTATCATAATTTAGATTATATTGAAAAGGGAATGTTTTTATCTATAGTGGTTCAATATTCCATAACATATTCCTTTTTTATTTTTATAGAATAAATATTATTAAAGGAAATATATTTGACATATATATAATAAATAATAAATAATTTTTATATGTTACACAATATAATATTGGTATAAAAAAGTATATGGAGTTGAAAATTCATCTTAAGCTGTGTTTGGGAGTTAGATTCAATAAATTAATAGCATTCCCTTAAAGAACGGTGTCCCTATTCTCTATAACTATTTTTAGAGTTTAATATTGTGTGTAGTATAGAAAATTTGAAATATAGTGACTATAATAAGATTAACTAATATACCAATAATCGATAATTTAGTTTATATTTTGGAAGGACCAATTGCGTATTAAATAATTAAACTATAATCCTTGTATCATCAAATTTAATTGATACCAAATAGATGTTCCAAAAATATATCATCAGATTCAGTAGGTTATATATGAGGTATTATTCATTCTATTTGAATTGAAATTACATTGATAGATTTTTATTCCCTAAAACTATAATTATTATACAATTGATTATAAAGCACAATTATTCTATTCATTATCATCAATATTGTTAGGGAAATATCTCAATATACACCATGAATTTTCTCATAAAATTCTTAATTGATCATATTTCACAGTTATATTGGAAAAGCTTGATCGATCCTAAAAATTCTTCTAGACCATAAACAATAATTATAGTATAGAGACCATTTCTTAGATATATATTAATCGTTGTTATTCTAATCAATTTCACTCAACTATATAAATATTTTATCATTTTTCAGCATTCCCACAATGCTCATGATGGTTTCTCTAAAAATATTTTCAATGGATAAACCAATAATTTAACTCATAAAACATGAATATATATTATCTCCTAAGTATTCCTTCAATAAAAATCACAACAATATGAATACCGCGGTTATACAGACTTTTATTTAAATAAACATTGATAATGATATACAATTCTATGATTTATTTATAAAAATACATATAACTATAAGAATTTGTTTCACCTTAAAATTGATATAATAAATCAATGAATATATCAAGTTTTAACCCAACATTTATTACAAAATATACACTTTATATATGCATATGTTAATTCAAATACTTTTATACAACCACGTGATATGTCAACTCCCATAAGAAGTCTATTTTTTAATTTATTTATATTGTGTTAATTTTCATACTTCAGAATTAATTGATACATGAAATATATTAATTATTAATAAATAATCATACTCTTTCAATTTGTTAATAGTATATGGATTCATATAAATCGATTTATATGTTTTCAAATTGATGATTCATGTATTTTTGAGATTATCACATAGATTTTTTCAAACAATATCTTGATACTCGTACGAAAATAAACAAGCAACATTTATATAAATGGAACTAAATATTTAATATTATTTCTTTAATGTATATATATTTCTAACACACTATGATGTAAATTTTATAAATATTCAGGGATGATATTGAACAAGACACATTATCATATGTGGAATATAATACGATGGATTTTAATGATAGTAGGTTGAATGAACAATCATATTGTGATAATTAATCATTTTATTTCCTTATACACATAGTCAATTATTATTCAAAAGGAAGAAAAATTAATTTTTTATATTCATGGTTAATATTTATTATTATAGAATGTCTTTCACTACATGGAATGTCTAAATTCATATATTTAGAATAAATAGTCTATCCTCATAAAAAATAAAATATATAGGTTTGATTTGTAGTGAATGTTCTCAAAATATAAAATTCGTTCATCAATATGGAATATCAACCTCATGAAAAATCAATCATTCTCAAATAACAATGAATTCATTATACATATATATTTTATAAACACACAGATGATTCTTGCCTCTTCAAAAGACCTGATGGAATAATTTTCTTCAAAATTGTCTTTATGAAATCCAAATATCATATCTATAACATCCTTAATAAAAACCAAGAAACTAAACATGAATTTAGTCATTGATTAAAAATGGAATACATTGAGTTTGTAATAACACCAATTGTTTTATTTTATCAAAATAATCACATATCATTAATATCAATATGTTATCTCATCTCTTTCTATGCTAATTGAAAATAAAATTAAAAATAATGTAAATGGGGATTCATCACCTTATTATCATCTAAAATCTAATATTTTTTCCAATATAACATCATATATAATTTTTTTGTGAGAATAATGCTACAATATTATTTTAGAAAAAGGATAAATTAAATAAATAAATATTTGACTATTCTGGATTACTTAGAATGAACCAAATTGAACAATATAGGTGACCAATATTTCACATAAAGTATTATAGATATTATATAATAAATAGAAAATATTTTAATGTGTTCTGAGAAAAAAAATTACTTGGAAAAAATAACATGAAAACAAATCAATAATTAAATTATATTGTTCATGAGAGATTTGAGTGTGAGCCCCTTAGTCTAATTATTTCATAAACAAACATGATCACATTATATTAATTATTGATATAAATATATCATGTATTAATTATGTTATTCTCATACATCATTCCTCAAATTCAATATGTTGTACAAAAAATATGAATTTATAGGGAATAAAAAAAATGTATACATTAAAATTTATCTTCCTAAAATGAATCTAATCAATTAATATATTTTAGTAAAATATTATTCAAAAGAACTCAAAGAGAGATTATTTTTTCAAATTATTAGTTGTGATTTCAAAAACATAATTTTTTAATTAGATATATATATATATATCTTTATTTAAGCAAATGTAATAGTGAATTAGGTGGTGAATCTTTCATTCTATAGAAATAACTATCTAGATAAGATTTCCCCTTTACCATGACCATTATCTTCATGAATCAAAACACTTTATATATTATTAAAAAACTGTAATATATTTTGAACTCAATTTATCTACAAGACCCATCTTGATTTGAGAGATAAAATTAATTTCATTTTAATATAATGAAACATCATATTTTTGTGTTTTCTATGCCAATTTTCTAAATTCTTTTTGAGTAGGAATAATAATAACAAAGTGCTACATATAATGATAGTTATTTTCAAAAATATTAAAATTATTTATTTATATTTTCATTACTCCACCTATTGATATACTCTCATGAATTTTATTATTATCATTGGTCGTAAAATTTTTTTTCATTATTGTCATCACATAATTGTTATTCCACTATTTTATTATCCATTAAAGGTGGGTTTTTATTTTTTAATGAAAACCGTTAATAACATTTGAATTATTTTAAAAATATTAGAATCATTATTTAATGTCATGCTATCACATAAATTCATGTTTTAATCGCATGTGATATCTCTTGGTATATTACTCATTCATACATCTACATGATAAACCAATAAAACAATCATCCAGATAACTCTTCTAGAAAATCAAAAATATTTATAGTGATATTATTTAGTTTATATTAATCAAATATATTCCTTTGAATTTTTCCCATATTATTTATAAACCAATGAATGATTCGTTATTATCTCATTAAAGAGAGATGTTACACCAATAATAATATGTTATGTTGTTATACATTTGAAAATAAAAATAATAATCTCAGAATTGTCATATTCTAGATTAATTCAAAATGATCCAATATAATTTTCATAATTACATTATTCAATATTAGCATTATTATTTACAATTTTAGTTCTCATCTTGGACTCCATTCTACCATCAATTGGAAAAGGTATCTACCAACATAAATTTTATAAAACATTGGGATATTTTTTAGGCTTGGTATGTATGTAATTATAAATTATCCGTAATATTAATAAGAAATATATTTTATCTCATGATTAGAAAACATCATCAAACTTTTTTTTATTATTACCCATGAACCAATATTGATTTTTTCAATTGATCTAAATAAATTTTTAATTTATGTGGTACTAGAAATCAAGGGTGTTATGCCTAAATTATCAATTATTATTTATGAATTAATCAATATTTATGATAACCCAAAATTTTCTATTTCATAGAATCCCTTTGTTATTATTATTTTAAAACTTCATAATTGTCCAAAGTCATATTATTTTGATCCTCCTACTTTCTAGTACCCTTATTATAATTATATTCTAATTTTATATGCTCTTTCATGAAAATTTTAATATATTAAAATCATCTATTAAGTAATGATTCATTTTAAATTATAGTTCCATATACAATTATATGGCATCATCATTCATGAAAAAAAACCCTCTTGATAATTTGTAGAGCGATTTAGCTTATCATTTTTCATGTACCTGAAGATGAATCATTTTTCTCATAAATATTCATCATTTTACATTTTCAATAATTATAATATATAATTTTATTCTTATTAGATTACCATTTCAATGAATATCAGTTTCCTCTTTGTGTTTATATTCATAAGGATTTTTTATTCTTTCATATTAATATTTTACCATTGATTAACAATTAACCCGTTTTTCTATAATATAGGCTTCTCATTCCTATCAACCATTTCATATCACATTTATATATGATAATAAATTTATCCAATCCCTTAATCAACCTCGGTAATTGATTCTTATATTTAGATAATCCCTTATTATTTGAAATTTAATTTTCTATGTAAATTGAAATTCATTTCCAAATTTGATATATTCTTTAAAAATATGATTTTACCATATCATGGGTTTATTGGAATTTTTGAAAATTCATCATGAGTGAAATTATATTATTATTCTAAATCTTAAATTTCTAAATATAGTCACTGTAGATAAATCCATATTAAATTTAAGAAAATTATGGAATATTAAACAGTATATCCAAAGTAATAAATTATTTTTGTAGTTATAATTACACATTTGTTACATCATCAACCATATTTTTATCTTTTAGTTTTATCTACATGACTTATAACTTATATTATATGAAATTTATTTTACATTAATTTATATATTTATTTTTATAAATTATTTCATGTTTACTTTTATGTCCAAGGTATTTCTCATATATAAATTCACAATGTTAACATATGATGATATTTTGAAGCAATCAATATTATGATATTTTTTTAGAATAATAGTGAGTCATTCAATAAAAATCAGCCATTAGAGGAAACCCAAATATTCACTCCTAACATATGTCTAATTGGATTGATTTTAAATAATGTAAAAATCCTTAAATTCAAATATAATTATTCATCCCATCGTATAATGGAATATCATAGGTGTTGAATGAAATAATTAATTACATATCATAGAATATTACATTCATATATATTATAGTCATTTTCCCACTAATACCAATTGTAATTCCCTATTAATGGGATTACAATTGAGTGGGGATGGGGGAGGTGAATCACTTATATTATAAATAAATTCTAAAAAATTTATATTCATTATATTGAACCTATTTGTGTTATAAATTCATTAAATACTCTCTATATATCTAAATTAACATGTTATTCTAATAATATAAATGAAAATTTAAATTATTTATTGGGTTCCCCATAAAATCATAATCTTTTCCATGAAGTTTGTACACCCATATATCTATTATATACAATATCCACATGTTTTTACACAAAATAATATTTATAAATACAAATTACATAATATAATTACTTATTAATACACCCCAATTAAAATATTCTATTATTTATATCCAATGCTATTACGTCCATAATATGATAAGGGTTTCTTATGAACAAATTTTATTTTTAAATTCCCCTATAACTAGGTTGTATCAATATTTTTTTGAGTATAGTGTTCAAGAACACTAGAATAATTATAGTCTACAAACACTTCTCAATGTTATCAGTGGTATGATATATTCTCGTTTTCCTATCTCCACAATAAAAATATTGTTCTGAAAATCAGTATTATCATTATATTTTTTATGATTTTCATTTTTAATATTATCAATACTCAGAAAAAAAATATCTAATGTAATGGACCAGACCTCTCAGGTCCATTCCTTTGTGAAAATGTGGTTCTAGAGGTGTTTCGGGAGGTCAATGTGACTTGGGGTTGCGTTGGGTGCACTTTTAAGGAATTTTAAAGGGTAATAGCTTTCGCATGGTTGCTATACGGTTTTCCTAAACTGTGCGGCCAAACCATGCAAGGTTGGGTTTTGAGGTAGTGGCTGCTACACGGTTAGCACACGGCTTGTCTAACCATATAGACTAACCGTGCAAGGATTGTTTGTTGAGGCAGAAGCTAACACATGGTTAGCGCACGATTTGTTAAAACATGCAGACTAACCGTGCTGGAACTTAAAGTTAGATCCTAAAATTGTGGATCTAACTCGTTTTTCCTTTAAAAACCTCATTTAATCCCCTAAGCAGCCATAACTCGGTATTACCCTTCCTTGGAGGTAGAAGAACCTCTCCCATGAGTTTTGGAGGCGATCCCTAGGCTTCTCATCATGAATCGAAGCCGGTTTCTTGAGGTAAGTAATCCTTTTTGGTTGGTTTCATAGATCTTCCCAGATATACTCCTTTGCTTCTCTCGAGATCTTAGATCTACACCCGTTATGGGTAGATATAAGTGTGTGGATGTCGTTTGTGATGAGCTTTGGTCTTGGTTGTGTTAGGATAAGAGATCTAGAGAGGATCCTTGGAGAATAGGACCGGTCTTCTTGGGAGTTCTTCGACCGTTATGGATCTGTAAAAACCATTGAGGTAGGGGATTTATGGATTCTTTAATTTTTTATGAGAAATTGTAGAGTTAGAATTATTTAGCCCTTTGGATCACAATGAAATTGACCTAATTAAATACTTCAACAGGATTAAAATAATTGGTTTTATCGCATGTTGTTTCTTTGTGCTGTGATAACAGTTTTCCTCTTTTTTTTCTAGATAGTTTGATATCTATGCCTTTCTTGTTAGCATGTTTCTCTTGATGAAATTGGTAATGAACTTATAGATGGAATTACATGATAATTAATTGGCTAATGATAAAGAGTCTTGTAAATGAATTCGGTTGCTGTTGTTATGAATATTGTTCCAACATGATTTTAATGAATTGATGTGAATGTGCATCTTTAATTACGTTTGTTGGTAAACATAAAATCTGTTTGTGCATCTTGTTTGAAGGATGAATGCCTTGTTAAAGGGTCGGGAAACCAATTTTATGTGATGTTTATTTTCTTGCCACTTGTGTGGTGATGTGACCCTATGAGGGTGTTGTGATATGTGGAGGCAAGGAGGCCTTGATGTTGTAGCAGCATATTGTTCCTAGAGTGGAAATATGCATCAAATTATGCATATGGGTGTTGGGGAGGACACCAGGGATGATGGAATGGGATGGATTCGGTTGGTAGATGCTTGTGGATTCTTTGGTTGTTTATCTTCTTTACTTTTCCTCACTACTCAAGGAAGCTGGTCTTGCTTACCCTTTTTCTGAAGGAGGAAAAGACTTGCGTGGTATGCCACGTGCTTTCCATGTTTAGCCTCTAAAGGGTGAATGGGTCTACGCACTTGCTATTGGGGAGAAAGAATCAATGGGTAGTACATATAATCACCATTTTAGCCCCCTTGTGTTTAGTATCATATGATGCTTTTCTAGAATGCTTGGTTATATGGGATGGTAATTCTATAATAAATGTTTGAATAATTTATGTTAACCCATGGGGATGGAGATTCTTGTACTTAGTGATGAGATTGTAACTATGAAGGAACAATTGACTTGGGTGTGATGTTAATGAATTTAATGTGATTTTGTTCATGGTTAATTAATGTTGGTAGATTTACTTAATGTACAACGGAATTGATAAAAAAAATGGAATAAAGTAATCTAATAAATCCCTTTAAATGGTTGTGTGCTTATAAGATACCTAGTCTTAGAAGTGGCATCCCATAGTCCAAGAAACGTTTGTTGCAGTTGTGTCTGATACTAGTTTATGCCCATTGTGTGGTTGTGAGTTATAATATATTCTGTACTTTTTGTGTTTCTATACACTACTCCACCCATCCAGTAAGGGAAACTGTCACCCTGGGGATTCTGATCTCTATGGGGTGTTTTCCCCAAAAATCCAATGGGAGGGTGAATGGTTGACTACCCCCCATTGACCCTGCTCTCTTCTATTGGTAGATACTAGTTCCATTAGTCACATCAGATAGTTTTCCACATATATGTGTGTAGAGGGATGTAATGGTTTGTGGTTATTCACACACATATGTTCTGGATATAGTATCCTATGGACTACTATATATGTAACTTTTACAGGTTCTGATGGCTTGAGGATCCTTACTCAGCGTATGGACTATAATGGCTTGAGGTATAATACACAACATATGATACACATTATACGGGCTGTGGTGGCTCCCAGAAACTACCTGGTTACTTTTGGTTGTGAGGATGGTGTGGTGCATGTCCCAGGTGTCTGCAGGAAAGCCATTGTGGTGCTCATGGTGCAGATTGTAGAGCTTAGCCCAGGTGTATACGGGCAAGCCTTTGGAGAGAGATGCACAGGATGTATGTCATTTGGGAATAGCGGTAAACTAGTGGGGAATTAGTAGAGGGGTAACCTTGATATCCTTTTCTATATGATATATTCTTGTCTTCATTACTCGGTGTGAGTAGCCATGGTGAGGTTGGGAACATATTATACCTACTTTGGGGACGAGTTAGTTTCACTGTTTTTCACCGTGATTTATCATTATTTCTTTACCATTGGACGAGAGGCTTCGGGAAGGATACAACTGAGTATACTGTTATACTCACCCTACGTATATATTAACTGTTTTTCAGGTCACTTAGAGCAGGTTAGAGATCATGCTGGTTATGACTAGCTTGTGGTCGCTACCGTTTTACATTATTTTGGGTACTTTTAGTTTTCCCTTTTAGTTGTAGTAATTTTAAATGGAATTTAATATATGTACATGGGTTTCATTTATATTTCAGTTCTGAGTTGTAGTTTCTTGGTATCTATGTTATCTTTTTCTTCCACATGTGTTCTCTTAGAGGTTAATTCCACCCATTTCTGTGTTTATTATGCCCTGAGTTCTAGTTTCCAACCCAGGGCCTATTGGATGTGGGACTCGGGGGTCATTATCTTCCTTTTCACATTGCCGACACAGGAGGGTACACTTTGTGGGGAGGGGGTCGTGACATCTAATCTTGTATTAATATATTTTTCTTCAATATAAATATTTATTCGTGATCATTAAAACCCATAATTGAATAATTATAAATTTATGAACAAAAAAATCCACACATTATGATATATAATCCAATGATTACATCATCATAACTATATATAACTACAAGAAAATATTTACCCTTGATTTCATGACATTGATTCCAAACATATATCATAATTTAATCTCATACCAAATAAAATAAATAAAATGGTTTTATAATATTTTTTTCATAAATTTTTTTTAATAACTAAAGCATCATTTCATTCAATAAAGAATATAGTTTACATGTATTATATTTATGGACATCATTTTTCTTCTTCACTGTTATCCTATAGTTTGGTTTCATTGATGTCTTACATTAACCACAATATTACTTTGTGAATCTTGTACAAGTATTCTTCTAACAGAATTTAGTTAAATTGATTCATAAGATACATTCATGTACACGATTATCATAATCACTCATTCAAATAATCCATTGTTTATCCTACAAATTCAAGATTTTTACTAATGATAAGAAATGGAGAATATATTTCTTATTATCACATGTAGGTATCTAGATTTCAAAATCACCTAAATATAATATTTAATGGAATTCTGGTGGTACAAAAATATAAAAAACATCAATTGTGGATGTGATGGTATTTTATATGCTTTCTCACTCAATGAATGGACCAATAAATCATGAAAATTACCCATGATCGGTCCACATACTCACGATTGACTCAAATACACAGGGATTATTTATGTGGGGTTTCCACTAATATATATCAATCATTCCTAGTAATGTTAATTGAATTTATAGAATACCCTACCACATGGTATATCCATTCATTTATAATACTCATAATATTTTCTCACTTTTCATAATTTATTAATGAAAGCTCCTCAAACTCGTTGAATAACTCCGTCAAATAAAATATAGGCATCATTGAAGATCATTAATCCCGGTGTATTAATGAACTCATGTCTTAAATAATATTACATACAAAAATAATAACTTCTCCTTATATTATGATATCATGAAACCATATTCATCTAAAATATGTTTATAATATTTCTGGATCATCATTATAAATTTTATACTTATCCAAATTAGTCCGAATGTATGGACTAATTGATGATAAATAAAAAAATTGTTCTGAATGTCAACATAAAAATACTTTATTTTATTCCATTTAATTCTAATTGGAAATTAGTTTAAATTATTATTAAAAAATAAATAAAGTGTATTGATAATCATTCATTAAATTTTATAGAGGATAAGGATACAAGAGATAATGATTTATTTTTATATTGAATTGGAAATAACCCTTATTTATAAAGCAAAAGATGTACCATAAATCCATAAATAATGGCATGATACAATAAACTCATCAGAAAAGTGTGTACAATAGTCACATCACTGTTCAAGAACATGTATTTTAATCATAGAAGAGAAAATATAAAACTGAATACCAAAACATGAAATGAATGGATACCTTGAAGAGAAATCCTTATATATAATTAAATATGTGAAATATAAATATATCAATGATGATATTTTTTTAATGAAATGTAAAACATCATAAAACATGTTGAAGTATATTATTAAAAAATCAGATAATATAGATCATATGTTTTATAAATAACATAATCGTTTATGGAATGATGCAATAAAAAGAATGAAAATTGATTTAAAGAATACCCTTATGAGAGCTGTAATGAATAAAATGCAATTGAGATAAAATAAATAGAATATGAAATTAAATTAAAAATAATGAATTATGGTAATAAAGGATAATTGAAAATAGTTTTATCATTCAGATGATTAATTGGGGAAATTTTTTTAATATGTCTCAATAATTGGAAATTATGACGAATATTTAACAAGAGTTTCTATTTAGTTAGGAATAGTATAATATGAAATATAATAAAATATGACTTATTTATAACCAATTTAATATAATTATTCTTATTTATGGCCTCTAATATAAATATTTTATATTTATTGATAAGACATTTTTCACTTTTATTTTCTTCATATGCATCAATGGTGTAATAGGTTTAATTGTTCCACTATAATTCTGGTGTAATAGTTTCAATTAACACTCCACATTCATGAGTTCATCATCTGAAAAAATATATACATAAAATATAATTATTATTTTGGACTTTGGGTAGTTATTTCTAATACATTTAATAACGTGTTTTAGATATTCAGACATTACATGTGTCTACAATACTAGTTAAATTAACATATTAATGTTAATGTGTTTAATTATATTATATTTATTCAAGACTGGTTGATCACCACAATTTAATCATAGGATATTCGATAGAATAGTTGACTTAATTATTAATAATAAATATTGATTTTTCATTGCATATCATTTTATATATTTTATATTTATCAAAAACTAATAAAGTAATATTTAATAAATTAAATAGAGATTATTCCAGGATTTATAAATGAAAATGAGGGAAAAAATACCCAGAATAATTTATCAAATTGTATAAATGAAATTTTAGATTATTATTAATGGACTTAACTTGTCTATAAATTAATAATTATAACAATATACATGGGATAATATATGAATTACAATTATTAAATGGTTTTAGTTTTCAATTTTCCAACCATATGAAAATAATAATACATATCTAATTATATCTCTATAATAAATAAATTTTGTTTTAGACTTTGGATTGGGGGAGAAATTATCATTCTATCGACTACAATATCTCCTCCTCCCCTCTCAACAATTCGAGAGAACACAATGATTTCCTCCTCCCTTGAGAAGATGATTTATCTAATCATTGATAGAAAATGAAATGGATCAAGATCAATAGTTATAAAACCTAGTGAAGCTGTAATGATATTCAAATATTATAGATTATGTGAAAATCACCACTACAGATAATCCATAATCACAATAGAAATTTGTTTAAATATATCTCATTGGAACCTCAATGAAAGATTAATTACAAGTTTAGTGAATTATATATATGTTAACAAATTAGTTATAAATTACATGTGATGATACTTATATTTTTTTCTAGTAGTTTAATCTATTCAGGTACACTAATACATTCTTCAGAAATGTAATTTGGATCATTTAACACAATGATTACACCAGATTTAGGAAAAAATATGACTTTATGATACCATCAATGTATTCATCTTTTGGAAACATAACCTATAGACCGTACTATCAAATGAGACATATGTGGATTTTATAGAGGAGATATGATCATGGATTCAGCATAATATGGAACTAAATTGAAAACATTATGCATTCAATAGAATAATGGAACTAATAGTAATGTGAAATGGGGAATATCTTATTAATCAAATTGATTCATTTGATATCAATATTTTTATGATGTCTAATAATTCATGATATAAAGTATTTGATTATATCTAACAGATATGATGATTTGAGACAGAATGTTAATGATCAAGAAGATAATTAATGGAGTTAATGTTTAAAAGTTCAACTATTGGAATATGAATAAATAATCCACATATAATAGATAATATATAATCATTACATTAATTCCATATTGAATTGTCTTTATAATGGCATTATCTAACATTTGAAGTATCAATGTTCCATGGTAATCCTTTTTTGTAGAACATATGTTACCGATAAGGGTCCTCCTGTACATATTCATCATGATATGAATTTGTATAGCTATGTGTTACCATTCTAATGAAAAGATAATTTATCCAAATGAGTTTAATTTAGAATCATATTACTAAATGAAGAATTACAACTAAAAATATATAAGATATCATTAAATATATCCTAGTTCATATAATAAGAAACCATCACAAGACCAAATTGTATAGAAAATTTCCCACTTGTACTTGGAGCTTATAGATGTTTAATACATTCTGGTGAATCAACTTCAAATTCAACAATTTTTTATCTAAGGAGATAATCATATTTATTAGATGAGATCATCATCTTAATCATGTCGGATCATTTTATTTATAAAATTGGGGAAATTATATAGTATGCATTGTTAGTAAGATAATGGTGATATAAGGATCTAAAATTGTTAGGTGAAACATTTTTAAGAAAAAATACGATAAATTGGGGGTCTAATCCTTTTTATGATGTTATTATTCAAACATTTATGAATCATTTGGATTAAATATTTATTAATGATGTAATGAAAATGATAGAACATAAATAGGTAACACAATAAGGCCAAATCACAGTTTATGTTTTAATAGAAATTGCATCATAATTGATTTCAACATTGTACAATAATATAGTGTGTATTTATTTATCTATTTTATCAAAAACTCTATGAATTAATCTTATAAGGTTATATGCAATTTTCTATGATCTAATTCATAATATATTTATCAATAATTGTATAATATGCTCCTTTATTTCATTTTATATATTGAAACTATCAATTATATCCTATCTATAATCAATTAGAACACATATTTTATGGAACCTGTATATATTGTTAAATAATTATATGTTTAAGGGTAAAATATTAAAAAATTGGACCTATAATTATCTATATGTATAACCTATTTCAAAATAATCTATTTTTTGTACCTATGTGAAAAAACAATGTCCTAATTAAGTTAATGTATGTGAAACCCATCATCATTCCTATTTGGATAGACTTGTAGCCACTAATTAATTTAAATATAATAATTTTATATAAAAACATCTTTTCTACATAATGTAAAAATATATATTTAAATCATGATAATAATAAAAGAATAAAAAATACCATTTAAATATTCATTGTAATATACATATTCCACAATATTAATTAATATATGTTGTTTCTTGATCCATTTATTTTTCAATATGAATGATAGGGACCATTTACATTATTATAATGATAATAGTCAAAAATTTATGATAATCACAAAAAATATTTAATATTTTTTTGGATTTAATATTCTTTTTTTGTTCAAGAGTACTAAAATTCAAAAATCATCTTTTAAAATAAGTATTGAAAATTCTGTTCACTAGTATCCGATATTATTCGTTTCTATGCTCGTAAATATTATCTTCCAGATATTCATTGATATCAATGAATTCATGGAAATTCCTTATTATAATAATCTAATGATGTTCACCCTTATTTAAAATGAATTCAATACATCATTAAAGTATATGTATACATCCACAGACCATGAATGATAGTTATATTTTCCCAATATACTATCAATGAGATATAATCCCCTGATAATTGGATATAACATATATTAAATATCATAATATTATAATCCTTTAATTTGTATCCATTTTAGTAATAATTTGTATCTTTGTACTAATTAGAGAAATATTAGAAACATCATAAGAAAAAACACATCGGGTTTTATTCACCATAGAGAGATGTTTAATCCAAAAGGTTTTATGCCCAAAATTTTTTGAACATAAAACTATATCAATTGATCCAATGGTTTCTTTTAAGAAAAACAAATAAATAATATATGATGAATCAAAAATATCCCATTTATGTTATTTTTATTGTCTTGATTAGAAATAATATGAAAACACCACATAAGAATATCCATATATTAATGTGTTTAATTTTAAAATATTTTCACTTAAGTGTGGATTATTTAAAAAAATTACTCCCTTGTGTAATCATTTTTTAGCTACTGAATGTTAGTCTCGGAGGACTGCAATTAATGTGATCTTCCATTTATTTTTTCATATAGATAGAATATAATCAATTCTGTATGAGTGTGATCAGGGCCCCACTATTTTAATGAGTGAGTGGTCCCTAATTCTATATATACAAGGTTAGTATACATATTTACTGATGGATCCATTACCACTACAATGATATATAAATATTTCTCAGTATTTAGGGCCCTTTCAGTGTGAAAAAACCTGTTTCAAATAAAACAACTTCCTCAACACCCATTTTTACCCACACCATGACATATATATATTTTTTCATTTAAATAAGTCCTATCCTATCAGTATGATATTCCATATGATATCCAAAAATTATTGGATATATTTTGAACAATTATGTCCACCATTTCCCTATTTCATAGGACCATTGATGATGTTCTAACCCGTTTACGATTCATTGTATGTATGTGTTTTTATGAGACCAAAAGTTTCCACATCCTTTAAAAATATTACAGTTTTTTAAACCCTGATAATTTGTGTAATATTTCCATGTAAATAAATTGCATACTTATACATTTTCCTTTTAATCATGTAACTTCACTCCATCAACATTTTTCATACATTCCATAATGGTTTTCCACTAATGTTAAATAATATCATCTTGTATTTAGATAGATAATTCATTTAATAAAATCCTATAACAATAAAATATTGATGAAATATATTCATATTGATATAGAACATATATTTTCTCTCTTATATAAATTGTTATCATTGTATCTAGATGTAAGTATTTATGTACCACAAATAACAAGATTGATGTATTCAAACACTATAATTACATCGACCATGCTATTTAAAATTTGATATCTTCTACAATTCAAGATTTAATATATCTAAGGATCTATGGGTTCAATGAAACTCATTCAATATATTAATTATCACTCAAATTATGGAAATATAATTATTGTTGATAGTGGTTGAAATTATGAAATCATTCTAAAATATTGAAAATATAGGTACTGTAATTTAAGATGATGGAATATCATACTATTTATAATTGAATCTATTAATGTAAATTAAATTAAATATTTAAAAGCTAAATAGATTTTATTGTCTAGTAAATGAAAACCTATATCTTTTTCAACGTTATTTAAAATTTCTCCACCATTGGGGGATTATCCCATTTTTTGAATAATTATTCTACCAAGGATTCATAATTTGTTATAGTCAATCCAATGCTTGACTTTATAGTTATTAAAAGTAACAGTGAACGACAAATTGTCATATAATGTGATGGTATTGTCTTATAAATCTTGAGATAAAGTTTCTCCTTCACTTGGTGCCTTCCTCAATACCTCTATTATGTATATTCTATTCATTAATGTTGATCATTCCATCACATTATAATCCCGAGTAGATATATATTCATGATCAACATATATTTTTACAATATTAATCAATGATTAAATGATATCATAATAGATTAAATAAAATATAAAATTTTAAATTCCATGGGATGGCCAACAACATTTGAAACATAAAATATAAATTAAAATAATTTTATAGTAAAGTATGTTTTAAAAACAGTTAGTTTCCATAATAAAATATCATAATAGTTATTAGATAAAATATATCAAATATATTATTTTTCAATTTAAACATATTATTATAGTAATTTAATAAGGATGTTTAATTTTGTTTATTAATATAAACATTCAATATAACTGAAAAAATATAATTCTACAATGAAATCCATTTTTTAGTAATAAATGAATTTAATCCAATATCGTTTAATTTTATTTATTATATTCGGACCATTAAATTTATTCAACGCATTGTTATTACATCACATCTAATTATTATTTAAAATAGTAATAAGAATATGTATGTTATAAAAATAGGTTTACTATCTTCTTTTCATTTGGAATATCATCTTTTATTTAAAAATTTCTTCTACAATTTTTTTGTTTGATAATATGAAGGTTTTAGATATTTCATATTTTCTATGACAGAGTATTTTATTTATATATGGGATGATATTGTCATATAATAATTATAATTATTCCTCTATAAATATAAAATTGAAAAAAAATAATTATATGATTGTGTTGAATTATAAATCTAATGTTTTGATGATGGAAAAAAATATCATAATACGATATAATTTTATCAATGAGATTATATATTTTCAGTTTGAGGTAAACATTGTAATTTAATAATAAATCATGGTATATATTCTAGATTCAAGGTCAATCCATCTGCTCAAATAACCATGATATTAATAATAATTTCCTTAGTATGGAATTAATTTTAGAAAACGATCTATTTTTCTTTGAAAATTTAAAGGTTTTTCTTCAGTAATTTATGACCTATATAGTTTATATATTTGGATAGCTATTTTAAAAATTCATATTTGATATGTAAATATCTAAATCAATTGAACCATTTGTGGTCGAAATATAAGATATTTATCTATATATGATAAATTTATTTTAATTTTTTAAAAGTTACTTTTGATGGTCAATGAAATAAATTAATTTATGTCATTTTTTAAAAAAGTAACACTTTATCAATAATATTGGTTTTTCTATTTTTCAATGTTATTTAGGGTATTGGAACAATTATTGTGGATATTATTTTTTTGTGGTGATGTTATCATGATTAATTAAATATATATCTTCTGCGACAATCAATTAATCTATTATTAAACAGATCTAAAAAGTCATAATATTCTATAATGGTAAGCTACGAAAATATTCATAACCTATTCACTTTTTTATCTTATTTTTGGGTTGATGAACCCTAAATTGGTGGAACAATACTTTTTCTATTTTATACTAATAATTGTTTGTATGTATGGGTAATGATTTCATGTTTTGTGAGATGATCTATAATTACTATTAAATTTGAGCCCTATACTATAATAAGAATGTTGTGCAATATTCTCAATTATGAATAATGAAAAAATGATTCACCTAAATTATTATGAAACATTAGTTGGAAATATTATTTATGTCATTTTTAAACACATTTCATTTATTATCAAATGAATAATGATGAGGGTAATTCATATCTAATATGAGGAAGATTTATATTTCAATAATGTCCTAGAAAAAATTATATTATGTTTTGTTATATATATGTAAGGATTATGTAAAATATTTTAAGTGGTTTTACAGATACAAATGGATTATGGATTCATGATATAACTCATCATGTAGTGAATAAATATCAATTATTTATTTAATTACAATGTAACAAACCGGTAAACATTAATCTTTTATATTTTTTATAGAAGTAATCTATTGAAGAAGCCCTTCATTCATATATACATGTTTACATTGTCTCTATATCAAAAATCATTCATTGAAACATATTTATAAGTACAACTAAAGAATATTTCATGATAAATTGAGCCATTGAAGGTGGTAGTATCTATAAAATAACACTAGATAAATATTTAAATCATTTTAATATTAAAATCCATAAGAATTAATATGAATTCATGAAGGTTGGGTCAAGATCCATACAAGTGGGGAATGTGTCGTGACTCCCCGAACCCAGCTCAAATTGGTGATGATATGATGACTAGAAATAAGTAGGAATATCACTGTCAGGGGAGGAATTTTATATGTGTCATTATAGATGCACACGTCTCCAATCCCACAAAATGATGAAATATAAAAAAAATTAAAAAAAATCTTGTTGACATCTATATCACACAACCATAGTACGATAGTAATGTAAATGGTGAATCAATATGTCCAAATAAAAGACCTCGACAACGAGTATGAAACACAAGTCAAACAAGAATGTAAAGGTATTGGGAATACTGTCTGAAATCCGATGGAACAAAACTATGTCATTATGGTCTCACAAAGCACCATCTAGTTCTATACCCCCTAGGATTCTATCAAATGGTCTATTGTCTATCAATAACATGAATCCTTTGGGAAAATGCCGTTCTGGGGTGGAAATAAAATAACTCGGTTGAACACACTACAATGAAAAAGCATAAAATAAAGGAATTATAGTCATATGTACACTTGTATATCGATACAATATAAATTATAATAATATTCAGGTGTACTCAACAATCACACATAGACTAGGGGTAAGACACAACAATAATATATCATCCATTTGATTCCAGCTCGAATATTTCAATAACCAATCATCCAGGAGAACACGCTCTATATCCTAATAACATTGATTTCATTCGTATGATTGGTGTTGTTCATCATGTATTATTATGAGAGAAAATACATGCTGAAATATCTGAAGAGAATATAATATATATATATGGTTCACTACCAAGGCCCTTCAATGATACCAAAAACATAATATGAATTGACCCTTCTAATAAGTGTATTAATTTCTTGATTACCTTCATTCATATTGACACCAAGACACCCCCTATAGAATGGTGATGAATTGAGGATCTCACTATAGGTCTCTCTATTGGATTCCAACAAATTTACCTAGAAATACCTACTAAAGGGATCATTTTCCAAGAAGTAAGAAATGATATAGTACCAAGTATCATGGAATGGACAGGGGAACAAACACCAACAGAACATGTCCAATATATAGAGGAAAAGAGATATAACCCATGTTTATAAGAGTAAATGGCGTGTATTTGTGAGAATATAAAATTTCCGTTTACTGAATGTTCTTTCGATGTAAGAATCCCATGTCATCAAATTGTGTCTGCATAGAAGAAGCATACACCACATGTTGTGGGTTCAAAGCTATGTCCCTATATCCAAGGTCCATCCAATGTACTCCATCCCTGTCCATGTAAATATCTTCAGCCGATGTAGCGGTGCTCATGTACCATTGCATTGTGTAGTAAATTTATATTATCATGGATGCATTGTATGGGGGAAGGGTACATGATGTGTGGGAAACTAATATACTTCACCTTTTTATGTGTTCTCTCCAAATCACACACTGAGTATCTAGAAAGTGTCTGCACTCCTTATGATTGGGTCAAACAATGTGTTTTGTTTCACATACCTCTAAAACTCTATACACAACTATGTTAACCTCACACACAGTGTAATCCTGGACTACATGTTGTGTGGTTCTCAATATTCCAAAACATTCGGAGATTCACTTTAGCATCACCTCCTATGTCAGATTTATATATGATTTTCTATTTTTCATTAAATACATGAACCATTATATTCAATGACTTATCTAAATCATAAAATTCATCTCATCACCATATCATCTAATAATATAAATTAATTCATCATTCGTTGTTATGAAACTAAAAATCAAGATGAATGAAAATTTTGTACCCACTATCATCTAAATCCCCATTTCTCTATTGGTGTACAACTCTCATGATTTCCCAGTCCTATATCTACGATATTGGATCATTTAAAAAATAAATGGTTGTGTAATGATTTATTGATCAGTATTTTTCATGATGGGGGCTAAAACATGAATTCCCATGATGAATGATGAATAAGGGGATAAATTCTCTATGAAAAAAAGTGGAACATCCCACGATTTAATGTTCATGTCAGTTGTTGTTTGTTCTTGTTGGGATATAATTGAATTAATCAATAATCACAATGATAATACTTATAATAAACCCTTAAAATAAACCCACAACTCAATGTGCATGATCCATCAATCAATCCCTTCATCGATTGATTCATGTTCATTGTATAAATTAAAACACCGAAGAAATCCAAATAAAACACACATCCTACATCGACATGGTTCAAACACTGATGAAAAATTATATATCTTTCATTTAATTGATAATATATTTCTAATCCATGTTTCATTATTTATTCATCCATCATATTTTGTGTGATAGGATTCTACAAGGATCCCTTTATCTCTTTCTCTCCCAATAAAGACTCTCCAGGGGATCCTGGGTGATGATGATAACAATGGAATTTTGAAATAAAATCAATTTTAAAATAATACCAGTTGTTGTTTCAATCATTTGAAACAAAATAATTTTTTCCAAATTATTTTATTCATTTTGGTTCCTAGGATAACATCTCCACAATAATGTCATGCCAACTAATATCAAGAAACACCAAGGGTAAACCTCAAATAATAACCTTTTTAGTGACCTCAAATTTCTAATTCTTGCATCCTTTTAAAATTTATTTCTAATAATTAGTAACACTATGTTGTGTGTTATTAAATTTACTTTATATATTTCAAGAATTTATTTTGGGAACATAAGGCCTCTAAAATGGAAACCATCTCAGCACCTGGCCTAGGAAATAATCCGTATTATATTTAAATGTAATATAAGGAAATTAAGAGGCATTACATTCAGCACACCTTGGAAATTTTTGTCCAGGAAATGTGAAAACTAGGGTTACTCAAAAATATGACGGTACTATGCATGAATATGGGTTTTCCACTCCAATATGCTATATGAATTATTATCTTACTACCATTGTACACACATATAAGGAATCAATCTCCCTCAAAGGATAATCTACATCAAATCCTCAATATCCACCACGTACATAGAAAATTTCACTACATCATTTAAGTATGGGTCACCTTAATCGATACAATACTAGGGGTCATGAAAATACATCCTCATATATGAAACAATGATGGTGGTGTGTACCATGTTAAACTTTAGAGGTAGATATACTGAGTACGCCACCTCGAAAAATATATACAATATCTAGAAATGGACAATGAAAATTAGATATTTCATACCTCCCCAACAAGGTCATTTTATTCTATGTTAATGTGAAAACTATATGAATATGTGGTATCCTTACTTGAACTTCAATTGTCTATAAATCATTGTAGAAAAAAATATATATTGGCTCTGTGCAGTCTTCATCAACCCCAAGATGATTAGTAGCTTCTCTTTTGTATCTTGAACCAATTCTGGGCCCATGAGTGTTGACTCTCCATGGTCTGTCCAATAAATTGGTGACCTACATGGTCTCCCTTAATTAGCCTCAAATGGTTCCACATGTATGGTATAATGGCATGTGTTATTATATAAAGAAACGACCAGTGGTAGGTGATCCTCCCAACAATTCCCAAATTTCATCCTGAAAGATATTAACATATCCTCTATAATAGTAATGGACGTTTCAATGTGGCCATGTGTTTGGTGGTAAAATGCTATGCTCAAGAGTATCTGAGTCCCAAACACAATCTATAATCCCTTCCAAAACAATGATGTAAAGAGAGCATCACTACTAGAAATGATCATCGATTGGACTCCTAGGAGCTGAAATATCTCATGATCATAGAGGCATCTAATGCTTCCTATTGAACTCTACTATCAAATAGATAGTATGTGGGATGACATGGTGATTTGATCTATAATCACCCAGATGGAATTTTTCCTCTAGATTGGGGTGGAATGCCTTTCACGATGTCCATATATATCTAATCCCACTTCCATTTTTCAACCCTGAGGGCTTGAGACAAAAAACACTAGATCCTGGTTCTTAGCCTTCACATGATGGCATGTATGTGAACGATAAACACAATATGAAAATATTTTGTTTATCCATGGCCACCAAAACTAACATAGGATGTTCAGGTAAATATTTTCCATACATAGATATATCACAAAATAATATTAATTAAATAATATCGTAATCACATACCCCAAATTCAATGGCACTATCAGGAGACCTCTAAAAGGCCCTATCTGACCCCCCTTAGTTTGGAAATCCATTAAGAGTATCCCCGATGGATATTTGAGCACATATCATCACACAGTAGACATCCCCAAGCTATGCCTCCCCGAATCGATGCAATACCATATTAGAAACCACCATTAAATTGAGATATGATACTCCATATCGATCCATAAAGGATAATTGTAACCAGGTTAAATGCTCTGATGCTTCATTCAACAACAATAAACAATACGGAAAACTGTGAGAATCTTATTCCATATTCCCCTTACCACGAGTATAGACTATTTTTATGTCATAATCCTAGAGGAACCCTATCCATCACATATGAATCATGTTGAGATCCTTCAGAGAGAAGATATGATTTACTCACTTGTGATAAGATTATATGATAAACTGCTCGCCCACTAAGTAGTTTCACCACATCATCATTGAAAATACTAATACTACTATCTCAATATCATGGTTCACATAGTTATACTAACGTGGTCTCAGCAAAATTTAACCATAGGTACTTATTGTTTACCTCAACATCAAAAAAAAAACCTTCCAGGTTCAAGATGCATCGTAGAACACAATATACTCGAAGCATGCATCCAGAAATCTCAAGATAGGAGCACTCATTAATATCTTCCTCATCTGTTGGATTCCATGATTAAAATTTTATTTCCACATAAAAGGCATTAAATTTCTTGTCAGTGCTGTCATGGTTGTTGGTATTAGGGAAAAAAATGGTATGAATCTCTAATAATAGATATCAAACACAAGGATGATCTTCACCTCCATTATGTTTTTAGGGGGTTCTCATGATAACATTACATCAAACATTACCGATCCCAATAAACAACAATTTTATGAGGTAAAATGACACATAATGTGCACATCCTGAATCTAGAACCAGGGCATCAAGATATTTTTTTAAATATGGTGCTCTTGGAGTATGTTTAGAACTATCATCAAGTGTCTGGTTTGTAACTTCTCAAAAGTCAATTGCATAAGTATATTATCGATTAATACTACCCCAAGATGGCCTATGTAAGGTTTAATGGTTTCGTACATGAGTCCCATGAAAACAGTTGGGGAATTTATCATGCTAATGAGAATATAAAATTACTCATAGTGACCATAGGGACATCTAAATTCCATTTTCAGTATAAAAACAACATGTACTTGCATATGGTTATAACTTAATCTAGTTTCAACCTTAGAGAACCACCATTAAACTATCAACTGATGAAAGAGTCCATAGATCCTTGGTAGTGGATATTTTTTCTTCAAAGTCACCTAATACATTTCTTGTTATATCAAATATAACCCAAATCTCCCATCATCTAATTTGAAAAAAAAAACAGGGCTTACCATGGGGAAACACGGGGTCTCATGAATACATTCATATGAATGTAATGGAGACGTACAATAAATTCAATATGATTTGTGAGATCCATTCGATCTGATGTAATGTATATATTTCAAATCATATGGTGTTGATCAATGAAAATTTATATAGCTCAGTGGTGAGGTAAACATGGAACATCATCATGTAAGATGTGATCCTACTCTGCCAGCACTGCAGGAAACTAGATATTCATGATATCCCCTACACAAAGAGCCATGATATCCAAAATATGTGTAATCAGTTACACCCCATATTAATGATTCCATCCAATACATCATGGGTTTCCTTTTCACTGATAAAAGATATATTGGTAATTTCATTAAAGACACATAACATTGTTCACCTAAAATAGTCTATCAAAGAATGGAATATGGATAACTAGTCCATAAAAAATTGACAGCATATGTCCATGAATGTGGGACCCCTAGATCACAACCAAGACTATCACCTATTATAGTATGGTCACATTGTTTTCTTATGTGTGTAATCATAGATTATTCTCCAGTATGTGTCTCCAAGCATAAGGGTTTATTCAGGGGTTCAAACAGAATATCTAATTCAATAAAAAGATATGTGATGAGTGTTTAATGATTGAAACTTATTTATTTCATTACATAATATAATATAGATTATAAATAGAGTGTACCTAAAATCATTCGTGGATCCCCTGTTTGGTTTGCTTCGACTGCCTGCAGCTGTACCCACCCCTGTCGTCTAGTTCCTTGAGCCTAGGGTGGTCCAAATTTGGGTTGTGGTGGTAACATGTAAAAATGTATACCACCTCCCAGTAATCCCCTAGATGCTCTTCCTCATCCACCAACATGTTGACCTTTCTTATCCTACCACTGTATCTACCTCGGTGGCCCATCTATGGTTTTTATGTTAATTGTACGGCGGGTCAGACAATCTTAGGTGAGATGTCCCATACAATCACATATGTATAATAAAATTTATATTATTTTAATATACCAAACCAATGATCAATGTACAATAGATCCTTTGTCTTGGTAAATCCTTTTTAAATGTATCTGACGTTCAAATTGATGAGAATGATGTTGGCTACCTATAGTCCCGGATTCTACCCCTCTTTTCCCACTTCTGAAAACTATCAGTTGTATCCTCTCATCCATGAAATCTCAACCAAAAAATATTTATCTAGAACCACAAGATAGGTAGGGATGATCCTTTGGAAAATTATGCTTCGGATGTCCCTATGCATACATCGGTTAAATGTCTCATCCCTAAAAAATGATTTCAGTCAATATACATTGAGTAATTTGAGATATTAGTAAACCTTGAGGAATAGTCGGCTACTATCATGTTTCCCTTCTTGAGCTATATAATCTATTGGGTATGTACAACACTTATAATCGAAAGTGGGAAATATTCAATGAATTGATACTCTAAATTAGTCCCAATTTTATTTTCTCATATGATGCCATGGTAATGAAACACCACCATCTCCCTAAGGATCCCTAATGATGGATCACTTATAGGACCCCCATCTGATCACTTGTTGTTCTGGATTGATAAAAAAATCAAGTTACCACATCAATACATTTATTATCTTTCAATGTGTTGGGATAACCTTCGATCATGAGGGGTATCTACTTGTGTAACTCATGAATTGTGCCAAATATAAGAACATCATCCTCCATCACAATGGGTACCACATGATTCCTTATAGGTGGGAAGGTTGGTGCACCACATGGATGGATCTTCATAGGAAATGGTCTATATATTGAACCCTCATCACTGACTATATAATACTACTGACCATCCTAAAGAATACATTACAGTCTCTACCGTATTGAAATCCTGAATGTTAACAAGATGCACCATGATCAATGACTATATATAGAGTATTGAATCAAGAAGGACACGATAGACAAAACTCATTACAATATGAAGTGTTTACCAATTCTTTTCCTAGAAGAAATGTTCTCATGTACTGAATAGAAAGTCACTTTATCACTCTCCTAGTGTATAGGTATTTCAGCCTCCATACTAACACTATATTAATAGACCTCAATGATTAACAAGAAACACCTACCACTAATGCCCCTAACAAGTCTCATAGACTCTCTTCCCTAATGTAGAACTGACCATCCATTGATTAGACTATGTCACAACATGTTCAAGTGGGACTTTTGTTGCGACTCCCCAATCCCACCACCACTATGCTAGGGGATAGTGGCAAGCACTGAGTAGGAATATCATTAACATGGGAGAAATTTTCTATTTAATTGTACAAACACACGTATATCCAATCCCTCAAAATTGAAGAAATTTAAAAACAACTAAACAACCAATGAATGTGCACGTCAATATCACTAAACTAATGTTTGACATGAATAGAGATATTAAATTAAATACAGCCAAATAAAATCACACAACAAGTAATCTAAAACACAAGTCAACCCTGAATGTAATGGTACTGAAACGACTATCTGAAATCCACTTGAACACAACTCAGTCCATCTTTTATCACTTTTCACCATCTAGTCTTGTTCATCCCGAGACTCAATCAAAAGGCCAATAGTATTCACAAGACTCGAAACATGCCTACAAATCACATGTAGTTGTGAGTATAACAATACACATTAAGACACCCTAAAACAAAAAATAAGAAAAAATGAAAAAATAGTCAGCTCTACAAAGGTATATGTCTACAATAATTTTGACACGAATATCCATATATAATCATCAATGTGATATAGTCTAGTGGGAAGCCAGAAACATAGTATATCAAACCTAGGATTCTATCTAGATGATTTCCTGATGTAGTTATCTAGGAAAATAGAGTCATGAGTTAGATTATAATGATGATTTTCCAAGATGTAATAATCATTATGTCTCATCATGAGAGAGAATACAAGATGATAGACCTAAAGAGAATATGATAGATAGATGATGATAACAACTATACCCATGTGGTGATACCAACAACAAAGTCTAGATTTACCCTAATAAGAATAATACTAGTTCTTGGGAAGTGATGGTCATGTCGTTACCTGAAACTACACCTCAGAAATTTAGAGGAATAAAGGATCTCCCTTAGTTCCACATAGAGGGATTCAAATGACTACATTCAGGAAATCTTGTAGACGGGTTCATTTTTCTCAGAGTAGGAAATGATACGGCACCAAAATATATATAAAGGATAAAGAAAATAGACCATAACAAAACCTATCCAATATAACATTGATATGATTTCTAGGACATTTCAAAAAGATTCCTCTTTGTGTAGTAGTGGTCACACACAATGTAGAATGACCCCAAGTTCTTCCTAGGTAAATGGGGCATGCCATCAAACTATGTCCATGTACAATAAGAGTAACAATGTGTAGAGGGGTCACAATCGGTGTTTGTGTGTCCATGATCATGCCCTTTTACTTCAGACATCTTCCAGAACATGACATCAAACCATGTAATAGTGACCATGTACTAGTACACATGGTATCCTTTGTATATTAGACAGTAGGTTTCATGTGATAGAGTACACACCGTGTTTGAAAATCGTTTACTCCAAGATGTTTTTATATACTCTATGAAGATCTTGTTGATTATAAATGGATAGAACTCATTCCATGTGATATGGTTACATGTTGTTTGATGTTTATCATCACATATTTTACCTTGTGACCGCTTAGGGTCACCAGACACTGTGGAATCGTAGTTTACTTGCAGTGTGGTTTACTACTTACCATAACTGCATGAGCTTGTCCCACACATATTTTTCACATCCATCTTTAAATCATGTGATTTTATAACCCTGAAATTGAATATCCAATATCATAAAATCCATCAAAGTATTTAATAATGAATCCAATCTCCTTATATTTTCAAAATATGTATTAAATTATTGTTCTATTTTGTTCAGTGAAGAATTTAGAAGTACATAATTTTGGATATACTTCGTCATTTAAATCACTCTATCTCCATTATCAAACCACTAGAATGTCATGCCAATCTAGTGTCATTATTAATATATAATTGGTCTAATAAATTAGAGTTTAACAATCCATTGATCTGGATTAGTTGATCTTTGTTCCAAATGAAGAATGCCAACAAAAAATGATGAATGTGGGGAAAAAATAACAAACCAAACAAGAGAAACACAACACCATTTGATGTTTTTGGACTATATCAATTTCAAGTAGAATGATAATATATTAATTATTAATCATGGATATTATTATTTGGATAAACCTGAATACAAACCCAGCCCACATTATGCATAATCCCTTAATCAAAACATTAATCATTTCATTCACATTAATAATAAAAATAAATAACGAGGAAGAGATGTAAATAAAACAAATGTCAACCCTCTATTCAATTCGATCACTAGTGAAAAATGATCCATTGTAATTATAATTGGACATACTTATCAAATCAGAGTTTCATTGATCACCAGTGTGTCATTGATCTCCATAGTGGATTCTATAAGGATTTATCTCTCTCACTCTCTCCAATAACTCTCCAGAGGTTCCAGGGTTATGCATCTAACCCTGTAATTTTGAAATAAAATCGATTTTAAAATATAATTAGTCGCTACACAAAACATTTGAAATAAAATTATTTTATTCAAATTATTTTATTCAATTATACACATGCACTAATTTTACCATAACGGAACCACGCTGAAAATTTTCATTTTGCATCGAGTGAGAAATTCTCTTTTTATGCTCAACGGTACCCTTATTTTTATTATCTGGGAATATGTATATAATTTATTCTACTTTTTTTAAGAATACTACACATGTGTTTTATTAAATATAATTGATATAATTAAATCATTTGTGTAGGGAAATCATGGCCTTGTATTTTTACAACGTTTCAGTTCCTCAAATTAAAAATAATCCCTCTAATATCTCAATATAATATATAGTAAATATGAGTTATTATAGGTGGCTATATGATTTATTTGTATAAAAAAACATTGGATAAACATCAGATCGGTACAAAATTCACATTCAAAATAAAGCACTAAAATATTCAAGATTCATATAAATTGTATGAAGGTTATGTCTTCATATAATCTAATATTAATGAAATATTCTATCATGGATAATGTTATTTGATATATTTTTATTTCCATGAAATATAGTATATGTTTGGGAATCCCATAGATTTGATCGTAGATTTGATCTATATGTTGAATTCATAATCTCTATAAGGATTGAGGCGATTTCATGAATAATTTAATTTTTTATAGATAATGAATGTATTTATTGTGAACTTGAATAGAAGTCATTTTAGATGTATTATTTTAAGAAAATGATATTTTTTTTAACCAAAAATATTTTAATATTTAATAATATTGGGTTTTTTAATTATTGTTATGAAAATATATATTTCACTATTTGTAGTATATTATTTTACTATATTTTTAACGAGAATAAATTTTTTTTATCACCTTGATAATTTTTTTCAAAATCAATCATTTTTATTGAAAATTGTTTGACGTAATTTATGTAGATTTTTAGAAGAAAAATGAATATTTTTTTCTAATATCCATTTCACCATGATGGAGATGGAATATATGTAATTAAAATTAAATATTTGAATAATTATTTTTGAAAATGCATGTAGTTTTTAGGAATTATTTCATATATGTTAATTAGAATATTAAATAAAGAGATGTGTTTCTATTTTATAGAAACTTTTTTTCAATGAATCTAATATTTATGATATATTATAAGATTACATATGCCAATTATTTTGAAATAATTTATTCACAAAATGAATAGAGTGTCCAACCATGTGATAATATTTCTACAGATAGTTATGAATGAACTCAACATGAGTGATTTTTTATTTATAATAGAGGAGAGACACTTAATCTATAAATATTTCTTTATTTATACATATAATTCCCACGTAGGCTAAAGCGTATTAAAAATATGTGAAAACTATTTAAAAAATAATGTGTTGCACAATTTTCATTCTGGAATTTTACATTTGAAGAAGATATAAGATCACCCAACATATACATTAGTCAATAACTATAACAAATGAGCGGACTAAATCATTATAAAAAGAAGAACAATATTATCTTATTGTAGTGTGATGAAGAAGGAATCAAGTGTCGCCTGGTAAAATTTATTTTCAATTGTTGAATGAAAAATAAGATGGATTCCATACATTAACGAATTAATTTTATATTATCCTTTTATATAACATCAAAACATTTCATTTAATGCTGAAAATATGTTTGAAATATTTTGTAACAATATACATATCATCTCTTAATACTATTGTGTTGAAAATACACACTCATACAAGATGATGTGTTAAGTTATCATAAAAAGTTATGGATTTATTAGTCACCTATGACTATCCATAAGGCTTATAAAAATTAGTATCATGAGGTGTCAACTACATTCACGTAATTTAGGAGGCCCTTGGATAAATGAAATTTCTTCTTAAAGTCACCAATCAGGCAAAGAAAGTGTTAGTGGGGTCTATTATCAGCATTTTTTTGTCTCATAACAATATATATCATCATGTAATATTTTATCAATTATTTGTATTCCCCTATTTATTCTTATACAACATTAAGAAGGGATCACATTAATTTTAGAGGATTTTTTAATTTTTCCTGAATGTTTTTAAAAATGGTGTAATTCTGACACCTTATTATGCCTTCTTCATTTTGTTTCCAAGAAAATAGTTTGACTAAATGTTTGACCTATGATGGATAAATTTTTATTTCTAAATATATTAAAAGATATATATATGTTTATAGCAACTAAAAAATGATGTATCAAATTTTTTCACGGGGAAGTTTTTTATGACTTCATCTGGTAATAACATGTTATAGATAATGATATTGATGAAGGTAAATTTCAATTTTCAATCAGTCATAATTTATGTCATTGATTTATTTTCCTTATTTCAATAGTGTTAATTATATTAATTAAAAATTAAATATTATTATTAAAATGATTAATCATGAATTATTATTTTGGATTAATGTATCGAAGAATTATAACATTTCGAGATAATTACCAGAGTGGGTTAATATTTTTCTACAGAATAATTATGAAAAAAATTCAATAGATATGAATTCTATATATTGGGGATTAATTGATCGAAAATTTAATCATGTTTCTCTGTCTTCCATGAAAAATGATATTTGTGGAACAATTGTAGTTTCTATTAATGGAGCAGATAATGATCAAAATCTTTGGTGTATTAATATTTTTCAAAATAAGATACATTCAGGATGATGTAATATGAAATAATCACCCATATGAATGTATTATTGACAGAAATTTTCAATGATATGGATACCTTGTTATATACCATTATAGATAAAAATAATTTGTTAAAGGTAGGATTATTTTATCCTTCTAGTTTCAATGTATTTTTTAATACATCATCAAATTTTTTATATAATGATAATGGGACTGATAAGAACCCCAATGTTTTATGTAGATGGGATGTATGAAAAAACTAAGAATCCTATTTTTATAAAAAACATATCATTTCATTCAATGTGGTGATCGATGATTTTTTTATTTCATATTTTATTATATAAAATTATGTGTTCAGCTATCAGATCAAATCAAAAAATTCAGAATCCTATATAATAGGATAAATTTCAAATTAAAGATGAATAATGGGAAGGAAGTCAGATGATATGAATGTGAGGAGAAATATAATTTATGAAATGGAATCCCTTTTCATAATGATTAATATTGTTAAGAATAATAATTAAATGTCAAGATAGAGAAAAATACAAATTGGAGTGCATTAGATTATTCATGCAATGAATGTACTCTAAAAAAAATGGTTGATTATAAATAAAAAATGTAAAACCATTTGTTATTACTCATACTAATTAGGTATAATTATCATTTCTCCAATTATATAATTCTATATTAATTTCATATAATGAAAACTGAAAAATTAAAACGATCACATTAATGAATATAAATAATGAATATATTTTAAGATTCAATATAAATTTGATTCATTAAATTCAATGAATTGAAAACTAAAAAATTAAAACGATCACATTTCATCTAAAAATAGAGTCTGAAAAAAACTTATAGTGGATAAGATCTAATTCATCAAAAATTATTCAACATTAAATATAAAAAATTTGAAGGTCTATTTACTTAGCATGATTCATTAAAATAATCTTCTAGTATGATTATAAAGGGATATAATTCTATGAATAAAATTATTGATAATGATACTCATAATAATGGAAGGATGTGTATTATTAGGAATGGAAGAATTCCTTTATAATATTGTTATTATATTGATAATGATTAAAAAAAATATATACTATTAACTTTTTTTGGGGAATCATTAAACAATTTTTAATGAATAATTATCTTTGAAACACCAAATTTGTGGGAATTAATAATATTAATTATTCAAATTATTTTCACCAATATAAATTTTGAATATCATACCATAATAAAAAATTTGGTTATACATGTATTGTATTCCTCACACAACTATACCGGTAATAAAATAAGAACAAAAAAACACATTTATGAAATATTTTAAAGGGATTATCTAGTGGATATAATTTTTATATAATGAAATTTATTCTGTTAATTATATGGAAAATTTCCATATTTTTACAAAAAATGAAAATCATTACTGTATTTTTTATTTTGAAAATTTTATAATTATTTAATTAGAAATCTAAGAAGTATATCATTCGATATTTTATATTATATATAAATTAGGTAATTCTATTGTTTTTGGGGGATGTGATTTTAAATATTATATCTTTTCCATATGTATTATATTATTTTAAACACTTGAATCATTTTTCCACATATTTATTATATGAGAAACATTTATTCACGGAATTTGTTAATTATCGTCATGAATTTTTTTATGAATTTAGGTGGATATTTGTTAATAAAATAAAATTCTTTTTACTTATAATAATTTTTTCAATTCATATTTTTAATATTTATTTTCTGTTCAAAAATAATTTATTCAAAATTATAGGAATATATTTTTTTGGCAGAAAAATTCCATGCCTTAGAATAATTCTATAAAGGTAATGAAAATAATTATAAATTAGAATGCATCACATAGTTCTTTTGAGAAGACCACTTGAATCATGACCACCGCAATGCCACCTAGAAGGAATCTGTTACCACCGCTAATGTATTGAAAAAATCCTTCACGAGTAAAAGGAAGTTGACCGGAGCCTCCGTGACCTATGAAAAAACAGTGATAGAGGCCTTCATGATTTTGAGGAACTTGAATGGAGCCCATGCGACTACTATAAAGGCATGGAAGGATACTGCAGGTTTTCCAAGAAACATGAACGATATGACTACGAATGTGAAACTTTATTGTCTTCACAGCATGTCCTAATAGAATTGTGATGCCCCATTCCTATAAATACTTTCCCACCTGCACACAAAAGGATCAAGTCCCTAAACATTCTCCTTTCACTCTCTCAGTTTGCGAAGAATCCATTTCCCTTCAATCCATCGAGAAAATTATCCATCTGATGTATTTCATCTTTGAAAATTCACTTTTTTCACCAATTTTCATCCACTTCAAGTGCAGATGCACATCATGATGTCTTTGGTCATAAAAAATGAAAGGTAACCCTTTATTTAAATAGAACATCATGAAGCACTCAGTCTTCAGGAAGAACCCTATATGTACATGTATACTCCATGCCTAGGTAGAGTTACAATGTTTCATGAAGTACCCTTTATTTATGAATCCTATTCACTTCGTGAAGCACCAAAGCTTCATGATGCCCATCTCTATGAGGGCTTCTTCTTCATGAACCCTTCTTTCGTGCAGCCCTTTAGGAATGTATGTAGTGATTTCATGGTCCCCCCGAGTGGTTCTTCGTGTTATGATTCTATACGTCATGCTACATTCTAGATACATGATATTGACTATCACTTCTTCGTATAGCCACACTAATGTGGGACCATTAAAGGATCACTCCACAACCCCATTATACCATGAAATTGCCGGTTCCATTCCTTAACCAAGGGTTATCATATGCCAATTAGGTAATTCATTAGGGGGAGGAGTGAATACTCATCATCCTATTTGATGGACATTAAACATCCAAGAACCATCATCATCAAGTAATGATGTTAAAATATGATCACCATTTGTGCTGCCAGCCCAGGATGGGTCGATGAAGGATGTGCAGCAGTGCCCTCTCACTATCTCTATCGCATTTTTCATTCTTTCGATGTGAACTTTTGGAGGCCCATATGTAAGCCCCGATCCACCTTGATAGGGTGCTATATGTTTGGTGGACATATCCTCCTTGTACATATAGACACCCTTCCCTCTCAGGACGTTTTTCTTCATATACCAATTTCTAATAATCTTCTTCAATGACCTCTAACCATGCATAAGCCAATATTTCCACATTCGGATGCTAGCCTTGCATATTCCCCACAATACATCTTTTTGATACACCATCGGTAATAAAATCATTAAGTAAATTGAAGCTTATTGTTTGTCACAAAGAGCATGGCCCACAAGGTATTAGAGTAAGCATCAACCATGAAATCCACGTTGGACCTCTATCCATGTGTAGGCCACATTCCCCACCATACAAATCTACATGGACATTGATCTCTATCATCCATGCTAGTTACATATGAAACCACTCTAAGGATCGAGCCCCTCATTCCCTATTATCCCTCTATCCTGACAATTTCACGCTGGTTCAGACTTCATCCCACATGACATTAAACAATATTCCCCACCCTGACCTCAGTTGTTTTTTATCCCTTTAGGGTACATGGATTTATTCTTCAAGTTTAAACCCCAAAAAGGTTAAACTATGGTGCTCCATCATTGGGTTGTACTATCCTAATGTAATATCTTCCCTCTATGGGACTCATCACCCAGAATCACCTCCTATAGGTGTTTTTATCCACTCATACGTAGCGTTTTCATTTATGTACATGCCAACAACAAGTTCCAGATTCTGGGGTATCTCACCATGTTTAATCTGTGCACCAAATACATACTCATCCAACCAAGAAGGTCTCTTTTACAGTGGGCTGATAACCATGCATCAACCAAATCATGCCTCCGTGTTACTGTCCATTGTGAACACCCTGATTTAATGCCCAACCTCTGATCTATATGGAAATTGATATTTCCCCATTGTGTGGAATGTAAAAATGATTCCTTTTTTAGGTTCATTACCATTCTAGTGTCCCATTTTGGTCTCTCTCTCTCAATCTTTTGTGTCTATGTAGGATCATATCTTATCTTGTTGGTTCCATTTCCTATAGTCCCCCATCCATCCATCCATTTTCACGAGACACCACCTTAGGTGACTCATCACCCCAATTCCATAAATATGTGGATGTGTTTTCCCCTATACAAGGATATTTGTGTAGGCTCATTAAGGTTAAATACCAGTGCCATCACCTTCACATTGGATTTTAATTCCATCCCCATTCCATCCATCATTCGACAGTTTCTCCATAACCATTCTCATTTGCACCAATATGCCACATCCTGGTGCTATAACACTATCCTATTTGTGTATCTAACCTAGTGTAATCCCCATTTAATTCATCTCTCAATTTAAAACCCGCGATTCTAACCATAAATAAATCCCAAATTGCGTCCATGTTGTCTTCCATTTTGTACACCCTAATCTCATGACTCACTCTCTCATACAACGTGGGGTTTTATCACTATATTTGAAACAGGGTATATAGGAATCATCGTTTAGGATTAATCACTACCAATGGTATACCATGTTGACCCTTTGTGTGTACCCATCCTCCTCTCTAATCCATCATTTTTGGTCTCCAAATAATTCTTTATGGTGTCAAACATTCTCCAATGTTGGATACCACATCCTAGGTTCGTCCTTATTGGGCTTTCTGATCCACCCATATAGTAATCATTCTAGGTGATCTATCATAGTGACACAACCATCTAGTCTTATTTAATAATTTTTATGATTAGTGTTATCCATCTATAGTAGACTTTAAATTACAAGAATATCCCGTGTTAAACATTGTAAGTTGAGGAAAACCTTAGAGACATTCGTTCAGTAGAAAATCCCTCTCATTTGACATGGGATGAATTGGGATTCCTCTCCATCGAGAATCCCTATGATATGGGAAAATATATATGTTACATTTTACTAGAACCCATACACAATAGTGATTCGCAATGTGACTACTAGCATGAGGAAAGGTCGCAACCTTGAACTGACCCCTTGGGAATGTTATGAAAGGAAATAACATAATAAACCAGTGTCAATAATGATATGGAACTAAGAAGAGTTTCACGAACAACTTCATAATATTAATGGGGGACTCAATAAAGAAGATGTGTTCGATGAGGTATCCACGGAAGGAGGAATCGACATCCCATTATTCTATTTCGATCTTGGAAAAAACCTCTCTCATGAAGGTTATGGATGCCACCTACCTTTGGAATGTGTGAATGTGAGGATAAGTTTTGTAGGTGGAATAAACAAATGAGCATGTTACTAGATCCTACTATCTAGTTCCATGTCCAAAAATGAAAATACTTGTCATGGATTGAATCTCACTAGGATTTGGGGTAGTTAATCGTTGGGAATCCTATTCTGAGATGTTGTCTATGCGGATCATTTTCTCCAACCAAGGATTCCTGAATGATGATGGTACACTTGGAATCACATTCCTAGTATCTGTATTGATGGTTGAATCTTCCTGCATTTTAGGACCCAAGCTATAGCAGTTTGAAACCGATCACCTCTCACCCAAAGTTACTAAGGTAGGAGAAATGAAAATGCATAAATCATGCATGGCTCCACCATTTTTTTGACGACTCGTACTACCAAAGCTACTGGGAACCAATTCTCATATCATCCCATGGAATAATTCAATGGAAGGTGACCGATACCCATTTTCAAAATTACGATATATAGGGTGTCGTCCCGACGAGGGATATGAATTGTCATGATTTTGTGGAATATGTACCCCATCGACACCTCTTCCAGAAGGGTCACACAGGGAGACACTAATACCTAGTCTAATCATCAATCATTTTAGGAACCTCTCTATATAATTATATAATGACATAATCCATTTTTTATATGATTTTAGGGACTTCCTAGTCCTCTCGGGAATGACAGGAGCAATGGAGCCACCAAGAAGGGATCCAACACGGCCATGTAACTGCCGTTAGCCAGTCCAGCATACTAAGGAACATGTGGTCCAAACACATTTATAGTAGGCCCTAGCATGGTTTACCATATTACAACATTGGGTGCATGATCAAGAGGATTACTATTAGGGTGAATAATCATCTACAACTTCATTGTCCCTATCTCCTTTTTATGTGTGATATCACCTCTCTATTACTACAGAATATGGGATTTTTTGTTCCAAGTCAGGGTAGAGGCATCACGAACCACCTAGGTAGGCTGGGTTGACTACCCAAGTCATTGATTCAAGTCGTAATTATCACATTTTGATCCATGAATTTAAAATTCAGTATGGAGGTCTTCCACATTCAATTTTTTTCAATTTCGAGGTCCTCTCCACTCAATAATTTAACATGGATCTCCTCTCATTTCCCCAATTACAAGTCACAATGAAAGTCCTCCTCATGTTATGGATCCTTGGTATGGAGTTTTCTCCATATTTTAGGTCATCAATGAGAAGGCCCCCCTCTGATCATCACCAGATCATGGAGGGGCCTTCCCCATGGTTGAATTAACCAGAGGGAGAGTAATCATATACCAATCATCCATTAGTGAGTTATTCCTCCTTGTGTTCCTTCATATATTTTCTGGGTGTTCCCCACACCCCAGATCAGCCAAGATGATGTACTAACCACTCCATTATCATCTCGTACGGTGGTCCTCCCATGTTGGAAATGTACATGGTTCTTATGAACCATCTAGGAGTAGGAGGGTGGTCATACCCCCCAAGGGAAGATCATTGATAAACCTTATAGTATGGTGAAACATCGACTTTTCATGATCTGATGTAGATTACTACCTACTGATGAAATTCTCACCCCAATCAACAATATCAATGTTTGGGGTAGGAACAATGAATATCAATATTTTCCTCCAAGAATGTGACATGCACTAGATCCATAAATACCTCTGCATATACATATAGGAGGTGGAGGGTGTGGCTCATTTCTAGGGTGGTTTGGTATAGTAATCATTGTAATCACTATGATCATTCATTACATCAATATGAGATCAAGGACCATTTTAAATGGGAATGGTCAATAATGAGAACTAGCCTAATCCACGGCCTATAAAAACCCCATATATAGGAGGCAGTGGTCCGCACCCTATCCCATATGGATATGGTGATAGAGTTAGTGCAATCCCTCGAGGACAAACCAAGATATAGTGGTTTATAAGCTAATATATTATACTCTCCACCATCTAGTAAACAATAATAATGGTCAAAATTAATGAATTTTCCAGTCTATCAACATCCCCCGGTTGAAAAATGGGGAAACCTATGGAAATATCCTAACTATGAGATAAGATGTATATGGGACATACCTCTTAGTAGGCCATCCGACTGAGATGTTCTGTCAGATTTCAACTACATGATTCAATATTACTGATTCTCTCACACATGAAGGGGTTGTGTGATTATATAGACCCTTTGGGATGACAAATTTGTATCCTTTTCATAAATGGTTAGCTTACCCTAAAATTTGGGATCAATACGACAACATTGACCAGCAACATTGCTGAGCAGATTTGGAAACACTACATATTGTTCATCACACTACATCGCACAATTATCATTATAACTTCAATCAATGTTGAGTTCATAAAATTATTGTTATCTTCATAGTTATTAAGTAGGCTTCCCAACATATCCCGATTAGTGGATGGGGGCATTATTCTACCCTATATTTCAGTCATATCCTATGACAACATGGTTGACCTAGTTATATCCGGGATATGACATCTATCATCGTCATAGAATACATGGTCATTAATGTGATATTATTGGATGTGGGGAATTGAAACAAGGACTGGGGAAGATTAATATAATGTTCCGATTCTGGTAGCCACTAGTGGTGCCCCATACCCGGTTGGTCCCATATCCTAAAGTGCATTTCCCCTAACGCCAGAGACTGCCGACATGAAGCAAGGGACTTGGGTGTGATAGTGGCGAAACTGTTCCCTCATTATTAGAGTAATGCAGAGGAGGAGAAACAGATAACAATAGCAGAAGCAGTAATAATATTTTCAAACTAAAAGAATAGTGGAAGTCTGAAATAATAAACATCTAGAGCATATATATAAAAATGATGCATGGTACAAATTCCTAGGAAATCATCCAAACACCTCACAATGCTTGAATACAGTACTAAACCAATGTACAAAAAAAGTAGACTCCTCAACATCACAAGCCTCATCATGGTCTCATTCTATCCATATCCTCAGTAATCAAGTACCTGATGTAACAGGGTGCTTGCCCTTACCTATACATGTAGAAATATAATCTGTTTGGGCCCAAAAGCATGGCCCAAATAGCATGTGATACTAAATACCAGTAGGAAATCACCACAAGATCTATTCCTAATAGGCAATGAATATATGGCTATAAATAAATAACAGGAAGAAGTAAAAAAGGAATTACTCAAAAGTAACAAATCCAAAATTTCATTGCATTTAATTTCATATGTCAAGTAAGAGCAATCCAAAGTAGGTAAAAACTAATAGGTAACCCTCAGGGATGTACTCACAGCCCATACACTTTTGTCTTACCTAATAACACAAGCATGAAACTAAATACATAAGGTATCCTTCTGTGAATTACACACAACCTATCCCCTATAGTCATACCTTGTAACAAAATAATGTATATAAACACAAACAGTAACCCTCGGGGACGTACTCCCAACCTATCCCCTCTAGTCCTACCTAGCAACACAAGCTAGAAGATAAACCCAAAAGGTAACCCTATGGAAAGTATTCACATCCTATCCCCTCTGGTCCTACCTAGAAACTCAAGAAAACAGATAATACAATAGGTAACCCTTTAGGATGTACTCACATCCTATCCCCTTTGGTCCCACCTAGCAACAGAAGCAACCATCTGGGCAGTACACTAAATCTAACCACTATGGTTCAACTTTAAAATAGAATCTCTCAAGAAGCACACACCGTTAATTCCTCTTATAGTATCAAATAGAAAACTAAATGTTCTCTGGGGAAGCACTTATTCCCCATTTCCCCTATAGCCTTTGTCGTAGAACTACAAACACTATGAGGAATAACTTATTTCAATTCCTCTTCTGGTCCAACATTGTAAGAAAAAACAGACACTCTAGAGAAGCCCTTCTATCCATTCTCCCTATCGTCTACTATACTAGCATATCACAACCCTGTGTATGACAAGAAAGAATTTCAGAACATGTTGGTCAGTGTAAACCTCAAGAACTACTTGTCTAAATAGTCTAAAACATAACAAACTGTCAGAACAACAGTCACACCATCAAACAATACTTGGCATGGGAAAATAAACAGCAGCCTAACATGAAAAATAGAGCAAATGGTCAAAACAAGCAATATACATGGAAAAAACATCCATTGGATAGAAATTCTCCAACTTGACATTAAATTAGCCTCTATTCAAGAAAACATGCATAACAGGCAATTTTCAGGGCTAAAACATAGAACACGCAATACCCCATTCAAGTGTATTAGAACAATTTGCACATATAATTAAATTAATTTCAACAGAAATGCACCAAACACCTACCTCGGTGTTGGGAGATCTCTATACGTGAGACTCGTGCCTTGAATAACCCATGAACATAGTAGATATTCAAAAATGTACAAAACGTTCAATCGAGGATAACATGGGAAAGATGAGGAATCATGAATTGATGATATAGACGAAGGAAGGTCCTAGAAATGTGATTCATACGTATTCAATGGTGGTATAATCAGTGGTCAGATGCCTAGTTGGGGGCTCGGAGGAAGATCATGGTCATGTGGGAGCTCTTAGAAAAACTTGGTAGAGAAGAAGGCCTTTCTGGAAATTAGACATGACCTTGGTACATTTAATGAAGAAAAATACACAGTGTGTTCTTTGGAAGTTCATGACATGTACATTCCATTTTTATAATCCACATTAGGAGACGTACAGGTCATCCCCACATGGTCATGTGTGTGGAAATTACATTTCCATCACACATCTTCATGCGGCTACCGAGTACTTGGCGTGTACTCATAAAGTGCACACCGTGTACTTCAAAAAAAATTGAAGGTAATCTAAATTTTCTAAAACATGTCCAGAAAATAAAAACATACCTGAAAAGATGATTCGGGTTCTTACAAACATCCCATATTAAATACATTCATCCCTGAATTTCCCTATGAAGGAAGCGTATAAGAAAAACCCCCTATCAGTTATGACCACTGTGATCGCACGCCCGCCTTCCTCGCCCATGTCTCGTATTATACTCGTTCGTTCTGCCATAGCACTCATACCAGAGGAACTGACCAACCATGTATAACCTTCATACTTCAAATGAAAATCCAGATAGGATTCTCTTCTAAAGATGCATCCACTTCATACTCAACCTCCTTGGGTTGGAAGACTTGAGATGGGTCTGCGAAGTAACATCGAAGATGAGAAACATGAATGAAGTCGTGAATAGACTGGTACATCAGAGGTTACTACAGCAGATAGGCAACTAGAACAACTCTCTCTAACAACTCAAATGCCTCGATGTACTTTAGAAAAAGCATACCATGTCTCATAGTCCTTCTGTGTCCCAACCAGTGTGTGACACGTAGGAAAACCTAATCCCCGACCTCGAACTATAGAGGTCATCTCTTCTGATTGACATAAGACCTTTGTCGAGATTATGTTGTAGCCATCCTCTTCCGAATCAACTCTATCTACTCTGTGGTCTCCTAAATAAGAGGGGGACCCAGCACAGCTACCTGTCCTGCATCCATCCAACATAAAGGTTATCGGCATGGCCTACCATACAAAGTCTCATAAGGTGAAATCTGAATAGTCTCTTGATAACATTTATTATAAGAAAAGTCTACAAGATTTATATGATTCTCCCAAGAACCTTCAAAATTTTAGATGCATTCCTGCATCATGTCCACAAGCACCTAAATTGTACATTAGGAATGTCCATCTATCTGGGAAGGGTATGAAGTTATCAAAATAACCTGTGTAACCAAATATTTCTAAAGCCCCTCCCAGACCAAAGAAGTAAAATGGAAATCCCTATATGAAATGATGGAGAGTGGAACCCCATCTAGACGTACAATCTCTCGGATGTAAAACCATCACAACTCATCAACACTTAAGGTCACCTTGATCAGAAAGAAGTGAGAAACCTTCATGAGTTAGTAAATGAAAATCCAAACTGCATCATTCCATTGAGGTTACCTCAGTAATATTGTCACAAAATCCATTGTGATATCAATCCATTTCCAATCGAGAATGGGTGTCACGAACCAAATCTGTTCGCCGCCCAAACTGGCAACAAACCCAGCCCGTGACATGACCCGAAGGGCGTTCCCTATCCCCACAGGCTGGAACAAGTGCCCGGGTATCATTTATTTAGGTTTGGGAACGATTTACCCGAATATGAAGTCATAAACCATTAAAAACAATCAATAAACTGAGTCTGAAAATTCATACCAAATGATGTTTAAAAAAAAACCAGAACTGAATACACAGGTTTAGAGTCAATACAAAAGGTCCAAAGACACAATGGAACAGAAACAAAATATCCCCATGGACTCCACATGACAAGGGGTCATCACCCCCAAGTCGTCTCCACTACTCCGCCCCAAGGATGCGGACTAACACCCTGAACCGCCATCACCCTTAGCCTTTCCTTTACCTGGGTCAAAAAAAAGGTCTACTTACACCCAAGGGGTTTAAGTAGGGTGTGAGCCTAAGCCCAATAGGATACCACCCTATGATTCCAAGGTGCATGCAATACAAGGTGAAAAAGCAATCAGTTTTAATATGCAATTAAAAGCGGTGAAAAATTCCACAAAATGAAACTTTAAATTGAAAACATTTTTCAGGATAAAACTTTCATAATGTTAACAAATTTAAATAGGAATATTAGATACTGCATTATAATTCCAATGACACCCAAAAACAAGGGAAAATACAAAAATCCACTGAGAATCAAAACCGGGAACACCCCTAGGCACTAGATAGTCTCAGGCCCCATGTACCTCGTACCTCAGTGTAATGTAACCATAGTAAAATCCTTTCTCGTGCACGAGCCACTAGTAGGGAACATACCCATAACCTAGTGGTCCCCAACCATCATCCACATAGTTTACTTAGAGTTGTCTTTATCCAAATGCTAAGTTAAATAGGGACAAAACCCATCTGGTCCACTAGCCGTACTAGTACAAATCCGCCCCACCTAGGTACCCGGGCTTTCCCCTTTGTGCTCAAACAATTTCAGGATTTAACACACAACCATTTTAATGTAAAACACCACTACTGGTCACATACACCAAATACAGTAGCTATCTCATTTTATACCACTTAAAACACACAACAAACTCTTTGAATTTGAATAAATCAATTTCACAAAATCTCATGTAGTTTTGCACACAAAACCCCTTAAGAAACCCACTTATACACGATGTTCACAATTGTAAGTTACCAAAACAGTAAAGGCAGCCCAATAAATATCAATTAAAACAACAAATCAATTTTTGGGCATCCTCATGTTAAGAAAGAAGTGTTCTCTTTGTAAAACCTTCATTTTCACACAAAAGTGGAACCAAAACTTCACTTTCTTTACAAGCACAATTAAAACTCATTATTTGCAGCAATTACCAAAGGGGATAAACATTATAAACAGTATTTTATGCCTTATTACAGATCAATAAAAACAACTAAGTATTTATAGGGCATCCCCAAATAAACAAACAAAACACTTCTTTGGAAAACCCCCAATTTCACACCAAATTGGCATTTTAAATTCAATTGCAATGGAAACATCATTAGAACAAATTTTTGTCGCAATAATAAAATTATATAAATCTGAAAATATGATAAATACAGCATGCTAATACACAAATATTTCATCAACATTGGAATCGCCTACCAAATCAAATGAAACCATTGAATCCTTTGTGCGAAAACACAAACGCACCACCGCCGCACCTCAAGAAGGGTATATCAAACCTAAAAATAGAAAATTGGACCAAGAAAACCCCAGGTTAAAACTTAGGTTCGAACCCCTACCCACTGGTCATTGTTCACTTCAATAAAAATGGAGGAAACCCTAAAAAATAGAATGAAACCCTAATCAATTTGAAAGGGGAAAAGAAATGGACAAACTTACTTGAGAAATCTAGAATGAATCTCCCCAAAACACTAGTATCTGAAATTTAAAACGGCCAAAACTCAGGGGATGGTCTCCCAAGAATTATTAGGTCATTTAGGAATTGGAATGGATGGAAAAGATTAAGAATAGAAGGAGTTATAAAAGGATCAATTTACCTCTCCAAAATCTGGACGATTTCTGAAATCCAGAAAGTTTCGACTATTTTCGCGACTCTCTCGAGCTTCAAATTGTGGGAGGAGGGAATGGGGTCGCGCCTGGGCTTCTTAGGGTTGATAGGGAGGTCGAATCACCGAAAAATCCATTTTAATGAATAAGATATTAATAAATTAATGAAATAATTTAAAACTGGAAAATGGGCCTTCGAGTTGGCCCAATTCTCAAATAAAAACAAAAATCCCCCATGCTTATGGATTATTAAAGGCCCCAAATTTAAATTTGGGGTTAATATATCAGGGGATAACAATTAGGAGTTGAAATGTGTCAAAAATATTAAAAATTAAAAAAGTTATAAATGAAACAAAATTTATTTTTAAATCTGGAATTGGGCTCGCAGTTTGGCCCAATTCATGAAAACTCACCTATTCTCAATAAAACCTTTGGAAACCACCAAAACAAATCATGAGTGGAAAATAAATTTAAAATAACCCTAAAATAGGTTACGTACGTGACAATTCTCCCCACCATGAAAACTTTCCGCCCCGGAAAGTCACAGCAAGGTCAAAGCAACAACCAAACCCAACTGAGAAACCAATAGGTACACCTTTGCCAGGTTTCACCCCCAAAGGTCAAAACACCTCCAGTGATCAATGATGGAAGGAATACCGTCAAAAACCAAACATACACCACTTTCCTGAAAAATAATGTACATCCAGGATTTATCCCAAATGAAAACTCGTCAAATAAAATCTGAACAATACTCAATCAATTTACCCAAAAAACAACATTGAACAAGGTTACACTTCCCTACTATAACTAAACCATTGGAAACTCTCGAATATCAATGTTTACCCAATGAATATGTAGGTAGTTAGATATCTTCGAATGATAATACCTACTTCCCAGACAAGTCCAAAGAAAAAAAATATGAGTTACTCGTATGAAGAGACACAAATGGGCTCCCCACCATAAGAGACAACTTAATTTGTTTTCCCGAGACAGAATCAAGACACTAATAGTGGGAGGCCCAAACATACTCTCTAGTAAAAGGGATATACTTCCATTAAATGTTTATGAAGGAATATTCATGAGAATCATAGTGGGTCTCCCCACCATAAGAAATGACCATCTTAACAGACCAGCGTGGGCTGACACAGAAAGACCCAAAAAGAAATCAAAGATTTAGGAAGGGCACAGGATTAGTCTACATGGTTTGGGAAACTGTGCACTAACTATGAATATAATTCTTTCTACATGGCTTCCTAGCACACGACCACTACTAAACGTGCACAAACTATGTGCTCAACCATGACGAAACCATAGGTTTGAACACTTCCTATCTTTCACACCGAGGATATGAAATTTTACAAGGGTTTAAATGAACCTATGATTTCCCCTGACTACGAGGCAGCTTCTCTCCGAGACCTATGGTTGGAGCTCAAATTATTGAAGCATCTTCGGCCTCGCAGTTAGTCTTCGGAAACCCACTAAATGAGAATTATTCATTCGGTTCCACCAACAACTACACCGCAGTCCCAAATAAGTTTTCTAGACATAACACATTCCAAACTCACTTTACCGTATCCCGATATTTCACTGAAACAAGGGCTGAGAAGATACACACACATCACAACTTGTTTCTTCAGGTGAGAAAAAATAGAAGTAAAGAACACCTACACTCGCATTCCTCTAAAATAGATGATTTTTAAGTTTTTCCAAGGGATACATTTTCCCAACATAACAGGGACTCTCGGAGGATTTCACGACTTTCACCTATATGGTCAATCGAGCACATGACATCATAAGGCATCACCGAACATGGCCATTGTGACTGATATAAACAATTCATGGAGAGGGACCTTATACAACATCCCCAAACAACACACAATTCTAGAAAGTGGCCACAATATCCTATAGTGACCATATTTCCCACACCAGTGGCTTAACATGAATTAATGCATCAAAGAAACTTTGAAGAACCCAAAGGTCCTCTTAGACACCATCGAGACACTCATCCACACTTACAACCAAAGAACACTTCCACCTTCGACAAATCATGAAACTTTAGAAACTAAGGTTTCTTTCAACCTTCCACAATAACTTTACCACTACAAGAGGATCCAAAAATCAACGAAATGAATGGGTGTAGAATCAATCAATAATGATCGATAAAATATTCCTTATATTGATCAACTGGAGGATTTTCCAATGGCGAAACAATATGGATTGCACTTCAGCTGTGCATTAACCCTTAATGGGGGCATACCTTATCCAATGAGAGAACCCAAGGACCAAACCAATATGGTCCATTAGTCAAAACATGCCTCAAACCAGATCCAAACACATGAAGGGAACCACCGTAGAGGCATCCCAAAACATTTTTCAAAAGAGACCACTAATCGTCCCTACAACACAGCTCACCGACCAAACACAAACCCAAAACACAGTTCAAACAGGAGGGGTTCTTAGACTCAAAACATCCCACAACATCAACATTATCAAAAACCTATAATAAAAACTATACCAAACTATTCATCAATACATCATGTTTTTCTTTAAAACTATTTCTTTGAAAACAAACGGTTTTGCAGTAAGAGTGTCCACCAATGGTACCCCATGGGCCTCACACATGCATGTTTTTGCGTCACACCGGGCACCGTCCTCATAACCATCCCAGCACTCATCCAGTCATGCCATCAACCATCCATCATCCCATATAACCCCATGAATGTGGTCACTCATGGAAATACCAAAGGGTAAAACAAAAATTCCTTCCACTTTTCAAAAACAAAATGCTCAACCAACCCAACCTTTTTCTCAAAACTGCTAACAATGAGATAATAATCCCAATTCACATCTTACAAAACATTTCATAAAGACACAACAATTTGGAAAAGAACCCACATTCAAGATATTCATATCAATATAAAAACATCTCATCCCATTAAAACATTGTTTTATTATTTAGAAAACTCTATTGGAAACTCTTTTCAAAACCAACTTTAATATAGTTCCTTCTTTCAAAAGAGGTGTAAGCACACCATTTTAGATTTCAAAACAATTCTGACAATTCAATTCCTTAATTTCATAAACCGAACCATTCCCTCTTTATTTGAAAATCATTTCATAAAAACATTACACTTATTAAAACCAAGTCACCAGAAAACCAAAGTGTCAGGATTTCAAAACTAAAGCACAAAACAATCCGAGAGGAAACTTGTTTCAATGGGTGACTTGGAAATATGGTTGGCAACCATATTCTAATCACTTCACTGTCACAGAGAGTGTTTTAGGGAATATCCCCAGCTTCACATGGCTTGCCAGGCCCTGCGAGCTCACTGAGACAATTAACCCAACTCTCTTTTCATTTCCCCTAATCATCATCAAACCAAGAAAACCAAAGGAATTAGATAAATCCTGACTTCCCATGGCGACTTGAATCCTATCATGAGGTGTGGTGATCAGGCACACTACCCATAACCGAACTAACAAGTCCCAACAATCGTAACTTTATACTATCCTGACTGTTCCCCAAATAACGTGACCCAAAGAGTTAACCAGAACCTCCTCTGATACCATTTTGTCACGAACCAAATCTGGTCGCCGCCCAAACTGGCACCAAACCTAGCCCGTGACATGACCCGAAGGGCGTTCCCTATCCCCACGGGCTGGAACAAGTTCTCAGGTATCATTTATTTAGGTTTGGGAACTATTTTCCCGAATATGAAGTCATAAACCATTAAAAACAATCAATAAACTGAGTCTAAAAATTCATACCAAATGATGTTTAAACAAAAACCAGAACTGAATACACAGGTTTAGAGTCAATACAAAAGGTCCAAAGACACAATGGAACAGAAACAAAATAGCCCCATGGACTCCACATGACAAGGGGTCATCACCCCCAAGTCGTCTCCACTACTCCACCCCAAGGATGAGGACTAACACCCTGAACCGCCATCACCCTTAGACTTTCCTTTACCTGGGTAAAAAAAAGGTCTACTTACACCCAAGGGGTGTAAGTAGGGTGTGATCCTATGCCCAATAGGATACCACCCTATGATTCCAAGGTGCATGCAATACAAGGTGAAAAAGCAAGCAGTTTTAATATGCAATTAAAAGCGGTGAAAAATTCCACAAAATGAAACTTTAAATTGAAAACATTTTTCAGGATAAAACTTTCAGAATGTTAAAAAATTTAAATAGGAATATTAGATACTGCATTATAATTCCATAGACACCAAAAAACAAGGGCAAATACCACGAATCCACTGAGCAACAAAACCGGGAACACACCTAGGCAATAGATAGTCTCAGGCCCCATGTACCTCGTACCTCAGTGTAATGTAACCATAGTAAAATCCTTTCTCGTGCACGAGCCACTAGTAGGGAACATACCCATAACCTAGTGGTACCCAACCATCATCCACATAGTTTAGTTAGAGTTGTCTTTATTAAATTCTAAGTGAAACAGGGACAAAACCCATCCGGTCCACTAGCCGTACTAGTACAAATCCGCCCCACCTAGGTACCCGGGCTTCCCCCTTTGTGCTCAAACAATTTCAGGATTTAAGACACAACAATTTTAATGTAAAACACCACTACTGGTCACATACACCAAATACAGTAGCTATCTCATTTTATACCACTTAAAACACACAACAAACTCTTTGAATTTGAATAAATCAATTTCACAAAATCTCATGTAGTTTTGCACACAAAACCCCTTAAGAAACCCACTTATACATGATGTTCACAATTGTAAGTTACCAAAACAGTAAAGGCAGCCCAATAAATATCAATTAAAACAACAAATCAATTTTTGGGCATCCTCATGTTAAACAAGAAGCGTTCTCTTTGTAAAACCTTCATTTTCACACAAAAGTGGAACCAAAACATCACTTTCTTTACAAGCACAATTAAAACTCATTATTTGCAGCAATTACCAAAGGGGATAAACATTATAAACATTATTATATGCCTTATTACAGATCAATAAAAACAACTAAGTATTTATAGGGCATCCCCAAATAAACAAACAAAACACTTCTTTGGAAAACCCCCAATTTCACACCAAATTGGCATTTTAAATTCAATTGCAATGGAAACATCATTAGAATCAATTTTTGTAGCAATAATAAAATTATATAAATCTGAAAATATGATAAATACAGCATGATAATACACAATTATTGCATCAAAATTGGAATCACCTACCAAATCAAATGAAACCATTGAATCCTTTGTGCGAAAACACAAACGCACCACCGCCGCACCTCAAGAAGGGTAGATCAAACCTAAAAATAAAAAATTGGACCAAGAAAACCCCAAGTTAAACCTTAGGTTAGAACCCCTACCCACCGGTCATTGTTCACGTCAATAAAAAGGGAGGAAACCCTAAAAAATATAATGAAACCCTAATCAATTTGAAAGGGGAAAAGAAATGGACAAACTTACTTGAGAAATATAGAATGAATCTCCCCAAAACACTAGTATCTGAAATTTAAAACGGCCAAAACTCAGGGGATTGTCTCACAAGAATTATTAGGTAATTTAGGAATTGGAATGGATGGAAAAGATTAAGAATAGAAGGAGTTATGAAAGGATCAATTTACCTCTCCAAAATCTGGACGATTTCTGAAATCCAGAAAGATTCGACTATTTTCGCGACTCTATCGAGCTCCAAATTGTGGGAGGAGGGCATGGGGTCGCGCCTGGGCTTCGTAGGGTCGATAGGGAGGTGGAATCACCGAAAAACCCATTTTAATGAATATGATATTAATAAATTAATGAAATAATTTAAAACTGGAAAATGGGCCTTCGAGTTGGCCCAATTCTCAAATAAAAACAAATATCTCCAATGCTTATGGATTTATAAAGGCCCCAAATTTACATTTGGGGTTAATATATCATGGGATAACAATTAGGAGTTGGAATGAGTCAAAAATTTTAAAAATTGAAAAAGTTATAAATGAAACAAAATTTATTTTTAAATCTGGAATTGAGCTCGCAGTTTGGCCCAATTCATGAAAACTCATCTATTCTCAATAAAACCTTTGGAAACCACCAAAAAAAATCATGAGTGGAAAATATATTTAAAATAACCCTAAAATAGGTTACGTACGTGACAATGGGTAACCACTGAAAAAGTCTAGAGGGTTGCTGATGCTCCACCTTCACCTACTAACTGGTGGAACACCTCATCACAATACCAGCAATATCTCTCGCCACACCTGGCCACCAATACTGATGGTGTATATCACGATACGTCGTGGTGAAACTATAATGTACTGCCCACCCTATGGAATGAAATTCATGCATCATATCCTCACATATGTCTGTTGGCACTAATAAGTTACACTATAATAACAAGATCTAAACCCTTACTATGGTTCATATAGGAATATGGTACTCTCCTGGAAAGCTTTCTCGTGCGACTAGGCCTTTAAAATATGATATCTGCATCATTCGCACTCGACTAAGAAGAGTATAGGTAATGTCCACAGATGAAATAAAAGGCTGGAACTATCAGTTGTACACCTCGAAATAAAAATTAGGGAACATAACCATAAGCTTCAACTCACTATTGGACTCCTAGAATTCTTGTTTCTGAGTCCTTCTACTCAATTCATTTTCCACCGTATTACCTTTCCCAAGCGTATAGGCAAGCACAAAGTCAATAGAGTGATGGTACTCAACCTCCTTCACTGTCTCAAATTCAAGTCACACAATGTGAAGTAATACTTGAGACTATTGTGGTCTATGAAAACCACAATATGCTCTCCCAAAAGATAATGTCTCCAACAACGCATGGCATGAACTACATCATCCAAATAGAGAACGTGCGTCGGTAAATTTCTCTCATGTTTCCTCAACTGCCGAGACCCATACACCACGACTCATTCTCGCTGCATAAGAACTTATCTAATACCGACACCTGATGCAACAGAATACACAGTATAGATCATTCCCATCTTTGGAAAAACTATTATCCGTGCTGAATCCAACCGCCCCTTATGCTCCTCAAAGGCTGAATCATAATAATTTGACCACAAGATGTTGGCATCTTCTTAGTCTGGCCCATTAGTGGAACTTCAAAGCATGAAAAGTATTGTATGAAACATATACAGTATCCATCCATCCCTAGAAAACATCATACCTTAAATACATTATTTGGATTCTCCAAGGAAATTACAGCTCTCACATTCACTGGGTATAATGATACTCCCATCTCTGAGATAACATGACACCAAAATTGAATCTGGTCCAACCAAAAGTTGAATTTTGAGGTAATATAATATAAATGATTATATCTTATTGTACTCAAAATGATCTCAAGAGAGATAGCATGGTTGTTTCGAGTGTGAGAGTAAACCCAGATATCATACACAAAGACCACCATGAAAGAATCCAAGTATGGATAAAACACTCGGTTCATCGGTTCCTTGAGGACTGCTGGCATGATCGAGAGACCGAACGGCAAAAACACATACTCTTATTGACCATAAATTCTCCCAAAGGCCGTAATAGATATATCATATAGTCAAAATACAACTGAAGATAACCAGATATGATGTAAATCTTTGAGAACACCATGTCTCCTCGAAGCTAATCAAAGAGATCATCAATCCTTAACAAGGGATATTGGTTCTTGACCGTCAACTGGTTTAGCTTCTGATTATCCCCACATTGCATGAGGGTACCATATGCTTTCCGCAAATAGGACAGGCGAACCCCAAGGAGAAGTATTGGGTCAGATGAAATAGTTTTCTTGCAAATCCTCCCACTACTTCTTGTGCTCCCTTAACTATGGTGTAGCCTTCCTATAAGGATTGATGGACCCCGGTGCCGCTCCTGGAACGAGCTCAATAGAATATTCTACATATTTCTCTATAGAAAACCCCGAGAAGTCATCTGAAAAGACGTCGCTAAAATGATCCACCACTGGAGGAATGTCCATCTGAGAATTCCCCTAGTCATCAAGATATATATTAGCAATATTGGTTGTATTTCCTCTCAACCCATGTTTCCCGGGTCCTGCTTTGCTCTATTTTACATCACACTCTCCATTAAGAGGAAAATATCCACCATCTTGTGATGTGAAACTCACCCTACAGTGATAGAAATCAAAAACTTTCTGGAATGGAACTAAACAGTCCATTCAGAGATTGAAATCATAGCTTTTCATCTCTAGGAAATAAAGGTCCCAAAAAAAGTGACATCCACCTACGTCAAGAGGGAACTCCTTTCACTGACGTACACTTTCCATTCTATTCCCCAATAGTTTTTCAAACCTGAAGTCATCAACAGATGTAAAAATAGAGATACCAAGTATTTCCACAACAACAGAAGATATAATGCTATGGGAATCACTAGTATCAAAAAGAGAAGAAGCTAAAACTGAGCCAACTATGATAATAACTTGAACTATAGAATGTTTTGAATCCTTATCTTACTGGGACTGCTCCACTGCAATTGTATGACATGCACCACAACCCTGTGACCCTACCTGACCATTGTGAGCCGATTTTCCCTAATGTCGCTAAAAACCGGGAGAATAGTTACAACCACCACGACCACCACCTTGGCCTGAATGACCAGAAGAACTACATTTTCCAGACTGGTGAGAAACTGGTGGTGATGCCCTTGAATGAGGAGTCATAGAAGAACCCCTATCACCTGCTATGGGTGAAGAGAACTAATTGAAATGATTATGATGACATGTATTTGCTCAAGATCTTCACTCCATCGGGTCTCTCGAGTAATGTGGCTTCGTATGCTCGCTCTTCCCACACTGGTATCACACAACGTGGCTACCCGATGATATCATTCGCCTCCTTGGATCTCTTAACGTAGAATCCCAATGCCACTTCCTACTATCAGTTGGAGGGAAACGAACTCTAGATGATGACATACCCTTGCTCAAAACTCTAAAATAACTCAGATTGTGCTCTGTGATCAGCTGTTGGTTGAAGATAGATGTGATAATGGTCAACTTGATGATGTTCCCCAGAAATCAGATTTTGTGCCTCAGACCATCATCAAAATTCCTTTCCAGTAATAACTCATCACCTATTGGAATAGGAGTGAAGCACTTCAGCTCGTTAAAGTGAGGGGAATACTCTATAAATGAAAGAGTACCATGCTCCAAACTCAAAAAAATATCAGGCTCGATTGGCCCTCAAGGTCTCTTGGTAGATGTAATAATTGAAGGAATTGTTGAACTCATCCCAATCCATGATCTACTAGTATCGTTCCTATGAGATCACAAACCACCATCTCTTGGTGGAATCCTAGAGCATGTTGGTAGCGAGATTGACCCTACTCTCTATAAGAATATCTAGTTGATCAATGATAGACATCATGGCTTCTAATCAAGACTCTGCATCTTGGGGCCTTCCTACCCCTATGAATGTGGAAGGATGTTACTGCTGGAAAACCTGCGTCAACTCTGCCATGGAGGGTGCAGGATGCGGTACCCCATATAAGGTTTGCATGAACCTCTTAAAACCCTCTCGGAACTGTTATTATGGCCCTGTGACTAGAATTACAACTGGTGCATAGATAGGCCCTACTAGAGGATCTGCTGGAAGTCCATGATCATTCACATCCGGTCTATGGACATCGCCTTGCAATTTGCGTACAATCGGAGGACATCTCGATGGGAAGAATCTCCAATGTCATGCACACACAATCGAAAAAAATCATCATGGACTAAAATCTTGATGCTTGATAAGGGAACGGGGGAAATAAACCTTTCATGTTTTACAAAACAAGACTACCCAACGTGTATAATTAATACATGGTTTGTTCCCATATGCCTTTCACATGGGCGTGTACTTTTTCCAGAACAGGCCGTGTAACTCTCCAAACACACGATGTGTTGTCCTTACACATGACATGTACATGAATTCTCTTCCCCTTCCCAAGACTTTATAATGGATAAGCCACATGATTCTCTTTAGAACGAGATTATATGGGGTGTTAGTGCTAAACACGGTGTTTACTAGATGAACCTTTCCCGTCTGTGTTGTTAGTCACACAGGTGAACACACAACTGACTATACACGGCATTTAAGTTCTAGACACACCTTGTAGAAGAAGATTTAATCGACCCATGTTTCTTGATACATGGCTGGACACTCATGTTACACAACATCACATGTTCCAAATGGACATGACGTGTACTAGGAATGATAACTCCAACCTATTTTGTTAGATACACGGTTCGATTCCACAATTACAATACACAGTGTGTTTAGAACTAAAACGGTATGTATAACCTTTGATTTCTCCATCTGTGTTGTTAGTCACATGAGTGGACAGAATGTCAACACTGCACGACGTATGAAACTGTTAAACTACATGTTCCCAAAAGAACATCCTTATCCGATATATCTACCAACATGTCTTATGAACTAGTTAGAGACTACATGATGTGTACATAGGTTACACGACATGTACATAAGAAAAATGGTATCTTCCTAAATACAAGTACACAGGGAGTGTATTCAAAACTACACGGTGTGAATTCTGGGTTTTTTCGGATAGTAAGCCTTAAAAACTACTCCGAAGCCCATAAAAATAGTTAAAAAAACAACAAGGTTCCAAATTACCATCAATGAGGGCCAATACTCCCCGCGAATTAATGCATGGAATCATATACATGTTATGACAGAAAAACAAGGTCATGATCCACAAAATTTCTGTCCATGAGGTCCCATAACACCTCAAGAACCAATTTTTGTCATTCATTCAAACAAAACCATACAAAACGATACACAAAAAAGTAGTTGGTATTTTTATCAAGGAATCAATCCCAACATCATTCATATCTAGTACAACACGTATCTCAACAACATGAAATCTATAATGTACCATATTTGGCATGGTGGGAATGCATGAGATGTGATTCCAAGCAAGTGCCTATATGATGAATGAGATTGAATACCCTCACCTCATGTTGTTGTAACATATGTAGTACATCAATAACATCAATAAAAATAGCATAGTACATGTGAGACACCCAACATTGAAAATCAAATCAACTGTAAAATTGAAAAACTAAAAAATTTACAATACAAGATAAAATGGCTTTTACCGGTACTCAGGTTAGCTACTCCCAGACACATCTTATTACCAAGTACCTATTCCTTCCTATCCCTGACTATAGGCTCCATTTAGTATGTCAAGGGGAAATAATTCCTCTGAATCCACTTTGTAAAATCCTGGTTCTGTATGCCACCAAGAGGTGCTTTGTACCCGGTTGGTGACATGGGCTAAAGAAAATTTCTCCTAACGCTAGAGGCTACAAACTTGAAACTAGGGACTTGGGTGTGATAGTGGGGAAACTATGCCCTCATAGGCAGAGTAACACAGTGAAAGGGAAAAAGGTAACAATAGTGGAAGTAGTAATAATAATGTCAAAGAATATGAACATCAGAACTCTGAATAAATAAACAGCTCGAGCAAATAAAAAAAAATTATGCATGGTATATATGTCTAGGAAAGCATCCAAACACATCAAAATGATGGAATACAGAACTAAAACAATTTAAAATTTTAAAAAAAGTAAACTCCTCTGCATCGTAATCCTCATCTTGTACCCATGCTCTTCATCTCCTCAGTAATCAAGTACTATAAGTAGAAGGGTGCCTGCCCTTATCTATACGTACATCAATATAATCTGTTTGGGACCAAACATGGTGTGAGACAAAATCCCAGATAGAAATCACCAAAAGATCTATGCCCAATAGCCAGTGAATATAGGGAAAATAATAAATCACAGGATGAATTAAACATGGAAGTACAATACAATAACCAATCACAGTTTCAATGCATTCAATTTCATATGTCATGAAATAGCTAACCAATGTTGGAAAACATAAACCGGTAACCCTCTAGGAAGTACTCCCATCCCATCCCCTCTGGTCTTACCTAGAAAAAAAGAATGAATCTAATCACAAAAGTAACCCTCTGGGAAGAACTCACATCCTATCCCCTCTGGTTATATCTATTAACACAATAAAGAAGACGAACACAAATGGTAACCCTTTGTGACGTACTCACATCCGTTTCTATCTAGTCCTACGTAGCAGCCATACATGAAGATAAACACAAAAGGGAACCATCTGGGGTGTACTCATAGCCTATCCTCTCTTGGCCTACCTAGAAACACAAGCAAGCTGATAATACAACAGGTAACCCTCTGGTATATACTCACAGCCTATCCCCTCTGGTCTAACCTAGAAACACATGCAACCCTCTGGGAAGTACACTCAGACTAACACTTCTGGTTCTGCTTTAAAATAGACTCTTTGGGGATTCACTCACCGTCAATTCCTCCTATTGTCTCGTATCATTAACTAATGGTAATATGGGGAAGATCTTATGCCACATTCCCCATGTGGCCTGTGTCGAGAAACTACAAACAGTCTGAGAAAGAACATACATCAATTCCTCATGTGGTCCCGCATCGTAACCAATAAAATTGACACTCTGGAGAATCCCTTCTGTCCATTCATTGTATGGTATACTACAGCAGGTTCTCACAGCCCTGTTTAAGTCATGAAAGAATAGAAGTACGTATTGACCAATGTAAAACTCATGTACTACTTGGAAAAACATTCTACAACATAACAACATGTCAGAACAATAGTCACACCATCCTAAAATACTAGGCATGGATAAATAAATGGTGTCCTAATAGAAAACTAGACCAAACCGTCAAAACAAGCATCGTTCATGGAAAACACTCCCAAACCCTAGAAATTCATCCAATTTATGTTAAATTAGCGTATATTCAAGAATGAAATCATAGTAGGAAATTATCAGGGGTTAAACAGTAAACACGCAATACCCCGTTCAATGGTATTAGACCAATTTTCACATATAATTCGAAGACTTTCAACAGAAAGGTAGAACAAACCTACCTCGATGTTGGGTGATTGTTATACGTTAACCTCAGGCCATGAAATTCCCAATAACACTGTAGATCTATAGAAATGTAGAAAACATTCAACCGAAGATAACATTTGAAAGAGGAGGAATCATGAAAAGAAGCTCCATAGGAAGGAAGATCTTACCGAGGAAATTCCAACACAATCGACACCTGTTGAATCATACGTCAGATCCTAGGTATTGGGGTTAGAGGAAGATCGCGGTCGTACAGGAGCTCTCAGACAAACTTGGTTGAGGACAAGGCTTTTTTGGCGATTATACGTGACCCTAGTAGGTTTAATGAAAAAAAAGATAATACACAGTGTGGACTTTGGATGTACATGGTGTGTACTTGTTGTTTCCATAACCCTCATTAGGTGGTCTCCAGGTCACCCCCCTATGGCCTTGTGTGTGGCTGTTACCCGGTCAGCACACATATTCAAGCGGAAACTGAGTACACAGCTTGTACTCATAAAGTACATGGCATGTACTTCAAAAAATTTCCATGAATTCATCTTTTTCTAACAAATTACATGAAAAAAACATACCTGAAAAGATGATCTGGGTTCTTACAATGAACATCTTACTTGGGAAGCACGACACCTGACAGTCCTTGTAGGTGTCCACACTCTCCAAAAAAGGTAGACTCTTCGCCTTCCTAATCCTTTTGGGAAATTTCATCATGATCATGATCCTAGAAAGGGAACGGAACATAATTGGATATTAAAGACCAACAACTTTTGTGATTTAGTGTAAAAGTTGGAATAAGAAACCAAAAAATCCACACTGTGACAACCATTTGGGGAACATATAAGCATATTCGATGAACTAATCGCTGATCACGCCATGAAACAATTGCTAGAATATTGGGATTTCCTATATGATCCTAACCTAACTCCACTAGGGAAGAATGTGTGGGTAAAACTCTTCCCCCATCCAATAATTTCCACAAATTGGTCCCAATATCCCTACCCATCTTGACAGGATAGAGTCCGATGTTTATAGAAATATACTTCTGTATACATCAATATATACACCTTATATAAACTAAAACATTTCTTATGAAATTGATATAGTTTTGTTAGCCACTATAAAGGTCCCACTAGGCACTCTACAGGTCCCACCAAAAACTCTTTATGTTCCTCCATCTTCCCCACCTGTCATTCCACAAGCTGCTCCATGAGCCGATCAACCATCTTACCACGTTGATGAACATGACAATTCTCTATTAGATAAGAATCCTTTCCAATATTTGAATCCTCATTAAGATGATCAAATGTATTCTCTCATCAGTCCCCTCAAGGAAATTGAAACCTAAATGGTGGAAATCCCTTCGAATGGAAATCCATATACGCCATGGGGGGATGATATGCTAGCACCCTCAGGCTTTGGAAATGATACCTTCTCTCCATTTACTTGGATGAGTGATACGTTATTGAATTTTTCACAATTCATTTCAATATGTGGACCCATAATGGACACTCTAGAATGGATGGAAGCCTCCAGGCTCTGATGCTTCGTATAAACATTAGAGGGGACCACATTTGTTTGGTATAACCAGATTCCCATTGGATCCATATTGGGATGGGACGATCTTCACATGAATTTTTTGTTTCAATTCAGTTCCCCCCGCTAGAAGACTTATATTGTTACCCTATTCATGTTCATGGAAATTAAAAATGAGTGAGTTACAGACATTGTCTCTAGGTGGAAGGGCCTCACATATTTACTCGTTATACTGCTAGCTCATGAACATCATCTAATGATGACCATAGGAAATATGAAGACTGAACTAGTCCCTTATATCATCACCAAGAACACCCTAGGTGGATTTCAGGATTTCGCTGACAAAGTTCATCCTTTGGATGATTCAATAGCTCTAGTTAAGAAGACACATTTTTTTCCACCCACAGATCCCACAAGAAGAGTTTCCAAGGGCGAGAGCACTGTTGTATCATAATTTGAGGACCATAGATTTCTATAATTGTTATTGGAAGAGCCACCTCAATATTATCATAAAGGTATACCACCTCAAACTCTACCTCTAGAATAAAACACCATCCTAAGAATCAGTAGGCACGACCACGTAACATACCACCACCTCATAGGCGAGACAACTATGTTCCACCACCTCTCATGACTCTATTATATTGTTAGGTACAGGCTCCCATAACCCCTTCCCCAGATTGGTAAAACATGACCAACATATTCAATGAGTCTTTGGTGTCTACATACATAAAAATTTCCTTGGATCGAGAATCTTGTGGTTTCTAGAATGCAAGAGGCCTTAGGAGGAAGATCTCACTGATTTCCAAAATTTCATCCCCTATCACTGGTTCCTTAGACACACTATCATGTAGTTTTTGTGTTCAATGATTGGGTCCAAAACCAAGTCAATAAAAACATAGTTAGTTCAGGTTTGTCCATATAAGAGGTGGAATATGTTAAGGAAAAACATGATAACAACAACGAGGGTGACTGGAAACTAGTCTCTCACTGCATGTCTCAAATGTATTATGACCAGATAGCATGCAATGTAGTTTCTCTATCCCACTGTATTATCGGTACGTGTTTGATTAAACCTAGTCCATCTGATGTCCTCGATCTACATCCATCTACATGTTCTTCCTCGACATTTCATTCTACAATTTCTTGATAGGTAGGTACAAATCATACAATGGTGATATAATCCCTCATATTTTTTCAAATCCATATCATACCCATCGTGAGTTTATTCCCCTAGATATGCGGATTTCCTCAAGAATTTTTCCTGAATTACAGGACTCCATGAGTTATAGTCAGTAGTATGCCTCTGTGAATACCATCTAATTAGGGGAACCATACAGGATACCTGGTGAAAAAGAGCACCCGGAAGACCTTCCTAACATCCCCTATCAAATATAATGTTGATGGAGCCTCAGGTTTGAGAATCCCCAGATTTTTTAAGACAATGCTCCCAATAAATCCATGCATTCCCTAATGACTAGAAAGTAGGCCAAGTGCAGATCTCAACATGTGAAATCATCTCATCCCATTTCATCAGATCCAAAACCACCACTGTTCATATTTATTGATTAGAAATACACTCTTATACAACACTATGTTTAGCAGCATTTCATCATGGAGATAAATCATTCATCTGGCTATTAGCTAGTTTTCACCCCACATGGTTTAGCATATGGGAAGCAAGATATCCCTAGCATCAGCCAAAATCTGTTATTTCAATCAACATCACTTGACATACCTCTTTCTACTATGTGACCTCTTATCATCATAAATGTGTTCCTAAAATGGATTTATATCATTCTCGTAGTGCTATCGATCCTTGAGGATATCCACATATCTACAAAAAATTGTGAATTCCACATATAGTATTTAATAAGGCCACCCAGTTTGAGGTAGAGGTCGCATCCACAGAAGCCTTCCATGATGACATAGTCGATCATGTATAATGAACCACATCATTTCATTCTCTTTATTAGATGAAGGTTCTTCTATAGATGGGAATAGTCGACAATTGTACATCACTGGATTGTTCAATGGCATGGATTTCTGTCATTGTATTGTTGACAAAGGTACTATGATAAAACATATCCCATCCAAGACACTTCTCAATAGGGATCTATCTGAAACTGATCTTAATCCCTATAGCATAGTGATTCAAGGTTATGACATAACAAAGTAGATTAATGTTGGAAAAATTCACAAAAATTCCCAATTCGAATGAAGATTGTAGAACATATTTCCAAGAATACTAGATTCAATCCTCCTTCAATGATCTGATGGGAAGGACCTCATTCCATTTGAACATGACAGTCCCCTCCATATATCACCATTGACACAATTACACCCTAAATGGTCAAGTGTTTCTGCACCAAGGGGATGTGACTCTCATTGCCTATTTTTTATCCCACAACCATGATGTCGAGTACTAAATTATTATGGAAAAGATGTTCAGTCCAATGAGGTTGAACCTAGTACCATTTTGGCATCCCCATGGGCAGACCTGGATGATTCCTTCATTTTCACAATTCACTGTTTATAGTCCACAACCCCAGAAATGGGACCCTTTATTCTCATTTATGGGGCATATGGAAAAATCATACACCAGTGCCGGGAGTGTAGGAATATATCTTCAAAATCTTAATGAATTAGGATCATGTGATCCCAATACCCCTTACCCCTATAAGTTATCGATATGTAATCCCCATGGACACAAAAATATGTCATACATGCTTGTTCAAATAAGCAAGGTTGAACTTACAAAAGTCATTAATCCAATACTAATTTGATATTATCAAGCATGTAACTCTGGTTTGAAGTCATGATGAAATATGATCTACAAATTTTGACATAATGATTTTAGTAATCCATGAGTCCCCAAATAAAGATTCTGCCACCCCTCCAGGAAGCACTAAAATTAATTTATAATCATACAATTCAGATGAATTTACACCAATGGAAGATCATATCATTGTTGGAATGTAAGAGAATTTGGAAGTGCCCCCCATATGATTGAGGATGGTTTCTCTACCGCTGTTGATGAATTGGTATATGTGAAACATGGAAGCGAGATAGATGCAAAACCAACACTCGTTAGTGTTTCCATGTCAGAAGAGTAACAACTACAATATATGGATTTTATAAAGAAAAATAGTGAATTATTCTCTTAGATATATGGAGAGATTCCAAGAATGGATCCTCAAGTATCCATCCAACAGTATTAGTCTCTAGAAAAACCAATGCGGTTTCAAATAGCCTCCCAGAAATATGGACCCTTATCACGGTGTCATGGTTGTGGTTGAATTTGAAAAGAACATTAAATCCATATTTATCAGATAATTTCAATACCTAATATGGATATTAAACATCATTCCCATCCAAAATAAGAATACACAAATCATATTATGCATTGAATTCTAATATCCCAATCGTCACTTTCCAAATTATTGTTTTTCCCTTCCAACGTCAAAGTTGTTATCCAACTCTACCACCAGATTCCATGATCTCTCCATAATGGATGGGTAGTCAGGATATAATAAAATCCAAATTGATCACAAGGAATAAAATTATATCACACTCATAGAACCACATGGAACTTTCTATTACGACGTAATTACTTTGTTCTAGTGAATGCAGTTTCCACCAATTTTTGATCCATACACCACATATTCAATTAGATCCTCGGGACATTTAGTGGTATTCTATATGGATATTTTTTTTGGTCAAATACCACCAGCGTTCGGACCATCTCAGAGATATTCTGAATGTTTTTTTATTCCTCTGCTCCCATAATCTAATGATAAACCCATTGAAGTGTGAATTTAGTGCAAACTGTGGACTATTTTTCTACATTGTTTTAAGATATTGAAGAATTCAGATTAGTCTAGATAAGATCAATTCGATCAGTAAAATTCTTCCATAAAGAAACATTTGGAAACTCCATGTATTATAATTAAACATAGCCTATATACAACGATTCATTTAAAACTTATCTATAATGAGTAATCCCTTTTTACGGATAATGAAGAAAGGTGCAAACTATTAGCGGGATAAATATTGTCAATAATATATTGAGGAGATCATGTTGCATATGCTAGATCCTCTAGTTATACAGCCACCCATCTCCAAAAGCCATTTTTCGTTTATGTGACCACCCTAAAACATTCCCAGGGTTCCCTTCTGACCCAAAATAAAAACATTTGGACCTAGAATAGATTATAACATGTCATTCAAAAGCTCCTCGATTATTATACAAGATATTCAACTATTGATAAGAGATGTCTCTCATATAGGTTCTCGGTCCCAACAATGTTATATTACATGTTGCTCCATGAGATATAGTTATTTTCTTGTGTAGACCAGCTTCAGTATATTATGAACCACCACATGTTGATAGGTCATATTGTTCGGAGGGAAGTGATACACCCATAGTAAGACATGAGGGTTGTCCCCCAAAAAGATATCAAGGGACATACACTAGATGATTTATTTGACATCCATACATCACCTGTATTATAGTCTACAGATCACGATTTCATCTATTATGAAATAATCATAGTGGATAAATTAAATTCATTTTTGAAGATTCACTTCAAATCATCATTCCGAAGCCAAAATGGGAGAAGACTCGGTGATACTAGGATTGACATTATGGACCTGTGTATCATCCTCACCACACCTACAAAGTTTATCCTTGCTTATTCATTCATACGGTCAGGTGGATGCACCAAAAATGGAAATTACTATCATACCCACATCACTAGACTCGAGAAATAACATGATATTTATGTTCCCCACCTATAGGAGAAGGGGACTCTTATTTATTCATCAAATAGATCAACATTTAATATATTGTTATTAGGACATAACTCATTCTCGTGCGAGAGAAAACTCTATAGATAATGGCCCAGTTAGGTTATTAGATAAAATTTACTCATGTCCATCATTCACAAAATATTCATAATAATGCATTGTCCATCCTAGATACATCACTTTCAGAGCCTAACTAGGATGATTTGATTTTCCATGTGGTGCTTCAAAGATTCATTAACATCGTCACACAGGATGATGATCATATCTTGTTGGTAAGTCATATCCCCAAGGGTGTATCCTCATGATTAAAAAAAGCTCACCATTATGTAGTGGAAGGGAATCATTATTAGAAAACATCTTCTATTGATTATATTTTTCAAGGAAATCTCTCAACAGGGCTAGCCAAACGTGAGTGAATCTATCGGCACACAGTGATGTTCACCCTCCATTGTGGTCCCAGACTTGAGCATATCCTCTATAGACATGGGATTGGTTGGATTTCCCTCTATTTTATTCAAGGAGACTCCATTTCCCATTTTATTCAAGCGGTTCATTCCAGTTCCTTTGGATCTAATCTCAAAGGGCCAAAATACACTCATCAGATCTAAAGGTTGGGATATTTTTTCCCACCATGATCCATGACTGTATCGTGTTTTTAAATAGGTTCATCGTGTAATAGATGAATGATAATTTTTCTCATTTGAATCCAGAGCCTATACATTTGAACAACTTCTATTGTCATTTTGAGGTCTGTGGACTCGATGTTGTGGGACCATATCATCCGTCAATAGCTCACCATTGGAGGTTCATCTAGACTTCTATATATTTCATGTCCATGTGAGTATAGAAAATTTCGATCAACGGAGTCAAGGGATGTTCTTTCATTAATTTTGTGAGCTTCAATAGAATCCATTGATTTGGTGTTCCTGACACCATCCTCACAAATAACAACATAAACATCTGTGAAGGGAAGCTGAAGAATATCTACTCCATGTACAATATCGATTCTGATCATACCACTCATTATCAAACATAAGAAAATTAGTATATCAAGGCGTTAAAAATAATCCTATATAACATCTTGCGAAATATGTTTGTTCAGAACAAGAAGATATATCCCTAATATCTTCTCAATGCTCTATAGAATTACCAAAAATTGACTCATTATTCCACCCAAGTGACACAATATTCCCTATTGTACATAACATATGTTGTCTTTCCCATAGATATTTAGTATTGAACACTCCTCACATACATCTATGATCAAGAGACATGAAAAAATATATCAGAAGTATATCCCACTAAACTGGATTCCATCGATGATAAAAGGCTTCCCACCCGATACAATCGAATGAGGAATCAGAACAAGATATCCATTCCATTCAATACGAATGTTCCCCTGTATTAATGCCATCAAGGGGACTATGTATTTGTACTGATAATGCCAATGACTCCTAGAAGGAATCCACTGAAGTTGGATCCCAAATGTGTGGGACACTATATCATTCATAGGTATTATCCCAATGTTGCATATCCCTAGTCACCATGGATGGTGATTATATCACTCCTCGTATCAATTCAAATTTAGTCAAGGAGTAATTCACATGGGTAGTCCATATAGTCCAACTTGATGATAAACTAAAAATGTATTGATATCTAAAACATTAAAATAAAACACCTATCAACTTTAATGAAAAAAAACTACAACCATTCTATTGAATACGACTTTCAACTAATACCCATTTTGTATTTCATGAGGATAAATTGTAAACAGTCTAAGCACTATGACCATAATCAATGATTTATTTCTTCATAAAAAGAATTTAGATGTTCTGTTCTCTATGACATTAAACAAAGATCACATTTATCTTTAATAAAGATAAACTACAAAAACATTGAGATCTACCACCTTAAAATAATATCACTCTCATCCTTAAATATGAAAAACTACAAACGGTCTAATTTATATGACCTTAAACATATATCCCATTCATCATTAATGAAGATAAATTGAAATTAATAAATAAACATTATGGTCTGAGTTGAACGACCATAATCTATGAAATTTTTCCATCATTCTCATGGTGTAAAATTACCCAACACCCTCATCCTGCATGACGATAAAGTACAACTAGCCAATAATCATTATGGTTTGAGCTCTAAGACATGATACTAAGAGCATATCATTTTTTCCGCATGATAAAAACATGCATGGGTACCGCCACACTTCACATGACTGATTGATTGGGACTCCATTTTCTCAAACAATTGAAGGGACCCTTTAGTTGTATTGATGCACGGACTTATGGTTTTCCTACCATTTTGGGACAACACCTTGGAGGATCTTGAATGATAATTTGATACATATCATGTGTTGCGAATTTTTATAGAGGTTGATGCTCAATTTTATGTTCCCATTACATGTCACATGATAAGGACACCATTTTTTTATAAGGGATATTAGTTATCCTATATCTTTATAACATTCCCCATAGTATCCCAAATATCTGATGTGGTGATTCACCATTTTCTTCAATTATGTCCCATTTACTCGACAATATACTCGACATCTATGGTCTAAGCATTATGACCATAAACTAAGATCTCCCTCATTCTTACCATATGATGATATAAAGAACAACATCTCCTGAACTATTAGTGGCATGATTCCCATCATTATGGGATACATTGGAACACCCAATCATTCCATCTACAAGTCCTGCACCAAGTAACATAGATTCTACCTCCCTTTTTTCCTTTTGGACTAAATATCATGGGAGCACACGGCGAGATGTGGATTTTTCCCCATTTAATTAAAGAATAAAAATACTATGTCATGTTTCCCCGTTCTATGATTTACCATTATATTCATTAATAAAAGATGTTAAATTGTATTGAAGTTCATGTACAATATATGTTTTGATTACAATCCTCATGGTATATGTAAAAATGCCCATAAATTTTGTTTTTGGCTGAAGTCTAGGTCCCTAAATTCATTCAATATCTTTGGCTCGAGGTCTTCCTCAGGGAGTGAGAATAGTACGTTGTGGAATTCTCCGATCTTCATTCTCGACAAGTATTATTTACCATTCCATGAAAATTACATTTAGAACATCATTCATTGCAAGAGTCCTTAATGTATAATGTTAAAATGATCATAATTCAAGAACTATGTATGGAATGATTCTCAATACTTATGGGATATATATGAAAATCAAGATGTTTTGAATTTGGGTACATATCCATGTTCCCCATTTTCATCCATACGACATGGTATTCCTTTAGAATGCACATGATGTGGTGTTGAATTTTATCCCCATTCACGATGGTATTATAATATCCACACCATGTCCCACCCATAATAATATATCTCTTCCATCTACATCCTTAATTAATGATGTTATACTTCAAAATATTCTAGAACAATGTGTGTCTTGATATCCATCCTTATGGGCTGTGTATGAGCACCCGTACGTTTAATATTTGGCTCTAGCACTAGGTTCTTCAACGATTTCAGCCCCTTCTTCCTTATACTATTGTCTGAGTTCTATGAACTTGAACTATGATATGAAAAGTCCCACATAACATTAAACTATTTTTTCCTACATTCAAGACATTAAAATAATAATAATTCATGGTCCTTCTTGAATGAACATAAAAAGGTAAGTACCCCTTTGTCCTGAACGATGATAAAATTCAAGTCACGTTGCCAAATTAAATTTATTCTGACCCCTCTCCTCATGGGAGTGCATGTTGTGGTATATATTTTATTTTCCCTTATTTGTAATATGTTATTTTTCATGTATTAATCATTCCCCTTTATATACATTCCCTTCATCTATGTCCTTATAGTATGCCAGGAAACTAAATGGAATTTCAGAACGATGTATGGATTGATTTACATATATATATGGATACATATGAACAAAATAGAATTATTCATTAGGTCTATACTCGTGTCTTCTAAAACATTTTCCCATATTCTTATGGTCATATAATCAAGTTTTCATCCCAAGTTGAGAAATTTGACCTCTACCCGACCTCATCAACCTTCATAGTTCTACAGTTGTTTAGGACCTAGAGTTTCAGATTATTTATGGACATCCTCTCATTCCATTTTCAAACATCACACCTCACATCTTTTGGGTCATCATCATCTATCAAATTAAAAATGACCCATGGGTGGTATGGATGCTCAACCTTATTGATCACCACTGATTTTTGGGCCAAACTCTTGAACGTTTCTGAACTACATATGAGATAGGTCCCAAGTCATGAATATGTTTAGTGGTCGACCATCAGTTGTATGTTCACATACTAGGTCACAGGATATGGATATCATGCGTTGAACAAAGTCAACAATTAACCTTCATCATTTTTCCAACTCCATTATTCCCAAAATAATGGATTCACGATACACATCCCTTCCCATTTCATCACATTTAAATTGATATTCTACACCCATTGTGTCATCCCTCCACCTATCTTCACACATTGAGAGGGAAAACCCGCATCTGAGGGTCATCCTTTACTCAAGACTATCTTTCCTTGCCTTGTGCTCCCATGTGATGTAATGATATTATCCTCCCTTATTTCCCACACTGATCATGGATAATGGGGGCTTAGGTATTTGGGTATGCTTTTTTACTTACATGGAGGAACCAAACATCCTTATGGTCAGAGATCAACAACCATAAAATTCTATCTATATCATCCTTACCAGCTGATTTTAAACTAAATTGATTTTTTTAACAATATGTTGCTTTATTCTCACCACTGTGAGGTATGTGTTGATTCTTAAGCACTATACCCCTGATTCTAGACACAAGGTCCGGTAATATTTTCCTACTTCTCAATCTGTTCTTTCTTCTATGGAAACGTGCGTTCTGATGTGGAATTATTTTTTCCTCATTCATGTTGGGTTTCATCATAACTCTATATTGCACCACATTTCCCCATGCAGCCCAAAGTCTATGTCCTATAAACAATGGCTTATATTTTTCATGTTCTAGTGACATTAAACTATGTAATACCTATGATTTTCCCTATCCGAGAGGATATCATTCTTTTTGGTATTGAAGAAATACTATTCCATTCTGAAGTACTATGTGTGGATTGGTTCCCAGACTCATAAGGTACATAGTTGTGAATATATTATTAATCTATGGTCCATCAATAATCCCCATTCATCTTTCTAGCCTCTTGTCCCTATCCCCCTTTTATGAACATGTGGCTATGTGTGGACTTATTTTTCCCTCATTTTGGTTTGGTTTATGTAGTACACCGCATTTCTCTCAAATGAGGTTCCCATGTCTTTCAACACAAGACCTTAAACTACGTCCCAACCCTTGAATTTTTTTTTTCCTCATGAACATTATGGGGTGATTTTTTTTCCTCACCAGAGATGAATACCCCCAACATGGTTGGTTTCTAACAAAACTCTTATTCAAGATCTATGTTAAGATTGATTCCTTCCCTCACAGTATATGTAGGGTCACCCAAGAACCTGGACTCGGGCCCAGCCACTTGTTCATTCACATTTAAGTCTCTTTTATTCTAATTATAATCCAAACTATATGGACCTAAATTAGGATTCGTTATTATATGTAACAAGGAATTAAAAATTGATACCATGGTCATGGAAATACGATATTAAACTATGAGTAACACCCTGACAATATGATGTAAAACTATCACATGCATAATCCACACCATAATATGATAATATTGTCTCTCTATCATCATTGTTTGAATAAAATTAAACTAAAATTTATTCAAGGTCCTTATTATCGTGGTTTCATTTGGAATTTTTTCTAATCCATATTAAGAATGAAACACCCACCCAATTATATTTCATCATGTTGGGGTTGTATCAGGAGTGTTAGATTGCATTGGAAAACAGGAAATATCCTTATTTCCATGGATTGCATTCCATTTATTTTACCTCCTCTTCTTATTCCACATATGGCGGAACTACTTGTTAGGATGGATTCTTCACCTAATAGCATGGATATTATTCTTAGCTAACAATGCAGACGATATTAGACATAACATCATGTTCTCGACCCATGTTTCAAATTTGGTCAAAGGATTGGATGTCATTTGTTTGCCTCCATTTTGGTCTAATATGATGTAGATGATGTGTTATCAATATGGTCAGTAGTTATCCTCCATCTTCATGCCATCATCACTGCATTTTGTATTTTGGGTATCCTGATTCACACATTCAATTCACCTTTGATCGGATTTTTTCAATCTCCACTGGCGTTATCCCGCTGGTGCACAATAGAATGTTGGGAAAGTATAGATTGTATATATTGAGAAAATTATCCTCAAACCACAACCCACTATTAGCTCCTAGAAACTCTATGTTTTCATATATACCCCAGATTCATGGTGATTGTTTTGGCATTCTCATATGGAAGGTGAATAATTAAATTGTGATACATTGTTTCTCAGATCATTCCTGAACTACGTGAGCTTAGGGATTGATCGCTGGTTATTTCAAATAAATGAATAATATGTATTAATCAATTCAATTCATGAGAATCATTCACCCAACCAAAATAAAAATGCAGTAATGAATGTATGTTTATGAGTTCGTATAAATTGATACCCAAAAGGATTGTCCACTTCGATAGATAGGTTGACCCCGTTAATGGGGTGCCTCATCTCCCCCACTCAATGGATTGTGTCCTCTGGGTATTTCTATCACCTTCTAGGATCTATCTCAATGTCTCTAGCTATGGGGAGAAATTCATTGGCCTTGATCCATGTATGATCCCTAGCAGTTAAGATGTTCCCCATCTCTTGGGATGCTCACCTCATCTTCTCCTCAGTCACTACCATCTATTCCGTCCAACATGACATGAGTTCCTCTTTTTCATTGATGAATATGGAGTCTCCATTCACCTACACCCAAATGTTATGGATATCTTGTTCAAGATCATGATGAATCGTAGTACAGACAGACTTCCTCTACTACCAACCAACACTGAGGCCATGGTCATATTTCAAAATTTTCTCTTCCATGTAATCTATAAATAGAATATGAGGGCATCTAGAATCCACTACTCTAGTGCATCATTCATTCATACAAGAATGATGTATCTCTATATGGTTTACCCCCAATAATTTGAGGGTGTCTTTGATGAAGTGCTTTATCATTCTCTATGACTGGAGGTGGATAAACTTTTCATCCCCTTCATCATAAGCATTATTGTACTGATCCTCTGGGTTTGTCGGTTCATATTCTGAGAACGTTTCCAGATGTTCGGCATAGATATCTTCCACTAGTTTCCTTTCAAAAAGATTATATTTCATATCATATGGCTGGTTTTCATCACCTATTCCCACCTTGATATTTTTTATTTCCATCCCAGCAGTCACCCAACCCATAGACACAACTATCATGATATGTTTGTATGGGGAATCTAATTCTATGATCACTACTGTTCCCATTAGGAGAGGAGTTCCCGAATCACAATTCAACCTCTCTTTTATGTAGCATACCATTTGAATACATTTTACGATAGAAATACACCAATTTCAGTTGTCATAGTTTAATGTACAAAAGTTAATGATTATATGTGGGATATAATATACAGAGGAAAAATAATTTGTCTCTCCTTTGAATATCTTGCATTAGATACCTAGTATGTGGCTTCCATATAAGGTTTGAAGCTCTTGTGATTTTTTAAGGGTCACCCTAGTTATAATAGCCCTCCTAGATATGCACTCACCATTGTCATAGGTGTAGATCTAGATCATACTTCTTCTATAATATAAAAACTAGTTTTCTATATAATTTTCTCCTATATATGAAAAATATCAGTTTAGAAATCCTAGATGTCATGAGAATGTGCCACAACATAGTGGTTTGGTGTTTACCTCAAGAGTCTATGTATACTATTCCATCTCTGAGGTCACAACCTCACCTTACTATAAAGGGATCACATACTATCATCCCCCCCAAAAAAACACCATTAATTATTTAGGTAAAGGTCTATGTTCCCACATCGTTGCTGTGGATAGTTGTGGTGGGGATGTTCGATCAAGAAACACATTCACCTTATCTATCATTTAATTTTTAGTTCCATAACAATGAAAACAATCATTCCTATCTACCACATATTGTTACCCTTCAGCTAGAAACACCAAAAACCCACCATTGGAATGGCCAATATCTGATAGATATATCATGTAATAGTTATTGTGGCCCCAAATTTCAGAGGTATTGAGATATTTCTGGATGATGACATATGTATCCCAAGCCTTCTAAAAAATCATCCTCATGCATGTCTATGTGGTGCATCAAAATTTGAGGATCTTGAGTTTTTATCTTGGGGAAACCCTTTTTCGGAATCCTTTTGTTCTAGATCTACTCATTTTTTATCACTCGGTCCATAGATATTTCATGTCATCCACTCAGTGTAGGCCCAGAAATTATTCTACCTCTCAATAATGAAACCCCTCCTCAATGATGTGTTCTTTCCATTTTCCAACACCATCCTTGAGGTTTAGAAAGCACCCCATCATCATCATGGATAGTTTTTTTTTCAGAATCTCTCCCAGGCAGGCTGATTCTCAACACTTTTCATACACTATATCCATCCCATAATCTTCTATAGGTGGAGGCAACTCATTCTGAATTTTCCCTTCCTGCATTTTAAACAAAATTCACATCTACTTCATCGTGCATATACAATACTCATTTTTTCCCCTATGTACACATTCAACGTCAATATCTACATGCACTTGAACTTCTTCTCTAATAGGGGTTGGTTATAGTGATCGCATATGGTATCAAGGTTGAAATTTGCCGCTAGAACTCCATTCTATATGTCCAGGAGATTGGACTAATACTCCTCAGTTCCATGGACAACATATTTGAATAACCATGTCGGTAGGATAAATTGATTGAATTTGAATTCGTCTTCTTTCTAGACCATGTTCAAGGTAAGAGGTGAAGTCTTCATGGCCATAAATCGTGCCACTGCATTTAGAATGGATGTATGGAAGTTTTTCCTAGGAGGAGAAATATTATTTGGTTATTTGTAAAAATTCATGTGGTTTACTATACATCCATACAGAATGTGGGGTGGTCCAAATACCCTTTGTAGTTTCTTCCTCTAGATGATGTGACACAACAACTTGTTCAATTTCTCTAGAATCGAGATCCATAGGTGGACACATATCCCCACTGCTAACATGGAAACCATAAAGTGATCACTAAGGTGGAAACATACCTCTGGATCTTATGATCGGTGAAAACCACAAAGCGATCACCAATGAAGTAATGTATCCACAAATTCAGTGAAAATACCACTACCTGAAAATCAAGATAATGGGAGAATAGTTACGTTCATGGGGATGAAACATCAAAGAACCATAAGAAATTATCGATCTATATTGCATTAAAACACATCCTAACCCTAGAAGTGAAGAATCACAATAAACATCAAAATGAGCTCCCTAAGATGGGAGACAACGAACTGGAGCACTTACTAACGAATAATTTAGATGATTGAATGCATCCTGACACTGATCAGTCCAAACGAAATCCTGACCATTCAGGGTCAATGCTGTATGAAGAGTCAGAACCTGAGTGAAATTAGATAAAAACCTCATGTAGTAGTATGTATGGCCAAGGAAACATTGTGCTCTAACAATGTCTAGGGAGATGAACAAGACAAAAATAATTCTATAATTAATGGATCCACTTCTACTCCCAATTGGTACACAACATTTCCCATGAAACAGACTTCTTGTGCCAAAAAACTACCACATAGACCAGTTTCCAAACAGCTGATGTTGATGTAAAACTAAAAAAATGCATGCAGATGCCCTGCATGCTTCTCCAAAAACATGTATTACACAAGGATTCCATCGATTAAACCCATCATGAATGTGTCTATGAACTAACATAACACAACTGTATAATTATTCATACTGAACGACATAACAACACAGTCGTAATTCCTATGATGAAAACAGAAAGTAGTCTTTTGGATATCCACATAATTCACATGCATATGATGATATCTGGACTGCAATTCGATCTTTGAAAAACATCATTCACAATTAAGTAGATCAAATAAATCATAAATCCATGGATGGGGATAGTGATTCATCACTGTCACTTTTTGTAAGAGATGATAATTGATACAAAACTGTAAACCTCCATAAGTATTCTTCACGAACCAAACTAATGCACCTCACGGTGACACACTCATCCAAACACAACCGCACTATAAAATCCCATCATTCTATATATGTAGACCATCTAACTAAGAAGTTTCCATCCTCTATGGAGACATAGTTATTGGAGATGCTTATGATTGTAGCTCGATCCCAAACTCGATCCCTTGCTGAGGGGGTAATGCTACATCCTCTTCTAGAAAGTCATTTGGGAACTCTTTTACGACCCTATGAATTGATAACTACTGAACCTATGAGGAACTCATCATCATCTCATCCATCATGGATGATAATGAAGAAATACTTATATGACCCATCTGAGGGTCTCACTTCCCAATAAACACCACTGGCTCACCATCATCTTCGAAGAACACAACCTACCTCCTGATGTTATACACAATAGCCTTACCCAAACAAAACCAATCTATGCCAAATATGAATTCATATTGTCGTACGTATAAACATAGAAAATATATCCAATAGTGGTGTTTCCCTAAAACAAGATCATAGTCTTTACATACTTCCAACATGTCAGATCGACCTCCAACTCGCATAGTCAACGCCATGGGAATTGGAAGCCTCCTTACCTCATGTACAGAATAATGGAAAAGGGGTGGTGATATGAAGGACTGTGTCACTATAGAATCGAACAAGGCATACACAAATGTATAATAAAAGAAAATGGTACCTCAAACGACATCTGGATCACCAAGAGATCGCAACGCTAATGTGTGAAGCTAACAATGAACTCTTCCTGGCCTCTCTAAAACTGATGATGACCACCACCATGGTCGTGCTACGCTCTATGAGGATAGGGAGTATCAAAGGGTTGTCCTCAGCCTTCCCCATATACCCCCAGTTGATCTAGTGCTGTAGAAACCTGGTGTAGTTGGCATGGATGTAACTGCCTCAATGTACGAACCTAGAGTGGAAATCCTCATGCACGATGACCTCTATAAAAGGTCGGGTATTATTGCTATTGATGACCTCAACCACCATAATATAATCAATCACCAGATCCCATGGCATATGCATGAGAGATATTTCTCCAGAAGTAACTAGATACATAGGGTTGAGACATACCCCCGGGTGAACGAAAGCACTTATACCCTTAAAAAAGAGATCCCACGACTAAATCTCTTCTTTGTGATGAATTATGATGACTCTTCTCTCATGATGAGATGGCTCTGTCCAATGTCCTTATGATGAAATCTGCACTCGCCAACACCTGACAATATGTTTCCAGTATTAACGGGGTGACCTGGTACTAGATCTCTGGATGCAAATCCTCTTCAAAATTCCTTTTTCTAGCCTCCTCATTTGAAAAAATGTACGAAGCATGTTGTAAATGGTTCTTGAAATGGATTTATAAATCTCGCTCACTGGAGCTCCACTATCTAAGGGTATGATTCTCCTGGAGACTGGACACCTTCGCAGTCGAATAAATAATCTCAACTATATACATGTCTTTGTACTACTCCAATAAGATCAACGACTCCTCACAATCCCCAAGGAACAAGAAACAGAACTTCCTCACTGCTCCATACAACATCGTCACTACCAAAGACACCAAATGCTCTTTCCTATAATAAATAGAACTGTAGCATATATCTTCCTCCACAAACCATTTTTCTATGAATTCTTCTGAAACAGTGCCCCCGTACTTAGGTAGAGTCTGGTGTTGGAACTCTCGGAGTATCCTCTTCTATGTGTCATTGTCGTAAACCCCTATCCTATAGCAATATTCTGGAATAGTATGTTGGACATCTTATATGTGATCCTGATGGGGACGTCGACCATGAGAAAATCTTGTAAAATAACTATCCCATAGAGTTCCTAATCCTAGAATATTGAAGACTCATCATTAATGTATTAATTGTTTTTGTTTATTAATTTTACGAAAGTCTATCCTATGGTCTACCCATTCAAACATTGTCACAAAGAAAAAAGATGCATGATCCTTTCATAGGATTCTTATTTGCAGAAAGTATCACCTAGTTTAGTATCCATTGCAAACATAATGGTATGTGCATCAAATTATTGGTGTCCCTAAATGCCTATGTCTCAGAAAATATCTTTTGTTTACATAACTTGCTATAAAAGAATGAAACCATTTCCATACCAACCCATGCAACCTCGAATTTTTCAAACATGAAAATCCATCCAATTCCTCATTATGTCCTCTTATACCACTCTTTCACGACCCCCTGTCCACAAGGTGTACCACTCCAGGGCCGACAGTGAGAGAAGTGATATAATGAACCCCCAAGTACCACCAATAGTAGGCCCCGGTTTGGCAACTAGCACAGAGGGTATAATATACACACAAATGGGAGTAATTAACCTCTAAGAGAACACATGTGAAAGAGAGAGATAAGATAGACACCATCCATCTCCAACTCCGAAATCAATAAAAATAAATTCCCATGTACACATATTTAATGTATTTGAAAACTACAACAACTGAAAGGGGAAAGAGGAAAATAGCCAAAATAAAGTAAAAACAATAGCATCCACAGTGCCCAAATGGCTACTCCAACCCCATGCTAGTAGAAACTAGCCCGACCAACAACATACTCCAAGTGACCTGAAAAATAGTTTATATATACCTAGTGTGAGTGAAATAGTATACTCTGTAGGATCATCCCCAGAGCCTCTAATACTAATGAAAAGAATGCACACGATAGCACAGTGAACAACAAGTGAATCATACTCATCACATAAACTAGTATACTAAGTTCCCTACATCACAATTTCTACTCTAACTAAGTTACACATACCAGAGTATATAATATAATAATGAAAATAATGTGTACCCATATACTAGTTCCACACTAGTTTTCCGCTTTTTCCCCAAAGTCGCACGTCTTAATCACATCTCTCCAAAAAGGATTTCCCAAAGTGACTTGTGTAAAGCACAAAAAAATGCACGTCTGGCAAAAAAACCACCACGCCTACATAAGAAAAGTAACCAGATATTTTATGAGAGACACCAAATCCCGCATAACATGTATCATACGTAGGGAATTATACCTCAAGCCATTATTGTCCACACACCGAGTACAGATCATCAAGACATCACAGCCTATACACATTACACCTATAGTAGTTCATATAAAACTATATCCAGAATATATGTCTGTAGATATCCACAAGGCATTACATACCTCTACATATATATGGGGAAAACAAACCTATGTTCCTACTAGAAAAATTAAAAGTATAGAAAAGATATTGGGGATAAAGTAGATTTCAACCATCAATCCTCCAACCAGAATGTTGGGGAAAGCACCCCCTTGGGATCAGAATCCCCGAGTTGTCATTTTCCATAAATATAAGGTTTTTAGTAACATATAGAAACAAAAATATTATAGAATATACTATATCTCACAACCACACATTGGTAATAACCTACTATTAGACTCAACTATAGCTAACATCTCTTGGACTCCTGACTGCCACTTCTAAGACAAGGTATCCTATAAACACACAACCATTTAAGGAGATTTAATGAATTAATTAATTCCCTTTTTATCGTTTTCACTTTATGTTAATTAATTCATTAAATAATAATTAACAATTAATAATTTATTCATAATATTTCATTATTATCACAACCAATGTTCATTGTTTCTTTAAAATTGCAACCTTAGCATTGTGTCGTAGCAGGCCCCAACCCCGTGTGTTAACAACCATTATTCAATCATTTATTTACAACGTTATTATTTCCAATATTACCATTAACTCTAGAAAAACATTCTATGATACTAAATAGAAAGTGGGAACAAACAGGTGAGTAGATAAACTACCCATCGAGTCATTTCCGCCTATTGGAAGAGCATAGACCCATCCACCCTTTGGATGCTTAATATGGAATGCATGTGTCATTCCTCGCACGTCATCACCTATTTCTGGAAGGAGGATAAACAATCTAGCTACCCTAAGATGCGGGGAAAGTAAGGATGATAAACAAATGAAAAGAAACATCAAGAAACCAACCATTCACATCCAACCCATTCAATCATCTCTAGTGTTCTCCTCAACAATAACATGCATAAACTAATGCATCTCTCCACTCTAGGAATAAAATGTTTCCACAACCAAAAGGCATCCTTGCCCCCAGATATCACAATATCCTTCGAGGATTACATCACAACACAAGAACTAGAAAAAAACATAATTTCAATCATTGTCTTGGCCCTTAAACAAGATAGAAGGTAACTCAAAACCCCATAATAAGTTATCATTTATCAAACAACCAGTTTGTTAATACATATTGAATTAACTGATTTATTATTTTTGGTACCAATGATAGAGAACCTAATTAGTAATCTATCAGAAATAATTAAACATGATTACTTTATTAATTTGATTAACATAAAATTACAACAACAACTAGATTCATTTACAGGCCTGTTTAAATATATCGGAACAAATATTTTTTTATTTACAACATTACCTTCATTACCAATTTACATCAAGAACAAAAATATAATCATATCATGAATAGATATCACACTATCTAGCATAATAATATCGAATAATATATGATCAATATCAATTTATTTATCCTACTCAAATATTTAATATGTAAATTACATTGTGATATAGGGTCTAAAACATGACAACTCAACATTTTCACATTATAGAATATATATAATCAATTAATTTACTACATTAAAATATATTTTACGTTTTTTATATTAGGATGATCACCCCAACAGATGAATATCGCGTCCTCCCAAGACAACTGCATCCACCCAAGGATGTTACAACACGACCGTACAATCTGAAATACAAGAAACTACATTAGAAGAATTGAAATCACATTACATAATATGGAAAGGGGAAAAGGAGAATATGAAAAAAATAATGATGTTCAATCAGACCTTATAAATATGATTGTTGGAGACTTATTGTTTTTTACCAAAACTGGTGTGTGCTTGAAGCAAGAAGAACGTTGAGAGAAACAAATACACATGGAATAGAATGATTAAAAAACACCTACAGGAAGGAAATGTTCGACTATATCGAACAAGAGTTCAAGGAGGAAGAAAATGGGATGAATATATCTTATCCCTTTAGAAGATTTAATAGAGCATCAGTTTATGATACACATGATTTTCCAATATATTTTTATCGCATTATACCACATGGTTTAACAATATAAATACAACTTAGGCATTTGGAAAATGAATATAGGAGTGATGGGATTTGATTCTGCATTAAATAACTTAAAACAAGGCCTTGAATGCTTTTTACGTCAATGAAAACCTTAAATCAACTGAACTAGAAATATTTGGAAATTTGGTTAACGAAATATGAAACAGTTATTGAAATACTGTTCATGAGATAATAACTCTGAGAAAGTAACTGTGAGACATTAACTGTGAGATAGTAATAATGAGATAGTAATTGTGAGATAGTAACACTGATACTGTAATTGTGAGAATGTAACTCTAAGACAGTAAATGTGAGACAGTAACTCTGAGTTAATAATTGTGAGAGTGTAACTATGAGATAGTAAATGTGAGACTGTAATTGTGAGAAAGTAACTCTGAAACTGTAATAGTGAGAAAGTAACAATGAGAAATCGTGAATGTGTTCATATAACTTCAAACACTGTTCAAAAAATAAAAAATTGAAATGTGTTGGGGATGAGCCAACATGACCTCCCAGAACACCTCAACTAACAAATTTTAGTAAGGGAATGGACCAGCGAGATCCAGGATATTACAATGTACCATCTGATCCACTAATTATTAGGTTATTAATATAAACCTGGACCATCATCCGTTGATTATTTCTATTATTGAAATAAATATTTTATTCAAATCCACCACACAGAAAACATAGCATATTTTGAAATTTATCAACTCTTCAATACCATTCTCTATGTTCTTTCTTCAAACAATATAATTCCTTCTTCAGTTGACACACCATGTTCTCATCTTCATCGTTGACATAACCATATTTTTTCTCATTTTAATCTTATAATTCTAGAACATCATTCAGAAACCTTGACTTGACATCCATCTAATAAATCATTAACATCTATACCCACTACTTGGTAGTACCCATTGCGCACAAGTTGTTATTTGGTTCAAATTTCAACACCATCTACATTCATTTTGTTGTGAAACAAACACATTTTTTCTTAAGACAGTCCTGTCTTTTAGTCTTGAAAGAATCTATAATGATTGATTGTTTTCAATTTGGTGAAGATCATCATTAATGGCTTGAACCCAGTTCTGATCTCCAACTGCTTCATCAAAACATGTTCCTCCCGTTATAAGTATGATGCTTGTTGTAGATACCTCATTCACCATGCATGTAATGGTGTTGTCTGAGCACAAATTATGTTTTTATTATCAATTTTATTATTTATTGAAGTTATCTAGATTGAAACTAATTTATTATCAGCATCTGAGTATTCTTATAAATCAACGGTTGGAGTGAGATAATCTCTTGATCTACTCATCTCTTCATCAGTATCCTCCCCAGTATGATCAAGTATTTTTAGAAGATTATATTTATTTTATATGATATTCACATCATGAAATTAAAAAATCCTTCACTACTACTTGTTGAAGAATTTAAATTATTTTATTTCATTTGATTAGCTAATAATTATTCATTCATCTACATGATATTCAAACATCCTTGATTTCTCATTATTGATAATGAAACACATGCTTCCTAAAACTCGAAAGTATTTCAATTAATACTTCTTTCTATAACATATCTCATATAGATTCATTTATTATTTTGTGCACGAAAAATATTTATTTAACTTATAGACTACTGTCATCACTGCCTCTATCCAAAACATCTCCAGAAGATCTTTCTCAATAAGAATTGTTCTAGCCATTTGTTCAGAATTCAATTTCTTCTCTCAACAACTCCATTATATTATGGAGTTATTAGTACTAAAATGATTCATTATCCCATTTTCATTAGTTTTAACCCCACTTCACAATTTATGACTTATGTTCCATTAACAGATTGAATCATCTATATTTTCTAACCAATGATCTTTTCACATTCTCATCGATATACTGTAAAGAAACTAAACACTTCAGATTTGAAAGTATTGTTTGAAACCCATGCCATTATGTTATTGTCATCAATTAAGATAACTTAATATATCCTCTAATCAATATCCCATGGATAAATTATCCCACATGCATCAATATACAACAAATATATAAATACTACTAAAATTTTCTCCTTTAGATTATATATCTTTTACATGATCTTTTCTTTGTGCCAAACATCACACGTATGAGTAAAATCTCATGATAATCTAGAGAGATTTTGAGGTGAATAAAATTTTACCTGGACTTCCATGTAACCATGGATTATGGGGCCATGACATTTATTCCACATCTTGTTTTCATCATCATTGGACAAAATTCGCATATCTCTTTCTCCACTAACATGGTAGATATTCCCATTCATTCACTTTCCTTGCTACAAAATAAAACCATATTTTTCTTTGATGATACATAATATCATGGAAAATTAAATGGAAGGTCCCGATTCACACAGTTGACTAATACTATTCTTGTTTTAACTTATCATTTCAACAATAATGATATATTCTAGTCTCATGTATTTTTTCTCCACACATGGATACTCCTGAACCAATAATTTTCAAGCCCTAATCATTACCAAATATAACTATACCTTCAATATAATAAATGATCCTTGTCAGTGTATCCTTATTTATAGTCATATGGGATGTGGATCCATTTTCAACGATCAATATCCCATTGCGATCTGATTCATTAAATGCAATTTCTGTAACTACCACTTTCTCATCCCTTTTCTTTTGGTCCAATGTTTTTGACTTCATACCTAACATGGAATGATAATATTGATCATCCACAACATATGAAGGCTTGGATTCAAAATACAGAGCTACAAATAAACTTTCAATTTTATACCATCTTGATGATAATCTTTTATATTTTTTAGGAACTATATCAGTCAGACTCGGCACATTACTCTATATTTTTTTTGTAAAATATCATTCCATATGTCTGAGTTCTTTACACCTAAAACAATGAGAATCAAAGGATGACTTGATATATTGAGCACTATACAACCACATTTGGTTTTAATTTTTCATTTCTTTTACCTATTTTCAATGGAACATACATTTCGAGAGTATCCCATATTTCCACAATAATAGAATCTTATGTGAAGTAAATTTTTGTTTGGAAATGATACACCACTAGTTGTGCCTTGGGTTCTCTAAATCGTAAGATTCTGCATGGTAACCAAATCAACCTTCAATTTTGGAGTGGATGATTTTGGTATGACTTGAACCATACTGATTTCTATTTTTTATCAACTGCATACAATCCTTATCATTCAAAGTTTGTTTTTTCTTATGTTTTTGTTGTACTACTCTGTTAATATTTTATATTTTCTATTGCATGTGTGATCTTCATTCCCGATTTCAGTATAGGAGTTAATAGTTTCTCTTAATCATTATGTGCTCATCATAGATTGGAGACATTTTTAGTTCATTGATACATATGATTTGATATTTTCTAGTTTCATTCTAACTTTTTATTTTGATTTTATGTTCTTTAATTACGAGTTTGTCCACAACCACTGTTTATGACCTTTCTGGAATTAAATACCTCATTTTTCCATTTCTATATTTTTCTCAGAATTTTCTTCTTCCTCCTACTTCATAGTGTGTTTGGCATGACAAGAAAACATGTTATCATTCCTTGATTTGGAACTTAAAATATCTACCACATCAAAGGAGACTTCAAATTAATCTAGAATATTAACTCTTCTTTCAATTTATACTTCTACATTATTTCTTCCATCTCTTTTTAATTAATTTCTAAAAACATCCACAGAATCATCTATTTTATGATCCATTCTATCATCCATATTTTCTTCCTTAGATTCAATTGAAAATACTTCCTCATTTGAAAGAAGATTCATACGTTTGAGAAACATTATCCTAGTACTTATCTTCCCATTCACAATTGACGGATAATTATTTTTTTGGGAATTTCATTATTTCATTCATTTTAATTATAAAACATTTTAGGAAACTTTGATGCAAAATTCATAATCTATCTGTATTGAATGAATTCAAAGGTATGTTTGCCTTGAACTACCCTTTTCCCCTTTCTCGATTGGAGGAGTGGAATGAGATGAAATCATCCATATTGTCCTCCAAAGGAGAATATTCAACACAAATATTTTACATGTCCTTTAATGCCACTTCCTTATAATTCCCATTTTCCACTGCATTGTTATCATCATTTCCCATTTCACATGCTACAAGGGTATTGTGTAGGTTATCTAGTGTCATCTATTTCGGGTATTTTTCTTCCAAAAGAAAAACTTTATAATTTAAAAACGGTGGATGTTTACTCATGATATGTTTCACAATCATTATATCTTCAATGATTTAAACAAGACCCAATCTATTATTCACAATAATATTTATCATGTCGAATAATGTACAAAATTCTCATTGGGATTCATTCTCATATCCTCAAACATGTACCATAAAACCTACAGCTTTTTTTATCATAATTTTCTTTCACAAACATAAAAAATCATTATTTCCCCACATTTCATGATATTTTTTACTATACATCACCATAATTTAAATTTTATTTTATATGGATCCCTATAAAGAATTGATCCCTCTAGCATCAACATCCAATTACATTTTTTTAGCTTCTAATAGAGCACCACTATTAATGTCAACTGATATTCCATGAATATATTTTGTGAGGACATCCAACCCAACTGAATGGAAGTAGTGATACATTTGATTCATCCTTATTTTAAATTTATTTACATCAATGATCGAAATTAATTTATGATTGAACACCTCCATTTATTCTTCTTGAGAGAGAACCACTGAATTTTGACTGTTCCTTATGATACCAATTCATAGGTAAACTTTGTTGAATACCATGATAGGGTGGGGGTGAATTAGGGTATGAAATATTAAAAACTTCTCCCAATTTGATCTATTTTATTTTTTTTGAAAATAATCAGTTCTATCTTCCTCCCGTAGTAATAAATTGCCAGATATGAAATCATACACATGACAGAACACTTTTTCTTGGTTTACCCTCATTGGGATACATCAATGGACAATACAATGACGATGTGATGGTGTATAAAATTCACTAAGACTCAAACCCAATAATGAGTACAATGTTCGTTCATGATCTTCTATGACCATGCTCACTTCATTTACAATGATTTGGGTCTTCTCACTATATTCCCATGGGTCACTACCGATGCATATTTCTCTAGCTCACAGCTAGTGGATAAGGTCACCATATTTTCCTTCATGTACTCACTACCCTTGGAATGAAATACACTCACATTTTATAGACTTTTAGGTAAGAAATAGTTTATGTACATGTATGTCCCATGTATTGCAAGAATTCAAACACCATCAACTATAAGTATATGCTATGTTGAAGTTTCTTTTTCAACCAAAGATGAAGTTCATATTCCCATGTACTTTTAGGTACCAGAAAATACTTCCACAAAATGATTTGAAGCTTTCTCAAGATTCCTTATTAAAATCGTGAACCACCTTCTTCACCCACATACTACGAATGAGAATTGGTACATAAAAACCTCATTTTTGTACCGCTTTCACTTCCCCAAACCACCCTTTGTCCACCGACTGTGTCTGACATCACTATCATGTACCACCTTTATGCACCGATCCTGTGAACCTCATCTGTGAAACCCCTCATGTCTACACAATTTTATTTGTTCACTAATAGCCTCTGGGAAACACCCTATGTCCACAAACTATTCATTTTTCGTGGACTGATTTCTATAACCTCTTCTGTAATGGGACTTCTTCCTCCATGTACAATCTCTTATGTAGGTTACAGATCTACGAGAAAACATTTGGTGGAATTTATTCTCCATGAACCACTTCAGCTTTAACATAATTCTACCTCATGAACTTGCAACAAAAATTATTGAAATCCCGATCAAATATATTTTCCCTATTTATATTTTATCTCTCTTATAGTCGGTGTGATTATTGATTCTTATATTGGAAATTAAATCTAAAATATCCACCATTCAAATATTTACCAAATCATCGATCAACCGCATACCAATCCACTTGACACACTAAACTACAATTATTTCAGCGAACCATTTTTCATAGGTGTTCTGTGTAATACATTTTGATTTTTGTAGTAAATCTCCTCTACCAGTGTCAACATATTTGTGTAACTTACCTGATTTCACATTGAATCATTTTTAGTATCACAAACCACTCCCACATACCGTTCTCGCAGCTTGGTATGGAGTTCCATACCCTTCCAAGTCATGTTAGGTGATCCATATATCAAGCTTCATGTTTTTCTTCCCTTTCTATTTTCATTCGTAATTCTTCACACATTACCACCCTATAATGAAAACCATACATTTGTAAACACAAATTTTATATTTTGAGGCCCAAAAATTTGGAAAATAGAAGAAAAATGTGCCACCTTAAAATGTTTTCTTCGATAATCACCAACCATACACATTCGCAGTCATCTGGAATTTTCATCAATCACATCCACCCCAAAACACATTGAGAGGACACATTAAGGGATTTATTCCCAACCAAAAAAACCACTTAACCAGATGAATCATTAATTATGAATAAATATATTTCTATTGTATGGTACATTGTAGTGTAGAGACATGAAAACAATATCAAAACTAAATTGTGGAAAACGTATCACTCTACTGTTAACCATATAAATATTAGAGAATATTATATTGTATATAAATTATTCTATAGTTATTTCATGAATAAGAATAATAATTAACCATTTAAGAATGATAAATATAGTATATTGATGTGGTGGGAAGAATAAGGAAGCCTTGGTGAGCTTGTATATTTTATTTATTTGTGCTTATAGAATAAGAAGAATCATGGATGACATTGATGAATTAATTTTCTATTTCACCTTATTGAAGATCATAAATATCAATTAAATTATTTTATAAATATCATCCAAACCATATTCTATAATCAACATCTCATATATTATTAATTGGCCATTGACTACATGTACTCGAATAGAGTGGAGTTCTATCTTCATCTAGGAATCAATAGATATTGATGATCAGTGTAAAAGAATCAGATGTCCCTATAATTTAATAATTGCAGGATTTCATTAATATTAGCACATTTGAAAATGTCTTATAAAAAAGGAATTGTATATTTAAAATCTCCATGATCGTGGATATAGATTTGGTCAATAGGACTAGGGTATTTTAATTCCCAGAATAATTATACATCACTATAAAACATTTTTTTTAATTTCATCCAATTATTTGAATTTGAGTGAAGAAAAGAATCACTTTAGTTAAATAGTTATAATTAGAAAAAATTAATATGTTTAGAATGTTACACAATTCCCTAACCTCTTTTGACGTTATCATCACCATTAATGACCATCATAATAAGTAATTTTAAAATTCTTTTTATTTACATCTTAGTTTAGACATTATATAATTATCAAAATTATATTTCAAATTTTTTTTCTCAGGACATATCTATTTTCATTTTACATTTAAATAAATAAATTTTTAGGATTTTTGGTTTTTTTGTTATAAATATTATTCAATATATTATATTTTAAATAAAACAGAAGATAAATACTTTTGTTTATACATTATACATCATAAAAAAGTCATCCTAGAAATTTTAATTTGTTTCATAGGTAAAAATAGATGAATTTATTTAAAATATATTCATGAATAAACATATAATAATTTATATATATTATTCATAATAGTTTATACAGAGTATTTTAACATAATAATAATATCACCAAGGATGTTAAAACTAGGTGGACCATTATGTATTTTTGTTGGGTACCAAATAGAGACTGAGTTATCACATAAATAATATTTTTCAAGCTCATTATATATATGTATTTCATATCCAAATAATTTAAAATACATATATAATTAGGATAGGTGTTCCCACGATTGGAAATGGTATGCACTTCAATTTACCAAATGTTATAGATGTTTATATTTATCAATTGGGTTTCCACTTGTGTATGGATGTCCTATCATAGGATAAAATGGTAACAAATTTCTAACAAGTTCATTCAAAAATAATTTCAAAGAAAGAATTCATTGAATCATATGAAACAATAAATTCTCTAATATGTTAATAAAAAATATGTATAAAATCTAAAATTAATAAATATGAATTTAATTCACATATTACCCTAAATAGATAAAACGATTTTTCAAAAAATTAAAAAAATCATCCAAGACATCAAATTACATACTTGTAAAATGGGATACCCATAAATCAAACATATATTTTTATAAAATACTTATTATAAAATCTGAAAATATAAATATTCACCTTATAATACAATCATAAAAATCTCAATATGGTTTTAAAAAAATTTAATATTTAACTATCCATGAAAATATTATCCCATTATAGTATATAAGTCAATTAAAATATAATCATCTAATAAAATACTAACCTATAAATTTATCTTATTCACATATTGATATGAACTTGGATGATTTATAAATTTAATAAAAAATATGGTTCTAAAAATTTATTCAAATCAAAGATATTATAATACAAAACAAAGTGACCATCGCATAAATATCCTTAATTACAAATATATATTCACATATATATATCCAATAACATTTAGTAGTATAGTTTTCTAGAATTAACTTATTAATGTTAAAAATACCATAAATTTCTCTATAATGTGAAATTCTTCACATTAACCATTGATTCTTTATTTTATATTTATCTTCAATATCTCCAAAAAAAATTCAACACAAAATTGAAGTATATAAAATCCTTTCATAATACTCATTAATAAATGATAGAGAAACATAAACATAATAAGGGTGTTCTCAATCGATATGAATGGGTATAAGTAAATAATGATAATCGATGACTATAAGAGAGTATAAGATAAACATGTTTCTATGAAAACATAATCAAAGAACATGAAAAAATAATAAGGTACTCATACCCAATAAAACACTATTTAAATTTCATAAATCATAAAATATGTATTTTTATAAATAATTATATATCACATCATCGTGAAATAGTATGAATATGGGAACAACATAAATCATGAAATCATTAAAATAAGTAAAGTCTCACTAAAACAATAATGTAATATAGGGGAAAGAACCCCCAAAAATGTTTATGATTACTCATCTAACCATTATGTATCTTCTCTTGAGATATAAAACATTACCAATTTAATTTTAGGTAAATTTAATCTTTTTGGAAATATGTTGCATCATAAAATATATATATACATATGAATATTACTGACATATAATGAAATTATAAATTAATCTATTTATAAATATACCATTATAATCAAAATGAAATTCAATCAATGTCCAAAACAATTACTTAACTCTCCAGGTATAGAACCATTCATAATTAAGAATAAAGTATTTAATGTTAAAAAGATAAAGGGTACCTGGATCAGTCTCTACTAATTTAATTCAATACATTAATGGGTGGGTAGGTGAAAACACATCATCCAAAATAATTACACACATGGTATTAAAAGAGGAAATAAATTGAAGAATGGTTTGTTTATACAAATTGGATGATTACCCAATAAAATTATTGTGGTGGATAATTTTTATTATAGATATTTAATTTATATAGAATAATATGTTTTTTAAAATATTGATTATTAATAAAGATAAAAATTATAACATAGAATAAAAACATTTCTTGGAAATTATAAAATCACATTTGCAAAAAACCTTAAATATACGTTTATTTTGATGACATTATGAGATGATATATTCTTACAATAATGTGAATTGATTTTACAAAATGAAATCCTGGAAAACATGAATTAAAGCTTGATAATGAATAATTTAAATATCAATAGGAAAAGTAATTCATGATAATCATATTAAATAATTAATCCTATAAAACTTTTTAAAATAATGTGAAAAAATGACATGTGTAAGGAACACTAAATAGAGTTCATTTAAATTTTTTTATGAAAATAAATTGTAATATTCTAATAGTTTGTGGTGATAAATAATAAATGTTTACCTGTGTTGTTTTACATTATTTAATTAATTCCTTGGGTGGGTTTTTGTTTTAGGGTGTTTCATATGAGAAATTGAGAATTTTGGAAGAAAATGGATACTACATGGTTGGGGGATGGTTTTCCCAAAAAAATCGCGCCATCCTCCATGAAGTAGTGGAACCAAAGATAGAAGAGGATTATAAGTTTGGGACATGGTTTTCCAAAAAATTCACCATCTTTAAAAAAAAATGTTCCAATGATGATTGTAACTTGATTAAGGTGTATGGTTTTGGGAATTTATGCACCCCGTACATGATACCATACAAATGAAAAAATAAACACTAATAATTTTATTTTAAAAATAATGACCCCTTAGGGTATTAATCCATAATATCCCCAAATTGGACCTAAAATCATTCATTTTTTCTTGAATATTCGTAAAATATTCCAAGGCAATCAAAACTATTTTATTGATGAATTTAGGGGATAAATGAGGGATCTCCACCTCTCTAGTTATGTAATCTCATCCCATGTGATTTCCTCTCTCGGTAATAACTCATTCATGATGATAACGAGTTATTTATTTTATATTGGTATTTTTTAGATATTTTTTTGATGGTTTTCTCCATTCAATCAGGGATCTATGATTTTAATCTAGATTATATCATTCATTATGAAAATTATATTTTTTATTTAATTTTTTGATTTTTATAGTTTAAAGAATGATCATCAATGAAAATGAAGTTAGTTTTATAAATATAAAATTCCTATAGTATTGATTAACATTGCATGTATGAAATTGTGCTATTTAAATTTACTAGATAGGAAATTTAATTCCAATTTAATTATTTAATTTATCATTATTTAATGGAATTATGGAATTGATGTTTGATTCGTCGATAATGGAGTTGAGGAATTTAATTTTCAATGTATGGAAATTAAATCTACAATTTGAATAATCGATTTTTTAATTAATTAATGGGAATATAGAACTGGCCAACTGTTGTATTTGTGAGTTTTTTATCAACGGAAATTTGAATCGATTGTATTATGGGAATTACGGTCTGGTTTGATTACAAATATGGGTTTAATGGTTTATATTATTAATTTTAGATAAATGGTTTAATGGTAAATAGTTCATATTATACCATGTGAATTAATGTGATGAACATTGTTTTTCAATATATTAAATAGTTACCGTTTACTAAGATTGATTGATTGTAATTTTAATGATGCATAAAAATGATACACTTGTAATTTTTATATATGTGATATTATGATATATATGGTTTAAGTGTTTTTGAAATGAACTCGTGACTCCAAATCCCATTTGTGATTCAATGATATACAGTTAGGGGACACAAGGTTATTCTTTAAATTCATATATATGATTATCATTTATTTGATTGTGGTATATAGGCTGATGCTGCACATTGCCATATGTTATTGTAGGATGAATGTGGTTTTGTATTTAGAATTATTCATCATAACCCCCTAGTTACTGTACCAGATGTTCTATGACCAAACCATTATCATTACTAAATGGATCTAATTAGTGGTAATAAGAAAATGAAATGAATTGATTAATAAAAACCATGTTATAATGAATTTTGATGTCTATTTATTTTATAATACAATATTGTTTTTAAAAATTCATTCTAGGTTAGGTACTAGATATAGTTTTATCCAACATTGGGGGAGGATTACTGAGTTAACTCACACACTAAAAAGGATACCCAGTTGGAACCCTATTAGACATTATATATACAGGACATGATAAGGGAATATTCCCTTTGTTATATGGATGACATCAAATGGATTAGGTTTGAGGTAGCTATTCATGGTGTTGGGACCCTCTTTGATGATTTTTGTGTCTTTATTTTGGGTAGTTAATATATACAATTACAATAAATAGGACATGAAATATTAAATTTTTATGTTCATATATTATTTTCCAATTTTGTATTATCATGTGATACTAGTCTATATTGGTTATTGAATTATTCAATCCATGATTTATTTCAATTTCATGTTGTTATTTTATTTCTATTATTGTACTAATATGATAAATAGGTAATAGTTTCCCCATGTTTTATCTAATATAACCCTAATGCTAGTAATCAATCTCTAGCATATGTGGTTTCATGATTTTGGTTATGTGACCAACTATATAAGGGGAAGAAGCATTTTGAACCTAGGTCAGGACATTATAAGGTGGTATTAGAGGATATTTTTATATTATTTTATATTTTCTTAACATTTGGGGAATGGTTGATTGGAGAATAGGATGAGTCGATCCGTGGTTAAGAGATGACAAATTTGAGTAGATTTCCCACGTATTGGGGTAATTTCCATGTACCTAAGGTGTGATTTCTATTATTGATTTTTTCTATTACAATTGGACATTATTTAACCTTTGGTGATGCACTTGTTGTGTGATGTTATTGTTTGTGAAATTTAAAATAATTTTCTTCATGTCAGGATATTACATGAGATATGAGAATACATAACTCATTATAGGCAGTAAATAATTTTTGTGGCATGCATAATATTAGGAATTTATAATATATAATGATTTGTGAAAATTTTAAGAAACAAAATTTCATTTCCTTCTTGTTTAATTTAAATGAAAAAGTGAATAAAAAGAGTTATGATATTAAATTATGAAAACAATTTTAATTTGAATGTGATAAAATGTAATCTATTGAGACTACATGATTTGTGAAAATGTTTTACCCTGTGGTAACCACGACCTAGGTGAGGAATTGTTGAAAATAGTGATATTGCCTAATTTTTTACTTCGGGTAAGGAAAATGGATTGACTTATTATGATTTCATTTGTATCCCATTTGATTAATAATGTTTATTTGGGAAGTATTTTATAATAAAGTTATTTGTAATTGTGTAGATATACACCCATTATATATCATGTTTATTGGAATACAAGAGTATGTGGTTGGGAATGATCCTATGACTGTCGAACCAGAGGCACTGATAGTACATAGTGAAGGTGCTAGAGAGAGTTTCAATGAAAATGTTTCCAGATTTATGAATTTTATGGAATGAGACCCTGGGTGTGTAATGAAATGTATATTTAACTTAACATAGTAGTCATATTAGAAGAAACCTTTGAAATTTACTTGAGAATCTGGGCCTAAGTGACATATTTTCTTGATTGAGTGTATTCCTAGGATACTTCCCACATAGATACTCATTCAATGAATTGTGTCAAATTTTACATATAAGCTATGTGGTCAAGTGAATAATGTGAAGGAAATCATGATTTAGGTTGAAATGATTTTCAATATTGAGGGTAATGACATTTTGAAGATGTTTGTGGATCGTTTTTTCCCTATGATTCCCTAAATTGAGAGGGTTGAATAATTCATGGGGCTTACCTAGGGGTATATTACCTTTAAGGACAATGTAAAGCATTTTACTAACATTAATTGTTTTTATAGTGTTAGAAGGGGATGCTGATACATAAGAAAATATATGTTAATATGGGATTAATTGTGATATTAATTATCCAGATAATAAAACTTTGGATGAAAACATTTTATGAAATGGTGAATGGGGTTCTCATTTCGAAGGAGAACGTAAAGGATGATTCTAGTGAGATACAAATAGATTATGTGGGATTACCATGTGTACATCTTTTGAATGTATGAGGCACCACTATGAGGATGATAACTAGAGAAGTGTAAAGAAAACTTACAAGGGGGAATGTAATGTTTCTCATGAAAATAACAAAATGATCTTCCACCAGTGTGGTTGGATATGTAAAATCTTTATACAATGTCCCAAAACACTTATATAGTGTCGATATTACGGTATCATCGGAAATAAACATTATTTTTGCAAGAAACCATGGATGATGGGTAATGGAAAAAAATCTAGGAAGAATTAGAGTACATGAAGGGGGGTTTCTACCATATACAAGTCTAGTTGTTAAAATTATAATTTGAATTGCTGATGAGGTAGTGGAGAGGGTACATAATGAAGTGGGAGACCATATTAGAGGAGTGGCGAAGATTAGGGAACTAAGACTACATTACATGGATGCGTGATAAGATAATTGAGTTATGTTTAGTCAAAACTTGTGGATATCTAGGCAGGATGATTGATTGTTAATGGTACACATATTATAGCTTATACAAATCCCAATTCCTTATTTGATATGCATGAATATCATTACTTTATATCTACATGAATTCTTAATATGATTATTCTTAGAGTGGATTTTAAAATCAGTGTTATGATGAGTGGTACACATTTTGTAGCATAGTTTAGATACATCTATTTGTACAAGTGGTGTTTTCTCGAGTGTGGAGATTACCATTTTCTAATGTATATTTACATTCTTTATCAGTCAATATTTTACCTAATTATGTGCATAGACTAGTAGGTACCATAATGATCCAATAATTATTGTTACCATAGGAGATATAATTTTATATAATCTAATAATGAAAGTTACATACATAATTGAATGTGGGAAATCAAGTAAGGACATGCATAGCCATTTTAGATTTTCTGGGTCCTCACAACACATGATTCATATATTTTTCTCAGCGATATTAGTGTGGAGAAGGATCTATTTACAACTATAGTGGATCAGTTTTAGTATGTGTTTCCCAAGGAATTCTCATGTCTTCAACCTGGGATATATATGAATTTTTTGATTGATCTCATTCATAGAGTTGGGTCAATTTCTATCCCACTATATAGAATAAAATCAAAATACCGATAAGAGTTAAAGATTTATTTGGAAGAGTTAATGGATAAGGTAATTATCCATCTGAGCACATTTCATTGGTGTTATACATTTTTAGTTTAAATGAGGTATTAAAAACCTTGCACTTATGTTCTTACTATCGAACCTTTACTGAATGCTATCGAAGGATCAGAATCCTCATCCATGTATCGATGATATCATGGAACATTTCGGGGAAGATTGTGTATTTTATATGATTTACATGATATATTGTTATAATTAGTAAAAAGTTTCATATTATGATATAATATTGAAAACTATCAAAAATAAATATAAAATATATCATTTCATTGTGATTCTATTTATGATGGAAAACAAGCCATATGTGTTTATTATAGTGAGGAAATAAATCTAACAACTGTACATGGATCAGTAGTTCATGTTTTTGGTGAATGTATTCTTGTTGTACTCCAATAATCATGATGATAATTCCCAGTATCAATACATCATTTGTGGTATATAGAGAGAGAATTATTTATAATAAATGTTTTATAACTTTTATTTCTGGATTTTCTATATACATTTCTTCGGTCACGTCATCCTTAAGGATAATGAGTTAGTGGAACAGGTGATTGTTCAAGAAGTGGTTTCATTGGAGTATCCCATATACGTTTTCAATATGAACATTTTTATGGGATCACCATTCTATAATCATAGGTTCTTACATAAATTTCCCCATTTATACTGTACTGATGTTTTAATGGTGTGGTGTATGTAGGAATGGTTTCTATGTTTTGATGAATAAGTTTAATATCATGTCAATATTGACCTTACTTTATTTTGTGAAGGAGAATATATTGTTTTTGATGTTTTGGGGATCATTATTCGACCAGGGTAGATATAGTGGTATCAATTTGGGGTGCTTGTATCCGGATAGTTAGGTAATTTGTAACAACTCAAAAAGTGTCTTGGATAGAAAACTCCAATCACAAAAAGGAATATGAAATCATAAGATTTTATGGTATAATTAACATTTAAATTAAATTTAATATATTCTATAGATTGAGATTATGAATAATTCCACTCAAGTAACTATAATTGTATCACATGTTTATATATAATCATACCAAATACTGATCGATTTAACAATGATTGGTATCATTGAATCAAACATCATGTGAACTTTTAGAGATCCTAACAATTTCATCTCTCTAGTGAAAAATGATATGTGTGTGGTGGTTAACTCTATATTTGTAAGATCATGTGTAATTCTTGTATCGATTTCATTTTGTTACTTTATATTAATAAAATCCTTTAGACCAGGTTTTCCTTTGTTCAGAAATTTATGGATATAGATATCAGTGCATGCACTATCGAGTTAGTATTTGGGACATTCAATAATTAATTATTCATTATATTATGTTACTTTTATGATCAAGTTGTACCGAAAATTAGTATATTAATAAAATATTAATATTTAAAATAATTGGCTATAACAATGCCATTATATTCGAAATTATTAATAGTAATAAATATCTTATAAACATATGTTTCTTATAAAAATATAATATTAATTCAATGTAAACCATTTATTTAAAAATGAAAATATAAAATAATGGAATTTAAATGAAATGTATTTATTCTTAGAAAGGTGTTTTATACAAATAAATTAAATTAATTACTACTAGTGAATGATATTAAAAAAATTTATATAATATATATTCAATAAAATATATTCAAAATTAATCCAATATATTCTTTTTTCTTACCATAAAATCAAAAAATAGATTACAAATTAAAATCTAAACTTCTGAAAAGGAATTTTTTCCCACATTTAAAATGTGAGCACATTTTAAATCACCTTTATGGAAAAATAATAAGTTATATATGTTAAAATAAAATTTATTATATTAATTTTAACATAATAATTATGTCTATGAAAATTTATGTATTTTTCTAGGAGGTTTATTTGTATTATAAATTATTTAAAATGTTATATTGTAATTGAAATCTACTTTTTCTTATAAATTATTTATTTGGATTAATTGTGTTTTTATTTGGTTATAAAATATTATTAGAATAAGGTTTTATCATTTAAACAAATTAATATTTTAATAATAAATTTCAATTAGGATTTTTATATAAAAACGAAGAAAATTGTAAACATTTATACATTAAAAACATGCATTGTCATATCGTATATGTGATTAATTTTAAATTAATTTCTTCCACATATATGATTAGAGGTCAAAAAACATTATTTAATATTTGGAATAAAAATTATATGTAATTTAAAATATAGGGATATTATTTTTCACCAAAAATATTTGTGACGGTGATTAAAATTAATTATAGCAATTAATAGAAGAAATAGTTTAACAATGAAATAATCCTCCAACATAGAGACAATAATTACCTAGATACTTTTTCAAGATCCCTTGGATGTTCATATGTCATCATTTTCATCCATTTCATCTTATACGGAAATTAATTTGTGCAAAATGGAAAGAGGAAAAAATAAGTGAAATTCCCATTTAAAAATTTAGAAGAATACAATTCATCTAATATAAAAATCCACTTACCACTCCCTGTTATTCACACATCTAAAGCCCATTGTCTCATCCAAAATATTATAAAAATTTACAAAAATCCATACCAAAACACTATGTGACTCTACAGGGTAATAAATCCAACCAATTATGTCTTTAGATTTAAACCAAAAGGAGTTACCAATATTAGAAGAAATATTTTCCAAATATCACATTTCTAACATTTATTTTTTCCCCAACCATTATTATATAATGATTATATTATATAATTATTATCCTTAATATACATTGTTTTTTTTGGATATTTTTTGACCTACATTTTTACACACATCAATCAAATTTGATACACATTCATCGTTCATATGTACGGCAGACAACTGCCTCGTGAACTAATGTTGTTAATTATTCCATTTACCACCATTCAATGATAAAATAATTATGTAATTACAATTTTTCTTTGATATATATAGTATTTATAATGTATTTTTTCTTGTGTAATTTTTATATATCACATATTATTATTCATTCTTTTTTGGCAGAATACGATAATAGTGTTTTTGAACGTGTGGACTACTGCTTCCTTAAAGCGATGTGATTTGTTCAGTGCTATACATTTAATGTATTATGGATGGATTTAAAATAGTATATGATATTTACATAGTTAATATTATTTTATTAATTATAATATACATATAAACATATATATCAATAAGATTTCTTTATATTAAATGTTACTAGAAAATGAAAGTAGTGTTCATGTGTATGTAGGTCCTACTGTCTCGATGAACCCTAAATTTCATTTCCAATATCCAAATATTTTGGATTGTTATAAATTCATATATAGATAATATTTATTAAAATTAAATCATGGATTACATTATTTAATTAATTAAATCATTATCTATGTAATTGGATGAACATGTAACAAGTCAAGACATACTCAGAAAACATGACAGTTAACACTTGAAACGATAATGATAAGGAATGATCATAAATGAAAAGTTAATAAGATATTATAAAATAATAATATATGATAATATATATGTGTATTTATTATTAGATATTTACATTATTAAAACCATTTGACATGTGGTTAGAGGATATTCACCCGAAAGATAATGAAAGTTATTAGATTTCATCTCAATATTTATTCATTGAGTCCTATTGTAATGTTATATATCTATTTTATTTTATATGGTCTATATAATTATAATTTGACATTTAATATCCTGAATAATACATTATTCATCATATTTTGATTTTCAATTACAATTATTTTATCTATTGTGATTTGAAAAGTTTTGACCAAGTAGTAGTGTTATTTCATAACACAATTACTTTTTATTGTATTTCCTACCTCATTATTATCGTTAATATTATATGATTATGTGTATAGTGGATTTACATATTAATTTATATATTTTAATATATAATATTTAGATTTTATTTTCGAACACATAATCAATTTAGTGATCAATTATCACTTCTTTTTTATGATAATTTATGTTTATCTTTTAAAAAAACATTCTAATCAATATTACTCAATAATGAAATTATATTATATGAATTTATATGATAATTCAAAAAAATCATTTTATTTTCATCACATCTAGTTATAAAATAACTTTTTCATGTAATAGTACAATTTTTGTACTCTTTGGTACACAGAAGTTTTTTATATTTATTTAGGAAAGACCACCCTCATCTCCCTATTTAGTCAGAGAATCTGTATTCTTCTTCAAACCATGATATTTAAAAATGTTTTAAAAAGTTTATAAATATTTAGAAAATTATTTTATTATGATAGTTTTTTTATTTTTGTTATTCAAAATTATTTCCAACGGAATCTTCCTGTCACATTCAATACAAGGTACCTTTCTAGAATTTATAATGATAAAAAGTATAGTCCTTTTTATGTTGTACAAAATTTATATATTCACCAACCACCATTTAATTGAAGCATAATTTTAATATTTTTATGTTTACATTTTCACTAAAATGATTCTAAAGGTGATATTAACAGAAAATGATTTTTAAAAATGTTTTTCGAAATAAAACAGATATTTTATTAAAAAATGCTTTTAAAATATATTTTAATAGTATTTATTTGCATCAAATAAAATAACTTATTAATTATACTCAACATGGGATATGTTGTGTTATTGAGATCGTTATTATTATACTTGGTGGTTTTTGATTGATTTTTCTATGAATAGTTTTAGAATTCACTAGTTTGATTAATTTTTGTTTTGACAATTAAATATTATCATTCATAAAATCATTTAAAATTTTATTTACAGTCAATATATATAGATATATTTATATAATTTATCATTGATATCATTGTTTTATAAACCGAATAACATTTTAAAAAATGTTTTTCAAAATAATATTCATGTTGGTTGTGGAATATTTATAAATATGTTTCCTTTATTCAATATGGATAATTTAAACGGCACCTTTTTTTAGTTAAATCTATTATTTGATATATAATGAATTATTCATAAATTAACTATACAGGTTGGGGGAAAGTTAACGTAACCCCCTTGGTGCATTGATAGTCTCATGAGATAAAATTAGTTTCTAAGTGAAAGACAATGGATTTTAAACAAGTGTGCCATAATTTTATAAGTGGATAGATATTTATGGTAAATGAATCTTGTGCCTTCGATACATGGGTTCAAATAATTAAGCCTTCCCTATATTGATATTTCAATAGTTATTATTATACACGATAATATTTTATATAAATTATATATGGATGAACTTTTAATATCAGTTTAATGATTTCATGGTTGGTGTGATCAGTTATTTACCTTTCCAAATTATTTATCTCTTATCCTATTATTTCAAATGGAAGTTGTGATCATTAATTTATCATTCCATACTATATATACACCTATTTAATAATTTATTTTTTATATGTAATGAGTGAAATATTATTACCTTGTTATATTGATTATTCTAACTAATTAATTATTTCATCAATCATACTTACCCTTCCTGATCATCTGATCTCATCCCTGTTTTCCCCTTATAAAGGAACCCAATAAGTGTAATAAGTAATATTATCAAATATATTCTGTATAGTAATAATTTTATCCCTAAAAAATTATTTTTCATTTCGTTAATTCATTTATAATACAAAATTTATTTTTGTATCTAGTTTAATAAGAACAGTAATATTTTTGGTCCTTTAGGCTACAATTCCATGTAATAATGCCAATTTAATGGTAGTAGAAACTAGGTCTAGGATTTATGGGTTTGGGGTGCTCCGGTTTGTATTAATGGATGTTTCGTAGAATCCATGGGAACTAGAATTAAGAAAACATTGATTTCAGAAAATTACACTAAGGGATAATTTTTGGAAAAGTATATAAGACATGATATGGTCTATGTTATATAATTATTATGTGGTTTTACTAGAATTATATCCACGTCAGGATACTACATGTGGATGTTGTTATGTCAATTATGAACCTAGGTGTAAAAACTCTAAAAAGGTGTGTCATGCCAAACATGAACAAAACCTTGTACACGAAAATGAGATTTAATATAGACATGGTTTGACAATCGTAGGTTATACTCTTAGTATTATTCATCATTAAAACCCATCACGTTAAAAATTATATGAATATAAGATGAAAATTGACAACCCAGGTTAAAAATTATTTTTTTATTGAATATAATGTTTCATGAGTTATATTTACTATAAATGGTAATATGGGTTGTCTCATGATGACAATTATTACTCAAACAATGATTTATAGATTTATTTAATGGATGAAAATTGATGTATTCATGTAAAAAATTATCATTAAAGAGATAGTAGTGAAATGGAGAATCAAAATAAGGGGTTGATAGGAATAATAGATATCATTTTTATGCACAATTAATTTTACCAAAATAGGATTAACAATATGTAGATTAACCAAATCCTAAGATCACTAATGGGGAGAAAAATTGAGGTTTCTCAGAGTTCATGTGTTGGAGACCAGATAGAAAAGAAAGATCAATTTGAAACCATAAATAAATAGGGTAAGGGACATGAATGAAATTTCTTTAATGGAAAAATGAAATAATTTAGGTGTGGAAATGAATGAAATTAAGAAAAAATTTGCAATGGAAAAATAAGAGTACATTGGAATTAAATAAATCTTATATTATGGAAGGATTTATAGTTTGTTTCCTTAAATGTGGAAATCCTAGAAGTTAACATATTTAATTACCCCTTATATAGGATAATAACTTGACCGAGGAATGACTTATGTGAAAATAAATGGATTAATTATTTCTATACTAGTGTTATATGGAAATCCTTAGTTGAAAGGGTATTTAGTTATTAACCATATTTCAGGGATTTCAATCATATTTAAATTTCAAATTGTATTCATATAGTTATTTAAAAATGGAAACTAGCTATTATGGTTGAAAATCCATCAAATCTGACAATGAAGTGTGGAATGAACATTTCACTAAAGAACAATAAGGGTTTCACGTTTACCACAAGCCTACATGTTGTCCTAAATAAAATGTCATAGTTTTTAGTTAAAAAATTTAACGACTAATTATTAATAAGGAATAAGGGATATTTGTTATTCATATTAGCGATTCATGTATTACTCATATTATATTTGGACAATAACTCAAGACCAAAATAATGGTCTTTTTTATAGATCATAAGATCCATAAAAAGTAAATTTTACTTCATTATAAAATAATTATCATTAATGTGTTTCAATTTGAAGGAGTGATGAATGAATTAGAATTTAATACTATAATATAAAAAGTATTCAATTATTCATTCATATAATGTAATAATATTTACATATATTTCTAGATGATAAAATTATTCTTTAATATTAAAAAAATATCCAAAAACAAAAATCTTATCACAATAATCCAATTTTTTGGACTGGTGGTATTTTAAATAATGAAATATTTATTGATTGGAGCCCCTAAAAATTCCATTTTCCATTAAATAGTTTGTAATCAATTTCCCCAATTAATTGAGACAAAAATATATGATTTTTTTCCATTTCTATATTGTCACTTTCCACTAACGTTTTCCAATGTAGAAACCTAGTTAAATGTTATTCTAGGTGACATTTTCACACATCATTCTCTCTTTTTAAGAGGATATTTTATTAACTCTTCCCATAGTGTGGGATTTATATAAATGAATTTACAAATATCAAAACTATTTGATTTAATTTTGTGATTAAATTTTGATGTAATTTTTTTTGGTGTGGAGAATGTGACATCACCGAAATTTATAAAGTGTAAATTTTTTTCTAGTGTGTATGACATGAAAAACTAAATGTAGAAAGAAATTTTAACTCTCAATATATTATAATACATTTAATTTCTAAAATAAATTTTATAAATTATATATTTTCCCATTCTTGCAAAACTGAGTTATCATGCATTATATACAAAAACTAGTTTCTTCAATACAATGCATTTCAAGTAAGACAGTGTTCTGCCAAAGTCCATTATATGAATAAATACTATTATTTAATATATTAAGATATATAAAAGATGTAAAATTTATATTTATGGATAGTATTAACAATAATTTGAACATATATGGTTTAAAAACTTATAATATGAATTAATTCTTAATCAATTAATTTGAAATATACATTTAGACCAAATGAATATAAAGGAAGTGTTTGTATGCTCAGAAATGTATTTTATCCTAATATATTTCATTAAATACTTCTAGGAAATGATTTTAATTAAATTTATATGTTATATATTAAATATTGTTTATGATTGATCCAATATATTTGTTAGTCAGAAGATAATAACGAAACCTATATTACCCAAAAAAATTATAATTTAATAAATACAGTTTTCTACAATTTAATAGAGATCCTTTTTTAAATACAAATTTGAAAAATTTATTAATTATATAAGTCAAAATATCCTCGAAATTTGAATTTGGAAGATAAAAATTATCTTACTATAAATGTTATGTAATTTATAAGGCTTCATTTTTTGATGAATATTGTAAAATAATGAGTTTTAATTGAAACATATTTTTTATATAATATTTTATGTTGATATATCATGCTTTTATTTGGTTTTAAATTTTCATAAGAAAAATTTTATAACATTTTTTCCAATTAATTTCATTATAATCATATTCACTTTGAAGTTAGAAATAAAAACTTACTGAACATTTGTTCATTTTTTCTAAAAACGTTATTATCATCCCATTTGTGAGAATAATTTTAAATTAATTTATGAAACATATGTAAAAGGAAACTAAATAAATGGATTAAAAATTTGTAATAATTATAATTTTTAATTTATTATAATTTCAAATTTGTTTTTGACTGAATATATTAGTGAATGTGACTAAAATTAATTACAATGATTTTCAGAGAAAATATTTTAACAAAAGACAAAAAAAATATTCATAACTCACAAAATGAAAAGTTAATATGTAAAAAATACATTTTATCTTTATATATAGAATCTATCATCGATTTCATAGAATTTGGAACACTAATGGAGCCACATGTCATAGGAATAAAAAGTGTTGAATATCCATTTAAAATATTTTTTGGAATTTCACTCCTTCTCCACTATAAATAGGCACATACCCCTCCCACTTATTCAAAACTATAAAGAACAAGGTATCATAAAAACACTACCAAAATAATAAAATAATGTCTCTACCCTGTTATTATAAGCATCAATGTGTTTTGAAAAAACCAATTAATTTGTTTTGTATAATGAAAAAGGAGTTACCAAAATATGAATTTTTTTTCCAATAATCATTTCTCTTTCAATTAATTTTTCACTAAATAATTTTTTATTTTCATTATATATAATTTAATAATAATTTAAAATTTACTAATATTTTTTATGATATAATTTTTTTAATACATTCACAGACATCCATCAAATGGGATACAAAATCATCATTCGTGTGCATGGAAATCTACTGCCTCACAACAAATGTTATTCGCTCATCAATTTTCAACCATTAAAGGTTCAAATAATGAACTATATATATTCTACATAGGAAATATATGGTATTTATTTTCAATATTTTCTTCTAAAATTTATATCCAACACATACCTTTATGTTTTCAATTTTGTGAGAATACAATAACATTGTTTGTGGACATATGGACTACAGCCTCGTCAATGCAATGTGATTTGATCCAGCTAAAAATGAAATGTATTAAGGATGATATTAATAATTTTTTCTTATATATAACATAAATAACATAATATAATTATAATATAAATTTATACCATTTTGTTTTCATTTTTTTATATGACATGGAAATGGATGTAGGAGACATGTTTATGTTCGACCTACCATCTCCATTAATGGTTCATTTCAATTTCTATCTCAAATTACAATGGATTATTATAAATTAAAATATAATATATATATATATATATATATAAGATAATAAAAACATGTTTTACATTCTTTATATGATGAAATAATGTTAAATGTAACAAGAACAACATGTAGCTAGTCAATACATAATCCAAAAACATGAAAATTAACACTAGGAACAATGAATATAATGAATGACCAATAATGGATAGTTAATAAGATATTATAAAAGAATAATATTTTATATTATAAATATTATTATTGTTTTTTGTATGTTTCTGAAATTATTAATACCATTATACAACATGTTAAAGGATTATCATACAAATATAAACACAATGTTAGGGATTTAATATCAATTTCATTTCATGGATGCATATTTCAATTTTGTGAAACTAGTAAATTTTATATGGTGTGTGTAAAACCACATTGAAATTTAATATCATTAGTCCTTCACTAGTCTGGATATTTTTATATTAAATTTAGACTATTTAATTTAGTTTATTTATTTTTATATAATGACCAAGGGGTAATGTAATTTCATAACCCAATTCATTTTTCATTGGGATATATTATTTTGTCGTTATCATTCATATTCAATAATTTTGTGTATTATCACTTTAATGATCTATTAATTTTTCTAACATCACAAATATATATATATATATGATGTTAATACACATAATCAATTCATTGATCAACTATCATATCAGCGTTATGACCATTTTAAGGGATTATTTAAAAATATTATTATCAACATGATTGATCATTATTTACATTCCATTTTTGAATTTGTATGAAATTTATCCAATAAAATCATTCATTTTATTCTACATTGGTAATTCATGACATTTTTCATGTAACAATACAATTTTTCCACTCATTGGTACTTAAAATGTTTTTCTGAAATCACAACTCTATTTATCAATTTAATTAGAGAACATGAATTACTTTAAAATTGAAAATTTACAAAAAGGGTTTAAATTATTTTTTAACAATTTTGAAATGAATTATTATAGTTTTTTTTTTGATTTTTTTCATCCAAAGTGTTTATAATCGAATCATATTATCCCTTTCCAAAAGGTACTTGTCTATCCTTTTTAATGTGAAAATATAATGTTATTTTTTTCTTGTATGACATTTATATATTTATCCATCATAATTTCCATTTACATTCCTTTTCATGAATAAAAGGTTTCATTCAAAACAATTTTTTTCAAACATTATTAATAAAGAAAATAAATTTCAAACTGTTTTTCAAAATAAAAAATAAATTTTTCACAAATATGTTTTTAAAATATATTTTTATACTGATCCCATTCATCAATGAAAACAAAAATTTATTTTTAATCCATTATGGATATACTGTATTGATTATCACCCAATTAGTCATCTATATTTTTTTATTTGGACAATTATACTATTTATATTCACTTCCTTGTTTCATTTTTGTTGTCCTATATAAATATTCACACGATTAATCACATTGGAAATTGAACTTCTCATTATTATCCATAAAGTATATATTGAATAGGTTTATTTGATAAACTGTATTCCATTTCAACATACATTGTATACATTGTCATTAACATTATTTTTTGTATAATTATTGAAAAATATGTATCCTTTAAAAAATATTTTTTTTTACCAGGCATGTAGTTTAAGAATTAAATATATTATTCGATATATGAGGAATTATTCTTAAATTCATTGCACATATTGGGGACCATTTAATGAATACCCCTTAATGCATTGATATTATTATCAGACGAAATCAGTTATCAAAACTAAGATAATGAGATTTCACCTAATATGTTTTACAAAATTTATTGTATGAAACATTATGGTAATGGAATCATATGTCTGTGTAGTATGAAGTCCAATATTAAATCATGTCCTTAATTGAGAATTAATTTCTATTTATTAAAGAAGACATTATTTTTTAGAAATTATTTAGAGATTCACTTTTATTTTAATTTTATTAATTACATGGAATGTCTATTATGTTATTTAACAGTCTATAAAAATTATGACTTATGTAGTTATATAATATAACATTTTTGTTTATATATTTTCTATTCCATAATTTTTATGCACTTCTTTTAGGCTTATTGAATATATCGAATATGTGTTTATTTATTGCCTTTCTATATTGATTAATCTCACTATTTCATTACTGCTTATAGGGAATCTAACCTTACTAATCATTTGATCTCACCTTATTTTGTTTTATATAAAAGTGAATCAAATAATATTACTAATAATGATATGAATGATATGTTTAGTGGCATGAAATTTTTTCTTGAAGAAATATTAAGTTGTAATTAATGTTTTCAATGACAATACATGATTTTTTTATCTATCTTATTTACTAGGACTTCTAAACATATTTTTTATTTGAGATTTATTTACTGATAATCATTCCTATATAATGGTAGTACACACTGTCATTGGTCTTTCAGTGGTTGGGGTTTTATACACATTAACTAAATTACCCTATTAATCGATATGAGTTAGAAGCATTTTTATGACTTGAAATGTTGGTGGAATTATCTTTTGGGTGAAATTTTTACCATGTATACTAACCATAAGAGATTATTGTATATCATTTTTATAAATTATTTAATCTCTAATAGAAGAGGTGGGATGTGTATATTAATTCATATGATTTTGAGCTCGTTGATATTATAATGAAAGGAAATAGTTATTCTGATTCCTTGACCAGTAAAACTAAAACAAAGGCAATTGATGGGTCTATCAATGGGTGAAATATGATGACCATGCTAGAAGGGATTCGTATTGTCGTTATGAATGAAAAATATATGATAACCCTTGTATCAGTCTCAATGGATTCATCACTTCTATGATAGATCTTGGAAATGATTTATGAGGATCCAGAGTGTTTTTCACTAAGGGGGTTCCTTGAATGATGGGATTCACCTTCATATTTGAACATATATGATCAGTAGGTCATCTACATAAGGATTTAGTTGTTGTTACTCTGAGTGTGATAAAGGATATGTTACACGAGTTTCATACCTCTATGTGTGTAGCACATCCACATTTGAACAAAATGTACGGTCACTTAAGTTAATCGTATTGGTGGTCGATCACGAAAAATGTAAATTTAGGGTTTGTAAAATTTTGCTAAAACTATCGAAGGGAAATTTTCATGCATCAAAGACCTTTTTCATTACTAAATCCATTTCCAATTTTGAAATGGATGTGGGATGAGAATACTATCAAAATTTTGGAATGCCTCCCAAGTAACCCTTAAATCACTGATTAGATTTTAGTGGTTCTGTAATAACTAAAAAATGAAATAAATTTTCTTCACATACTGGATTCATTATAGATCAGTCAGTTGGATGACTTGTATTTACGTGACATGGTTTTCTTGGATGAGGATATATGAATAATAGATTTAGCATGTGACTCATATTTCACCTCATTTGTCTAGACATTCTTATAGAATGTTCTTGGTACACATGTATGTATGCGTACAACATTGCAGCAATTGAAATATAAGAATTCTGGTCATACTATTTACACATTTGGGGATTTTCTATGAGTGTGTTTTCTTTGATTTAGTAGGTATTGGGAGAATCCATCAGATGTTGTTGAGTTATCCTATAATAATTGAAATCTAGAGATTATTCAGATGGAACAAGATAAAGCTCCTTATGGAACGAAATAGAGATCACTAATTTAATGGAAGTAGGCTGGTGAGTTAGAGTTTATGGGACCAAGTCTCATGCAGGGGACATTATAGTTGGTTCATTTGATTAATATTCAAATGGAACAGTTTAGATTTTGAAAAATTCATATGATTATATGAATTGCAGTCCACATAAAAACACAATGGGTGATCATATGTTTCTTCATGGGATGCCTTAATTTTGTAATTGTACATTTCATTGGAAACACATATTAATAAAATAGGTCTGTAGCATATTTTAAGTCAGTAAGGAGAATTGGGTTTATTATATACTAATTGTATCATCCTCAGAAGTATTGTGTTATTCCTAATGGCTTTAATGTGACCCATTTATGTCAGTATCACCCATACTATTCTTAGGTAATTAATGTTGCTGATGTTGATCTTGAGTATTATTTTTTCCATTGATGAAAATCTAATATGTGTTCTGGAATGTATTGATAATGAGTTTATAAAAAAATTCATTCTTATAGAACATGTATTTTGGTATCATGGGCGTATTTAGAATGGAACAATGGAGATAGACTTGTATATATGGGATTAGAGGCTCGATATTTTTACCTCATAATCATAGTGATTCTTTAGAGTGTAGCTCTAGGAAGTGATGAAATATGTTGGTTTGAATGTATGATCCTTATATTTTCTGGATATGTATTATTCCCTTTTATAGGTAATATTTTACCATTATTTGGTCATACCTTAGATGTAATTTTTGAGTTATTTCTTTTTTTAAAAATGTGAATTTTGGATTAATAGTATAACTTCACGATTAGGGCATAGTTTTCCCAAAAACATGAAACATCCCACATCGAACCATGAAACCATAGGAAATCGTGGATTTCTCAGTTGTCCCATGGATTTTAAAACTGAGTTGTCTCTTAAGAGAAAACATTAACGTCGTATAAGAAATTGTCAACTTGGAATATAAAACCAACAAAAAATTAAAAACATTATTAAACCTCTAGTATTAATCCATAATAACCCAACATAAATGTAAACACATTCATACATTTTGTGAAGATACCACCTAAAATCAATGGACTTCTTAACTCCATTAATAATGAATCAAATGTCCAATTGATAGATCTAGGCCTCTTTGGGAACGTAATCTATTATTGTGTTGTTTCCCCTATATATCTCTCATCCTTCATTAATGATGATGATTAATGTTTTATTCCATATTGGTGATGGTGTAAATCATGGTTTCTATGGTTATATTCCATTTCTTCATGGATAAATTTTCTTCTTCATGATATTCGTCTTAATTTACAAATTGAAATTTCCACTTCTAATTAGGAATTTTTTGTTCATGTGAATGCAAAATACCAACTGTGTTGTCGGGGGCCAAAAAATAAAATTCCCAAATTCATGTTAAATATTTCATGTATTTAATTGTGAAATTATAATTTACATATTTAGAAATTTCACTAAAATTGAGTTAGTTAATTAAAAATTATTCAATAAAATTATGGAATTTCTGGTTAATAATGTCATAATTCAATTGGGAATTCCATTTTCCATGTTAGGAAATTGGAACATGAATTTAATTAATTAGTTGGAATATGAATAAATGTTAGTACGAATATAGACAATTGATTGAATTTTAAAATTGGTTAATCAATGAAATGTGGAATTCAATATTAATTGTAGTTATGTGATAGATGGATTATCATTTGGGGTTTAATAGTTTATATGATTAAATATTTATTAATTGTTTAGTGCTGAATTTATTAAATTATACACTGTGAATGAAAGAGGTAACCCATGTTTATTTTAAAAAATTCAAAAGATACACATCAATGATAACGATTTATAATATGGTTAAAAATACATAACCTTAATGTATATAAAATATTCATATCAGAAATATTGTGATATATAAGATACAAGTGAACATGATATGTGTATATGGTTCAAATACCATATGTGATTGACTGATATATGAGTGTGGGAAATGGAATGATTATTCAAATTTCCATATGTGATTGAATTGTAAAAGTGTGGGGAAAAAGGATGATTATTCAAATTATCATATGTGATTGATTGATAAAAGGGATGTGGGATAATGAAAAATTCTTTAAAATCCCACATGGTGATAGATAAGACATTAAATGCCCAAAACTTTGGAATTGGATGATGGTTCAATGTGGTCATAATCATAAAACTAATTCAGTTGATTAATGAAAAGCATGTTATATTTAAATTTGATATCTTTTCACATTAATATATTTTATTCAATGTGAGAAATCATACAATGTTATATATTGATTATTGTTATAGATTATGTTGGTGGTGGCGTACTATGTTGTAACCATTTCCTACTCAGGATGCCTGATCAGTCCACATATATAATTAATATTTTCAAGACATCACAATGGTAAGAGCGCTTTGTTATATAGAAGAGTTGGGATGTGTAATAGATTAGTGAACCAGGGATGGTTTCTTGACCATCTTGGGTCTTTTTAGAGTCTAGGTTTTATATTTTTATAATTTTCACCTGACACATATATAGAAGTAATTATATATAGTTTTTTTGTATAGGTTAATTCCATTTTGGATTAATATTTAATATTGTCCTATATTTTTGTGATACTAGTATGGTTATGGGTTATGTCATTATGTTAATTTTTATTCATTTCTATTTTTGTACTGATTTATATGAGAGTATAGACTCCTTATGTTCTATCAATAAAAATATTGCTTATAGTTGGTAGCCTCTGGAATATGTGGATGTACTCTTTATGTCATGTGGTGTCACGACCCATCATTGGGGCCCATGCTTGGACTACCCCAAACCCGCCATCCATAGGTTAGGGGCTGGTAACTAGCACCAAAGGTATAAATCCCTATAACTCGGAAGGCATTTCCTTTATAAAACGTAAATACACACAACCGGAGTACAAGAGGAAGAAAACACTAAGTGAAAACTCTATAGAAAAAGATTTTCTGGAAAGTAATAGGGGGTGGAAATACAATCCCACCTGTAATGTACAAGGAAAGGAAAAATAGTTTCAACTAAAAAGATAAACAACTGGAAGGTGTCTAAATGCTTATGGATCGTCCTCCATGGATCCTACCTGAAGGGTATGTACAGATAGCCTCATAAGTGCACCATGTGTGTCCATGTCCTCTGGGTACCGATTAATCATGAGATCCACCTCCGGGTATCATCCAGTCCTTGTACACTCGGCCTCCGTCAGCGATGTTCGTTGTCGAAACCAAACACAACGAGGTGCAGGCATAGCCCGTATAGGGGTGAGTATAACAATACTCAGTAGGGCCCTCGATACCCACAAGGTCTCATAAAATCCAACAAGAATAAACCACAAAAAATTGAATCTATGGATAACACTTACTTAGTTATATTCACATACATATACCTAAGTTATCAAGTAATCCATCTCATTCATGAGGAAAACACAAAGGTCATTGACTCAGCTCAAACCGGGATTTTGTTCTAGGGGGTTGTATCAGGTAACAACCCCATAATCCACTTAAGATAAACTACAATAGTAAGATATGACCATGAAGTATCGACCAAACCTACTTATGTATAAGCCAGTACATATACCTGTGTTATAAATCGTAGTCTGTATCAAACCCACCACCGCAAGCTCAAACCATTCCACAAAGCATGTAGAGTCAATCAACCTGATGATAATGGTTGAAAGAAATGACTCAGCTCACACTGGTTTTCCAGAATAGTGGGGAGATATAGATGATTACATGTAGCCACTGGATCATCTAAGTTGTCGGACCCACACTGGATACAGGACCAGCTTAGCTGTCGGTCCCACACATGATACAGGACCAGCTATCTCATCTAAGCTATCAGACCCACACAGAATACAAGACCATATATTCTAGACTAATATAGATGATCAGATGTAGTCACTTATTCATCTAAGCTGTCAGACCCACACAAGATACAATACCAGCTAGGATTTCAGACCCACACAGGATACAGGACCATCTAATCTAGAGTAATATAGATGATCAGTTGTAGTTACTGATTCATCTAAGCTGTCAGACCCACACAGGATATGGGAACAACTATTCTATTGGACCAATATATGATACATGAACAGAATTCGGAACTATCAGACCCACGTAGGATCCCGGTATAGTAGTCATCATTTTCGAACCCACGGAGGATCCGGGTATAGTAGTCATCATTGTCGAACCCATGGAGGCTCCCGGTATAGTAGTAATCATTGTCAATCCCATCAAGGATCCTAGTATAGTAGTCATCATAATCATAGCCAGCGCTAGAGTACCTGCACACATCACGCTCGATTCCTGAAGGGTCCGCACCATGAGCCAAGTGTCGATACATCAACTGCCAAAAAGTCTTGATTTGATGTATTCCGTAGATCCATATCACCATAAGGAACCCAACGTGACAAATGACATGTCAATCGGACACTCAGTCTGAGAGTTATTGGCATTTATGTTCTTGGGGACCAGTTGGATTTATGATCGTTCCAAAACTGGACATTTTCAAAAGTTGTACATAACTCACATAGTTTATCTAAAATGGACCAACTCTTCAAGAGGGTCCAAGTGCCATAGACATTACGTCGATCAGATGCGCGGTCTAGAAGTTATCAGCGTTTAATCGAAGGTGGGCCAGGCCCGACAAGCCCAGTGGGCTGGCGGGTCGGCCCGACCCGTTTCGGGGTGTCCGGCCCAGCTAGGAGTCAGCCCGGCCCAGTGGAGCGCGACCAACCTACAGACCTGGCATGGTGGGTCCAACCCGGTTGGGTGGTCATCCCGACCCGGTGGGGTGCGGCCAACCCGCGAACTCGGCTCGCGTTGCGTGCCGGTTCGGTTCACTCGCCTGCGCCAAGCGTCACCGCCCCTTGTTTGCCCAGCCAGTTCTGTCTATCGTGAGTGGCTTGCACTGCGGGCCGTGATTCTCTACTCACGGTGCCATGTGGCACTACAGTCTTCTAGCCTGGTCGACAGGCGGCCGGCTGGTTCGCCCAGCAGAGCGGCCCGCTGTTGTAGGCCGTGGTCCTCCAGCCCGGCTGGCATGAGACCAACTGGTTCTTATTTAGCCGAGCGCCGCGTCTTTTCTCCATGCGGACGTCGCTGCCTCCGGTCTCCAACGTCTCCACCTCCAAGTCATGTGGTTCTCCTCTAGCGTGGTGCGATGACACCGCACCCTTTTGGTTCCGCCTCCATCGTCAATCAAAAATAATCAACGGAGGGATGCAAGGCTGTGTTGGTTTGGCCTGTGCCCACCGTATTAGATGATATCATTTTGTCAAAGATGAACCAAGGCATATATCGAAGAATGAGGGTATACTTTTATTCATGTAAAAAATAATAATCAAATCCCCCTACCTCATAAACGATGCTCGCTCGGCGGACCCGCGGGAAGACGACGTCTTTCCGTTGATGTCCGGAAGTGACGATGTCGTCATTGGAGACATTCTTATCAAGCAACGTTTATTCCTCTATCATAGATAGAGGATGGTAAATATTTTCTTCATGTTATTCATGGGATGAACACTTTATCCCTAATTCTTCAAAGCCTCCCTAAGGTAATACGTCCATCCAACATAAAATAAATACGCACCCCTTATTTAAATGATGTCTTAATGAATTCAAAGGGATTTAAATTCATTAATCCACATCCATTAATTAATTAAAATTTGAGTTGGATCATTAAAAGGGAGGGAGGATATGAAGAGGATCCCAATTAATAAATCATGTTTTATCCTCCTTAATTGGGAGTTCATGGAGTATAAGGAGCTTAAGGGGAAGATGAAGAGTTTGAACTTGTTTTGGTCAACCACACTATATCCTCCCATGGGAGGTTATGTGGGGGGTGGGCCCCACCTCCAAATTCCCATTGGAGGTTTTAACTTCCACTCAAATAAAAATATGGCACACATAATTAAATTTAATTTATTATGAATCCATAAAAATTAACGTCCACCCCTGATAAAACGCAACTACGGTAAAAGTCTCCTTAAGCGAATATCGGTGCTGTGAGTTCATCAGGGTCCTCAGATTTCATTTCTGAGTGACGGTTCAAAATATATAAAATCCTGAACGTACGTTTACTGAACATACCCGAAAAAAGTTATGAAAATTATGAACACCCACCCTCGACCCACTACGGTGGAGATTAGGTTCTTCCTAGGTGAAACACGCCCCAACACACCCAACGACAACCTCAGATTTCCAATCTGAGTTACCATTAATTTTATTTTAATTTAACAATAAAATAATTTTCACTTAATTATTTTATTTGTGTCCAAAAAACTAAATTTCTCTAGTGGCCTTCGCCGAACCATGTTAGTATCTTCTTAAAGAAAAATATCTCTCATGAGTTCAGCAGTGGTCTCAGATTTGTAATCCAAGTTACCGTTTGTGAGTTATAAGAATTTAAAAAATAAAATAACATTATTTTATTATTTTATTTATGGTTATGCAATTTTTGGGTTTTCTCACAAGAGGTCCACGCCGAAAAAACATAAGTCACACATAGGGTAAACCCGACATCCCTAGTGTAATGGTGGCCTCAGATTAATGATCCATGTAACTGTTTAAGCTGTATTCCACTTTTTTTAGAAAACTGCATACTCGCGTTAATTTAAACTTTTAAAAACATCAACAGATCATTTCTGGCACTCCGGGCCTCAGAATGATGCACCGTTAGAAACTGTGGACTCGTAAAATTCCCAATTATTTAAAAACAAATTTATTCGTAAATTATAGGACTTTACATTATCCCCACCTAAGGGCTTTATGTCTTTGTAATCTATATCTCAAACTAAGGGATCAAATCAGTGTACTGAGAATGCATATGAGTCTTCCCCTCCCATGTGCTATCCTGGAGGTTACCATGCTTCCATTTAACACGCAAGATAGGTATCGACCATCCACATAGGATCTGTCTCTATCGATTCTCAATATCCACTTGAACCTCCATAAAAGTCACCCCATCATTGATGTCCAGCTCCCCATGGTCAATGATGAGGGACGGGTCGTGCACGTATTTCCTCAACTGAAATAATGGAACACATCGTGCACCGGGTGAAACTGAGGTGGAAGGGCCAAGTGGAAAGCCACCTCGCCTACCCTACTTAGTAACTGGAATGTTCTGATGAATCATGGAGATAACATTCCATCTCGGCCAAATCTCCGCAGTCCTCGACGAGGTGAGAGCCATAGAAAGATATGGTCACCATCCTCGAACTCCATAGGTCTCCGTATCCAAGATGTACATGGAAGACCTATCATGAATTCCATAGATATATGATCCTACATGAACTTTGGGACCTCCAAAGGCTGAACCAAGGCTGATGGTACCCATTTTTCTGCCTTCACTTCCCGACAAGTGGGGCATTGTGAGAGAAATTCTGCCACTGTTTTCTTCATTCCCAGTCACCAGTGCTGTCGTCGGAGGTCCTGATACATATTCACCACTCCATGACGTACCGCTAAGAAGATATGGGTAGAACTACCCCAAAACATCCTCATGAAGTGCAACTGGTACCATGGTACCACCTCATGCTACTCTCCTAGCTCTGTTTCCACGTATGCTACCCTACATATTCATATGTCCTTAACAATTTCTCTTGTTAAAACATTTAACATGCCCAAGTCTCTAATATGGGATTCATTTCACAGCTTCCCACTACTAACATTCACTATTTGTATCTGCTAAGCCAGTGATCATTCAACCACAAATGTTCTCTCTAGAACCCTAACATAAGTAGGAATCCATAGTGGAAAAATTGCTGGCTCAGATTTCCTTAATTATACATTGCTCAAAGGTCTGAGCTCTAAAGCACAGATCATATCATATTCATCAAGTACCAGGAACGATCGATATGCCACGATAAATACTCAACTACCGTCATGTCATCCTTCCGAAGATGAATAAGCTATAGAAAACTCTCATCCACCTCTTCAAGACAGTCCTTAGCAGCCTATGGGTCAATCTCTCCTTGTAACATGAGGGATATCTGAGGATGAAACACATTTAGGGCACTAATCCTACAAGTTTCATCTACCGATACCACCGGTAGTGTCTGTCAACCAATGAGAAATGATATAGTAGGCACATTTCCCGAAGGTAACATATCGAAAAATAGTCCAAGTATCGAAACGAGAACACTAGGTGGACCATCCTCATGGTCACTCACTGGAAAAGATTTTTAGTTATGATCAACATCTGCTCTACTACACTCTATACTAGGCATAAAACTCTAGTAATCGCCTACATACAGTTTTCTACTGCCAGAGAATCTGTCTTGCCCCGATACCTCAGAGGCCTCTACCTCTGGAAGCTGTGCAATGCACTCTGTTAGCATGCACCGTCAGCTAGAATGGCTGGTGGCATCTTCTGGCCAATCAGTGGTGGTCCTGCAGGTACACCACCCGAAGGTGCCAACATAGGAAAAGGGCCTTGCACCAAATCCTCATCGCTCGGTGGGCCATTATCATGTCCACACTCAGATACCATAGATGGATGTCTACACATGGACATCCTTGTAAGGAATACGTTCCCCATAGTCAATAAGGTATACCTGGTGAGATGAATCAAATATTTTACAAAGAAGACTCTTGAAAACACACTTACAATCAGTGTTTTCATGCCCTGGGTTGGAAAACAGAAGTCAGTGTCTTGGTGTATAGATAAATCTGCCACCGCACCAACACTGGACTCCCTAGACTGAAAACCACACTAAATACTCTTAAAACTATTGCTTCATAGTCAGAAGGATCAGATTCCCATGTTTTGTAGCAGAACTGCCTAATCTGATACAAATTTGTCACGAACCATCCTCGGGGCCCATGCGGTGACTACCCGAAGCCCGCCTTTCATAGGCCAGGGGCTGGCGACTAGCACCAAAGGTGTAAATCCCTATAACTAGGAATGCATTACTATTACAAAACCTAAACACAGACAACCAGAGTACAAGTGGAAGAAAAAACTATGTGAAAACTGTATAACAATAAATGTGCAGGAAAGTAAAAGGGGCCAGAAATAAAAGACCAACTGTAAAGTACAAGGAAAGTACGAAACATATACAACTAAAAAATAAAAATAGCTAGATGGTGTCTACAAGATCCTCCATCATCCTCCACGGTTCCTACCTAAATAGTTGGTACATATAGCCTCCTCAGCGCTCCACATCTTTCTGTATCGTCCGTGTACTAACTCTTCATGAGATCAACCTCTGGGTACCGTCCAATTCTCTTATACTAGGCCTCCATCAGCAATGTCCATTATCTATATGCAACACAATGTGGTGCGGGCATAGGCAGTGCAGGTGTGACTATAGCGATACTCAGTAGGGTCACCAAGACCCCTAAGGTCTCACAAAATCCAGCAATGATAAACCACAATGAATGGAATCAATAGATAACACTTACATAGGTATATGCACATACATATACCTAAGTTATCAAGTAACCCATCTCATTCATGAGGAAAAAAGAAAGGTCATTGACTCAGCTCAAACCAAGATTTTTTCCCATGGTTTAGTATCAAGTAACAACCCCAGAATCCACTAACGATAAAACACGGTAGCAACATATGACAACAAATTATCAACCAACCCAACTTAGGTATATACAAATACATATACCTTAGTAATCAATCACAGTCCGGCTCCAACCCTCGCACCCATGATCAAACAAATCTACAAAGGTTGTAAAGTTAATCACCCTAATGATAATGGTTTAAAGACATGACTCAGCTCACACAGGTATTCCACAATAGTAGAGAGATATAGAAGATCAGATGTAGCAACTGGATCATCTAAGTTGTCAGACCCACACATGATACAGGGCCAACTATGCTGTCGGACCCAAATAGGATAAATGACCAGCTATCTCATCTAAGATGTCAGACCCACACAAGATACATGACCAACTATTCTTGAGTAATAGAGTTGATCAGATTTAGTCACTAACTCATCTATGATGTCGAACCCAAACATGATACATGACCAGATATCTAATCTATGTTGTCTGACCCACACCAGATACAGGACCAACTACTCTAGGGGAATTGAGATGATCAGTTGTAGTTACTGATTCATCTAAGCTATCAAACCAACATAGGATATAGGACCAGCTATTCTGTTATACCTACACAGGATACAGGAACAAAATTCAGAACTGTTGGAACCACAGAGGATCCCAGTACAATAGTCATCATTGTCGAACCCACAGAGGATCCTAGTATAGTAGTCATCACTATCACAGCCAGCGCTAGGGATCCCGCACACATCACGCTTTATTTCGGGAGGGTTCTCTCCTCGATCCAATTGACGATACATCAACTGCCTAAAATTATTGATTTGATGTATCCCATAGTTCTGTCTCACCATAAGGAACCCAACACGATAGGCGACGTGTCAATCGGATGCCCGATCTGGGAGTTAGTGGCATTTCCATTCTAGAGACCCAGTTGGATTTACACAAATTATAAACAAAAATGTTTGAAAAGTTGTCCATAACTCAATTAGAGTATCAAAAATGGACCGCCTCATCGCAAGGGACACAGTATCGTATATTGCGCGTCGATCGGACATGCCTTCTAGAAATTTTCATCATTAAAGCGAAGTCGGGCCCGACCCAACAAGCCCAGTGGGCTGGAGGGTCAGCCCGACCCAGTTTGGAGGCTCCGACCTGGCTGGGGGTCAGGCCGGCTGGCTGGAGTGCGGCCCACCTGCGGACCCGGCTCGGTAGGTCCTACCCGGCTGGGGGATCGGCCCGGCCATGTGGGGCGCGGCCCACCCGTGGACCCGGCCCGCGTTGTCAGTCGGTCCGGTTCACCCGGCAACGCCATGAGGCTCCTCCCATCCTCTGCCTGGCTGGACGTAGCCGGCCGGTTCTGTCCGGCGTGAGAGACCCACATAGGGGTACGCGGTTGTCCACACGCAGTGCCGCGGTCTTCCAGCTCGGCCGACAAGCGACTGACCAGTTCACCATGCAGTGCGGCCTGTGGTCTTCTCTACCGCGCGACGCCAGTGGGTACTGCGGTCCTCCAGCCCGGCCGACATGAGGCCCGCCGGTTCATCATCGGCCGAGCATCCCATGGATGCAGGCCTCTGTTTTCCTCGAAGCGGTCGGCATGCGGCTGCCGCTACGTCCAGTCTCCGACGCCACCGCCTCCTCCGTCTCGTGGTTCTCCTCTGGCGTAGTGCGACAACACCACACCCATTCGGCTCCGCCTCCGTCGTCATTCAAAAATAATCTATGGAGGGATGTCGAGTCATGTTGGTTCGGCCCGCGCCCTCCGTATTAGATGATATCATTTGGCCAATGACAAACCAAGGCATACATCCATGAATGAGGGTATACTTCTATAAATGTTAAAAAAATTGAATCCCCTTACCTCGTAAACAATGCTCGCTCGGTGGAGTCGCGGGAAGACGGCATCGTTCCGTTGACGTCGGGAAGAGATGTCGTCGTCATTGGTGACGTTCTTCACAAGTGGTATTTATTTCTTTATCGCGGATGGAATATGATGAAGATGATCATCATGTTCTTTGTGGGAAGAACAGTTTCTCCCTAATTCTCCAAAGCCTCCCTAAGTTAATATGTCCAACCAACATAAAATAAAAACACACCCCTTATTTAAAGGATGGATTAATGAATTCAAACGGATTCATATTCATTAAGCCACATCCCTTAAATAATTTAATGTTGAGTGGGCTCATTAAATGATAGGGAGGAGATTAAGAGGCTCCCATTTAATAAAGGAAGATTCATCCTCCTTAATTGGGAGTTCAAATAGTTTAAGGAGTTTACAGGGAAGATAAAGAGTTTGAACTCGTCTGGGCCCCACCACACAATATCCTCCCATGGGAGGTTATGTGGGGGGTGGTATTCACCTCCAAAATCCCTTTGGAGGTTTTAAATTCTACTCAAATAAAATTTTTTCCCACATAATTTTATTTAATTTTTTTAAGAATCACCAAAAATTAACATCCACTCCTGATAAAACGCAACTGCGGTGAAGCACTCCTTAAGTGAATACTGGTGTTGTTAGTTTACCAGTGTCCTCGAATTTCAATTCCGAGCACCGGTTCAAAAGATATAAAATCCCAAATGTACATTTACTGAACGTACCAGATAAAAAATTCGGAAAATTATGAACAGCCACCCTCCACCCACTGCAGTCGAGATTTGGCTCTGCATAGGTGGAACACGCCCAACCGAACCCAACGGTGCCCTTGGAATTCCTAATTGAGTTATCGTTAAAAATTTATGAATTTTACAATAAAATAATTGTAACATAATTATATTATTTGCGACCAATAACTAACTTTCTCTGGTGGCTCTCGATGACCAATTTAGTATCTACTTAAAGAATTTATACCCTCACGAGTTCACCGGTGGCCCCAGATTTTTAATCGGTCTTTCCATTTGTGAGTTATAAGCATTTAAAAAATAAAATAACTTTATTTAATTATTTTATTTATGGTTATGGCATTTTCAAGTTTTCTCATAGGAGGTCCACGCCAACTAATCTTAAGTCACGCCTAGGGTAAACCCGCCATCCTGAGTACAACAGTGGACTCGATGTTTTGATCTGCGTAACTGTTTAAGTGTTATTCCACATTTTCAAGAAAACATCATACGCACGTTAATTTAAGCTTAAGAAAACATAAACTGATCATTCCGGGCACTCTGGTCCTCGGAATTCCGCGACGTTAGAAACTGTGGACTCGTAAAATTCCCAGGTATTTAGGAAAAACAAATTTCTCGGAAATTCTAGGTCTTTACATGTGGAAAACCATCTTGGGGAACCACTATGTGGAACCCAATTTGGGATGATACAGAAATGATATTATAAATTTTAATTTCAAATATTATTTGTGATAAGAAAAAAATTATTATATATTATAAATTATATTGAGATGGAGGAGTATGATTCTCATCCAAAATGATGAAATAAAAAACCCAGACAAACAATGTATATAATGAACAATGAATCCATAATATAACAGATGCGACAATGAATTTATCATAAAATAAAATAAAATAGTTTGTTCAATATTTTTGAAATTTAATCTGAGAAAAATATATTGAAATATAAAATTATTATGAATTTACCCTGAATGTGACACGTAATTTTACATTACACCATAGATGATATTATGTTGAATAATTTAAAACCCAATAAAACATTTTGAATCATAGAATAGTATAATATAGGGTTATAATTCATAAAAATCAGAAAATAACATAGTAAAAGATATATATATATATATATATATATAACTCAATGAAATGAAACTAATTGGTGAATCACCTGATGAGTTTTCTAAGGAATCAAATGAACATATATGTCATCATGAAATAGACCCTTAAGTAAATGTGTAATAAGTTATTTTTGGTAAGGTAAATCAACAGATCATATTTACGTAATTTTAAGGATGGATATCTGCATAATTATAAATATATACCTATAAATAGGAATTCACACATTGAAACCATACCTTGGATTTCAAATTTTTGTGACATACAATAATATACAATATAATTTATGAAGAAAAACCATTCTCTTATTTTGTAACTCTATTAACATTTTCTATAATTTATATATATTTATTATATTTTTATTAGATATTTTTAAATAATTATTATATTTCCAATTAATTGTTCAAACTATTATTATCATTTCCATTTTTCTAGTATTTATTTTCAGTCCTTGTTTAGGATTAAATAATATCTATTATCATAATGATACAAATAATTATTTATTTTCATATTTATAATGTTACATTTTATAATAGATTGTAAAAAATATTTTAAGGAATGATAAAAAATATTTATTCTCTCATTTACACTAATAAATTTATAATAACCATTTAGGTATAATATTTTAATATAATTACTAGTTTATAATTATATAATTAAAATAATTCCATAAGTAAAATATTTATTCATTTCTTATTTTTATAAAACTAGTCATTTATGGTGGGGTTGAAAAATGAAATAGTATTTCAATGGAGGAGGTGAACTTACTATAACACAAACAACATTTTTATATTTTGAATACATGAGATAAAGGGAAATTATGGATATTCCATCAACGTAATAAAATTTCATAACATTGATAATAATTAATTACATATATTATGATTTTTGTAATATATTTGACAGACCTAATTGAACAATAAATGAAATAATAATGAATCATATTTATATTGAGTTATTATAATACTTTTACATATTGATGGTTTCCATGTTTTGATATGTCTTTGAAATGGGGTATTTTGATCGTATAAAATCATTTAGTGAATGTATATGCTTGTTAGGAAAGCTTTTTTTTATTTTTTTTCCAACAATTAGTATGGTTTTAAGAGAAATTTCTTGGTCAAGGGTTCCTTATATAAGTCAAATGGATGAAATTTTTTTAAATATGAACATCATTATAATTAACGTATAATATTATTAAATGAAATAAAATGGAAAATTTTAAATTGGTTAGAAAAAGATAGGATTAACTATATAAATTCATTACAGAACCATTTAGAAATAAAATATTGGGATATTTAATGACATTACCCATTTATTTAAGACATTAAACTCATTTTAACTATTTCAATTTTGATAAAATTTTAACATGGAAAATTATATTTATGCATAAAAAGTGATATATTAACAAATTTATATTATTATAACATCTAATATGAAACTATTTTTTTTAAATTACGTTTCTAATAGTGGAGAAAATAATTATTCCATTATAATAATCATTTTATCTAAGTGATTTTTTAGAAAAAATTAATTTTAAGTAATAAAAAAATTATTTTATTTTGACTAAATATTTGTAATAGGATATAATATTTTTACTGTATTGGAATAATATAATGGGATGGGAATTGAGTATCTAATAATAATATTTTTTTAATGATTTTATATAAATCATCCTATTTATAATATAACCCCAATAAACTAAAAAAGTAGAAATATATAGTTTACTGTTTTTAAATGATGTTATAAATTCTTGATCATAAAAAATATAAAACCATTTCAAAAGAATGTTAATTTTTTTTATAAATATAATTATTTTAAGAATAATATAAAAACATATGTTAGAGATAGATAATAATGTAATTTTTTAAATTTATGTTTTCAAAACTGATGCATATTTTTTAAAATACAATAAAAAATAAGAAACACACTTAAGAATAAAAATAGGAGGAACATCATCAAAATTATATATAGTCTTATCTACCATGAAATAACTATCAATAATTTATTTTATTAACAAATAATTTCCATTGACTAACTAAATCATGTTTTAACATATTAAAACATCATGATATAGTCAAAGATACACAGAAACAATCCCATAGTTATTCGTGGGATAAAACATATAAACACATTAAAATATTAGTATTTGTGTACTATATAATACGTTGAATATTCATGTTGATATGAATTTATAAGTGAAAAAAATAAAACCCAAATATAAATAAATTGATTTGAAAAAATATAATCTTAACAATAGATTTTTTAGATCTTCATTCTATTATCATTAACGAGATGATCTGGAATGTTCTTCTTCACTATATGGAATTAAATTCATTAGTTCTTTATAAAATCATTAATGAAATTCAGGAATATATTTTAAAAAAATATATATATACCATCGTATGAAGTACTATGTGATCCTTTATTTCTCATAGTGAACACATGGGAACAAAATGTCATCATATAGAAGAAAATAGTAGATTTTCTAGCCATGGAATTTGGCATTTTGATTATAGGGTTATTCAAAAATTATAACCTTTTTGAGTCTCCAAATATCCATTACATCAAACTCCTACAATATGTTATAGAATTATTTTATGATATATATCCATACATTTTATCATTTTTCCTAATTCCTCTATGATTATTTTAAGAATAATCCTTATAAAATCAACATTCCTCCGACATGAATTAATTTTCTAAAAATATATTTTTAAAATTATTTTTTACATTACAATTTAGGTAATTATGAATGATTAAATAAAATAGTAAGTAAAAAATACAGATTGGTGGTAGTAAAAAAACTAATAGTATAAGATTAATTTGGTTATTGTAGTGGGGAAATAACAACAATAAAATTATACGGGTCGTATCATCAATGAAGTAGATATATTAGTAACATCATTTTTTGGTCGTAGTAGAATTTTTTCCCGAATAGAGTATTAGATTTTTTTATAGTGGGAACACATATATTTGAAAGGTAGGAGTTTTTCACTATATCTAGTAAGAAATACCTTAGTGGTAGCATTATAATAGTTGTACCACAATTCAACTAATGATAGATGATGTTTACTCGATGTAGAATCAATATAAATGTCAATCATTTTATTATGTCCTTTAAAAAGGTAAAAAAATAAGTAAATTACAGACATAAGGGTGATAAAATACTTACTAGAGACAAGAATGATGTTTTTTATAGGTAAAACTATATTTTTTTCATTCTATGTAATGGTAGAAAAAAAATTTCAATAATATATAAAATTAAAATATATTATAAATGAGTAAAAAATATCATATACATGAATAATTAATTAAATAAAATACATATATAAGAATAACTAACAAAAATTTTAATGTTTGATCAATTATTTATGAGGTTAAATAATAATACATAAACACCAATGTAATGGATAAAATGATTTATTTTTTTATGTAAGGCAATAAGAAAACATATAAATTTTATTTAATGGTACAAAAAAAGATAATCTTAAAAAACTGTAGATTATAATGAATAATAAAAATTACATTTATGACATGACAATAATGATTAAATTTTTCATCTTTAATATCACTAGTATATTGAATATCATGATTATAATAAATAATAAAATTAATATAAATAAATTTATAATCAATAATTACAATAATATCACGAATAACATGAATTTTGAACATTAAAATAATAGTACATGTAATTTATTCCACAGTTTCCAATAATATCCAACGTTATCAAGATCAGTAATCATTCATGATAAATATATTCAATATTCAAAAATTCCATATATTTTTCAAAAATAATGAACACTAATTATTTCATTATTACTAATTTGTAACACCCCAATCTTCCATGGTACTCTTCTCTTTGAATGATACAATAGCATGTGTTGAACGCAACACTGAGTTCAAGTACACCACGACATACCAAACTAGCCGTTCGAAATAGGTTATGAATAGTATTAACTGATTTTTAAATATTATATTATACTTATAATTTTAATCCATATTATGAGTTTCTAAGACATGATTTATGAACAATTGTTTTTTCAGATAAAAGAAGTATGTTTCAAAAAATGAAATGTTACCACCTTTTAATGGAAAAGCCTTTTTAAAACCAATATTTGAAACATTTATATATTCAATTTGACAAAATGAATTTCTTATTTAGAATCGGGATATAATAATTTAGTATCAATATTGTTTTGGTGTCTTTCTGATAACTTTCATATTTGGGTGAATAGTGAAAATTACTAAATTTTAACTGAAAACAACTTTTTTAATCAAAATAATTTATATTGTTAAATTACACATTTTAATGGTTTGGAAGTATAAATAGATTATATTTTAACTATTTAATCTAATGATGGTCATTTTAAGTAATTTCACCATGAAATTGCACATAAACAAGTGTCAAACTTTTGATAGTTATTATTTCTTAAAAATACGCGTTTTGGTTTTGAAAGCAAGAATCAATTTTAAATTAATAAATGAAACTTTTATGTTTTGAATTTGGTAAAATAGACTTCATTTTTTGATTCGGAATAACGAAATTAGCGTAGTGTGAAATTTTGGTACTTTTTGGATAACTTTTATATTTTGATGAATAGTAAATAATTAGTTAATTTTAATTAAAAACAACTTTTTTAATAAAAATAATTAATAGTGATAAGTTATTAATTTTATTAGTTTTAATTTATATTTAAAATATATTTTTACCATTTAATACAATATGGGTAATTTAACATAATTTGACATTTAAACCAGACATAAAAAAGTGCCAATCTTTTGATAGTTATTATCTCTTAAAAACACGCTTTTTGTTTTAACAACGAGAAATAATTTTAAATTAATCTCTTCCACTTCTGTGTTTTGAATTTTCAAAAATGGATTCCATATTTGGAATCAGTATGTTAAAATTGTGTAAATAGGTAACTTTAATTTTTAGACATTTTGGATAATTACTTCGGTAAATATTTTACTTACCATTGTTAAAGGGTAAATCCGGTAAAGAAGGGTTAACAAAATAATATTATAATAATACTAAATTACCCTAAAAAGTATCTTAACCCTATTGTTTGATACATGGTCGACCATGGGCATATTTGGGTCAATTTTGGGACCCCATGGATCCACTTGTAAGTGATAGGGACACTTTATTTTAATTAAGTTAAAATGAATACAAAAATGACACAAGCATATACCTTTTCGAAAAACAATTGTTAAATAGGGTAATATATTTTGGATTTTAGACTATAAATATTCATTAGAAAGATAAAAATATTTCCTACATAATTATATTTTATTTATAATTTTTATACATTAAATAATTTAATTTATTTATGACACAATGGTGATGCAGTAATTACAATAATAGTGAAAAATTAGAATAATGGATATTATAAATACCCAAATAAATACAATTTGAGACTTTTATTGAATTAAAATAATTTTATAGGTTAATATGACATATTAGTATTTATTTAATTATCTTTTTTAGAAGTAATCATTCTATTATATGTTTCAAAAAAATCTACTATTGAATAGTGTGAAAATTGACATAAAAGAGTTTTTAAAACAAGTATTATATTATTAATTGATATTAAATTCATAAAAAATCTAAGGTTCGGCCAAGAGACTTATAGCATGATAGGTGTATCATTAAAGGACCACTTGGGGGTAGCTGTGTTGTATATGGTATGTTTATTAACCATATAATATAAAAATACAAAGAGGCATTGTAAAAGTGAAACTAATTAACTAAGAGTTAATAATTAAAGATAAGGTTAATATAATGACCCAAACCTGCCTAAATTCTATTGGTTGAGGGGTTTTAGACCCATACCCATCTTAAACTTTAAATAATCTACTTTGGAGCAATTATAAACCGAATATTAATTTATTATAAATTAATATTTCTAGATTTTCCAAAGGTGCCCCTCACCCCTCTTATAAAAGGGCCCTCCTCCTTCTCATTTATTCACACCATCGAAACCTTTTTGTTCGGAAAACCCCTGAAAAATACTCTCTCAACATCTCTCACAACAACATAGAGGCCTTAGTTTGATCATAAAGCCAACCTACGGAGCCCTTTTGATCAAATCAAAAGGAAGAACCCGAAGAAGTGGTAATGTTTTCACCACCCCTTTTCAAGTTCTTTCTTCTTCCACTTCTTCTTTATTTTTTATTACCATTATAAAATAATAAATCCAGTATCTTATATATACTGTGATTTTATTATAAATATGGTACAACCATATTCAGTATTCGATCCACCCTTTGAATAACATGTCCCATACGTGCGTACGTACGGCTTACTGTCTCCACGTCGTGGTGTAATTGTTATTCAATATATTTTTTTTTGATGGGTATAACAATGATGTGTAATTCATGTAAATAATAAATATAACATTATAACTATTCTGTATATATGATATAATATCCAATTATATATTATTTTAATATCAAAAGAATGATATTGTCGCTCGTACGTACGTACGGACTAACGTCTCCACGAACGTGATGGGATTCATTTTCTATCATACCCATTCATGTATAATTATCATTTGAGGATTTAAAAATAATGTTTCATAACTTGATATCATTTTGGATATGAATAAGATACAACCTATTCATGACAAACATGGCTTATGTAACAAAACATATAAAATAAAACGAGTAAGTTAACTCCCGAAACGACGATAATTCTAAGATATTACTAACAAATCAATGTTAAAAGATCATATTTGATATAATATTAATGTATATGATTTATGAATAACTTAATAAAAATTATTTCAAAATTATTCAGGATTTTAACCTACCCCCAACCAAGGAAAAGTACAATGTAAGGGGTTTCTTAACTCACTCTTAATATCGTGTGAATTCCATTGTTCACCACTTAATTATTGCATGTGGTGTATGTGTGCTGCCAATGATTGTATTAATTGTTTAATATAAATTAATTTTTACATAATCATGGTATGATCCTTTTTTTATGGGTGTATGTTTCGTAAGTTACCTAATCGATAAGGGAATTTGAAATTTCAATTTCCACTCATTTGGCTTTACGCATATTTTATTGATTATATTACCCCAAGATTATGTGTGGAATCACTATTCATTTGATTATGTCATAATTTCTACTTTCCTTCCTGTGGATATAATTTTAATACACATAATCACTCCATTTATAATTCTCAATTCATTGATATGAATTTTATAAGAGTAATTTTAACTCATTCTCCATTGGTTGAGTTAAACATCCAATTCGTTGGTGTTGTTTTTACAAGAATATGTGTCAATGTCCTTTGATTCTTTTACACTGAATTTCCAATCATATTTAGTGTATTTATTTTTTTCACACATAAGTATGTCGTTGATTTATCCTTAACCTAAGGATACGGCCTTTACGAGAGATTTCATCTCAATTTACATTCCATTGAGACTTATTTGTTGTTATACACCAAATAACTTTTATGTGCTGTATATAATGTACTTTGACATAGTATACCATGAATTCCATTATTCTCATGATATTACAATGTTTTGATTAAATCAATTATTTGTATTCAAATGTCTCTCTTTTGGTTAGAAACTCTAACTAAACAACCATTTCTAAATGATTTAAAGACCTCTTCTTCTAAATCTTGCTCATTAATGTCCATGTTTTAAAAAAATGGTTTTAAGGATTTATTTATTTGTACATTAATGTTTTAAAATTAAAACTCCTTTTAAAATTTTCAAAGTGTTATGGGACAATTTGATTAAAAAATCTATTTTTAAATATCTTCTTGACAAATAGTGTGACTTTAGATGATTTCAAGAAAAAGGGGGATATTTCTCTCAAATAGTTTGATGATTATTTTCATCTATGTAAATATCCTTCATTATTCTAGATTAAGTTTAATATGTTACAACAAAATCATCCATATTGTATCTAATGAGTTATTTTTGACTGTGGATGTGATATTTTTATATCATTAATAGTTTTTGGATAATGTATTGACATTTCGTATGCTAGTTTTAATACGAATGTTTATGTTATGTTTCAAACCTGTTCATATGAGGAATGCATTGGACTTAATAAGTGATGGGTGGAGCCCACTATAGCTCCTCGATGCATTGGTAGGTATCATGAGACAAACTAGGGTCTTGGCACAAGCCCTTGACAAAATCTTATTTGTAGTCTTGGCACGAGGCCTTGGATTTGTGGTTATGAAAGTCTGACATTATGCATTCCATCATTATGAAAGTGGTTATTGATATTTCATGTGATTGTTCGACTAGTAGAATATCCATGTGAATAAGTAAATGGAATTATGTCATTTTATCTTTTCCATATTATGCTGAAGCTCATGTTTAAAAGGCTTTTGTTTTAATTATAAATTTCCTTAAGTGTTTATGCTTATCTATGAAAGCTTCTGCTATAATGTTATCCTTACTAAGCATCTGAGCTCACCCCTTTCAAAGTTTTATTTTCCCCAGGATTATGAAGAAGTAATTTATGAATGACCTGCAGGGATAGAATGAAGGGATATGAAGACAAGATGTTTTTTTATGTAATGTAAAACTTTATGATTGTATCTAGTGTTTCCAAGGCTACTAAACTAATCGGTCTTTCAAGACTTGATCTTTCTTATGATCATGCCAATGTTATGTAATAATGCACCGACTCTGGGTTACTGGGGTCGGGGCTTTACAGTTGGTATCAGAGGAAATTTTGTACAAACCATGGAAGCTAGATTTATGTAAACTCTAATTAGAGCACGTAGACCTAAGATGAACATTGACGATTAGTATAGAATAACTTCCTTTAATTTAGATATTGTAGAGATTTTGTGAGTTTTCTGAGAAATACATCCATGTCTGGATACGAGCAAGTAGAGTTGGCTCTCGCACAGATGTACCTAGGGGTAAAACCCAAAAACACCTCTTTGAGCTAGAGTCGAACGGGAATTGGTGCACAACAACAGGCCATGCTTCACTCTTGGTTACGACACTCTCGAGAGATATTCTTAGGATAATTTACATTTTCTTTACTAACCGATTTGAAGTATTAAATATATTAGATGAGACTAAATGACCTTGGTTAATCCTAATGTGTTTCAAATTGAGAATATGGTGACATGTTAATTTCTAAATGATTTTATGGATAATTTTACTCACATAATGCTTTCTGATTTTAGTCAATGGCTGGATTCCAAGGAATTCATAGTGACTTTGAGAATGATGTACAAGGTTGGAACAGTGGTGGAAATGGGCAACAAAATGGAATGTTGATAGGCGTAAAAGATATCGTCTTTATGCCAAATCAATTTTCCAAAAATTTGATCAGCAATATATATATTAACCAATTCTAGGACTCAAAAAACAAGAGAAAGGTGATGAATGATAAGAGCTACAGCAGTAGAGACCATGGAGAAAGGAATCCTCAATTTCTATCATGTAGGAAATGTGGAAGGAGACACCCATGAAAGTGTCTCAATGGGAAAAAGAAATGCTTTACATGCGGGAAAGAAGGACATAAAGTGAAGAATTTCCGAAGAGAAATGAAGACTACTATGGAAGAAGATAAAAATTATCCCAAGAGTCCATTTATAGTCATTTTCCGTAAATGTAGGGGACCTGGCCATTACCCGAGTGAATCCCCTATTCTATAAGATACTTTCTTGGTCAAAGAAGAAGCTATGTGGAAATAAATGGTTGGAGAAATGTTTGAAATGTATTAGTGCTCCTTGTTGATGGGTTTACTTTGGAATAATTTTCTCTTGTATTTGTAACCCCGTAGTTTTCCATGTGAGAATGATATTTGAGGAAGAGTTATCTCTTCTATTATGGATATAGGTATAAATAGCCATTTGGTTTTATATGATCATTGGGGTTTGAGATAATTATAAGTTATTAAAATTCGGGATGAAAATGTAAGATATGAGATATGATTTCTGGTTAAATTATGTTATGGTTATTTTGAAGAATTTATCTCATTTTGGTAATGTTATAAAACATAGTTTTTTAAAAGGATAGCACAAAGACCGCGTGACAACCCGTCGCGCTGGACAAAGTTGTGGGAATCGAACCCACAACCAATGTGCGATTGGTATTTATCTCCTACCACTGGTCTACGTGAAGTCCATGGATAGTGTGACTAATTATTTTTAGTTAAATGATTTTATTGATCAATAATAAGTTGATTTGGGTTCTTATGTCTTATCAAATGAATACCCTTGGTATAGGAAAATGATTTGGTGATTAATTGATAAATGTTATTTTGGAAGATGTTCGCTTTGTTGGGAACACTATATGCCCAAGGAAAATAGAATACTATGGGGTTTCATTTGTGGAGTAATGGTAGATTTTTATCTACGTTTTTATTGTGGATTTATAGTAATTTGATTTATTTATGGAAATGATTAACCTATAATATAGAATATGTGATGAGGTTAATTACTTTTAAGTATCTGACTTTAAGTTTATTTAATGTCATTTGGAGATAAAATTTAACATGGGAGACTAAATAATAAAATTCTTCTATGTTTTGGGTTTCAATATTAGTTTGGATTATATTGAAGGATTTTAAGGAAAATTGATTATTGAATGGTATTTATTTAACATTGGGGTATTTTTGGTTTATTTTTAGAAATTAATAATAGTGTTTATTTCTATCAAGGAATATCCTTTTGGGGGATCATTCGGTCTTGTACTAACCATTTTTGTTTTGATTGATCTCTAAAGACAATGTAAATATATAGTTTATCCTGCATGGATCATGTGATTCTATAGAACATTATTCTAGCTATTCCAGTGTGACCAAGTCTTCTTGAATACTCATCGTTTAAAAAAATGAGTTAGTGGTGGAAATTTATTAAAGAATGAAACTCTACATAAAAAGTAAGTATATATCATTATATTCTTAGTAAATATCGTAAATTAATTCTTTATCCTTATGTAATTTAACTTAAAACAAAAAAATTTCTACGTTTACATTTCCAACTAGGAGTTTAATGATCATTTGTCCCAACACAATTTTGTGGTTTTCTTATTTTTAACTTTCTCCTGATCATGATTTCTATCCCTCTCCATCAAAACATGACACTTATTTTATCATCCATATCCATGTTTTCCTACCTGGAATCTTAGTATGGGTTATCTTGGGTGACCTTTATACCTGTTTTTTTTATTTTAAAGTAATAGTTTTATTGACTCTTTTTCCGATTGGGACATTACATTATATTCTAAAGACCGATTTTTAAAATTGCGAGGACGCAATTTATTGAAGGAGGGGTGAATGTAACACCCCAATCTTCCACGGTACACTTCTCTTTTAATAATACAATAGCGTGTGTTGTACACAACATTGATTTCAAGTACACCACGACTTACCAAACTAGCCGTTCAAAAGAGGTTATGAATAGTATTAAATGAATTTTAAATATTATATTATCCTTATAATTTTAATCCATATTATGAGTTTCTAAGACATGATTTATGATCAAATTCAATTTTTCAGATAAAAGAAGTATTTTTCAAAAAATGAAATTTAACCGCCTTTTAATGGCGAAACCTTTTTAAAAACGATATTTGAAACTTTTATATATTCAATTTGACAAATTGAAATTCTCTTATATAATCGGGACATAATAATTTAGTATCAATAATGTTTTGGTGTCTTTCTGATAACTTTCATATTTGGGTGAATAGTGAAAAATTACTAAATTTTAACTGAAAACAACTATTTTAATCAAAATAATTTATATTTTTAAATTATAAATTTTAATGTTTTTAAGTATAAATAGATCTTATTTATAATATTTAATCTAATGATGATCATTTTAAGTAATTTAACCTTGAAATCGGACATAAACAATTGTCAAACTTTTGATAGTTATTATTTCTAAAAATACGCCTTTTGGTTTTGAAAGCAGGAATCGATTTTAAATTAATAAATTCAACTTTTATGTTTTTAATTTAGTAAAATAGACTTCATTTTGGGATTTGGAATAATGAAATTAGCCTAGTGTAAAATTTTGGTACTTTTCGGATAACTTTTATATTTTGATGAATAGTAAACAAATAGTAAATTTTAATTAAAAACAACCTTTTTAATCGAAATAATTAATAGTGATAAATTATGAATTTGAGTGGTTTTAAATTATATTTAAAATATATTTTTACAGTTTAATACAATGTGAGTCATTTAACATAAGTTTACATTTAAACTAGACATAAACACGTGCAAATATTTTGATATTTGTTATCTCTTAAAAACATGCTTTTTATTTTATCAACGGAAATTAATTTTAAATTAATTTCTGCCACATCTGTGTTCCGAATTTGGAAAAATGGATTCCATATTTGGAATCAGGATGTTCAAATTGTGTAAATAGGTATCTTTTATTTTTTGACATATTGGATAATTACTTCGGTAAATATTTTATTTATCATGGTTAAAGGGTAAATCCGGTAAACAAGGGTTAAAAAAATAATATTATAATAATACTAAATTACACTAAAACGTGACTTAACACTATTGGTTGATACATGGTCGACCATGTGAATATTTGAGTCGATTTTGGGACCCCATGGATCCACTTGTAAGTGATAGGGACACATTATTTTAATTAAGTTAAAATGAATATAAAAATGACACAAGCATATATCTTTTAGAAAAACAATTGTTACATAGGGATATATATGTTGGATTTTAGACTATAAATAATAATTAGAAATCTTAAACTATTTCCTACATAATTATATTTTATTTATAATTTTTAGAAATTATATAATTTAATTTATTAATGACACAATGGTGACGCAGTAATTACCACAATTATAAAAAATTAGAATAATTGATATTATAAATACACAAATAAATATAATTTGAGACTATTATTGAATTAAACGAATTTTCTAGGTTAATATGACATATTAGGATTGATTTAATTAACGTTTTTCGAAGTAATTTTTCTGTTATGTGTTTCAAAAAAATCAACTATTGAATAGTGTCAAAATTGACATAAAAGTGTTTAAAAAAAATATTATATTATTAATTGATATTAAATTCATAAAAATATAAGGATCTTCCAGGAGACTTATATCATGATAGGTGTATCATTAATGGACCACTTGGGGGTCACTTTGACGTATATGGTATGTTTATTAACCATATAATATAAAAATACAAAGAGACATTGTAAAAGTGAAACTAATTAACTAAGAGTTAATACTTAATGATATGGTTAATATAATGACCCAAACCTGTCTAAATTCTATTGGTTGAGTGGTTTTCTACCCCTAACCACCATAAACTTTAAATAATCAACTTTTGAGCTATTATAAACAGAATATGAATTTATTATAGATTAATATTTATAGCTTTTCCAAAGGTGCCACTCACCCCTCTTATAAAAGGGCACTCCTCCTTCTCATTTCTTCACACCTTCAAAGCCTTTTCGTTCGGACAACCCCTGCCCAAATACTCTCTCAACATCCGTAAAAACAACCTAGAGGCCATAGTTTAATCAGAAAGCCAACCTAGGGAGCACTCTTTTGATCAAATCAAAAGGAAGAACCCGAAGAAGAAGTAATGTTTTCACCACCCCTTTTCAAGTTCCTTTCTTCTTACACTTCTTCTTTCTTTGTTATTTTCATTCTCAAATAATAAATCAAGTATCTTATATATACTGTTATGTTATTATAAATATGGTATAACCATATTCATTATTCTATCAACCCTTTGAATAACATGTCATCATACGTGCGTACGTACGGCTTACCGTCTCCACGTCGTGGTGTAATTGTTATTCAATATATTATTATTTGGATGGGTATAATAATGATGTGTAATTCATGTAAATAAAAAATATAACATGATAATTATTCTGTATATATGATATACAATCCAATTATATATTATTTTAATATAAAAAAAATGATATTGTCGCTCGTGCGTACGTACGGACTACTATCTCCACGAACGTGATGAGATTCATTCTCTATCGTACCCATTCAAGTATAATTATCATTTGATGACTTAAAAATAATTTTTAAGAACATGATATCATTCTGGATATGAATAAGATACAACCTATCCATGACAAACATGTCTTACATAACAAATCATATAAAAGAAAATGAGTAAGTTAACACCCGAAACGACAATAATTCTAAGATACTATTAACAAAGAAATGTTAAAAGATCATATATGATATCATATTAATGTATATGATTCATGAATAATTTAATAACAATTATTTCAACATTATACAGGGGGTTAACCTATCCCCCAACCAAGGAAATGTACAAGGTAAGGGGTTTCTTAACTCACTCTTGATTTCGTGAAAATTCCATTGTTCACTACTTAATTATTGCATGTGGTGTATGCGTACTGCCCAAGATTGTATTCATTGTGTAATATACATTAATTTTTACATCATCATGGTATGATCATTTTTTCATGGGTGTATGTTTCGTAAGTTACCTAATCGATAAGGGAATTTGAAATTTCATTTTCCACTCATTTGGCTTTACGCATATTTCATTGATTATATTACCCAAAGATTATGTGTGGAATCAATATTCATTTGATTATGTCATAATTTACACTCCCCTTCCCGTGGATATACTTTTGATACACATAATCACTCCATTTATAATTCTCAATTCATTAATATGAAATTGATAAGAGTAATTTTAACTCATTCTCCATTTGTTGACTTAAACATCCAATTCGTTGGTGTTATTTTTACAAGAATATGTGTAAATGTCTTTTGATTTTTTTACACTAAATATCCAATCATATTTAGTGTATTTATATTTTTCACACATAATTATGTCATTGATTTATCTTTAACCTAAGGGTACAGACTTTATGAGAGAGTTCATCTCAATTTACATTCCATTGAGTCTTCTTTGTTGTTATACACCAAATCACATTTATGTGGTGTATATAATGTACTTTGATGTAGTATATCATGAATTCCTTTATTCTCATGATATTACAATGTTTTCATTACCTCAATTATTTTTTATTCAAGTGTCTCTCTTTTGGTTAGAAACTCTAACTAAAATAAAATTTTTAAATGTTTTAAAGACTTATTCTTCTAAATCATGCAAATTAATGTCCATGTTTTAAAAAATGGTTTTAAGGATTTATTTATATAGACATTAAAGTTTTAAAATTAAAACTCCTTTATATTTTTCAATGTTTTATGGGAAAATTTGATTCAAAGATCTGTTTTTAAATAGCTTCTTGAAAAATAGTGTGACTGTAAGTGATTTCAAGAAAAAAGGGGATATTTCTCTCAAATAGTTTTGATGATAATTTTCATCTATGTCAATATCCTTCATTATTCTCGATTGAGCTTAATATGATACAATACAATATTCCATATTATATTGAATGAGTTATGTTTGACTGTGGATGTGCTATTTTTATACCATTCATAGTGTTTTGATAAAGTATTGACATTTTGAATGCTAGTTTTAATACGAATGTTTATGTTATATTTCAAACTTGTTCATATGAGGAATGCATTCGACTTAATAATTGACGGGTGGAGCCCGCTATAGCTCCTCGATGCATCGGCATGTCTCATGAGACAAACTAGTGTCTTGGCACATTCCTTGACAAAATATTATTTGTAGTCTTGGCACGAGGCCTTGGCTATGTGATTATGATAGTCTGGAATTATGAATTCCATCATTATGAAAGTGGTTATTGATATTTAATGTGATTGTTCGACTAGTAGAATATCCATGTGAATAAGTAAATGGCATTATTTCATTTTATATTTTCCATATTATGCTGAAGTTCATGTTTAAAAGGATTTTGTTTTAATTATAAATTGCCTTAAGTGTTTATGCTTATCTATGAATGTTTCTGCTATAATGTTGTCCTTACTGAGAATCTGAGCTCACCGCTTTCAATGTTTTATTTTTCCCAAGATTATGAAGACCTAATTTATGAATGACCTGTAGGGATAGTATAAGGGTATATGAAGACAATATGTTTTTTTATGTAATGTAAAACATTATGATTGTATCTACTGTTTCCAAGGCTACTAAACTAATCGGTCTTTCGAGACTTGATATTTCTTGTGATCATGCCAATGTTATGTAATAATGCACTGACTCTGGGTAACAGTGGTTGGGGAGTTAGAAATTCCCTACACACAATACATTCTCCACAATTTTGGATAACCCAATTTTGTCGTGAATATAATATTCTAAATAGTAAATACAAATGAATAATGATAAAGGATCCTATATTAATTTAATTTTTGATAAAGTACATCACCAGAATATAGGAGGATAAAAATGCCTGATTTAATTATAATCAATGTCTGTATCCTCCAATTATTGAGTGTTGGTATGAAAAATATGGTATTTTTCATTTTCTAATTTCATTAAGAGTAGGATTAAAGGATAATCATGTTTTTAGGTGTTTGAAATTGATTCTTGAAGAAACTAGCCTCAAATAACTCATTGATGTATGAAAAGTATTAAAAAAAGTACTTTGAATAATAGATTCAATATTAATAGGTGTTTTAATTCTTGAAGTTATATGGACTAAAATTTTAATTAATAGATTTGAAATGAATGATATCCATCTAGAATAGAGAAATGGAAAGATAATCTCTATAATTTGAGTAGTCACCAAATCTCTATGTCCAATATCAAAAATATAATCAATTTTGTTCAAAACAATTTTATAGATATGATACAGTCCTAAACAATAACTGTTTTCCTATAATTCACTAGTAATGTGTGGAATTCATAATTTTTTTCAGAGGAAATTAAATTGGTAATTATGTTCTTTCGTAGAAAAAAATAGTGAATTAAAATAATAAAAGGATTTTGTTATAGTATCCCCCACAACCATGGAATCATTTATTCTCATAAGATATTGTATATATGATCACCATAATTATTTATCTTTCTATATTAATCATTGTGATAGGTAGATTAAATTTTATACATGGCCTATATAACTTTTGGAGAATCACTCCCTATGAAATCAAAATATATTATTTAAGGTATAGAGGATGAAGGTCCACTTGTAGAAGATGATCTGAGAAAATAAAAATATTCGTGAATACATATATGTATATTATGAAATATAGTAATATCTATGCACATATCCTCCATGGAATAATGGATAACATTGATATACTAAAATAATATTTGGATTTACAATTCCATGTTTCCAATAATCTGGAAAAAAAAATTTGTCTGATATTAGTAAAAATGATATAATGAAGGAGAAATTATATTCCTTAATAGAAATGTAATGGATGGTATGTGTCCAATTTAAACTATTATGATAATATAGTATACAACCCTTGAATTCATCCAGTTCATATCTGGTAAGTGTTCTTGAATAAGGAAAAGTTAAGGATATCTATTATCTAAATGAATGAGAAACATGATATAAATGTTATGTATAGTTTTTGAACTATATACTATCTTCTTAATTAGGCATTGGTTCACCATACGTTGAAGACTATAATGAAGGGTAATATTAAATAAAACAATCAAAGTAAAATCATTCAACCAAGGATCCTAGAAGATCACACTAATCACCTAAATGGTTGTTCTACAATTCTCATAAAGACAACATCCATCATATTCTTCACTATATAATTCATAATATATCAGAACAATAAGCTATATTCCTAGATACCTTTTTCCAGTATAATAATTATTTTCTTCTTTTTTAACCATCTCATTAGTTTTTATTGTATTACATTATCTTGAACCACTGAAAATTATTCATAGTTATCACATTATCTATTAACATTCCTATCAGAAATAGTGACTATAATGAATTATTTTGATTATTCATCACAATATTCCCTCATAATCATCATTTTAATTGTCATCTAATTAAAATACATCCTATGACACTATGAAACATTTTCTTCAAATTGAAGAATATTAGATACTTTAGTATGAGGTCACTAATATTATTATAATATACTTTTCATATAATAAAGAGAGAAAGTATAATCATGATCTATATAATAAATAATATATATTCTTATAGTATTTGGGTAACTCTCTACTTTTATTAATATATCAATTGATTTCTCTATTTCAATAGAATTTTATTCTACAACCTAATCACTATACTCACATATAGTTTATTCAACATTTGAATGTAAAACAATATATTTTTAATCTAAAATTGGATCACCTAAATATCTTTGTCTAGAAGGGTTCTTCATATTATTATACCATTCATAAAATCTATAATTTTCTGACACCCATTTAATTATATGGTTTCCAATATATCATTATTCATTTTAATGTTATTTTACTGACAAAAAAATGATAATATATCGGTTACCTTATATTATCTATAAACCCAAACAATATATAATTTCAAAAATAATGACATATAAGATAGAATTTTACCAAAAATTAGTATTTTAAAACTCTATCAGATGCAAAATCAAATAACTAAATAGGGTGATTATTTGTCATCATTTAAAAATAATCAAAATGAATACATCGTGATACCTAAAGATGCTCGAATCCCCATTTATGTGATACAAATTTTTTTTTGGATTATTGTAATAATAAAATAATATTATCTGTCATGGAAAACCACTAGAGGTTATCTTCCAGATAAATATTATTTTATATCCTAAAGAACATTCTAGAAAAAAATTTTATTATGGTTCAATGTATACGAGCCATGATAATAATTTTATTTATTTCAAGAGGGAAATTGAATTACAAAGCCTATTTATTTAAAGATGGTATTATAAATCCTATCTCTAACATTATTATGATAAAATTTCACATATTATCCTAACCATAATTGGAAAGAGGTAAAACTCATTAATTAATCATAGATATAGTTGTTGATCGTTCGATAAAAAATATTTCCCCACCAAGTACATGAAGAAACATCCATTATAATTAAATAATAAAATTTAATAAAACCTGATCAATATAATTTCCCATGAAAAACATAAATGAATAATATTATGTATTTTTTTTCTCCGAATTTTGATTATATTTACCATTTACTTTTTCCTAAGTCTCAATTCATCTAAATAGAATGGTTCCATGTTTATTCTGACCATTTATGTATAGATGCGATGAATGGATGTTGAAGGTGAATGGTTATGGGTTTGAGAGAGAGTAGAATATTTTTTATTGCTATTTTATAGGTTAGTATGAAAAATGTTCAAATTAAGACGAACAAATAAGAATTTTATTAATAAATAGATGAAAATACCTATAAATATAAATTGTTTTTAATTCAATGATATATAGATTATATGAGTTAAATATTAAATTTATTAAGAAAAAAAATAGATAATAGTATCAAACTAGTGGTATTTTCAAATGTTATGTTGATTACTTGTAGAAAACATAATCACACGAAGATTATTTATGGAAATAAAATTGTATAAATAAAAACATTCATGCCCTATAGTAGCATGAATAGTTGTAATAATAATTTTTTTAATAAAAACAATAAAAATATATAACTTTGTAATATTTATCATTCCAATATCATAATTGATATATATTATTCTATCAATATTATCAATACTAGTAAATATGTTACTAGAATAATGGTTAATACCAATTAATTCAAGAGTTATATCACACATTTGAAAATGATAACTCAAAAAGTTATATATTATATCAATATATTTTTTTGTAGAGTGATAAATATGATTTCTAAAATCATTAATTTTAATTTCGTATACAAATTTTATATGGAAATGTCTAAGTGAACATCAATACTCTAGTATTGTATTTTTCATCCAAATCTCCATTGAAAATCAACTGCATGTATCTATATAGAAAACATCATATGTGGATAATATAATTGAATTATATTCTATACTAGATGATGATAATATAGTATTTCAAAAAAATAAACATGGTCTAATTGTTCTATTTCAATCTAACATAAAACTAAAAAAATATTCAGATTAACTATGTAAAATTTATGTCCTCTACATTATAGATTTCTAAAATTGTTCTTATTGATTGTTTAAAAATAATCATTACAACATTTAAAATGGATTCAAATGTGTTTTAATGAATGTGAACACACATATACATAATAATAATTAAATACGATAGAATATTTTTTTTATTATAATCATATAATAAATTATCCTAACCACATTAGTAAATTTAATTTCTTATTTGAATTATATTTAACTTATAACTTATTACTATTTTTGAAAAAAAAATATTTTGTTACTAATTCTATATTTTTTTGAAATAACCATTGTTAGTTATCATTGATTTTAATAAATTCTAATCATATTTTAAAATTTTTGAACACCAATAACATTTTTTAGTTCACCACTCAAACTAATTCAATCTTAATTTTTCAATAATAGTTAAAATCATATGCACAATGAACATTTCATGAACTATGAATTGTATCCTTAATATATTTTTATGATTTTATAAAATCTTATATATATATATATATATATTTACTATATGGTTTTCATAAAACAAATCATCAATAAAACCATTTATAAAATGTATTGATACATTCTTAACATGATATATTAATTTTTTACAGTGCCATATTTATATTTCAAATTTGGTAAATTTATTTATAAAATGAGAAAATTTAAATCATGGGATATATTTATATAAAAACCTTAATAACATTCCTTTATGTGGCCTAAATTCTAAAAATAATTGTAAATTATGATTCTTATTATGTAATTTATGCATTTTTAAATATAAATCTTAGTTTCATTATTTCATAGGAATTCTAATTAAGATGTTACAAAATAAGTGTTGGTTTATGTTCTAATATCATTATTTATTAGGATTGTTTATGGTCATCTTTTTATGAATAATTTCTATTATATAACCCTCATAAAATGTGTGAACATTGATCTTTTATGGTTAATTTTTTATAATACATTGTTTTTATTTTCTTATACCCCCATTATGAGAAAAATAAATTGATTTTAATAAAAGTTAAAATTAATTATATTATCAGTTAAAAATTTATTTTGATTTATATTTATATTTTTAAAAAATTTATAAAATAACATTTTTAGTATAATTATATGAATTATTAAAATCATTTTAACAAATGTTTTTTTAGAAATGGTTTAAATATATATCATTCTATCATTTTCTGAATGATGTATGTTTTGACATTTTACTAAGGTGTAAAAGGAATGTTTTCCTATAATGTTTGTGATGTAAACCAATTTTTCTTCTTCTGTGAACACAAAATTGATTAAACAATTTCCATTATAAAATTACAAGGATAATTTAGAAGATATTAGTTTATATTCATTTTAATTAAGACTTTTAAAAAGAAGGATTTCAATGTGAAAATAATATTTTCCTCAAATTTTTTAATGAACCTTTAATGGTATTCCTATTCATCAATAGTAACAATCATTTTTTATCATTATTATTTGCTAGGGATATTATTAAATTATATCATCCATATTCTCTATCTGTATATATATTGATAAAAAAGGAAATATATTTATAGAACTAATTATTTCTTGGTTTCATACAAAATGAATTTTTGAAATGACTGTGAAACATTTTTCATTTTATGATTTTTGATATAATGAATTCTTTATGATCTACTGGAAAACATATTTATGATTATCATTATTTTAATTGTGTGACCTATATCACATATCCAATCATTTTTTAATTTTTGTTAACTTATGAGGTAAATATATTATGCATGAATAATATTTTATGATCAAAATTCCCTTTATGGACATTGATTTAATGTGTATATGATTTATAATGGAATGTTTTTAATGTAAATATTTTTACAGTCTACATAACTTTAATACCCATAATTTAATGAAGAAATTACTTTTTCATGTTCTTATATTTATGTTAGGGCCTTATTTCATGGATTTGGAATAATTAGTGAACATGTTATTAATTATTCATGTTTAAAATATCTTATGTATATTTTTCTTCCACATTATTATGTATATATAACTCTATCGTGGATCATGTTCATTGAATTCCATAATGATTCATATCATACTAAATTCTTTTCTTTATACCTTAAATCATGAATATGATCATTAGAAGAGTGTGTACAATAATTCTAATTTAAGGTAATGATTTCAAACCCTTGTGGTTATATAAATCTTTTCTATTGTCATTTATTTATATCTTTCATGTTTTATTCTATAGAGCATATGATATCACCCTTTATTATGTTCGCTTTCAACATGTTATGATTAAATTTTTTAATCATATTAATTTTATGTAGTGTTTTATTTTGGAAACTCTTTTTTGAAGAAGTGGAAGATAATTCATGAAATAAAATGTTTGTGTATCTATTCTACAATGAATATAATCCATTATAGTCCTCATAATTTTATTTTTAATTTGAATTGTATAGCTATCTAATAATATATAATATTTATCTATTTAAAACATTGGAAGGTATTTTTTATTTCAAAGAAAAGGTTTCAATTAAATTTGGAAACTATATTGTGAAAATATTAGTGAGAAATATAGGGATAACTAAAATCATAAGAAATTTTCTTATTTGTTTCGTCAATAATAGAGAAATTATATTTTAACAAACTGAATCAATCTTTATATTCATTAAATTAATGTGAATCTTGAAAGATAATTATAGGGTTAATAAATCTTAAAAGGTTACATTGGTATTTGAATTGATCATCGCAAAAAAACATTATTTTTAGGTACACTAGGTTTGTCACTCCATTGGGGATATATTTTAGAAAATATAGTACTCATTATGACCCATCATTAATTATTGTAATTTATAATATCTATGAAATACCATGGATAAAATTAAGGAGTCTTATATTGGAAATTAGGAATCATGATTTGGACATCGTATAGATTTTTTTATGGGTATGTGGTTTCTCACATTGAATACTTTTCTCATGAAACATTATTTAGTTTTATTCACTTATAGGAACCAAATTAAATATTCTAAAATATATTGTAATTCCTATTACAATGGTAATTATAAAGAACAACAAAATGTATTATATGTTGCGATAAAATTTATTTTAGATATTGTTATTCAACTCTCTAAATCTATAAGTCAGAACAAGGTTCGAGTTAAACAATATATTACTATATATGGAGATGTGATAATTTACACTCTCCATCGATGATACATTTGATTAAATTAGAACTACTAATTATTCAATATTATTTAAGATGTATTTTTTCCACAGTGATCAAACCATGAATTTTTTGTCTTAGTTTTCTGTCATTTGGACGATGAAGTATATAAATGGTGAAATATTATTAAGAATATGAGACAATAGTATATAATTTATTACATTAAATGTTATTAGGTTAAGATGTAAATTTTCATAATGTACATTAATCATATTTTATATTCAATAATGTGGAATTAATTAATTTAACAATGTAAAAAAGGATGATGAATCCATTATTACATTTGACAAGAATATTACAATATATTATGTTTAGGTATCTTGTTTAAACAACATCCTCAAAAAATCCTTTCTACAATGTTTGGAAACCAATTTATCAAAATTTATTAAACCTATATAAATTTATATTATATTAGTAAATCATCTCATTTTAAATCAATGTGGAAATGGAATATAGATACACTAATGTTTTTGAAGATATGTTAAGGATGATGGAATTACATATAATATATAGTTTTATATCACATGGATAGAGTAATATTTATCTATATATTACCTTTCAGAAAAATGGTAAGGATAAATTTAGTTAAATATATAGAGTAACATGAATATGTTTCATGTGTATGAAACATATCCATTAATAAATATACAATCAATGTAATGTGAAAATGAAATAAAAAGAAAATAATGATTACAGGTTTCTATAGTATACCATGCCCACACTTTAGTGTTATATATATAATGTATTTTGGAATAATGAAAATAGATTCTCTTATCCATGTTTTAATGAATAAAATACTACACAACAACCAAATATTGTAAAAGAAAAATGGAAATATCATGGAATCAGGAATATCAATGTTTGTTATAGGAACAATGTGGTGAAAAGTACGGTTACAATCAATTATATAAATGATAATGTATAATTTTTCTTTTTATTTTCCAAAATATTTTATATTATAATAATTCAATAAGGAAACAAATTTGAAAATTCAATGATTATATTACGAGTTTTTATTGAAATCCCCTAAAAAAGATCATCTCTCAATTATATGATTATTATCTGGTGGTAATTTATGGGATTACACATCCTAAAAATATTATTAATCTACTTATATATTAATTTTACGTTATCTAAGACATATATTTTATTTATATATATTATTTAAAATTATATTATACATAAATAAAGGTATCACTAAATATTCCAAAAAACCCTATGATCATATATCGGTGTGAATGATATATATGAAATTATCATCGAAACATTTTCCATTGTTTGTGTCTTGCTTCATGTTAATATGGGTTTTTATCTCAAATCTATGATGGAAATATAAAAACATATGATTCTATTATTATATGATATTTTGTTGATGTTATCCCATAATATTTTCTCTGTCTTCCAACAAATTGTGATGTTGAGATTTTAATATAACTCATGAATTGTGTAACACCTATATAAAACAATCTATATCAAATGGACCTAATTGAGTACCAGCATTTGGAGGAGAAACATCATTATAATATTGAAAATATATTTACGTGTTATTATTCATCACCTTATGGTACACTAAAATAATTTTATTAAGAAAATTGGATCAATGTGACGGTTCGTTGATTATAGATAATATGGTAAGATCAAAATCCCAGAAAAGTGTCATATATTACATAGTGATTAATTTTTGATAAACAATGTTGAGGTCAATAATTTTTCTGAATTTAAAATCAATATAAATATCATAATTTAATATCACTAAAGAATATATACACAGAATATCACTCTATACACTATATATGAACTAGGAATATATATTTGGGAGATTCATACCTACTAATTACCGTATTTTTAATGGATATAATTAATAGTGTCCTTAGATATTACTTTAATCAGTTTGAGGAAGTATTTATAGAATATTGTTTTATAATTTATGTAAAAAAAATATAATTAAATCATGTTCATTTTTCAGATGACACTATTGTGGTATATGTTATATTAATTTTTTAGATCGTCTAAATGTTTTTTTGTAAAAGGTGTCATATTTTGGGGAAAAAATTCAATAGAGGGTATACAATGTATTTTTAAACAATGGAAGCTATTAAAAGTTATTCCAGTATAGACTGTATTGAAAGATATTAATATATTTAGAATTTTCTATGAAAATTACAGATAATTTGGTGGGAAACTTTCCTTTATAATCCATTCCACTCAACAAGTTACCTTAAAAAGAATCAATATTTCTTTGGGGAAATGAAAATTTTAAGAATTTAAGAAACTAAAGAGAATTATTTTATATGGATCTATTCATACATTATCTTATGTTTTATATGGTTTTTTATTTTATTTTTATGAATAGATGAAAGGATTTTAATCTATTCTTAGGTATAATGATAGTGTAATTTGTTAGGCCTCTTTAAAATTTTGGTTATGATGAAAAAAATTACTAAACACACTTAATGGATTAAATAACAGAAATTATTTATTAATGATATGGAGGAATTATCTTTAAATATATGGTATTATATATATATTTATCAAAAATTGTATATTAATATTTTTAAAAAACTAGTTGAATATGTTCCAATGATGATAGTTTGAACTGATTAATGATTATGAATACTCAATAAATTACCACCCATGGAAAGAAAACCATGTGGAAAATTTGTTAAATCAAAATAAAAATATATAATATTTCATCCTTTGTAAAGGATGAACCATGAAATATATAATACATGTTTGAAATATTCTATTTTCCCATTATGTTTTAAACCATCTATACATGGGATGATAATTTATGCACATATAGTTGATATATATATATAAATGAAGGTGGGAAATTTTCATCAATTTTATATTGATTGTGATGGATTAATATGTTTCAGTAACCATATTTTTAACCCAAAATTTCCATTTTTTAAGAAGGATCTATCTGGGTAGGTTCATAATTCATCATTTTCATTTAATACTCTGTCTTATAAGATTTATATATATTTGATGATTAATTTTGGGTGGATCAACCTGAAGAAATATATTTAATAATTTATTTCTAGGTTACTATATGTAATATAGTCATGGATGAGTGCCAATATTCTAGGGGGATTAACCAAACAGTAGCCATAATATATTTTAAATTCAAAATCATCACCATTGAGTTTTTTATAGGACTCCCATAATCATCTAAATGGAATAATAAAATATGGGTTCTAGTTGAACACTTTAGGGTAAAATCACACATCACCACAATTTGAGAATATTTTTCTATCAAAATGTATCATTGTAAAAACATTATGAATGTTGTATGGTTTAATGTCTTACCATATTTGATTTTACATGATCGAGATATAATGTTTACCTTAATTTTATGGTGAAGTATTCATCATGATCTTTATTTAGAGTTAGGTATGAATGCTATTTTCACCCTCAAATAGTTGGTCACCCTAAAAGAATAAAATAACCCTAAGAGTATATGATTTTATATTAACCAAATATTTAAAAATTTAAAATTATAAAAAAATTCATCTAGTTTATTTTTCATACAGGAATAGATTTCACTCAATCATTATGATAGAACATTATGAGAACATTTATGGAATGCACTGTATAATCCCAACAGATTGAAATAATGTTGGGGAAAGAAATATATTTTTACCTAATATATATCATAAAATGTTAGGGAATATTTGATCTATTCGGTATCACATCATGGAAAATTAGTTTCGATAGAAATGTTTTATAGACAAATATATGCATGATCCATAATTGAAATTTTTTGATATGGTATTTCTATTAATATATCCAATGAATTAAGATTGAAAATTACAGAAGAATGGAATGTTGATCCCCATGCATATTTTTCCCGTCAATATTCCTTATTGAGTATCGATGGTAACATATAACTTGGGGGATGCACATAACCTCTCTCAAATTCACTATTTTTAAAATATATCTAACTAAAAAATTTAATAACATGGATTATTATATATACTATTATTATTGTTATTAACACATTATGATGATCATTCCAATGAATAAATATTGTTTGTTATTTTATATTGTAGATATAACGTTGTATATTAAAATACATCTCATGTATTTAATGTTTCTTATTGAAACCATCGATTTGAATAATTGATATAGAAAACCATGGATATGATGACAAATGAATAAGTAAATTTATATCTATAAATAAGGACTAATTTTGAGGCAAAAATATTTTATTATGTTGTTAAATTTATAATAACAATATTATATAAAATATATTTTTTGTCAAAAAAGTTGAATCACATGAATAGATAATGATAAAAAAATTTATTCAGTTTGAAACAATTTCAATAAAAAAAAATATTACATAATCTTGATTATTATAGACTAGAAAATAAAATATTTATTTGAAGAGGAATAGTAATATTTTAAAACAATGTGTAATATTTTTATGTAAAAAAATATATTTTTTATTATGGTTATAATATGTTTCAATAAATATTTTTGATTAAAAAATGGGATTGAAAACTTTTGATATGTAAAATAATATAAATATATTGTTCACAATTTTTAATCTTTGTTTTAAAAAATAAACCATATTATTAAAGTCATACTGAAAATTATATCATAGTTTGTCTTTGGTAAATTATATCTAAATTTTTTAATTTTTTTTCAATAGTGATAATTAGATTTACTAAATGAAAAAAAATAATTTGATTACTATTTTTATAAACCATATTTATAATTTAAATTTTTTTTAAGAGAATTTAGTTCAAATACATAATAATTGAACCATATATGGTATATGGGATAAATTTAATGTTCAATTTAAAAATAAAAACATTTTATATTTATGAATAAAATCATTAGAAATCTGATTTTCATCATGTTTGTCACTTTTATTTAAATTTATATTATTTGAAATTTATAAATTAAATATTCTAAAATTGTTTCCCAATATGGGATCGTGATATTTAATTATTTTATATGATATCATCTTAATGTTTTGTTTTAATTAGTATATAATGTAGTAATATTTAACTATAGAATTTATGGTTAAAACATGATTTCCAATGGGGTAAAACAAAAGATAATGATATTCCTTATAAATAAGAATTTTGAAATAATGTTTTAAATAAATTTTAAAACATTACCATAACCCAACATTGAATATAGAGTCTTGTTGAAGTATTATTCTTAGTAAAAAAAATTTATATTATATTTGGAAATTCCAATGTAGTTTTCATGAATAAACCATCCCCACATTTAAATGGACAAACCCAATCCTCTCATCTCTACTCTTTAATAGATCATTTAAGTAGACATGGCCAAAAAAATCATTACTTAAATCCCATTAAATTTAAATTTGTTTTATAAACCACGCTAGGATGTCTTTAGGTGTAACCCGGAAGGTGTTCTCTAGAGAAGATGTATAATTCTAAACCCTATGTTTATATATGATTTCATATTTTAAAAATATAAAATATTCAAAAAATATAATTGATTAATTAAACTAGTATCTATCATATAATGAAATTTTATTCTTCTATGTCATGACCAATATCCGTCACAGCTTCCAACGAATGGGAAATCAAACATTCAACTTTATATACAGTGGACTGCCTCCTCACGAACTGATATAATTAACATTCAACACATAATTTATTTATATTAAATAATTATGTATTTAAGGTTTATATATTAAATTTTTGAAATTATAATAATTTTTTATTTGATAAATCACATATTCCTTCATACATTACTAATTTGTTTGAATTCTATAGCATCAAGTGTGTATATATCTCTACTTCCACCTCCCTAAATTAATCTCCAAAATTTTCAATTTTATTTTGAAATGGATGGCCATAAAAACATATACATTTTATATATATTATATTTCTGAACTAAAAATTACTTATTAATTTAAATTTAATATTTAACATTCCTTCTATTGATTCTACAAAAAATGAAAATGAAATTCTTACGTACTTACAACATATTGTGTACATGAATGGCATAATTATTACTTAGTGAAATTATTTATTCAATGAATCAAAAAATGTATTTAAGTAATGCATTTTATAAGTATATAATTAATAATATTCCTTAGATAATAGAACTATGTTAAATTTAAAATAATAAATCCTATCAAACTAAAACAAACTAGAAACACAATGTAATATTCACACTTAATAAGGATTTAAATATTAAATTGTAAATAAATAGGTAGTAAAAGATTATATAAAATATATAATTTTTTATGGATATTTAATATGATTATAATAATCGTATGTCTTTTTATTGGTATATCCAATGTGTTTGATGATATTATAGACTTGAAATAATAAATTTTCATCTCACAGTTTTTTTATAAGTTGCATGTTTACTCACCACATTCTTACTATATATAGTTTATATTAATATTGTGAATGGATTTAGGATAAAAAATATGAAAATTATTTATATTTACAAATCCATATAATTTTGTTTCATTCATTTGACATATTTTTTAAAATATTCAACATTGAAAACGATTTATTATACAATTGCATTATTAATCGAGATTGGTTATGGTTATGAATCTAATGATGAAATCATGTCTCCTGCAACTCAAGAAACTAATTAATATTATTATAATTTAGTTATTTCATGGTAACTCTTATTTTTAGTTTATTTTCCTCTATTTATGAACTCAAGAGACCAATAAAATATTGTTAATAGAACATGTTAATATTTTTTTATTTAGTCTTATATATATTTTCTAACATATCCATAATTTATTAATATGTTTTCATGTATATAATTACTACTCATTTATTAATTTTTTAATTCATTTCACCCATTATATAATTTTAAATCAAATAGATTAAATATAATATTTATTGCAATTTCAAAATGATGTGATTTTTAACCTTTTAATATAGTGTAAAAGGATATTTTTTCATTTAACATGTATTACATGAATATAACATTATTCTATTATTATAGTTATATTTTTTAAAACTATAATTATATTTTTCTAATCATACTTTCAATTTAATTTGATTAACAATATATTATGTGAATTTTTAATTTTAAAAATGTGGTTTTAAAATTGATAAATTATCTTCCTTAATAATTGAATAAAGATATTTAAATGTTACATAAATTAATTGATAAAAAACATGATTCTAAATATTAACACGTTTGGATATGATACAATGATATAATTTATATTAATTATTTTCATGGTTTATTTAAATTATTGCATTTTATGGAACCTCTTTCTTTTAAATCAGTCATAAAATAGTGAATTTTTTATGTTCTTATGAAACCAGTTACATTTCATGGAGAATGATATAATTACTATTTTTTATTATCTGGACTTTTAGATATATATTTATATCATTATGTTATGTGGTGGGTCATTATATCCCATTAATTTATTGTGTAAATTTGGGTAACTCATTATGTAAATATATTGTGTGTGATACTCATTTAATGATCAATGTTTCAAAATTGGGAACGGAATTAATTTCCATATGATAATGTGTGGACCTATTTTTCAGGTCCACATATTAATATATGGACCTATATTTCTAGTCCATACAATTATGTGTAGACATGTTTTTCATTTGAATTTTCTTATCTGATGGGATGATTTCATTTATGTGATTTAATGAGTGGACATGAATATATTTATATATGATTATAATGATATATGTTTATGATTTATCGATATTATAATATAATTTTAATTCTCTCATGGACCATGTTCACCGATTTCCATTATCATTCATTTCTTAAAATTATCCTGGGGTTATGATAGAACTCATGTGTGTAATTATGGGTATAATTATTTTAAAGATTCCATGTTATGGTTGGGATCTCGTAAAATTATTTTTATATTGGGATTCTATATTCTCATTTATTAATATATCCTAGGTGTACCCATACTAAAATTATGAGATATCACTCTCATATGTTTCATTTCCCTTGGTTTTGAAAAATTGTATTAACAAGTGTTTGTATTATAAGAGTACAATATCAGAATATCATATAGGGATGTGTTCAAGATCATTCATGAAATATAAATTGGGTATCTAGTCTCCTAATACAGTAAACTATTACAGTCCTTAGGAATATATTTGTGAGATATATTGATATTCTAATGATAATATATAGCATTTATTTATAATATTTGTGGGTTTCTATTTAACATATAAATTATCACATAAGAAAAACATTAGCATAATGGTATGATACTATAGTGATAATATTTTTAATAAAATATAAAATATCGTATATGAAAATAATGGTTCATTGAATTAGTCAGGGATATTTATAAGGAATAGACCATAATGGAATCAATAAACCTGATCCATGAGAGAATAATATTTGCATAATAACAAAATTTAAGGAATAATTGTATTCATTGAATATGATTTATTATGTCATAAATCAGCGACACAATTATCATAGTGAAAAATGCTTAATATAGTGTCCATACTGTCTTCAGTCAAGGTTCAATACCATGATTATCATAGTGGAAAAAAAACTTTACTGAAATGGGATCAATCCCCATTCCATTACATATCATCACACAATATATACATATTTACCATATTCAATGGAGGTTTATAAAATAATGTGTCAACCAATAACATAATCATAATCAATTTATTTATGTTATATATTTTCATAAAACAGTCATCATATATAATAATATATACAAATGAAATAGGATTCATGAACATATAAATATTATCCCATATAATTACAAAATAAATGTAAATAGGTTTTATGAATACCACATAATGATATTTATAAACTATATAAGGAATAAATACTGATGGAATCTTTTGATTATGTCACAATTAAATCATATTTTACATAAAAGGATGTGACTGTAGATTAAATATTTTTTTAAAAGAACCCAATAGAACATCATTTAGAATAGAAATAAAATTTGTTCGGTATCATGAGTTCGATACAATATGAAAATGAATAGAAAAACAATCATCCACAAATAATAATATTATAATATAATTAATGATAATATTTATGGATATTTCATAATATTTCATCACTAGAGTAATAATCATACTTTATCCAGATAAAGAGTTATATTTTCACAAAAATCCCTTACAGCTTTGCTATGAATTGTATTATAATCACCATGAAAGAAAAAATTTTAATTGGAATTTTCTGCACCCAGTATATTCAGGAATAGAATAATAATTTTTTTTATTATTGTCACGACCCATCCTCGGGGCCCGTGCCGTGACTACCCCAAGCCCGCCTTCCATAGGCCAGGGGCTGTCGACTAGCACCAAAGGCGTAAAATCCTAATAACTAGGAAGGCATTGCCTTTATAAAAGAAAATAAGCATCACAGAGTAAAAGCGGAAGCAAAACACTAAGTACAAAAGAAATGATGAAAAGTAAATGGGCCAGAATACAAACCCAAAAGAAAGTACGAATACAACTGAACAAGGTACAACAGCAAAAAGGCAAACCGATGGAAGAAGGAAGCATCTCCTAAGTCGTCCTCCTCGGATCCTACCTGAAGGGTAGGTACAGATATCCTCCTCCACGCCCTCGTCCGTCAACCTCCTCTGTGAGTCTCCACGTCATGTAGTCCACCTTCGGGTACTGACTCGTCGTGTAGTCCACCTCCGGGCACCGACCAGTCCTTGAACACTCGGCCTCTGTCAGCACTGCCCGTCATCTGCAACCAACACAACGAGGTGCGGGCATAGCCCGTGCAGGGGTGACTATAACGATACTCAGTAGGGACCCCGAGACCCTCAAGGTCTCACTAAAACAACAAGGATAACCACATGAAGATCTCAACAGATAACCTCTACTTAGATATATGCCCATACATATACCTAAGATATCAAGTAACCCATCTAAATCATGAGGAAAAACAAGGATTGTGAAATCAACGTTTAACCACTACCCAGGTATATTCCCATACATATACCTAAGTTTTCAAGTGACCCATCTCAATCATGAGGTAAACACAAAGGTCAATATATTCATCTCAAACCAGGATTTCCATTATCGAAAACGTAACTGCTGAGGAGCTCTGTCTCTAGAGTGTACAGTGGTCTTGTCACGACTCTGAGGTACTGATCACTAACCTAAGACTGCTGATGTACTCTTCTTGTTGAGTACCGCGGGCCTGCCACCTCACACAGTAGTGCTTCCCGCCGGGGTCTGCCACCCAAACATAATAGTGCTCCCCCTTCATAGCCTACAGAGGTACTCCTCCTATCGCGTACCACGGGTCTTCCACCTCACATAGTAGTGCTCCTCTATTGTGGGTCTGCCACCTCACAAAGTAGTTCTCCCCATTGGGCTACGTAAGTGACTCCGAATCGAATCACACAAGCAGTCTTCAGGTCTCTACCGGCTACACGGTCTCCGTACATCGCACACTCATCTCTAGGAGGTTCCTCTCCATGAGCTACAAGTCGATAATCAAATTATCTCAATGTCCCACAAATAAGTATCTCAAAGGACCGCCTCGTCATAGGGGTCTCAACGCAACAGATGGTGCGTCAATCGGACACCCGGTCTGTGAGTTATTAGCCTTTCCGTCCAAGGGGCCCGGTTGGTTTCCTATGCGAACCAACACGGCCGTATCTCAACTATACCCCGAACTCTCAAATGGTATACTCATAAGGACCATTTCTCGACGAGATCAACAACGCCGATGACGGTTCGTCAAACGGACGTCTTGTCTGAAAGATATCAGCTTTTCCGTTCCAGGGGCCCGGTTGGATTTCAGGTGCGATCCAACCTGGCCACTATCCAACTGTTTCCAAAACAAGGGAGAAGGATGCCAAATGTTCTGTATCATCAAGAGGGAAACAATGAGATAGACGACACGTTAATCGGACGTCCGGTTTGTGAGTTATTGGCTTTTTCGTCCTAGGGGCCAGGTTGGTTTTTTTAAGGCAAAACCAACCCGACAGTACTCCACATGCGTCCAAACCTCGGGCGGAGTATGCCAAAAGATCCGTCTCACTAAGAGGAACTCAACAAAGTCGACGACACATCAATCGGATATCCGTAGCTCAAGATATGAGCGTTTTCGCTCCGAGGGCCCGGTTGGTTTCATGTACGAACCAACCCGGCCGAACACAAATTAACCTGAAACCTTCAGTACGATATACTGAAACGACCGTCTCGATCCAAGGATCGCATCGCCGCTGAAGGCGCGTCGTTTGGAGGTCCATAGTCCGAGTTATGGGCATTTGAACCCAAACAGTTCGGTAACTGGGGTTTCGGGCCCGGGCCGACCCGGCCCGAGACCCCCCTCCCCCCGGTTGGCCCGAACCGGGTCGACCCGCCGTGGACAGGGTCGGCCCGGCCCAGCGCTGCCCGGCCCGGCTTTGCCTGACCCGGCGTGGCGCGGCCCGGCCTGGCAGACCGGCCAGGCGCCGGTCCGGCCCAGCGCAGCGCGCTGGGCGCGCTGCCAGCTCGGCTCCGGCCGAGCTGATTGAAAAAAAACGGGGGGCGCTTTCCGCCCATTGTGAAACCGCCCCCCCCCCCCCTCATTTATGTGGGGCCGTTGACTGCTGGCTGGGGGAATTTATTTCCCCCGATTTTCCTCCATTCCGGCCGGCCCGACCTGGCCGGCCGGTTCCTTCTCAATAGGACCGGCAAAGGCCGGTCATCTTCCGGCTTCCGACACCGGTGGCCCGGCTGGCCGCCGGTCAGCATGTTCCGCCTCGGCCCCTAACCGGCTGCAGCCTTTGTCATCCGGCGCGGAGCGACGGCACCTCGCCCCTCCTCCGTGGCCCCGCTCTGGCCGCGGAACCTTCGATTTCCTTTTACGCGGTGCGACGGCGTCGCGTTCTTGAATTTCTTTCCACAGCATGGCGCGACGGCGCCGCACAATACTTGTCGTGCGATTCCCGCATGCTGGGACGACACCACGCCATCCTGTTCCATCCGCAAGGAAACAACATTAACATAGGAGGGGGTTCGGCCGTGTTTGTGCGGTCCATCCCCCTCTCGTTAAATGATATCATTTAGTTGATATCCTCGAATTTCGACATGCTAGAAACAAGAACGGAAATAATTAAATAAAATAACAACAATCTCGTACCTCGGTTTCAAGTTCAGAGCATGTCAACGATCCACGGAAGACGAGCGTCGCGGAGGTCGGGCGTCGTGGGAGAACATCGACGTCGTGAAGCGAGGATTCGAAGTCATTAACGGCGATTTCGTCACGGAAAACCGCCGCGGAATAGACGGTGCGGAAGGAGAACGTCGGGTCGCGGATATGGCATCGCAGAAGAACCGTGTTCTTCGGCGGGGAAGTTCTTCATTGAAGAATGGTGTTCTTCGCGTTCTTCATCGAGGTTGAAGAAGATGAAGATGAAGAAGAAGCATTCCCCAAACCTCTCAAGGTGGTAAAAAGAAACCAACCAAGATAAAATAAGTCTAAGCCTTATTTTATTTACACAACTTAAACTCTTTGAATTTCAAAAGTTGAAATTAAGTAACTCATCTCAATTAATAACTCATGTTGTCAAAATTAAAAAGAAGAGGAGTTATTGGGAGTTTAAAGGGGAGTTGAAGAGTTTGGGTTAGTGTGGGCCCCACCACACATAATCCTCTCAAGGAAGGTTAAGTTGACGTGGGTCCCACCTCTAACTCCCTTTGGGAGGATATAACCAACAAGGTTTAAAATAAATTGTGTTCCACAATTTATTTAACTACATTCAACTTTCCCCAAAACTAACTCTCAACCCGCATAAAACGAAACCTCAGAAAAGGCCTCCTTAAGCGAAAAACGGTGCTGCGAGTTCATCGGTGCCCTCGGAATTCGATTTCGGGCACCGGTTCAAAAGTTAGAAAAACCCGCTTGCTCGTTCACTGAACGTATCCGAGCCAAACTTCAAAAATTAATTCCGGGCCCACCGGGCCTCGGAATCAGGCGCCGTCAGAAACTGCGTTCTTGTAAATTTCCAAATAAAACTAAGAAAAAAAAATTTCTTGAAATTTCTGGGTCTTTACATTAATCCCACCTCAGGGCTTTACGTCCTCGTAATGCTTCAACACAAACTTAGGGAAACGAAGGCGGTACTGAGCAGGCATCTGAGCCTCCGGCTCCCATGTGCTCACCTGTAGGTTCCCGTGCTACCAAAGAAAGTGCACAAGAGGAATTCACTGTCCTCTTAGGATCCACTCCTGTCAATCCTCGATCCCCAAAGGAACCTCCGTAGAAGTCACCTAATCTCCACCGTCCAGCTCCTCATGGTCGATGATATGCGGAGGGTCGAGAACGTATCTCCTCAGTTGGGATACGTGGAAAATGTCATGCACCTAGTGCAACTGAAGTGGATGGGTTAAGCGGTAAACCACCTCGCCTACCCTGCTGAGGACCTAGAAAGGTCTGTTGAACCTCAGAGATAACTTTCCTCCCTAGCCACATCTCCATAAACCTTGTCGAGGTGAGACTTGTATAAGGACGTGATGGTCATTCTCGAACTATAGATGCCTCCAAGTCCTAACAGCATAAGGCTTCTGTCGGCCCATTGCCATCCTCATCCTCTCTTGGATGACCTGGACCTTCTCTAGTCTCACAAGAGCTGCTATGATTTCTTCTTTGCCGATAAGAGAAATCTAGTCTCATCCCCTGGATGAACCACATTCGTTGCCTAATACAGTCAATCCTGACATGAATGATGCATTTATGCCAGGGATGACCTCGTAAGGCCTCGACGTAACTACCAAGAGATCCAACTGTCACTCTCGCCTCCAAGGGTCGAGTCACACTGTCGGCATCAGTGTGTGGTTACTAGGTCTCCTTCAGTAGAAAACTCGAATGCGAGGATCAAGTCAACAGTCTTAACCGGGACCACTCAGTATCAACCAAACAAAAGGACAGGAAAACAAACAAAGATAAGTGTCTATTTATTATTGCAGCTCATAGTACAAGATGCAAAGAAACTACAGACAAACATCAACAAAACTAGAAGCAACAGGATCAATAGCCTCCAGGTCGGAAGCTAGTCCCACTCCTGTCCATCTGCTTCCGGAGCTCCATGACCATAGGCCTCATCTGCCTGAAGCTAATCTCTCCCATGTCTTCATGTCCCCTGTGGTCGGGGTTGGCCTCCTGGTGGTGGTGACAACATCCCGAAGCGTCGTCCACCTCCAGCTGCACGGCCAGCTCCTCTGCCATGGCCGCCTGCTCCTTGTAGTCCTCCCTAATCGAACCTCTGCCTCTGCCTCGGAGGTTCTTAATTTAACTACTGGTCATCTGCATGGCGGTTCGGACAGTCACGTGCCATGTGACCAATTCCTCCGCAGGAGTAACACTTCATGGAAGGTCTGGCTCTATCACTTCCCTTGGTGCCTCGCACTACCGACCCTGAGTCACGCGGTCGACCACCTGTAGGTCTGGTCCTCTTGGACCCCTGCGTCATCTGTCTACTACCCGCTATAGAAGACTCTTCCGCATGCCATCTAATGGTGGGTCCTGCTGCTAGAGACTGCTCAGCAAACAAACTCTCCACTAAGAGGGCTCCCTCCAACACTCCTGTCTGCGTCAGAATGTTGTGTGATACAACAGAAGCTCTGATCTCCCGCATGAGCCCCTGCTCAAAGGTTCGGGCCCTGCAGAATGGGTCTCATACCATGTCTGTGGAGTAGCGTGAGAGGTCTGTGAATCTCGATGAGTACTGCACCACTGACATGCTGCCCTACCGCAGCTGATGTAGCTCATGTATACTCACCGCTCGAAGCGTGGCTGGTACAAACTCTACCCGGAACAGGCCCTCGAAGTCTTCCCAAATATGTGTCGCCTCGTCATGAATTTGAAGCATCAGGCTCCACCATCTGCCTGCTGCTGCCTGAAGAAGGCTGGTAGCAAGGATCACCATGAAATCTATCGGCATCCCCACTAGCCTGAAGACTCTCACCACAGCCTCCTGCCAATCCTTAGCCGCCTGCGGGTCCGTCCCTCCCCGAAACCTGGGTGTCCTCTGGCGTGGGAACTCATGCAGTGCGCTCAAGCGACGTGCATCATCTGCTGCTGGGGATGGTGGCATCGGTGGCCCAATGGGTAGTAGTACCGACGGTGCCTCTACTGGTGCATCAACTGTGATAGGGCCCTGTACAGAGGCCTCGTTGCTCGGAGGGCTATCAATATGCACCACTCTCGGGGCTCTAGCTGGTCCTCCACGGGGAGGCATCCTGAAAGAAACAACATGACACGGCCAAAAGATTATACCTAGTGATATGACCTGGTTTGAGCTGACATTTAAATAAACCTTATGGAAAACACACACGCAATCAGTGTTTTCATGCACAAAGTCAGAAATCAGTTGTCAGGGTCCTGGAGTATGGATACGTCGGCTGCCCGCACCAACACTGGACTCCCTGAACTGAAAACCACACTCAGTACTCTTAACACTATTGCTTCATAGAAAGAAACATCAGAGTTATAAGTTATACGGTAGAACCGAACTCCTCTGATACCAATTTGTCACGACCCGTCCTCGGGGCCCATGTCGTGACTACCCCAAGCTCGCCTTCCATAGGCCAGAGGCTAGCGACTAGCACCAAAGGCGTAAAATCCGGATTACTGGGAAGGCATTGCCTTTATAAAAGAAAACAAGAACCACAGAGTACAAGCGGAAGCAAAACACTAAGTACAAAAGAAATGATGAAAAGTAAATGGGCAAGAATACAAACCCAAAAGAAAGTACGACTACAACTGAACAAGGTACAACAACAAAAAGACAAACAACTGGATGAAGGAAGCAGCTCTTGGGTCGTCCTCCTCGGATCCTACCTGAAGGGTAGGTATAGATAGCCTCCTCCACGCTCTCGTCTCTCAGCCTCCTCTGTGAGTTGTCACGTCGTGTAGTCCACCTCCGGGTACCGACCAGTCCTCGAACACTCGGCCTCTGTCAGCACTACCCGTCGTCTGCAACCAACACAATGAGGTGCGGGCATAGCCCGTGCAGGGGTGAGTATAATGATACTCAATAGGGACCCCGAGACCCTCAAGGTCTCACTAAACCAACAAGGATAACCACAAGAAGATCTCAACAGATAACCTCTACTTAGATATATGCCCATACATATACCAATGTTATCAAGTAACCCATATCAATCATTAGGAAAAACAAGGATTGTGAAATCTATGGTTAACCACTACCCAGGTATATGCCCATACATATACCTAAGTTATCAAGTGACCCATCTCAATTAGGAGGTAAACACAAAGGTCAAAAGATTCAGCTCAATCCATGATTTTCATTATCGAAACTGTAACTGCTGAAGAGCTCCTTCTCTGGAGTGTAAATTGGTCTTGTCATGACTCTGAGGTACTGCTCACTAACCTAAGACTGCTGAGGTACTCCTCCTGTCGAGTACCGCGGGCCTTCCACCTCACACAGTAGTGCTTCCCGCTGGGGTCTGCCACCCAAACACAGTAGTGCTCCCCCCTCATAGCCTACATAGGTACTCCTCCTGTCGAGTAACGCGGGTCTGGCACCTCACATAGTAGTGCTCCTCCTCTTTCGGTCTACCACCTCATAATGTAGTGCTCCCCACTGGGCTACGTAAGTCACTATGAATCGAATCGGACAAGCAGTCTTCAGGTCTCTGCCGGCTACACGGTCTCCGTACTTCGTACGCTCGTCTCTGGGAGGGTTCGTTCCACGAGCTACAAGTCGATACTCCAATTATCTCAAAGTCCTACGAAGAAGTATCTCAACGGTCCGCCTCGTCATAGGGGTCTCAACGCAATATACAGCGCGTCAATCGGACGCCCGGTCTGTGAGTTATTAGCCTTTCCGTCCCAGGGGCCCGGTTGGTTTCGTAAGCGAACCAACCCGGCCGTATCTCAACCGTACCCCAAACTCTCATAGGGTATACTCATAGGGACCGTTTCTCGACGAGATCAACAACACCACTGATGGTTCGTCAAACGGACGTCCTGTCTGAAAGATATCAGCTTTTCCGTTCCAGGGGCCCGGTTGGATTTCGGGTGCGATCCAACCCGGCCACTATCCAACTATATCCAAAACTCGGGCGAAGGATGCCAAAAGTTCCGTATCATCAAGAGGGAAACAATGAGATAGAAGGCGCGTCAATCGGACGCCCGGTCTGTGAGTTATTGGTTTTTTCATCCCAGGGGCCCGGTTGGTTTTTTTAAGCCCAAACCAACCCGACCGTACTCCACCTGCATCCAAACCTCGGGCAGAGTATGCCAAAAGATCCTTCTCACTAAGAGGAACTCAACAAAGTCGACGGCATGTCAATCGGACGTTCGTAGCTCATGATACGAGTGTTTCCTCTCCGAGGGCCCGGTTGGTTTCGTGTACGAACCAACCCGGACGAACACAAAGTAATCCGAAACCTTGAGTACGATATACCAAAACGACCGTCTCAATCCAAGGATCGTATCTCCGCTAACGGCGCATCGTTTGGAGTTCCATATCCCGAGTTATGGGCATTTGAACCCAAACAGTTCGGTAACGGGGGTTTCGGGCCCGGGCCGACCCGGCACGAGACCCCCCCCCCCCCCCCCCAGTTGGCCCGAACCTGGTCGACCCGCCCCGGACAGGGTCGGCCCGGACCATCGCGGCCTGGCCCGGGCCGGCCTGGCCGACCGGACAGGCGCCGGTCCGGCTCAGCGCAGCACGCTGCCAGCTCGGCTTCGGCCGAGCTGATTGAAAAAAACGGGGGGCGCTTGCCCCCCTTTGTGAAACTGCGCCCCCCCCCCCCCCCCTCATTTATGTGGGGTCATTGACTGCTGGCCGGGGGAATTTATTTCCCCCAGTTTTCCTCCATTCCAGCCGGCCCGACCTGGCCGGCCGGTTCGTTCTCAATAGGACCGGCAAAGGCTCGTCCTCTTCCGGCTTCCGACACCGGCGGCCCGGCTGGCCGCCGGTCACCATGTTCCGCCGCGGCCTAGAACCGGCCGCAGCCTTTTTCGTCTGGCGCAGTGCGACGGCACCGCGCCCCTCCACCGCGGCCTCGATACGGCCGCGGCGCCTTCGATTTCCTTTGACGCGGCGCGACGGCGTCACATTCTTGAATTTCTTTCCACGGCGCAGCGCGACGGCGCCTCGCAATACTTTTTGTGCGATTCCCGCGTGGTGCAACGACACCACGCCATCCCGTTCCATCCGCAAGGAAACAACATGAACATAGGAGGGGGTTCGGCCGTGTTTGTGTCGTCCGGCCCCCTCTCGTTAAATGATAACATTTAGTCGATATCCTCGAAGTTCGACATGCTAGAAACAAGAACGAAAATAATTAAATAAAATAACAACAATCCCCTACCTCGTTTTCACGTTTGGAGCACGTCAACGAGCCGCGGAAGACGAGCGTCACGGAGGTCGGGCGTCGCGGATGAACGTCGACGTCGCGAAGTAAGGATTCGAAGTCGTTGACGGCGATTTCGTCGTCGAAAACCGCCGCGGAAGAGACGGCGCGGAAGGAGAACGTCGCTTCGCAGATATGGCATCGCGGAAGAACCGTGTTCTTCGGCAGAGAAGTTCTTCGATGAATAATGGTGTTCTTCGCGTTCTTCGTCGAGGTTGAAGAAGAAGATGATGATGAAGAAGCTTTCCCCAAACCTCTCAAGGTGGTAAAAGAAAACCAACCAAGATAAAATAAGTCTAAGCCTTATTTTAATTACACATCTTAACCTCTTTGAATTTCAAAAGATGAAATTAAGTAACTCATCTCAATTAATAACTCAAGTTGTCAAAATTAAAAAGAAGAGGAGTTATTGGGAGATTAAAGGGGAGTTGAAGAGTTAGGGTTCTTGTGGGCCCCACCACACATAATCCTCTCATGGGAGGTTAAGTGTATGTGGGTCCCACCCCTAACTCCCTATGGGAAGATATAACCAACAAGGTTTATAATAAATTGTGTTCCACAATTTATTTAACTACATCCAACTTTCCCCAAAACTAACTCTCATCCCGCATAAAATGCATCCTCGGAAAAGGCTCCTAAAGCAAAAAATGGCGCTGCGAGTTCATCGGTGCCCTCAGAATTCGATTCCGGGCACCGGTTCAAAAGTTAGAAAAACCCGCTTGCTCGTTCACTGAACGTACCTGAGCCAAACTTCGGAAATTAATTCCGGGCACACTGGGCCTCGGAATCAGGCGCCGTAAGAAACTGTGTTATTGTAAAATTCCAAAGAAAATTAAGAAGAAAAAATTCCTCGAAATTTCCAGGTCTTTACATTACTCCCACCTCAGGGTTTTACATCCCTGTAAAGCTTCAACACAAACATAGGGAAATGAAGGCGGTACTGAGCACGCATCTGAGCCTCCCGCTCCCATGTGCTCACCTTTAGGTTCCTGTGCTGCCAAAGAAAGTGCACAAGAGGAATTGACCGTCCTCCTAGGATCTGCTCCTGTCGACCCTCGATCCCCACAGGAACCTCCGTAGAAGTGACCTCCTCTCCACCGTCCAGCTCCTCAAGGTCGTTGATTTGCGGAGGGTCGAGAACATATCTCCTCAGTTGGGATACGTGGAAAATGCCGTGCACCTAATGAAAATGAAGTGGATGGGTCAAGCGGTAAACCACCTCGCCTACCCAGCTGAGGACCTAGAAAGGTCCGTTGAACCTCGGAGATAACTTGCCTCCCTGGCCACATCTCCGTAAACCACGTTGAGGTGAGACTTGTATAAGGACGTGATGGTCATCCTCGAACTCTAGAGGCCTCCACGTCCTGACAACATAAGGCTTATGTCGGCCCTTTGCTGTCCTTATCCTCCCTTGGATGACCTGGACCGTAATCTAGTCTCACAAGAGCTGCTATGATTTCTTCTTTGCCGATAAGAGAAATATGGTCTCATCTTCTGGAAGAACCACATTCGTTGCCTAATACAGTCAATCCTGACATGAATGATGCATTCATGCCATGGATGACGTTGTAAGGCCTCGACATAACTACCAAGAGAACCAACTGTCACTCTCGCCTCCAAGGGTCGAGTCACACTGTCGGCATCAGTGTGTGGTTACTAGGTCTCCTTCAGTAGAAAACTTGAAAGTGAGGGTCAAGTCAACAGTCTTAACCGGGACCACTCAGTATCAACCAAACAAAAGGACCAGAAAGCAAACAAAGATAAGTGTCTATTTATTATTGTAGCTCATAGTACAAGACACAAAGAAACTACATACAAACATAAACAAAACCAGAAGCAACAGGATCAATAGCCTCCAGGTTGGAAGCTAGTCCCACTCTTGTCCATATGCTTCCGGAGCTCCATGACCATAGGCCTCAGCTTCCTGAAGCTGAGCTCTCCCATTTCATCATGTCCCTTGCACTCGGGGTGGGCCTCTGGGTGGTGGTGACAACATCCCGAAGCGTCATCCACCTCCAGCTGCATGGCCAGCTCCCCTGCCGGGGCCGCCTTCTCCTTGCGGTCCGCCCTGATCGAACCTCTGCCTCTGCCTCGTAGGTTCTTAATTTAACTACTGGTCATCTGCATGGCGGGTCGGACAGTCACGTGCCATGTGACCAATTCTGCTGCAGGAGTAACACTTCATGGCAGGTCTGGCTCTATCACTTCCCTTGGTGCCTCACACTACCGACCCTAAGTCACGCGGTCGACCACCTGTATGTCTGTTCCTCTTGGACCCCTGCTTCATCTGTCTACTGCCCACTATAGAAAACTCTGCCGCATGCCGGCTAGTGGCGGGTCCTACTGTTGGAGACTGCTCAGAAAGGAAACTCTCCACTAAGAGGGCTCTCTCCAACACTCCTGTCTGCGTCGTAATGTTGTGTGATACAACCAAAGCTCTGATCTCCCGCCTGAGCCCCTGCTTGAATGTTCGGTCCCTAAAGAATGGGTCTCGTACCATGTCTGTGGAGTAGCGTGAGAGGTCTGTGAATCTCGCTGAGTACTGTGCCATCGACATGCTGCCCTGCCGCAGCTGAAGTAGCTCCTGTATACGCACCGCTCGAAGGGTGACTGGTACAAACTCTACCCGGAACAGGCTCTCGAAGTCTTCCCAATGAAGTTTCGCCTCGTCATGCATCTGAAGCATCAGGCTCCACCAACTGCCTACTGCTGCCTGAAGAAGGATGACAGCAAGGATCACCATGAAATCTGTCGGCGTCCCCACTAGCCTGAAGACTCTCACCACAGCCTCCAGCCAATCCTCAGCCGCCTGCGGGTCCGTCCCTCTCTGAAACCTGGGTGGCCTCTGGCGCGGGAACTCATGCAGTGCGCTCAAGCGACGTGCATCCTCTACTACTAGGGCTGGTGGAATCGGTGGCCCAACGGGTAGTAGTACCGCTGGTGCCTCCGCTGGTGCCTCAACTGGGATAGGGCCATGTACTGAGACCTCGTCGTTCGGCGGGCTGTCAGTACGCACCACTCTCGGGGCTCTAGCTGGTTGTCCACGAGGAGGCATCCTGAACGAAACAATGTGACACAGTCAAAAGATTATACCTGGTGAGATGACTTGGTTTGAGCATACATTTAAATAAAACTAATGGAAAACACACACGCAATCAGTGTTTTCGTGCACAAAGTCGGAAATCAGTTGTTAGTGTCCTGGTGTATGGATACGTCGGTCGCACGCACCAACACTGGACTCCCTGAACTGAAAACCACACTCGGTAATCTTAACACTATTGCTTCACAGAAAGAAACATCAGAGTTATAAGTTCTGCGATAGAACCGAACTCCTCTGATACCAATTTGTCACGACCTCTCCTCGGGGCCCATGCCGTGACTACCCCAAGCCCGCCTTTCATAGGCCAGGGGCTGGCGACTAGCACCAAAGTCGTAAAATCCTGATAACTGGGAAGGCATTGCCTTTATAAAAGAAAACAAGCACCAGAGAGTACATGCGGAGGAAAAACACTAAGTACAAAAGAAATGCTGAAAAGTAAATGGGCCAGAATACAAACCCAAAAGAAAGTACGACTACAACTGAACAAGATAAAACAGCAAAAAGACAAAAAGCTGGAAGAAGGAAGCAGCTCATGGGTCATCCTCCTCGGATCCTACCTGAAGGGTAGGTACAGATAGACTCCTCCACGCTCTCGTCCGTCAACCTCCTATATGAGTCGTCACGTCATGTAGTCCACCTTCAGGTACTGACTCATCTTGTAGTCCACTTCTAGGTACCGACCAGTCCTCGAACACTCGGCCTCCGTCAGCACTGCCCGTCGTCTGCAACCAACACAACGAGTTTCGGGCATAGCCTGTGAAGGGGTGAGTATAACGATACTCAGTAGGGACCCCGAGACCCTCATGGTCTCACTAAACCAACAAGGATAACCACAAGAAGATCTCAAAAAATAACCTCTACTTAGATATATAACCATACATATACCTATGATATCAAGTAACCCATCTCAATCATGAAGAAAAAAATGATTGTGAAATCAACGGTTAACCACTACCCAGGTATATGCCCATACATATACCTAAGTTATCAAGTGACCCATCTCAATCATGAGGTAAACACAAAGGTCAAAAGATTCAGCTCAAACCAGGATTTTCATTATCAAAACCGTAACTGCTCAAGATATCCGTCTCTAGAGTGTAAAGTGGTCCTGTCACGACTCCGAGGTACTGCTCACTAACCTAATACTGCAGAGATACTCCTCCTGTCGAGTATCGCGGGCCTTCAACCTCAAACAGTAGTGCTTCCCGCCGGGGTCTGCCACCAAAACACAGTAGTGCTCCCCACTCATAGCCTACAGAGGTACTCCTCCTGTCGAGTACCACGGGTCTTCCACCTCACATAGTAGTGCTCCTCCGTTGTGGGTCTGCCACCTCACAAAGTAGTCCTCCCCACTGGGCTACGTAAGTCACTCTGAATCGAATCCGACAAGCAGTCTTCAGGTCTCTGCCGGCTACACGGTCTCCGTACTTCGTACGCTCGTCTCTTGGAGGGTCCGCTCCATGAGCTACAAGTCGATACTCCAAGTATCTCAAAGTCCCACTAAGAAGTATCTAAAAGGACCGCCTCGTCATAGGGGTCTCAACGCAACAGACGACGCGTCAATCAGACGCCCGGTCTGTGAGTTATTAGCCTTTCCATCCCAGGGGCCCAGTTGGTTTCGTAAGCGAACCAAACTGGCCGTATCTCAACTGTACCCCAAACTATCATAGGTTATACTCATAGGGACCGTTTCTCGACGAGATCAACAACTCCGCTGACGGTTCGTCAAACAGATGTCCTGTCTGAAAGATATCAGCTTTTCTGTTCCAGGGGCCCGGTTGGATTTCGGGTGCGATCCAACCCGGCCACTATCCAACTGTATCCAAAACTCGGGAAAAGGATGCCAAAATTTCCGTATCATCATCAGGGAAACAACGAGACAGACGACGCTTCAATCGGACGCCCGGTCTGTGAGTTATTGGCTTTTTCGTCCCAGGGGCCCGGTTGGTTTTTTTAAGGCAAAACCAACCCGACCGCACTCCACCTGCGTCCAAACCTCGGGCAGAGTATGCCAAAAGATCTGTCTCTCTATGAGGAAATCAACAAAGTCTAAGGCATGTCAATCGGACGTCCGTAGCTCAAGATATGAGCGTTTCCGCTCCGAGGGCCCGATTGGTTTCGTGTACGAACCAACCCGGTCGAACTCAATGTAAACCGAAACCTTGACTGTGATATACCGAAACGACTGTCTCGATCCAACGATCGCATCGCCGCTGACGGCGCGTCGTTTGGAGGTCCATAGCCCGTGTTATGGGCATTTGAACCCAAACAGTTCGGTAACGGGGGTTTTGGGCCCAGGCCGACCCGGCCCGAGACCCCCCCGGTTGGCCCGAACTGGGTCGACCCGCCCCGGACAGGGTCGGCCCAGCCCGGCGCGGCCCGGCGCAGCCCGGTGCGGCCCGGACCGGCTTGGTTGACCGGCCAGGCGCCGGTCCGGCTCAGCGCAGCGCGCTGGGCGCACGCCAGCTCGGCTTCGGCCGAGATGATTGAAAAAAAAACGGGGGGCGCTTTCCCCCCTTTGTGAAACCGCCCCCCCCCCCCCATTTATGGGGGGTCGTTGACTGCATGCTGGGGGAATTTATTTCCCCCGGTTTTCCTCCATTCTGGTCGGCCTGACCTGGCCGGCTGGTTCCTTCTCAATAGGACCGGCAAAGGCCGGTCCTCTTCCGGCTTCCGACACTGGCGGCCCGGCTGGCCGCGCGGTCACCATGTTCCTCCGCGGCCCGGAACCGGCAGCGGCCTTTACCGTCCGGTGCAGTACAACGGCGCCGCCCCCCTCAGCCGCGGCCCCGCTCCGGTAGCGGCGCCTTCGATTTCCTTTGATGTGGCGCGACGGCGTCGCGTTCTTGAATTTCTTTCCACGGCGTGGCGCGACGGCACCGCACAATACTTGTCGTGCGATTCCCGCATGGTGCGACGACACCACGCCATCATGTTCCATCCGCAAGGAAACAACATGAACATAAGAGGGGGTTCGGCCGTGTTTGTGCGGTCCGGTCCCCTCTCGTTAAATGATAACATTTAGTCGATATCCTCGAAGTTTGACATTCTATAAACAACAACGGAAATAATTAAATAAAATAACAACAATCCCCTACCTCGGTTTCAAGTTCGTAGCACGTCAACGAGCCACGGAAGACGAGCGTCGCATAGGTCAGGCATCGCGGGAGAACGTCGACATCGCGAAGAGAGGATTCGAAGTCATTGATGGTGATTTCATCGTGGAAAAATGTCACGGAATAGACGATGTGGAAGGAGAACGTCAATTCGTGGATATGGCGTCGCGGAAGAACCATGTTCTTCGACGGAGAAGTTCTTCGTTGAATAATGGTGTTCTTCGCATTTTTCGTTGAGGTTGAAGAAGAAGAAGATGATGAAGAAGCTTTCCCCAAACCTCTCATGGTGGTAAAAGAAAACCAACCAAGATAAAATAAGTCTAAGCTTTATTTTATTTACACAACTTAACCTCTTTGAATTTCAAAAGTTGAAATTAAGTAACTCATCTCAATTAATAACTCAAGTTGTCAAAATTAAAAAGAAGAGGAGTTATTGGGATTTTAAAGGGGAGTTGAAGAGTTAGGGTTCGTGTGGGCCACACCACACATAATCCTCTCAAGGGAGGTTAAGTGGATCTGGGTCCCACCTCTAACTCCCTTTGGGAGGATATAACCAACAAGGTTTAAAATAAATTGTGTTCCACAATTTATTTAACTACATCCAACTTTCCCCCAAACTAACTCTCAACCCGCATAAAACGCTACCTCGAAAAAGGTCTCCTTAAGTGAAAAAACGGCACTGTGAGTTCATCGGTGCCCTCAGAATTCGATTCCGGGCACCAGTTCAAAAGTTAGAAAAACTCGCTTGCTCGTTCACTAAACGTACCCGAGCCAAACTTCGGAAATTAATTCCGGGCACACCGGGCCTCGAAATCAGGCGCCGTCAGAAACTGCATTCTTGTAAAATTACAAAGAAAAATAAGAAAAAAAATTTCCTTGCAATTTCTGGGTCTTTACAATTATACACACACACACACACACACATATATATATATCTCACATGAAATATATATGAAGTGAATCTGGTATGTGTTTCACCAGAAGAAGTGTCAAATGATAATATCATACTTAATTGTCTTCATGCATCAAAATCATGATAAACAAATATCTAATTTGTTTATTTATAACTCTATAACATTATGAAAAATATTTATAATATATTATATTATCCACTTATAACATATGAATGTTTTTTAATTAATAATTATATATTAAAATAGGTATTTACGTGTGATAACTGTATTGTTCTGACGTAAATTTCGATCAATTGATCATACCCATTTACATTGATCATAGTGAAACGAAATCCATTGTTTCCATCATGATGAGATTATCATATTATCTCATCATATTTATATATATTTACACCAAAAATACATTGATATTGAAAAATGAATTACACTATTCCTGGAGATGGCAGGTCAGACAAACACATGAACTCGGTTTGTACCTTTCAATTGAATGAAAAAATTTTAAATAATAATTCCTAATAAATAAACATTAGTATATCATATATATCAAATATAATCATTACATGTATAATTTTTCCATCCATGTAATGTGTAATAGAAAAAAATAACACCACGTCATTATGGTGATAGTCATTACATATGTATATAAACAGTTAGCTTTTTCGAATGTATAGGAAGGTAAAAAGTATAGTATAGGATATTTTAAATCCATATGATTAATTTTATTAATAAGTATAAAATTTAGAAACTATACCTAATAAAATTATCATCCTTTGAAAATGGTGTTGGAAGATTAATTTTATAACTTCGTTAATGTTATAGTCTACCTATAGTCAGATGAGATATAATCCCTTCTCAATTAGCGGAAAATATAGTGAATTATGGTGGCTCAATAATGATAATAAAATTTTAATATATTAAATATTATAATTTTATTATTAAATTATTATTTACAATTACATATGGGAGGTTTATGAATAAATAATTTTAAAGAGGTCATGTTTGATGACTATATATTCTTTGATTTTCCCCCTTTATATCACTTCTTAAGGACGCTAAAATAGTATTTTTTTTATTTCTAGATAATATATTTAATATATATATATATATATGAATATAATATAATTGTTAATATTTAGGTAAATCTAGTTTATTTAATGTGTAATAATTAATATAATTGTGGGGCCTCCATTTATAAGTGAGGGATATGACACATTGGGAATTTATTTAAATATTAAAACATAATTAATCCAAATTGAAGACCATATTCATAAAATAGTATTTTCTTTTAATTGAGATTGTTTTATAATGAAAACATTTCATAACATTTGATTTATTAAATCTTAATAAACAGTCATACTCATATCATTTTATTTTTTCCAATGGAACTCATTTTTACACCTTAATTATGGTAATGGATTCTTAAAATTTCTTCTATTCATTATGACCTAATATTTTTTATTAAATATTATAAAATATTAACAATTTTTATTCAAAATAATTTTTTTTATCAAATTAAGATCATATCATTTGAATAATTTGATTATATGTTATACCAACAAAACTCGTTAAAAATCTATTTTAAATAAAAAAGTGTTTCATAAGTTTCTATTATTTTTATACCAAATTCCAACATAAATTTAATTCAAAATATCATCGTTTGATTATTATTAATATAAATATAATAATTAAAATTTTATAACAGTTTTTCAAATATATCCTTTTCAATTAATTAAATTAAAATTCATTTACAAAAAAAAGCAGCGTTCCAGTTTTAATTGAGAAATAAATTTGTATAGAAACTTCTAAAAATTACATTCTTTTTTTATATTAAACTTTTGAAATAAAATATGATCATTATTTATTCAAATACATTTCATTAATGTGGAAACAAATAAAATTTATAATTTTTCATTATAAAATATAATTTTTATCATTATTGAAGTAAAAATTAATATTTGTGTAATATAAATAATCAATTAAAACATATGTACTTATTTATAATTATATTTTAATTATCTAAAAATATTAAAAGTTATTTTCAATATATAATTATTCCATATCATATATGTACATATTTGTGATTATTTATTAGGAGAACGTTTAAAGAATACTAATCTCATTTTTTTTGACTAATATGGAATTTCAATTGTTTTTAAATACACTAAATGTTTCGAGATGATATGAAATATAGAAACCCAACTCAGATGCTAGATCATGTTGATGTATTAATTAACTGAATAATCTAAAAATCATATTATATTAAAATATTATTTAATATAGTACCCTCTGAAACCATAAAACATCATTAATGTATATTATGTTATTATGATTAATGGAGACATCTTCATTGGTAAAAATAATTTGTTATCACTTTATAAATAGATCAAAATCATTCAAAATATAGTTATATCTTATATACCTATTAGGGAGTTTATTTAAAAAATCCTTCATAATATTTTAATAATTTTATTCGGTTATGGGTAAAGGATGTAAAATACCATTCAACTTCTGACTCCCAAGCATGACATTAGAACATACCATTAACTCAGATACATACTATATTATATTTTATTTAATTTGGTCCATCAAGAAATATTCATTAATATATATATTCATCCTTCTACATATATGATCAATAGTTAATTACGAACAATTATTTTAATCCAATTGGTCATTATTTGGGTATGGTATTGATAGGGCACATACACATTTCGTGACCATTATAATTCCATCCGAATTAGCAATGAAATCAACAACTTTAATAAAATTGTTTTTAAAATTTATAACCTCCCCTTTTCGTAGTTAATCTTCTCATGGATATTAGGTTAAAAACAAAATTTATAATTATAGGATTTCACCATTTCCATCATGGTTTCAATGTCCGTCTATTGTAAACATATAAATATTTCATATTTCGTAATCTTCATCAATGATTAGGTATCAAGATTATTTTAACATTATACATTGACCTCATTTTTTTATTTCTAATAGTGGTAATGCTTTATTTAATGAAAATAAATAGTTATCTCCATCAATATTCTGAAGATAATTTTTAACTTTTATTTATTAAAAATTTATGTTAAAATTTTATTATCAAAATATATGTAGAAACATTTACTATTATAGAAATGAGTCTAGATATTAAATTCAAAAATACCACAGAAATGTTTAAATCATTATATGGAGAATATTTTTCAGGATCCACAAATTTTTAGTAGGAATAATCTATCACCACATCATTTATAATCATGATTCATCATAATCAATTAATTGATTTATAAAAAAATTACAAATACTACTCCACTTCCATGTAATGTACGAATAAGCATACTAAATAACCTTATCTTCAGTTGAATGAATATTTAACTATATTATTTCATTCCTATGGATCATGGGTCCCTTCTGGGATAACACGGTGAGAGGATTAGTCTTCCAGGAGTAAATTTTCAAAATGTGTTAAAATATATATCCAAACAATGATAACCACAGTTCATAGTAAATTTTTTTGAATTGAGTAAATTTTAAGTAACACCAATACATGATGGATACTATGATATAAAATCAAATTAAATTATATGACAAAAAATAAATTTTTTAATTCCATAATTCAAAATTGTTAAATTTTTGATATATAGTCTCTTTCTATAGGGTCTTAATTAAAATACTCATGTAATCACAAACAATTTATTACACAAATAATATATTATTAGTTCATCAATATATACTACCACAAACTGATATTCTAAATATGTAAAGGCTCTATAAATTATGTTAATGATGAATGTGGTGGAATTAGTGAGACCAATGGAATAACTATAAATTCATAATTTTCATGCCTTGAATAGGGTGATATCATGTGCATGACCACACTTCTCATCCTTAATTACTATTAACCTAGTCAAAGATCAATTATGGGAAAATAATGAGCCCCTAGAAATTGATTGAAAAAGATATCAATATGGGGGAGTTAATAGTTATTTTTTCTTTTGATCATATTTATTTCTTAATAATCAATCAATATAAACATAACTGCATTTATATTTATACAAAATATAACAAATGATCTTGATGATGATATAATTGACCTAAGGAAACCCTTTTTAAGACTATTTGGGGGGTTCTTCTATAATTCCCACAACTCATTATAGGTCATTCTATAACGAGACTATTAAATTGTTATAGAATAATGAATAAGTTATATTGAAAGGTATGATGCATGGTTTCGAGGATTTATTAGAAATATTCTTTAATAACATGAAAAAACAATCATACATTACGCATATCATTGATATTGAGTTACTCCCCTACCATATTAGCCAAATTGTCTATTTTGATTTGAATGAATACCCATACATTGGAAGATATTTTCATTAAATATTTATATTATTAGTGTCACTAATTTAATTTGATTTATGTTTTATAATATCAAATAATACATATCTTACAGGGGAATCAATGTGGTCTTTGTATAAATATGTTTAACCAATGCCTATGAAAACATGAAACTCAACTAGCTGGATATTGACAATAGTTTTTAGAATTGTATTACTCATACATAAATAAAATAATTTTCATTGATTGGGATGTGATAATCAAATCATTTTTGGGTTATTTTTAAAATTATCCAACTTATAGTTGATGTGGTATTTTGATTTGATATGAAAATTTATCAGAAATAAAATAATTGGTAGGTCCAGAATAAAATAATACATTTAAAGTCATTCGCTGGATTGTAATTAAACCATTCATCATATTATTTTCACACCACATATCATAAAATTATATCATTTGATATTGCACCTTAATCATGGCTTAAGAGTTTTATGATGTCAATCATGGTAAATAACCATTGTATTTTATCATTTGTCATCATAATTCCAACAATCCATAAATTTTTAACACTTGTGTCCCCTTTGGAAAATTTCATTAGTATTTCCTCCTACACTTCATGAATAGAATTAGACTCATTTTCTTCTCTAAATGGAAGTTTTAATTTTCTTATAATTCAATCAGTCTCTTCTTATAAAAAAAATTATTATTTTGTAACCATAACCTCGATTTCCACCCTGATAGAACATCAAACGATTAATTCAAATCTACTAATGTCTCTTATATAAAATAACATTTACACACTTATTTTTTAAAAAAATTAATGAATTTCTCGAATTTAATTTATGTAAGGTAATAATACCATAAGTGAACATCTAAATATTGTAATATTTTACACATAATAACTAATGGATAAAGAATCCTTCTAAATTTGCTGAAGGAATTAATTACAATTTTTAAATATTGAATATGATCAATTTAAATATTTAAAAATAATATCCCTAACTCGTTCAAATAAGTTGAGTTAATTTCTTATTATTTTTTTTCTTTAATGATAAGATAATTCCATTGATAATATTCTGCATCCCAAATATAAATAAGTAAAATTAAATTTTAGGATACAAATTTACAAATTAATATATATTCAATGTTTAATAGATCTATTGATGAGAAATTTTTTATCTAAAGACAACTAAATGAAATTAGTTATTTTCACATAGGGGGAGTAACATAATTTTGATCCCTATTTTTATCATTTGTAATTTTATAATTATTCATATGGAATAGATTATTTTATAAAGTATATCAATTTTTTTATTTCAACTTCAACTATATTTATTTTACATAGTATAAAATCACCGTTTTTTCGATAAAATTTAGAATTTTTTGGGCTCATTCGGGTTACAACTATTGAATAAATCCAAATAATAAATTGTAATAATTATTAATGATATTTGGAAAACATAAAATCAATAAATAATTATTTTTAGGATTAATAAAACATCACAGATTATTACCAATATATTTCACATTATGTTTAATGTTTATTATTTAGGAGAATAATATCTTGGAATCTGTTATAATTTTTCATAATGAAAATGTGAATTATCCTTGTTATATCACATGGGATGTTAAAATAGGAGTTATGTATGGGAAACACACCATGAACTATATTTTTTGTCCTAATATACTAGACCAACTCATAGTTTGGTTAGTAACCCCAAATGAATCAGTTCCAAAATAACATCAAAATATAAATTCCAAACTATTATGTTTTTCTAAGAAACACATAGTACATAAATTTCAATTTCACTAGACATTATACCATGTATATGATTATCTAATGGGTTAACACTAATTATTTATTATTATAGTTTACAAATATAAGTAAACATTTCTCACATAAGAATTGTTGTCGGCTATATTTTTCAATAACAAATATTACATCGTATTATATGAATATTCAATACATAATATAACTATCAAATCCAAAATAAGATGTGTTTGGTATCTTTAGAAACATTAATACATAAAAACATGTTTATAAGAGATCCAAAACTTCGATGAAAATGTTCTTTATAAGTACCACCACTAATAATGTGGGGAGTGAATACAATATAAATATAGATATCATATTCTTAGTAAAGTTAATCCTTAGTTATAAAAATTAGAATGTAAGCATTAATTGTGAATAATTGTAGGATTTCATGATATTAACATTTTATAACTATATTAAGAATATAAATGAAAAAATATTGTGTTACTGAATAAAACATGAATGTTTATAAGACATGAATCAGAAATTAATAAAATAAATTCATCTACAAGAGAATAACATTGGAATAAGCCATAAATTTTTTTAATAATCATTGTTATAAAATATCATTTCATTAAAAAAGTATCACATGCATTAATGTCATAGTGGATTGGGTTCACTCCCCATTTCATCATTTCCAACATTAGGTTTCACTCCCATGACTATAATAGTGGAATAATTCCATTACTAATATGTGTACACTACCTATTCTATTCCATGTCTACATAAGGGATATATAACTTTTCCAAAAGCATTCATGGTATATATTATTCCAATCCAACCCATCACATTATCATAATCTATAAATATATGGTAGATAAAATAATTAAACCCTCATTATATATTTTGTCTCATTAAAATGAATCATAATTCATATTTCTCAAAATATTCATCAATGTATAACCCTTGGATAATGAAAAAGTTAAATTAACACCTGAAAAATAATAATAATTACACATTGAATAAAAAATCATTCATATATTAATTGGATACTTTCTATAACAATGAATTAATATATTTAAAAAATGGTTTCATAGATGATATAGTTCATTAAAAGATATTTAGAATATTAAATTATTATAATATCCATTCATTTTGAATATTACAATAATAAAACGAAATTTTTTCAAAATGAAAATGAATATATTTTATTATTAAAAAATGAAAAATTTATTGGATGATTTAACTAATTGATCTGTATTATTATAGAAAAATACCATTCATTTTATGTCTATTTAAAACATTTTCCCAATAGTGTCATGCATCACTATAATGAATCTAGTTTTATTCCCCATATTTCCCCTATTTTAATGGTTGGTGTCCTCGGTCACCATGGGTGGTGATGTTGGATCCTTGATCAAACTACTATGATGGTATGTAATTACCTCCTTCAATTGTTTCCTCCTTCAAACTCATAAACTATATTAGTTCTCTCTTACAAATTTGATTCTTATTACTGTAACTCATTCATGGTTCCAAATCAATGTGAATGCAAGTTAGTTACACAACTTATTTAAAAAAAACATTTTTTCAGAGTAGATGGTAATGTCGAGAATGTCTATGAAAATATGAATGAAATTTTTTTCAAGAACAAATATATTTTTCTGCTTTAAAGGGAATATCATGTGAGAATTCTAAGGTCCTGGAACTAGAGGAATATCATTTCGATCATGATTTAAGGATTTATATGAAATATGTCTTATAATTATTTTTACCTCAAGAATCCCAAAATTATTCATGGTGTATATATTTTGAGATAGGTCACCTGTTATAGGTCTACTAGATATACAATATAATGTATTACAGATATGAATCCATTCATTATTATTTCATGATTTGGAGAGTGGAATCAGTTTTATTCCTTCATGGGACATGATGGATTGATTAGATCTCCTTATAAATGAAGATATGGGAGGTGTGTCCCTAATAGGTATGATGTCACACCCAGGTTGATAGACAATGGGAACACCATTAGTTGGCTCAGTAATGGTGATCATCATTCTTCTGGATGTTGATCAATGAATAATTGATAAAAATTTTCGTTGATACAGACATGTAAGGAGCGTCCGAATAAATTATAATTTTAGACTAGGATGTTGACAAATGGAGGAGAAAATGTCAAAGTTAAAAACCAACATCATATTTATTTGAACACCAATAGAGGTGGATATTGGATTGACGGGTCAGAATACCCCTTGAGGTCGATCTAAGAGGTGTGTCACAAGGAGTTGTTATGTAACCCATGGAATTTTTATTTATGGATTGTAATTCTCTATTGAGGCATACATAATTGATCTGAATCAAAAATACCCATAAAGAAAATCTATAGTATATAGATTAGAATGAACATTTCGGATGTTCTTAGAAGTGAATAGATAGAATCGATTATGTCCCACATACATTGATGAACATAAGTACCCAATGAAGGGGTTGTAAATGTTAATAATTATACTCTATGAGGCAGATCAATGATTAATGGATCAGAAAATCCATTGAGCAAGACCCTGAAGGATTGTCTCTATGGTGGATGTTGTCACATAGAAGTATTTACCGAAAGACAGGAAAACCCCATAAAGATAAACCCTATAAATGTTGATCAGAATTCCCCTTGAGGAAAATCAAGGATTGATACATAAGAATAAACAATGAGGTGGATCTTAAGAATCACTTTTATCAGCGATAATGTCACACCTGGTAGGTTTACCAAGTGATGAATATACAATATGGAGGTGGCCACATTAAATGGTGATTAGAATTCCCCTTGAGGATTATCCTTGAATGATGGATTATAACACCCATTTAGGAATATCATATGGGGGTGACATTAGTTGTGTTCATTTATGCCTCAGTGAATAGAAAAAATCACCCATTGAATTTTGACGATAAGGATGATCATAATTCCCCTTGAGGAAGATAAATGTGTAATGGTTCTAAATGACCCATGATGCATATTTGTATTGGGAATCCATATTATTTACAATGTCACAGATGACCTTTTATTGACTGATTGGAACACATCACAAAGCCGAACCCGGAAGGTGTGGATCAGAACACCCCATGAGACTAATCTGGGATGGATCGATCATAATGACAATTGAGGTAGATCCAAGAGTTGAATTTCCATTAGGGATGATTTCATACATAGATTTATGGTCAAGATAAATCTTTATGTTGTGTATTGGATGTTGATCAAGAGAAACCATGAGTTGGACCTGGGAGGTTCTTACCAAAGAGGGAGAACATAATATTACTATTTTCTATTTTGAATCTCATAGTGATGTCATATGAAACCTATTTAAAAGATGATTTAAATACCCATGTTGTTAAATTTGACAATTTAATCTCATCTAATAGGTCCAATCCATTAAATTTATCATCATACGGTATGGATGCTTGTGTCACAAAAGGAGTGTCGATGAGGTATGATGTGGTTCATAAGCATTGACACTTCCCGTGAAGAGATTATGTTTTGGATGGACTGGTGTGGGGAGAATACATTGTGAATCATAGGTTCAACCAGTAATAGAGATTATATGGATGTGGCTTACACATGGGAGCTTCCAGTACGTTCTTCCCCATGAAATGTTATAAAGGAATCCCATGTTCATTACATGGGGAATGGTTATATTTTAATGTCATGTATATAGATGTGGAGTAAAGTTCTTTTTCACTAAGATTTTGATGTTATCTTCCACAGTTTAATACATGAAGTCGTCTATTATTTTTGAAGGGTCATGTAATGTGGTTGAGGCTTTCACCTGATGGGTAATTGTTTGTCACATGAGGGATCCTATGTCTGAATAAAATGATATAGTATAGTCAATATTAATATTTAAAGGACAATGTAATCTTTTCTAATGATTATGTAATGTGGTTTTTTTTATTTTTCAATAAGGAATCTTATTTTTGAATTATAAGGCATACTGCATTTTAATTTATCATAGTGATGACTATGGAATAAATTATCATGATCATGAAAATGAAATTTTTTTTTTCATAATGGATATGACATCCTATTTAGGAAATATAGGGTATACTAGAGTTTAATGTCATGTATTGATGAATAATAGGAGGGTGAATCCTGGAAATGGTTTGTGTGGGACATATACAATATATATAGTCTCTGGTGCACTTGGAATATGTGTTATGTTGGAGAGGGAGGGGGTTCAAGATTATTTTGAGTGAAATTTCCACAAAATTGAATCTGGGGTATCCATGATGAGAATATTATCTTGTGAAATGGGAATGGAAGCGAGAGGAGTAAGTAGATCAAGGCATTGTAAATTTTATAGAGAAGTATGTACAATCATGGTATTCCAGGGGTGGATGATTTTGTAGCATAAGGGAACAACCGAAAATGACCTTGACCCCACAAAACAATTTACAGTGAGACTCTCTATTTTTATTGGGGTGAGTGCCGGTTGTAATGGGATCTTTCTAGAGCACCAGATCAACAACCTGACACTACTCCAAAGCAAGTGTTGGGGGATAATCCATTATAGTATATTCTAGTGATCATGAAGATCTAACCATAATGAAGGATGGGAATTTATGGATCATAGGGTCTCGTGATGTTTGGGTATTCATGGAGATCAAGATATAATGGATGGTATAACATCATGGATCTAAAGGTCTCATAAAAGATGAGGATTCATGGATATTCGACTCTCCTAAAGGATAGGGATTCACGTTAATAGGATTACAGAATTACTTAGGGCTTCACAAAGAACATGGTCTTGAGAAGGATAGGTATTTTTTGAGATAAGGGTATCATGAAGGATGATTGGTTATTAATCTCATGGTATCATGAATGACAGGGAGTGCATCATGATGGTATAATTCTTCATAACCCATTTTCTACCTCAAAGGGATATATTCATGCATGAAGTATGTATAAATTCCCAAAAGTAATCTCAACCATAGTTTAAGGAACGATATAACACAAATGGGATGGTTTAAATATCACTATGGGTTTTAAGGATGAGTGTCTGGTGAAGCCAATAACCCCCATTAACTAAGATCATGATTTTGAACCCTCACAATTTATACCCAATTAATGAATGCATAAAGGTATATTTATAGGAAAGGGGTTTCACGATAATTGGATGAATTAATAATCATTATGAGAATTGTGAGTTTACAGGGATTTTGAGTCATATATTTATGTTCATGAAGATAGAATCAAACCTTTGTGCATTCATGAAGGTAAATATACGAACATGACCATTTCCAAACATACCTCTGTGAATATAACTTAAACAATAGGCCATTGAAAATTAAACACTTCATGAAATACCTTTGTGAATGGAGTATTTCGATAAATTATTGAAAAGTCCCACATAACCTATTTGGGATCTATTGATTGGTCAAATAGAGTCTTTTGAATTGATATGTGCATCCGGATCAGGTTCTATAGTATATGGTGAATTATTTATTTATTGTTCTGGTGAAATAATACCCCATCCTAATGGGGTCAATTGAGGATGAGAATGTAAAGTATGACCATGTTATAGGGAAATCTCTAAGGAAAACACATACCATGGAGAACATTTTATCTTGATCATAGTGAGACACTTATCACCATATTAAGTGTTTGTATAAAATAATATATGGATGGATAATGGTGATCTATAGACAAAATATAATCTTTTCCAATTTATATTAGTACACAAATGGGATAATTCTATGGTAATTTAATTCTACCCAATCAATAGGGTATGTAAAGAATGAATCACCATTCCAAATTTTTTTGATGATAATGATAGTAGAGTTATGATATAGGATAACTTATAAACATGTTCAAAACACATCATCAGTATGTATTACCTTATTATGGGGGTAAAAATTAAATTTCATCCAATGACCATTTTTCGAATGCAGGACCTATATCAAAATGTCGATCAATGTATACTAAGGAATTGGCCTAGGATGGTAAGTGAACTGTTTGATGATACCATTTTGGTAGGGATCCCTTTAAGAAAATATATTGATAATATTCTAAATAAGGTTAACACATATCTTTGGTAATGAGGTGATGGAATGTTTTAATAGATACCAAAACTCCAATAATTAATTCCTCCATGGATTATGGAAAATTATGGTGGGCATAACAGTCTCTTCAGAAGTAAAATTTTCCATCCAAGGTATCATTTTCATCGATTATATTCAATGATCGAATTAGATAAGTGGTAGATTACTAAAACTCTTGGAAAATTATTCTTTGTAAAGGTCCTAAAGTTCATTGTGGTTTTAGTTCATGTGAGTAGGATGATAGGAAAACAATATTTCACTATATGGTGAAGACATTAGCAGGAAGTATAACATCATATTGTGGTGATGTATATCAATGTACAATGTCATGTAATTGGGAAGTGGAGTGTGTGGGGAATAATTCAGATTCCTCATAACATTTCTTCCACATTATATTTCAAGATGAAAACCTATTTACAATAAGTATTGCAATGTTAATGTTTAATGTATTGAAAATGTGGTGTAGGGAATTGGTGTGAATGCCAAAAATACGGTTGTACATGCTTTGGGAATAGGTGGGTAACATAATGGTAGAACCTATATCAAGAAGTTGAATTTATTGAAGGTCACATGGAGTTTATGGTTGTGATTCTGGGATCCTGAAATTTTTTAAGGGTCATAAAGCATTGACATTTTATAAATTTTATAAATTCATGTTTTATGGACCATGGGAAGGGTGACTGAAAGGAATATCCATTAAATCAAATGAATTTTATTTGATGTGAACATAGGGTGCTAGTAATCAACTTCATGAAACAAAATAAACTGATGGGGAGAAACATACATATTTTAAGTACATGGTTTTTTGACAGTGTCTATTGGATTATACTCATTAGTCTAGAACCTCTATAAATAGTTTATTGTCATAATGCAAGGAATATAGACATTATTCTATGATAATGATGATTGGTTAAAGAAAAACATTAAGTGAACCTGAATATTGTGGTTGTTTTTCATACCTAATATGAATGAAAGACTAGGAGGACCAATGACAAATTAATAATTACATATGATTATTTTTCAATTTATATATTTATAATATGTTTATATGGGATCTTGTCTATGTATATGTTCATATATTTTATATGGTATGGGATTTTAAATTAACTGGTGCATAATTAAAGGTATTAACCCTACATTATTGAAGGATGGGAAGACTCATGATCCATGAAAATGTACGGGTAGTCCGTGAAAAATTTATAGTCTTGATTAATGAAATATGTCCTTTAGTTTAAGGACATTTTTTTATGCCATGGATCACTTAAAATGAGTTTTCATAGTTCATAGAGTTGAAAAAATGGTTTTAATTTCGTCTATGTAGGCACAACACCTAATTAAATATTTTTGATAATACTCACACATAGATCAATTTCTTGATTTGTGAACATAGGATCCATGTTTGTGGTCATATATCTCTGAATGGTGAGTAAGATTGTGTGCCTCATCCTTTAAAGAGGAAAAAATCCTAACACACCCTAGGCCCGTGTGAGCCATGTTCATTTAGTGAAACATGGTGTTGTACATAGATATTGATAATTTCAAGATAGTATACAACTAGGGAAAAAGATTCCAGAAAATCCCAAGAGGACGAACACAAATTCAATGACCTAGATAGTGAAAGGTGGGAAAATATTTTTATATGGGACAACCTCCATGAATTATACAAACATAGGTTCCAAATCATTTCTGTCACTGATGATGTCAAAAATGTTTGATTGACCATTTACTGAGTTTAAATCACAATTAATAATGTTTCCTTTGGATGATCGTTACTGGTTAATGCCTAGAACTATAGGTGATACATTTTGTCATGTGACCATTGTCATTTGGGATCCTACTCAAATCATTGGATGGTTGTTATACATATTGGGGAATGTATATATCAATGAAAATACATCATCGTAACAGGTCGATGCTTGTAGAGTGATGTCCATTTTGGCGAGGTTTTCAGATCATATAACTATAAGAGGGATCCAAATTTATGATTTGGTAATGTGTGATTCATATCATATTTTTTATATGATGCAAACCGATTACAAATGGGGTAAATTACCATCCCATACTAAAGTCACAAGCTATTCCATTTTTAAATTGGGTAACTATATAGTTTCACATCATATGTCGAGGATGTTTAGATGGGTAGTTTAATTTCATAAAACTCATACTAAGACTTCTATAAATTTAATGTCATGAAGTTTGTAATAGTTAAATCTCCAGTTTATGGTCTCATAGTATTGACTATAGGGTTATGGGTGTCCTATGATGGTATATGTGAAATGGTTGACTGGAAAACCATCATGAATATACTTCCGATGTGTCTGGCCCCATAATCCTCTGAAAATCCAAACCTTAGGTTCAAATGATGACAATGGGGAAGGAAACACACCTTAATGTGTCGAAAAATTGGGATTTGAGGATTTTTTATTGGATCAAAACGCAATTTTTTGGATGCCAGGAGTCATAGATGCCATTCACTAATTAAAAAATTTAAAATATCAATGGGAAACAGTTATTAATGTCATACGGTATAATACAAGGGAAATAGTTTAATGTCATTTTACTAGGACTTTGGAGTGGTTTTTTGTTACATGGGTATATGTTAAGAATGAAAGTGGTTTAACCATAAATGAATATAACTATAGGTTGTTATTTTTAACAAATAGATATCATGAAACAAACTGAACATAGATTTAGGTTTAAATTAGTGGGGTGTGGAAAAACAATTGCAGCCGTATTGAATCGACCACCATGGTTTGCAACTCGACCACAATTGTAAAAAACCTACATTTCTCAAAAGCTTATGTGAGTAATTCTTAGGGACACATTTATACTTATTTAATGCACACATATACACAGAGTGTAAAACAAAGAGTAAAACAATATATGTAAGGACATTCTGGGTTGAGAATCTCCCAATGACACATTCATACTTGTTTAATGTACACATATAAACCGAGAGTAAACAAAATGGTTTTGGAATTACACCAAAACATATTTTGGTGAAAATGATGTAAATAAACACTTCTACGATCTATTCCAAGAATGGGGAATAACTAATTATAGGTAAAAACTTCGAACTGTGTTCCAAACATAGGTTCCACAATGACATCATTCTTGAATGGGGTAAAAAATGTAGTGTTAAATTTTATCCTTGTCTGAATGAATTGTGCCAACATATGTCATAAGAGATATATCATGGGATTATCCCAATATAGTATGAAATCAATTATAGAATTTAATAATAAATATTATATGTCCCATTAATACTTTTAGTATTTTAAGGATCCAAATAGAGGAAGACCCGATGTGTGGCGTATTATGAAAGGAATTGTATTTTTCATCTCAACAATATATGTTCTATTCCATATAAAATTTGGACATGTAAATGATTGTTATAAAAGAGGGAGTAGAACACCTTTTCAAGGATTGTGGTCCAATGGTGGGTAGTGGACCATTCTAGATTGAGAGTGAAGGACCCATGTGTCACTACTCATCCTATGTAATCTATTATCAAGACATATGTAATTATTGATTGTGACATGGTATTATATCAGTGCTGAATGTTTATATCTCTCTATCAATATAGTAATCATATAATCACATAGATTGACATCACAAGATAGTGTTGTAGAGTCATATTATGGTTATCTCTTGAGGAATCATTTATTCACAACATAGGTTATGGCTACAGATTAACGTCACATGATGATGATGTTAGACATGGTAGTCCTATGACATACTACTAAGACTATATAAATCATTCTAACTAAACGAAATGTGTATTGGAATAATTTTTTACAATTTAAGATCACGATGCGTGGACCAATTCGATGCTTCTAGTTTATGGTCATGCACGTCTGACTGATGATGTTATGATATTTAATGTCATCCACCTAGGACATGTTGAATTTAGTTTTTTGTCTTTTGGAAAGGACAAGGGTAATGTAGTTTATCATATTATATAAAGGATATGTATTTTATATATATTATGGTCCCTTTACATTGAATATTAATGTATAAATTTAGACATCATGTTACCAAGATGGTGTCCCTTTTTTAAGGTCATGTGGCCATGATGAGGGATGATGTGTTGTTTAATGTTTTGAAACTAAAATTAATGAAAAAAAAGATTTTTATGGATGTTGATGGTCATATCCAAACCATATTGATTTTTTATGGACCATGAGGATAAGGGGGAATCTGAATATGGTATTTAAATAAAACCCCAACCACATCTGCGTGAATATTCATTGAGCATGAGATATGATATTTCATGGGGAAATTTCTATGAAATTTTAATGGGGATGTAGGGTGGACCATTTTTGTTTCTATTTTAACAATATTCCATGAGATTCGACTTGAATCACCTAAAATACAAATGGGATATTGATACCAAATGGATTAGAACACCTCTTGACATATTGATCAGGGTGACAATGAGTTCATGTATAGATTGGGTGATATCACCCAAGTGGTGTGTAAGCCTTGAACACCAGTTCAATTTGGTGATGGTGCCTCTAGATTTGTGTAATAATATAAATTAATTGTAATGGAGAAATGGATCCTGATTGGCATTGAATACTATAATGTTGGATTGATGGGGTGATATTTCCTCGGAGGAATGAAATATTGGAAAATTGATTCTACAAGGAGATGGATCCTGAGAGAGGTGAAATCCTTAAATGTTAATTTAGTGGGAAGTTTTAATTTGAGACCCATGAATTAATGGACCAATGTTTCAATGTTTTGATGGATCCATAGAGTTGTGGAATGTAGGAACATCAGTCTGAAGGGGTGATGCCTCTTGATAGTCATTGATGCCTATAATGTCGGTATGATTGGGTTATGAATACAGATATTTTAGGAATCCATGAATTTTAGTTTGATGTGGTGATGGATCCTAGGATGTATGGAATCCTATAATGGTTATTCGATGTTGAAATGGTTCTTGGGATGCATGGAAGCCTAGAATACGAGTTTGACAAGGTGATGGAACCTCGTAGGCATGGTCTAATGGAATGCCAATTCAATGGGGTGATGGAAACTAGGATGCACGGAAGCCTGGCATGTCGTTTAAAAAGAGAGATGGTTTTAGGGAGGTATTGATGCACTGGACATAAATTAAATGGAGTTATGGACCAAGGGAGGAATTTACGATTGGAATATTAGTTCTCTGGGGATTTGAAACCTATGAGCCATGGAACCCTATAACGTCTTCTTGATGGGGTGATGGTGCCCTTGAGGCGTGGAATCCTAGAATATATGAAAAATGGGTCAATTAATACTTATAGGCATGGAATCATGGAATATTTGAATTATGTGGAGATGTATCATGGTAGGGGTGGAAGTCTAGAGCATCATCCTAACTGGGAGATGTCATCTTGGAGGTTAGGAAGGTTGGAACTTCGGCTTGATGGGGCAGTGGCTCCCATGATGTGTGGATTCCTAGAATATTGGTTCGATGGGGGTGATGGTGCTATGGAGGTGTGGAAACTGTGAACATCAGCTCAATAGTTTAATGAAGACTATGGGTGGTAGAATCTTGAAACATCGACATGACTAGGTAATGGAGCCCGAGAGCTGTGAAATCATGTAATGTCGGTTCGATGGAGAGTTGGTGATGGGTGGTGTGGAATAATATAATGTTATCTTGATAGGTGGATGAATATCGATAGTAGGGAATTCATATTATAGTTACATCTAACTATGAAGAGTAGTGATGGTTGGAATATAATCAATTTTCCCCCGTAATGGTGCTAATAATCCTAAACCAAAGTGACTATAGCAGTTAAATAATTGACATATCCCGTGTGTAATATTTTTTAGTTTCACTAAAAGGGAGAACACATTATTTTTTTGATGGATCAATGAGGAACACTTATTTGGGTTGTAGAAGTTCATATAGGAACTTTTTACAAGAAAATTATATTGATGGGTAGGATCATTGTTTATGTTTATGGAAGTGTAGGGAGGACCACTGCTCTAGCAGTTGATGGTGACATGGATGTCTTTTGTGAATCTTTATGGATGTGTAGGGAGTAATTCCATGCATGATAATGATGGTGATGTGGTGGACCTATATTCTTGGTGATGGTAGTTTGGGGAGAATAATATTGATAAGGGGATTGTGTGCTTATTTCCGTTATCATGGAATAACAGAAATGGATGCAGCTTGTTCCAGAACAAGTAGAGTAACAGCATAATTTTTATGATGGAGATGGGGAATTTATCCCATGCATAAAAAGACTATACTCGTATACCTATTGGATGGATATCATGTGATATATTGGTCATTAAAAGGCCGACATGTCCTATTGAAGAGGCCTTTAATAGGGAAATTTTCTAGTCCCTCTCCCAATATCACTGTTAGATGTTTTGACTGGTGTTAGTGGTGTGTGGATGGATTCAACCAAATCATAGGCCTATGGAAGTGGTCATTAATGGAATATAAATTCCATGGTAGTATCCCTTAATGGGAGATATCGAGTGACAAATGTTGTAGCTAGGGACTAAACTTCCACAACTTCATTGGAATAGGGTTGTGATCCAGTGGTGTGAGTGAGTATCAGATGCAACATGGTTCATTTCTTCCTTAATGGCTCAGGTGGGTGGTGGTATCAGTGAGTATTTATTAAATGGGGGCATTTTCTCTCTATAAGGACCAAGATGGTGCTGATATTAGTGAGAAACCAATGCCAGGTTGGGTTGGATCCCCTTATGAGGCCCATGAGGGTGGAGGTCTTGTTGAGGAGTTGATGGAAAGGGGGTTTCCCCTGATGTGGCACATCAGGCTTGCAGTTTCAGCAATGAACCTATAGAATGAGATGTTTTCCCCCTATGTGGCCCATGTGGTGGATAGTGTGAGTGATGCATTGATGACCCCTTATCATGAAACACCCAATGTTACTCATCCTATTACATATTAATGGGATGGTATTCACATGGGTGATACATCAATTTTGCTGAGATTTTTTGTTTTCTCATATATTAAAGAGAATTAATTCATTTTTGATTAAAAAATTTATTTCTGAGGTTTTCAAATAAGGGGAGTGCATCATCATAGTTCTACATGTTTTATTACATGAATTTTTTATTTCTGAGGGTTCCATCACCATATATTGTGATGAAATATACTTGATCGAAACGATACGATTGGATGTTAGTTCCACCTATCATGGATTTCACCTTGGACCTATTCAACATTTCTAGTTCTCCCACAGAGAATTATTTTTTGGTCAGTATTGAAATTTCAGGTTCTATGTCATGGTAGAGACCGTTTATTTATACATCTTTGATATTGACATGGAAGAAACCTTTCATCAGTGTATATTTTAATTACATGAATGCATCTTAATATCAAGTCACCAGGAGTAATAGAATCTTGTTTGTCATTCCTATTACGATGTTATATCATTTTATGATTCATAAGGAATTAATTCAATGGAATATTGTGTCGATCAAAAAGTAATGATTATGAATGCACGTGTATTCTGAGATTTTTCCCAAAGGAATCCCACACATATACATGGGATTGTTATTTGGGTTAAACCACATAATTTATGTCATATGTAGGTCGATTATAGAATCATGAAGAAAAATTATAGGGAAAAATTTAATTTCATTTGGATATGGGCATTGGGTTATTGTCTTTGGGGGACCTGATTGATAGATACAAATTCCCCGTGGAAGTGGATTTGGGAGGTTCATCCCTAGGATGGATGATGTAACACCTGAGTCGAAGGACCATGGTACCCCATTATGTTGGTATAAAAGAATAATCATTACACCCATTGAGAATGATCATGTATGAATGGATTTGAATTCCCCTTGAGGGATACTTCAAAGATGCATACCTAATTGCAAAGATAACACACATAAAGGTTTATAGATTGAGAATAACAACCAATGGATACAGACATGATTGATGTGGACCAGAACACGCATTGATGTGGATCTGGGAATGAAAATTATGAAAACATCTTGAGTCAGATATGTGTGGTATATCCCTTAAAAGTATGGTTTCACACCTTAATGTTTTTTTTGATCAATTAGAAATCCCCATGGATGCGATCATGATTGATGTAAACTAGAAAACAATTTGAGGTGTATTCAAGAAGGATGTATAATAAAACCCCCACAGTTTGATTAATGAGGTGCATCCCTAGGAGGGGTGATCTTACACATGCATTGATGGAAATGTTAAAGAAATTTGGTGGGTCCAAAATGTTAATCAAGACACCCCTTGATGTAGATCATTGGGGAATGAATTTTAGTGGTCATTTAGGAAGACCTAGAAGTTACACCCCTAGGAGGGACCATGTCACACGTGATGTTTTACCAATGGCTGGTAACTCCCAATGGTTCCAAACATTATATAAATATTCATAATATAAGTACATATTAAATCATTTTAGATTTATGTTCAACACGTTACAGATGTACATACCTAAGAACCATAACATTATAGTGTATTTGGAAACACATAAAAGTAATCTTTATCATTGTGAAATATAATATACACATCTGATAAAGATATTCCCCTATATTTATTTATATTAAAACCATTATTCATGTCACAGGGATATGAAACATAAGAATTGGTGTAGATCAGATGCTATGTAATGTTAAAAAATGGAGGATTTTATGAATAACAAGAACATGAGTGTTTGGTAAAAATAGAATAATAATAAGAAGATCATATACTGAATTTTGTAGGCAATATACAAGATTTGATTCAAAAATATTGGTAGATTATATTTCATTATTGATAAAGGAATTTTGTGGAAATCCCTAAATTCATAACATAGGAATTATACATGGAATTGTGGTAGAAACATAAACATAAAAACTGATTTCCTCATTATACAATGCCAACATCGAAGGATATATTAGATGAATTTGGTGTCTCCCCATGAAATCATAGTAGTCTAGGATCACTCTCAATACCAAGTTAGTGGATAACGACTTTTAGTAAACCGGATCCACATCCCATTCTAGCCATATATTACTGAGCCGAGATTATTTCTCATTATAACCCTTCGTTACATAATAGAGTTTAATTAATGTTATAATCATATGTTAGTAAACTGAGATAAATCTTAGTTAAATATATATCATTATGAAATATGATCACTCGACATTCCTTCCATTTCATACTAAATCAAGTTCACTCTTCATCCCTTCCATATCATATTGAACATAGTGCAATGTTCATTCTAGCGGTATATGCCTCATATAAAATAAATCATTACCCAATGCATTGGAAGGAAATATTGGTCCCACCCATTAAAAAATCATATAAAAATATGTTTTATATTAGATAATAAAGCATCCATAATTCCATGAACCATTAAAATTGTATTTTTTGTAAACATAATATCTTAACCAATTAACATAAATGGGTACCATAAAAATTGAATCATATCATTACATATGGTGGAGAGATAGGTTTCATAAAAATTTCATCATTGAATAACTCATGAATAGAATTTTGTTTCATTATAATTTTATTATGGTATAACCCGTGGAGGAGAAATAGGTTTCATAGTTTACTTGTCGATTTAATCTGAAACCATTCAATAGAAGAAAATGAATATAATCCCTGGATCATATCCATAGAATATAATATTCTATTTCAAATTTTTGTATATTATATGGATAAGGATTTTTAAATATCACATGGATCGTTTCATAAGGAAAATAAAATTTATTTTAATATAAATTAAAATAATACCTAAAAAATTTTAAAAAAATATATTAAATATTCTTATAAAACAAATGAATTAATCTTTAAAAACATTTATTACATTTGTTGATGAAAATAACCTTTCCACATTGAGAAAATAAATATTAATCATCTAATATTTAGAAAAACTAATTTCATTGAAAATAAACTCGAAATAATTTAAAGATAAAATTTATGTTTTTTTAAAACAGTTATTGAACAAAAAAAATTAAAACATTTTTCTTTGAAAAAATCATTGAAAACCATTATTGTATAAATGAAATTATTGAAATGATTTTCATGGTAAATTACCATCAAAACATACAAAACAATATTGATTTTTATTTTTTTTTCAAATGTAGAAAAATAATAAATTCTATTTCCAGGAAAATGGGATTAAAATATCACATAAAAACATTTTTTATACAATTTTTAGGTATCCGTTTTTGTAAAAAAATAAATTTTTGGACGAATATAGAAATATTAAACATCTTTCTAAAAATAAATTATTAATTATCTTGTGTAAAAATGAGTTGAAAAATTGTAGCATTAGTTGAGGATATCCTAAAAAACCAGAGAAGAAGAAAATTCATTCGAATTTCTATGAAATGTTTCACAATATATCTCTAATATAGTCATAATAATTACCAATCACAATATTCAATCAGATAAACACTTTCCACCATAAGACCACTGAATCAAAATACTTGTAAAATAATATGTTTAAATGTGGCCTAAATTATCCTAAAATATAGATGATTAATTTTTGAACATGTAAAATGTAACAACACAAGATTTTATAATACATTATCTCATTAATGTAATTCATTAACCTGTGTTACACACCACACCGAGTTCGAACGCACCACAAATTTGAAGACTAGCCATTAAAAAAGTGGTTATGAATAATATTAATTAAATTTTGAATCTTATATACAATAAATAATTTTAACAGCAATATTATGTGATTCATATACATAATATAAGAACAAATGCAATATTTCAAATAAATGATGTACTTTTAAAAAATGCAATTTTACCGCCTACTAATTGTTATTTTTTTAATGTAACACATGAAACATTTATATTGAATTTGACAAAATAAAACTCTTATTTATAATAAGGGCATAAAAATTTAGTCTGGACAAATATTTGGTACTTTTCTGATAACTTTCATATTTTGAGGAATAGTGAAAAATACCATGTTTTAATTGAAAATAATTATTTTAATCAAAAAAATGTATAGTGTTAAATTTTGATGTATATTTGTTTTGAATTAAAATAATATTATATTTTTATCTTTTGATACCATTTAGTTCATTATTAATAACTTCACATTTAAATTTTACATAAACACATGTCATTCTTTTGATAGTTTTAACTTTTTTTAAAACACATATTTTGTATTTTACAACGAAAATTAGTTTTAAATTATTTAACGGAACTTATATTTTTTTAATTTGATAAAATATAATTCATTTTTGAATTAGGTATATCAAAATTAGGTTAGGGTGAATTTTTTGTATTTTTCTGAAAACATTCTTTTTTTTATAAATAGTTAAAAACACAGTATTATTGTTTAAAACATCCTTTTTATTTTATTATTTATTTAGTATATTTAATTTTTTTTAATAAAAAAATATATATAATACCTATATAAGTTCAATTTAATTCATTTGAGTCATTTAATAATAAATTTAGATGTAAAAAGTTTTATCAAATTTTTCTGTCTTTTACACAACTTCAAGGAGCATTTTCAATTTTGAATAAAACAAAATATTACTTATTTTCTGAGTTGAATTTACAAAATCTAAGAGACATGATTTATATTGTTATTTAAAATTTGTTTCATATAAGATGAAAATAATTTTTGGTGAATAGTAACATTGGACTTTTATTTACCACAGTTAAATGTAAATAGTGTAATTAAGGGTAAAAATGATATTAAAATAACCCTAACACAAGTCATAATTCTATTGGATATGTCTAATTCGACCAGAAACAACCTTAATAATAAAATATGATCCTCTTTGTTCCCTGTGGATTAGATTAGGATATCTATTATAAATTTTTAACATAAAGTTAAAACTGTTAAATTTAATGTTTAATAACTAAACCATTTTTAATATAGGGTTACACAAAATATAAATTCTAATATATATATTCATTAGAAATATAAAAATATTTCATACTATTTTTTTATTTTTTATTTTTATACATTATATAATATAATTTATTCATGACACAATGATGAAGTAGTAATTACCTTATAAATGAAATTTTTAAATAATAAATATTATAAATATACAAATAAATTTAAATTGGGTGTTCTGATGAGTTTCATTAATATTAAATGTTATTATGACATAATTGGGTTTGTTAGATAAATTTTTGTTTCGATGTTATATGGTTGTTGTGACCTACACAAAAACAAAATACCAAATAGTGTCAAAATTGACAAAAATTATTTTTTAAAACAAATTCTATATTATAGATTTATATAATAATCCTAAAAGTATAAGGCTCGGCCAAAGGGCTTGAATAATATTATATATGCCTCTAATTAACCACTTGTGGCTCTCTTGGATGTTTAGAGTATGTTTATTAAACATATAATGAAATAATACAAAAAGACACCGTAAAAGTTAAACTATTTAACTAAGAGTGAATTCTAAAAGACCAGGTAAAATTGATAACCTCAAATTGTCTAAAACCTATTGGATGAATGTTTTTTTCCCAACCCCACCATATCCTAGAAATAAATTATTTTTGATCCATTAGAAATTTAAAATGATGTTATTATAAAATAATATTTCATGGTTTTCCTAAATTGACCCTCACCTCTCTTTTAAAATGGTACTTCCCCTTCTCTCACAATCACAACACCAAATCAATTTTTTTATGACCAGAACCTATCCTAATATCCTTATAAATTTCCTCTATGTTCCCTATTGGGTTTACATTGATCAGAACGCCAACTTAATGAGCTCTTTGGATCAACTCAAATGGAAACACCCGAAGATGAGGTAATAATTTCACCACCCTCTATCAAGTTCTTTTCTTCTTAAACAACCTCTTTATTTGTTGTTTCCATACCAAAATAAAAACACTTGTACCTTATACATATTGTGATGTTATTATAAATATTTTACAACCATATTTGTTATTCTATCCTACTTATAAATGAAAAAGTCACCATACGTGCGTACGTACAACTTAACATCTCCATGTCATGGTGTAGTTTGTTATTCGAACACTTCGTTATTTGGGTGGGTATAATAATGAGTATAACTAATTAAATAATGAATATAGCATGTTAATTATTTTATATATATGATATACCATCCATTTATATACGATTTTATCATTAATATAAAGATATTATCGCTCGTGCATACGTACGAATTACCATCTCCACGAAGTGTTGAGATTCATTCCCACGATCACCATTCAATGATTATTATAAAAATATATCTTATTAATTAGTAATTAATATATGAAATAATAATTATAATTTAGATATATATATATATATTAATGTATTTATATATATCTTATTCACTTATTTCCTCTCAATACGATATAAAAACGGGAACAACGTTTATGCATACGTACAACCTACCGTCTCCATAAATGGTGCCTTCCATATCATATATATATAATTTATAAATATTTATTTTCTAAATATATGTGATATATAAATCATGTTTTTTATTTTTGAAGTATTCAAATCATGATCTAAATCATACAATCCATAATAACAAGTTAAAAAATGTATGATAAAGAAAGTGATTATTACCCAAAATGTTAATTTAACATTGAAATAATAATTAAATGGGTAGTATAATGTATTAAATGAATCATTTATGATATAAAAAATATGAATATGGTTTTGGGTTGATTTAATAACATAATATGGTCACTATACAAGAGGTTAAATGTACCATCGTCTAAAGTAATGTTCAAGGTAAGTGTTTATTCATCGATCTAATTATTATCCGTTATTGTTTATGTGTATGTTTTTACTCGGACATATTTATTATCCATGTCCATTTTTGATAAAATAGTTTTCAAAATGATTCATTTTAAGAGTCTCTTTAACTAAAATATCATTTTAAATATTTTAATGATTTATTCTTCTAAACCATTCTCATTAATGTCCTTGTTTTCAAAATGATTTTAAGGACTTATTTATATGGACATGAATATTCGAAAATTTTATTTCCATTAAAAAGTTTCAAAGTTGTTTTGGTCACCGTGATTCAAAAATATCTTTTAAATGACTTCCTTTATAAATTTCGTGACATTTAAAATGATTTCATGAAAAAGGGGTATTTCTCTCAAAGAGTTATACTGGTCATTTTCAACTATTTCAATATCCTTTACTAGATATTATTCATGATCTAGGTTGGTTTATTATGATAAAAATCATCTATATTGTATTGAATGTTTTTTGATATGTTTGACTATGTATGTGTTATTTTTATACAGTTCATGGTTTATAGATAATATATTGACATTTTGTATTCTAGTTTTAATAAGAATGTTTCTATTTTGAATGAATCATTTCGTACGGGGAATGAATTGGACTTAAGTTATGGGTGGAGACCTCTATATGTCCTTGATTCATCGGTAGGTCTCATGAGACAAACTAGTGTCTGGGAACAAGGATTTGATGAAATAATATTTGTAGTCTAAATACAAGGCCTCGAATATGTTGTTATGAAGTCTGGAATTATACATTCCATAATTATGAAATTATCTATTGATATTACATGTGATTATTTGACGAGTACAATATCAATGTGATTTAGTAAATGGAATTATTTGATTTATCTTTTCTATATTATGTTGAAGTTTACGTTTAAAAGGATTTTTTTTGTTTTATACATTACCTTAAATGTTTATTCATATTTTTTGATTGTTTCATCTATATTGTTATCCTTTCTGAGTGTTTGAGCTCACCCCTTTCTTATGTTTATTTTCCCAGGATTACAAGAACTGTTTTATGAATTATAAAAATAATTATTCTAGGATATTTTGGTCATTCTAAAGGGATCATTTATGTTGTGTTTTATTTTCTAATGTTTAATGTAACATTCATTTACGTAATCTATTTTCAAAAACTGCTAAGCTGACTGGTCATTCAGGACATGATTCCATGTAATCAATGCAATGTTTTAAAATAATGCACCGACTCTGGTCTTCGGGGATCGGGGGGTTATATTTGGTATAAGAGGTAGTTTTGCAACAACCTTGGAAATTGATTTAGATAAATTCTTATTACTGAACATTACCCTAAGATAGTATTTTAGGATTAGTATAGTATAACATCCTTGGTAATGTAGTGATTTTGTGTATTTTCCAAGGAATACATCCCTATCTAGATACGTTCTCGTAGAGGCGGCTATGGAACATATATACATAGTAGTGAAAACACTGACAAAGAGTATTGGGTTTTACTCAGTGTATCATAGTAAATGGGAACAGACCAATCTCTACTCTTGGTTATGACACGCCATGAGGATATGATTATGATAATTAACATTTTCATTACAAGCCATTATAAATGAATTAGGATTAAATTTTTCCTAAAAGAAAACATTATATGATTATATATTAAATGCATAATATTTTCCATTTACGATAGGTATTTTACAAGTTTGGAATTATGAATTTTGATTCATAAAATAACCTATTGTATGACATTGTTTAGAAATGGTTTCTAGTTAAAGAAATGATAATTCGTGCAATACGCATGATCAAATGATTAAGAGGGGTCATATAATTCATGGTATTAATCCAACATTAAAATGGGAAATAGTCTCCCATGTATTATTATCATATGAAGAAATAATATCATGTGTTAATAAGATAAGTAAATAATTCTCTGAGTCCTATGGATTTGACGGGAAGTAAGATAATAAATGGATGTAAGAGTGAAATATGCATAAATGGATGAATGGAAAAAAGAATTTTCCCATATGTGATAACTTTGGAATGAATCACCTTGGTAAATGTTTCAAGGGAATGAGAGTTTGTTATAATTGTTGAAACAAAAGGACACCAAGTACGTGAATGAAATATTAAGAAAATGGATTCAAATGTATAATGCTTCATCTGCACGGAGTTGGGAAACTACACTAATCGATGTAATAATCATTAGAGTACACCACAAATGATGTTGCTGGATAATAATCATGTTATGATATTACCACAGATTGAGAGTAATGACTAGTGTTATAATTTTGATTTTAAATAATTATGTCATTTGAATATTGAATCAAATATTTTCTCGTTATAATAATTATGGAGTATATAATAATTGTACTAATGTACTATTTCATTATGGACATGTGATTGTGTAATACCAAGAAATGTGACTCAATATCGTGTTTTTTTAGAAATATATGTTTGAAATAGTGATAAACAATAATATACTTCTTATACTGAGGTAGTGATTTTGAAATACTATATGATGGATTTGAATAAATTATATTTGATATTCTTAATTACCATGAAACTGATTAATGAATATTATATTCTATATTTTTTTGGATTTTACAACATTTTTTGATAGAAGTAGTTTATATAGTCTTTTATAAGAAATAATTGAGTATTAATGTAATCAATAACATGTTATGGTAATTCGGGGTGTTACCGTGTTTTAAAAGAATACATGATGAAGGTATTCACATGTTATTACGTGGAAAAAGGATCTTCATTGGGTTTACCATTCTTATAAATATTACATTGTGAGTTTGGATATATGTTTTTTTTGGTTAAGTCTATACGTTGTAGTTGATTATGTTTGACATTGGATACTATTGTTAAGGATAAATCATTTCATGAATATAATTTTTAAGGATAAATCATTTCGTGAGTTTGGATAGAAGTTTTATATTCATTTTTTTGATCCCTATACGATTAGGATAAATGGAAAAATTTTGAATTATATTATATTCTGGAGAGAAAACTTGTTTTTGTAAGATTTAGTAGAAGGATCAAACTCCACATGTCACAGACATATATATATATATATATATATATTACTCATATTATATGAATAATTGTATTCTTAATATTTAGGTAAGGGATATTAAAACCAAAAATGTGTTACCCTAATACCATATGTTATGTTGAACCGAAGATATTTTAAACCATTATAGATTGAAGGCATTGAGGGCCACAATTTTACACTTGTTGTTGATTGATGAACTCAATCACTCCCTATAAATGATTACATTTTTACTATAATTATGTGTGTCTAATTTCCACCGATATTCTCCTAATCATGATCATAATTTGGTGGTGATTTTTTAATTTCCCTTTCCTTACAATTAAGACTAAAATTTATTAACCCAATGTATATTGTGGGTTTTCGACAAAGGTATTTATCTATTTCTAAGCATCTTTTTTCAATGAAAAATTTCAAATTTCGAGGACGTAACTTATTAGAGGAGGGGAGAATGGAACACCACATTATTTTGTTGTACTCTATCTATTTAAAGTAATTCAATAGCTTTCTCTACACGCCACAGCCAGTTTAAACACACCAAAACATACCAAACAAGCCGTCCAAAAAGAGGTTATGAATAGTATTAACTGAGTTTTGAATTGTATATACTATATATAATTTTAACACCCATCTTATCTGTTTCTTATACAAAATTTAAGAACAAATGCAATTTTTCAAATAAATGAAGTATTTTTCAAAAATTCAATTTTACTGCGTACAAATGGTGATTCATTTAAATGCAATACCTGACACATTTGTATTTAATTTGAAAAAATAAACATATTATTTAGAAGTGGGACATAAAAATTTATTTTGGAAATATTATTGTACTTTTCTGATAACTTTCATATTTTTATGAATATGAAAAATACTTTGTTTTAATTGAAAACAACTTTTCTAATCAAAATAATTTTGAGCGTTAAATTATGAAATTGAATATATTTATGTATAATTAAATTATATGTTTTTATTTAATATAATGTAAGTCATTATAAGTAATTTCACTTTTAAATTTGACATAAACAGAAGTCAATCTTTTGATAGTTATTCCTTTTTAAAAACCTACTTTTTGGCATTGACAATGGGAAATAATTTTAAATTGATTAATAAATCATCTATGATTTGAAGTTGGTAAAATAAATTTCATTTTTTAAATAGTAATATCAAAATTATCATTGGGTGAATTTTGGGTATTTTTCAGAAAACATTCAATGTTTTTTGAATAGTGAAAAACACTACGTTATTATTTAAAAAGGAATTATTATTTAAATAATTATATATTTAATTGAAATTTAATTCAAGTCAAAATAGATATATAATACCTATATATGTACAATGTAATTGATTTGATTCATTTTATAAAAAAAATAGTTGTATAAAATTTATTGAACTTTTTACCATCTTTTACACACCTTCTAGAAGAATTAGTAAATTTGCAGAAAACATAATTATACTGCTTATGTGAGTGGAATTTAAAAAAATCAGAGATACATGATTTAAATCAAAATGTAAAAGGTGTTTCAATAAGATGAACATAATTTTTGGTGAATAGTAACTTTTGACTTTTATTTACCATGATTAAAATTAAATAGGTTAATTAATGGTATAAATGATATTATAATTACCCTAACACATGGCCAAATTCTATAAGAAAATTATAATTCGACCATAAAAAACCATATAAATAAAATATGATCCCTTTTGGTCCACTTGTATTTGATTAGGAAATTTATCATTATATTATTTAAAGAAGAGTTGAAATTGTTAAATTCTTCGTTTAATAACTAACCCATTTTTAATATTGGGATACACACAATATAAATTCAAGTAAAAATATTAATTAGAAATATAACAAGCCTTCATAAATAATTTTATTTTATTTAAATTTCTTAGAAATTATATAATTTAATTTATGTGTGACACAATGGTGATGAAGTAATTACCTTATTATTGAAATATTAAAATAATAATAATTATTCATATCCAAATAAATGTAAATTGAGACAACTGATGAATTATTCGAATTTAATAAGATAATATGAAATTTTATGGTTGATTTGGTAAATTTTTTTCAAAGTGATAAGGTTGTTATAAATTAAAAAAAAAATACCAAAAAGTGTCAAAATTGAAATAAATTTATTTTTAAAACAAATACAATATTATTGGTTGATATAATATTCCTAAAAATAAAAGGATCATCCATAGGTCTTAAATAATATTTTATATGCCATTAATTTACCACTAGAGGTTCTATTTAAATTTACTGTATGTTTATTGACCATATAGAGTAAGAATACAAGAAGACATGGAAAATTATAAACTATTTAACTATGAGTTATGTCTAAAAGATAAGGATAAAATGGTAACCTAAACATGCCTAAAACCAATTGGGTGAACATTTTTCGACCCATCTCAAACATATCCTATAAATTAGTAAATTGTGAGCTATTAGAAATCAATAAATTGTTTTATTATCAATTAATATTTCAAGATTTTCCTAAAGTGACCCTCACCTCTCTTATTAAAGGGTAATTCACCTAATCTCAAAATCACAACTCCAATGCCATTTGGCTCAGCCAACCCCTACCCAAAGCTCCTCCCATCATTCCTCCCTTATACCTAGATGTCTTAATTTGATCATAAAACCATCATAAGGAACCCTTTTGATTGACTCAAAAGGAAACTCCTCAAGAAGAGGTAAAACATTCACTACACACATTCACGTTATTTTTTTCGTACAAATATTTTTTATTTGTTGTTTCCATTCCAAAATAATAACTCCAATACCTTCTACACAATGTGATGTTATTATATATATGTTATAACCATATTTTTTATACTATCCATCGTATAAATGACCGAGTCACCATACATTTCTGTGTACCGCTAACCGTCTCCACGTCGTGGTGTAGTTTATTGTTCAAACACTTCATTATTTGTATGGTTATAATAATGAGTATAATTGATGTAAATAATATATATAACAGGATAATAATTCTATATATATGATTTAACATACAATTAAATATTATTTGAACATCAATATAATGATATTTCCACTCGTGCGTACGTATGGATTATCGTCTCCACGGCGTGATAAGATTCATTCCCACGTTCACAATTCTATGATGATTATAGAAATATATAATATTAATAAGAATGTAATATATGAAATAATAATTCTACTTGTGATATATATATATTGATATATAAATCTCTGTTTGTGTTTTTGTACTTACATATATCTTATAAACTTACTTATGTACAATACTATAGGAAAACGAAAACAATGTTTACAAAAACGTACGACCTATCGTCTCCATAAATGGTGGATTCCATTTTATCTATAAATATTTTATAATTATTTTTATTTTAAATATATTTGATATATAAATCAGGGTTTATATTCTGGATGTATTTAAATAATGATCTAAATGATACGATCATGAATGAAATGTTAAAACATGTACGATAAAGAAATCGATTATTACACAATACGTTAATTTAACATAGAAATCGATATTAAATGGGTAGTATAATGTCATAAATTAGCCATGTATGATATAATAATTATGAATATGGTTCTTCTATAATTTAATAACATACTATGGTCATTATAAAAATGGTTAAATGTACACTCGTCCATTAAAAAGTGCAAGAAAAGGGTTAATTCCTCAATCTCTTTATTATTCGACATTATTTATGTGTAAATTTTTACTGGGAAATATTTATTATACATTTACCTGATTCATAAAAGTGTTTTCAAAAGGATTATTTTTTTGGTACTCTTTAACTAAAAAATCATTTTAAATGTTTTAATAATTTATTCTTTAAACCTTTCTCATTAATGTCTATGTTTTCAAAATGATTTTAAGGATTTATTTATATGAACATGAATGCTTTATAATTTAAATTATTATCAATATATTCAAATTGTTATGGGACTCATTGATTCAAAAATAACTTTTAAATTACCTCCTTTATAAATTTATTGACTTTAAAAATGTATTTAGGAAAAAGGGATATTTCTATGAAAGAGTTTTACTAATCATTTTCCACAATGTCAATATCCTTTCTGGATATTATTCATGATCGATTTTGATTTATTATGATAAAAATAATCCATATTTTACAGAAGGATTTTGTGATATGTTAGACTGTGGATGTGATATTTTTATACTATTCATGGTTTATAGATAAAGTATTGACATTTCGTATGCTAGTTTTTAGATGAATGTTTAATTAATGTTTAATCCTTTTCATATGAGTAATTCATTGGACTATGTACGTGACAGGTGGAGACCACTAAAGCTCATATATGGATCATTAGGTCTCATTAGACAAAATATTTTCCTGAAAAAATGCCTTGACAAAATCTTAATTACAATCTTGGTATAAGACCTTGACAATGTGGTTATGAAGTCTGGAATTATGCATTCCATCATTATGAAATTATCTATTGATATGACATGTGAATGTTCGACTATTATAATAACCATTTGAATAAGTAAATGGTATTATTTAATTTATAATTTCCATATTATACTAAAATTTATGATTAAAGGCTTCTATTTTAGTATTATACATTTCCATAAATGAATATTTTTATTTGTGAATTTTTCCACAAAATTATTTTCCTTTTTAAGCATTTTTGGTCACCCCTTTCTTATGTTTTATTTTCCCAGGATTCCAAGAAATGATTTATGATTGAACCACATGATAATTCTATGAGATTGATGGAATTCTCAATGGATCATTTATGTTGTGGTTTATTTTCGAATGTGTAATGTAACATTCATTTATATAATCTATTTTCCAAGACGGTGAAACCAATTAGACTTTCGGGACTTGATTCCTTGTAATCATACCACTGAATTAAAATAACGCACTGACTATGGGATTCTGGGGTTGATGAGTTAAATAAAATGCTACTATATATTCATTTTTGATGAATATAGCTTTATTATAAAAGATGTGACTCAATGAAGACAAATTTAGACCGAAATACCTTACAGATTTGGTAGAATGTTTACCATAAAAACCCTTGAAATAGATATAATCAAATACATATTTAAAGATTCATAATGTTAAGGATATTTTTAATAGAATACATTAATGTTCAGTATATAAAACACACAAAACAAACAGTTGGTGAACATGTCATAAGTCACACATAATTAAAATTGAGACTAGAAATCACCTTACTCCATGAGTAGATATTGAATATTGAGATACAGGAAATAATATCATAAATTATTAAGTTTAATATCACTAAATAAATTAAATTGATGATATAACATTTAATATTTCAGTATATATAACACAAAACAAAAATAAGGTGCAATATACCTTATATCCCATTGATATAAAAGTTAGAGGAGAAAATTCTTACCTTAATTATTTACTATCGTCATCCATATTCAAGCATCAATTATAAAACTATAAAATTACTATAGGAATATTAAATAAACATATTTGTATATATAATTATTTATATTAATTACTTATTACATAATATCATTTTTTATTATCAATTCCTTATTAGGGTTATGTTCTGGATAATAATGGCATTATTTCTCATACATTTTTTGACTTGTTATTATTGGTCCTCTTACGTTGATCTTGATTGTCTTATTTAAAATATTTATAACATTATATTTATATCATATATTTGTATTTTATAATTATTTATGATATTCTATAATATATGTAAATATGAAATGGAATACACCGTTCATGGAGATAATAGGTTATATGTACGGATGAACGTTGTTATTCTGTTGTTTTCATATTGAAATAATGTAAAAATATATATATATATATATATTATTATATTTATATTGTAAATACTATTTCATACATATCGTATAATGTTTCTAAAACCATTCACAATTAATTTCATGTAGAGTGTGAAACTTATGCATCGCTTTGAGGAGGTCCGAGTCCACACATCCATACTTAATGATATTTTATTCCCAGAAAATTGAATTTAGGATGGTAGGTGTTATATAATAATTATTGATGAATAAATACATCTTAAATATGTGATATTTAATAGAAAAATAATATACACATTTTATTCAAAACCGTTAATGGTGGTAATGTATGAATGAACGACATTGGTTTGCGAAGAGGTGGTCCACTATACATGAGAATGACGATTGTGCATCCCATTTTATAGATTTTTTGGAATTAAATCAATTATCCTAAAAAAATATCATAATAATTTTTATATTTTTTATATTATATATCATTTAATATAAATAATTTAAGTGTTTAATAATGAAATAAAACAACATTGCTTGTTGATGGATGTTACAACATCTTCTGGTATTTTATTTTGGATTTAACCAAATGACTACGCAGTTTTTATTTATTCCCAATGTTAGTATTATATATTAAATTATGTATTTTGGTATGTTATTTATATAGGGGTTGTCTGAGCAATTAGTATTGATATGTGAGAAGAAGTAAGGTGGGTAAGTTCCCTTTTATAGTGGAGGAGGAGTGACATTCTTGTAAACATATAAAGGTAATAAATATTGAAATGGATCCCTTATATCATGTAATGAAATAGTGGATATTTTATTTATAAAATGGGGTATACATTATATATATATTGGTAAAAAATTTTTGGGACATGTTTTTGAATTATTGGGCCCCATAAGTTAAATTTTAATATCTAATTATACAAATTTTTACCTTAATCATTGTAATTACTTTTCATTACATTCAGGAATATGTTTAGTAAAATTGTATGTTTAAAATAATAAATATCATAATATATTATTTTTCAAAAAATTGAATATATTTTTTAAATTATAAACATGGATATTTCAGAATTTAATATAATATTAATCCAGCACATTAGATGACAAAATGAGGTTTTAAAGGGAAAATATTTCATATATGAAATGTTTTTTATACAACTTAAATGTGAAATAGATCAAAATTACCTTTATGGTATTAATATAGGTATATTTGATATAAATATACGTAGAAAAAAATAAAAATAAAACATAGATATATATATATATAAGTTAAAACAAAATTAGTTCCCAATTAGAATTTAGTAATTTTCATTATTCATGAAAAAAAATGTTCTCATTAAATACCAAAAATATACCAAAAGTAAATTTTGTTAATAATATTTCAAAATTGATGTTTATTTTTTAAAATAAATAATATAATGGTGTGGAAAATTAATTTTTAAATATGTCTACCAATAGATGGTGGTAATATATCATATTATTAAAATATTTCTTTTATACATATAATTCTATTGGTTTTTAATTTATTCTTATCGAACATACTGGAGGAATTTAAAAACATTAGGTAGAATATATGATTAAATAATGTAAGTAAAATAAAAAAAATTATTAATTTAATTTATTAAGAATATATTTTATTGTGCCCATAAGAAATTTAAGGATCACCACATTTATATATAATTGGTTTTTATTTTCATTTATAATTAATTGATAACTGAAAGATAAATTTTACAACCATTCAACAAGAATTGTTTCATTTTTAGTAAATATTTGTCATAAATTCTATTCGAACAGCTATGTGTTAAATATTACAATATTATAATAATATTATTAATATTATTATTTAGTTTGGTAAAACATGGTCTTGTGTGTAATGCATTATATAAAAAGAACTTAGCATTGTGTGTATGATAATACAAACATAGCGTGTTATGTAAAAAATGTAATATATGTGTTTTATGTAAATTATTAATAAATTCGTTTTGTGTTGAATCAAATCAATCAATGAAATATAAATTATTCAAAAATTTAATTCATAAAAGTATCAGTGTAACATTCTACCATCATAAAATTAATTTCTCAATCTAAATTTATCTAGTTTATCAAATGTTTAATAATTTAGTTATCCTTTCATAGGAAAACACCTCAAAAAATATTAATATTAAAGCTTTGTTAAAAAGACCTCAACAACATAATGGATTCACAATGTATCTCATAAATAGGATTACACATTTGAGAACATAGGTGGGAAGGGAATATTAGAAATTATAGTAAAATGTAAATTATTTTAGAGGGTGATTGAGGTCTCTTGGAACTGAATTTTTCCTGAAGCCATAAATTGTCATGTTTTAGAATATTGAGGGCAGCAGCTTACTCATTGTGATATTCTTATAATCCCTAGTTAGGTTCATGTAAGATCCCAGGGTTATGCACACGACACAAAATTTCACTTCAAAAACATTAGAATACAATGCGACAAAAAATACATTCTTACACCCAAGACACAGGAAAATTTCTAAGAAAGATGTGTGAAAGTCTAGAGGAATCATGTAAAGGGAACCCCATAGAGAAACAATCTTACATGAACAATGCAAATTCAAACACCCTTTTCTACATCGGCATTTTTATGCACAAATACCAAGGACTTGTCCTAAAAAAATAAGGGAACACATTCACCTGCGGTAACCCTCCAAAAGATGAACCATCACTCCCTCCTGTGAAATAATTTTTCCTCCATGATAGCATAAAATCCATGGATCTATGTTATATTATTTTGTTTGAAAGGTCCCTTGTGGGTTCTTATTTAGGATGGAACACAAGGGATTGACCCTCTCCCATATCATTTAATTTCTTAGGAAAGTACATGAAAAAACCTCGGTTGTTCACAACACCTTCCTTCTCCATCATCTCTTCCTCACTTCCCAATCCTTTTTCTTTCAAGCACCTAATATTCCATGTATCCCTTCACATTCCCTCCATTGGTTTTATTTACCCAAAACAATATGATTGATCCCTTCTTGCATGAAACTCACACATCTTATGTGAACCTACTCTATGCGGCCTTATATGACTGAATATAGAGATTTCCTTATCCCTTGTGAAGAGTCCCATGTCAGGTTGTCCTATACCAATCTTTTTGAAATATGTACTGTAATGTATCAATATTATTGGAATACAAACAATATCATGGACCCCACGATTGACCAATCCACCACCCCACTACCATCAGGAATTATTTATTCCTTCCATTCTTCGAGTGTGTGTCGAAATCATCAATTTATTTCTATGTGATGAGGGATGAGTCCCCATATCAATGTAAGAAGTTTTTAAATTAACATCTTTCATCATCCTCATTATGTGATGTCAAATTGTAGTATATCCCTATTAAATTCACATATAGTGCCTTCCTTAGGCATTTTCCATGCTCACTATTCTCTATAGGTGTGATATCGACATCATATAGAATGAGGTCCTCCCCATATGTAAAAACATCCACCCCATGGGGATGGGAAATCATCTAGGTATAAAACCCTATCATTATTTAAAGAAGGTATAAATCATTATCATCCTTTACTCTTCATGATGAAATTACCAATTAGGGGATGGACATTGGAAACTCCCAACACTCTATACTACTCAAATTGGAAATTTTATACAAGGACCAATTCTACATGTAACCCCCACACCATCCCTCACTAACACATAGATTGGTATGTGACCATCCTGTATACTACTTCCTCTTTTTTCTCCTAGTGGATATGAATCATTATAGATTACATGTTAGTAGTGACCATGAAACCCTTATTCTAGGAATCCATCCTTGAGTAAGCCTAAAATTCGACCTCCACAAGTTTTTGACCATGTGTACGCCATATGCTGTAAATGTTTAGGGAATTTGATATCATTCTTATTCCTAGGTTATTTAGGATGAATTTATGTGGTTCAAGAACCTCATAAATAATTCTCTTGGTATTTCGATTGAGACACTATATATCTATAGGATCATGCCCAAATGATGGTAGAAACTCATTCCAGTCTACCCAAGCATCCATCATAGTGTAATCCATAGATTTCCCCCCTATGGTCCACTAACCGTGTTTATTACTAGTCTTATGTACTACATTTAATTTGATCATTATATTATACATAGGTTATGATGGAAGGATCCATGAGGTTCAAGACCATCATTCATTCCCATAAGGGTTTTCCCCTTGAGTCACAAAAATTCAAGAGGATCATCCTCCACCCAGAGGATTCATATCTTTTGGGTCTACATGGTCAAATTCAATGAGTAGTACAAATACCACATTCTTAGACCACTAAAAAATTCCATGCCCTAATTCCACCATTAGATCTATGCATACATTGATTGCCAACATGTTGGGATATGTAGGAAAATTCCCAAAGGTTCAACCCATACTCCCATCATATTCACTTCGGTTCACTCTCATCTGTACAATATGATATTAAAATACTTGGGATACCAGAAATTTCTAGAATATTATCCCAGTCTTCTAAAAGTGGTATGTAGGAAGCCTCCTCAGGGTTCTAGCTCAAAGCACTTATTAGCCTCCACACTCAATCCATTCCATGAAGACTTCCATATCCATTCTGATTCTTACTAGGGATACCAAATCTCGGTAACATCATTTCGTCCAATACATCTCTTCATCTAGAAGCACTGGTGGGGATAATAAAACCTTATACCCACACAATCCATATACATTCAAACAAGAGTGATCATCTTGGGAAGGTTAACTAGCCATGTGTTAGCCCCAAATCATCCATTCAAACAACATGGGTATGGTCCTTGTCTTCTAAACTGGTTAGGTTGGAATCCTCCAGGAGCTTGAATCGCAGCCAACGGTAATCCTTTGTGTCCACTAAGTGGGTTAGACCTCCCTATTCTACCCTCAGTTGTATCCAGACCATCCTGAACGATGCGACATCTTCAATTATGGGAAACATAATGTTGGGTTTTCATTAGAGGCATTCACATATGTCTATTGGTAAACCTCAGTGCCTCTCTCCAAGATAAATAACTCTTCTCACCATGACATCCTCCCTTGGTTGTACATGCCATTCCTGGGTTTTTTTTCATTGGTTTTGATGGAACATATATTTAGTAAACATTCCAGGTGATCCCTCCTAGGGGTGAACCTCAATGATCAACCATCACATATAATCTAATACATCCATTTCATAATCTATTGAAATTAAACTAAGGGAATACTATGGAAAAAACATAGGATTCTCGAGGAAAAACTCGGACGAAATGCATCAGTCATAAGATACCACATGGTCAACATGGGATTCCTCAGGTTCTATGCCCATGTCAATAACTCTAATGAGAAATAATTTAGGTGATCATATGTTCCAACTTCAATACATGTTACTGATTAAAAATTTTAAAACTATTCTAACCAAATATTTGTACCATGACTAGACCCCTTGGAATTTTCAGACCTCTGTACTGTAATTAATAGGAGACCATAAGGATGTGGAACTTCGAATGAGGTTCATTAGTAATTCAGTAATCATTAAGGGAGTCATTTACTAGGAGGGGAATCGAAATGAGTGTTCTCTATAAAGAGTAACCAACATCCCCACATCCCATTTTGATCAAATTGAAGATATCATAAAAATATTGATTGATTCCGCCAACCTTCGGATGGCAGGAACACTATGTATAAATCATTTCTAGTGAATGTAAATACTTGTAAGAGACCACACCACTAGCCAAATAATCAAAAATTGAAATGGTGAACTCAATGCAAACATTTATCTATCAACCAAGGGTATTATCCATGTTTTCACTAGATTAGGGATTCTAAAAAGATTATACTAACAAAATCAACACGAATACACTAATTTTCTCAAGGGCCTCTCTAGGGAAAACTCCCCCAACACCATCAGCTCCTCAATGGATCCACCATCCTCATGGGATGTTTAGGATTAAAACACCCCAAAATCTGTTGGCTCCTCACTAACTATGCCACCCTCACAGGTCCCACTAGGGGAAACAACACCCATCTACATAGGCTCCTCAATTGCATTGCAACCCTCATGGGCAGCACCAGGGGAAACTATCACTGACTCCATCAACTTCTCTCTGACTCATTATCCCTCGTGGGATGTACAATGAAAAGTAGCCCATAAATCCATCAACTCCACACCAACTCCTCCACTCGCATGGTTCGTGCTTGGGGAAACCACCCACGAGTCTATTAGGTCCTCACCTACTCTTCCTCTATCAAGGGCCATACTAGAAGCCATTTATCTCCACTCCGACTTCCAGACACTTCAAGTATATGCTCTTATTATGTTATTATGACCCAATACCCTTTGTTGATTAGGAGAGTATAATTTGAGTCATCCTTTCTAAACCTAACACTCAGGGGATGTCATAGAGGGCTCTCAGTAGGAGACGTTAATTCCACTAGCTACTGGTTTCCTAGGTTAAAGAATATGTTTTCTATGCCCCTGCCCATCCAATCCCAGTTCAGATGAACCGATTCTAGTACTAAGCCTAAGCTTAGAAAGATGCACATTAGGGTGAATAATAAAACACATCATTGGTGACACATTCCACCAATGATTCATACTACCTATTATTTACTTCTGTATAGCAGGGGTACATTAATGCCTTATCCGGATTGAGACCTCATCAACCCCTATGGTTAGGTTGGGTGTACACTTTTGATCACCAGTACATCCAGTAGCCATCACGGGCTTACTTGTGATTATGTGATCTAGTATGGAGGCCCTACCCTTACCATCACTATCCATAATGGAGTTCCTCTCCAATCTCAGACTACACATAGCTGTCATCCATGTTTACTCAAAAACAAATTAAATGGAGTTCATCCTCTCTATACTGATATCCAATTGAATGATCCTCCACATACCTATGTTTCCAAATATGCAAGTCCTCACCATTACATCAAACATCAATGTGGAGGACCTCATATTATCAATATGAGCTGTAGTACAGGTCCTCCTTGCTCCCACACCCATCAAAGAAGAGTTCCTTCCTACTTCACAAATGATCAGTATGAAGGTCCTCTTCATTCTATAGGTCGCCAACATTGGGGGTGGGTCCTTCTTATTTTCTCACTATCTCTTATGGAGGACCTCCCCACTCTAGTAATCACAACCATGATGGTCCTCACCAATATTTCACCAACAGGTACGGTGGTCCTCCAAATACCCACGCTGCTCAACATAGAGGTTCTTTACATGTCCCATTCCATATATGGAATTTTGATTCTAATATATCAACCCACAAGATTTATGGTCCTCCAAACTCGCAAACCTAACATGAAGGTCCTCCCATGGTCATTAATAATTTATGAAGAGGTCCTCACTTCCATTTCCACACAATGAGTGTAGGTATTGCCCACTATCACAACAGTCCCTTAATATTTTCTACCTACTTAAATATCAACCAGTATAGATTTCATCAACATATTACATCCAAATCAAGTGGGGATCTACCCTAATACATTACCAACCCACATGGAAGACCCCAAGTGTCGAATCATTACCTTGCCATGAAGAGGAATCTTGGATAAGTAGGGATAACCAACACCACTAAATGAAGATATCTAAGGAGAGTTAAATTATTATAAATCCAGAACATTTTTTAGAATATGATGTGGAATGTGAATCAATGACAAATCATTAACCTAAATCATCTACATCAGTGGCTAGGGAAGGAAGATGACATTTCTATTTCATCATCCCATATGTCGAATTGCACTAGATCATATAATCCCATCACAAATATATGAATGTGGAGGAATATTTTTATCCATCATGGGTCTAATAGTGAATCCCTCCCTATCATCACTTGTTTCATTCTCTACCTTATCATGAGATCACATAAAATTATAAAGGGGTACAGTAGAGGAAGTGTACCCACTATATTAACCATTTAAAGCCTCTTCCCTCTCACATGAGATTGTAGAAAATACCCTATCATATAAGGATAAGATGATTTGGTCAGTACCACTTATGAAAGATGAACCATTTAGGGGATGACAGTTAGCTCACACAGTTTTCCCTCTACCAGATTGTTCACATCTATAATAGTTTATATTATTTACACTACTAGTTCCCCAACAATCCATGATCAATGTGTGGGGAAACCAATATCTGGACCTCATTTTTTATTCCAAATTGTTTTTGGACACTCTACCCACTTATCAGTTCTCTTAAATGATCAAGACAATTGTTGCACCCGATGTCAAAATTCTGATGTTTCTCACCCATTATGATTTCTTTTGCAAACACAAAACCCTCTGTGTGATGCATTTCTACCTCCATGGTCATCAGTTGGCATATAAGAGGATCTAATATAAATGAGACACCATTGGAAAAAAGTGTCACGTGGTTGACTTAGAATTTCATCATATTGTACAAAACCATAAATCACCAGACTTTCACAAGACCCTATAACAATGATTCATTCAAAGCATAACCAATCATCAATGAATTATTGAATAGGTGACTCAAAAATTTCAAATCCATGGCTCATGGTAGAATTATTCTTTTCACATTTGTATCTTCCTACACCAACTAGACCTTCCATGTAACATCAAGAGTATTCCAATAGGTATAGTCATGATAAATATGGCCAAACTAAATCCACTCTAAGACATTTCCATTTGTATGGAACCCCAACCAGGGTGAAAGGACAAACATGGGCCTCCAAACCAACATACGAATCTGTTTCATTGCAGAAGATGGATGTTGATCATGATAAGTCCCATTAATCAATCCTCTGGTTTAGTAGAATAAGGCCAATGATGGGATCCTAGTTGAGAACCATTTAGAGAAACATCTATATTTTGGTGGACCATGGTAGAATCTGTTTCCTCCTCCACTATGGTGGTAATGATATCCATATGTGCCCCTTGGCAGTTACCTACAATTGACCCAGATAATCTCATGCATCATGATAGGAAAAACAATCTGTACTATGGAATATTAATGGGTTATTTATTTCTATATCATCATGATCTACATGAGAACCATCTTTGAGACTCATTACATGTCTCTCCTCCAGAAAATACACAAGTTATTCCTCTAGAAGAACCAAAGGCCACTCTATCCACTCCCTAATCTACATATATGACCTATATTGTTGATGAGAATAGAAATTCAGTATTGATCAAGTTTTCCCTCCAAAAAATTAATACCAATCATGGAGATCTGATTGTTACTCATAATTTCCTCCTTGAGGCTCTTCAGGCATGACATGTGGGGATCCCACCTGATGGGATGCCAATTCCGACATGGGTGGATGACATGCAAGATCCCATGAATTATGTAAATACCACTTTTTTCCCACGTCAATTGGATGGGTGAACCATTTCAAAATCTAGACCACTTCATATCAACTAGAATAATCATGTTGGGAACTCAAGCATCGAAGGAGGAATCTAATATAAATTCTTGCATACTACAGTGGATCTTCATACGTTCCTGCATAAAAAAAATTAATTATCAGGTATATTGATTGTTTGGAAATCACCAAAGGTAGTTACTCTACCAGATCATCTGTACTGCACCTTTGATGAGTATCAATAACACCATGATGTGAATTTATGGACCATATGAGTTAGTAGTAGATATTGTTTCAAGTTGGAAATTCATCATGTATTCACACTACATTCGGTAGTCATAGGTGATGTTGGTGAGGATGTGCGTAAGAAATGATAACAATGAACTGGTTACCTATCCCATTATATAGAATTTCCACGATGGATTTAATGTATTTTTTGACAAGGATAAGTTCCGAACATCAACCTTATAACAGTCTATGTAGGAAAACTCATTGCCTCTACCTCCTTTACGAAGAGCCTCTAGGGGTGATACTTTTGGCTTCATAAAAATAATATCCCCTATTCTACTATGCATGTTATTGAGAGAGACTCTTTCACAACATCAATGAGGAAAATAGCCTATAATCCCGCCTTAGTCTCACCTTCACCCAACACAGAAATCATAAGGTCCCTACCATGAAACACACCTCTAAAAAATAGGTGATGGAATTCATATTTTTTCCCTCCTTTTGTTATATCCCCATGTCAATGGCAGGGACCTAGAATTCCCTTATCAGGAAGGAGGAACTAGAAATATTATTTCAATAAGTTTAATTTTCCTATATATATATAGTTCTATCAATTATGGGATTCTTATGTTTATAGAAAGCATGAATCCATATTCTGGAGATATCACTAATCTCCCATTCTAATACCCAAATAATTGTTACATAGACATACCATCTTGATATGTTATCTATTCAAGGTCCGTATCTAGGACCTGGTTGATAAAAATTTAGTTATATTTGACCCGTCACAACATAGGTGTGATGAAATTATTAGATTATTGTCAATGAAAGTGAAGGTTAATGGTAGTTGATCTCCATCCCTGTGTAGCTAATTTGGAATGATTGTTTGGATCAAAATGTAATTTCACATGAAAATGGTGTCATATGTTTCCATTTAAAATTTCTTAAGTCTTATTATTATTCTATACCTCCTCCAACTATAGCTTTTTCTTCTAAATCTAGTAATTCTTCCTTTGAGAAGAATTGACAATGATGTTGTAGAGGATAGAAAAATGCCCACAAATTGACGAATCCATCTCTCTCCCTAAATTATTTCGAACCTATATATATTTTTATAACCACAAATCCAAACAATATTAGATGAATCAGTAGATGATGACATGGAGTAGGCCTCTCTAAATGCTATAATGTTGGTGGAAACCTATATAATTACTAATTATGAAAAGTGTCAGGTATGTCCTCCAAATGTTCCTGGTCAACACCATCATCAATGATACTGTGTATATATGAATCATTGAGATTCACAATATAGTGATTTAAGACACTCTATGCACACTATGGATACCATATATTATGTTTAACATATGGTTCGACATGCATTGTCCTTTCACCCATTATTGTTAGATTCACATCAATTGATGTTCATGATAATCGACCCTGTAGAGACACCAGAACAACATTATGAATATGGATTATCTGTTGTGGCCATGATTTAATCATATAATATTTTTCCAGCAGTGATTTTACATGGTCCAGGTAGTGAGAAGTGGGATATTTCTATCACTAGATAGAATAAACCAGTTTTACTACCATCACCCATCATAACTCCTACTAAACAGAAATCTTCTATAATTATAAATCTTTTCCTATCAAGGAAATATGATGTTATTAAGATTATTTCGATAATTAATCCAAATATATCGATTATAGGGGATTATTTTAAGTCGTAATATATGTTAGAAACAATCATAGTGTCATTGAAGATCACCCTCTTGTTTTAGATAAAGATGGAATCTGTAGAGGCCTTCAATGATGAGGAAGTAGAACTCAAAAATTTCCAATCCATCAACCTATTATTAGTTTAAGATTAAACTTCTTCTATACAGGGTCACATCCACCTACTTTATATAATTATCCAGTTCCATAGCATGGATTTCTACCACTATCTCATCGATATAGGTTTTAGGATCAATCTCAACATAACCCAGAATCCCAAAAATATAGGACTAATTGAGGTAGATTGTAGTCCATATAACCTAGGTATTGAGGGTTATGAAATGAAATTTCATTGGTTGTGAGGGAAAATAAAGAAAAAGAACCATTCAGTTAGCTTCTTTAATAGAATTAAATTTATGTTGTCATCACAATATACTTCTTACAATTCAGTAATGGGTAGACCCTAGTAATATTTCCATTTAGAAGCTCTATCCTCATATAACCAATTCTACATGTACTCCTTCAATTGTCTATTTTGTGTGCTCTATGGTGAGTAATATCATTTATCGACGTTTGAATCCCTATATTTTGGAAGTATATTTTTATTGGAGAATGGAAAAATGGGTCAGATCAATGTGGTCGATCACACATCAACTGTAGATGACCCCTGTTTGGACTAGTACGATGATTTTATAATCCCAATTCACCACTAAGAGGCTGTACTCCCATAATTTAGACACATATTAATCATTTATATGATTATTATAAGACATGTTTCAATGTACAAGGAACACCAAATAAATCCCTGATAATCCTATATAGGACATGATCACGTTGTTGCAGATCCTCTTTCACCTATGGGGTATTGGAATGTTCTCTCCATTTCTACATCAGTTTGTTGTAACTTCATATTCAGTTGAGATAGGTTGAATCGACCTAGAAAGACCCATCAAAACTTATTTGACATTAATATATGTGTATGCCTCTGTTGATGTCCATATAGAATCGGTTCGACAACCTTTATCGTCAGGGTTTCACTGATGCAAGAGTCTCCCAGTAAATATTCCAACACCTCTCAGGATAGCACCCATATTTAACCAAGGTTAACCAACCCAGAAGAATTTATATCTAACAACGATTTCAATATCTTAGATAAGGAAGGGGATTTGTAAGATGATCCTCCTACATTCTAATAAGTAATCTCCACCCCCATCGACTAGTTGGTATAGGTGAATATGGGCATCGAGATATATTTTATGCCAACTAAGATTAGTGAAGTCATGCCTACAAAGGAATACCTATAGTACACGTACTTCATAAAAAAATACCCTGATGATTTTTCTAGGACCTTTAATGATCATCCAGGGACATTCCCTTATTATTTTCTTCCATTTTCTTCGAATTCTAGTAATTTATCACTTGTTCAAGTAGACTCCCTAGAAGAAGCACCCCTTTCATTGAACCATAGTGAAGGTAAATGTTTATAAGTTCATTAATGATAGCTTTAATGTGGAATTTCAGTACCATAAAAATTTCAAATTCATCATTCTAGAGAGGAATAATAATGTATAGATAAGATTCGTCATTGAATTTTAGGATCTCAACTTCCACAACCTGAAGGATGATTTTCCCCTCTCGGTGATAGAGTTGTTGATCAATGCCACCACTATATTCCAAGCACAATCCTTCATGGATGAGTATTTTTGGTACAATAAGATCTATATAGATTTAGAACATGATAAATTCACTACATTAAATTCATGTAAGGGTGACTTCTATTACCAATTAACTCATTTTGATCTGATGAATGATATAGCCACATATCAGTGCTCTATGCACTACATCTTTAATCAGGTAATCAGGACACTAGTGAAATTAAATGTGTATGATTTGGGGTTAAAATACAACCATATTTAGTATTATATCCAATATCATGATAAGGTGTTACACTTACTTCCCTCTTGATAGTTTAATATGATACCCTTGAAATGGTTTTTAGGGTGACCTATAGAAATCTCTTTTGATTCATTGTCAAATAAAAATGCATCCAGTTCATCCAAGAGAAGATCAAATATATCACCCATATTCCCCCATTAAGAATCCTCATATATCTTCATGTCATTGAAGGAAACATATCCTACAAACAAAAAATCATCATGAATATAGCTAAAAAGTGTATTCTATTTTCCAGACTCTTGAATAATGGGGTCATCTACTAGTGGGGTGAAGAATGCTAGATTGAAAATGAGTAGATCACAAAGTATCTATTATTTTATGTTTTTATAATGCCACATGAATTTGAGAAGCCAATGGTCCTTTATGTGCCCCCCCTGGAAGGTTACAATAGTCCCCTTATTTACATGAATAATAATTAAGAGTAATATAACATATTATACTATCTAGGTTTCATGATCATTAACATAGGTTCTGAATATTATCATATTAAAATATCTGCCTCACTCTGGGATTCACTATGTAGTAGATGCAACACAAACTGAAACATCATGAGATTCAACTGGTTACCCACATGAATCTATTAAAATACATTATTAATCTCCATATGTTGTTGGTTGGGTAGCGTGTTGGGTGGTGAATCATCAGTGGTTTGAAATTAAATTTGTTCTACTGGAGGATGTTAATGGTGAAACATTAAGAGATTTATTGGACACTCAACCAACCCATGTAGATTGTTATATAGACATTGGTTTTACATAAGTTACTATCCTATCAGTGGATCAATCTATCCAATGTTGGTATTAAACATCGATGATGTCTCTTTTAGCCCAAATAGATGAAGGCTCAATGATCACATGTCCAGTAGAGTTGGTGTAGTCATTTTATTCATCATGCTTACATAGGATATCTATCCCACCCCATTCCTGATATAAGAGTGCTACATAAATAATGAGGTATATTATTAGGCACTGATCACAAGTATCATGTTGGATATAAATATTTATTTTCCCCATCTATGTGTGAAGGGGGATTTCAAGCTAGTCATGTATTATATTAATAGTGATTATATCGTCAAAAAGATTGATCTTGTAACCGTTCTTAAGCATTCTCTCCATATGATTGTCCAGTTACCTTTTAATCCAATGGTGAATACTATGAAATTTTAATAGAATGGTTGATATGAAGAGATATAAATTATACCATCATATCCCTTAGAGCCTATCTAATAATATATGTTCATTCATGTTGTGCATCAAAAGGTCATCACTCCTTTCAATTCAGATGATGACGACCACTAATCAGAAAAAACCCTACCATCGATGATTCAAAATTATGTATTCTAGATCCCAATTTAATAGAATAAACCTATCATTGGAAAAATATATTCATTGACTATCCACATCACAACAATATCCTATATGACAGAGTTGAACGAGAGAAATGTTTTTTTAGTTTAATTCATTTTACCCTCCAAAGTGAATCCAATATAGAGAGGACTCTCTAAAAATAAGTGATGGATGGAATTCCACACCACAAAGTAAAAAAGAGAATATATTCCCCAATTTAGGTAGGAAATTCATGCTACGTAATGTCGTGGTCATCAGGAAGGAGTGAATCTCTCCCACTAGATTTGATGGATGAGATACTTTTGGTCTACTATGATCTATGATTGTATCATGTTCCCCAAGATGTTCCTTGCTTGTAATATAATTTCCAATTTCATGCATTGACAACTAGAGAACCTCTAAACTAAATTTTACTCTTGGCCCTTTGCAATATGAGGAATCAATCTTCTGTGACCATACCAACAAGAAACAACTCACTAGTACATGTTCTTTATTACTAAAAACAATTTGTTCTCAAAATGGTAAAAAGTTATTTCTCTCAACGATGTCAAGCCCTAATATATTAATGGTATCATCATCTCTAACATCATCCATCAATTTTTATTCCCTCATTTTATTATCACCAATAACGGAACCAATATTCATGATGATAAGTTAATAAGTTGTACACCATGTACAATATCATGTCCAACATCACTTCTCACTACCATGGACAAGAAAATGAGGAGACCGAGGTATTCTACAAGACCATATACAACATTTTGTATATTATAGTGGTATATAATAAGAGATGATAGTCAAAAAATACTTCCAATTATCTATGGACATATCAGATGATGACACAAAAATACATATATGAGACCCCTATATTCCCTGGTGTGTGAAAAATTGGTAGTCCTCCCAATCGAGGAACTGTTTTCATCACCCATTATAGATTTTTTTTGTTAAGAATACATCAAAAATAGTAGAATAAGTCCATATAAGTTAACTGAAATCACTCAACGAGAATAAGATCTGATCCATGAATAATCTAGAGATGAATTAGAAGAAGAAAACTATATCTTTTAATATGAATTTTCTCCTCTACCATTTCCTATAATGCGACACAATATTGGATCTAAGGAAACCAATGATAGTAGTTAGAAAACCTCAATTGTAGGATCCAAAATTGTTAGGTGTATAAATTATGGTCGCTATGGATAGTGAGAGAATTACTCTTCCTACCAATGACAGGTTCCTCAAATAGTATGTCACCTGAACTATTTTTTCCCTGAAAAATTATGTTTCAATGTGCCACCTCATCCCCCATGACGTAGAAATGTAAAAATATAAATGAATGATTGTAAACACCAATGTATTGATTGTAATTTCTTCATGACTATATATGAATGTTACCATTTTTCATCTATGATAACATGCTCTATTCTACATGACATTAAACATTAAACTACCTTCCTTACCGCATGATGGAGAACTGCACAAATGTTCATAATCTATAAAAAACATGATTTATATTCATAGGGTATACATAGAGATTCCTAGAAACTTCATATTTTGTCCCATACACAAACTCTTCCAAACCACTTTCCTCACCCAATGGAATGAAACTTTTTGTGAGCACTTCTTAGGAATGTATAGTGTGTTGTTGATCTCTTTGGTTCATAATCACGTTTTGTTTTTATAATGGTATTTCACTGCATATTTCTGGATTAAAAGATGTATCCTACAGTCCAAGATCCACAACCATTATCTAAGACCTTCATTATCCTTTTGGCGTGATGATAAACTGCATAACATCCCTCGTACAAACTATATATCCTTTAGCAATGTATTTTGAATACTGGGTGTGTTATGATAATTTAAAAATTACTATGATTTCTTGTCAGGACAATAAATTTTCCCTATCAATGGTCACCTAAAATTCCATCTTTGTTTACTTTGTGTTCCTTGATTCCTTACTTTTCTAAATACGTATCAATGTACATGAATTTTCGTTATGGGTCCCAATGCAGAATCACCAGCCTTTTTCATGTTGGATTGGGTGTCATCCATCAGAATATGGGGTAGGGTTTTTATCTCTTTGGTCCATCTCTATGTTGAGTTATGGTAATCTCACCCCAAATTTACTTTTGAGGAACCTCTCACATTAATTTCTTCGCCACATGTTGCTAAACTACAATCAATTTCAAAATTACATATGATTTTATTATTTCCCACTCTGGATACGTAAGAGAACATGAACATTTAATGATTGATCCCTACCAAATATTAAATCCTTTAGTACCTTATAAGTGAGTTCAATTATGAGTTTAGTGTTATGTACATTGGTAATTCATGTTTAGTCGATAGGTATTTCATTATGAATTTTGCATTCCTTCATTCTTGGGGAAGATTGTTGAGTCATTAAGGATATCTTATGACTTTACCATTCCTTATTGATTTGATAATCACAAACACCTTTTCAAGGAAAGTCACTTTTTAACCATTGTTTTACATCTATATGGAATACTTTCCTTCCCCATGGAAATTTATCCTTACCATGTTTTCATTGCTCATATCATAATTTTTTTAAGTGTAAAATTCGGTTTGAAACCAAAAACTCGGAATCCTATAATTACCTAGATATAAAGCATTCTATTTTAGGATCTGAATTCTCATAATTCTGGATATGAATTCTTCATAGATCTGACTCCAAATTCTGAATATGATTTATGTATACGAACTCTTCAATTTTTTGACTCTGAATTCTGAATACGAATTCTGGATACAAACACTTCAATGTTATGACTCCGAATTTTGAATATGATTTTTGGATACGAGCTCATCAATGTTATGACTCCGAATTCTGAGTAAAAATTCTGTATATGAACTCTTCAATGTTTTGACTCTGAATTCTCAAAACGAATTATGGATATGAATTTCTCTGAGTTCTGACTCCGATTTCTCTGAATTCAAACTCCGAAATCTTATGTGTTCTGACTCTGAATTCTCATGAACTCTGACTCCGAAGTTTGTATGTTTAGGTTCTTAATTCATGATAATCCATATTCTGAATTTCCTTGAAATTCAGACTCTAGATTTCTATAGAATTCAGGTTCCGAATTCCTAGAAAACAGAATCTGAATATCGTTGTATTATAGACTCCGAATTCAATTTTGGTTAGACTCCGAACTTTCATTTACATAAATTCAGAATATTGGATTATATTTATACTTACACTAGTTTTGTTATAAAAATCATTCATGCTTTCAGTTATCAACTAACCATTGTTTGACTGACACGAGTATAGGTTCCTCCTAAATTTAAGGAGAAATATAACTATTGGAGGAGGGAGTCAGACGGTGGATTTGTGCCTATAAATAGGATCTCATTTGAAAGAGATCAAGACTTTTGAAAATATTGAAGCTCAAAACTTTCAAAAGAGATTTCTAGATAAAGAATCTCTTATAATCACTCAGGCTTTGTGCTGGTTGTTTGAACGGCTTGTTCACACTTTGCTTCGTACAGATATTCTTAGTGTGACTCCAATTGATGATGCGTACAATCGAGGGCTTTCGGGGATAGGAGGACAGAGGTACTGACTACCTTGAAGTTGTGGTCTTGTGGGGATAACATGATAGACTCCGATATTCATATCAGGAGATTAACCTGGTGTGGGTAAGACAGATTTTCTTGAAAGTATAAATCAAGGGACCTTTATCCAAGGTTGATGGATACCCTTCTCTTTGGGTTAAAAGATTTTCTACTTGATACTGGTTTTTACATGTTTTCCACTGCATTTGTATTTTTTAGGAATGTATATCTATCATATACTTACATATACTTGTACTCTGATTTAGTAAGATTCAATATGATTTAAGGTAGAATTTTCATCTTTGTAAACATTCATGAAGTTTCATTTCCAGAATCACTTTTCTGGAATTTGTTTCTCAGAATCAAATTTTCTGAATCAAGATAGTTTTTAGATTATAGAGGTTTTCTGAATTATCTTGTTTAACCTTGTTAAACATAACCATCTTTAAATTTTCCATAGAATTTTTAAAAGTACAATTCACCCCCCTCCTCTTGTATTTGAGCATCTCATCTTTATATATTCGATCCTACATTTGGTATTATAGAGTATATCATACTCACATACCATCTCCACAAATCCCATTCACATTTGGTTATTTTTCCACATAATATACAACCCCTTTCAGATACCTCACCATATAATGTCCAACCACATTTTAAAAAACCATGTTGTGACTATCATACTTACCACATTACATTAAACTGCATAGATCTTCAAAAAAATGTATGACATGATTCCAATAACTATGTGATACATATCAATGCCCGAATGTTTTTTATTTTGGCCCATCCCCTTATGTATTAACCTCATTATACATCCTCCTTAAAATCATAATTTAGCCTTGATAAACTATTATTCCATATCCAAGAGTTACCTCAAGGTCTATATCCTTAGGATGGGTTTTCAAATCCCTATTTAATGAATCCTCAACGATGTTCTTATATGTGATATGGAAAAGAACCTATTGTGTTGTATACTTCCTGAACATTCTATCATTAAAATTAAATACTTTGTGTGTACCATTATTTTTGTCTCCATCATATTTCATGTCTGATGGGATCCCCTAACAGTATAGTGCATGGAAACATAGCAAAACTACAATCCTAGGACATCACATTGTATAATTTTAAATGAAAATTTGATATAGGCCCTACATTTCAAATATGTTCAACAGTCTTCCCTTGTATTTTTGTTATAAAATGTTACAGGACATAGATTCTTTGATTTGATCATGTTCATACGTTATCCTTTATCTTTCCTTCAACCCCATTGTGTCCCTAATATCAAACATTGTGATTCACAAATTCCACCATTTAATGATTTGGATGAACTCCTACAATCTCAGTGTTACCACAATGCGATCCTTTGTGTGAGGAGTGATAAGATTAGTGACATTGGAATTCCTCAACTATACTTATCCATGTACTACTAAAGGAATCAACATGTGACTGGGAATGTCTCTACTTTCTCATTGTTTACCACAATTGTAATGGATCATATGGGCCTTGGATTCTTTGTTAGTTTTACCCACACAGAAAATATGAATGGCCATACGGTCTAATCTCTAAAACATTAAACTAGGATGCTTATATAAAAATCTATAAGAGCATAAACTAATAACCTCTATATAGTTTTCATGAATGGTTGTAGTTTAGTGTGGACCAATTTGGCCCCCGTTCAAATTTTGTCTTCATGATCCATGCCATAAACATCCCTTTTACTTTTCTATTTCTAAAATCTAGTGAATATTTATGGAGATTCAAATTTCCCAATGCATGGAGTCTTCTGTATGGAGATAGGTACTTGAATATGGAGAAGATATTCCCAATCAAGAATGTCAAAGAATTGGATGAATGTAACTACTGTGAAGGTTTGACCCAAACGTATGGAAGGGAAATATAAACCATAGACTTGAATAATTTCAGATCATGATAAAGAATATGGGAAAAAATTTGTTAAGGATGGCTTTTTTTGCAGATCCCTACATATCATCCTTAAAACCAATAAGGAAAGAAGAGGTTTTCCCACCGAGAATGAAATTACCACTATTTGAAAAACCCATTATGGGGTTTGAATTAGGTAGGGAAACCTAAGGGAATTGGATGCATGGTCAAATAATATAATCTTTTAGCTGACAGTATAGTTATGTAGACTGTTTATTCAAGGCCGCCTAAGGGCATGTGCTGCATGGTTAGGAAAAAGAATTCCCAGGTATCAGACATTTTGTGACCAGATGTCAAGAAAATGGTTATGGAGATCTAGAAGTATTTAATGTTAGGAGTATGACACATAAAAATTGGTATTTTCCAATGCATGGTGGAGATACATAGACCAATTCTAACCATAATCATGTTATGGGTGGTCTTGAATTGAGAGGATGGACTTCACTACATATCTCATTTGGATGAGAATCAAGATATACATAGTTCATGATTTTTTTTAACTTCATGTGGGATGAGAGTGTAAAAGATGTTAGTTTAGGGTCATAGTGCTCGGACCATAATGAGGGAGACACATTGTGTGTTTGTTAGATACCTAATGTGAATAAAGACCATGGTTTTCATACCATTTTCATGTCCTCGTAGGGGGACTTGTTAGCCAAGGGACTATAATTGGAGTTTAGGGTTAATGCCCAATGACTAAGGGATGGATTCGAGGGATCCTCAAACATTCCAATGTATCCCATAGGGATTAGAATCAATCCATACACAGTTCTTGAAATATCCTAGGTACTGATTTGGTTCGTACAGGTGAAGGGTTAAAGGAGACATTAGTGAAATGGTGGTGGGACCCAAGATTAATTGTTCGAGCATTCCCATGTATGCATGTAGACATTGGAATATGACATGATTGGAGATCAATTGAAAAAATGATTCCCTCTTAGTTTAGGGTTTCAAAGAATTTTTTAGTTTATTGTCATATAATAAAAAAGTGTGAATAGTTTCAGGTCATATGCATGGACTGGTGCTGCATATTTTGGTGTCATATAGCTAGTACGTATTGATATGCAGATTAATGACTTACTGTGAGGACAATGGGGTACTGTATACTTTAAAGTCATATAGAAAGGATGATGGTGCTGCACAGTTTAGTGTCATGTAGCAGTGACAAAAGGTACGTACATAGTTTAACATCATCTAAGATGATGATGAACCAATGTGAAGATATTGGTTTCGTAGGTGGCTTCAAAGATCAACAACGTATGAGACGGAGGTGAACCGACATGAAGATGTTGGTTTTGGGCTAAGGGATTCACAGATCAACATTGTCTGAGATGGAGGCAAACCGATGTGAAGATTTTGGTTTTCGGCTTGAACCTCTGGGGGATGCCTACGTACCCAGCCTAGAAAGCAAAGAACAATTTCTGCGTAGTTCGATTGAGAATGAATTTGTTATCGAGTTGTACATGAGGAAATCAACCAGAATATGGTGTTGGGACTTACGCATGGTTAGCATCCCAGAGAGGGTGTTATGGATGAAGCGTACAATAAGCTCACGTGAGTCATGATTGGTGTGAGAATCAAGACATAGCAACAATCCTAACAATGCACAGTTCAACATTATGTGGGACAAAGGGTGTTATGCAGTTTATCATAATATATCTTGGATGTATTGTTGTGATGTTTAATGACTTGCAAGACATGTGCACAGTTTAACGTCATGTAGGATGTATTGAGGGTCTTTTTCACATTTTAAACGTCATATAGGATGAACATGTATAGTTTAACGTCATGTAGGATGTATTAGGGACTATTTACAGTTTAGCGTCATGATTGACAAAAAAGGGGGACCTTTTTTAAAGTCATGGTGGACGATGGGAGGAGTTATGCATTTTAATTTCCCGCATCAAAGAAAATAGGGTATCTGTGTTACAAAAAATACTTCTTAAAAAATATAGCATTGGTTGGAGTTGTAATGAGTTCTCCATCCATTGAGATTAAAAAATAAGCTTCATTGGAGTAGACCTTATGTATTGAGTAATGTCCAGCCCAATTTGGATCAAGCATTGGAGTTCTTATTCACCGTATCATTGGAGTTCTGAGGACGAATACCAAATCTCCTTTAATTAATGAATGAAGAAGGAATTTTTTTTTCAAAGATCATGCTATTCGATTCTGATAGAATGTTAAATGGTGCAGGGTGAACAATCACTTTCCATATAATCATTCCAATTCCTCAAATCTCTTCTGAGATTGATAATCTTTGGATGACTGATCACAAATGGCTACTCTGAGTAAAGTTAATTCATCCTCAATGGGTAAGACAGCTTCTATTCCATATACTAGTGAATATGGAGTTGACTGCATAGTAGTGTGGGTGGTGGTCCAATAAGCCCATAAAGAATGAAAAAGTTTATCAGGCCATGATTTCTAATATTTATCCACCATCTTTTGAAGAATGTTTGAAAGAGTCATATTGAAGGATTCCATTTGGCCATTGGCCTCTGCATGATACTGAGATGAATGGTTGGATTTGATGTTGTATTCTTGATAAAACATTATCAACTTGAATGAATAGAAGTTGGTGCCATTTCCCATCAATATGGTATGAGAGACACAAAATCTGGTAATGATGTTAGACTTGACGAAGCTAAAAATGCCTTTAGGACTAATTTCATTGAGAGGTATTTTTTCTTCCAATTTGGAAAAGACGTCAGTAATAGTAAGAATATACATAAACTACTTGAATGTAGTGGGAGGATAAGGACATAATATATCCATTCCGCATGGGGGAAATGGACATGAGTATTTAGATGTATTAAGAAACTCTAGGGGTTGATGAATGAAGTTGGAACATACATGGAAAGAATGAAACTTCTTAGCGAAATCAACATAATCCTGTATCATTGAAGGCCAGATGTATCCATGCCATCAAATTTGACCAGAATCTCTATGTCTAGACTGTTGGGTACCACAAACTCCTGCATTACATCACTCATGATAGCCATTTTCTCTTCACCATCAACACATACGAAAATAATTCCTTCAAAACATCACATGTATAGAAATTTTTTGGTTATCTAGGTTATCATAAAGAGTAAAGTTTACCACATGTCATCTAGCATGTTCTTTCCCGACCCTATCCGGTGGGAGTGTTCAATTTTGAAGTTATTTCTTAATAGGTGTCTTCCATCATGTAGTATGAACATATGGTTCAGAAATGGGACTGATTTCATTGGTTTCCTCATTTCTGATTTGAACAAAAGGTGAAACTATACGACGATGGGAAATACTAATGACTGTTTCATCTCGGTTTGGATCTTCCAGGGTTGTGGCTACATTAGCTAGTGCATCATATTGGGAATTTTGTGATCGCGGGACATAAGAAAATGTCGGTTCCGAAGGACATTCCGCCATTAAAACACTAACATAATCACACAAAGGGAGTAACTCTTCCTTTCTGATGGCACAATCCCTATTCATTTGTTTTATTACTAAATCTAAATCACTTTTTACCTTCATGTGATTCACCTATGCCCATAGCGCCAATTCCAAGCCTGTGCTGAGAGCTTGATATTCTGCTTCATTGTTTGTACTTCATTCAATAAATAAGAAGGAATAGTGTAGAACAGCCTTTTCTGGTTAAATAAGAATGATTCCTAACCCAACTTTGTTGAATTTAGGATCTTCCATTTTTTCCATGTTGGACATCTAGAGGAACCATCAATGTACATATCCCATGTTTGAGGATTATCTTGAATAGAGGAGACTTCCATATCATGAAGTTCCATATTTAAAGATGTATCTTCTACAGGTGGGTGTTCAGTAAGGAAATAAGCCAGAGCTTTCCCCTTTAATTCCTTTTGAGACACATACTGGATATCAAATTGCTACAAAATAACATCCCACCTTACCAGACATCCTATATGCATTGGATGTCTAATGATAAATAAGAGTGGGTTAATGAGAGATACTAATTGGACCTCATGATGTTGCAGGTAGTTTATCAAATTCTGAACTATAATGATTAATGCTAATCATCACTTTTCAATACTTGAATATCGAGTTTCTTCCTCAAGCATAGTCTGACTAAGATAATAAAAGTAGTTTTCATTACCAGCATCATTATTTTGGGCAATTAAGTCACCCAATGATCAGTATAAAGTTGTCACTTAGTGTATAAGTGGTCATCCTTCAACGGTTGTCATTAATACGGGCAGACGTAAGAGATATTTCATGAGAATATCGAATGCCTCTTGGAAATCATCGGTCCATTTGTAAATGACTCCATTTTTCATTTATCTAGTGAAGGGTAAACACTTGCCTACCAAATTGGAAATGAAATGCCATATATAGGCCAATTGTCCTTGAGTTCCTCTTAGATATTTAAAATTTCAAGGAAGTGACATGCCAAGGTTTGATTTTGACTTCTCATATCATCTTTGATATCACAATGGCGTACAACAAAGCTGATAAATTTTCCTGAGGTTACCCCGAAAGAAAATTTCAAGGTGTTCTTCTTCAAATTATATTAACGAAGTTTTTTGAATATGATTTCTAGATCAGCCAAGTTATTAGAACATTGTCTTGATTTAACCACAAAATCATCCACATAACATTCAACAAATTTCCCTAAAAAGGTATAATGATATAGTGCATGGCATGTTGATACGTTGCACCTGTATTCTTCAGGCCAATGTGCATTACCCGATAGAATAACAGACCTTGGGGATCTCTAAAGGCTGTAGAATCCTCATCCTCTGGGGCCATTCATATTTTATTGTACCCAAAATATCCATCCATGAAGGAAAGATATTCGTATCCATCGGTTTGATCAATTAAATGTTCTGTGATCGGAATTGGAAAATCTTCATTGGGACAATGCCGATTAAGATCTCTGAAGTCAATGAAAACTCTAATTTGTCCTTTCTTCTTTTTCACAGGGACAATATTAGCTATCCACATGGGTTGTGGAACTTATCTAATGAAATTATCCTCTATAATATTATCAAATTTAGCTTCAATTTTGGTGTCATAGGTTGTGTGTGTTCTTCTTGTGGCTTACTTGAATCCTCAATATTCTTCTGGAAAACATAAATGATGATTTGAAAAATCGGCATCAAGACCAATAATTTCTATATAATTCCAAGAAAACACACACATATTTTTCTTTAAAAAGGAAGTATACATTTCTTGCCCTTCAGGAGTCATGGCCGCACTAATTTATGTGGGGAGTGGATCTTATTTTGTACCCTGATTTATTTCTCTGAGTTCATCTATAGTGGTACAGATTCAACCTTCAAATTTTAGAGGATCATCCCTAAGATCTTCCTCGTCTTCTTCAATATGTTATACTTATTCTATTTTTACTTTAATAGTAGATGAAAAAACATAATTTCCATGATCAGGGGAGAAGTTAAAACATGAACATCTTGAAGAAGAGTATGCCATTTATGAACCTATTAATGATGAAGGTTCTTCCATGGGTAATAAAGAGGAGATGATGGATTGAGAATCGACATCATTTTTCCCTCTAAAATTTCTATAATTTCTTATGCCCTAGTTGAAAAAGTATAGAATTTCTGGATTTCAGTGGTTGAAATGAAAACATCTGCAATTAATATTTCATAACTACTTTGAAAATCAATAATTTCTCCAATGATGTCCGGCTTGGTATCTGTAATTTACATCATTGAAGATTCAATTTGAGAGTTTGGATTTAGGTCTATCATGTCAATTTGACTAATAGGCAACATATAATTTGTACTCACAAATATGAATGGATTTATTGGAATCTTTTACAAACCACTTTGAGCATTAATTTTGGTGACCTTATTTGCCGTGGATTTTTCCATTCCCTCCATGCGGTAAAATTCTGCCTCATTGTAGTGAGATTCACATGTTTCGATTGGGGATTTATCACCATACGATATCCCAATTTGATTATTGAAACAATGTTTGAGACATTGATGGTATGAAAAAGGTACGAACGCATGTTGATGAAACCAAAGTCTTCCAAGAATTTTTTTTGAAAGATGTGTCCAGAAGAACAACCATAAAATATGAATTAGATACAAGGTATCCAAACAGAATTATGAGTGTAATTTTCTCAGAGGTTCTTGTTCATTCTTATCGTATCCCCGCAACATCAAATTAGAAATAGATAAATCAGATTCGGTGAGGCCTGATCGACATAGTGTACGAATGGGAATGAGATTGACTCTTGAGCCATTATCAATGAAAGATCGTCGAATGTCTATATCATTGTATTTTCCTAATAGATACAAAAGTATGATATGTCCATGAATTACATCATCATCATCATCATCTATAAAATATATCACTATAAGGAATTATGCAGAATAATTATCTATATGGTAGACCATAGAAGCCATAATTTATGTTTCGAATTCTTGTGGATGTGAAAAAGACTCAATAAGAACCTCCCAAAGATCATTTGATAGATTCAAGGAATCCAGAATTGATAACTTGGATGGTACATGGGCCAAATGTTTTAATACATCATAATTTTGGTCTAAAGTCATGTATTTACATTTAGGAAAATGTGGTTTTTCATGTACCGTTGAAGTTAATGCTTTGGAAGTATATGCAACTCATATCAGGATAGGAGTTGGAAATACTCTAGGCTTCGGTAGATTAGAATGACTGGGTATATCTATTTGCTGAGAGGAAGAAGTTGGGACCTCTAACCAGTCTTCCAACATAACTGCATCAGGACCGAATCTACCATGTGTGAAAGAACTTTCTTGTTCCTCATGAGCCCGCAGAAGGGCTTTTCCACAAGTTACTGCTGCATATACAGTTCTAGCAGGGGTAGGATTGAAATAATGGATTCAGGAATATCCATGTCTTCCCCTGTATCCTAGACCTCTGTCTCTTCCTCTAATTTATCTGTTAGATACAGAGAACATAGGCTCCTCATAATCGAAACTGTCATTGGTAAAAGGATATGTTAAATGAATCATGGTAACAGAACCAGAGATCAATTCTTTATCTGAAGAATATTATACCTGATTAAATAGTTCAAGTTGTGCCTTTTGGTGGGGCGGTGCCCGTGCTTTTTAAGTAGATGGCATAAAATCTTCCAGAGTCAAAGACAAATTAGGCTTTGACATGAGCTCGTCTTCCTTTGACTGCTCTTCTTTCTTCAAATTATGCTGCTTCTTTGAGGATTTTCCTTCTAATGATGGGGGGTTTTCAATTAAATTCATTGAATAAGACACAATTGGTTGATTCAATTGTGTATGTAAAATGGAATGAGTTTGGTTGATCATTTTCCTGACCAAACAATAATCATATTTCTTCAGATTTTTACTTTTGAAATCATGCCACTCGCCTTCTTCCTCTAGATCAGTAGCAGTAACACATGCTACCTAGGCTGAAGAACCATTCAATTGTAATAGTGTAGAGTCAACCATCTTTTGAAGGAGGTCTTTCAAGACAAAACACTCTTAAATGGGATTCCCCAAAATCTAATGAAATGGTCAATAGTTTTAGAGTTCTTCATCTCCTTCCTCGTTCGGCCTTTTGGGACTTGGAAATAGAACCAGATTGTTTTCTAGAGCTGTGATGAATTATCTAGGAAAATGTCCATTCCAGAAAGAATAATCATTGTTATTCAAATCATCAATCACTTTCTTCCATTGATCTTTTTGATCATCTTGACAAGGTGTTCGTTGTTTTTGATGCTCAGGAGGTGGATCCCTTTGATATAATTAAGTTTTTGAAATGGAAGTAGGTACTCGTGCTTGTTTAAGTGTAACTGTAGTAGTATCTACTTTCCCTATTCATTGTCCGGGAACTAATTTAATTACACAAGTTTTTTCCTTAGTCATTGTAATATAGTCTTCCATCTGTTGAGCGATTGATGTAAGGTCTGGAAACCCTCATTTGTATTTCACAAGGATCAACGATGTGTGTAATTAATCACACAGATTTTCCACACAAATTGGTAACAACTCTTCTCGAGGGAGTGATAAACTTAAGGAATATATTAATCCCTTCTAGGGAGCAATGAAATATGAAACTCTTTCATTTTCCCTTTTTTAACAATTGTTAAAATCAAAAATTGTTTTCTTTGGCATCGTTGAGCTATATTGAAGAAAAATCATTGATGGATATATTCCCTCCCAGTAATTGACAGAGATTGCAAACTTGTATACTGGAAAAAACTTGGTCCTTGCAATGACTGCACAAAACACCTGAGCATAACTTCTTCTTGTGGTTGAGGTGTTCCCATCATAGGATTACAATGAGAACCAAAATGTATTATATGTTGTTCTAGATATCCAGAAACATTAAAAATTTGGAAGGTGGTATTCGAAAAATTTGATGGGAGAGGAATTTCATCTACCCATTCATGGCATGATCTCCTTTCTGGTTGAACTTGTGCACAAATTCCTTCCATATATTCCAATAGAGCTGTTAATGACTCAATGGTAGTCATTCTTTGTTAGAAACATCTGGTTGAGCATGGGCTTGAGTAGGTGTAATAAATGGAGTTTGGATGGGTGTGGCGACCGGTACTACCACATATGGTAGTATTGCTGGTTGTTGATGCGTATGACCCGTAGGATTAGAACTGTGATGGTGTACTTGTAATGAGTGTTATTCTTGATCCATCCTAGTAGATGCAACGAATTCCCTTGATTGATTACCTCCAGCATGCATAGGAGGAATACTACCTTGAAGTTGTTCTACATATAACATCCTTAATTCCTTTATATCATATTCTTGTTGTGCGAATGTTTCCTCTAATGAGAGTGATTATCCTTCTCTAGAGGTACAGTGGAAAGTAACCTGAATTTTACCATTTTCTTCGGCATGTGCCTTTATAGAGTATGGAGGGGAATTACCCATAGGAATATCTTGCCTCTAGGCTACCCTCTGGCTTCTAGTACGCACACCCCCTTTATTTTTTACAGTGTATACATCCTCTTGAACATGAACTTATTAATCTGATCCCTCTGAATAAGCCTCATGTTCTGGAGGATTAGTGACAATGACATTGATGAAATTTATCGATTCATAATGCATTTCATCCCTTCTGTCGACATTTGTGTGATACTGTCTTCAACCATGTCCTTTATGAGACATTTCCTTTGTTTGGTTGATCCCTCTGGAACTTCATGATGAATCGTAATTTGAAGGGAATTTTCAGATAATTCATCTCTGTGTTCCTCTTTTGGATTCATCCCTAATCGAGAGAAGACTGAATTTCACTGAGGGAGAGATTGAGAATTTGAAAAAGTCCCCAATCCGGTGGACTAGGGTTGTTTCTGTTTTTCCTTCTCAAATCCTCAAACCACGTCTATTGATCCCGAGGGATGGATTAAAAGAGTCCCCAGTCTGGCAAGATGAGGTGTCTCTTGAGATTCTACATCTGAAACATTCTTAAAATTCGTATTGATTTTGTGGAAATTAGTCTGGAAATTTGATGGATTCATTATCCGATATCCACTAAAATCACCTGGCATAGATGACCATTGGATTATTTTGTAAACTTCTATTACTTGATGATGTTCATGCTCTGAATGAGAAGCATGTTAAATATTCTCATTTTCTTTATGCAAGTGTAATTCAACAACTTGTACTTTTTATGCCTGAATTTGGGAATAACTAGTTGAGGCCTCTTATTGGGTAGGCATTTGATTACACACAAAACTATTTTTATGTGGCCATCCATGGGTAATTACATTTCATGACACCACTTTTGGAGGACTTGGTTGACTAGAGAGCCCAGTGAAATGAAATGCTCCATGAAAAACGCATCCCCTGATATAAATACCATAAGTGAAATTGGTAATTAACTAGTGCAACCTTTTCAACTCACCAAGGCATGAACACTGAAGGGATATTCGCTACTTTTCAAAAATTGGATGTCAGTAAACTGAGAGAGATGCCATGTAAATTTGGCATTGAAACCCTTCTATTACCTTTACATGGTTTTGATATTCACCATAAGATAATATTTTTTCTTAAGAGACAAAGATATTCCTACATGTTTTGAAGAATATCGTGAATACAATCTTCTGTCAACATTTCTGGAATATCATAGTGAGAGACAGCCAAAGGCCAAAACATTACTGGTATTTCACCTTCCTCCTGTTGTGTTCTCATATTCAGCACATCCACCTTGTCAATTGATGACGATTCTTCTACATGATTGGACCAATGGTTGTGCTTCTTTGTTTCTTCATCAGGTTCAACAAAATTATTAGAGAATTCATTTGTCAAATTAGAAGATGAATGACACAAGGGTGGTTCAGAGAATGACCTACACCCCGGGCTATCTTCTGATTGAGAAATTATTTCACCTACTAGTGGTAAGGCATCCAACATGACTGGCTTCACAATTGAAAGTCCCTCAAGATAAGTGGACTTTCTCATTTCTAAATTTTCCATTGAATAATTTTCCAAGAAATGCGAATTACTACTATGGAGAGGACTTTTGCTACTAAATTCATCATTATGGGGAGAACCACCCAGGTGGGATATGGAAAAAGATGACTCCTCTTGCACCTTGGTCTTCTAGCCATGCCGAGGGTTATCATGACTCTCATATGAATATGATACTTCGAGACTGATAGAATTTTCATGAAGCAATACTTCATGAGGAAGTGTCTGATGGAGACCTTCAGAATTTTTGTTATTAGTTCCAGAAATTGGAAATGAGAGAGTAGAATCTTGAGTACCAATAGACAATTATCTAAGGGCTTTAATAACTCCTGCATTGAACAAGTATTTATTGCAAATTGGATCTTGATTTTTCAACTGTGTTTGATAGGTCATTTTCTAGGATGCCTTCTTACTCACTTTAGAAACCACATGTTGATGAGTGTGGTTATTATGGGAAGGTGTATGTTCCTGATCAGGAGAAATGGTCAGGTTAGGTTGTTATCTCCATTTAAATTGGGTGTATGTGCCCGACATTATTGTCCGTATGTCATGGGGGAGTATGCCCCATGACCCTCCTGGAGTAGAATAGAGGTGAGTATCTACTCCGGGGTGACATGTTGATGAGTCACTCCACTGATAGGGATATACTTCTGTTTCATTCCTTATGATGTCACTGAAGTTGTTATAATATTTTGATAGGTATCCAGAATATCTGTAGAAATTTACTTCTTCTATTTCAACATTGATAGAATATTCTTGGTGACTTCAGCTATCGGAACTAGAATATACATCCATTCCATGATTGGATTAGGTGTGTGTTCCTACTCCTATCCTCCTTTTCCTATCAGGGAATTCTGATAGTACTCATGTGTGGGGGAAGAAATTTGTGTCTACCTCCAGCATGTCATTGGAGCTTTTTAATTGAAATCTTTGGGTGCTACGAAATGAGAATGGTGGTTAGATTGATGAATTTCATGTGTATATTCTTGTTGATTGTTCTCCACCAAATATGATTTATGAATTTCCTTCAATACTAGCAGACGAGACTGCTAAAAAAATTGATGAGTGATTACAGGTGTATGTGCCTGTTTACAGGTGGTCACCACATTGGATTTGCGAGCTTCTTTGATTGCAGTCAAACGAGCCTGTTGACTGAATGGTAATTCATAAAAAGGTATATGTGCCTACTTATAGTAATCTGCTATAATTTCCTGGCTATATTGATGTGTTGCTTCCAGAAAATTCTGTTGGGTAGTGAAATCAAGATGGACGGGTTTATATGCTCACTTGTTGTTTTCCATCAAGTTAGATTAATAGATTCTCAGGAGGGGGCAGAAATAAGAACATTCTCCCTGCTATCTGAATTTTTCCTCTGATGGTTCATCTTGTGTACTCGGGTCTAAGGTACCTTAGCCAAAACCCTAAGAGGCAATACCCTCATCATGTTGAGGGTGCACTACAGCATGAGTCTACCAGTGATTACTGGTGGGAGTCCTCAAGAAGGGCTCATGTCTTCTTGAATTGAGGCCTTGAGTGACCTCTTCATTCACCTACTTGAAATATGGGAGGTACATGTTGTTTCATTCCAGGGATAACGACCTGAAACGGTTGGAGACAGTTATTGGCACCACCTACTTCTTGACCAATAGTCATCGCTGTCCGGACAACCATGGTGTGTTATTAACTTGAAGGTCTTGTCGAGAAGCCTCCAGAGTCGGGATGGTACAGTGTTGACGGTATTACCACACCAATGCATTCGAGACCCAGCGTTTAAGATGCTGAATAGGTGATGTCGTCCTCGGAGAATATGAGGATCCAACATGAATAGTGGATGAGGCATTCATATGTTTGAATTTTAAAGAAGACATTCTGTGTTGCAGATAGATCTTGGAAAATATTTCATGTTTGATATAGAAGACATTATCAAGATAGGTTTGGCCAGACTACATATTTTGGATGAGCACATATGTCATTGATTGCTTTGTTGGCCTTCGTATTGAGTTTAATAGGGGCCTAACAAATAAGTAAAACATCATTTAACTAGGTTAGTAATTCATGTAGGGTTCTCCATTTTTTGTTTCTTCTAGAAATGGGAATGACCTTGTTTGTTTAATCTGCAAGATTTCCAATCGGTTTCTAACGGGATTATTCATAAAACCGTAATCACCCAATGACTCTACGTCCAGTTGGACCTAAATTCCAATGGTAGGTTCTCATTAGTTGTGGGCCGATGAGGGTTTAGAATTTTCCTTGGACGAGAGGATGAGAGGTCAGACTCATCACACCGTTTTGGGGGAATTATTTCCTACTCCGGGACCCTCTTATAGATTTAATTTATGATCATGAATCCTGATTAATTCAACAAGAATGAAAATGATTTTTAGACTTGGTAATCAATGATTGATATTTATGGGATTTTTAGAATCTTTTATATGTATTTGATGTTCTTCATTGATTGAGAATCATCTATATGTATTGGAGATTCTTAGTCAATGGAATCATTCAATATATTATATAGAAATATATTGGTCACTCTGATGACCATACTTGTTTTAAATCCACTCAGTGGGGCACATGAATTTAATTTTCATTATGAAATACATGATTATTTCAGAGTTAGGATTGTACCCGCAGATGGGCTTCCAACGTATCCTTGTTAAAAAAGAATCAGAACCCACATAGTTCAATAAGAAGGGTATTGTTTAAAGTCATATGGGATGCAAAATAATTTATTAATGATGGGATTGAACCTTATAAAGGATTCCTACATACTCCACTTTTATGGAATATATCAAAGTCCATGAAGTTTGGGTGAAGATGTATGAGGTTTATGCCTGATTAATGCCTCAAAGAGAGATTTCGTGATTACTTTTACACTATATGATCACGTGAGTCATGCATAATGTGAGAAACAAGAGGTATCATCAAACCTGACAATTGTTCCATGATAGAAGCAGTCATATGAATTGATGTGGGTCTTACGTATGTATGACTTCCCATGCAAATGATGACTCGGTCTTACTATAGGAATGAATCCCAATAGCAGGGTCCATATAGGTATTTCTACATTATGGAGATTTGGAATATTAACATGGGACTTACTCCTGAATGGAAACCCAAATTAAGAGGGAATTATGATTGGATTTTATTCCTAAGAAGTAAGCCCAAATCAATAGAAAATACGATTGGGGCTTACTCCTGAGGAGGATTCCCAATTAAAGGGAACTTATAACATGGGGCTTATTCTTGAGAAGGAGGCACATTGATAATGGAAATAATGACTGGGGCTTACTCTGGAAAAGGAGGCCCAGGTTAAAGGAAATTATGACTGGGGCTTACTCATAAAAAGGAGGCTGAGGTCAAAGGATATTCTCATCTCAAAGGATGTGGTTATATATGAAAGCCCTAACTGTGGTGACATAGATCTTGTAGGTCATGAGGGTTTTGGAGAGGTTCTCACAAAATTCCTCTCAAATAAGGAATCCAACAAAAGAACCATGCCATAAATGGATTTAAAGAGGGTTTTTAAGGGTATGTCTTGAATAGGAGAGGTGGATTTGAGGAATGGAGGTGACTAGGAAGGAGGAATTCAAGTACAGTTCTGGTGCACAAGTCCTTGTTGCGCAGGTAGACTTGCGTTACATGAGTCACCTTGGGCAACAAATAATAAATAGGGTAATAATTGGGTGACTTTGAACTCAAGCACATAGTATCATCCCTTGAGGCTTCCGGAAGTGTGGCATGCAAGTTCCCTTGAGTGGGCAAGGCGGCGCGCAAGTGTCTTCATTTATCTTTAGGGATTGACACTTCCGCATGCATGTATTGATGTGTTCTAACACTTAGTCCTTATTCTTCCCCATTAGAGATTCCCTTCTATGTAATTAATTTACTTAGAAGTGTTTAGAAGGCATCAAACAAAGACTTGGGAGACCAGATTTTTGAAAATTCGCCCTCAAAATGGGTGGCCCACATGGACAATTAATAGGCCACTCGACACCTTGGGTGAGAAAATGAGTAGGGCATGCAAGTGACTTGCGCGACCCATAGGTGTCATGAAAGTGACATGCACAGAACGTTGGAGACATGTGTGTCTCCTTCGAAATGGGTTACATGGTCCGGCCTTTTTCAATTATTGATGTTTTTGAAAGGATGTCTGTCTTTGTGCTTATGGTATTACACTTTTCCATTCATTGGAATTTTTGATGGAAAAGATCGTCAAAAGTGTATCATTGAAAATATATATGATATTTTCTTTTATATAATTGAAATTAATTCGATTTAACTGAACCATAAGTGTTCTATGAAATGAATAATTGGTATGATACAATTTCTGATATTTTAACACATTTAGTTCTATATCGATAGTTGGTTTCTTTCAGTAGATCCATTGTGGGTGAGGCCTTTTAGTTGAAGTTAAATATTTTTTTAATAACAACATCTATTTTGTTTTCACATCCATACGAAAATAATATTTAACATTACCATGATTAATTTATGTTTATCTAATATTTTCATTGAGTATGATACATAAAATAACTTTGAATTTTTAATGAAATGGACAATCCATGGGTACTATCATATATGTATTTCATGTGAGTTGTAATTCACCATCTATTCTATGTATTTGACATGGCCCTCTATGGAGTAGTACTGTTAGGATTTCTGTTGAGTGGTTTTAACATTGGTCTATTTTGTAGTTCATGGAGTCATATTTATTACACATTGTTGACTTCAATCGGTGTGATATGTAGAGCATTAAATTTTTTCTTAGTCCCATGTATTTAAATTTTTTATTTGATTGATGGAAACTAGTGAGAGTGGTTGGATATTGTTTTAAGAAAAATATTTAGGAATTGGTCTTGGTTATATAATCATTTGGTGACTAATGAATGGATGTTTCATACTAGTTTTTTGAAATATATATGATGATTCCATTGGTTTTTGAGGACGGACATATGCTTCATAGTTACCATGATTGAGTTTGAAAGGTATGGATTTTTTGATGCCTTACCCTTTTAAATAATGAATTTATTTTTTAGATTGTTAGATCATTTTTAAACATCAATGACTATAATTATATAAATATTTTTAGAGTAGACGAATAAATAATGGCACATGAATGGTGCTTACTTTTGAAGAGTTGTTTTGTGGTATCTTCTACCATATTAGGATGGATTCTCCATGTACCATGGTAATCTTATCATTAATAACATATGGATCAAGGGAAGATAAATCATATCGAGACCTTGTGGAACAAGATTCCACAAAATATGTTACTCAATGTATAGAGAATGTTTTAATTCGTTTAACGCGGTAAAATTTTAATCATTAATATGTGTGTGTATATATGAAATAAAATGACTGATTTTTTCCTAATTAATTTTGAAAGAATTATTTTATGAGGGTTTTGATGAAATGTATTGTGCATTAATGTAAAAGTGGATATATAAAAAATTAAATCAGGTATTGTGAGGTGGCTTAAATATTGATGGACATTTAATTGTGTTATATAGATTTATGTTGGTTTGAGTTGGTTAAGGAAAGAATAAACTATCTTATTTTAGAAGGACTCTATATAATGATACAAACATATTCACTAATTTATCACGTATTTTTATTTAGAGTACATTAGTTTTATATCATGACATTGTGTTTAGTACAATAAGAAGGAATCATCTATATTCTAATATAAGTATAAATATTTTTATTTTTTGTCATTGTAACCTAATATGTAAGGAAATGAGGTGTAGTATAAGGTTTTACCTATTTCAGTTAGTTATTAATTTCCCATTTTATAGTGATTGGTAAGGTTTTATATTGTAATTATTTGTTTCCAATGGAAAATGTACACATGAAGTGAGAACTAATGATGTAATGATATTTTTCATTACATAATGGTATGAATTGTTTTGGAAAAACAAGTCATTCGGTTCAGTAAAGGATAAATTGTTTTCCATTTTGGTTGGAGAATAGTTGTGAGGAAACAAAATAAATACCCATATGGTGGGGAGTACTAAATCAATAATATTTTAATTTATCTATTGTTAATGTTCAGTTGTAAATGATATCAAACTTTTATGTATATAGACATGATAACATATATGTGTATATTATTACAATTATATCTTGGTTTTTGTTTTTACACCAAGGAATCTAATACATATAAACATTTATATCAGAGAGGTAGTAACAATATATGTTTTTCGAAATTTGAAATTGATCATAAAATATATATTTATCATTGGAAGATTGGGATTGGTATACTTTTATTTTTAAAATAGAATATGATCTTAGATATTTTTTTATACTGCTCAGTTGATACTAATGTAGGCTGTTTATTGATGAAATTATGTTTTGTGGAATTAAGAGTCTATCAAATTTTAGAAAAAATTTAATAATTAGTATTAAATTAAGTAAAATATAAATTGATTGTGTGTGGATCTCATCAGTGATATCATTTTATTGGAGAAATGGGTTGGAATTAAATCTACATATTTTTTTCTTTAAGGGGGAGGGGGGTTCCAAATTGAGCAATAAATTCATGTTAGGTGTCAGGATCAATCTTGTACTCAAATTTATTTTTCATCCATTACATTACCATTTTTCATTTCCTCATATTGTACCATATAATCATGTATATTTCCCTAGGGGGATTTCAGTCAAAACAACTATAGATGTAGAGGTATATGGATAGAGATAATGTGGAAGAGAGGAATATAACTACCTCTATAGAGCATTGGTGGAATTGGATCATCGAACATTATCTAAGAAGCATATATATGGGAGAATCATCATTGGATTCCGCCTAATGGTTTTTTATTTTCTTCCAAAACATCCAATTAAATTTACTAATGTCTAGTTTTCAGGAAATAATATTACTGATAAGTACACATATTTGTTTCTTATTCTAAAACAAGAGATTTTTGTTTCTGATTATGGTGGTTTTCATTTTGGAAATCCAAATTACACATCAAGTGGTTCTATGAAAACATTTCATGATCTCTTCAGAATAAGGAAGTCGACATTTTAAAACATAAAACCATGAAATGGTAGTAAATTTCATGTTGTGGTTCTTGAACATATAGATGATTACATGGAATGAAGTCCTTTTTAGGTGTAGATGACTGGGTTGAGTACATGACAAGACCATATTAGGTTAAACACCATGTGGAATTACACAATCATACGAAACAATTGGGCAAGCCTTGTATAGTACACAGGAATGTACTCGATGGAGGATAAATTATGTTTTAATGATGTACTGATATATACAATGGATTTACACTCCATGTATCCCTATATTAAACCACACATGTGGAATTTTGAGTATACACTTTGTACATGGGTATAAAAATCATGCACTTATCATATGGTACACATTGATATTTTCACTAGTCTATTCACCCAATAGAAGAAATATGATATAACAAGTGTTCATTATGAGTATGTTTCCATATAGATCATGATTTTGAACCAATCTAGTTATTTGATTAATTCTAAAAGACATTTTGATGTAATTAAGTTATATGAGTGTTGATATTCTTCGGATATTGAAATATTTCTATCACTTTATAGATAGAAAAGGGATAAACCCCACCCCAGGGTCATGAGAATGATCAATGTACATGGAACATGTCATCCTAGGTACCTGGCTAGAATATCCTGGGCTAGTACAATGATATCAAGATTGAGACATATCATTTAGGGATGTATAGGTTGGTTGTTCATAATTATCTATTGTGAAAGAAATATTGTAAATGTTCTATAATCCATTTATTTATACTGATGGTTTAGTGACCCTTCCCATGCAGTTAATTGATCATTTATTTGTATATCCAAGGGACTAATTCAATATTATCAAATCCATTATATGACGCATCATATAATTTTCTGACCTAGACGATCCAATGTAGGATGCCTCAATGTGCACATATTTTTTAGGACATCAACAGTGATATATTCAATCTTGTTTAGAAGATAAGTATCCATTTTAGAAATCATCTCAAAAGCATTGAATTAGGTAATCAAATGGGTTAAACAATGTTGAATGAATTTGGAATACTGTGTTTCTGGTTTGGGAATAGATAACATCGGGTTTCACCATATGATACATACCATTTAAGTTCGAGTGAGGGGTTTTGGAATTAGTGTTGATTTTATGAGATCATATATCCTCACTCATTTATTTATGAATTAAAAAGTTTAATGTTGATGAATATGTGATTTATATGGTTATATCCTAGGTCAATGATCTTCCAAATAAGTGATATATTATATAGATTCCCAATAGAATATATTAGGGTTCATCTTATGAGATTTACATATTTTTATGTATCATATCCTTTAAAATTGTTATTAAACATGCTGGGTGATAGTAGTTTTACAATGTATTAGTTATTTGGATATAACTATTTTGAAAATTTATTATTTTATCCCTTGAGTGATACTGGGATTATTTTACAAGAATTATTGGATAAAATCATACGGTAAATGAAATTATATTGATCCTTGAGTGAACAAGGTGTTTTGATGTGTATTTCCTTGAAATGGATTATAAGGTGAATGAAAATTATATAATTCCATGAGTGATAAATGTTTCCCCTATGTTAAATTCAATTAGTGGGAGCATAAAGAGATGGAATCCATTTTAGAGGTTGAATTCTAGGAACATTTTCTCAATGCACTCGATTCTTAGATATTTCATGGGGGTAAGAGATAATACCCTGTATTTATTGACTATTGTAATCCCATGGACTCAGTTGTACACTCAATTTCTATATATCCATGAAATTAATTGAAATGAAGCCATTGAATGATTTATTGCATGGATCCTTAAAAAATATTGGCATAAAAATAAAAATGACCAGGGTTTCCTCATTGGACATATCTATTTAGCATATTGTTCTTTGTTGGAAACCCATGTTCCCAATATAGAATTCCAATGATAGGATCATATGAACATTCGAATTTAATGAATTATACATGGATAAAGACCATTTAAATTTGGTTGGTTTACTTATGATACACTTTAATTCCCCTTAAATAATGTCTTCAAATGGCTCACAGGACACCATCCCACATTTAGCTTTCCAATATACTATTCTATCGAAAAATAAAAGGGATATATGGATCCCTTTAATAATTTTAATTTAAAATATAATCCTTGATTATACACATTGTTTTCAAGATGAATAATCTAAATCATCAAATAAAAAGAGTTATTATCAAAAATATTGAAAAAATCATGGTTTATCATGTTACTAAAGCCATGCATCGATTTTGGATGTATTCTGTTTAATTTTTTCTTGTTTAGTATCAGTTAGGCCAATAATATTTCATGAACATTCACTAGTGGTTATAGATTATAGGATCACCTTTGAGGCTATCCAAATGAGATTTATTTTTCACCCCCATAAGTGTTCATCGATGATTGTGCATACCATACATTATCTTTCACATTTAGTATAGATTTATAATAGATTAGAAAATGAAAATAGTTCCATCATCAAGTGAGGCCACTCATTTTCATCATTATGAATGGAATGGACATTCTCAAAAAATTATTTGGAAATTGTGTGTGGGATTGGTTTTATTCTTATCTATATAGCCTTATAAATTAATATGAATTTAATTTCTATTGAATATTTGATCGGGCTATATATGATCACAACCATAAACATTACTTAATCGAGAGATAAGTCAATAATTTGACATAAATTTTCATCAAGGATACTTTCAGGTATATATAATTAGAGAATTGTGTCATAACTTATAAAATAAATATTCTTATATTACAAGTGAACACTTCTTATAACTATCCCCTTTTTAAAAAAATGATACTTTTTAAAATTAAATATGACATCATTTCATGTTTTAACAACATAATTTTTTTATCCCATCCATGGATCTATTCATACTTATTTTAAAAGAAAAAATTTAAAAACATTGGATGAGCATAAAAATTTCCTCAAGGGATTCAAAAATAAATAAAACCATTAGTCTTGCCAAAACATTTAATCCATGAAAACATTGTACTAAAGTAATAATTTTCACCATGAAGATGTAATAAAAAACCTTCACTGAATATAATCTTATTGATTACCCTTTTTGAAACGAAATTTTTTTCATAAATCTCATATGAAGAAACATATAACATATAAAGGTATCTTGGGAAATGAGAATTCTTTAATGGAAGAACTCTATGTTTGACTTCCACTAATATCCCTAAATAGAAAAACCATCTGGCAGACTTCCATACCCAATTCATTAGATGATATAATGTGACCAACAACCATTGGTTTATCCTGAAACCATTATCCAGTTGGATTATCATGTAACCACCTATCATTGGTTTGTCATGTAACAACCGGTAAAATGTCCATGTACCAATATAACATCATAACAAATTAAATATTTCAAATATCAATATTTCATTAATAACATTTAATTTGAAATCACCAGAAATAATTTCAAGATATTGAAATACTAAATCCATTTTCAATATCAAAATAAATAAAAAGTGTATTAGTTAATTATTTTCTATTTAAAAACATTTCATCCTCTGAAAGAAGCCAAATATCAAATAATACTCATAGAAGCAAAATGGTTGTTGTCGCAGAATATGATAACAATGTTCCTTTTGTAGTATAGTAAAACAATTCATAGAAAAAATATTTCTTTTGAATGAAATAAATCATCAAAGGGTTTTATATACACCTTATTAGATTATAAAGGTGCATACAATCAATATATTTCTCAATGAATGATGATTTAGATGAAGTCCCTAACAAAGATCATTCTGTAAATTAAATAGATTGACTAAGGGTATTAAATATAAGTACTCATAAATCAAGAATAAATACAAGATATGATATCAAATGTTATTTCCAACATAATAAATGCTTGTAATAATCCAGAAGATTAATATTAACCAAAATAATGAAAATTGGGTTACAAAATCCCCTTACAAAAATTGGGCGACCCAACAATGTCAATTTTAAATCCAAAAAATGATTTAATGGGAGAGAGATGGGTCTCCCAAAACATGGACATAAAAGGTAGAAAAATAATTATATAGAAGAAAATATCCCAACATATGTAAATGGAAATTAAAATATGTAATATAAAATAAGTCTTTGACTAAAAGTGGTGGGTGAAAGGATCCCTTACATTTGGTTTGATTCGTCACATATGGTTCTTTTTGTTCTTGAATAATAAAATTTAGTTAATTAATAATTGATTAAGAATTTTTTTCAAGTTATTATTCCTTTTATATCACTTATTACCACTTTATAAAAATTTCACAATTATTTACATTAATATCGATCATTTTGTCGATATTTGTTACTTCACTCAAAAACAAACATGTTATAATTAAAAATTGCCTATTTGTTCAAAAGTCAAATATAACCAAAATAATATTCATAATTTAAAAATATTTTATCTATTATATATATTTTTAGATCCTGTATATATTTATTTCGAATAGTCAATAACATTTGTACATAAGAAATGAAATTCATTTTCCATGGAGACGGTAAGCCGTACATACGCATGAAAGCTTCTTTCATTTATTTTTCTTATTTAGATGAATTAAACCTAAATGATACATAGGTATATTATAATTATAGTTTAATATCATATTTTATATACATTAAATAATATCAGTAATTCTATAGTTTATTTGTTCCATGTGTGGCATGAATTAGTCACATCACTTTGAGGGGGTGATAATACACACTACCTCAGATGAAATTATCGTATTTACACCTCATGAAAAGCATTAAGGTATGTATATAAATAAAAAGAATCAGTATAAGATGTAAAATATAAATAAAATATATATCATATATAAATAAAGTGCCATGATAATTTCAAAAATGAGAGTTGGTAGGGGAAAATCAAACAATCATCATTTTCTAAGGTAGTAGTTCGTCGTACACATAAACTATAATTTCATATATATAAGATGGAGGTGTGTGTAAGTGTAGTTATGATACTTTTTTTAACAACATAATAGTATATTTATGATACTAGTTATGTTATAAAAGAATGTAATAATGTGATTTTAGTGGTTGGAAAAAGAAAATAAATTAAAGAAGCTTGATAAAAGATATTACCTCAAATTAGGTAACCCCTTTTGATTTAAGAAAAAAATGATTTCTTGAATTGAATTCATTCAAATTTAATGCATCTATATGGGAATATATTTTTGTTGGTATATTATTTGTGTATATTTGTGACAAGAAAAGGGGATTGATAGTTGTATGTAAGGGTTAGATGTGATGCCCTTTTATAAGAGGGAGGAGGGGCTCTTTAGGACGTTATTGAAATTTTATTTTATTATAAAATAACATTCAGTTTAAAATGGACCCAATGTAATTTATTTAACATATAATATTCTTATAGGTCGAAAACAGCTCAACCAATAGGTTTTAGACATGTCTATGACACAATGTAACCTTGTCATTTAACGTAAACCCTTACTCAACTAATTTTAATCTTTCCATATCTTCTTGTATGTTCATAATATATGGTTAATATATTTAATAAAAAAATCTAATAGGACATAAAGTGGTTAATTAATTACTTTTCAACAATATATACTTCATTTTGTCTAATCTTATATTATTAGGACTTCTATAACACTTAATTAATTGTATTTGATTTAAAAACTCATTTATATCAATTTTTATACAATTTTTTTCAAGACATTTTTTAAAATAAAAAAAATGATTATTTTCAAAACTATCCATCAATTCAAATATTAAGTCATAATAATCCCTAAAATTAATGTATGAAAAAAAAATTCAAAATAATTTTATTTTCAAATTTTTAATCTCATTTGTTTAAATAATTCATTTATATGGTAATAAGTTCATCATCATTGTGTCCAAAAAAAATTTAAATATTTGATCAATAAAAATTATAAATAAAATTATATTATGTAGGAAATAATTTTATCTTTATAATTACTTCTATATACTAATATATCAATAATATAACCCCATAAAAATGTGTTACTAAAAGATACATGTTAATGATCTATTTTTCATTACATTAAATTAATTATTATAAAATGAAATTATCACATAAAAGTGACTCCATGGGGTCCCAAAAAATACCCATGAATTCCCATGGTCGTATATATATCATCCAGTAGTATTATGACACATTTTAAGGTAGTTAAATATCATTATAAAATTAATTTTTTTTGTTATTAAAAATATTTTCCTTTTATCCATGGTAATGAAAATAATTTCTGAAGTTACTATTCAAAATGACCATAAAATGAAATATTCATATTTTAAAAATGTATGTATTGATTCCAAATAATTAATATATTATTCCAAATAAAAAACATATAATTTGTAGTAAATAATTTATTATTAATTTCTGTTGTCGAAACCAAAAAGAGGGTTTTTATTAAGTAATAACTATCAAAATCATGACAGGTGTTTTATTATAATTTAAAAGTGAAATTAAATTGAATAAATATAACTGAATTAAATTATATAAATATAATTAAATTATACATTAAAACAAATGAAAATTAAAAAATAACTATACAAATAAATTATATGAAAAGTCAGTTTTGGAATTAAAATTTTTTTTTTTTTATAATTTATTAAAAAATGAAAATTGTAAAAAAATAACCAAATTTCATCCAACGTATATTTTTAATGTCTATATTTTAATAACAAATTTCATTTTTTCAAATAGTACATATAAAAATGACATAAAATATATTGTAAAATATTTATCTCTCAAAATGAGCTAAAATTTCATTTATATAAAAAAAAATTTATTAACCATATAATTGAATTAGTTTTTATATCATATCTATAAAACATATAATATGGATTTATAACATTACATTGAATATATATCCTATATTAAAAGACATAAAAATTGCTATGAAAACACAATTATTATTTTTTAAATAGGTTCTCACAATTAAAAAAAATGTATAATAAATTGGATTTTTATTTCCATTTTTAATAAATTTGGTAACCAATGAATAATTATTTATACATCTGTAACCATATTTTAAAATTCTATTGATATTATTGATTACCTACATTCTGGATTCAAGGTATTAACTACCATTTAAAATAATAATATTAATGATTTATTATTATTTTGGTATATTAGAATGTTGTGTGCATCATTTGATTTTGGAGAAACTCCTCTCTGTGTGTAAGTACGCGGTTTAAAAAAGAATCCCATTTCCTGTAAAATGAATATTTTATTTTTAAGAATTAATAGAAAAAAAATTGTTATTCTATAAATACCTAGTTTGTTACATCCTTCCCCCATTTTGGAAATTTCATCATCACAATTTTAAAATTTGGATTGGGAACTTCATTGAATGTCCCACATTGGAAAAAAAGTCATTTGTTGGATTGAAATAATATATGTATATGATCAAATACAAGAGGTGTGGGGTGAATATTAACTTTAAAAAAATTCATTTTTTTCCTTAAGGAAAACTATGTTTAACAATGTTAAAAAAGGTATATTCCCAAAACATTTTTTTGTTCTTAACTTTGAAACAATGTTTCATAGGGTCTAGAAATATGAATTCGAAAAAGAAAAATTTCAAAAAAAAATCATAGAGAATTATTCTACATTAATGCATGTAGAATATTAATTAGAAGAGTAACTATAATGCCCCGAACCTAGAATCCCAGAGTCGGTGCATTATTACATAACATTGGTATGATTGCAAATGATCAAATCTCGAAAGACCGATTAGATTAGTAGCCTTGGAAGTACAATATTCATTCATAAGGTTTACATTACATCATAAAATGGAAAAATACGACAACATTGTTTCTATAGGAAACACGGTGACCCATAGACTGACCCTGTAGGTCATTCATTATATACTTCTTCGCATCTTGTGAAAAATAAAATGTAGAAAGGGTTGAGCTTAGATGCTCAGTAAGGATAACAATATAGTGGAATCATTATTAATTAAGAATAAAAATTTAAGGAAATTTATTATACTACAACAATATCCATTTAAACTAGAACATCATCATAATATGTCAATGATTAAAATCAAATAATTCCATTTACTTATTCAAATAGATTTTCTACTAGTCTAATAATCACAAGAAATATCAATAGCCTCTTTTATAATGATGGAATGCATAATTTCATACATTCTTATCCACATAGTCAACGCCCTCTTCCATGACTACAAATAATATTTTGTCGGGTCCTTGTTCAAAGAAACTAGTTTTTTCTCATGAGACCAACTGATGCATCACAAAGCTATAGTGGGCTCCAACCGCCACTTACTATGTCCAATGCAATCCTCATATGAAAAGGTTTGAACATAACATAAACATTTTTTTTAAAACTAGCTTACGAAATGTCAATACATTATCTATAAACCATGAATGGTGTAAAAAACATCCATAGTCAAACATATCAGAAAACCTTCAATACAATATGTATGTTTTGTATCATAATAAAAAACCTTCAAATAAGCTTTAAAATCCTTTCAAGGATGTTGACATTGATGAAATCAAAACCATTTTAGAGAAATATCTAGTTCTATTTTGAAATATTTTAAAATTCATATAATTAAAAAATAAAACATTTACATTGGAAATATTCTTATAATATTTTAAGGGAATATTTAATGATGTTATAACGGCAGAAAATAGCTGCACCCTCCGTATAAGTTAAAAAGTCATTCTTACATTAGTTTTGTCAAAATTGTTATAAAGTTCCTTTTTTGGAATACTATAGAAAGATTCCTTTCAAAAACAAATTATAAAAATTCATACAAGAGTACAAATGTCTTTATTCCATATTCGAGTAAATATTGAAAATGTTATGAAATAAATTTTTTATAAACATGGATGTGTGTCTGGTTTTATGAGGGGTGGGGGAAATGGAATCCTCCCAGCAGTGGGTTGAAACTGAATGTGGACGGGTCATGTGTGTCTGGTTTTATGAGGGGTGGGGGAGTGGTTCGTGATCCCCAAGGGGAAGTGATTCTGGCCTTCAGTGATGGCTTTGGAGCGGGAGACTCCCTCAGGGTGGAAGCTTTCGCGATGCTGAAAGGTATTGAGCATTGTCACTCGCACAACATTAAGTTAGAATCGATCGAGACCGATTCGGCTATCCTCCATGGTTCGCTGCAGGGGAAGTTCCAAATCCCTTGGACCATTGTCTACATTATTCGTAAGTGCAAACTTCTATTGGATCCACAGGTGATTATTAGTCACACATGGCGCGAGGGGAACATGGTGGCTGACTTCCTCTCCTCAGGAATTACTAATGGTGATCGTAATTTTTTGTTTTCTAGGCTGGGGTCTCTTCCACATGCATGTGGTAACTTTGTTAGGGCAGATGCATTGGGTCTCCAATACTTTAGACCTCCTTAGGTTTGTTCTGTGTAGGGATTTTCCCACCTTGAAATAATAAAAAGTTAATGTTGGATGGATGATAATGAATTCCCAGAAGATACTTACAAAAAACAACCTTAGATAATAAAGAGATTGTGAAATTAACCATAACCTTGTACTTTTCCTCTGTAGAGGGTAGGTTAAAATCATGTGTAATGGTGAAATAATTGTTATTATATTATACAAGAATCATATACATTAATATGATGTCATATATTATCTTTTATCATTACAATGTTAATAATATCGTAGTATTATCAACGTTTTAGGTGTTAACTGATTCGTTTTCCAATATATGCTTTGTTACGAAAGTAATGTTTATTTATGATAGGTTTTATCCTATTAATATATATAATGATATAATTTCTTAATACATAATTTTTAATCATATAATTAAAATTAGTCTTGAATGGAAATGATGAGGAATGAATCTCATAGTGTTCGTGGAGACGATAATCGGTACGTACGCACAAGCGACGATATCATTATATTGATATTAAAATAATATATAATTTTAAATGTATATCATATATAAAGAATCATTATCATGTTATATTTATTATTTACATCAATTACACATCATTATTATACCAATCCAAATAATAATGAATTGAATAACAATTACACCATGACATGGAGACAGTAAGACATACGTACACATGTATGTTGACATGCCTTCCAAAGGATGGATAAAATAATTAATATGGTTGTGGAATATTTATAATAACATCATAGTATATATAAGTTAATGGATTTATTATTTTAGAATGGTAAAAATAAAGAAAAGTGAAGTGGAAGAAGAAAAGAACTTTAAAGAGGTGATGAAATATTTACCTCTTCTTCGGGTTCTTCCATTTGATTTGATCAAAAGGGATACTTAGTTTGACTTTATGAAAATATTGAGGCCTCAAAGATGAATTTAGGAAAATTGAAAGGGTATTTGGGTAGGGTTTTTTCTGAGCTAGATGGCTTTGATGGTGTCAATTATATAAAAGGAAGAGTGCCCTTTTATAAGAGTGGTGAGGGGCACCTTAAGAAAAGCTAGATATTTTATTTTATAATAAAATAATTTTTGGTTTCTAATTGCTACAAAAAGAATTATTTAAATGATTAGGTTGGTTTTTTTCTAAAAACACTTAACCAATATGTTTTGGATAGTTTTGGGTCATTATAATAAGTTTATCATTTTTATTTAACTCTTAGTTAAATAGTTCATCATTTACCAGGTCTCGTTGTATTTTTATATTTTATGATTAATAAACATACTAAAAACTTCTATGATAATCCCAAGAGGTTAATTAATGATAGAAATATAATTATATATGTATTTTAGCCGAAAATTATATTTTTAGAAATATAATAACAATTAATAATATAATATTTGTTTTAAAAACAATTTTATGTCAATTTTGACACTATTTGTTATTTTGTTGTTTCTAAATTCATAACAGCATTATTACTTAGAAAATAATTAATCTAACGAACTATAATATTTCATATTAACATAGAAAATTATTTTAACTCATAAAAAGTCTCAAATTACATTTATTTGGGTATTTATAATATCAATTATTTTCACCATTCATTAATATGGTAATTTCTGCATTATCATTGTGTAATAAATAAATTTATTTATTTAATATCTATAAAATATAAATAAAATAAAATTAATTAGGAATTCATTTTATCTTTCCAATGGATATTTATAGTCTAATTTATCTTATGTGTATCCCATTATTAAAAATCATTTAGTTATTAAACATTGAATTTAACAATTCTAACTCTTCTTTGAATTAAGTAATAATAAATGTCCTAATATAATCCATGTGGACCTAAAGGATCATATTTTAATCATAAGGTTTTTTAGTATAATTACACGTATCCAATAGAATTAGTTCATGTTTTAGGGTAATAATAATGTTATTTCTAACCATAATTACCATATTTACTTATAACTGTGTTAAATAAAAGTAAAAAAGTTACTATTCACCTAATCATATTTTTATCTAATTGAACAAAATATTACTTAATTATATCAACATTGCCTCTATGATTTTTGAAATTCAACTCACATATGAGGTAAAATTATGTTTTATGTATATTTGTAAATTCTTAAATGAGGAGGGTAGAAGACGGAAAAAAGTTCAATAAAATTTTTATATATCTAAAATTAATATAAACTGACTGAAATGAATTATAGTGAACATATATAGGTATTATGTATCTATTTTTACCTAAAATAAATTTAAAAAAAAATTAAATAAAACATTGGTTTTAAACTATAACTTAGAGTTTTTTTACTATTCATCAAAAATTGATTGTTTTTAGAAAAACACCAAAATTCACTCTATAATAATTTCAATAGTCCGAATCAATAAATGGTTTCCATTTTGAATGAAAATTTTATATAATTTCAAAAATTTGGTATTACTATTCATAATGGCTAGTTTGATTTGGTTGTGGTGTGTTAGAACCCGAAGTTGAGTACAACACACACTATTTTATTATTCAAATGGATACGTATCATGGATTCTTGGGGTGTTATAGTAATTAAAAGTAACTGAATGTATATTTAATTTATATTTTTTTAACAAAATACATCCAATATAAAACATGAAATGAGAACAAGGAAAATGTAGGAACTCTTTCATACCAAATATTATGGTATCCAACAACCTTGGATAAAAGTCATTTGATTTATATTTTCAATAAAGTCTGTCTTATCTACCCTATGGTAAGACATTGATAAAAATATCTAATTCTATATTTCTATCCCACAAATCCCCATGAAATTTAAGGTATTCAGTACCTCTGTCTTCATATCCCCATAATCCCTCGATTCTACTCACCAACAATCAGAGTCGCGGGATAAAAGCTGCACAAGATGTTCATGGTTTAACCTAATGTTCATTAAAAACAGAAAGCATGAGAGTCTCTCTATAGAAATAACATAAAAACATGATATCATGTAATATCTATATCAATTATGATATCATTCAAATGAACTCTTATTTATAGGAACAAATTCAACAGGCAGCTCCCTCCTCCAACAATCACATTTATCCTTGAATCATGTGGGCGTACATGTGTTAGCCAACAATGAGTTAGTTAAAAAGAAATTGTACAATATCATTTCATAAAAAAACATATGTATTGAAAATTAAATATCTTATTGAAATATAAATATCTATAATATATAGAAAAATAAAATTTGGTTTTTAAAAATATAAACCATCTAATTATAGAAACATGTATATTAAGATTCTGTTTTACAATGAATTTGGAAGATTAATTCTATAATTTTTGGTGTCTAAATTTTCAAGAATTCGGAGTATAAATTATACCGAATTCATAGTCTAAATCAGATTGACTTCTGAGTCTGTATTCTGGGAAATTTGGTTTCTAAATTCTGAGGAATTCAGATTTCAAATTCTCAAGAATTCAAGGTCTGAAATTTGAGGAACTCATAGTGTGAATTTCAGGGAATTTAGAGTCTGGATTTTAGAGAATTTAGAGCCTGAATTTAAAAAGAATCAAACATTGAATTTCGGAGAATTCAAAGAAAAAATTTCAAAGATTTCAAATACTGAATTTATGAGAATTAAGAGAATTAATTTTAGAGAACTCAGCATGTGAATTTCAGAGAATTATAATATTGAATTTTAGAGAATTAATAGTCTGAAAATTAAGACTCGATGTTCAGGAAACTAAATAATTTATAGGTTTTATATAATGATCCAAATATTTGGCATAATAATAAATTGAACATGGTTTTTGAAAGCATAATGAAAACCAGGGTATGAATAAAAATATTATTAGAGAAAAAATGTTTTTTAGGAAAATAATCCATAGAAAAATATAATTTTCTTTATGATGATTTTTTGTGGCTTTCAAAACTTAGAGGAATGGAATGTTCATAAGAAAAATTTATTGACAAAACAAACTACATATTTTTTGGAAAGCACAAAAAACCATTCAAAAAGAGTATAATGGATAAAGATTTTACATTATTAACATTTCAAAGAAAATATTATCTCCCTTTAAATATGAATTAGGATGAATACAAATTACTCCCCCTTAGTTTTTGAAGTCGTTAATGATCTTATTCTTGACATCCTTAGAGAAGATAGTTTTTCTTGTATAAGAAAGTGTTTTTTATGTATACTACCCCATAATTAAACGCCACCTTACATAGGTCATTCTATTATTTATACTTATTACACATTTGATCATTCTATTAACCCCTGTTTTGATTTTCAAAATTTATTATATGTAATGATAAAAATGGTAATTAAAATATTAATAATAGAATAAAAGTAATAAATGATAAACAAAATTCATTATGATAGGGAAAATTGATACAGGGTAAAAATACTACAAATTATTAGATTGGAATTGCAAAATTATTCATCATTATTTTCTACTAGCATGATCTTCTGCAAGGTAGACCTTAAATTATTGATCCCATTATGATCTTCGTCAAACCACTTGAAAATCATTTCTTGATCCTGATTATTAGTTTTTATAGCCTTTATTTTTTCAACGTGAGACTTAAGGATTTCTAATAGAAACTTCAATAAATACTCTTTCTAGTTGAATATTTATCTATCTCTTCCCCGAGTTCCTTTTCTATGTTCACATATACAGAAACTAAACTATTCCCCTCAATCGGATGTTTATCCTTTAAATTATTTTTTGTTATATCATATCACTTATCAAAATTATCATTCACTAAATCAAGGAACTCATCACAAATTCTCATTTCATCAATTTTTCTTTTAGGGAATTTTTTAATTTCCTTATATGATCTCCTATGAGCATTATAACCAATAAGGAATGTTTGGAATTATTTTTCATGCATTATGATATTTTCCATGATCATTCTTATGAATCATTATTCTTATTGATAGATTTTTCAATAAATTGACATCATGAATCAGTACTCTGAAACAATGGAATGGTGTTCACTAACTTCTTCACTACTAGACAAAAAAATCACTGGCAATCGAAGGTGATTATTCAGAATCGGTTTCACTTTTTTGAGAATATTTTTTGTCTATATCTTTATGTTTCCATTTGGATGAATGATCAACATCCTTCTTTTATTTTATAACAATATAATTTTATGGTGTATCATCAAACATCTATTTTTATTTGTCCTCTTTTGAAATAAACATTTCATCCATCAGAGACTCGGGACCACTATCAAAGATTTTGAATATTTTACTTTCATTAACTTACTCTCTCTCAAAACTTTTCTTGACATCATCAGGTTGAATGAAATTGTAAATTCTACCCTCATCATCAGTAGGTTTATCAACCTCTTCTTGTTCCTCATCCTCATTCCCTTGAGAAACAACTTCTGTTTACTAATCCTGGGATGTATGGATTTAAATCATTTCATGAGGACATTCCTTCTCAATATATTATTCTACATTCTCAATCACATCACAACTTTCATCGAATTCTTACTCGTGTTATTATTCTGATTCTTCTTCATGATCTATCTATTATTACAAAACAGTCTTTGGAATTTAAATTTATATTCCCGGAGTTTCTAATGGTTGTTATTCTTTGAGAAAAGATTCTGCTACCTAAATATATTTGGAAACATTCTCAGTATCTTTGAGATTCAATTGAATGATATCATCTTAAAACATGATCTTTTTCAACTTATTCTATTTTTATTGTCTTTTGAACACTACAACATCCTATATAGTCACGTCCTTTGCTCCAACAAGATCTAAGTGAAATATTGGATATCCGTCTTTTTTATTCATCTTTTGTTCCCTCCACATCTCTACCACTTTATCATGGAGTGTGTTTTATCTTTTCAGTTTTAGAGTAGATGACTGCGTTTCTGGAATAATTTAATTTTTATTTAATTCCAATTCCAATTCCATTCACTACATCTATGATTTCTTGGAATTATCTCCCACTTCCCCTTTATTAGATATGGATTCAATCCCAATTTCAAAAAGATCAGAAAATTCTCCTCATTTTGAGTTAAAACTGACATTATTCCTCCTCAAGGTATCATAGCTCAAAAACAAGAGCTTAATGGTTCTTGGTTTAGAACTATAGTGAATTTTTATGTATTCAAAGAAAATAACTACGATATTTATAAATATGTCAAGATACATGAAGATCTAAGAATTTTGAGTTCCATTCTTGATGTTGGTGATTTTAAAGAGAATGTATTTTACCAAATTTACCTTTCTCTTGTTAACCAAAAAATATTATTTGAATATATCACATTCCATTAGGGAGTCCTTTTCAGAATTTCTATGAATGAGGTAACACTATTCCCATAATGATAAAATCCTAATTTTTTTTGAATAGTGTATGGTATTATGGGACTTTATTCATTTGTGTCAAAATAACTCCAATATATTTCCCTTCTTAAAACATCCATACTAATCTGGCAATATGTTTGTGTAGAAAATTACCTCACTATCATACAGAATTCCTTGAATGTTCTCTACCATATTAAAATATAGAGAACATGTTTTCTCATTGTATTTTCATGAAAACATATCCCTTCCACCGTACTAATAAAAACATACTATATCATAGAATTCAATAGTTACATTTTTATAAACCACATCTGAACTCTTCATCGTAGCTACACTAAAAAACTCCCAACCATTCAGCTTACTATTTTCTATAACTACGGAATTATACTTTGCAATGAATTTTGGGTCAACCAACAATTCCCTGTTGATTTTCCAATCCTTGATTTCCTTGACTAAAGAAATTTGTTTCAATGGGGAAGATTCTAGTGAGATCTAGAGTCTATGAAAACATAGATTACTGAAATGATCTATATTAAGAGTAGAATAGATTTGGAGAACAATGTCTATAAAACCGACGTGGGACAAGGAATATGGTCATTTATATAGCTATTGAAGCAATGGTTCAAATTAACAAAATGAACAAAAATTTGATGTAATATTGATCTGATCTGGCGGTAGGGATCAATTAAAAATAATAATTTCATATATTATGAACATTTGAGGTTATAAGGAATAATAATTTTTAGGAAAGTAAATCGGTTAATGTTTTCATAAAAATTGGATAAAAATACCATAATGTAAAAAATTCAATTATGAAAATTTAATTAATGAAACTTACCTTATATATTGATAAAAAATTCCAGTAATGAAAAATAAACTACATGAAGATCTTCAGATTCAGGAAAGTTTTATTAATTGAAATAAATTATATGTTTAAGAAATTTGATTTCTGAATAAAAAATTTGTGAGAGAAAACAAATTGTTTAGGAACATTTTGATTATGAAAAAATGTTTGTTACAAAAAAAGTGCTTGTTACGAAAACTTTTATTAAGATACAATTTTTTGTAAAAAAGGAAATATACTCCCTGTATTAAAAGGAGTATCATAATATATGGATATTGGTTTTAAAGAAAAGTTAATATGAAAGATTCATTTAAAGTTACTATTCCTATATTTTTTAATTTTAATAAAATCTATATGAGGGTAATAATTTTGTAAAACTATCATCAAATTGATCTTGTTTTCTAATAAATTGGAAAAAAACATCTCCATTATGATTGTGATCCCTAAGAATGTGATTCTGAATATCTATGTATTTTTTGTGAGATTAATTTACTGGATTTTTACATAGGGAAATAGAACTTCTGTTTTCACACAATATCTGTGTTTTGGTAGAACTCATTTCATATTGAAAAAGATCACAAAATTTTGAAAAAATAAATCTATGAACCAGTATGTCCCTAAGAAGTTTTTACATTGAGTGTTTACAATGGTTCCTAAGGATATAGTTTCATAGTCTTATATTCCATAAGAAGGATTGATCATTCATTTCAATAAGGAAAGGAAGGTCTTTTCTCCTAAAATATTATATGTTTAGATTATATACATTCTCATGCCTATGGGTATAGATAATAAACTATTCCTTTGATTTGGTACTAATAATTTTTCATTTCTAAAAATGACAAGGTAACCTTCATCACATAATTGTCTTATTCTAATGGGGTTGTTCTTAAGACCTATAACAAATAAAACAATTGAAATCAATGTTTTCCTAAAACCACAACATCTTCTATACAAACAATTTCCCTATAAGAATTATCTCCGAAAGTTAATTATCCTTCAATAAACATGATTTTATTTAAAAGATTTTTATGTTTATAGTCATATGTCAGGAGAATCCACTATCTATGTACCTGGTGTTGTTGTTGATACATTCTTTATTATCCTGAAAATAAAAGGGTTAGATATTTATAATCCAATTATTATTTTATTTTAAAATTTTAAAAGGTAAAATTTTAGGAATCTACATTTTGAAGGAAAATTATTCATTATGGAAACCTGAATATTTGGTTTTATTTGAAGAATAATGTTTCTCCCAATGTCCACTACATTACCATTTAGTACAAAAGGTAGAACCTTGGGGAAACATAATTATTAATAAAAAAATTCGAGTGAGTATAACAAAATCATGAACTATTCCGAAGAAGAAGAAGTTGAGAATACATTTTATCAAATACATTCATTACTAAGGTGAAATTTGATAATTTAATCATTAAGGAAAAAATATCGGATTATATTACAATGACTAAATTACTATCCTCTCTTTCAAAAATTTTAGAATTGTATTAATATTCTAAAATATTTTTCTTAGGAATAATATTATAAAGACAGTTAAAAAATTTATCCATATGAGAAATAAATTCTATAATTTTTTTTTGAAACACTTTCAAAATAAAATGTTTTCTGATCAATATCTTAATAAAATTGTGATACATCATTAGTTAAAATATATATTCTAGAATATTCATTCTCTAGATTCTTTTTTATCTAACAGTTTTCTTTATCAGGAATTTTTTCAAATATAAGGACTTCTTCAAATGATGGTAATGTGTTATCTTATAATGATGATGATTCATCATCCAAATATTTGTAATATTATTCATTAAGAAAATTAGAATTTGATGAAATATTTGGTTTGGATTCACCATTACGCACCTTAGACATAGGAACTCATTTTCAATAGGTACTCTGGCAGCAAGGCCTGTATTTTTATAACCAGAACATTCATATTCTGAGGATTCATTTGAAAATTCACCACCATAGGAACTCAAGGGGACATTTGGATTCAAAAAATTCTTAGCATTAAACATATAATACATCTTTATGATTCATTCAGAATTATTTTCCTTCCTTTATATTCTCTTATGCATAGAACAATTAGGACTTATATGTGTAGATCTTTTACATTCATTACAATATACTTCAGAATCGTTCATTTATTTTCTTTCTTCCTTCTTATATTTGTACTAGAAGTATTTCATCCCCACAATCTTGTTCAAACTTCGTGATAGATTTCCTAATTCATTTTTTTAATGATCACCATAACATGACTCAGATATATCAACATCTATCTTATATTTATATCTAGTTATCATTTTTAGTCTTAAATTTAGATGTAGTAGTAAAATCTACCCTTCCATTACAATTTTTTTTTGAAGTCATTATTTCTCTTCACCCTTCTTTCATGTTGAAGAATTGTTCCAAATAAATCATCAAGTGTAATGTTAGATACTTTTCTATTCTCATCAATATATGTCCTTTTTATTCCCACTCATTAGGCATGATGTAAATTATTTTATCTACAATAATTTTATCATCAAAAACATTCTCTCCCATAGATTTAATAATGTTTAATATGGTCATAAATCATTTTTTTACATTGAAAATAAGTTCTCCATAATGGAATAAAAAACCATGATATTCATCTCTTAACATATATCATCTGGTTTCTATCACTTTAGAAGTCCTAAACTGTGTTACATTGTATTTATCCAAGATTATTTTTTCTATTTTAGAAGATGATATTAGAAAATATATATTTCTTTTCAAAGAACCCAATAATGTATTGTGTACCTTATAATTTAGTAAATATTCTTGTTACTATTTATTGCTGAAGGTTATGACTTCCTATTTGGAATTTTTTAGTCTCCAAAGTGCACATAAACTTTTCAACTCGAGTGATTATATCAAAATAATTTATCTGATCTCTTTGGTACTCATAATCACTACCGTAAAAAATTTACAGTCTTGTAGGATTTAGATTATCAATGGAACCAAAATATATAGCTTCTATTAATTATGAAAATACTTTTACACAATATTCATTATTAGATGAAATATTATAAGCATGAAAAAACCATTAATCAAAAAATTTATAATAAATTTTATGCAAGAAGAATTTATAACAAGGAAAACATGAGAAAAAAACATATATGTTAGTATATGTAATTCAGAGACCACCTCTGTTACCAAGACTTCTTTTAGTTTGTAACTATGAATCAAACACGCTTAGGTTCCAAAAATATGAATTCGGAATATAATCTAATGGACAACTTTCCTAGTGAAATATTATACATTAAAGGGTATCCAATCTCAATTATCAGAGTAATTAAAAGTATACGAAATCATAAGAAAGTTATAATTTCAATATTGAACAAAATACATCAAAAATAAAACATGAAACAAGAACAAGTAACATGTAGGAAATATTTAATCCAAATAGAAGGGAATCCAAAAACATTGTATAATGGACCCTTTATTTATACATTTAAGAAAGTCTATCTTAACATAATAGGGATAACATTCTATAAGTATATTGGAGTCTCTCTGGATATCCCCACAAGCCCTTAAACATTATGGTAGGATTCTCCACTTTCATCCTATCCTCATAATCCCACAATTAAATTTATCAATAATCGTATCCACACCAATATAGAAAAACATGTTGTTTATGGCTGAATAATATGTTCATTAGATGAACAATTCATGAGAGTCTCTCTCTAAAAATCACTTAACAGGACCACACCATGTAATCTCTAGATCGATGATGAGCTCGTTCAAATGAGATCTCATTTTTAGGAAAGATGTCAACGGTCAGATCTATCCTCCAATGATATTATTTATCCTTGATTATCAAAGGAACCTATTCACATGTCACACTACTAACAATGAGTTTCAAAACCAATTGTATGGAATCATTTCATAAAAATCATATTTTAACAAAATTTAATAACTGGAGTCATTATGAATATACAGAATCTATTGAAAAATAGAATTATATGTTAAAAAATATAAATAATTGGATTCTAGAAACATGGATAATCGAATTCTTTTTTACAATTAACATTTATTCCGAATTATATAGATTTGGTAGTCAAAATTCTGATGAATTTCGAGTATGAATTAAAATGATTTCGAAGTCTGAATTTGGTGGAATTCAGAGTCTGTATTGGGATTTATTCAGAGTCTAAATTCGGATGAATTTAGAGTCTAAATTTTGATGAATTCAGGGTATTAATTATGATGAATTCAAAGTCTGGATTCTAAGGAATTTTGAGACTTAATTTTATGGAATTTGACGTCTGAAATCTATAGAATTCAATGTCTGAATTATTTGAAATTCAGAGTCTGAATTTCTGAGAAGTCAGAGACTGAATTTCAAAGAATTCAAAGACTAATAATTGAAAACTCGATATTCATGATACTATATGATTATGTGGTTTTAGATAATGATATGATATTTTAACATAACAATAAAATGAAATTGGTTTTGGAAGGATAATGAAAACCAGGTAAGAATTGTATGATATAAAAAATGATGTATATTCTCAATATACAATAAGGGGTGAATTGTATCCTTTAAAAATACATTTAGAACATTTAATGTTGATATAATACATTCTATTTTTTAACAATGTTAAATAGTGAAAATTCACAAGACATCTTGGTTCTACAAACTTGGAAGATTCCAGAAATATGGTTCTAGAAAAGAATCATAAGAAAATTTTACAAGGTAATATATTATATCTTAAAGCATATAGAATCATACAAATCCGAGTATAGGTACAAGAAAATATTTGATAGTTATAATTTACTTATTAATCAAAATACAATGAAAACCGACTTTAAAGAATACAAGTAACAAGTATAAAATCTTTTGACACAAAAAGTTGGGTATCCAACAACCTTGGATAAAGGTCCCTTTATTTATAAAATCACAAAGGTCTATCTTACCCTCCCCAGTGTAAGCCCTCGATAGGAATATTGGAGTCTGTCTTGCAATAACTGAAAGCCTTTGAACATCAGGGTACTCATCACATCTGTATTCATTATCAAGGAAGTCATTGAACTTCAAGGTAGTTGGTACCTCTATCTTCATATTCCCAAAATCCGTTGATTGTACAAAACAACATTCAGAGTAACAAGAAATAATCTTTCAGGATGTTCGTTATGTAAAAAGCATGAGATTATTTCTCTATAGATATCACTTCAATATCATGTAATCTTCAGAGTTGTAGAATAGTTTTAGTATCTATTGAGCTCATTCAATGAAGCTCATATTTATAGGAACCACTCCAAGAGTCAGCTCCCTCCTCCAATGGTCATATTTTTTCTTGAATCTTGGAGGGACATGTACACATGTCACTAAATTTTTTTTGTTATAAATAGAATGCATGACATCATTTCATAATAATAACTTGAGTAAGTAAAATATGGTTCCTCAACGAAATCTATTTTTCAGAGTCTAAGGAAAAATAAACATTAGAGGTCTATGTAAAAATAATCATTCGGAGTCTATATTATATGGATATTCATATTCTGTTCATAATGGAATTTGAAATATAAATTTTAATGACTTTGGAGTATGAATTCAAAACCAGAATTCTGAGGAATTTGGAGTATGAATTCTCAGAAATTTGGAAGTTTAATTTTAGGAAATTAGGAACCCAAATTCTACGGAATTCGGTTCTGAATTATATGGAATTCAGAACATGAATTCTAAGGAATTCAGATTCTGAATTCTAAGTATTTCTGATGTTGAATAAAAATAGAATTTAAAACACGAATTTAAGAAATTTAGGGTCTGAATTTCAAAGAATAAATAATATGAATTTCAATGAATTCAGAATCTGAATTTCAAAGAATTCAGAATCTGAATTTCAAAGAATTCCGAATCTAAATTTCAGAGAATTTGGAATAGTAATTTTAGAGAATTTGGAATCAAAATTTCAGCAAATAAGGAATAATAATTTTAGAGAATTCAATATATAAATTTCAGAGAATTTTGAATCTGAATTTCAAAGAATACGGAATATTAATTTTATAGAATTATGAATCTGAATTTTAGAGAATTTAGAATCTGAATTTCAGAGAATTTGGAATCTGAATTTAGAACCTGAAAATATAATACATTATATCATCATATTCATAGGAATCCAAGGATTTATGAATTAAACCAAAATTTAAAATTAGACATAAAAATGGTCTGATTGATTTAAACTATATCATGAACAATGAAAATAAAGATATATGAAAATTTACATGGGGAAGGAAAAAATTTCTTAATATAGAAAATTCATCAGGGAAATAAAATTTTTCAAGAGATAGAGTGTTTGTTATTTTTAAATCATAGAGGAAAGAAAATGTCATATGGAAACCATATTGAATCAATATCCTCCCCATTATGGGAATGCACAATGATCCCAATTAAAAATAATCTAAGGACATAAATGTTTTATGGATATCAAAATAAAAAACTTATCTCCCTTTACTTATGGATCATAGTGAATACGACTAACTCCCTATAGGCTTTGGAGTCACTATGGACCGTATTCTTTATTTCCTGAATAAGATTTTTCATTTTTTTTGCATTTGAAAAATATCATTGATACACAAAATATTCTATATGAACTCCCTCATATTTATAGAATTATTTTATTTACATTTTATTATTTTTATAATTCCTTTATCCCCCTTTGGGATTTTCAAAAAAAAAGAGAGAATAGAAAATTATGTACCTGAAAGATTTGTATTAAACATATAAAAATATAGAGAACAAAAAAACATCATAAAGATTGGATGTATCTATACAATAAGGAAAATACAACACAATATCAAATTTTAATGAAATTGTCATTATTTCCCCTTCAGTATCACCTTAATCACAATAATTTTTGTCTTCTTGAACTCTTTGTAATCCTCTTCTTCTCACATAAGCAACTGATCCTGGTCTTCACTTTTATTTTCTAAGTATTGAATTTTCTCTTACTGAGCCTTAAGAATGTCTTCCTGAGCATTCAATAGTTCTTCATTCTTTATAGTCTTTTCCTCAACCTATATTCTATGATATCTTTCCCACTTCAAATTCATGGCCACAGAGTTAAGATTTTCATTCAAATCATTAACATCAAGCTTCTAAGTAGTCTCTTCATGATCTAAATTTTCCTCAAAAATATTTGAAAGTTATTAAATCTTCCTATCTTCTATATCAAAATCATTCTTAAAATTATCATGGAATTCATTAACAATTATCATTTATTCAATAACCTTCTTTGACCAGCTTTTCATCTTCTTGCAAGATCATTTATGAGCCTCATAACCAATGGGGAATGTCTTGAAATCTTCCTCTTGTGGAAAACATTTATCCATAACCATCGAAATGGATTGTGACTTCTGGTTTATTGTATGCTAAAGCATCTCACATCTTGTATCTATGTTTGGAAATAACAAAATAGTAACAACCAGATTCATCAATGACAGAACTAAAAAATCATGTTCAGGGGAATTTGATTCTGAATCCAAATGTTTGGTTGGTGAAGATTCTTTTTCTATAACCTCAACATTACTTTTTTATTAAGCACTGACATCATTCTTCATCGCCAAGGATTTACTCGTTGTGTATACAAAAACCTGCTTTCCCTAAACTGGTATCTAAGTGATATCATGTTCTTTAGGAGATTCATTCTCACTATCAGATAGTTGAAAATATTTATTTCATCGAAATATTTTTTCAATGCATTAGCAATTAGATCATATGGATTAATAAAATCAAGGTTAATGCTTTCATCTTAAGAAGGATTATCCACCTCTTCTTCACCCATCTTATATTTTCCTGGTGTATCAATTTTTGAGGATTTGTCTTCAGAAGTCCAGATTCATAATTTTACAGATTGACATTCCTTCTCATGGAAGTATTCATCTTACTTTATTATAACATAAAATTCATTCACTTCATCTTCCACCTAAATTTCTTCTTCTATTTATTATTCCACATCCTGAGTAGTTTCTTCTTCTTGAATCGATTCTGGAACCTCCACTTTTTATAATGGAGTCTCGGGTAATGGTTCTCTCAAAAAAGATTCTGGTACCATAACTTGTTCATAGGATCATTCGGCAGCCTTGAGAATAAATTGAATGACTTCTGATTCCGATAATTTTTCCTTTTCTTCATTTATTTTCTTTCGTTTTCATGATTCTCAGCAGTCTTCTCCATTAGTGATTTTGCTTCAGCAGGGTCCAAGACATGCATATTATCCCCTTCCTTCGGGTTCTATTTATCATATCTTCACTTATCCACATCTTTATTAGGATATAAATTTTTCTTTTTCATCTTTGGAGGTGCAGAATGAGTTTTCTTTCCCACAAGAGTTCTCCCATCCGGATCTTTATGAATTCTCTTCCTTCAACCTTTTTAAAAGATTCATCCACTTCCAGATTCTTTGAAAAATCATCTAACTCATATTTAGAAAGATCATATAATTGTCTGGATTCACTGGAAAATACATTTTTTATTCTCTTTAAGGTGTGTTCACTCAGTGCCATAACTTTGTAATTTCAAGGTTTGCAATTTCAAGGGATTTTGATTAAATGAAGGAAAAGAATAATAATCATTGAACGAATGGCCAAATACATAATAAACTGAGACTTCATATTTCCAATCTTGATATCTTAAATCATTATCAATATATACTTAACCAAGTTTGTCATCTGTATATTAACCAAGAAATCAAAAATATAGATTTCACTCTTCTTTAGAATATCTGTATCCCCTATCATTGGAATTATTAATCCTTGAACCCACAATTAAAAAATCCGCAAACATTTTGAAATACGAATGATCTTCAGAGTCTTTACTCCTTTCAAGAGAATAAGTTTTATTGATTTTCCCTTATTAAATGATCCTAATTCATCTGGTGACTTGTGAGTACAAAACTCTACTTCCCCATCATAAGGAATACCAATCAGACTCTCTACTATGCTTTATAAAAGTGAGTAGGTCTTTCCATAAAAAATTAATTAAAATTTATCATTCCCTCCTTCATTGAAAAAGATGACAAATTCATAAAACTCCACCATCTACTCTGGATACACTAGATCCTGTGACTTCGGCTTCAAAATACAATGGCTCTCTTAGCCATTCAACTTAATATTTTTGGAAACAAAATAATCATACGTGTCTATGTAATTTTTGATCGACTAGCCTCTCTAGAAATATCTGCTATTAAGAAATTACCTTAACAGTTGAAATTTCTTTATGAGTAGTAGCTTTAGTAGTCATCCAGAACTGAGGAAACATTTGATGATTCTGAACGGCCATTAAATATAGGGTCATGGATTCAATATAAAAAATCATGAAAAACAAATGCGGGACGACCATCAAGAGTCATATATAGGCAATTTAGTTAACGGTTTAACTTCCATGGTTGATCCAACTATTGTAATGAAATCTGATCAAAACTGACGGTTGAGATGATAACCAAAGAGGGATTTTGATAGTTTTTATCTTTTGTGGTTTTTAAGAAAAAAATTCAGATTTATGAAAATTAATCTGAAATATTTAAAATAAAATAAAATACCTACTAGTAAAATATGATTATGAAAACATATAAAAGAAATCATACCTTCGATATTTCGAGTAAAATTATTCATAATGGGAAACAAATTCTTGAATAACATTAGATTTTGGAAAAATATAAAATATAAAATTTGATCCGAAAAATTGATAATGAAAAAAACATGATTACGAAATATTATTCTTCATAAAATTTTTACAATAAAAATATATACTACGAAAACCATTTAATACTAATTTTTTTAACTAATAAGCAAATGTACTCCACCAATGAAAAGGATTTTCATACTTTAAGGAGATAGGTTTCACCAAGAATTTAATAATTATGATTACCTTACATTTATTATTTTTAAATTCAGTTTTATCTATTCAAATCTATCAGAGGGTAATGATTTTGTTAAATTATCATCATGTTGATCTTGTGTTTTGATAAATTGAATAATGATATCTCTTTTATATGTCTGATCTATAAGAAAGTGATTCCTAATATATATGTGTTTTTTATGAGACTGATGTGATAGGTTTTTAGTTAAGGAAATGACACTCGTATTATCAGAAAATATTATTGTTTTGGTAAAACTCAAAATGTGGTCTTTAAGTGTATGTTGCATCTACAACACATGATCACAACAACATCCAGCAGCTACATTTTCGGCTTCAATAGTGGAAAGAGATACTAACTGTTGATTTATGCAGGAAAAGAAACTAATAAATCTCTTAAGAAATAAAATGTTCTGGATGTACTTTTCCTATCCATTCTACACCCACCTATGTCAGCATCCAAAAATAGTTTTTTAAAACAAAATGATGTTCAGATAAATAAAAGTGTCCAAAATCAATGGTTCCATTTATATACGGAAAAATTCATTTCACTAACATTAAATGAGATTCCATAGGATTGGATCGATTGCATGCACATAATCATACTGAAAACATTATGTATGGAAGATTAGATGTCAAGTAAATTAAAATTCCTATAATACCTCTTAATGATGATTGATCTAATGGTTTCCCAACTTCATCAAAACTAATTGAATTTGAGGTACCAGTGGGAGGAAATATTCTACTACTATGGTCTTATCAATACAGTTTATGAATATATATAATATACGTATGTTGGGATATATAAATACCTTCAGGTTTTTTAGAAACTTGAAAACAAAGGAAAAATGTTAACTCACACAACATACTCATTTCAAATTGTGATTTCATTAGATCCACAAATGAATCAGTTAAATATTGTTATGTTGAACCAAATATAAGGTCATCAACAAAAATTTCAACAATCAAAACATTTTTCTTATATTTCTTTATAAGGATGTTTGGATCACCATTTCCCATATCATAATTGTTTTGAAGAAAACACCATGTAAGCCTATAATAACAAACATTAGGGGCCTGATTAAGAATATATAATGATTTGGTATGTTTGAAAACATGTTCATGATGTTTTATATCTTCAAAAACAGTATGTTGTTCAACAAAAACATCCTCTTGTACAAAAACATTAAGGAAAGCACATTTAACATTCATTTGAAAAAGTATGAAGTTAAAGGATGCTGCAAAGGAAAGTTGAATTCTAATAGATTCAAGTCTAGCTACTGGAGCATAGGTTTCTTTATATTCTATTCCTTCTTGTTGATTATAGCCTTTGGAAACAAATCTAGATTTATTTCATATTATTATTCGATTTTCATAACATTTATTTTCAATGACCCATTTTACTATAATAACATATGTTTTATTTTTTCTTTCATCCAAGATAAATACATTATTTCTTTCATATAAATTTTACCCATATTGTATAACTATTATCCAATCATCGTCTTCTAAAGTGTCATCTGTTCTTTTAGGCTCTAATTGGGAAAAAATGCTAGATGTTCTACTTCATTTATTAAGAATATTATAGTCCTTACTTGTTAATTTACATCACTAATTATAGAATCACTAGGATGATTATTAAGGAGAAACTTATTTGCGTTTTGTAGAACATTTTTATTATTATATTGTAGGGAAATCACCTGGGGTAAATGTTTCAGAAATATCATCTTGAACATTTTACTTATCAGAATAATCTTCTATCAAGGGTTGATAATCATTTTTTAAAAACACATCCAAAGATGTAGGTTGGGGATGTTTAAGAAAATAATCTTGTTTCATCAAATTTAACAAGTAGTTTTTATTCAACAGTACATGTATTTTTATTGAAAACACTATAAGACATTGAGGTTGTGGAGAGGCATATATAAATTCATTCAGCAGATTTTGGTGAAAATTGGTGTAAATTATCTTTAATATTCAGAATGAATACATTGCAACCAAAAACATCGAATTATGTTAGTCTACGCTTTTAACCATTCCATCAGACATAAAGTGTTTTATTAAGAAATGGTCTAATAAAAAACTATTTTTAGTAAAACAAGCATTACATACAGCTTCATCCCATAAATTTTTGGCTAACGAATATTCCCTCCACATGGTTCTAGTTATTTATTGATGAATTCAATTTTATCTTTCGACAACACCATTTTCATGAGGAGTATTTGGGGCTAAGAAGTAATGAAAAATGCCATTTCGGCTACAAAATGTTTCAAAATAATAATTTTGAATTTCTCCTCCATGATCACTATAATGATTTATTAAAAGAAGATTTTTCCCAATTTTAACTTTGGTTCTAATACAATTGAAATAAGAAAAAGTGACCAATTTATTTCCTAGAGAATAAACCCATGTAAATCTAGTGTAATCATCAACTAAAAAAAATACATAATATTTTCCTTTAATGATTCAATTCTGTGTTGGACCAAAAAGATTCACATGCACCAACTATAATGAATTAGTGGTTGAGACTTCACTGACTGATTTAAAACATTATTTGTGTTTCCTTCCATATTGGAAAGGATCAAAAACATTGAAAGAATCAAATCTAAACTCTGGTAGATTATTAAGTAGTCTTTTTTTAATGATTTTTCATAGGTTCCAAAGGTTACAGTGTCATAAACGTCTATTCTATAACCAATAATGGTCTTAAATAGCCCTATGGAAAGGTAGGTCTTGGATCATATGGTCTTCTATGTTTAGTGTATGAACAATCTCTAGCCTTTGGGAAGAAAGAATATACCCATCCTTGGAATTTTGTACTAAACACTTTTCATTCTTAAAATTCACAAGGTAACTATGATTACATAATTGAATTATGCTAACAAGGTTTTGATTGTGTCCCTTAAAAAATAAAACATTAGAATTCAATTTTTTTCATGAAGAAAAATATTAAATATACCAATAATTTCTGCCTGATCATTATTTTTGAAAGATACTTTACCTCTGTTAGTCTTGATAATCATTTGAATGATGTTTTTGTTACCAGTATTCTATGGGGAACATCCACTATCCATATAAAATGTATTGATATTGGGAAAATTTTTACTTTCCTAAAAATTGGATTGTTGGTCGGAGTAGTTTGCTCAAAAGGGGAGGGGTGAATTCAGTGACTATAAAAATTTCTGTCACAATAAATTTTATTTTAAAAGATATTGTTTTCCCCAAATTTAAATATAGCATAGTTAATCAAGGTTATATTGTTATAAGAGTATTATTGTTTAAACAACTTCTTAGAAGATTGATTAAATTTCATTAATTTTAATATGTATTATTAATATTACTTTTGAAGTTATCCTACTAATAAAAATAAGTAATAACTTCATTCAATGACTAACTATAAAAGTGAAATTAGAGTTTCTTGGATTATGATGTAATGCAGTAAAACATAGAAGACTAAATTAAACATCATAGCATATATAAAACAAGTGGTTCAGTCTCAAGATGAGACCTAATCCACTCCACTCGATGATCAACTGCCACCAAGCAGTTTATATAAATAAACATTGATCCACACCCCGGATCAGGGTTAACAATAGTAAACAGACTGTCCAGGTCACACAGGACCTCTTCCACAGTTTTTGTGGTTACAAAAAAACAATAACCAGGAATCACATATACCTCTTCCACAATTTTTGTGGGTAAACAGAAATAGAGAGTTTGGTGTAGGGATTTGGGAATCCTTCAATTTAGCACATGAGTCAGTGTGTGTGGAATATACAGAGTACACACAATAGTTTAAAGGAAAGAAAAAGAATCACTGAGAGAGAGTTGATATGAGTTTAGAGTGCTATAATGATTTGAAGTGAACCTCTGGACTCCTTTGTTTGAGCAGAAAATGCTTCTGAGACCTTCTCTGGTTTTTGTCTTGAACAATAGAGAGTCACGATTCCTCTTGTGTTCTCTACGATCATCGATAATATGAGGATTTTCTCTGGATTCCATTTTACTTCTTGTGTTCTTCCTCAAGGTAGGATTTCATGCATGTGAAAGTGCCTTCTTTGAAGAACATGCAAATGTTTTCTTCATGGTCGTTCTCACACACACTTTCTTCGTTTAGTATCGCCACATTTTGTCATTGGGAACTCTCCACTTTTTATCTTCGAATGAATGGGTTTTGGCCAACAGGTTCCATGTTCTTCGTAAATCGTACCTCGTACTATGTGTACAATGAAAAGTTGAATATGTTAGTGCATTAAAGAAATCAAATATGACCGTTAGACATTAAATTTAAAGATAACAAAACATTTTAAGAAACACTGTCATAGTATGTTTAGAAAACGGTGTCTCCTTCACGGTTTCTGAGTGTCACAGTCTGAGTGTCATGGTGTCTTGTTCACAAAGTTTTATCTTCAAAATGACAGATCTTCATGGTGTCTTTCTCACGATGTCTTGTCTTCACGGTGTCTTGGCTTACGATGTCTTGGTCACAGTGTCTTGGTCACAGTGTCTTGGTCACGGTGTCTTGGTCAGGGTGTCTTGTCTTCACAGTGTCTTGTATTCATAGTGTCTTGGTCACGGTGTCTAGCTAACTGTGTCGTGTTAACTGTGTCTGGATTCACAGTGTCTGGTCTTCATGGTGTCTTAAACTTAGGAAATTAATTGTATTCAGACTTAACAGTAATATGCATGAAATGGATTAAGCATAACCATTATAAAGCATGAGATAACTTGAATAAAAAATACACATGATTGGATATAATTTATAGGATTGAACTAGGTTTAATGGGATTTGTGGTCATTAATAATATATGTGATAATTAAAGAGATTTTGATCATTAAAACCTGAGTAATAGATGAGAAGTCCAACAATCCACCCCTTTTTTATGAAAAAAAATCATGTACAGTAAGAGTGTAAATTAGATGCAACATTAGAGAATATAACATAGAATATAACTTCTCCCCCTTTTGGATTATCAAAACATTAAAATAAGAGAGGGTAATATGTTCAGATTCCACTAAATGTAATTAGAGTGAAGGAAAACATAAATTAGAAATACAAAAATCAATGACATCCCCATCAAACAGTAGTAAGCACTGGTCTTATTCAAGGATTGGCCTACTCTTTTCTTTTAACAGCAGCAGAAGAAGAAGCCATAGGTGTAGTGGATGATGTGGACGGAGGAAGAGATGTGGTAGAGAGAGAGAGGGTAAAGGGAAACCTTTGACGTCTGAGGGATCCAATGTTGGAGTAGTAGAAGATCGAGGAAGTTTCTGGTCAAGGATGACATTCCTGAGCTTACTAAGAGCGTGGCCAACAGACATGGATTTTGAAGCTAAGGCAGGAGTGAAATTATGTAATCTAGGTCTGAGAGGAGCAGCTGTTGGAGCAACAATATTTCTACTTTTAACATGAAGTTACGGTCTCATGAGTTTAATGAAGTCGTAAATAATCTCTCTTCTATACTGCATGGCCTTTTCAAAATCATCTTTGTTTTCCAAGAACATTTCCTACAATCTAGTAATCTCAGTTAGCTTCTAGACATGGTTTTTGAAGGATTGGGTTACATGGGGAATTATCAGATTCTTTACAACGTATTTGAAGTGGTTTGTCATATCAGTCTTGGAAAAAATCCGGTTGAAATATAAGTCCAATTTCTTAGAGATCTCCTGTTGGGCATCATTGGAAATCATGGGATGAATTTGCAAAAGATCAAGAACTCTATCACAGTTATTATAACATCAGATAAAGAACTCACATTGAATCCACTTAATCCATTCCGAAGCTCTTCGTGGACTATCGATATGAGAAAATAACTCTCCAAGGCAGGTGTAGAGGATTCACCAAAGGGATGAGAAGCATTGACGTCTGTGGTTAGAGACTTTAGCTGGTTCAGTACCGGTTGAAGACAACCCGGGTATTCATAAGTGAGATTATTTAAGTTCACCACAAGGTCTCTCATTTCTTTCATCAACTGCTTATGCTTTTCTGCAAGCTTTTCATCAAATTATAACAGGTAAGGTTGAATCTGAGGAACAAAATCTTGAGATATTTGAGACACAGAAGGTCTTAGAGAGGCAACAACATGTTTTGATCTAGAATGTAGTTATTTCTGCATATCGTCCACCATGCTTCTTAGGGATGACACTTCACCACTGATAAAATGATTTTCAATTCGAACTTATTGAATTTCATTGATCATTTTGGGTTGGATCTTCCAGATAATATTCTCCAGAAGTAGTGAGGCATCTCTCTCACTCATATTTTTCATAGCACAAGGTTGGGATTTCAATAGCTTATCAACTCCAGAAAAGTTAGTGTCTCCAAAATCCTTCAAATCATCCTTGATTACAGAGTTCAATTATTCAGGTAGAGGATCAGGTGCAGGTATAAGGACCCGGACTTAAACATTACTTATTATATAATTAAATGAATAATTCACATTGAGGATCTTTTCAGGTTAAGATTTTTAGAGAATTTTGACATAACTATTACATCTCAATGATTACACATTAGACACATCTATTCAACTTCCATTTTATTCAAAATAAATCTCTTGAACATAAGAGTCATGTCTAGTTCCTTGTTTGAGACATCCTGACATTTCCTTGATCCCATCCTTGACCCTATTAATCATTATCTCCTCTGAAAAACATTTCAAAAAAAATGCGATGAGTATAAAAGGATCAGTAAGTGTTACAACAATACATAAAGAGAACATTAGTCCAAGTATACATAAGAATCAATTAAATCTAACTGTACTCATAAAACATAAGCAATTTAACATACCTCATGAAATCATAATATTTACGAATTACTCATAGAAATCATAAGACATAAAGGTAACATGAGGCATTCATAACATTTTTACGTAGGGAGTAACCCTCATGGTTACGTTTGGAAGACCCATCACAGTATATCCCCTAAATCTCTTCGGAGAAACCTTACCGTTTAACTCCTTCGCATTACCCAATGCATTGGATAGATATATCGGGCTCACCCGCCCTTAGTTTGTCACGGAACCACCCGTCTTCATAAACAATTCCCAAGAACCATAACATAATCATAACACATAACTTAAGCATAATGGAAAGATAACATTCCCATATTTTAATAACAATAACATTTTATGATATTGAAATAATGAATCCATTTTAAAACCCATTTTCAAAACAAGTTAAAACATTTAATAAAGTGATTTTTGATTCAAAGTCTCCCATACCACTTCTAAGATTTTAAAATTTTAATCCATTAATATCCATATAAATAAATCCTTAAAACCATTTTTAAAACATGGATATTAATGAGAAATATTTATAAGAATAAATCATTAAAACATTTAAAATGATATTTTAGTTGAAGGGTTTTTAACAAAATGAGAGACACTTGAATAAAATAATCGAGGAATAACATTTAATTAGAACTTTATAATATCATGAGAATAAATGGATTCATGATATAATATTCTAAAGGACATTATATACACCATATAATAGTTAATTGGTGAATAACAACAATAAAGTCTCAATAGAAATGTAAAATGAGATGAAATCTCTTATATAGAAGGTATCCTTTAATTAAGGATAAATAAATCTCATAATTATGTGTGAAAAATACAAATACACCCAATATAAGTGGATATTAAGTGTAAAACAATAAAATTTCATTCACACATATTCAATGGATGACATATTCAGTAACTACATGTTGAACCCAAAGAAATCAAAATTGGGTTAAGAAGTTCCCTTGGTAAAATTCGATAGCCTAACGACGTAACTTTAAAATTCATAAAATTAGTTAATGAGAGAGAAAATGGTATCTCATATAATGGACATAGAAATTTACATCAATAAGAATACATAAGAACAAGTTTCAATATAAAAATATGTAAATTAAAATACATAACAAAAAAAAGTCTTTAAAAAAAGAGTGTGAAAGGTTCCCTTACTGATTTGGGAAACTTTCAAAACGTACACCCCATTAAGGAAGGGTCATACAATGAAGATGTAAATACCCATAAATGAGATTATATTATACAAATAGTAAAATAGTGGTCAGTACATACACCACACAAAAGGAATTAGTGGCCAATGTAGCATGAATCTCACAAGAATAAAAAGTGAGATGAAAATTCCCTTATGAAACTTCGGCAGCCTAATGGTGCCACATAAAACTTCCAAAAATGTATTGATGAGATCAAATAGGGTATCTCATAATATTAACATAAAATTTAAATAAAGATTAATACATAATAACATCCCCCAACATATGAAATAGGAGCTTAAAATAAGTTACATAAAAGAGAGTACTTTAGAAGAAAGAGAGAGGTTGGATCCCTTACCTCAAGTCCGACTTGTCTTGTTCGTTTATTTATATTCCTGAATAATAAACATTGGTCAATTTATAATTTCTTATGTTAATCCATTAATTATTATTATTCAGTTAATATCACATATTATTATGTTATAATAATTGGTTAATAATGTGAGTTCATATCAAACATTTTTGTCGATGTTCGATACATGAGTAAAAATTGAACTTGTTGGAAAAGAATTTTCAATGTAGTTATATGTAAATCATCTACAGAATAGTATTAATGATTTAAATATAATATATATCCAGTATATATTCATTTTATACTATTATAGAAAATTTGGAGATAATAAAAATGAAATGCATCGTTCATGGAGATGGTAGGCCGTACGTACGAATGAACGCTACTTTCATTATTTTTTTGACATATTAATGGAATTAAAACTAAATGAGAGATATATATATATTATAATTCCAGAATTATAAACATCATTTAGATTTAATATATGACACATATATATATATATTATATGTACTTATAACAGTACATAACATTTGGAGATAAGAAATGAAATGTACCGTTCATGGAGACGGTAAGTCGTACGTACGCATGAACGCTACTTTCATTTATATTCATTTTGTATTAAATGGAATTAAATAATAATTATATAAATATATATTATAATTATATTAATATATCATATATAATACCATTAATTCCATCCATTATATGTCCCACATATGGCATTAACGAATCAAATCACTTTGATGGGGCGGTAGTCCGCACTTCCTAAAATAAAGATATCGAGTTTACCCATAATGGAAACCATAAAGTTATGACATAAATGAAAAATACATAATCTTATGGAAATAATAAACATTATATATATCATATATAAATATAGTGAAATCTAAATGTCCACATTTGAAGGTGTTAAAAGAATATTGAACAATCATCGTTTCGTGAGGCAGTAATTCGCCATCCACAGAAACAGTATGTTTATTAACCATTAGACAGAGGTGTGTGGAAGTGTAGCTCGAATACATCACATAACATCATCCTAGTATATTTAAGATACAGGTTTTGTTACAAAAGAAAGGAATAAAAAGAGTTTAGGGGTTTGGTGAAACAAATTAAAACAAAAGAACACAAGTGAAGACATTACCGTTAAATCGGGTAACTCTTCTTGGTTTGAACCAAAAGTGTTTCTTGAAGAGAATTATTCCAAATGTGAGGCTCAAATGATGCAAAGAGGGTTCTGGGGAGATTAAATGGGCAGGTTTTGGCCGAGCCAAAGGCTAGAGAGGTGTGGGTAAGGTGGTAGATGTGGAGGCCATTTATAAGAGAAGAGGAGGGGCACTCATGGAATGTTATAAAATATTACTTTATTGTAAAATGATTTTCGGATTTTAAAGGTCCCAAAAGGATATATTTCTATTATAGGGTGATAGGGTTTTAAAATACACCCATCCAATAGGTTTTTGACAATTTTAGGACTTATATTAGACCCTATCTTCTAATTTTATTTAAATCTTTCATTTATGAGGTAATCACTGCATCATCACAGTGTCATAAATAAATTAATTTATATAATGTATAAAAATTATAAAAAGATATCATTATGTAGTAAATATTTTTAGATTTATAATGAATATTTATATTCAAAAATATGACTTGTATAACCCCATTTAAAAATTGTTTTAGTAAAACAATACATGTTTGTGACATTTGAATTTTAACTTTAAATAAAAAGTTATTAAAGTCATTTTCCAACAAAATTGGCTCCATGGGGTCACCAAGTTGACGCATGGATTTTCTTGGTCGTGCATGACTCATAAAATAATGGTAGGACATGTTTCACGGTCATTTCATATTATTATAACAATATATTTACCTTAAATTACACTAATTACCTTTAATCGTGATTAATAAAACTTAAAAATTACTATTCACCAAAAAATTATTTTAATCACATTGAACAACATTTTACTTCATAATTACAACCATTTATGTCAGATTTTTGAAAATCAAATCATAGAAGCAGTAATGTTTCATTTAAACAAAAAATCAGTTTCGTTGACTACCACTTAGTGGTTTTACTATTCATCAAAAATTGAAGTTTTTTAGAAAAATACCAAAAATTCACCCTAAGATATATTTGATATTCCGAATTAAAAAATGGCGTCTATTTTAAAAAATTCAAAACATATAAGTTTAATTAATTAATTTAATAATTAATTCCCGCTGTCAAAACAACTAGCGTGTTTTTAAGAAACAATATCTTTTAAAAGATTGACACTATTTTAAGTCCAATTTCAAACTGAAATTAATTCCAAAGACCACCATTTGATTAAATAGTAAAAATATATTATAAATAATCTTTAATCTCAATTAAAAATATAATCTATCCATATAAATAAATCAGATTAAATAGAGGTTTTGAATTAAAACGAAACATTTTCACTAAAAATGACCTTTATCGGAAAAATAACAAAAATTTACACAAAGTAAATTTTTATATCCAGATTCTAAAGAAGATTTTTATTTTTTCAAATAAAACATATAAAATTGTCAAAAGTATACTTAAAAAGGGCTCTCTATCAAAAGGCGGTTAATCGACCTTTTAAAGAATATTAGATGATTTATGCTTAAAATTGGATTTATTTGCATTTTAAGCCTCTAACATTTATTGTATAAAAGTAAAAAAATTTGACAAACATATATAATAATTTTGTATTTAGTTATTTTCATTCCCACCATTACAACGACTAGGCGTTAACTATAATTTAAAATAATATTATTTTATTATTAGAGAGCAATGTAGGATTTCAAAGAAACTCGTTGTTTCGTATTGGGTATTCCATCGAGCATAGAGTTCCCATTAAAGTAATATTATTATTTTATTCCCAAATATGGATAAATATGAAAATTTCATATTCTTTATTTACCTGGGGTGTCACATCCTTCCCCCCTTTTGGGAATTGCATCCTCGTAATTTTAAAATTGTGCGTGGAAACTTCATTGAAAATCACATATTAGAATAAGAGTCAGTAAAACTATCACTTTGAAATAAGGAAAGAGAAATACAAAGGTCACCAGAGTTAACCCATACTAGAATTCCATGTTGGAAATCATGGATATGGAGGGAAAAAACAAAGGGTCATGTTATGAGGGAGAGTGATACAAAACATGTTTATGAGAAAGTTAACCACTAAAAAATCACAAACATGTGTTGGGTTAAACGGTATTTGACTACCCAGTAGGAAAAGTTATCAAACAACATTTTTTTAAGTTACTTATCATTGAGGAATTTATTTATGAGCGTAACTAAATCAAAATGAAACATACTTACTTGTAATGTTTACATTCAACTTTTACTAGATTTCTTACGCAAACTCATATTTCTCCAAAAGACGAGCATTTAGGATGACTTGTTCACATTAAGAGTGCTATAATCCTCTTCTAGAGACTCACACAATTCACAAAAGAGAACTATATTTTTCCCATGATTTAGAAAAAAACAATAACAAAAATTGTTATTACGAGATCAGATAATCCAGAAAAGGATAATATTTTATAAAAAGATAATCTTTTCTTAATCTTCATAATTTGTCCAAGAAAACCCAAAGTTCATCGAAGACCATTCGATAAACAATTTTCCATAAAATTATTCAAAGTAAACCAAACTAAGATTGAAACCCAAATATTGTAAGTATTTAATCACATAGTCATCCAAGGTACAAATTAACATTTATCTCCAAATAACTTTAGTTTCTCTTAAAGTCTCATATTGAAAAGTAATTAACCTAATCACATATCCTCCATGATAGGTTAATCATTTGCATAGATAACCCAAAATAAACTTACTCTTGATTCCTAAAATCATCTAACTAAAAATAATTAGTCAATCTTACGAGGGACTTCACATAGTCCAGTGGTAGGCGATAAATACCAGTCGCACTTTGGTTGTGGGTTTGATTCCCACTGCTTTGTCCGACGTGATGGGTTGTCACACGGTCTGCGTGTTGTCCTTTTGCCAAAACTATGTAATTCTTAAAACATTCCCCATAATGATATAAAATCTTAAAAATAACCATAACATATTTAAACCTCCTGTTTATCGCATGTCGTTCATTTTCCATCATAACATATAGTAACCCATAATTACCTCAAAAGTACGGATCATATAAACCCTAATGGTTACCTTTATAATTATTACCTAAACATCCACATTTACTGGTCATCTCTTACATGATTCATTAGAGAACATACCAATGTTCAAGTGGTTGATCATGAATCCTTGAGAGTTGGTTTAGAACAACCACGAGTTTCCTCATTGAACCCCCATTTCATCCAGTCTCTTAATCAGAGAACCACCATAGTTTCCTTCAAACCCATTGTCACTTTGGTGCCTGCTAGATCCATCCATTTACTAAAACCAAAAATGTCAGTGTGAGTATATCAACAAAATTATCATGTTCTAATGTGGAAGATAAACACAAATATATACTTTCTTATTCACTTTATCTACAAACTAGGACTCTTTCAAAAATCCTAGCCATTGTGGTGATGTCACTTATTCTTAGAGAATACCCTAACCTCTAATTTTATCTAAACCGATATCTGATACCAACTATAAGGACCCTACCTTAAACATTACTTATTATTGAATTAAATGAGTAATTCACATTGAGGATCTTTTCAGGTTTAGAGTTTTAGAAAAATAGGACATAAATATTACATCTCAAAGATTACATAGTAGACACATCTACTCAGCTTCCATTTTTTCACACAAAAAAACTCTTGAACATAAGATTCATGTCTAGTTCCTTTTTTTTGGACAGCCTGATATTTCCTTGATCCCATCCTTGACCCTATTCATCTTTATGTTATGTGAAAAACATTTCAAAAAACATGGGATATGCATAAAAGGCTCATTAAGGGTTATAAAAATACGGAAAGAGAACATTAGTCCTTGTATACATAAGAATCAATGAAATCTAACTTTACTTATAAAACATATGCAATTTAACATACCTCATGAAATCATAAGATTTACGACTAACTAATAGAAATCATAATACATCAAGGTAAATTGAGGCATTCATAACATTCTTACGTAGGGAGTAACCCTCATGGTTACGTTTGGAATACCCATCAAAGTATATTTCCTAAATCCCTTCGGAGAAACCTTAGCGTTTAACTCGGTCACGTTACCCAATGCATTGGAGATCTATATCGGCCTCACCCACCCTTAGTTTATCACGGAACCACCCGTCATCAAAAACAATGCCCAAGAACCAAAACATAATCATAGCACATAACTTAATCATAAATGATAGATAACATTCCCACATTTCAATAACAATATAACATTTTAAGATATTAAAATAATGAATCCATTCTAAAAACCATTTTCAAAACAAGTTAAAACATTTAATAAAGATATTTTTGATTCAAAGTGTCCCTTACAAATTCAAATATATTTACATTTTAAACCATTGATATCCATATAAATAAATCCTTAAAACCATTTTGAAAACATGGATATTAATGAGAAATATTTATATGAATAAATCATTAAAAAATTTAAAATGATATTTTAGTTAAAGGGTTTTTAACAAAATGATAGACACTTGAATAAAATAATTGAGGAATAACATTTAATTAGAACTTTGTAATATCATGAGAATAAAGGGATTCATGATATAATATTCCAAAAGACAATATATAAACCATATAAGAGTGAATTAGTGCATGACAACGATGAAGTCTTAATAGAAATGTAAAATGAGATGAAATCTCTTATAAAGAAGGTATCCTTAAATTAAGGATAAATCAATCTCATAATTATGTGTGAAAAATATAATTACACCCAATATAACTAGATATTAAGTGTTAAACAATCAAAGTTAATTAAAACATATTCAATGGATTACATATTCAAAAACTACATGTAGAACCCAAAGAAATCAAAATTGTGTTAAGAAGTCCCCTTGGAAAAATTTGACAGCCTAACGGTGTCACTTTAAAATTCATAAAACTAGTTGATGAGAGAGAAAATGATATCTCATCACATGGAAATAAAATTTACATCAATAAGGATATATAATAACATATCCCAACATAAAAATATTTAAATTAAAAGACATAACAAAATAAGTCTTTTAAAAAGAGGAGTGTGAAAGGTTCCTTTACCTATTTGGGAAACTTTCGAAACATACAGCCCATGATGGAAGGGTCATACAATGAAGATGTAAATACCCAAAAATGAGATTATATTATACAAATTGTAAAATAGTTGGCTGTACATACACCATACAATAGGAAATAGTTTCCAATGTAGCATGAATCTCACGAGAATAAAAAGTGGGATGAAAATCCCCTTATGAAAATTCGGCAGCCTAACGGCGCCACATAAAACTTCCAAAAATGTATTGATGAGATCAAATAGGGTATCTCATCATATTAACATAAAATTTAAAGAATGAGTAATATATAATATCATCCCCCAACATAAGAAAGAGGAGCTTAAAATAAGTTACATAAATGAGAGTACTTTAAAAGAAAGAGAGAGGATGGATCCCTTACCTCAAATCTGACATGTATTGTTCGTTTCTTTATATTCCTGAATAATAAACTTTAGTCAATTTATAATTACTTAAGTTACTCCTCTAAATATTATTATTCCATTCATATCACATATTATAATGCTATAATAATTGGTTAATAATGTGAGTTCATATCAAACGTTTTTGTCGATGTGCAGTACATGAGTAAAAATGAAAGTTGTTGGAATAGAATTTTCCATGTAGTTATCAGTACATCATCTCCAGAATATTATTAATGATTTAAATATCATATATATCTAGTATATATTCATTTTATACTATTACATAACATTTTGAGATAATAAAAATGAAATGCACCGTTCATGGAGACGGTAGGCCGTACGTACGCATGAATGTTACTTTCATTTTATTTGTCGTGTTAATGGAATTAAAACTATATGAGAGACATATATATTATAACTCAAGAATTATATACATCATTTATATGTAATATATGACATATATATCTATTATATATATGTTCTTATAATAGTACATAACATTTGGAGATAAGAAATGAAATGTACTGTTCATGGAGACTGTAAGCCATACGTACGCATGAATGCTACTTTCATTTCTTTTTTTTACTCAATGGAATGAAATAATAATTATATAAAGGTATATTATAATTCCAGTAATATTTAATATGTAATACCATTAATTACATCCTTTATACATCCCACATATGGCATTAACGAATCAAATCACTTTAAGGGGGTGGTAGTCCAGACATCCTAAAATGAAGATATCGGGTTTACCCATAATGGAAACCAAAAAGGCTTGACATAAATGAAAAAAAGCTTAAGGAAAACATAAAAATATTATATATAATATATAAATATACTGACATCTTAATGGCCGCCTTTGAAGGTTTTAGAAGAATATTGAACAATCATCGTTTCATGAGGCAGTAATTTGTCGTCCACAAAAACAGTATGTTCATTAATCATTAGACGAAGGTGTGTGGATGTGTAGCTATAATCCTTAACATAAAAACATCCTAGTATATTTAATATTCGGGTTTTGTTACAAAATCAAGGAATAAAAAGATTTTAGGGGTTTGGAGAAGCAAAATAAAACAAAAGAACACAAGTGAAGACATTACCATTAAATCGGGTAACTCCTCCTGGTTTGAACCAAAATGGTTTCTTGAAGAGAATTATTCCAAAGGTGAGGCTTCAATGATAAATAGAGGGATGTGTAGAGATTAAATGGGCAGGGGTTGGGCAAGACAAAGGCATGAGAGGTGTGGGTAAGGTGGTAGAGGTGGGGGCCTTTTATAAGAAAAGAGGAGGGGCACTCTTGGAAAGTTGTAAAATATTACTTTATTATAAAATGATTTTGGGATTTTAAAAGTTCCAAAATGATTTATTTCGAGGATAAGGTGATAAGGTTTCTAAATCCACCAATACAATAGGTCTGTGAAAAGTGTAAGACTTAGATGTTACCCTATCTTCACATTTTATTTAAATCGTCCATTTATGTGGTAATCACTGCATCATCACAGTGTCATAATTAAATTAATTTATATAATGTCAAAAAATTATAAAAAACTATCATGATGTCGTAAATCGTTTTAGCTTTCTAATGAATATTTATAGTCAAAAATATGACTTGTATAACCCAATGTAAAAATTGTTTTAGTAAAACAATACATGTTTGTGACATTTTAATTAACATTAAATAAAAAGTTATTAATGTCATTTTACAACCAAAGTGGCTCCATGGGGTCCCCAAGTTGACCCATAGATTTTCTTGGTCTTCCATGACTCATCCAATAAGGGGAGGACATGTTTCAAGGTCATTTAATATTATTATAACATGATCTTTGCCTTAAATTACCCTAATTACCTTTAATCGCGATTAATAAAACGTAAAAGTTACTATTGACCAAAAAATAATTTTAATCTCATTGAACCAAATTTTACTTCCTAATGAAAACCATGTATTTCAGATTTCTGAAAATCAAATTAATTAAGTGTTAATGTTTCATTTAAACAAAAAATTAGTTTCTTTAACTACCACTTAGTGGATTCACTATTCATCAAAAATTGAAGTTTTTCAGAAAAATACCAAAAATTCACCCTAAGTTATATTTGATATTCCGAATTCAAAAATGATGTCTATTTTACAAAATTCAAAAAATATAAGTTGCATTAATTAATTTAATAATTATTTCTCGTTGTCAATACAAATAGCGTGTTTTTAAGAAACAATATCTTTTAAAAGATTGACATTAGTTAAAGTCCAATTTCAAAGTGAAATTAATTCCAATGACAACCATTGGATGAAATGGTAAAAATATATTATAAATAATCATTAATCTCAATTAAAAATATAATCTATACATATAAATAAATCATATTAAAATGAGGTTTTGAATTAAAATGCAACATTTTTACTAAAAATGATCTTTATCGGGAAAATAACAAAAAGTTACACAAAGTAAATTTTGATATCCAGATTCTAAAGAAGGATTTAATTTTTTTCAAATACAACATATAAAATAGTCCATAGTATATTTAAAAATGGTTCTCCATCAAAAGGCGGTTAATCGACCTTTTAAATAATATTAGAAGATTTATGCTTATAATTTGATTCATTTTCATTTTAAGCCTCTAACATTTATTGGATAAAAGTAAAAATATTTGACAAACATATATAATCATTTTGTAGCTAGTTCGGTTTATTCCCACCATTACAACGGATAGGCGTTATCTACCATTTAAAATAATATTATTTTATTATTAGAGTGCAACGTAAGATTTCAAAGAAACTTGTTGTTTCGTATTGGGTATACCATTGAGCATAGAGTTCCCATAAAAGTAATATTATTATTTTATTCCCAAATATGGATAAATATGAAAATTTCATATTCATTATTTACCTGGGGTGTTACATCCTTCCCCCCTTTTGGGAATTGCATCCTCGTAATTTTAAAATTGGGCGTGGAAACTTCATTGAAAATCCCATATCGGAACAAGAGTCAGTAAAACTATCACTTTAAAATAAGGAAAGAGAATTACAAAGGTCACCAGAGTTAACCCATACTAGGATTCAATGTTGGAAAGCATGGATATGGAGGGAAAAAACAAAGGTTCATGTTTTGAGGGAGAGTGATAGAAAACATGTTAATGAGAAAGTTAACCACCAGAAAATCACAAACTAGTGATGGGTTAAACGGTATTTGATTCCCCAGTAGGAAAAGTTAACAAACAACATTTTTGTTTTTAAGTTACTTTTCATTGGGGAATTTATTTATGAGCGTAACTAAATCAAAATGAAACATACTTACTTGTAATGTTGACATTCAACATTTACGAGATTTCTTACACGAACTCATATTTCTCCAAAAGACGAGCATTTAGGATGACTTGTTCACATTAAGAGAGTTATAATCAACTTATAGAGACTCACCTAATCCACAAAAAAGATCTATATATTTCCCATGTCTTTAGACAAAAACCAAAACCAAAAGTTTTATTACTATATCAGATAATACACAAAAGAATAATCCTTTATAAAAAGATATTATTTTCATAATCTCCATAATTTGTCCAAAAAAACCCAAAGTTCATTGAAGACCATTCGATAAACAATTTTCCATAAAATTCTTGAAATTAAACCAAACTAAGATTGAAACCCAAATATTTTAAGGAATTAATCACATAGTCTTCCAAGGTACAAATTAAAATTTATCTCCAAATAACATTAGTTTCTCTTAAAGTCTCATATTGAAACGTAATTAACCTAATCACATATCCTCAATGATAGGTTAATCATTTCCCTAGATAACCCAAAATAAACTTACTCTTGATTCCTAAAATCATCTAACTAAAAATAATTAGTGAAACTAACCAGGGACTTCACATAGTCTAGTGGTAGGCGATAAATACCAGTCACACTTTGGTTGTGGGGTTGATTCCCACAGCTTTGTCTGATGCGACGGGTTGTCACACAGTCTGTGTGTTGTCCTTTTTCCAAAACTATGTAATTCTTAAAACATTCCCCAAAACGTTATAAAATCTTCAAAAATAACCATAACATATTTTAACGTCATGTGTATCTCATGCCGTTTATTTTCCATCATTACATATAGTAGCCCATAATTACCTCAAAAGTATGGATCATATAAACCCTAATGGTTACCTTTATAATTATGACACGAACATCCACATTGATTGGTTATCTCGCACATGATGCATTAGAGAACTTACCAATGTTCAAGTGGTTGATCATGACAACTTGAGAGTTGTTTTAGAACAACCAAGAGTTTTCTCATTGAACCCCCATTTCATCCAGTCTCTTAATCAGAGAACCACCACAGTTTCCTTTAAACCCATTGTCACTTTGGTGCCTGCTAGATCCATCCATTTACTAAAACCAATAATGTCAGTGTGAGTATATCAACAAAACTATCATGTACTATTGTGGAAGATAAAAACAAAAATATACTTACTTATTCTCTTTATCTAAAAACTAGGACTATTTCTGAAATCCTTGCCATTATGGTAATGTCACTTATGATTAGAGAATACCCTAACCTCTAAAGTTATCTAAACTGACCTCTGATACCAACTATAAGGAACCAGCCTTAAACATTACTTATTATTGAATTAAATGAATAATTCACATTGAGGATCTTTTCAGGTTTATAGTTTTAGAGAATTAGGACATAAATATTACATCTCAAAGATTACAAAGTAGACACATCTACTCAGCTTCCATTTTTTTCACAAAAAAAAACTCTTGAACATAATATTCATGTCTAGTTGCTTTTTAGACAGCCTGATATTTCCTTTATCCCATCCTTGACCCTATTCATCTTTATGTCCTGTGAAAAACATTTCAAAAAACATTGGATATGCATAAAAGGCTCAGTAAGGGTTATAACAATATGGAAAGAGAACATTAGTCCATGTATACATAAGAATCAATGAAATCTTACTTTACTCATAAAATATAAGCAATTTAACATACCTCATTAAATCATAAGATTTACGAATAACTAATAGAAATTATAAGACTTAAATGTAAATTGAGGCATTAATAACATTCTTACATAGGGAGTAACCCTCATGGTTACGTTTTGAATACCTCTCACAGTATATTTCCTAAATATCTTTGGAGAAACCTTAGCTTTTAACTCCGTCTCGTTACCCAATGCATTGGAGAGCTATATCGGCCTCACCCACCCTTAGTTTATAACAGAACCACCCATCTTCAAAAACAATGCCCAAGAACCAAAACATAATCATAGCACATAAATTAATCATAAATGAAAGATAACATTTCCACATTTCAATAACAATATAACATTTTAAGATATTAAAATAATGAATCCATTCTAAAAACCATTTTCAAAACAAGTTAAAACATTTAATAAAGATAATTGTGATTCAAAGTGTCCCATACAACATCAAATATTTTAACATTTTAAACCATTAATATACATATAAATAAATCCTTAAAACCATTTTGAAAACATGTATATTAATGAGAAATATTTATAAGAATAAATCATTAAAACATTTAAAACGATATTTTAGTTAAAGGGTTTTTAACAAAATTATAGACACTTGAATAAAATAATTGAGGAATAAAATTTAATTAGAAATTTGTAATATCATGATAATAAAGTTATTCCTGATATAATATTCCAAAAGACAGTATATACACCATATAATAGTGAATTAGTGCATGACAACAATGAAGTCTCAGTAGAAATGTAAAATGAGATGAAATCTCTCATAAAAAAGGTATGCTTAAATTAAGGATAAATCAATCTCAGAATTATGTTTGAAAACTATAAATACACCCAATATAAATAGATATTAAGTGTAAAACAATCAAAGTTAATTCACACATATTCAATGGATGACATATTCACAAACTACATGTAGAACACAATGAAACCAAAATTGTTTTAAGAAGTCCCCTTGGTAAAATTTGACAGCCTAACGGTGTCACTTTAAAATTCATAAAATTAGTTGATGAGAGAGAGAATGGTATCTCATCACATGTAAATAATATTTAAACCAATAAGGATATAGAAGAACATATCCCAACATAAAAAGATGTAAATTAAAAGACATAACAAAATATGTCTTTTAAAAAGAGGAGTGTGAACGGTTCCTTTACTGATTTGGGAAACTTTCGTAACGTACACCCCATGAATGAAGGGTCAGACAATGAAGATTTAAATACCCAAAAATGAGATTATATTATACAAATTGTAAAATATTTGGCAGTACATAAACCACACAATAGGAAATAATTACAAATGTAGCAAGAATCTCACGGGAATAAAAAGTTGGATGAAAATCCACTTATGAAAATTCGGCAGCCTAATGGTGCCACATTAAACTTCCAAAAATATATTTTTGAGATCAAATTGGGTATCTCATCATATTAACATAAAATTTCAAGAAAGAGTAATACATAATAACATCTCCCAACATAAGAAAATGGAGCTTAAAATAAGTTACATAAATGAGAATACTTTAAAAGGAAGAGAGAGGTTGGATCCCTTACCTCAAATCCGACATGTCTTGTTCGTTTCTTTATATTCCTGAATAATAAACATTGGTAAATTTATAATTGATTAAGTTACTCCTTTAAATATTATTATTCCATTCATATCACATATTATAATTTTATAATAATTGGTAAATAATGTGAGTTCATATCAAACGTTTTTGTCGATGTTCAGTACATGAGTAAAAATGGAACTTGTTCGAAAAGAATTTTCCATGTAGTTATCAGTACATCATCTCTAGAATAGTATTAATGATTTAAATATCATATATATCCAGTATATATTCATTTTATACTTTTACATAACATTTTGAGATAATAAAAATGAAATGCACAGTTCATGGAGACGGTAGGCCGTACGTACGCATGAACGCTACTTTCATTTTATTTGTCATGTTAATGGAATTAAAACTAAATGAGAGACATATATATTATTATTCCAGAATGATATAAATCATTTATATGTAATATATGACATATATATCTTTTATATATATGTGCTTATAATTGTACAGAACATTTTTAGATACGAAATGAAATGTACCGTTCATGGAGACTGTAAGCCGTACGTACGCATGAACGCTACTTTCATTTCTTTTTTTATTCAATGGAATGAAATAATAATTATATAAAGGTATATTATAATTCCATTAATATGTAATATGTAATACCATTAATTCCATCCTTTATAAATCCCACATATGGCATTAACGAATCAAATCACTTTGAGGGGGCGGTAGTCCACACTTCCTAAAATGAAGATATCGGGTTTACCCATAATGGAAACAAAAAAGGTATGACATAAATTAATAATACAAAAGCATAAGGAAAACATAAAAATATTATATATCATATATAAATATACTGACATCTTAATGTCCACCTTTGAAGGTGTTAGAAGAATATTGAACAGTCATCGTTTCGTGAGGCAGTAATTTGCCATCCACAGAAACAGTTCGTTCTTTAACCATTAGACAAAGGTGTGTGGAAGTGTAGCTAGAATCCTTCACATAATAACATCCTAGTATATTTAATATACTGGTGTTGTTACAAAAGAAAGGAATAAAAATATTTTAGGGGTTTGGAGAAGCAAAATAAAACAAAAGAACACAAGTGAAGACATTACCATTAAATCGGGTAACTCCTCTTCGTTTGGACCAAAAGGTTTTCTTGAAGAGAATTCTGCCAAAGGTGAGGCTTCAATGATCAAGAGAGGGATGTGGAGAGATTAAATGGTCATGTTTTGGCTGAACAAAAGGCTTGAAAGTTGTGGGTAATTTGTTATAGGTGGGGGCCTTTTATAAGAAAAGAGGAGGGGAACTCTTGAAATGTTATAAAATATTACTTTATTATAAAATGCTTTTCAGATTTTAAAGGTCCCAAAAGGATATATTTCAAGGGTAAGGTGATAAGGTTTCGAAATCCACAAATCCAATAGGTTTGTGACAACTGTAAGACTTAGATTTTACCCCATATTCTCATTTTATTTAAATCGTTCATTTATAAGGTAATCACTGCATCATCACCATGTCATAATTAAATTACTTTATATAATGTCTAAAAATTATAAAAATACTATCATGATGTAGTAAATATTTTTAGATTTCTAATTAATATTTATAGTCAAAAATATGACTTTTATAACCCCATGTAATAATTGTTATAGTAAAACAATACATGTTTGTGACATTTTAATTAACGTTTAATAAAAAGTTATTAATGTCATTTTCTAACCAAAGTGGCTCCATGGGGTCCCCAAGTTGTCCCATATATTTTACTGGTCGGCTATGACTCATACAATAAAGGTAGTAAATGTGTCAAGGTCATTTCATATTATTATAACATTATCTTTATCTTAAATTACACTAATTACCTTTAATCGCGATTAATAAAACATAAAAGTTACTATTCACCAAAAAATTATTTTAATATCATTGAACCACATTTTACTTCCTAATGAAAACCATGTATGTTGGATTTTTGAAAATAAAATCACAAAAGTGGTAATGTTTCATTTAAACAAAAAATCAGTTTCTTTAACTACCACTTAGTGGTTTCACTATTCATAAAAAATTGATGTTTTTCCGAAAAATACCAAACATTCACCCTATGATAAATTTGATATTCCGAATTCAAAAATGATGTATTTTTTACAAAATTAAAAACAAATAAGTTGCATTAATTAATTTAATAATTAATTCCAACTGTCAAAACAAATAGCGTGTTTTTAAGAAACAATATCTATTAAAATATTGGCACTAGTTTAAGTCCAATTTCAAAGTGAAATTAATTCCAATGACCACCATTGGATTAAAGGAAAAAAATATATTCTAAATAAACTATAATAGCAATAAAAAATATATTATATCCATATAAATAAATCAGATTAAAAGGAGGTTTTGAATTAAAATGCAACATTTTCAGTAAAAATGATCTTTATCTGAAAAATAACAAAAATTTACACAAAGAAAATTTTGATATCAAGATTCTAAAGAAGGATTTTATTTTGTCATATAAAACATATAAAATTGTCAAAAGTATATTTAAAAAGGGTTCTCCATCAAAAGGAGGTTAATCGACCTTTTAAAGAATATTAGATTATTTACGCTTAAAATTGGATTCATTTGTATTTTAAGCCTCTAACATTTATTGGATTAAAGTAAAAATATTTAAAAAACATATATAATAACTTTTTTGTTAGTTCTATTCATTACCACCATTACAATGGCTAGGAATTAACTACCATTTAAAATAATATTATTTTAATATTAGAGTGCAACGTAAGATTTCAAAGAAACTAGTTCTTGCGTATTGGGTACGCCATCGAGAATAGCATTCCCATTAAAGTAATATTAATATTTTATTCACAAATATGGATAAATATGAAAGTTTCATATTCTTTATTTACCTGGGGTGTTACAGTAGGATTTGGTACAGGGGCAGGTTCCGGTTTTGGTTCTTTCTCAAATGCAAAATTAGAAACTGACTTCAACTGAAATAGTGAGGAATGATCAAGCCTAGTGGTAGAAAATTTATGGGACTCACCCACATCATTCATGATTGGGAATTTATACTGAGTTTCCATAGGACTAGACTCACCCAGATAAGATGCTACATCAGCCTCAAGATTTTGGGTTTCCTCCCCCTCAACAGAAGCTTCATTTTCAGTATCTAGAAGCTCAGGAATTAGTTCTAAATTCAAAAATTCATCTCTTAAATCCTCATTCATTTGTTGTCTACCCAACTGAAAGGATATCTCTATCCACTCTTCAGTAGAGGGTATTATCTCAGGAACAGGTTGTTCCTCCGGTTGTTATTCTAGATTTTCTTCTTCCAAAACAGGGAGTTCTTATAGATTTGTTACTTGCATATCAGGGATTTCTTCTACTACATCCTCTTCCATAAATGGTAGTTCTTCTAGAATAGGTTCTTCCGTGATATGCTGCTCAGATTCTGTCACACCTGGTTTTTTTTCAGCCTTAGGTTGGATTTCTATATTGATATCTACTCTTGGGATAGGAGGTTCTTCTTCACGAACAATAGGATGAATAATAGACCTTTATTCCTCAACAAATACTTCTTCCATTTGAGGTACATCATCTTCTTCTTACTCTTCTTCTGAATTCTCAGCATCATCAGCTGGATCCAAACCAGGATCAAATATGTCTTTTGTCCTTGAAGGATAAACCACATGATTAGTCTTTTCGTAAATTTTATCATTATCATCCACCCACTACCTTTTCCAAGGGTTCCAGTTACTCATCATTCTCTTGATTATGGGTTTAGAGATACAGTACTATTAATCCAAAATCACTTCTTCATTGGGTCAAACTACTCTTTTGGGAACAATCATGGCTATTATTAGCCGAGAGTATAATAGAGAGGTGGATTTGAATGTGACCTTGATCAAATCACAAATATGGTGAATGATGTACTTGCACAGGTTGATTTTCTGTCCTTATTCATAAGATGATTTAGAATCACATCATGATACATTAATACAAGAAAGTCACCTTAACTCGGGCTAACTAGATTTTGATCAAATTTAAACACCAGCCTTGTTTCTCCATCATGTTCAGTAGCTATGGCCCTTCCCTTGGTGCGATTCTTGGTTAGGATTTTCAATGTATCTTCAAGGTCAATGAAATCATTGGTACATAGGGGTTCTCTTTTATATTCATCAAAATATCCTTCCATAGGTATCCTAAGGAATTCCTCCCAAAACCACAATGAGAAGGAGCATCTTTTTCCATTAATCCATCTCCTCACAACAAATCTTTCACCAGAGTCAAAAGAAAGCGGTGAAAACTGGTAGAACTGAGCAACTAGCCTTGGATAAATGGTTCTATTCTCCCTTGGGAACCATTCTAACCATCCTTGTTCTCGTAACACATTCAGGGCTAGAGATTTTCAAGATAAAATACATTCAGCACAGATTTTTTTTCAAGTACAACAATGCAATTTACCTGGTTCAGATTTAGAGACCATTTTGGTGTTAGCATGGGTGTTATCCTATTATTCATGGGGTGGTGCTTCTTAGGTGTGGATGATGATGGTTGCTTCATTCATGAAATCCACTGAAGTTCGTGAGAGAGAAAGAGGGTTGCAAGGTTGAAAGGGTTCAAAATGAGTGAGTAGGAGAATGTATGGGTGAAGAACCAACTAAAAACTCTTTGTTTTATCATTTGGGAATGTCAAACGTCACAAAAACAAAAACACGGGAGTGTACAAGATGTGAAATAAAAATTACCTCAATATGGGTTTAAAGAAAATCATAAATAATTTTCATGGTGAGACTGTGATCGTTCGTCACGGTGCAACATCAAGTGGTTATTACGGTGAGACAACAAGTGGTCATCATGGTGAGAGAGTAAACATGTGAGACAGTGACTGAGAAACAATAATCATGAAATAGTAAAGTAAAATGTAGTAAAATATTGATCATTAAGGAAAGTAAGATATCTATTTGAGATTTATCATGCCAAGATCATGTATAATGTAGTTTATTCTCTCAGAGCTTAATGGTTTAGTGTATATAACAGCAAGTTTATATTCATTTCCATTGAATTCCAAGGTGGTATCACCTTTTTGATAATGATCTCTAAAAAAGTGATGTCTTACATAAATATGTTTAGTCCTTGACTTTGAAATATTATGTTTTAAGATATTAATAGCACTTGTGTTGTCACAATTTATTATTACTTGTCTGAATTGATATCCATAGACTAGTAATGTGTGTTTCATCCACAAAAGTTTTTGACAACAATTGCCAGTAGCTGTGTATTCATCTTATGCAGTACATAATGCAACCAATTTTACTTTCATACAACACCATGATATCAGTGAAATTTCTAAAAGGTGACATGTTGCAGATGTTCTCTTTCTATCTAACTTACAACCACTGAATTCAGCATCAGAATAACTAACTAGCTCAATTTATTTTCTTTTAGGATAGAATAGTATGAGATTAGGTGTATGCTTGATGTATTTGAAAATGTTCTTACAACATTTAAATGAGATTCATTAGGATTATCTTGAAAATGAGAACACATACATACACTAAACATAATATCCTGATGGCTAACAGTTAAGTAAAGTAAACTTCCAACCATTCCTCTATAAGTGTTTTGATCAAAAGATTTTCAATCTTCATCAATATCTAGTTTACAAGTGGTACTCATGGGAGTGTCACTACTTTTAGTGATATCCAATAAAAAACGTTTTAGAAGATATCTAGTGTATTTACGTTGATTTAAAACAATTCCATCATTATTTTGAAAGATTTTAAATCCAAGAAATAATTTTTTTTCACCCATTAATTTCATTTCAAATTCGTTTTGAATCATTTTAGAAAAATAAATACATAATGAATTTTTTGAAGATGCAAAAATAATATCATATACATAGATTTTAATAACTAAAACAACATTAGAAAATATTTTTTTAAAGAGGGTAGGATCCGATATTCATTTTTAAAATCATTGGAAATAAGAAACGTACTTAATCTGTCATACCAAGCACTTGGAGCTTGTTTTAAACCATATAAAGCTTTTGATAGTTTGAAAATATTATTAGAAAAATGAGGATTTGTAAATCTTGGGGGTTGTTCAATAAAGACATCCTCATCTATGTACCCATTTAATAATGAACTCTTAACATCCATTTGATATAGTTTGAAATTCATATGTGCTACATAGGCAAGTAATATTTTGAGGGCTTCATGTTTGGCTACTAGAGAAAAGGCCACCTCATCATCAATTACTTATTCTTGATTATAGCCTTGTGAAACTAATCTAGCCTTGGTCTAAACTATGTTTCAATATTCATCTACTTTATTTCTAAACACTCATTTAGTGACTATGATGAATGTGTCCTTGGATCTTACAACAAGATTCCAAACATTTCTTCTTTCAAACTGATTAAGTTCTTCTGGAATTTCCATTACCCAAAATTCATTATTGATGGCATCATAAATGTTTTTAGGTTCATGTTGAGACAAGAAGGCTTGGTGTTCAACATGATTTCAAAGGGAAGATCTAATTTGTTTTCTTTTCTTTGTGTCTCCTAAAACATCATCAATGGGATGGTTTTTAGGGTTATAAGCTTTCTAGAAAAAGAGGGGCTAGTGATTTCAGGTTCATCAACAGATTCTGGTTAATTATGACTCGATTGAATAGAATTTACAGAATTGGATGTTTTCACATATACCTTCACCTTGAAATTTGAGGATTTTGAGTTGATGTTAATATTTGATACATCATCCTCTAGATTCTCTAGGATGCTTTTAGGATCATGTGTCTCTGTTTCATCAAACATGATATGAAAATATTCTTCCACATATTTAGTTCTTTTATTGAGTACTCTATAAGATTTTCGTAATATTGATTAACCTAGGAAAATCCCTTCATCACATTTGGATGAAATTTTTTCAAGATTATCCTTAGTGTTGAGAATAATGACATTGCAACAAAAAACTATAATGTAATTAACCTTAAGATTCCTATTGTTCCAGAGTTCATACAAGGTCTTTTTGAGAATTGGTCTAATCAGGACTCTATTGATTATATAGAATGATGTATTAATATCATCAACCCAAAATTAAATAGGTAATATATATTCACTAAGCATTGTTCAAGCTATTTTTTACAAGGTTCTATTTCTTCTTTCTACCACACAATTATGCTGAGGTGTTCTAGGAGCAGAGAAATTGTGAGTATAGCCATTCTGTGAGCAAAAGTATTCAAACTCTTGATTTTCAAAATCCCAGCCCTGATCACTTCTTAAATATTTAATTTTAAGTCCACTATGATTTTATATAGATATGTAATACTTAGTAAAATAAGAGCAGGCCTCACTTTTGTGAGCCATGAAAAAAGTCTAGGTATATCTAGAGAAATAAACTACTTGAACATAAACATAGTGCTTCCCATTTAAATGAGAAACTCTAGATGGTCCAAAACAATCCATGTGAACCAGCTCGAGTGGTTAATAAGTATAGACTTACATTGTTGATTTGAAAGATATTTTGTGTTGTTTTCCCTTTTGACAAGTATTACACACTATTTCTTGATGCAGAAAATACTAATTCATCATTAGAATTAAAGACATTACATGCATCATTTTCAAATTTAACATGATATACATCATCACATAATTGTGAGATACTAAAAAAAGTACATTTTAATCCATTAAAAAACAGTACTTTAGAAATTAATATTGAATCAGAGTTACCAATCTGGCCTAAGCCAGTGATATCACCTTCGGCATTGTCATCAAATGTGACATGTCCTCCTTCTACTTTTATCAGATTCTTGAAGCATGAATATTCTCTTGTCATGTGCCATGAACACCCACTGTCGAAGTACCATAGAATCCTGCTGGATATCATCATGTAGATTTAATATAACATGATCAAGAAAAGTAAAATTTAGTAACCCATACTTGTTTGGGTCCAGTAATATTAGTAATAATTGCTTTAGTAACCCATATTTGTCTCAGAGGTTTCCTATAAGCATTATGTATAGTGTTTGATAAATAAACTGTATTTGGTCCACAAAAACATGAAACAGTAGAGTATGTATCTTGAAATGATCTAGATGTGTTTTGTACAAAATTGGAAACAAAACTATATTTCCTATATTTGGAAATAAAATTCGTTCTACAACGGTTTCTTTTACCAGGCTGATAACCCATACCAGTATTGTATTTAGGGGTAATTTTTTTTCCTAGAATTTGAGTAAGGGTATTATTAACATTACTAAACTTTTCTAATTCACTTTAAAATTTCTCATTAGACATATTTAATACATTTTTTTCTTTGATCAGTTGAGAATTCTTATCCTTTTCAGTAGTATGTTCAGATTTAACATTTACTGTGAGATCATGCTACTTCTTCAATGATTTATATTTATCTTCTAACTCAGTGCAGGTATCCTCAATCATGTTACAGTTTTCAATCATTTCTTCATTAGCCATATTTTAATAGTCACTTTTCTCTTTAGAATAGTGTGAATTATTTAAATAAGAGTTCAGTGTTATCTCAGATGTGTTTGTCATAAAACACATATTTTCTTTGTCAGCATGTTCATCATGTTATGTCGCTAAGTCTATTGAACTATCCTGAGAGGAACTCCAAGTTCCCATCATTTAATTTTTGTAATTCTTGTCATTATCCTCATTTTTCTTCTTATACTTATGTTTTGGACAGTCAACCTATATATCTCCTTTGCACTTACATTCGTATCATACAATTTCATCAGTTTTGTCACTTCTCTTCCAGTCATTTTTCCAGTGTCATTTTTTATCATACTTTCCCTTGAAGTTAGGTTTTCTAAAAAAAATATTCTTGTAAAATAATTTGAATCTTCTGTCCAGTTTATCAATCTCCTCATAACTGTCACGTGATGATTGTTCAGTGGTGGAACTTTCTATATTAGCTTCTAGTTTCCATTTGTCTTTGTGCTTTGAGAAGGTGGTCTTGAATGATACATATTTCCTCTTTGGTTCATCCTTCTCTTCTTTGATGACTTTTATCTCTTCCTCATACATCATCAGCTTCCCAATGAGTTCTTTTATAGGTAGCTTACTGATGTCGAATGATTCTCTATTTTAGACAGAGCTTCCCCTCCATCTATCAGGTAAAAACATAAGGATTCTCATGATCTATTCTTTGGTAGTGACATCTCTTCCAAGAGAGATCATTTTGTGGACAATCTCATTGAGCCTGAGATACATGTCAGAAATAGGTTCATAAATTTTCATTTTAAAATCTTCATATTTTATAGTTTAAATATTAAGTCTCATTTATTTAAACTTGATGTGTCTTCATGTTTCCAGACAAGGTATACCGAATTTCATGGGCAGTTTTAGAAGCAAAAATCCTATTAAAATCATCATCTCCTATGGATCAGTATAAAGAATTCATGGCTTTGTAATTTTAATTATGAGAAAGTTTTTTAGGTTCATCCCATGCAATTGTATGAATCACATGAACTTTGTATTCATCTAAAATGGAAGACCATATTTCAAAGCTCATATTCTTTAGTTGCATTTTAATTTTAATTTTACATTGAGAATAATTGGTTCCATTAAAAAATGGTGCTATGTTGGTTGCAACACCATCCAATCTAATATCCATAAAAAAAATTACTTTAAAAGAGATAGAAATTTAGAATTTACAGAAATTTACAGATCATTAAATTACAACTACAATCACAGTTGAGTAAGATTACACAGAGTCCTAATAAAGCAACATTTGATACCAATTGTTGGTCGGAGTAGTTCAATAAAGAGGGTATGGGTGAATTGAGTGACTATACAAATTTCCGTAACAAAAAATGTTATTTTAAATGAAATAGTTTTCCCCAAATTTAAATACAGCCCAGTTAATCAAGGTTATACTATTATAAGATTTTGAATGTTTAAACAACTTCTTAGAAGATTGATTATTTCTATGTAATCATAATATGTATTATTAATATTATTTTTGATGTTATCATACTAAGACAACTCAATTATAACTTTTTTCCAAGACTAACTGTCAAAGTTAAATTATATTTCTTTGGATTATGAATTAAAGCAGTAAAATAGAGAAGACTAAATTAAATAGCACAATCGATATAAAACAAGTGGTTCAGTCCCAAGCTGAGATCTAATACCCTCCACTTGGTGATCACCTGCCACCAAGCAGTTTATATAAATAAACATTCATCCACACACTGGATCATGGATAACAACAATATACAGACTTTCCAGGTCACACATGACCACATCCACAGTTTTCATGGGTAGAAAAAAAAATAACCATGCAACACAATGACCTCTTCCAAAATTTTTGTGGGTAAATAGAAATAGATATTTTTGTGTAGGGATTTATAAATCCTTCAGTTTAGCACAGGACTCAGTTTGTGTGTGTGTAATATACAGAGTACATAAACTGCTTGAATGGAAAGTAAAATAATCACTTAGAAAGAGTATATATGAGTTTATAATGCTCTAGAGATTTGAATTGCAGCTTTGGACTCCTTTATTTGAGCAGAAAATGCTTCTGATTCCTTCTATGGGTTTTGTCTTGAAAAATCGAGTGCCGTGATTCAGCATGCGTTCTCCACAAGCATTGATAATATGAGGATGTTTTCTGGATTCTAGTGAACATTACGTGTTCTTATGCAAGGTCGTATTGAATGCGTGTGAAAGTGTTGTCTTTGAAAGATGAGAAAAAGTGTTCTTCGTGGTCGTGCTTAGACACACATTCTTCGTTCAGTATCACAACATTTTTTCATTGGTCACTCTCCACTTTTTATCTTAGAATGCATGGGTTTTGGCCGATAAGTTCCATGTGCATCATACCTTGTACCTCGTAATATGTCTACAATGAAAAATTAATTATGTAAGTTCATTAAAGGCATCAAATATGACCGTTAAACATTAAATTAAAATTCGACAAAATAGTTTATGAAACGGTGTCACAGTATGTTGAGAAAACTGTGTCTCCATCACAGTGTCTGAGTGTCACGGTCTATGTGTCACAATATCTTCTTCATGATGTCTTATCTTCATGGTGTCTGATCATTATGTTGTATTTCTCACGATGTCTTGTCTTCACGGTGTTTTGGCTTACGATTTCTCAGTCACGGTGTCTTGGTCACAGTGTCTTCTCTTCACGGTGTCTTGTCTTCACAGTGTCTTGGTCACGGTGTCTGGATAACTGTGTCTTTCTAACTATGTCTAGCTTCATAGTGTTTAGTCTTCAAGGTGTCTTAATATTAGGAAAATAACTGTATTCAGGAATAATAGTAATACACATGAAATGGATTGAGCTTAACAATTATAAATCATGAGAGAACTTGAAACACAAATACACATGATTTGATATAATTTATAGGACTGAACTAGGTTTAGTGAGATTTGTGGTCATTAATATGATAAGTGATAATTAATGATATTTGTGGTCATTAAAAAATGAGTAATACATAAGGAGTCCAACATAGAGTGTCAGTCATTCAGAAACCAAACTTTTTGGGATCTCGAAACATTAGAATAAAATTACATAGGAATACACATTTTATTTAAAAAATAAGCTTTATGAAAACCTAAAGACTGTGTTTTGATTAAAGAAAAATTTTCATCCCAATGACTACCACACTAGAAAAAGGTGAAGAATATATTACATTGAGAAACAAATTTATTGTTACTGAAAACTGGTTTTGAATTAGTATAACAAAATATAGAATTATTCAATAGATGTCGAATTTGAAAATACATCTTGTCAATGTTTTCCTTTACCAAGGTAATGTTTGAAAAATAGATCCTCGAGAAAAATATTCCTGATTTCAGTCTGATAACAATTTTTTTATCTTCAAAAACATATGTTTTAGCACTACAGTTAGTCTATTCAAAATTTTTATCAAAAATTACATTTCTTAAATCCTTATAAATTTTATCCTTCTTAGAATTTACATCCCTAAGGGTTTTTTTAAATACATTAAAAAACATAATTTTTTTATTAATATCATTATAATGATCTAATAATTCTTTAGTAAGAATAGAAATTATAGAATTTCCACTATCGTGGTTTTTATTGACATTTGAATTTTCAATATCAAGAAGCATAGAAAACCTAGAAACTTCTTCATAAGTAGGTAAAGTATTGTCTTCATCAAATAAAGAATCTTTATCTAATGATTAATAATATTTACTATCCCTTTAATTAGCATTCAATGATACACTGGTTATCGAATAAAAATTGTGTACCTTGGACATTAATCAATTATTTTCAATTGGTATCTTGGCATGTAAACCAAGATTCTTCTGACTAGAAGATTCATACAGTGAACATTAATCAGAAGAGTCTCCACCACTGGAACTCTAGGAGTCATTAGCTTTAAAATCATTCTTAATTTTATATGTGTAGTAATTCTTTCTGTTCCTCTCATAATTCTTTTTCTTTCTATCAATTTTCTTAAGCATTAGACCATCTGACCTTATATGGTCTGCTATTTTTCATATATAGAAAGTGACTTCTAAGTATTTCATTCCTTTATTTCTTTCTTCTTATATCTGTAATAATTGTATTTCTTCCCAATTAACATGTTCATCCTTCGAGAATGATTAGCTATTTCATTCTCTAAATATTCATTATCACTTGATTCAGATAAAACTGTAACTTTCTATGACTTGGATCTAGTAACCATATCAGGAGTCTTAACTTTCAAAATTGTAATCAAAACACTTCCATTTCCATTTATCATTTTATTTAGATCAGTATCTCCTTTAATTATTGTCTATTTTTTAAGAAGAGTTCCAATAATCTCATCAATAGTAATCTAAGATACTTTACTATTATCATTAATATCTATTCACATAGATTCCCACTCATTTGGAATGATGTCTATAATCATATCTATATCATCTTAATCATCAGAACCATTTCCACCCAAGGATTGAAAACTATTAACAATAGTCACAAACCTCTATGGTACCATACACATTGGTTCTCCATAAAGAAATAGAAATCCATGATATTGTGCTCTAAGCATCGCTCTTCTAGTTTCTATAACCATGGATGTACCAGATTGAGTAACACCCAATTTCTTCCAAATACAATTTAAAGCTTCAAAATATGAAATCTAGCGATATATATTCCTGGTCATGGAACATAACAATGTATTGTGTACCTTTTAGTATAATTGATATTTTGAATTTTCTTGATCAGTAATAGTTCTATCTTCTTTATCAGGATTCTCTTAATATTCAGTAAGCATAAAAAAGATGTCCACTCATGTGTTAATAACAAATGTCTTCATACGATCTCTTAAATATTCATAACCATTCCCATCATATATAGGTGGTCTAGTAAGATTATCATGGTTAATTTAACAAACATTCATTCATGCCATCTAATTGAAAATATCATTCCACAAACACGTATGAGTAATAAATTTTTGTAAACAATGATAAAATTCCTATGCAAGGAAATTATAGAATAAAGAAAACTTGAGCAAGAAAACTTATATATAAATATATGTATTTCAGGTACCTCCTCTGATTATAATTGTATGATAGAAAAAATGATGTAGATGCTCAATATATAATAGGGGTGTGAATTGTATCATTTAAAAACTCTTTTGGAACATTTAGTGTTGATATAAGATGTCTAACAAAGTTAAACAGGGTAAATTCACAAGACCTCAAGGTTCTACAATCATTATAGATTCCGGAAATATGATTCCAGAATTAAAACTTATGAATAGAGTATGAGGGAAAATATTCTACATTAATGAATATAGAATCTTAATAATGAGAGTAAAAGTGAAAGAATGTATAAGATAATTATACTTTCCATATTAATCAAAATGCAGCAGAAAAAAGACTTGAAACAACACATGTAACAAGTATAGAATCTTTTAACCCACGGGGTAGGGTATCCAACATCCTTGGATAAAAGTACCTTGATTTATTCTTTTAAGAATTTCTGTCTTACCAAACAAAGTGTAGACCCTCAATAAGAATATCAGATTCTGTCTTTCTATCCTCGCAAGCAATGGAACCTCAAGGTAGTCGGCACCTCTGTCTTCATTATCAAGGAAGTCCTCGAACAATAAGGTCCTCGACACCACTGTGTTCATATCCTTAGAATCCATCGATTGTAAACAACCCAAATCAAAGTCATATGATGCAATCTGAATAAGATGATTAGCATGCACAATTCCTGAGGGTCATTCTCTCTAGAAATCACTTCAATAGCATGTAATCTATATTGTTGTAGAATATTGTTAGTCATTATTGATCTCATTCAAATGAGCGCCTATTTATAGGAACTTCTCTAACGGTAATCTCCCCCTTCCAATGGTAATGTTTCTCCTTGAATCTCAGAGGGAACTGTATAAATGTCACTCAAAAAAGAGGTTAGTTAGAAACAGAATGCATGACATTGTTTCATAACTATAACACAAGTATGAAAAATATTGTTTCTCATCTGAAACTATTTTTAGGAGTTTAAGGAAAAATAAAAATTCAGAGTCTGTATTACATGGATATTTTGATAATATTTCTCATGGAATTCAGAATCAAAATTTTAAAGACAGAAGAGTTTTAATTTGGAATCTGAATTCTCAGGAATTCATAGTATGAATTCTAGGAAATTTGGAATCTGAATTCTACAGAATTCAGAACCTAAATTCAAAGTATTTTATAACCAAAATTCAATGGAATTCGGAAACCGAGTTCTGAGCAACATGAAGCCAAAATTCTAAGGAATTCAGAACCTTAATTCTAAAATATTCAGATTAATAATTTCAGAGAATTTGTAATATTAATCTTAGAGAATGTGGAATCTGAATTTCAGAGAATCAAGAATCTGAATTTCGAAGAATTTGGAATATGATTTTCACAGAATTCAGAATCTGAATTTCACAGAATTCAGAATCCAAATTTCAGCGAATTTGCAATCTGAATTTCTAAGATATATGAATCTGAATTTTAAAGAATTCAAAATCTGAATTTCAGATAATTCGGAATGTGGATTTCATAGAATTCAGAATCTGAATTTCTGAGAATTTGTTATTTGATTTTCAAGGAATTGAAAATCTAAATTTCATAGAATTTGGAATCAGAATTTTAGAAAATTTAGAATCTGAATTTGGAACCTAAAAATAGAATACTTTATATCTAGTTATTTAATGGATTATGTGGTTTTTGTAATGAAACTGAATATTACACCTAGACAAAAAGAAGTGTTATATTTTCTGAAAATAAATCATGAACAATGAAAACAATGAAAGGAGAAAATTTCCTTGGAGAAGGGAAAATTTTATTATTATGAAACACCTTCCGGGAAATAAAATTTTTCTATAGATTGAGTTTTTGTGAATTTGAAAACATAAAGGAATTGAAAATTCATAAAAAAAACTTATTTAATCAATAAGAATAAAAAAATTTCCTTAGAGATAGATAGTTTTCCACTAGAAAATAAAACATATAGAAAGTTAATTTTTCTATAAGATATAGTTTTTTTGATTATCAAAACATAGAGGACTAGAAAAGTCATATGGAAACCCCATTGACTCAACATCAATAGAAATATCACATTAATGAAAATTAAATAGAAGTAAAAAGGTCACCAATGATATCACATACTAGGATTCCTTGTACAAAAACATGGATATAGAAGAGACACTAAGTGGCATGTTTTGATGGAGAGTGATAGAAAAATGATAAGGAGTATTTTAACTACTACAAATCCATAATCATATGTGGAGTTAAATGGTCATTGATTCCCCAGTAAGAAAAGTGAACGTACATTGTTTCTTTAGTTCAATTTAATAATGTTGAGGAATATGTTCATGAGATTGACTAAGAATATAAGAAAATATGATTACCTTTCTAGTAGTGTATCATCCTTTAATAAATTTCTACCACAACGTTATATTTTCTCCAAAATATTAGAATTCATGATGACATAGTCACACATGATTCTCTAGAATCAACTTCTAGAAAATCACATATTCCAAAAAGATGAAATATATATATCCCGAATAAATATAATTTAACAAGAACCAAAAAGGTTAGTACGATATTAGATAATCCCTAATAAATAATCCCTTATAAAGAGAAATACTACTCTTAATCTTTAAAATTCGTCAAACAATACCCAATGTTCAACAAAGACCATTCATTAAAATAATTTCCATAAAATTATTCAAAATAATCCAAATTAATATTGAAACCCAAAACTCAGAAGTATTTAATATCATAGTCTTCCATTGTAAATTATAATACTTATCCCCAATAACATATAATTATCTAAAAATATAATACCTATGTGTAATTATTCTAATCACATATTCTCTATTATAGGATAATCATTTCCGTAAATTACAAAAATCTTAATATGTGCATGATAAAAAAATGATTCTTATAAAATAATATTTCAAACAATAATCCACAAATAAAATACCATAGTGTGGTATTTTCCTTATGCATATAGTGTTCCCAAAAGATAAAACATCTTCCAAAATAACCATAATCACTTAATAACCAAATCATTTTCCTATACTAAATATATCCATTTGATAAAACATAATTTTCTAAAACCCACTTATTCTGTATCCATAAAATCATTCAACTAAATATAATTAGTCATACTAACATGGGACATCATGTATTCTTCTGGTAGATGATATATCCTAGTCTCACAATGATTGTGGGTTTGATTCCGAGAGTATTTCTTGACGTGACTGGTTTTCACACAGTTTGCATTTTTTCCTTTTTCAAAAACTATTAAATACTAATAACATTATCAAAATGAGATAAAATCCTTAAAAATATCAACAAAATGTTTTAACCACAAAGGTTATTTCATAAATCACATTATTCATACCATAAACTAATAACTCATAATTACCTAAAAAATTGACTACATGAACCCTTAAGGTTTTATATAATATACACACAAGAAAATATAATTCTTCCTTATATAAACCTCTGGAATGTCCTGAAGGCCTTCTAATTATTTTATTATAGGAAATCCCCCTTTTAGGGGTTGAAGGGGAACCCGTACATGACCTGTAGACTCAAGGAACAAGGCCCGACATGACCCGCAATAAATGACTCGAAGGCAAAGAGGCATGCCATGACCATTACATGACACATAGGCCCAACCCACTAGAACTGCCCCTCCCCAGTATCATGAAAATGCACACAACATTTAAATAATACAATTGATCCTTCGGAAAGAACTTATTTCCCTTTCTTGGACTCTATTGAATGCTTCCTTATTCTATGGATGTTTATTTTATTATGACCTTAATCACCACATATGAAACATCTTCCATTCCATTTGAATAATTTTCCTAGGGTTTTCCATCCACATCTTGGACACATATGATATTTAATATAGTTTACATTATTATTGTTAACTGAAATTCCATTAGGATTTGTTTCTCCGATATATGTTGCATTAGAAAAATAACAAAGGTTCAAGTTGTCAATATTGACTTTGGATAGTTTGTTAATAATAAATGTAAGAGTTCTCATTTAAACATCCATTTAATTCGATTTCTTATTCATAAAACAACCAAATAATCCTTCAAATCCATTATTACTTTGGTTCTTGGTAGATCTACATGGTTACTATAACCGAAAATTTCAGTGCGTCTATATCAGTAAAGTAGTCATTTAATATCTAATGAGGATTGTAAAAACTAAGATATAATAATTCATTTTATCTTAAACTGATTAAATTTATCTAAAATAACAACGACCCTTTCTAATATTATAACAATTATGGTTATGTAACTTGTTCATAAATAACAACCTAACCTTTAATTTTATCTAAATCAACCTCTGATAACATCTATACGGCTCAATCATTTTACCATACTTAATGTACAGATAATTCGATAATTCAACATTAATTCACTACAAGTATATTTTTAGGTTTATATATTTAGATAATTATGTCATAAATTATAAATTACATCTTTGAATATTATAAGTAGACACTTCTACACCCTATACCATTTTTTCATAAAACCACAACTCTTTAAAACAAAAGTTGACGTCATTTTATGTTTTAATAGATTAACTTTTCCTTTATCCAATCCATGAATCTAATACTAAATAGGTCATTTGAAGATAATATCAAATCATTGGATGAGAATAATAGTCTTAGTAATGGATTTATAATGGACGAAAACTTTTAGTCTTGTAAAAACATGTAAACTATTAAAACATTATCATAATGTAATACATTTAACATTTAAGAAGTAGAAAAATAACATCACTAAATTTAATCTAATTTTTTACCATTTTTAACAAAAAAATATTAACAAAAATCCCTTATAATTAAACATAAACCAAATATAGGTAACTTGTGACAGAATCATACATAAATGGAATAACCATACGGTCAACATTCACAGATATCACTAATTGGAATTTTTATGTGGATGACTTCCATACCCAATGAATTGGAGGTTGTAATGTAACCACCCATCTTCGGTTTGTCATAGAAAAACATATCATTTGGTTAATCCTGTAATCACCCATCAAATATGCATGTAACAATATAAAATCATCACATATAAAATATTTCAAATATCAACATTTAACCAATAACATTTCAGTTTCAATAACAAGAAATCATTTACTGATATTTTAATACTCAATCCATTTAAAAAACAATTTTAAAAACCGAAATATGTAAAAATGATATATGTTATTTATTTTCATTCTAAAAAAAATTACAGCTTGTTAAGGAAGCCATATATCAAATAATGCATGTAACGGTGAAAATGTTGTTACCGTCGCATATGATAAAATTGTTCATTTTGTAATTCAGTAAAATAATTCATATAAAAAATATAATTTTTGAATTAAATTAAGCATCAAAAAGTTTTATATACACCTTATATGATAACAATGGTGCATAACATCATGATATTCCTCAATGAAGTGAGATTGAGATGAAGTCCCTTACAATGATCATTTTGTAAATATAATAGATCGGTTATAGGTATTCACTATTAGTACACATAAAGAAAGTATAAATAAAAGATTGGATTTCAAAAGTTACTTCCCACATAATTAAAGAATTATATAATCATGAAGTACAAGATTAACCCAAATAATGGAAAATGGCTTAAAAAGTTCCTTATCAAAATTCAGCAGCCAAACGACATCAATTTAATATTAAGTTAATGTGTTGATGGGAGGGAAAAGGGTATATCATCACATGGAAATGGCATGTAAATCCAAAATTATATATAATAACATATCCCAGCATAATAAAGTTGAAATTAAGAGATATAAAATAAAAAAAGCCTTTGATATAAAGAGGAGGGTGAAAGGTTCCCATCCTTGAGCCAAATTTGCCACTTATGTTCCTTGTTCTTCCAGAATAATAAAATTATGGGAATTTATACTAGATTAATGACCTTATTTTATTTTATTATTCATGTCATATAACTTATTAAAATATTATAAACATTTCCACCATATTTATGTTAATATTGGTTGTTTTTTTATTGGGTCCTTGAGTAAAAAAATGAACTTTTGTTTGTTACAAATTTTCTTTGTGGTTCAAATTAAACTAACTATAAAATATTATTATTGATTTAAACAAGAAAAATATATTTTTTATATGTATTTATATCAAGTATACAGGTATTTACAATAGTCCATAACATTTGGAGATAATAATTGAAATGCACCGTTCAACGACATGGTATGTTGTACGTACGCATGAACGCTACATTTATTTTTCACATATAAAGGAAAATAAAAATCTAAAAATAGATAAATTATAATTCAATTATACTATAATATTTTATATATGTTACATGAGTTCATTATTTCCATCATTTATTTGGTCCATGTATGGAATGAACTAGTCATATCACATTGAAGGGGCAATAGTCCACACTTCCTCAAATGAGATGATTGTATTTTCACATCATGTAAAAGATATATTTTTGTTTTTAAATAAAAATTATAGTATCATAGGGACAATATAAATGTAATATATATCATATATAAATATATTTACAACACAATGGCCTCCATTATAGGTGGAAGGGGAAAAGTGAAAAATCATCATTTCCTGATGCAATAGATCGACAAAAACAAAATACGTTTGTTCGTATCTATTAGATGAAGGAGTGTTAAAGTGTGGTTTGAATCAATATGATAATAAAATCTTAGTATATTGTAGATATTTTTTTCATTAGAAAATAATGGAATAAATATTGTTCAGGGTGTTGGAGAAGGAAAATAAATGAAAGAAACTTATGAAAATACTTTACCTCAAATCAGGTAACTCCATTTCATTTATGACAAAAGGATATATTTAAGTCCCTTACACCCATGGTGATAATTCTAGGAGGAACAGAGGAATTTTTGGAGCTTATTTAAGAATATTTTGGACTATCCAAAGTGATTGAGAGGTGTGATTAAAGGTTATAGGTTATTCCGTTTTATAAGAGGGAGGACATGAACTTTAGGAAGGTATTGAAATATTTTTTTGGTTATAAAATGAATATCGGTCTAATATTGTCCAAAAGTAACTTATTTCAAATATAATACGATTTTTGGTCAAAAATCTCTCAACCAATATGTTTTCAAACACACTATGTCATACCTTAAACATTATCTTTTAGCTTTAACCCTTAATTAAGTAATTTTACTCTTACCATATTATCTTTTAAATTCATACGTTATGGTTAATATATTTTCTATAAAATTAAAATAGATCCTCAAGTTGTTAATGAATGAAATTTTAAATATTATGTAATACATTTTTTGAATCTCATATATTTAAGACAATATATCATTTAGTTGATATTTATTTGTTTTAAAAACTCATTTATGACAATTTTTATATTATTCATATCAGTCCTTTTTTAAAAATCTGTAACAACATTATTAATTTGAAAAAATGCATTAATTAAAAAATAATAAGTCATAATCATCCCTAAAGTTCATGTGTGGCATAGAAAGTTTAAAATAAATTTATTTTAATATTTATAATATCATCTATTTAAATCATTCATGAATAAGGTATTAACTATATTAACATTGTGTCATAAATAAATTTATTTATTTAATGTATAAAAATTATAATTAAAATACCGTGATATCATAAATCATTTTCTATTACTAATTACTATTTATAGTCGAAAATACATCTTATGCAACCCTATATAAATATTTTATTTACTAAAATATATCTGACTTTGTGAAATTTTTCTTTACATTAAATTTCATATTATAAAATGTCATTTTCAAATCAATGTGGCTCCATTGAGACCCAAAAGGGACACATTTATGACCAAGGTTAGAAATATATAATCCAGTTAGATTATTAAAGGTTAGGGTAGTTTAATATTATTAAAAGTTTATTTCATTACCCTTATTTAATGATTTCCCCTTTAACCATTTTAAATAAAATAATTACAGAAGTTACTATTCATAATGTCTAAAAATTAAATGTACCTATTTATACAATATGGATATCCTAATTCCATATATCTAATTAATTTTTCTAAATTCCAATCATAGAAGGTTCAGTAATTAATTTAATATTATTCCTGACCGTCGAAAACAAAAAAGGACGTTTTTAAAGAAGTAATAACTTTCAAAATAATGACATGCGTTTATGTCCAATTTCAAAAGAAATTTATTTAAAATGACCATAATTGTATTAATTGATAAAAATTAAATCCCATTATAATTTAAATCCAATTAAAAGTTCCATATATCTTTATAAGATATTAAATTAAAAGAATGTCTTGAATTAAAAAGAAATATTTTTTCACTATTTAATAAAAAATTAACATTATTAGAAAAATAAAATAGATTCATCCAAATTAAATTATCTATACTAATTTTATTAAATATCTTTATTTTGACAAATAAAATATATAAAAGAAAAAAAACATTATTCAAAAATGGATCTCCATAAAAACACAATAAAACAATATTTTTAGAAAAACACTTCTTTTACCCAAAAAATAGAATTTGTTCGGATATAATATCTTGAAAACATGAAAAATTAATTTAATAAATTACATTAAATATATATAATATATAAAAATTCATAATGAGTGATTTGAAAACACAATTATTATATATAAATTGTGTTCTCATAAAAACAAAACCATTATATTCAATCAGTTTTTTAATTCCATTTCTAATAAATTTGGTAACCAATGAATCATTATTTAAAAATGTGTGAACCATTTTTCAAAATTCAGTTGATATTATTCATTCTTGTCATTCCAATGTATAGTCATTAACTACCATTTAAAATAATAATATTATTTCTATATTATTTTTAAATATATTTCAAAGTTGTGTGAAATGGTTGATTTCAGAGAAACCCCTTGTTTCTTTTTGAATATGCTATCAGAAAAAGTGTCCCCTATAACATAAAATTAATATATTATTAAATAGTATTAATATAAATCAAAAATAATTATTCTATAAACTCATGGGTCGATACAGTCTTTATGTGTATTTGTGTTATAATTAGGCTATGGTATAAAAAAAATTAATGAATTTAATAAATGAAATCATTTTTGTATTTATTTATTCTACAATAAAATCATTTTATTTTTTTAATATTAGTATTTATTTCCATTAGTTTTATTACTATAAAATGAATGAATATTATATCCAAATACAATAATTATCCCCTCACTCTATTTCAAAAACTTCTAGTATACGGGGTAACATAGATGGGGCCTTATGGAAATTTGAATTGCGTTTCAAATTTAGGGCATCCATTATGATGCATTAAAAATTATAGAAGAGTTATATTCTTAAGAGGAAATCATTAAAAATTTAACATCTTTAAATAATAAATAAATAAATTATTGATTGGGTACTGATATTGTGATCTTAACAAGAATCAAAATATTTTAAAAATTTTAGACTAGAAAAAAGATATCAATTTTTTTGTTTGGGAGTTGAATTGTAGAGTGCATTTTATGAATTCCATTTTATGAAACACTTCGGTAGTGGTGATTTTAGAGTATTTCAAATTATATATTGTATAAGGGATGTTTCTGATGTAAATTAATACCAATAACCATTTGATTAGTTAACTAGATCATATTCATTAATTTTTATTTATTAGTGTGTGTACAGTTCATTAGGAGGGCCTTTCTTTTTACCTCTCCCATTGGTTGGAATCTTAATTTTACTTCACCATTAATATTCCAAATGTCCTTCTCTCTATAACTCTTTTTTTATTTTCATTTATATTTATATAAAATTAAATTGAACATCTTCCCACATTATTTTATGTGGAAACATTAATCATCATTCATCAATGATTTTTATCATTTCATTTTTCTGAAAACCAAATTATCATATTCTATCCCATTAAATGTTAAAATGATGAAAGTATCCACTTTATATTTCCACATTGACATCACATAATTAAATTTAATCATTACAGTCAATATTTAATTGATCTATTTCATTTTATATTGATCATTATAATCCAGTAATTAACTAATTAATTTTTTATTTAAGCCTAATGATAATATGATATTCATAAATTACAAAGCTTATGAATTTTTATGAAATTGGATCTATAGTATTCATCATTATTTTTTATTAGTGAAAATGAAATTTTTATAATTTAATTATATTTATTTTGGTTCAGATAGTTATAGGGAAATACATCTTTGAAACAACTTTAAATCCATGTATTTGATTTGTTTTTTTTTCTTCTATTCATAATTTGTGTCTCAAATTAATCATCTTTATAATCAAAATGTTTAAAGTATCTGAAATTCATTTCATTCATTATTAACAGATGAATGAAAAATGAAAATTTTATTATATGGAACCATTTATTTTATAATTCTCTTAGTTGAAGATGAACCAAAGGAGAGTGGATGATTCATTATTAAGGGATCAATGTATATTTTTTTCCGTATTTTGGGTGTTTAGTAGTTCATCATGATTGTGTATTTGTAAGTAAATTCATATATTTGAATGATAATAACTGCATAATTTTTATTCCATAACACCAAATCAATTGGGTTTTCAATAGGATGATCATTTCATTAACAACAAAACATAAAAATTTTAGTACACCTACTTCTTAAAACTATTTACTAAAACCATAAATATTGAATTTGTTTTTTAAAATTAAACAAAGAAATAAATATTTGAATATGAATAATAAATTATATTATTTCCTAAACTAGTAACACATTATATCAACATATTATTTATATTATTTTCTAAAATCCATTTTTTATAATTTTCATTTTATAATATTATTATTCAAAAAATAATCCCAAAAATATCTAAACTGAGATTTGATACCAACCAAGATGACCCAACTATAACATACAATAATATTACTCATTTTAGATTAATATTCAATTCATACATTTTTAAATCACAATATAAAACCTAATGTTTTAGTTTTATAAGATATAGAATAGTTAAAAAACTTATATTATAGCTTACACAAATGGTATTACAATCATATAATACCCTTGTTTACATATCATACACACACACTCACACATTATTATATCTAGGGGAATGTGATCTTAATAAATAATTATATATAATTCTAAAAAAGTGAATTCATAATGAACAAAAAATAAATGACTATATGTAAAATAATGTAATATTATGTGACTTGGAGAATTTTCAATGATCATGGATATGATATAAAAGAATCATACCCATTAAAATATTGATCATACAAAATTAGTTATTAAAATAAGTATTTTGGAAGAACTGTAGACATGAATTGAAAGAGTGTTGTGATATGAGATAATAACCATGATTCATGAAACTGTGACATTGGAATAAGAATGTTTCATATACATCATTTTAAAAAATCAGCACTTTTATCAAGTCTCTCTACCCAAACCATCATAAAATAGTTTTTAGAGTCCCATAGTGTATTAGGACCCATCAAAAGATCTATAAAAATAGAATACGTATATAAAAATAGTAATGGATTTACTCCTCCATCCCTAAATTTAATGAACTCCCCAGACACCACAACATGTTCAGAATGGGGACGTGTTTTAGTTCATCATTTTATCACAATAATCCATTCTATATTTTCAAAAATTATAGTTCCCATAATGATTTCATTCAATATTGTTCAGTCTAAGAGGCACATCATTCGAATATATAATTTAATATTCATCAATATCATTGTATTTTAGAGTTGTCTATGGTTTTATAACATTATAGATTATAATTTTCCAATTTATATGACATGGGGTACTCATCTGTGGATAGTTAATATTTTTTTATCAACTCATAAGGATTGAATTCAATTTAATCTGGTAGTCATAATGATTCATTATTCATATCTACTCACATAAAAATTCATTATCACCCTACTTTCACATAGACCATAAAACAATGGATCATAAACATGTGTCATTTCGTGTTATTGTTATGTACCTATGATATATATAATTAAAGGAACCCTCTATTATATGGAATATATGTGATCTTCTAATAATTTCTACTTCCCTTAATAATGGCTATAATGAATTTCCAACAGTTTTGTATGAAATCAATCATTTTTGAATGTTTTTTTATTTCAATGGGTTACCAGATTATACTATGAATTATCAAAGATGTTTATGTGTCTAATAAAATAGTTTATCTTCTATAAAATGTAGAAAATGTTTAATTTTGATTAAACCAAGAGGCGATGTCCCAATTTTGTAGGAATAATTTATTAACTTTCTATCAGTTCTAGAACATGTTGTAGGTTCTCCTAATAGTTTCAATGAATAGAACCCCATCAATTGACGACACTATATTTAATCACACTAAATTTGGACATGAAAGGAACTAGTAATTGTTTTTATGATCATGTTTCATATCATAATCCATCATCTAGAGATGATAACAATTCCTCATGGTTAAGGTTAGTTTAGGGTGGATGAAATTTTCTGCTATCATCGAAGGTTGTCATGATATACATATAGGAACATTGTATATGACCAAACCCACAGAGGGTGTGCAGTATAACTTTTAAAACTGGAACTGTGAACCCTCTATATACATAGTATATTCACTTTATTATCCCTATGATAAGTATATAATTATCTTGATAATAAAGAGTTCACCTTAGGGTAGTCCTTCAATAATTATATCTAACCCCATTGAAATATTGCGAGATTTAGAGTTATTTCGGAATAACCATTGAATCCAAAAAATATCTCATGAGTAAAGGAACTCTTAGGGATTCTATATCTTTATTAATATATAAATGAATATTTTTCAAAATTTAGCAATATATAACAATGAAAAAGGTTTATTGTTATATTTAATATCAAATAGCTGACATACAATTTCTATTGACATTGGTGAATATAATTGATAATAGTAGATATTAATGGTCCATCTAATGAATTTTTAGATGATGCTATTAAATTTAAGAATATAACTACAATAGGTTGGAGATTTAGTCTCTCTATATTTTTACGAATATCATGAGTAATGAAATATTAGATTTGTTGGATGTACTCTATTAATAATTGTACCAAATCCCGGAGGCGAAAGGGATGCAGTATGATGAAAAAACCAATGAACACAAGGAGATCATTAAATATTATTGGCTAAAGTATTCATAGATAATAATAATGAAATATAGATATATTTAATTCGGTATTATAGGTGTCTCATGTTTTATCTTGATGAATGGAATAAGGAAAAAATTATTTTGAAATGCATGCAATGCCTAGTCTTAATATTGCCCCTAGAAGGAAGGATCAAGATAATGTTGATAGTAAGGGACCAAAAATTCAAGGTCATGTTCCATAGTCTAGTTCCTTATTATATTGACCCATGAATAACTTAAATAATTAATGCATTTTCATTATTTATATTCAATACATATAACACCAATAACTTCCCTTTTACTATAGTTATTTTATGTATTTTGATATATGAAACTTGTCAACATATTTCATAAAATATTCTTATAATATCCTAATATATTTTTCACAAATATTATTCATTATAGAAAAAACCTAAATAAAACCACTCTTCATAAACTATTTAAATTTAATCCAATGAAATTGGGTGAAGTTTTATAGGGAAATCGATAAAATTAGATATATCCATGGATGATCATAAGTGAATATATAATTAGAATAATGATATCATAAAATTCATGATAAATTTGAATACATATACAATAGTTTATAGACCATCAATTATGATTAGTTTCATACGATATATCCATGAAAAATAAAATATTCACATGATTGGGGAATAATTAATTTTAAACCATATTCTACAATTGAATATCTCCACCTTAAAAAACAAGTTTATTTAATTCAAGATTCAATAAAAAAATTATTGAGTCAATAAATAATTTTAATACATTCTTACAGGACTTAATCTTATAGTGGATTGGGATCACTCCCTATTCTAATAAATACAGAGGTTAAAGTAGCATAACGGTTTAGGAATGCTCATAATTACCATTCATATTATCTAATGAGAGATCCATATTTACTATAGGCATTAAATGACTATATAATTATAGCACCGATCATAACATAATAAAAATAAGATTTATGTGCCAAAAAAAATCATATAACCCATAATAATTTATTTATAGAATAATTAACATATGGGAATGAAAATGATTTAAAAATAACATACATAATTAATTGTCTTCAAAATTCATATATTGAAAGAACATGTATATGAACATAAAATAACATCCCTATTAAATAAAACCAGTCAATAAAATATTTTTATATTGAATAAAAATACTAAAATTAATTAATTAAAATTATTATTTCTACAAAATATTTAAAAATATTATGTTTTATTTTAATATTATAAAAATTAAACATTAACTAATAAATAAAAATTTATTTTTCATTATCATTTTTTATAAATTTTAATGTGAACTCTATAGAAAATAAAAACCATGACGGGGAAAAATATACTTTTATGTGGTAAATTTAAAGAAAATATTATTTGGAGACATTTTATAAAAACATAAAATTTATACATATGAATAAAATTTATAAGATATCAGTATAGAAGTTTCTAATATATGTAAAATATAGTTTAATTTTAATTTAAATAATCAATTTAGTTACAATAGTAAAAAAATTTATATAAAATATAATGATCAAGGGGAGGAATGAAAATTCACCCCAATCAAATTGCAGAAATATGGCCAAATTTTCATAAAATGATGTCTATCAATATAATGGCATATTAATGTGGGATAAATCTAAATATTAAATTACAGCCATATAAAATATATATTATAATATAATAGTATTTTTATAATTGGCATATAACAAAATAAATCCCTATATATATTCTGACATAATTAATCTTGATTAATTATTAAATTATAATAGAAACCCTTACAGAAACTCTCAACATACATTATATAAAGTCAAAACTATCCTATAATAAATTAATTACATATTTTAAATATATTATGGGACTATATAAATATTTATATTAAAATATATGATTTTATTATCATTTAAATAACATATTTAAAAAAATCAATAATAAAATAAATATTCCATTATCCACTTATTTTCCTCATATTATTCTATTTGGTTATTATAGCCCCTTCAAAAATTCTAGGGTTTATCATATATATTCATATTAATTATGAAAAAAATATCATACTTATTCAATATAAGTATTTATGAAAGCATACATGTTAGGAATCAATGAATAATTAATTACATCACAATATAGTAGTAATAGTCATCACATAGACTCTATAAAATGTGTGATTTTTCAATGGGTAGAATGAAAAGAAATTTTATAATAAATTATTCGTACAAAATAAAATTTCTGTTTTAAATTTTATATATAATTTATCAATACATTTATATTTCCTTATTTTATATTTAGTGATGTAAATTGAACTAAATCACTTCCTAAAGGTAGTAGTTCACACATACACATAAGTCGCAATTTAATTTCCCATTAGCTGTAAAATAGATAGATAATGGTTGTATATTAAACCAGAAAACCTCCCCATATAGTAATGAAATTATTTCTATATACTATAATTGTTAAATTTTATTTGGAGTTTGTGTATGTTGAAATAAATAGGAAAGAATTATGTTTGTATAATTACTTTATCTTTAAATATCCTATTTCTTCTTAAACCTAAGGCCTTCAATGGTTGTTAATTGATTAAAATAAACATATTAAAATATTCTATGAGTATTTATATAATTTATCACAATCATTGTTCAACTATGGTATTTAATGTGTGTACAAATTTTAGGAGTATAGGATCCCTTTTATACATGAATTAAATGGAACCATATTAAATAGTCATATTGTTTAAATAATAAACAATAAATATTAAAATAATATTGAATGAAACATATAAGATTAATAATTTAGAAATATTTAATTCCTAAGACTAGATGATAACAAAATTGGGTCAAATTTGGTCATAATTGTGGTCTTATCTCTTAGTTAATTTTCCAATTTTACCATTTGAATCTTTAATTTGGTCACAATTCGTTATCATGGTTAAATATTTTCATGCCCAAATATTATATTTATCTTATTATATAATATTTAATATTTTTTTGTAAATTATTTCTTATAGTTTTCAATATAGAAATATTTTTTCTGAATGAAATTAATTTTATTACAACAACAAAAATGTGTGAAACAATTATTTTTCATAGTATGTTCCATTTCATAAATAATTATATTATTCCACTTCCTTACCCTATATAATTTTTTAAAATAATTTTATTCTATTTTTTATTATATTGTATTATTAAAATAGTTAATCAATACTAATTTATTGTATATTTTATGATAAAATGCATTATAAAATTAAAAAATGATCTGAGTGAAATATCTTTATTTTTTATCAAAACTTTTTTTCTTTATTATTAAGTGATTAAAAAATACATATAAATGATCAATAAATTTGAAATTCTATATCAAATATTATATAAGCTTGATACTCAAAATAAAATAAATATAATTTAAATGAAATATTGTATAATTAAAATAATATTCATAAATAAAAAAACTCAATTCTGAAAAACAAGTATTTGACTAATTTTAATTATAATTACCAAACTATTACATGGATATCTTTAATTATACTTATTTTTTATTCCTAGAGTATTATTTCGTTATATTATTCCTAAAATGTATTATATAATTCAGAAATACGTAATTACACAATATAGATTCATATAGTATTTTAATAATTATTTGTAGTTTACTATGTGAATTTCAACATTTTAATTAATTTTGATGTTTTATCAATTTAATTATATCTTGATTCTTCCACAAGTGGAATTTTCTATGCAGTTTCTATTTATTTTGACGCATTTCACTCTCATGGACCCGTGCTCCAATAATCCAATTGAATGTGTCATCTATTGTCCTGGTTGAGGATGTCGAATCCTTGATCCGTACAAGATTATTTGATAATATATCTGCAATCAAAATATTACGGATGTCGATCATTACCTAGCACATGTCTCCCAAACAAATTGTATAAATGATTATAAATATCATTCATGGAGACATCAATGTAATGACCAGTAAAATTCAACGAATGTTTTTTTAATTTTCTAGGAAATTTTACAAGAACGATGTTTCTGACAGCACCTGATTCTGAGGCCCGGTGTGCCCGGAATCAATTTCCAAAGTTTGGATCGGGTATGTTCAGTGAACGAATGGGCCGGTTTTCCTAACTTTTGAACCAGTGCTTGGAATCAAAATCTGAGGGCACCGATGGAATCCTAGTTTCGGTATTTTTTTAAGAACACCTTTTCCGAAGTTGTGTTTGCTCGGGTTAGGTAAATAAATTTTGGGGTTAACTAAAGAATAAAATAATATTTTGTGCAACCGGATTTTATTTTTATTTAAGGTAGCTTAACCCTAAGCTTTATGGTTAGAGTGGGACCCACTAATACCCTAACTCATAGGTAGGGTATTAGTGAGGTGGGGCCAAAATGAGCCCCACCCCTTTATTTCCTTTTACCTTCCAAGTGCATTTAATATGGTAACTCACCCGCACCCCCCCCCCCCCCACTTTTATTGTCAGGTCATCTCTCACGTTTAATTAAACGCCTCGTTAATTGGTCAAAACTCATTAATTAAATCGTGATCTGTTTTGAATTTAAAACAGTTGGCATGGAAAATAAAATAAGGAAAATCATTATTTTATTAGGGGAAGTTTCGTTGTGCGAGAAGCATTGGGAGAGGTATAACTCAAGCCTTGAATCTTTACCTTCTTCGTTGAAGAACGCGAAAAACGCGAATAACGCACCCTCAACGACGAAGAACACCGGCCTCCGACGAAGGGCGGTGAAGAACGCCGAACCCTCGGAGATCGACAACGCGGAGCCATGTAACACGACGCCGACTATCCTCCTACCACGATGCCGACGACCCTCCTTCTGCGACGCTTCTTCCGTGACGTTCCTTCTCCCGCGAAAATCTTCGATCATCAACTGCTTGAGGTAGGGGGTTTGGTTTAATTAAATCTATGTGAATTATACTCGACATGTTTTTAATTGTCAGAAGTCTTTTGAACTGCTAACATGGTGGGTGCGGACCAACGAACAAGTCCTAACCCTCCGTTTCTTTGTTCTTGGTGTGCGGATCGACGGGCGATGACGAAGCAGGCCGCAAAGGCGTTATGGGGACTTCGAAGTGAAGGGCCAGTCCCGGGAGTACCGCTGGTGGAGACGGCAGGAAAAATGGACCACCAGAGCGCTTCCGGTGGTCCGTGAAAGACCCCACCGGCGTGCCGGAGGCGGCAGCCGACACTAGCCGGCCGCCAGGAGGCGGCAGCGCACTGCACTCCCCCGGGAAGGACTGCCGCGGAAAAAGCCGCGGCGGCAGGCAGCTGGTCCCGCGACCGCATGGGACCAATGGGCGGGCAGGGACGCGGCGCTAGGACACGTATGCTGGCAAGGAACGGCCCCCATGCGGGGGCCGCGGTGGCAATCAAGGGGGCAGACGCCCCTTTTGTGCGGCCGCTCGGCCGGCGCCGTGCCGACCCCGCTCGGCCGGTGTCGAGTCGCCCCAGGCCGGAACTGCCGCACCGGGCCGGGCTGCCCTGGCCGGGCCGGGCCACACCGGTCGGGCCGGGCCGCGCCCAGCGGGGTCGGACCCGGACCCGGGTCGGGTCGACCCGGTTCGGGCCGACCCGGGGGGGTTGGGCCGGGCCGGACCGAGCCCAAACACCCTTTTTCGGAGCTTTTTGGTATTTTTCCATAACATGGGATACGAACCCCCGATCGACGCACCTTCAGTTGCGTAGTGATCTTTGGATCAAGACAGTCGTTTTGGTCTATTACACTCAAGGTTTCGGAGAACTTTGTGTACGGCCGGGTTGGTTCGAACACGAAACCAACCGGGCCCTCAGAGAGGAAACACTTATAACATCAGCTCCGGACGTCCTATTGACGTGCCATCGACTTGGATGGTGTCCTCTTAGTGAGACAGACCTTTTGGATTACTCCGCTTGAGGTTTGGATGCAGTTGGATTGTGGTCGGGATGGTTTACACTTAAAAATCAACGGGGCCCGGGAACGAAAAAGCCAATAGATCTCAGACTGGGCGTCTGATTGATGTGTTGTTTGTCACATTGAGTTACTATTGTCGAGATGTAACTTTGAGATACATCAACTCTGGACTACGTGTCAGTTGATGTATCGACCCCTTGGCTCGTGGAGCGGACCCTCCCGGAACGAGCATACTGTGTGTGGGAACCCTAGAGCTGGCTGCGACTGTGACGATGATGACCGTACTAAAATCCTATGTGGGTTTGATGTAGATGAAGATGACACTGAAATCCTATGTGGGTTTGGCAATGATGAAGACCGTACTGAAGTACAATGTGGGTTTGAGGATATGAAGACTGCACTGAAATCCTATGTGGGTTCAGCAGCGACAAAGACCGTACTGAAATCCTATGTGGGTTCGACGGAGATGAAGACTGCATTGAAATCCTATGTGGGTTCAACAATGATGAAGACGGTACTGAAATCCCATGTGGGTTCGACGGAGATGAAGACTACACTGATATCCTATGTGGGTTCGACAGCGATGAAGACCATACTAAAATTCTATGTGGGTTGGATGATAAAGTCTACTGTTCACATTTCCTACGTGGTTCTGGCAGTGTCTGACTCTGTTCTTGATATCCTATGTGTGTCTGGATGAGTAGCGGGTTTAGCATCCTTCTTGGGTCCTAGCTTAGATGAATCAGTGGCTATACCTAATCATCTCTATCTCCGAAGAGGTCTACCTGTGTGAGCTGAGTCTTGACTTCCAATCATTATCTTTGATATGATTGACTTTAATTCCTATGTGGATTGTGTTGTGTTATCCTTTGTGGACGTGATAGAACTTGGGCTCGGATGTTGGAGCCAAAATGGAATTGATGACTTAGTATATGTATGGGATTATACCTAAGTAGTGTTGGATGTTATTTCGTGATTGTATCTTTCATTTGTGGATTAACCTTCGTGGATTCTGGGAGAACTTCGGGGGTCTCGAGGTTCCTATTGAGTAGCATATACTCACCCCTGTACGGGAATTTCCCACACTACATTGTGTGGGATGTAGATGACGGATAGCGCTGATCGTTTTTGAGGCATGTGGAGCAAGTTGGTACTTGGAGGTGGACCACTGGGCGGGATATACACTGAGCGAATGGATGGACCCAAGGACCTGAGGAGGTTTTCTGTACCCACGCTTTAGGTGGGACTTTCAGTGGGTAGATTAACATTGCTGCTTTACATTCAGTTGCAGTATTTCCTTTCCAGTTGTACTTTACTCCCAGTTTGGGTTTGTATTCTGGCCCACATACTTTTTCACATTACTTTTTGTACCCAGTTTTACTTAGTGTTTACATTATCTTTCATACTTTGTGGTGTTTGTTTACTTTATAAAGGAACTGCCATCCCCTTTTTCTCTGGATTTACGCATTGGTGCTATTCTCCATCCCTTGACCTATGGGATGCGGGCTTGGGGTAGTCACGGAACGGGTCCCAAGGACGGGTTGTTACAAATTGGTATCAGAGGAGTTCGGTTCTACCGCAGAACTCTAGAGTCAGATCTTTCTTCTATGTGAAGCAATAATGGTAAGGGTATTGAGTGTGGTTATCAGTCTAGGGAGTACAGTGTTGGTGCGGCGGCCGACGTATCCGAACACCAGGACCCTGACTTCTTATTTCCAACTCAATGCACGAAAACATAGATTTCATGTGTGTTTCAAAAGTTTTCATTGTGATTACTTTGTGTTAGCTCACCAGGTATACTGTTTTGACTGCGGCACACCTGTTTCTTTTCAGGATGGCCCCACGACAACATCCAGCTATGGTTCTGAGCGTTGTGCGAGACGACATCCCACCGAGCGACAAGGCCTCGATACAGGGCCCTTTGACAGCGGAGGCACCAGCGGTACCTCTACCCGCCAATCCACCGATGCTACCATCCCCATCCACTAATAGTGCACGTCGCCTTAGTTCACTGCACGAGTTTCAGCGTCAGAGACCGCCCATGTTCCACGGGGAGGCGTACCCTCAGGCAGCTGAGGATTGGCTGGAGGTGGTTGTTCAAGTTTTAAGGTTAGTGGGGACACCAGCGGACCTCATGGTGATCCTCGCAGCGAGCTTCCGGCATGCGGCATCAGGAAGATAGTGGATCATGATGCTCCAGGTGCACAACGAGGAGTCTCTCCTCTGGACGGACATTGAGAGACTCTTCTTCTCAGAGTTCGTCTCAGAAACCCTCTTTGCGGTGTGCATCCAGGAGCTTCTCCAACTGCGGCAGGGCACCATGACGACCGCCCAGTACTCGGATATATTTACCGATCCCTCACGCTATTCGAAGGACATGGTACGAGACCCATTCTTCTAGGCCCAGTCCTTTGAGCTGGGACTGAGGCATGAGATAAGGGAATCGATGATCTCCCTCAGCATTCTAACACAAGCAGGAGTACTGAAGCGAGCTCTTCTCATTGAGATATTTCTTGCTAAGCCTACACCAGCAGTGAGACCTACCGCAGGGAGAAATGTAGCGGAGTCGTCTGAAGCTGGCAGTCGACGGATGACACAGGTGTCCAGGCGGACCAGACCATCAGCCAGACGACCTCAGGACACTGGCTATGAGGTGCGGGGCACATGGCGCAGAGCCAGCCTTCCGAGGAGTAGACAGTGCTACGCATGCGGTGGGCCGGGTCATATGGCTTGTGACTGTCCGACCCGCCGTACAAAGGAGAAGCAGACTGTTGAGTTTCCACCCGGGAAGAGGCAGAGGGTCGATCGTGGTGGTCTGCCGAGAGTAGGCCGACAAGGCATGGGAGCTGGTCGAGAAGCAAGTTGTGGGAGACTTTTTGAGGCTTTACCACCACCACCACCATGAGGTCCACCTCGACCACAGGGAGCTGGCGGGCATAGACATGCTCATCTTCAGGCAGCGAAGGCCTACGACCACGGCGTGCCAAAGATGATTAGAGATACGATCTGTTTCTACTAAACCCTTGGTGCAGTTCTTATAGACACATGAGAGAGTCATTCTTTTATTTCCACCTCCCTTTTTCGGAACTCGGAGATTCTGACTGAGCTGTTGGTTCGATCCTTACAGATAGAGAAACCTACGGGAGCAGACATGATGATTACACACTGGTGTCGGCAGTGTGAGCTTACTCTATGATGTGAGAGATTCAGCAGGAATCTTCTGGTAGTGGCGTCGAGGCATTACGGAGTCATCTTGGGCATGGATTGGTTAACTACAGTCCATGCTCAGATTGACCGTATTAGGTGCAAGGTGTTGTGTGTACGCACCGTCGGGAGCATGTTTACCTTCGCCGGCGAGAAGGGAGCCTTTGCAGCATAGGATGGAATCACGCAGAGGAGAGGACAACTCATCACTCGTCAGTTGACTAGCCTCATCATAGGATCAGTTGACGTGCAGAGTACTAGTTTTCTTGTAGTGGTGGATCAGTATGCGGATGTTTTCCCCGATGACGTCCCAGGGCTACCTTCTCGCAGAGAGGTAGACCTCTATATTGACATGTACCCTGGGACAGCCCCGATATCCACTCCAGCATATCAGATGGCCCCCGCTGTGCATCGAGATCTACAGGTATAGTCGGAGGACCTGCAGAGCAAGGGATTCCTCTGACCCATTGTTTCAACCTGGGCTTCCCCGATATTGTTCGCCAAGAAGGAGGACTGGAGCTTGTGACTTTGTGTCAACTATCGTCACCTGAACCAGGTGACCGTGAGGAACAAGTATCTGCTATGGAGGATTGACGACCGCTTCGATCAAATCATGAGAGCACAGTGGTTCTCTAAGATAGACCCTAGATCAGGCTATCATCAGCTCAGAGTTCGAGACGAGGAAATGCAGAAGACAGAATTCAGATGTCAGTTTGGCCACTATGAGTTCTTGGTTATGCATTTCATCGTAACCAATGCTCTAGAAGGGTTCATGGGTCTCATGAATAGGATCTTTCATCCATACCTCAATCAACATGTCGTGGTCTTCATCGACGACATATTGATATACTCGACCACTGAGGAGGAGCACAACTACAACATTGGGGTTGTACTAGACACTCTCCGAGAGCACCAGCTTTATGGATAACTTTCAAAGTGTCAGTTCTGGTTACGTGAGGTCCACTTCTGGGGACACGTCATCTCTGCGGTGGGAGTCACGGTGGATCCCGCGATGATCGAGGCAGTGCTAGCTTGGGAGCCACCTAGGAGAATGGCGTAGGTGCGGAGTTTCTTGGGTCTAGCTGGGTACTACCAGAGGTTTGTGCCAGACTTCTCAAAAGTTACGGCACCACTATCATCTTTAACGAATAAGGGGAAACCCTTTGTGTGGTCAGACAGATGTTAGTGGAGCTTCCAGGAACTGAGCCATATATTGACCAGCGTGCCTATCTTGCGGCTACTGGAGGATGGAGTAGGGTACGTAGTCTACTGTGACGCATCTGCTACTGGAATCGGATGTTTCCTAATGCAATAACGGGCCGTGATCACCTATGGATCCCGTCAGTTGAGGTAGCATGATCATAACAACGCTACACATGACCTAGAGTTAGCAGTAGTGGACTTCGCTCTGAAGATGTGGCGACACTATCTGATGGGAGAGCGCATTACAGTCTACTCTGACGACCAGAGTCTCAGGTACATATTCTCGCAGAAGGACCTGAATCTGTGACAGCGGCGATGGCTCGAGTTCCTCCAGGAATATGAATTTGGGATAGTCTGTACCCCTGTGAAGGGAAACGCAGTAGTCAATGCTCTCAGTAGGAGGACGAGTATCCAGCTACTCGGGGAGGCGACAGACCAGCTAACCACTTTGAAGATATCCTTCATGGATAGAGATGGAGAAGCCTTTATTAAGTCACTCACAGTCACTCCTGCACTACTGCACCGGGACAGAGAGGCACATCGTGAGGACGCTGACTGTGAGACGCGGCATGTGCAGATATCCTCAGGACAGACACTTGATGGATTCTCTATAGGAGGAGAGCACAATGTCCTTTTCAGAGGACGTACCATGGTACCAGCTGCTTTGTAGGAGAAGTTGCTGAAAGAGTTTCACACTTCCCCTTTAGTAGTATATCCAGGAGTGAAGAAGATTTACCAGGATCTCAGACGATAGCACTGGTGGCCGGGTATGAAGAAGGTTGTGGCAGAGTTCATTTCTCGATGCCTCACCTGCCAGCAGGTGAATGTAGATCACCAGGTACCATCAGGCTTGGTACAACCCTTGGAGGTAATGGAGTGGAAGTGGGACGGGATTTCTATGGATTTCGTGACTGCACATCCATGTAATTATAGAGGTCATGACTCCATTTGGGTGATTTTCGACCGACTCACCAAGTTGGCCCACTTCATACCCATCAGATAGCAGGGCTCAGTAGAGAGATTGTGACACCTTTATGTTCAAGAGATTGAATGGCTTCATGGTGTTCCATCATCTATTGTCTCCGATCATGATTCTCGCTTTACTTCCCGGCTTTGGAAGTGGTTGCTGGAGGCATTCGGGACGCATATACCCCTGAGCACCACCTCTCACTCTTAGACGGATGGTCAGACAGAGAGGACCATTAAGACTCTCAGGGAAATGCTCCGTGCATGAGTCCTCAACATTGGTCGCATATCGGAGGACCATATACCCTTGGTGGAGTTCGCGTACAACAACAGATACAACTCCACCATCGGGATGGAACCATACGAGGCGTTGTGCGGCCGACCATGCAAATCACCTATGTGATGGGCAGACCCTAGGGAGTCAGCACTTGTGGGACCAGAGATGGTCCAGGCCATGACAGAGAAGGTCCCGATCATCTAGGAGTGGATGAGGACAGCTTAGAGCCGGCAGAAGTCTTATGCTGACAGGAGGTAGAGGCCACTAGAGTTTGAAGATGGCGACCACGTCTTCTTGCGGGTCTCACCTCGATGTGGATTACGGAGATTTGGCTGAGGTGGGAAGTTATCTCAGCGCTTCATTGGACCTTTCTAAGTCCTTAGAAGAATAGGTGAGGTGGCTTATCGCCTTGCCCTACCACCTCAGTTGCACTGGGTGAACGACTTCTTCCACGTATCTCAGCTGAGGAGATATGTGAATGTCCCAGTGCATATCATCGATCATGTAGATATGGACATTAATGATGAGGAGACTTTTGTGGAGGTCCCGATAGAGAACGAGGATTGACAGGATCGGGTACTACATGGACGGTTTATTCCTCGATTGTACATCAGATGGCAGCAGAGGAACCTCCTGGAGAGCACTTGGGAGTGGGTGGCTCAGATGTGTGCACAATACCCCCTTTTGTTTCCCTATTTTATGATGTATCTTTACGAGGACATAATTTCATGAGGTGGGAGTAATGTAAAGACCCGTAAAATTAAAGGAATGTTTTTTTTTCTTGATAATTTTACAAGAACGCAGTTTCTGACGGCACCTGATTCTGAGTCCCGATGATCCCGGAATCAATTTTTGAAGTTTGGCTCGGGTATGTTCCGTGGACGAATGAGCGGGTTTTCCTACCTTCTGAACTGGTGCTTGGAATCAAAATCTGAGGGCACCGATGGAATCACAGTGCTGGTAATTGTCTAAGAAAACCTTTTCCGATGTTGCATTTTCTTGGGTGAGGTTATTAAATTTTGGGGTCAAATAAAGAATATAATAAAAGGTATCTTAACCCTAATCTTGATTGTTGTAGTGGGACCCACTAATATCCTAACTCATAGGTAGGATATTAGTGAGGTGGGTCCCACACGAGCCCCACCCCTTTATTTCATTTTACCTTCCACGTTCATTTAATATGGTAACTCACTCGCACCCCCCCCCCCTTTTAAATGTCAAGTAAACTCTCGCGTTTAATTAAATGCCTCTTTATTTGGTCAAGGTTCATTAATTAAATCGTGATCTATTTTGAATTTCAAAACAGTTGGCATGGGAAATAAAATAAGGAAAAGCCTTATTTTATTACGGGGTAGTTCCGTTGTGCGAGAAGAATTTGGAGAGGAATAACTCAAGCCTTGAATCTTCACCTTCTTCATTGAAGAACGCGAAGAACCCGAAGAATGCAATGTCACCAATGAAGAATGCCGGCCTCTGACGAAGGGAGATGAAGAACGCCGAACCCTCAGAGATCGACAAAGTGACACCGTGTACCGTGATGCCGATGATCCTCCTTTTGCGACGCTTCTTCTGCGACGTTCCTTCTCCCGCAACAATCTTCAATCATCAACTTCTTGAGGTAGGGGTTCTAGTTTAATTAAATCTATGTGAATTATCCTCTACATGTGTTTAATTGTCAGAAGTCATTTGAACTGCTAACGCGGGGGGTGCGAACCAACGAACAAGTCTGAACCCACCGTTTCATTGTTCTTGGTGTGCAGATCGACGAGCGACGACGAAGCAGGCCACAAAGGCATTATGAGGACTTCCCAGGGAAGGACCAGTCCTGGGAGGACCGATGGCAAAGACGGCAGGCAAAAAAGACCACTGGAGCATGTTCGGTGGTCTGCGAAAGACCTTACCGGCGGCTGGCACCGGCCGGCCGCCGGGAGGTGGCGGCACCCGGCGCGCCGCCCGGAAGGACCGCCGTGGATGAAGTCGCGGCGGCATGCGGCTGGACCCGCGACCGTGCGGGAACGAAGGGGGGGGGGGGACGCGGCGCTGGGCCGCATCCGCTGGCAATGAACGATCCCCATGCGGGGGCCGCGGCGGAAATCGAGGGGGCAGCCGCCCCCTTTGCACGACCACTCGACCAGGGCCGAGCCGACCCCACTCGGCTGGCGCCGCGCTGCAATGGGCCGGACCGGCCGCATCGGGACGGGCCACCCAAGCGGGGCTGGGCCACGCCCATCTGGGTCGGACCCAGACCCGGGGTGGTTCGACCCGGTTCAGGCCGACCAGGGGGGGTTTGGTCGGGTCGGACCGGGCCCGGACCTCCCTTTTTCGGAACTTTTTGGTATTTTTCCATAACTTGGGGTATGGACCCCCGATCGACGCACCGTCAGTTGCGTAGCGATCCATTTATCCAGACAGTCATTTTAGTATATTACAGTCAAGTTTTTGGAGAACATTGGGTATGGTCGGGTTGGTTCGAACACGAAACCAATCGGGACCTCGGAGCGGAAACGCTTATAACATGAGCTCCGGACGTCTGATTGACGTGCCGTCAACTTTGTTGGTTTCCTCTTAATGAGACAAACCTTTTTGGCTTACTCCAATCATGGATTGGATGTAATTGGAGTGTGGTCGGGTTGGTTTTGACTTAAAAATCAACCGGGCCCCTTGAATGAAAAAGCCAATAGCTCTCAGACCGGGTGTCTGATTGATGCGTCGTCTGTCACGTTGAGTTCCTCTTGTCGAGACTGAACTTTGAGATACATAAACTACGAAATACGTGTCATTTGATGTATCGACCCCTTGGCTCATGGAGCGGACCGCCCCGGAATGAGCATGCTGTCTGCTGGAACCCTAGAGCTGGCTGCGACTGTGACGATGAAAACCGTACTGAAATCCTATGTTGGTTTGACGGAGATGAAGACTGCACTGAAATCATATGTGGGTTCTATAGTGATGAAGACCGTACTGAAATTCTATGTGGGTTCGACGGAGATGAAGACTGCACTGAAATCCTATGTGGGTTCGGCAGCGATGAAGACCGTACTGAAATCCTATGTGGGTTTGAGGGAGATGAAGACTGCACTGAAATCCTATGTGGTTCGGCACCGATGAAGACCGTAATGAAATCCTATGTGAGATTGACGGAAATCACTATTGTTCTTGTATCCAATGTGGGACAGGCAGTGTTTGACTCTATTCTTGCTATCCTATGTGGGTTTGGTAGAGTAGCTGGTTTAGCATCCTGCGTCGGTCCCAGCTTAGATGAATCAGTGGCTATATCTGATCATCTCTATCACCGAAGAGGTATAACTGTGTGAGCTGAGTCTTCACTTCCAATCATTATCTTCGATATGATTGACTTTCTTTCCTATGTGGATTGTTTTGTGTTTTCATGTGTGGACATGATCGAACTTGGGCTCAGATGTTGGAGCCAAACTGGAATTGATGAATTAGGTATATGTATGGGCATATACATAAGTAGTGTTGGATGTTACTTCTTGATTGTATATTTCCTTTGTGGATTACCCTTTGTGGATTCTAGGAGACCTTCGGGGGTCTCGAGGTCCTTACCGAGTAGCGTATACTCACCCCTTCACGGGCTATGCCCACACTACGTTGTATTGGATGCATATGACAGACAGTGCTGATCATGGTTGAGGCTTGTGGAGCAAGTCAGTACCTGGAGCTAGACCACTAGGCGGGACGTACACAGAGCGGACGACTGGACCCAATGAGCTGAGGAGGCTATCTGTAACCACCCTTCAGGTGGGACATCCAGTGGATGGATCGACGTTTCTGCTTTACTTTCAGTTGCTATATTTCCATTCCAGTTGTACTTTACTTCCAGTTTGGGTTTTTATTATGGCCCACTTACTTTTCCGCACTACTTTTTGTACCCAGTTTGACATAGTGTTTTCATCTACTTGATTACTCTGTGGTTTTTGTTTACTTTATAAAGGCAATGACTTCCCCTTTTTTCAGGATTTACGCCTTGGTGCTAGTCGCCAGGCCCAGGCCTATGGGAGGGGGGCTTGGGGTAGTCACGGCACGGGTCCCGAGGACAGGTCGTGACAATCAACTAGTCTTTAATAGTAAATTCAGAAGCATGTTGCGGTAATTGGATACCTATATATGTTTGGAGATGAAGGTGACATTGGGAAATATAAGTATCTATAAATATATTCCCTATATTATGTGAGGAAATCTAGTTCTAATGGAATATGGAATCTCAATTTCAAAACCCACATCATCATGATATCACCAAAAAGTATCATAAAATTACTAAATATGAATTACATTGTTCATCACATCAGGACTATTGTGTACATAAAATAATTAATATAATTATAGATACATGAATAATATGAATATTTAAAATCAATAATTGTTTTCTCTCAAATATTTCTTCCTTTTCCCATCACACAGGGAATATCATGTTTAACACAAATGTTATGATTCTATTTATCATAGGCAATTCATATTGTAGATATAGCATATGAATATCATGTATGATTCTCATTTTCATCAGATAATGAATATCATTCTCATAAAATTTGGAAACATCATAGTCTAATAATATATATAGAGGGATAATTTATCATATTCTAACCATATAGGTATTTTTATCTTTTATGAAAATATTCCGCATCCTCAACATTTTGGAATTATATTTTATACAAGTTATGGTTTAATGGGTTAAAAAATGAGTCATTTATTGTATAAATAATCACTTCATATTTGAATCTATAAAATATTTAGATATCTTATGAGATGATCAAACATCGAATAATCATTCATGGGCTGGGTTATTATAGATTCCAATGTTTGTAGTTCAAAAATGATTTTCAAATTTAGGAAAAAAATATTTAAAGTCTATAGTGAGTATGGTAACACATGATATTTATATATGGGTTAATCAAAGGATTAAAATATTTTTTAGATGAATCCCATATATTCTTATCACATAATTGGTTGGAAAATTTTAATAATCCTTATATGATAAAAAATAAATTGGATCATTAGTTTTGGATGGTGATAGGTTTGGTATAATACCAAAATATGACCAGGTTATAGAGTTGACTTATTATATGGGAGATATGGGGTCATGGAAATGTCCATAAGGACCCTTAGAGATTAGTCATACTTAAAATTTTGGAAAATTGGCATTAAATCCCACATAATCGATTATAGAGATTAATGTTATGAAGTAGAAACATATCATGTTGTATAATGTAATTTCGTAATGATTTCTAAAGAGAATAATTTTCATAAAGGGAATTTTTGGGAAATAGGATTTCAGATTACCTAAAGAAGGTGGGGGAACTTTATCATTCTCATCAATATAGGCATCTCATGATTTATGAATAGGTAAACCATGGATTGTTATAGAGGACATCTGAAGCTTATAATTTAATTCATGGCTATTTTTTTATTCTTATACTAGGGAAATTAACATATTTTTTAGATTGATTCTATTATGGTATTAGTAAATTTATTTTTTGTTATTGGATATTATATCTTTTTTCCCCATTTCGTAAAATAGGATTCCCATTTGGAAATAACAATATATGTTTCAAATATAGTCTCATGTCGTATTATGTATTTTTATTGGTGGGGCATATTGAAGAAAAATAATATATGCTACTATGTGTAGGATTTTGTATATGTGTAATGATTATACATGTAAATAACCAAGTATAATTGGGATTAGCTAATCCATTTAACATATGGACGCCATTCACTTCACATGAGGTTTCCCAAGATCATCACTCAGAGCATCATACTATTTTCACATAAGTAAATGCATCTATTTAATGTCATTTGTTTTGGGGGTTTTTGAACAGATGGATTTCATCCAATTAGGATTTTCAGAAAAAATATTTATGTTTAAAATCATGTATCTTTTATGTGGTGAATTTTATATTAGGATACTCATTCACATATTGGACAGTTGGAGATGATTATACATTATTCATATAAATACATATCATTTAGAACAATGACTAATTACCCATCATTGTTTCAGAATTGGGAATTATGTATCCACAATATATATTCCATTTATGTGATAATGTAATGTAAATAGTTTGTCTTTTCATTTATGTTAGATCCCCGATATGGGAGTACGTATTTTCAATAGAAAAAGACATGGATAATTCCTAACACAATCTTTTCTTAGTGGGATTGGGAGTAATGGTACATGATACCTGTTTTGTGTATGTATATTTAATGAATAAACACATTTTTAGTTGATATATATTCTATGAGAACACCACATGCGCACAATAATTTTTTGGACTGAATTAATTAAATAATGGTGGGTCCCATGGTTTTTTTCATCATGTTTAATTAATTAAAAACATAATATTTTCATGTCCAATGGGATATACAATAAAAATGTGGAATCAAATAAATTTTTTTGGTCGTATGGTTTATTAGAAGCTACATTAAATGAATATTTTCATGAATTATTACTCAGCTGATTAACATGGTATTTTATCAATCATGTGTGAGAAATGTTATCTTAAACATAATAAAATGTACTATATGGCCAATTTGTAGTGACTCATGAAAATTTCTCAAATATTGGAATCTATGGGTACGTAATATTTCAAAAAACTATGAATGAAAATGTTGTGTAACTTTATAGTTCAATTTTTTTGAATTGAATATATGTTACCCCAAAAATACATGGGTGATGAAAAATTTTCTGTATTTTATCTCATGGAACATGATTACCCACACTAAAGATGATATATCCTGTAAATATATATATGTCATGAAACATTACCGAGGTTAATAGATCAATGGAATGAATTTAAGAATTTTCTTTTATTAATGTTGGTGTCTTCATTTGTACATAGAACATCATCCATTTTATGACACCACTTGAAATATGATGTTCAAAATAATTTTTTAGAGACACAAAAAAATTGCAATAATATTCATCAATGACAATAATCTACTAATCAATTATTATGAGTCGTATTTTCTTCAATGTCTCACTATGATTATGCTAATCATATTTGTGGAACTATTTTATAGAAAAAAAATTACACAAATAGAAACTAATGCTAACATGGAAATAGATGATTGAATTCTAAGTAGAATGGTGAAAATTAGGTAGTGCTCGCATATTTGATGAAACTTTTGTATTATTTATGAGATTTTATTAATTTAGTGCCACAATGCCTGTAAATATTATATTATAAAAATGAGTATGGGTTCTATTACCTACCATTATATAATGATAATGAAATCACATTTACCCCTTCGAATTGTAAATTGTTGGAGAACCTATAATTTTCTAATCACTCGACATTCATGAAACATGTTTATAAATGAATAAAATTAATTAACACTACTTACATGATATGCACATATCATTCATTAAAAATAGACATGAACTAATTAGGATGATGTTACAAAACACATGAATAATATTTAGAAGGACTCCAATGATTTAAAATATAATCATTGAAAGAATCATATATTTTAATTTAATTTCAATTGAATTTATCACTACAACAAGGCTGATGGGTTTCTTGAACCAATTCCAGTGGACCCAAAACCAACCATGAATGACAGCCCACAAAAATGCCCAATTGATGTTACAAATCAAATTAATATAGAAACAAATATTGATAATTATTTTAATACAAATGGGAATGATTTTTTCAATAAAAAAGGCATAATTAGATAACAAAAATGTTAACATCATAAATATGAGAACCTATAGATGTTTAAATAATGCATAAACTAATACAGTTACTTTTGGAACCAATTTGTGTATAAAGATGTATTTTTTATCAATAGTTGTCAATGAAAGTCAAAATGGAGGTGATCAATAAGTACTCCAATGAAATGGAGGAATGGAAATTCATATGATTGTTGTACTGATCATATATTTAAAGAACATATGTCAAAGGTGACACATTGTTTACAATAATGAAGAAGTGAGGAGTAATCCCTCTGAGGATGATTAAAAAGAATGAGGTTTTTGATAAAGACCATGCAATTCCACATTATTTCATGAGAACCATGGGTTTTGATGACAACCATGAAATTACTCATGATTGCATGAGAACCATGCAAGATACTTTTGTATCATTGGCTCGACATGAAGTAGTTCATAATAGTTGAAGAAGAAGACAATGTGAAAGTGAATGGAATTCTACGATGGCCATATGAGGATTGGAAATCTGAGATGGCCATGCACATCACATTGTCATAGAAGATGATGATGCTAATGATGTTCCTTCACAGAATACATATCACGATAGTGGAGTTTGTGATGAAAGTAGAAGAGTTGCTGAAGGATACAAATCACTGAGAAGAAGTGTGTTTGAGGTTGACAAAGAAAACAAATGACATAAAAATTTGTTGACAAAGTAGATTCCATGGTGGCATGTCGAGTTCAAGGGATGTGGTTAATGATCCATGTATTATTCAAGAACATCGACAAATGAATGGACGATCTGGAGGTGTCACAAAAAGAGCAAATACAAGGTGGAACCATTTTCCAGTGTTTGCCAAATTTATGGGCCTGAAAATCGACATATGGAGAAAACTATTTTTGGCAGTGAGAGTTGCGCGTCGTGTAGTTGAAAGAAAGGGAACATGAACACCTAGTGTTTTTCAAGAACAGAACATGAAAAAATGTCCAAGGGAAGAGGGTCACGCAAGTGTTTGGTTGGTCATGTAAGTGACCTGCGCGCTGTGAAGAGACTTGCGTTCCAATTCCTAGAAGGATTGGAAACTTGCACATCTATTGTTTTTCAAGATCAAAACTTCAAAATATGGACAAGGAAATAAGGTCGCACATGTATTGGGTGGGTCGCGCAAGTGAGTAGCATGACAGAGGATAGGGGAGATAAGCTGTGCATCGGGACTTGCGCACCGAGGGGTGACTTGTGCGCCGCCACGCAGGTTGACCAAATGCTTATAAATACTGGAACACCCCTCTTAATTTCCAATGAGCTCAACCCTTAGAGAAAATCACAGCTCTCATCATGCATGTGTAGGAGTCATGCAAGTGGGGAGTGGTCGCGCAAGTGGTTTGGAGAGACTTGTGTGCCAGCTCTTAGAAGTTGTGTGCCGATTGATGTTTGCGCGCCCAAGTTGATCTGGGTGAGAAAGGAAGTGAGTCGAGTAGGGTTGAAGTTTCAGAACGCAGTGTAACACAGGTGCTTTGGTGACACATGCGCACCGGTTTGGACTTGGGCGCCGAGGAATTGTGCACCATATTGGGACATGAACGCCGTGTTGGGACTTGCGCACCGGGCTTTGAGGAGACTGTTAGATATTGTTGAAGCACGCCCATCTTTCTGGAGCTGCACGAAAGCTGAAAGATTGCCTGATACTTTCGGTGAAAATTGAGATTAAAGAGGAAATATAAATGATAAATGAATGATCTCATGCATACAAGGAGAACTGATTTTGAAAATTCCAAGTACTATATGCTTCACCTATTGAGTAATCACGTCAGTGGTTGTGATTCAGGGAAACAAAGACAAGAGGATCTAGTGCATTAGTCATTTCACTAAAGAAGACGATTTGAAATTAAAAGAGCGTCCACTCTGAACCCTGATGCAAGCAAAGTCTCATGTTGAACAGGAGACAATGACTTAAATTCAAATCTATTGAAGAGACCTTCACGTCTATAAACTAAGCGGGACTCTAGCAACGACAGTGAGCTAGGGGGAGTCAACGGGAGTGAACCGTGAGATGCAGTGAGCTATCCCTAAAATTTTGTAAAGGTAGTGTGCCTGGGAAAGAGTGACTGTTCCCGAACCATTGTAATCCACAACTACTAAAGATTAGTGGAATTTGGTACGACTGGAAACTTGTCGGCGTATGCTTCTTGGACGTAGCCCTTAGTGGTGAACCAGGTAAAATTGTTGTGTTATCTCTTTGCATGTGAATGATTCAGTGTGGATCATATCCATCATAGATGTTTAAGTAGTTCCTACCAATGTGGGAACAAGATCCACTACTTTAAGAGAAAAAAGTTGACACCCTGATTCACCCCTACCCTCTCAGGGTGTCCCGGGGTCCTACAGATACCACATATATTGAACAAAAAAATAAAATAAAATAAAATAAAATCTAATATAACAATTTAATGGTCTTCAAGTGACCTCTAGGAACAACCATCTATAAAACCATCCTGCACTATATGTGTACCAATTATAATGAATTTCATAGAAAATAATTTTGTTCTAGCAATACATGGCTGATCATTATGGGCATTTTCATAAAACATAATAGCTGGTAAGAACAATTGGACCTGTACATTTCTTTTCCAGTAATATTCTATAATCACTTCATGGATGATACATATCAAATACAATAGTTTTTAATTGTTTATATACATAAACACATTTATCCATTTTTTTCAAATAATTTTTGAAAACTATATTCCAAATATAAACAAATTAGAGATAATTCATAAATGAAAGGTAAATTTGAACAATGTACAATTATTAGGGAATATGAATGCCAAAAAGAAATAAAATCTACATAATATATGTGTGAATACATTAGAAAATTGAAATGGGATATCAACTACCACAATGTAAAATATGAAAAAAAAAGATATATAATTATTTTAATTTAAAATACATAATGAAAGATGATCCAAGATGTGATTGTTTCAGAAATATGTTCTACCATATGATGAAACTCCATATTAAATTACAAACCAAGATACTCAGAACATCCCTAACTAGTGGAATGGCCAATATGGATTATACAATTTGGAGGAGGTTCTAATACATCTAGTTAGGATTATAATGTATGTTTCACTCAACTGTCTATATAATGAAAATGAATCCAATGATAATACATGAATGGAGAGATATTATGTAACCAACTGATTTTAATTAAACAAAATCAATAGATTACATAGTTCATTCCTTTCCTAATTCCTGAACCATCTATGTGATGTCCTTTTTAATGGAAGGATTACCATAGGGGTTGTCATTATACATTAAAAATTTAATAGGTTACATCTATGCCTACCAACAATATGAGTTCAATAAAATATTTGAAATCACAATGTAACGTCAAATAGTTATTAACTTTTAAAATAAAAAACCATTTCTGAAATAAAATTTAAAACATAGTCCTTCATTAGATGATTCAAAATGGTATTTTCTAATCATGTAGATTTTATAATCATGAATCTAATGTTTCAATCGGTCAAATCATTACATAACATACAATAGAACTGACAATGACGTTGAACTAAATAAAAATATACAACTTCTAAAACAATAGGTGTATTTTATAGAACTTTTTAAAGGAATGAAATTATATATTTAAGGGATTATTGGGTTGAAATCCCTTGTAATCATTGGACATGAATTGGATTTATTATAGGGTTTCCTTTTTTATGTATTCCATATCTATATGTTCTGCCAGTGCATATTCGATATACCATTATTAATAAGATTAAAAAATATATGACCATAGGTATTTCCATTTAAAAAATCCATGTATTATAAGAATAATAACAAAAAAACATAATGATTAATACAAAATATCCAAACTAAAAGAGATTATATAATATATATCTAGCCACAATGAAATTAATACCACAAAATATTGCACTATCAGACAAAGAAGCTTAAATAGGACATAAAAATCCCCAATCCATTTTAATGGGCCATATTATAATCTTCCCATAAATCGTACATTAAACATAAATATATACATTACTATGTAAATCAACTGAAAACCCATTTGTTTGTCATATTATCAATATAAAATTACCCCAACAAACCATGATAAGAAAAAATATTCATTGAGAAATATTTTTTAAATCATACTGGAATGTCATTCATTTAAATACATTATATTGAAATTAAAATGATCGAAACACATACCTCAACGATTTGATATTGTTAGAAAACTCCATGAGTGTGGAGAACCAAACAAAAGGTGATAGTAGTACATCCTAAAATAAATTTAATATGAAAATACTACCCTATGATCAACATATAGTTTGACTAATTTGGATAACATCCTATAATAAAGATGATATTTTTAGAGGGAGAAGATGAGTGGTGGGAAAAACCCAGATATCCAATGGAACCAGAATAGAATCCTTTGAGGATCATTAACAAAGAAAGTAGAGCATAGTGAAGATGGGTTTATAAACAATTTCAGTTGAAAAAATCAAGAAATAATGATGTAAAGTAAAAATGGAATAATACATTTAGAAGGTAATCGAATAAAATTCATGTTTTTATAAAATATGACATGTTAAATGGTATGGACACACCATTTTCCAACCCCTGCACTATCCTTGCTCTCCCTAATGGTAGGAGGGAAACCTATTTTGGTGGGATTAATATTGAAAAGAGCACTGTTCAATCCATTTAAACTAGCTCTGTCAAAATTGGGGAATCCCCTCTCACTCTAGCCTTAACATTTCGACTAATAGTTCACAATGCATGCACTAGGACCCAATAACGACCAATTGGCCACAATTTTTCTCCATTAACTTGTATAGATTGGGGAAATTCATGCAGAAACCATGTAATAAAGTCCATTTAAGATCATAATATATGTGAAAACAACTTACTCCAATTTCTTCATGGTTTCACCAAAATCCATGCACAAAAATCATGCGCTTGTCAAAAAAAAACCCCCATAACCACAAAAAACTATAAAATTATAACTCAAAACTGAAAAAAAAACTCAACCAAAAAAGATAAAACACAATAATATTAATAAAATATAAAACCAAATAATAAAGTGATTGGGGTGTGGCAATTATTCCTAACCAAAAAATATTCTTCCCCTTAAACGAAACACATCCAAATGAGGATAAAATATAGATCCTAAAACTAAACTAATTCAAATGAAACAATGCTCCCCTATGTAAAATATAAACAAAACATTCCATAAAAAAATCAATACAGAATACCACAATAAACGGATCCATACTATCAAAGAGGTGGGCATCCAAATCATTTAGAAATCAACTAGTATAAAATCTCTAAAACATAAATTCCCATCATGAGGGAACACAATAAAATGAAATAAAACAAAAAATCAAACCAAATAATGATGTATTATTTCCTCAATAAAAAAAATATTTAAATGAGAACAACACCAAACTAATATTGTTACAATATATGGATTACAATTAAAATATTCACATATATAAAGGAAAACTATAAAAATTTAGATGAATACAACACTACTGAGATCCTGAAACAATGAAATTATTTTAAAAATATTCAATTACAAGGTAATCCTAAATGATTCCCATATTTATGTTAGAGATTAAATGATGGGATCAACAGACCCTCCCACACCATGAAATTCTTAACTATTTGACGAAATAAAACACGAAGACAATTTATTGTGTTTTGGTGTCTTAATGAATCAGTTTTCAGATAGTTATGACTTGACACCCTCCAAATGGGACACCCTCTTATAGGAACCCAACATTCAGAATACATATATATGACCCAATTGAATATATCATAGAAAAATAATTAGTTTATTATGATATTATGGCTTCAAATTTCAAATCAGAGCAGACTAGATGCACAATATGTGGTGGTCATTAAAATGAAATGGTTGAAGTAACAAATGATACCACTCATAAATGTGTTCTTATAGTAAAACAAATTCCACCAGATAGGTTCCCATCATTGAAAATATGGGAATACTATTTCAATCTCAAACATACTACCCTATGAATACTAGGTCAGTTAGAAATTATTTATCAACAAACATCTCTAAGAGAGATTCCCCGAATGACAGAATGTGATCCCTAATTTTGTTGAAAATGAACACAACTCAATGAAATGGTCAAAATTGACATTGAAAATTAATTAACAATTATAAAAACCAAACACTATTGGAAATATGACTTTTACCAATGGTTTTGGCCAAAATGTTGGTATAGTTCATTAATTTGGACCTATACCAACGGTTTGGCCAAAACCATTGGTATTTGTCACTTATATGGACCTATACCAACAGTTTTGGATAAACTGTTGGTATAGGGGGGACCTATAGGACCTATACCAACGGTTTGTCCAAAACCGTTGCTATAGGTCCTAAAATCAAAGGACCTATACCAACGGTTCTCAAAACTGTTGGTAAAGGTCTATACCAACGGTTTTGAGAACTGTTGGTATAGGTCCTTTGATTTTTAATCGAATATTCTTACCGAGAACATTATATAAATCAAAATCTAAAATTATTATTACAATACATATATATATTTCTGAAACTATGTTTACAAAAGTCATGTTAGGTTAGTGGTTAAGTCATTCAATTATAAACTAGAGGTCCTGGGATCAAATCCCACTGAATGTTTTTTTTAAATACATATACCAACGTTTTTGAGAACCGTTGGTATAGGTTTTCATATTACATATAACAACGGTTTTTAAAATAGTTGGTAAAGGTCTATACCAATGGTTTCCCCAAAACCGTTGGTATAGACCTATTGTCACGACTTACTTGCGAACGGTCCTCCAAACCGTTGGTATAACCTATACCAACGGTTTGAGGGCCTATACCAACGGTTCGAAACCGTTGGTATAGGGTATTTTTTCAGTAGTGAAAGAACTATTCTACATTAAAGACCATAACCACATCATGATGGAACCATTGGATTGAAGTTTTCTAAAAACCATTCAACAATATCAACAATTTAAATAATGATGGGAAGACCACTATACATCGATCCATACATTCCACCATCAAATTATACCAAAAACACTCACACCCTCACTCAATCAAGATTTGACAAATATGTGAAGACTCATTACTATTATTCATTATATTAAACATCATTTAATGGTCCTTTATCATCAAATAATGTATGAAACATCTAGAATGATCATGAATCAACTACCTCATGTGGAGTCTGGAAAAAGGTAAATCATAAAGAGACCCCTTCAAAACATTTTAGTTAATTCAATGAATAATTATGTAAATAATATAATATACATAAATCCTAATATATAACATTAAAACATTAATAAAAAGTGGGACATTTTGAAGTAAAATAGTACGAATATGTTCCAAATAATCACAAAAATAAACACATATTCTTTTAAAATTTACCATTTCTATTAAAAATTTTAATACCATTTCATTTTCCAAAATCACTTTTCTGATTGATTAATCTAAATTTTTAAATTTCCATGTTAATTTAAAAACCCACACACATATCAATTTCTTCTGAATCAATCAATGATATCAAATATGATCATTTAAATAATATCATCTAAGATGGAAAAATAGTGGCAATCCATATCTCAACTACATGGCATAGAGGTACATGTGTTAAGCTTGGAACAACCAATATATGTTTATTAAACCATAAATTTGGGACCCACATGATTCTATTAGAAATGTGAACATACCATATAATATCAAATGTCTTCCACTATCTTCCCCCATACTGCACCAAAAAAATAACTAATGATATAAACAAAAAAATCTGAACAAATTACAAAACAATGGACTACTTCATTAAAATAAATAAATGTGATGAGAAAGAGTTAATAATACTCTTCTCATACATACCAACCAAGTCAGGATGATTCTATCCCCCATATACCAGATACCCATAATAAAAAGGAACCCCAGATTCCTCTTTTTCTTGGACCAACTTTGATGAACCACACATGATATACACAAGAATTACATTACATTTGAAGAATAAGTAATACATTAAAAAAAGTATCCCAAATAAAATATTTTTATAGTTCATTTCGAATCATGGAATAGTAAGATACAATAAAGAGAAATGTGTTCAATGATTTCAAAAAAGATCTTCCACAACAATACTCCAACATTAAACTTCTCTTTATAACTATGGAATAGAAAACTAAATAAAGGGTGATCTCAAATGCTCAGTAAGGATAAACGAATGAGTAATGAATAATTTCACAAATATAAGGGAATATGAATATGAAAATTATAACCTTCATATAAAATATAATTACAACAGTCCTTAAATTACATGTAGATATTACTTCAAAATTGAAGGATATTTATTAAATAACATAACAAAAATCCCATCGTGAAAATATTGGTTTAATGTCATTAGAAGCTATGAAACAGAAACAAATGATTCATATAAAATCTACATTATATCCATATTATTTCAACAAAACTAAACACTTTTTTGACATATCTATAATAATATCATTCACCATGTCCAGGGGAGTAGAATCATATGAAAGGTGTATCTCAAATGATTAGTGTGGGTAAGAAATGGAAATATAAATCATATCATAATCATAAAAAAATAACATTTGAAATTCATATCATGCATATAAATGATCAGAATATCAAGTCATGGGATAAATCATAAAAGTGAAATGCAATCCCAATAGTCATAACATATGGAATAAAATTTAGTGGAATACACAAATAAGCATAGAAAATCATTTCTTATTAGTCAAGGATCATTTCACAGAACATCATAGTGGAAAAAGTCCTCTACAAAACTGTGTTCACTTCTTATTCCATCACTATATTAGTGAACCAGATGTACAATCCATTCCAATAATGTTTATCTCATGAGATATAAATCATTACCTGATTCATTAGAGGGAGATATAGGCCCCATAATATTCATAATTAAACCGTTATTATGTCTTCCACAAAAACATAAAATATTTACCATAGAATAACACAGGAAATAAATGGGTTTCTTAATGAGCATTCCCTCACAAATCCATTTAAATTAAATAGATTTCATAAAAATAATTCCACTATTAAAAATGAAATTAAATTAATAATAAGGAATGAAATATAGAAATATGTGATCTTATATGGAAAATAATTTTCATAATATTATTGATCTTAATTTCCTGAGGAAAATATCAATTTTTCCTAAAATATTTTCTTTTCTCAAAATATCATGCAATTTTCAAAAGAAATGAATTTAGTAGAAAATAGTCTTGAAATAGTTTATGGGAATCTTGATGGATAAGATGTGTCACGATTCTATAAATTCAATTAATTATTTATAATTTAAATTTAAAATCTTCGTATAAATTATCTGAAAATGTTAAAATGTACCTCGTACAAAATTGACAAAAGATTGCATTCATAATATTTAGTAAAAGATCACTAATGTATAAAACTGACATAATGTAATTAAAGAGGGATATAATTTATTTTAATAACATATATTGAAAACATGGATGTGGATGATAAAAATACCCCATTATATACTTATGAATAAACAATATCAGATAAAAAACAAGATTTGCAAAGTTTTCCATTACCATTGTTCTGATAAGCATTGTATGTATCCGAACCTCCTACACAATGATTTAAATAATTTTAATTATTTATTATAGAATAATAAAAAAATTATAATAAATTTTAGGGTCATATTTTCATTATTTTATTAGTAACATTTCATTGTTACTTGCTATTCGGGTATTAAATACTTTATGATCTTATGAATGTTTTGTCGTATCAGTTGTTATTAATCTTTTTAGGTTACATTAACATAATTTATAGCACGTTGATAGTATAATATATATATATATCAGATTTATATATTACATTCACATATATAATCATGGATTACAAAATATCATGTAGATTAAATCGAATCGCATCATGGAAAGAGTATGTCGTATGCACGCACGCGCGATGATATAATTTCCAAAATTATTTTATGATATTGAAGCGGATGGTGTATGATATTTAAAAATTATAATAATGTTATAATAATAATATATAGTAAATCTTACCATCATTATACCCATCCATTAATGGTGCTGGTGAAAAACAATTTACTTTACGATGTGTATAAGGTAATCCGTATGTACTCATGCGTGGTGATTTCATTTTTCATATTTTTGATGGAAGGAGAAATATGGTTGTTTTATATTTATAAAAACATATCAGTATATATGTGATACTGATGTTTTTACATTATAATTAAACATCTAATGAATAGGAAGTTTAAGTAGAAATATGTTTGAATGAATCAATAGAATAGATTACATCTTCCTTGACGTGCTTCCTCTAAATCTCTTCGTAGAGAAATAAAGATTGTTTTTACTGATGACCATAACCTATATAATGTAAATAGGTAAGATGATATGGAAAACTTATAGGGTATTTCTGATCATGAATGATAAAAACGAAGTGAAGAGGTGAGGGAGGAGGTTTCCTTTTATAATTAATGTGTGGATCACTTTTGGAAACTCTATAAATAATAATTTATAATAGAATCAAATACCACCCATGTAACCTCCAATTTTTTTTTGAAATTGAGATTATATTGGGTTTTAACCTCATCATACAATAAATTTGTTCACAAAATATTTTTTCAATTTAAACCATATATTTGTAATTGACTATCAATTATTCAATTTTATTTTAATTGTTGTAATAACATTCTAAAAATTTAATGGTAATTAATATTTACTTATATGGTGTTAATTGAAAATAAATTGAAATTTTATTATATTATTGATATTTTTATTATAACTTTTAATTTTTTAATATTATTATGATATTAATATAATATAATAAAAATTAATTTTCATAAAATATAAATGGTGTCAATTTTGACACTATTAATTTATTTTACTAATAAAAAGTCCACACAAAAGATAAATTTAAGAAAAATGATTAATACACTCTTAAAAATTCCTATTTATCTATAAAATTAAAGGATAATGTAAATTAGTTCATATTATATTAATTTTAATATATTTCAAACAAATTATTTGATATTTCTAGTAATAAAATAAGTCTAACATCATTATTGGGTAATCAATATTGATAAATATTTAATCTTGAAAAATTATAATTATATTTTATATTATGTAGGAAATTTTTCAATAAATCTATAGACTATATATAGTTAATGTTATCTACTGGGAATCCATATATTAAAATTAATATTCTTTTATAAAATCATATTGTCACATTTTTACACATTCATTACTTTTATTATATTAATTTCATATTCATAGGTAAGCAACCATTATGAAAAAAAAATAATCATATTAACATAATATTGACATGATGATAGAAAATATGGTATCCATTTTAAAAAATTAAAAAAATATGTTGCAGTGATTTATTTTAAATTAACAAAATTGTTGAAATGAGAAATCATGTTTTATATTCTAAAATATTTCAAAAGATTGAAATTTTTTTGCATCTAAATTTATTGTAAAATTAATGAAAATTAAGAACACTATATTAAAATGTAGAAATATATTATATTTATAGTTTGAAACCAATATATTATATAAAGTAACCATATAAATTATTTCAATGAAAATGAAGTTATTTTCAATTAATATTTTTCGTATTTTTATAATTATTTAAAACATTAATGTTATGAAAAAAATATCATAATTTCATAAAAAGTAAATTTTTGTATCCCGAATCAAATTAACAAGTTAATGTTTTTATATAAAAATTATTAATGTGTTAAAATCATAATTGAGATGGCGTTTTCTTTTCCATGGTGTAAAATTATACATTTTAAAAAATATGTTATTATACATCAACCATTTTTTATTCATCCCCTAGGACTAAAATATCCATTGGAAGAATATCATAAGTATTTTATTAATTATATAACACATATAACTCAAATTGATTTCATTAAAAAAAATAATCCACTCAAAAATATAAATTTGTAATTGATTTAAATTTTTCCAAAGAAATTGATAGTCAATGAATTCACAATGAATTTTCATAAGTTGTTATAATTATTAGAAAGAAACTAATGACTATGATATAATGGTAATTTTATAATAATGGAATCTCGTTGTACGTTTAAACTCGTGACTTTGAGAAATTTAGGAAACTGAAGAATAAAAATTATTTAAAGAAAATATTTAATCTAAATATATGGATGTTACATTCTACCCACATAAACTGAATGTCTTCATCAAAATTAATCATTTTAAACAAAATGTTGAAGATACCACTACCTCATCCTATCCTCATGTTCTTATACAACTTCTTCAAATTGGTGGTTCTTCTGTAAAACATTAACTATGAGATGGGTATTGTTTCATAGAACATTTTCACTATAATCCTAAATATACATTAGTTGTTCTTCATAAAAATGATCATTCTTCAGTGGTACAATTTCTGAAATTAATACATGTGATGGGTCGAGTATGTACATTCTCATTAGAGATACATGGAACCTATAGTGTACTCGAGGGAGATTTGGTGGAAGCTCTAATCGATAAGCGACCTTCAAAAAACAATTCATTATTTCAAAAGTATGGGTATAACAAGTGCTGATATTTACCTTCATTCCAAAACTCATTAATATCTTCTAAGGAGATACTTCTAGGATAACCTTATCACCCACCTCAAAAACTAGGTATTTTCATTGGTTGTCAGCATAACATTTTTTTGACTCTGAGCTACTCATATGTGTAATTGAATCTACCTTACATTTTCTTTCAATTCATCAACATGATCGGGACCTAATAGCATTCATTCCCCAACATCATCCCAGCAAGTTGGAGTTATGCACATTTTTCTAGATAGGGCTTCATAAGGAGCCTTCTGAATACCAGAGTAAAAGCTATTGTTGTATGAAAGATCCAACATATCTAGGTGCTGATACCAATCACCACTGAAATATATATATAATTCCTATAACATGTCTTCCAGAGATTTAATTGTCCTCTTAGACTAACTGTCTCTCTGCAAGTAGAGCTAAAACATAACAATGTGTCTAGATCATGTTGAAGGATTCATTCGAACATTGAGGTAAACCTCAGTTCCCAATCAAATATAATGGAATGAGTTACTCTATATAGTCTAAAAACATCCATTTTATAAATCTTGATATGTTTATCAAGAGAAAAAACCTCTATAATAGCAATAATGTATGCTAACTTCATACGGTGGTCTACTATAACCCAGATAGCATATTTCCATTGGATGATTTATAAAGACATATGAAAGCTTCCATAGTGTTGTTTTCTCATTTCCCTTCGGGTATGGGTAATTTATGTACCATCCCCTTATATTTTTCCCACTCATTCATAAATTTCTAATAATCCAAGCATCGAGAAACATATTCAGCAATATCACTTTTCCTTCCATCCCACCTAAATTACTATTTCAGGACCATGTACACCTTTGCTCATCTATGGTGTAAATAGCATGATGAAAAAGAGACTGATATAATATCTCCTTCATTAATTCTATAATGGAGGAATAGAAAACAAGTTCTGGAACAATACTATTTCATAATAATCAAATATGAATATATTAATATTTCTCACATTGTTTTTTAGATATACACTATTTTGTTGCACCTGGTAAATCTTTATATGTGTTTATTGTTCAAAATTAATTTGAGAAAGATATAATTGCCCCCATTAATCTAAAATTTCATGATCCACCATTTTCAAATCCATAAATAATTGATCATTTGTGATCCACATCATGGATAAGCTAGAATGGTCTTGTTAAATTAATTCATCTTCCACTTTGTTTGTAATATCAGGGTGGTAATGTAATAGGTAGTCATAATTTTTCATCAACTCTGTCCATATTCTTTCTTTCAAATTTTTCTCCTTTTATGTGAAAATATACTTTAAACATTTATGATCAGTATAAATTCCACTACATGGACATTATGATAATGCCTCTATATCATTTATTCAATGATTATCGCTTCTAATTATAAATCATGATTTGGGTACAGTTTCTCATGGATTTTATACTACAATAGAACATAAGCTATCACCATATCATTTTTCATGGGAACACATCCATGAAACTTCTTGGATGCATCAGTATAGATCACTATCCTTTCTCTACTACAAGGTAGTTTGAACACAATTGGGATGGATAACAATATATTTAGTTCATTGAAATTATCTACACATTCCTCCATCCAAACAGACTTTACATCTTTCCAGGTCAATGTGTGGAGTGGATGAGATAATCAGGAAAAATATTTAAAAAATTTAGATAATATATAATCATCCACAGATATCAACTATCTTGATTTTATGTTAGCCAAATATGAATCATTCTATAGCCAAAATTCACAGTTGGTAGATTTGGAATAAATATTCACTTTTCTCAAGGTCTTCATTATAACTCTCATGTTATATTCATGTTATTCCTTTGTCATTGAATAGATAATAATATTGTCATAAAGAGTAAAAAATAATGATAAAGATAGTCTCAAATAAATATATTCATTAGATATATGATGATATTGGGGGAACTATTAAGACCAAAAAACATCACTATAAATTAATAGTTTTCATACCATGAATAGAATGATGACATTGGTAAATCTTATTTTATACCCATAATTGATGATATCCTGAATGATGATAAATTTTGGAATAGTATTGAGCTCCATGTAATTTTTCAAATAATTCATCAATGTACGGAGGAGGATATTTATTCTTGATAGTGAAATTGTTAAGTTCTCTAAAATCAATTTAGAGTCTCATTGAACCATATTTCTTCTAAAAAAATAGAACAAGTGCTCCCCGAGGTGATTCACTAAGGAAAACGAGTCCCTTATCAAGATTATCATGGAGTTTCCTTTGCGATTAATGGAACTCAATTAAGGAAATTCCATAACGTTTCTTCAAAATTGGAATAGCACTTTGTATGAGTTTTATTGTAAACAAACCATCACAATTTAGTGGAAGACCTTGAAATTCAAATAAAAATACATCATCAAACACTCGTACAGTGGGTGTATTCTTAATAATGAGTTTCTCCCCCACCAGTTGATATAAATAAGATTCATTTATGTTAATCAAGACCCATATGATAGATGAAATTTTCACTGGAAGGTTATTTTTATTCTTTCATAGATAAATGATCATATATTGTTCATCAATATGAAATATAAAAAACATTACTTGGTAATTGATATGAGATCCATATATTAAAAAACATCCATGCCCAAAATCACATCAAATTACATTAGAGGAAGGATCACAAGATATTCGAGAAGGAAATTCCCAAAAACTACAACCAGAGAAGAATTAAAAACTTTTGAGATGACTATTATTCCCTTAGGAGTTGTCACAATTTACTCCACATCCAATTTTTAAGGGAATATAGTTATTTCCTTAATAAATTCTCCATAAAAAGATAGTTGGTGGATTAATAATCAAATAAAACATTATGTATTTTATAGTGAATGTGAAGTGTACCATTCACCACTTTATTATCTTAATCTCCATCACTAGTAGTGATTTCATGTGACTTTTTTTGCCTTTGGAATTACGATTTTTTTGGTATCGATCATTATCAATAACCCTGGGATTAGGGAATTTATTGGAATATTTACCTATTTCCTTGAACATTTAAAATTGATGAGTAGAAGGTGTATTCTATGTAGCCTTTTCATTGTCCACAACATTGGACATAAGATTCCCATACCTCCAGAATTTAAATCCCCGATGACCTTGTTTTAAAAACATAAATAATTTAATACTCCCTTTAAGACAATTATCTCCATGTTTTATTCCACTCATTGATCATAAGGGGAAACTAATATTCTTTTCAGTGTGCTCTTTAGATTTTCCATTGAATTCCATTTTTATCTTCTTATAAAAACCATATGAATGATGTGTTTCTCAAATATCTATATCAACCATGAGATCAAATTGAAAAATTTCACCCTTGCCATTATAGTTCATTATGGATAATTCCCTCCTGAGACATGTTTGTAAGACACTAAAGAATTGATCAAATTTAATCTATGTTTGGATAATAATTTTTAAATAGTACCTTGAATGACTTTTAAAATTTGATTCATATATACCAACATATTCATTGTCTTATTTCATAAATTTTAGGGAACTGCTTATCCATTTTTTTCGAAAAATACGAAGAAAGTACATATTGAAAAATAAGTTCATGAACTCTTTCTATTCCATAGACTCAATTTCATATCTTTACCTCATAGTCTTGACATGATTCCATCATTGATAAAATTCTCCTTCCTAAAGATATGTTGAAACGATGAAATTATCACGTTCAGATCAATTGATAATTGAAAATATCTTTTCAGTGGTACCAATCCATCGTTCTACCACAAATAGAGTATAAGACCCACTGATTGATGGTGGGAGATGCCTCATGAAGGATTCACCAGAATGTGGTTCCCTTCATTGATCATTTTGAATTCCATCATGATTAATAGATTGAGAAGGTTGTGTCTGAATGGCTATAAGATTTCTCATTCCATCTCCCATATCATATTTTTTTAGTGAAAAATTATTGAATATCCCATCACATTCCCCAATAATGTGGTTCCTTTGTGTTCTTTACATTGACTAAAACAATGAATAATAGTGTGATAAACACTAATAATAATTGTAAAACTACCTAATTGATGAATAAACTTTCAATTATGGATAGTTAATTTTTATTACAATGTTATTCATTATCATATCTAAAACACCAATATAGGATTATAACCTATTCATTCGCATTAACATTGGTTTCTTACAAAGGTTCTCTCATCCTAGTTCCAAAGGATAATTATACCTTTTATTTGATACCAACTATAATAGTCTATACATTACATGTAGATAACAGATAAAAATTAATGATTATTTATTATCCACCATTCTAAAAACCCCACTAGTACCATAAAGAATTAGTGACTTTGAAAATGGGAATCATAAACAAAAGGGTCATAAAACATATATATTATCTCCCGCTTATTTATATAAAACTAGAATAATTTTTTTTATATCATACATAATACCCTTGTCCATTTCCTAGGGGAAATAAACATATGAAAGGGTGATCTCATATTATCAGTAAGGGTATACATGGGAAATATCAATCATATAATAAACATAATAACATAACATTTGAAAATCATATCATTCATATAAAAGATCATAATATAATGTCCTGGGATAAATCATAAAATTTCAATGTAATCACAATAATAATAAAATAAGAAATAAAACTTTCTATCATACACACGTAATCATATTAAATCATTTCACGTTATTCAAGTCCCATTTCCATGTCTATCATAGTGGTCAAAGTCCATTACTGATCTGACTTCACATCTCGTTCTAGTCATGTATTACTGATCCTTATTTACGTTCTGTTCGAGTCATGTCTATCTCATGAGATATTAATAATGAACCAATGAATTAGAGTAAAATATAGTTCCCACCCATCTCATAATGAATCATTCTTATGTGTTCCACCAAAACATTTATCATTTATTATTGTACAACCCATGAAATAAAATTGGATTCTTATACAACATACCATCATAATTCATTTAAAATAAATGGATTTCATAAAAATAATTACATCATAAAAAATCAAATCAATGTATTAATTGGGATATAAACAAAACACTATGTCATCTAACATAGAAAATAATTTTGATATAATAGTTGATCATAATTCCTGATGAAAATATCCATTCTTTTTCAAAAATGTTTTCTTTTCTCAAAATACATTGTTATTTTAGAAGAATGAATTTTTGTAGAAAATAATCATGAAATAGTGTATATGTAGATTCATGTAAATAAGTTTTCCTGATTCCCTGAATATACATTCATTCCATATATGATTAAAAACATTCTTCTCATACTTTTTTCAAAAAAAAGTAAAAAATATACTCGTACCAAAAACGAGAAAATATTTCAATCATATCATTTAGTACAAAACCAAAAAATGAGTACAATTGACTATAATTAATTATATAAGTATATAAATAATATATTAAAATACATATTTAGCAATCAAGGATGTGGATAATAATTATTCTCTATTAAATACTTTGGAATAAATAATCTGGAATAAAAAATGTTATTTACAAAGTTATCCCATACAATAGGTCTGATAGGTTCGTATGTATATTAACCTCATGTATAATGATGTAATTAATGTTTTTTATTTATTAAATACTCAGAATAATTTTTATTATAAAATTTACGATAAAATTTTCATCTGTTTGTTTGTAACATTTCATTGTTACTAGTTTTCGAGTATAAACTCTTTTATGTTCTATTGCATTTTTGATGGATAAGTTCCTATTTTATATTTTAGGCTATACTTATGTCATTTAAAACAAGGTATTTGTAATATATATATATATATCATATTCAGTCATTTAATTCCTTTTTATAATCTTGTTATAATGATGATCCTGTTGAATGAATCTCATTGAATTGTGTAGACCACATGCCATAGGTATGCATGAGCGATGAAATAATTCACTAAATTATTGAATTATATTATAGTGGATGGTGTTTTATACTTAATAATTAGAATAATTGTATAATAATATAATATTTTCATTATTTCCATCATTATACCCATCAATGTATGTTGTTGGTGAAAAACATATAACACCATGGCATGGAGACGGTATGCCATATGTATGCACTCGTGGTGATATTGATCATTCATTGGATGTATAAAATGTTAAATATGGTTGTTTAATACTTATAATAATATATAAATATATGAGTTATAATTATGAAATTACATTATAATAAAACAACTAATGTAGAGTATGTATAAGAAGAATGATGTTTGAAAGCAATAGTAAAGGTGATTTCCCCTTCCTAGATGTGCTTCCACTAAATTTCATCATAGTGCAGTAGAGTTTGTCTTTAAAGATGAACATAACCTCTATAATAAAATTAAGTATGTTTATAAGGTAAAAGGGTAGGGGATGGATGAAATTGACGGCTCAAAATGAAGTGAAGATATGAGGTAGGAGGTTCCCATTTATTATTTTGTTGAGGGGGAATTTTGGAAACTCCATAAATAATAATTTATAATAAAATATATACATTCTAAAAATAACTCCTAAATTTCCTAATATTGATGATAATATGAGATAGGGTTTTAATATTATCATCAAATAAATTTTAGACAAGTTATTGTTTCAATTTAAACCCTATATTTTTTGTGGACACTTAGTTATTGTATTTAATTGTAATTAGGGAAATAACATTCTAAATATTTGATGATTATAAATACATAAATATATGGTTTTAATTGTCATTAAATTTACATTTTATGATATTATTTATATTATTATTTTCCCTATACAATTTTTAATTATTTTTTTATTTTTAAATAAAATTTTAAAAATTTAATTTCATAAAATTTCAAGTGACAATTTTGAAACTCTTAATTTATTTGACGTTTAAAAAATAAAACAGAAGATAAATTTGACAAACACATATTTAAAACACACCAAACATGTCATAATATCATATCAAATTAGTGAAGATCATTATATTGGGATATGAAATTTATTTTAATATTTTTAAAACCATTCATTGCATATTTCTATTAGTAAGATAATTTTTACATCAATATTTTGTTATCATTAAGGGTTATTATATAATCACAAAAATTTATATATAAAATTAGATGATATAGTTAATTATTGTATGTCTCTAGATTCTATATATTATAGATATAATAAATTATTCATCTATATATTAAAATAAATTTACAATTATAAAATGATATTTTAATATTTTGTCACATTCATTAGTTTTTATAATATTCATGTCATATTCATAAGTAATTATCTATTTAGTTAATCCATTTTAAAAAATATATGATACTGATAGAATATAGTCATCCAATAAAATTTTTACATCTGTTAGTGTAATTTTATAATATTATTTTTTCCTTTAATTACCCGATTTAATTTTTACCATAGTAATAAAAACAATTACCAAAGTTAAGAATTACTTATTCAAAAAAATAAAAGTATCATATTAACATAATTAGGAATTAATGATTAATAAAAAGTGAATCCATTTTCTAAAATTCATCACACAGAAGATTCATTAATTAATTTAAAATTAATCCTGTAGTAGAATTGAGAAAAAGGGTTTTAAAAGATAAAATATGGAAAAAGATCGATGTGTTTTTACACATGAATTTATTGTAAAATTATTTCAAATGAAATATATTATATTAAATGGTAAATTTATAATCTATTTATACTTTGAAACCATTAAATAAATTTAATTAATGAAATTATTTATTTCTCTAAAAAATTTATGTTCAATTAATATTTAGCGTATTTTAACTATTCACCAAAACCTGAATGTTCTAAGAAAAATATCAAAAATAAATTCATTTTAAATTTTTATATTCAAATTCAATATAAAATGTTTATATATTCATATAAAAATTATTAATGCGTATAATTTTAAATTTATATAGGGTTCACCGTTTAATGGAGTAAAAGTAATATTTTTTTAAAAACAAATATGTTTTTATACATCAAATTGGGTTTTATTTATACCCTAGGAATAAAATATCCATTTTATAGATAACATAAAAAATTTATTATGTATATAACACATATATATTACATTAATTTATTTACCTATAGTAATTAAAACAAAAATACAAATATCTAATTGATTTATATTTTTCATAAACAATTGAATTTCAATAGATTCACAATGTATTTTCATAAGATATTAATAATTATTTCCCCTAACCCAATGGATTAAATAAAATAGTAATTTTATAATAAGGGTTTTTAGTGGTTCATTTATACTCACAATTTTGTGAAAATATTGGTACTGAAAAATAAATATTATTTAATGAAATTATTTCATAAAACAAATATGGGTGTTACAATAATAATATTGAGTCATAAATTTTCTTAGGTGAAACAAAAAAATTGAAAACATTTTACATAAAGAATGTAATCTAGGAAAACACATAATTATATGAAATCATTTCCATTGTACAGTAAAAATTACATTTCTGAACTGAGTTCACTCCTCATTCCAACCCAATATTTTTGAAACAAGATCATATTTTATTTTTGTCCTTAAATATCATGAGATATAAATCATTACCCAATGCATTAGAGGTTGATGTAGGACCCACCACTCTCATAATGAATTCAATCTTAAGTGTTTCAAAAACACAAAAATAATACATATATAGCATATCCTAAGGATTAAAATGGGTTACTTGAATATCATTCTGCCAAAATAAAATCCATCTAAAAGAAATGGATTTTAGAAATTGAATTCCATTGTAACCATAATCAAATGATTAGATTATTTGGAATAGTATACATGAATCATAACCCTATTAAATAATCCCAACATAGATGGAAAATAATTTTGATGTAACAACTTAAATTAATTCATGAGGAAAACACCCTTTCTTCTTCAAAAATGTGTTCTTATCACCAAATGCAACATATTTTTAATATAGACCAATTTATTTGAAAATATCCAGGAATATATGTAAAGGAATATTCATGGAAATAAATAATTATGAAAATGTTAAAAATGATTCATTATTTATATGTTAAAATAAATAATTCTTCTCATAATTTTTTCCGTATAAGTCAAAAATTATATCATATCGAAAATGAAAAAAGTTTGAATTCGTATCAATGAATAAAAAATCAAAAATCAGTAAATTTGGATATAAAAAATAGTGTACGAATTGAAATAATATTTTAGAATATGTATTTAGGAAACATGAACATGGATGATAAATATAATTTCATGAATAGTTATTAATAAATAATCCTAGATAATAGTGATATTACAAAATTTTCTTTAACTTGTGTTTGGGATCCTTCTTATGTGTCCAATCCTCATGTATATTTTTTAAAAAGATAATTAACTTATTAAATAATAATATTAATTTTTATCATATCATACATTATAATATTAATACCCATTGGATAATAATATTTTTATATGTCTTTTTGATATTAAAAAATTTATTTTTAACACATTTTTTGTCAGATAAGATGATGTTCCTCTTCATAGGGAATAGTTATATCATGTCAAGAGTTATACTAATATAATATATTTCATATTTTTTCATTATAAAAAAATTATCTTATCATACATAATTGAAGATCATGTATAGTAAACCATAACACATTATGGGGATGGTAGGTTGTACGTAGGGATGGGATACAATATCATTCAATTAATTATAGAATGGAATAGAAGTGAAGGGTATCTATATTTTTCCAACATCAATATATTTCTACATATAAAGGAACTGTAGTAAGTATTTTGAGAAAACCAAAAGCTAAAAAATGTGAATACATATGTCTATAATTGAAATGGGTAGGTTAAGGTTGAGTATTAAATCTCAAGGTGATGTGAAAATGTGAAAGAGGAGGATCCCTTTTATAAATGATGAAATGGTATCTTTTAGAATCCCCAAAATTATTATTTTGTAATAAAATTAACCAAATAAAAAATCCAAAAAACTATAATATATGTTAAAATGAGATTATATAAGGTTGTCATATCATTGGAAAATAAATTTTTTATTAGTGATTATGTCCATTGAAAACCTATAATATTAAATAACCAATTGTTATTCTATTCAAAAATTAATTTTGGAACCAAAATATTCAATAATAAAAAGGTGTAATTTTTTAATTATTTTAGTTTATTTATACCAGAAATGAATAATATAATACATTTTCCAAATGTGGCTCCGCAATGGATTGGGATCCATGAAGTCAAAATTTATTAAAGAAAAAGTAAAGGTAAAAAAAGGAAGAAATGTTCAAGAGGTGACAACACCACAACAGAAGGAGTACTAAATGTTCAACATATACAGTAATTCTCACCTCTTCATAGGTCGGCCCCATCCTCGATTTTGACCACGAGGCACTGAGTGACACCATCTTTCCTATAGAATTGAATGCAAATGTGATGCCTCACCTACTGTCTCTTCAACATGATTTGAAACCCTAACAATTGAAACTTGCCTTTGGATATCCTAAATAGCCTGTTCATACTGGACCACCACTTCCTCTTGAATCATGAAAACTTCCATATCAGCAGCCTGTTGTGGTACACTCTAGACGGCCTCTATCTGCTGCTGCTTTATACCCGGAATTCAATCCTGTAGAGCATCTTGTATGGTGGGTATATCTTCAGTGAATACATTATCAACACCTTTATCAGGGGTAAATATATTTATTGGAACCTTTCCAACCGTATAATGCAGTAAAAGGCCATGTTTTCGATTACTACAACCTGCATTCTCTAGACCCTCAAGATTGAGCAAGTCAAATTCACGTGTGTTAATAGAATCTATCATAGAAAAAAAACCTGATTTTTTCGGACCTGGTGACAGTTTTGTTGAAGTTTTCAGGGAAATATCCTGGGAATCCCCATCAAATTTATGTAGTTGGGAGGATGAATCAGCTTATACAACAGCTTGTAAATCAGGTTGTGCAGTAATCTAGATGGCATTCGATATCTCATCTTTGAGAAGAGGAGATGCACCATCATGAGTAGCAGGGTCAGAGGGTGAAACGTGGGAGCCCGTTTTTGAAAAATTAGGATCGACAAGCTCAAAAAACCCTGCAGTGGTCCCAATGCTCACAAGTTAATACCCAACATCCTTTTCCACTGGCACCCCTTCAGTTCGACCTACAGAGGGAGCTCACAACTTTCTGGACATCACCAATTAAAATCCATCAGCATCCATCTATTTCAACTTGCCGTTACTGCTAGCAGAATCTACTGCTGTCACTACCCCCTCCCCACAATGTGTACCCACTTGGTTTGGCAATGTGAAAAGGGTGATAATGACCCCCGAGTCCAGCTTCCAGTAGGCCCCGGGTTGGCGACTGGCACCGAGGGTATAATAAACAAAAAAATGGGAGGCATTACCCTCTAAGAGAACACATGCGGAAGAGAGAGATATAATTGATACCAAACAACTCCATATCAGAACTAAAATAAAAAAGAAACCCAAGAACATTTATGAAATTCCATGAAACAGTAATACAACTTAAAGGGAAAACTATAAGTACCCAAAAAAATGTAAAACGGCAGCGAACAGAAGCCCGAACAGCTCCTCCAACCACAAGCTATTAGTAACCAGCTTGATCTCCAACCTGCTCCATATGACCTAAAAAACCATTTATATATACGTTGGGTGAGTATAACAGTATACTCAGTAGGATCCTTCCCAAAGCCTCTTGTGCAAAGGTAAAGAAATCATGCTAAATCATAGTGAACAACAGTGAAACTAACTCGTCCCCTAAGCAAGTATAATATGTTCCCAACCACACCATAGATACTCTCACCATGTAATGCATACAAGAATATATCATATAGAAAATGATATCAAGGGTAACCCACTACTACTTCCCCACTGGTTTGCTACTTTTCCCCAATGACATACGTCTTTTGCATCTCCTTCCAATGGTTTTCCCGTATACACATGGGCTATGCCCCCCAATATGCACCACGTGCACCACATAGGCTTGCCCGCAGACACCTGGGCCAAGCACAACACCATATCCACAACCAAAAGTATCCAGGTAGTTTTCAGGATCCACCATAGCCCGCATAACATGTATCATACATCGAGTATTATTCCTCAAGCCATTACAGCCCATATGCTGAGTAAGGATCCTCAATTCATCACATCCTATACACGTTACACATATAGTAGTCCATAGGATCCTATATCCACAATATATGTGTGTGAATAACTACAAGCCATTACATCCCTCTATACACATATATGGGGAAAACTAACCGTTGTTCCTAATGAAACTAGTATCTACCAAGAGAAGAGAGTGGGGTCAAAGGGGGTAGTCAGCCATTCACCCTCCCATCTAAATGTTGGGGAAAACACCTGCCCATGGCTCAGAATCTCCGGGGTGCTAGTTTCCCTTACTTCCATGGTGGAGTAGCATATTGAAACACAAAAAGTAAAGAATATATTATACCTCACAACCACATTATTGGAATAACCTAGTCTCAGATACAACTGCAGCTAACATCTCTCAGACTATGTGCTACCACTTCTAAGACTATGTATCCTATAAGAACACAACCATTTAAATGGATTTTTTAGATTACATAATTCCATTTTTTTATCAATTCCGTTTTACATTAATTAATTCATCCAACATTAACTAACCGTGATAAAAACCACATTAAATTCATTAACATCACACCCAAGTCAATTGTTCCTTCAAAGATACAATCTCATCACTAAGTTCAAGCAGCTCCATCCCCATGGATTAACATCAATTATGAAAACATTCATTATAGAATTGCCTTCCCATATTACCAGGCATTCTAGAAAAGCATCATATGCTACCAAACACAAGTGGGTCCAACACAGTGACATGATGTACTACCCATCGAGTCTTTTCCACCTATAATAAGAGACTAGAACCATTCTCCCGTGAGAGGCTAATCACGGAAAGCACATGGCATACCTCGAGTGTCTTCGCCTCCTTCAGAAGAAGGGTAAGCAATACCAGGTTCCTTGAGCAGTTGAAAAAATTAAAGCAGATAAACACCCAAAGAATACAAAAGCATTCAACAACCACATCCATCCCATTCCATGATCCATGGTGTCCTCCCCGACACCCATATGCATAAACTGATTCATCTTTCCACTCTAGTCTCCATCGGTAGCCACAACCACATGGCCTCCCTGGCTCCACATATCACAAAACCCTCCCAGGGTCACATCACCAGACAAGAAGCAAGAAGACAAAAATCACATCAAATTGGGCTCTTGGCCCTTTAACAATGCTTCCGGCCTTCAAACAACAAGCTCTATCAGATTTCAGGATTACCCACCAACTGAATTAAACATGCACATTCGCATCCATTGATTATCATCAAGTTGGAATAACATCCATAACCACAAAAACCAAAATCATTTACATGCTTCTTTATCATTAGCCAATTAATTAACAATTAATTTCATCTTTACGTTCGTTGCCAATTTCATCTAGAGAAACACTCTAACAAGCAAGGTATAGATATCACACTATCTAGAAAAACAAGAGGTGAACCATTATCAAGGCACAATGCAACAACATGCAATCAAACAAATTATTTTAATCCGGTTCAGGTATTTCATTTGTTCAATTTCATTGTCATTCAAAGGTATAAATCATGCAAACTCTACACTTGCACATAAACAATTATGGATTCCACGAATCCCCTACCTCAACGGTTTTGACGGAACCACAATGGTCGAAGAATGTCCCTGAAGGCTGGGTCGATTCTCCCATGATCCTCCCTAAATCACTTCTCCTTACACAAAAAGGGAAAATCTCATCACAAACGACATCCACACACTTAGATATACCCATAAAGGGCATAGATATAAGATCCAGAGAGAGGAGGAGGAGTAGATCTAGGAAGATCTTAGAAACCAACTAAAAAGGACCACTTTCCACGAGAAACCAGATTTGAGTCGGAAAGAGAAGCCTCTGAATCGCCTCCAAAATGCTTAGGAGAAGTTCATCTACCTCCAAGGGAGGGTAATCCCGATTTATAGCTACTTAGGTGATTAAACGAGGTGACTAATGGAAAATAAATTAGATCAACAATTTTAGGATCTAACTTTAAGTGCCTCCACGGTTAGTCCGCACGGTTAGACATACCGTGCGTTAACAGTGCATTAGACACTGCTTCAAAACCCAACCTTTCATGGTTTAGTCAAACTGTGCGCCAACCGTGTGAAATCTATTACCCTTAAAACTTCCTTTAATGTCCACCCAAATGCACCCCTAAGTCACCATGACTTCCCAGAATACCTATGGCACCACATTTTCACGAAGGAATGGACCGAAGTGGTATAGTCCATTACATCAGATACCTCACAAAAGATTCTTGTCCTCGATAATCCAAAACCCACCTAAATAGAAAACGAAACAGCGTCTGAACAAACCACCCACCGAGATACCACTCAAAAGAGAGCAAGCCACCAAAGCAACAAAGGGATCCATCTCATAAACATGAATGTTTAATAACCACATCATCTAAAATGCTACATGGAAAGAGTTAAACATCAAACAACTCTGGGTACTGAGCATGTATCTATGATTCACATTACCATGTACTCTACTCCATGACACTGTGTCACTACAAGACACGAACTAAGGGGATGGAACGTCCATGAAACACCTTCTCCTTGCGGTCTTCGATCTCCAAAGGTCGCTCCTCCAAGGTGGAATCATCATCAAAATCAATCGCTCCCCAATTGACGATTGTGAAGTTGTCATGAAGATAACGACATAGTTGTGATACATGGAAAACATCATGTATCAAACTCATATGAGGGGGAAGTGATACTCGATATGCCACAGCTCCAACACGAGCTAACACCTCAAAAGGCCACACAAAGTAGGGAGAAAGATTACTTCCATTACCAAACCTTCGTTCCCCACGACGGGGAGTCACCTTCAAAAAAACATGATCCCCTAAATTAATCTCCAAGGGTCTCCTCCTTTGATCAGTATATGATTTCCGACGATCTTGTGCTACCTTCATCCTCTAATGAATCACCTGAACCATCTCTGTTGTATTCTGCACCAGTTCTGGTCAGAGAATCGCTGACTCTCCGACCCAAGTTCAGAACAACAAAGAACGGCTAGGCTAGCCATACAAGGCTTCAAACGGTTGCATACCAATGCTGTAGTGGAAATTATTATTATAGGAAAACTCCACCAGTTGTAACTGCCTAATCCTTGAACCTCTAAAATCAAGAACACAAAATCACAACATGTCTTCAAGAGTCTGGATGGTTCGCTCTGTATGACCATCCGTTTGAGGATGAAAAGCAGTGCTAAGGCATAGCTGAGAACCGAAATCATGTTAGAGACAGCTCCACACCCTGGAGGTAAAACAAGGATCTTGATCAGAAAAGATTTTCCTAGGGACTCCATGATGTATCCCCACCTCTTCCAGATACTGCCTCGACAAAACATCCACTGAGCGTGACTCCTTGATTTCTATAATGTGGGATGATTTCGTTAAATGATCCACCACCACCCAAATAGCATCATAACCTTTCGGAGCTCGAGGTAGACTAGTAACAAAGTCCATTGAGATGTCCTCCCACATTAACCAAGGAATCACTAATGATTGGAGATGACCACTAGGAACACAGAGTTCGACCTTCACCTTTTGGAAGACTAAACATTGAGACACAAACTCCACAACTGCACGATTCAGCCCAGGCCACCAAAACTGACTCCTCAAGTATTGGTACATCTTTGTCACACCAGGATACACCGCTAAAAGAGATACATTGAACTCTCTGAGGACCGTCTCATGCATTTTCATGTGAACAAAAATCATTCCTTGATACAACACTCTTTGTTGTTCACCCTCAGACCAACCATCAGGGGCCTCACCACAAACAACTTGGTATCTCTAGACCTCCTCGTCATGATATGTGTTTAACATAAATGGGGTGACCTGACACTGAATCTATAGACGCAAATCCCCAAAAAATTGCCTCACCCTGGCCTCCTCATCTGGTAATAGGTCCGAAGAATATCATAAATGGTTCCTGAAACAGATTCAATACTCTCGAACACTGGAGCTCCGCATTATAAGGGTAAGAAGCTCCTAGCGACTGGACGCCTTTGTATTCGAAGAAAAGAACTCAGCTCTAAACATGTCTCAGAACTATTCCTATGAGGTCACTGAATCCTCACAATCCCCGAGAAACAAGAACCACCACCGCCTTTCATCTCCTCACAACATCATCATAGCTAAGGATACCCAGTGCTACTTCCGAGCACGATCGAACTGAATCCTATCTTGACCTCATCCAACCATTCATCAATGACTGCATCTAAAATGGATCCTTCATACTTCTGCAGACTCTAGCGTTTAAACTCTCACAATGTCTTCCTCCAAGTAGCACCGTCATCAACATCTACCATGTATAGACCTGTTGGAACATCATGTTATACATTTTCTATGCGAACCTGATGAGGACGTTGATCTGGATCCATGCCTACAAAATAACAAAACACTTAGGGATCCTAATCCTGCAATATGTAATACTCAACATTAAATAATTAATTGTTTTCTTTTATTCATTTTAGGTTAACCTATCAAAAGGTCTACCCATTCACACACATTCACAAAAAAGAATGATGCATTATACTTTCTTATCTATAAACCCTAAAACTAGTATCACCTTGTTTAGTAGCCATTGTAATCATAAAGGAAAATACATCATAACCTAGGGGTCCCTAAACGCATATGTCTCAGCCGTTCTCTAGTGTTTACCACACTTGTTAAAATGAATGACATCGTTTCCCTACCAACCCATGAAACCTAACATGTGCCTAACTCCAAAATCTATCATATCCCTCAACCTGACCTCTGATAACACTCTGTCACAACCCCGTCTCAACAATGTGTACCCTCCTGGGCCGGAAATTTGAAAAAGGATCTAATGACCCCTGATTCCCGACTCCAGTGGGCCCCGGGTTGGCGACTTGCATCGAGGGTATAATAAACACACAAATGGGAGGCATTACTCTCTAAGAGAACACATGTGAAAGAGATATATAAGATAGATACCAACCAAATACAACTCATAAATGAAATATAAAAGTATCCCAAGTACATATATGAAATTCCATGAAAAATTACTACAAAAGAAAGGGAAAACTACATGTACCAAAAAAAATAAAACGGCAGAGACCACAAGCCCGAATAGCCTCTCCGACCACAAGCTAGTAGTAACCAGCTTGATCTCTAACCTGATCCAAGTGACCTGAAAAACAAATTATATAGAAGTTGGGTGAGTATAACAATATAATAAGTATGATCCTTCTGGAATCCTCTCGTGCAAAGGTAAAGAAATCATGCTAAAGCACATTGAACTATAGTTAAACGAACTCGTCCCCTAAGCTGGTATACTATGTTCCCAACCTCACCATGGATATTTACACTAGGTACCACATACAAGAATATATCATATAGAAAAGGATATCAAGGGTACCCCGCTTCTACATCCCCACTAGTTTGTCACTTTTCCCCAACGACATACGTCCTTTGAATCTCTCTCTAAAGGCTTGCCTGAATACACCTGGGCTAAGCTCCACAATCTGCACCACATGCAACACAAAGGCTTGAACGTAGAAACCTGGGCCAAGCACCACACCATCCTCACCAACAAAAGTAACCAGTTAGTTTTCGGGAGCCACCACAGCCCGCATAACGTGTATCATATGTCATGTATTATACCTCAGGCCATTACATCCCATACGCTGAGTAAGGATACTCAAGCCATCACAGCCTATACACTTTACACCTATAGTATTCCATAGGATACTATATCCATAATATATCTGTGTGAATAACCACATGCCATTACAGTCCTCTACACACATATATCTGGAATACTAACCGATGTGCCTAATGGAATTAGTATCTACCATGCGAAGAGAGCGATGTCAAAGGTGGTAGTTATCCATTCACCCTCCCATCGAAATGTTGGGGAAAACAACCCCCAGGGCTCAGAATCCCCGGGGTCCCATTTTCCCTTACTGGCAGGGTGGAGTAGCGTATAGAAACACAAAAAGTATAGAATATATTATAACTCAAAACCACACTAAGGGCATAACCTAGTCTCAGAAACAACTGCAGCTAACGTCTCTCAGACTCTGGGATGCCACTTATAAGACTAGGAATCTTATAAGAACACAACCATTTAAAGGGTTTTATTAGATTTCATCATTACTTTTATTTATCAATTCTGTTGTCCGTTAATTAGTTCTTCCATCATTAATTAACCATGAGAAAAACCACATTAAATTCATTAACATCACACCCAAGTCAATTGTTCCTTCGAATTGACAATCTCATCACTAATTTCTAGCATCTCCATACCCATGGGTTAACATATATTATTCAAACATTCTTTATTGAATTACCTTAACATATTACCAGTCATTATAGAAAAGAATCCTATGCTACTAAACACAAGGGGGCTCAACACAGTGAGTAGATGTACTACCCTCCGAGTCATTGCCGGTTATAGAAAGAAAGTAGACCCATTCTTCCTTGAGAGGCTAAACACTGAAAGCACGTGGAATACCTCGTGTGTCCTCACCTCCTTCGGAAGAAGGGTAAGCAGGACCAACTGCCTTGAGATGTGGGGAATAGTAAAGATGATAAACAACCAAATAATCCACAAACATCCAACAACTACATCCATCCCATTCCATCATCCCTAGTGTCCTCCCCGACACCAATATTTATAAACTGATGCAGCTTGAAACTATAGGCGCTATCTACTGCCACAACCACAAGGCCTCCCTACCTCCACATATCACAATACCCTCCCAGGGTCACATCACCGAAAAAGTAGTAGGAAAACAAACATCACATCAAATTGGTCTCTTTTCCCTTTAACAAATCATCCATCCTTCAAATAACAAGCAACAGAAGTTTTCATATTTACCATCCAACTGAATTAAACACGCACATTCGCATCCATTGATTAACATCAAGTTGGAACAACATACATAAAAACAAAAACCAGATTCATTTACATGCCTCTTTATCTTTATAAAATTAATTATCAATTAATTCCGGCTTTACATTCTTTACCAATTTTATCAAGAGAAACATGCTAACCAGAAAGGCATAGATATCAAACTATCTAGTAAAATAAGAGGCAAATTGTTATCATGTAACAAAGAAAAAACATGCGATCAAAACAATTCATTTAATCCGGTTCAAGTATTTATTTAGGTCAAATTCATTGTTATCCATAGGGATAAATAATGTTAACTCTATGATTGCACAAAAACAATTAGAGAAGCCATGAATCCCCTACCTCAATGGTTTTGACGGAACCAAAACGGTCGATGAATGCCCAAGAAACCTGGGCCGATTCTCAAAGGATCCTCCCTAGATCTCTTCTCCTAACACAACCAAGACCAATGCTCATCACAAAAGACATCCACACACTCATATCTACCCATAATGGGCGTATATCAAAGATCTCGAGAGAATAGGAGGATTAGATCCATGTAGATATAAGAAACCAACCAAAATGGATAACCTACCTCGAGAAATCGGCTTCAATTCGCGAAGAGAAGCCTCCGTATTGCCTCCAAAATGCTTGGGAGAGGTTCTTCTACCTCCAAGGAATGGTAATCCCGAGTTATAGCCTCTTAGAGGCTTAAATGAGGTGATTAAAGACAAAACGAGTTAGATCCACAATTTTAGGATCTATCTTTATGTGAATGCACAGTTAGTCAGCACAGTTTAACAAACCGTGAGTGAACTTTGCGTTAGCTTCTGCCTCGACAAACACTCCTCACACGGTTAGACAAACCGTGCGCTAACCGTGTGTTATCCACTGCTGCAAAACCCAACCTTGCACGGTTTGGTCGCACGGTTTAGGCAAACCTTGTGCGAACCGTGAGAATGTTATTACCATCTAAACATCCTTAAAAGACTACCAAATGCACCCCCCCAAGTCACCTTGACTTCCTGAAACACCTCTAGAACCACATTTTCACAATGGAATGTACCAGAGAGGTCTGGGCCATTACAACCACTTTTTGACCCATCTCAATATTAACCTTTTCTTTAATGAATGCCTCTCGGTCAGAATCATTGACAGCCAATTTGGACCAGGATTTTCATGTATCAGTTGGTCCCCTAGAATAATCATCAACAACGTTTAGGGAAGAATCAACAACACTAACCACATCAATAATGTGTTGTGATGGGCCAACAGGATCCCCACCTATAGGGGCCTCATTTAATCCCTGATTGGTTACCTCAAAAAATAGGAAGTATCCTTCTTCTTGAAAATCATATATCTAGTCTGTCCAGTACATATTTGAGCCTTATTACACTGATCAGTAGAGTGGCCATGGGATTTGCACAGAACACATCTGATATTCCTTCTGCATTGATCACGCAAGTGTCCAATGCAATGAAAAGATTCACAATAATCATTTATCCATTCATACTGGATTGATATTTCAATCTTAAAATCACCAACCAGAAGAAATACAATATCAATCAACTTATAAGCTAGATCAACCTGAACTTGCACATGAGAAAAGTGACCAAACCTAGAGAGTTCAGTTTCTTTGCCAACCTTAATAGGAGACCATACAATAGAAATTGCTTCCCATAAAATTTATGGATGCCAAAAGAACCAACTAAGTCCCCAAATTCTAATCCATGTTTGGGTGGAAGAACTCTTAATTGCAAAGGGGTCTGATAAAAGGTCCCATTGTTGAAGAACAATGAACCCAAGCTTCATGGTAATTGGACCGAATCCCTAAACAAAGCTTAGACGTTCTTTGGATGGAATGACAATATGATACATACCTTTCCCCATAGAAATCAAGCACCAATCACTGAATCCCCCGCCCTGAAGCAGCCGATCCTTGATATCAGCTAACGTCAAAAGAGAGTCCCTTCACAAGCTCAAAATATGAGAAAAAATAGAGAACTGGCCCTCCTCGAGACGGTATTCCCGAATTTTTTAATTTTCTTCCACAAATTCTACATACCCATTTTGGGTGATTCATTTCAGAAGGGACTCCGAGGTTTGATGAAGATTTCTGAAAAACCTAGAATGAGAAGCAAAGGACTTGACTCGATCAATCTTCGCCCTAGGGTTCTGTGCTTCCCCCTTTTCCACATCAACAAGAAAATATAAAATCACACTTTCCTTAGAAGCCTTCTCAGGATGGTTGAAGTCATCATTAGGGTCAAAGAAACAATCAAGAGGATCCCCTATTGTCAAATTAGTAAATAATAAATTCGATGATTTTAAAATTACTAATATAACATGTTATCTTAGATATAATTACTTTATTTTATTACTAATAGTTTATGTTCATCTATTAAATTATTTGGATATATTAATTGTCTCCAATTATATTTATTTTAATATTTTGAACATCATTTCTTTGAAATTTCAATTAAAAAATAATTACTACATTAGTTTTTTGTAATTATTTAATATACATATTTGATAAATAAAAATTAAAAGTAAATTAATTTTATGAATCTAAATATAATATATTACATAATAATAAATTTTATCGAAATACCATTTGTAAAATCCCACATTAAAAATGTTATATTTATAAGAACATTAATGTGACTAATTCAACATTACTTCAAATAAATTATTTTAATTGACATAATCATTTCCATGTGGATCAAAATGGTAAATAAATTGAAATTTGGACGATTATGGTCGTGGGATATAATAAAAATATGATTCGGTAATGTTTTTCTGTATTTAATGTTTATTATTGCTTAAATTAAAATTAAAATATTGATTTTTCATCAACTATATAATTTTAGCATCATCATTGTATTAGACATTAAGCAAACTATTTATATCCTAAATATATAAATAATTTAACTTGATAAATAAAATAAATAATTTATAAAAAATATATATAGTTGAACTTATCTTTCGTATAACCTTTTGTAAAAAATATATATTTATTAGAATTTGAGAAAGACATATTTATCCATTCTATAAATTAAATATATTAAATTCCTTAATATCAACCACGAAGGCTTATAAAGGATACCATTTCAACTAAAGGATGATTCATTTCGATACAAACACATCAAATAATATTATTAAAAGTGTTAGGGAAAGTTTGTAATGTTATTTTTAAATTTAATTACCCCGATTTATCTTTTTAATGTATTAACAAAAATATGATTTTATTATTTAGAATCCCCAAAAATAAAATAAATATATTATAATATTTTGGACCAACTAATTCCAAATATGGAGTAAATTTTTGAAAATTCAAAACACAAATGTTTTAGTGATTAATATAAAAATAATCATGATGTTCAAATGATAAATTGGGATTTTAATGTTAAAACATTGTAAAATATTGAAACATTTTTACATGAATCTACATTTTAAAATTAATAAATATAAAAAAAATTATATAAAATGAATAAAAATTTAATATATTTATATTTTAAAACCATTACATAATATAACACCACAGTATAAATTTGTTTTATGATAATTTTTGTTCTTAATTAATATTATTAAATTTTTAATATTGATCAAAACATGAAACATATTTGAAAAATATGAAAAATAATCAAATGTAAACATTAATATACAACTTCCAAAAAATGAATCTTATTTAGTAAAATATATTTAATAATGTTTTTAAAAACTATACTAAAAATTGGTGCACCATCAAAAGGATGAAAAACTACGTATTTTAAAAAAAACATATTTTTGTTTCAGAAAAATTTAATATGATCAGATTTCAGGACAAGTAAAAATATAAGACGATTTATAAACATTATATTGAATATATTAGAAATATATATAATCAACAAAATTAATAAATAGTGCATTTATTGTTTTATAAAGAGACAAATTTTCATTTAAATAATTTTTCATCATGATAATTCTTTTTATGTAAAACTTTATTTACATTAATTTATAATTAATTTCTCACCATGAAATTATTTATAAAAAATTTATATAGAAAATTATCGAAATTAAGTATATATTGTTCATACCAAATATTATAATTTATTTTTATAAGGAAATATATTAGTAATTAATTTCTCTTTTATACTCTGTCTTGTGTGAAATATATTCTATAAAAACAACAAATTATGTGCACCACTAGCCATGAATTGTGTTGCATATACAACATTATAAGCCGACATTTCATATAGCACAACCTTATCAAAGGGTAGCATATATGAAAAAAACAAAAAAATCTCAAAGAGTTACATTCTACCCCACATAAAATAAATTTAACCTTGAAATTATCCTTGGTTATAAAGGGTTTAACAGTTCAATATCTCTTTCATAAAAACTAAAATCATACAATCAATGAGTAAAAACCACATTTAAAAATGAATATTCTGAAAATAACAGTTATCCTATTTAAATTATAACTAGGTCGTCATGTCCGAGAACATATGAGAGTATTCTACAATAGTGGAAATCATTAATTAATCATAGATATTACTAAATACCACTAATCGTTATAAATTGGTTAATAAAGAGAAATATAACAATAAAAAAATATAATAAATATAATAATGATATTTTACATTGACATCATAAAAATGATGATAATAAGACACCCTTTATCATCAAATCATTTTAAAAAACAACAAAAGGAATGTTTCTTTTTAACGTATGAGGTGAGATCGACCATTCCTCCGCAACAAGCATTATTTGATATTTTGATACCTATAAAATATGTAATTTTTTAAAAATTAAAATCAATCACCATAATTTTGTTTAGGTATTTTTTTATTGATAATGGTTCTAAGAATTGATTTATTATATCAATATATAGATATGATATCTTTTGATTTCTATGTAGAAATTTTAGTTTTTCTTTATTCATGATCATATGCTAGGATTATGATAATGTTATTGGGAATTGATTATGTATACATGTGGTTCAGTTGTACCCCATGTGTGGGTGATACCGTGATAGCCCCACAATGCATTGGGTAATATGATGGAGGTAAACAATCATGTATCTCCAAATAGATTTAGGTATTATACTGTGATAGGTATTCCAAATTTAACTATGAAGTTATCTCATAATATAACTGTGAAAGAATCAAATTATGTATTGTATGGATTCAATGATTACCTTTATGATTTTTTTCTAGTATTTCTTCATAATCATTTGGATTTCATGAGGTATATTAAAGTGTTTTTATGAGTGAAATGTAAGATTTCATTTATTTGTATGTATTCATGGATTAATATGATCATTCTATATTTTATAACCAATAATAATATTTTTACGCTCGTTCCATGTTTTGGATGTTTTTTTCATGGGGTATAAGGATGGATAAGAGAATGGATGAATTCATGAGTATTATTTTGAAGAAAAGAGTCCACATTTTTATAATGCGTATTATTTTTCAAAAAAAAGTTATAGAGTAGGAGTGTCTACTTTGAAATATTTAAGATGTAATTTAACATTTATGGACTTATACTATCAAACCATAAACCTGAAAAAATCCTCAATGTGAAAGAATGTAAATTCTTGATGAAAATATATATTATATAATGTTTAATGATGAGGCCTGGTAGTTAGTATCAATGGTCTGCATAGATAAATTTAGGAATTTGTATTTTGTTAAATGAAGATCAATAAATTAATTTTACTTTTAGGTAAGATTGAAATGATATAAAAATTTATGATTACCATGTTTCATTGTCTATGATAAGACTGCTCTCATAATGGTTTTCCACAGAGGAATCATGGTAGATATGATTGAACGACATCAAGTGGAAAGAATCCTACCAAATCTGAAACAAGAAATGGTTGGAATCGAAAATGAACAGTTTGTTTCTGTGAAAAAATAGTTCATATAGTCTATAAATGGTGTTGGTATCCATGCATGAGATTAGCCAGATATAACACAAAGGAACATATCAGTATTAGAACAATTAATGATGCGACTTCTCCAAACATTTAGAGGATCATCGGGCCCTATTCTAGCTGAAGGGAGGATTAAAGCATTAGAATTTATTTTGGATTTAATAGGGTGTTCAATATATTGAAATATTAGTCTTGTTGTTTACTGTATTGAAGATAAAGCTGATCAGTGGTGGGAGAAGGTTCAAAATATTTGGGATAGTGAAGAGATTTATGCACTGTATTGGGATACTTTCAATGTAATGTTTCTAGAGAAATATATTCCTATGGTGGTTCTACTTGTGATAGAAAACTATTTCTTGGAATTGAGGCAAGAGGATTAATCTATAGCTTCTTATGATAAAAAATTCACTTGACTGGAATGGTATTCTCTCAATTTCATATAGTATAATGTTACTAAAATCAATAATCTTTACTAATGATTAAATCCAAATTATAGATATAAATTATATTCTCATTATATAAAAATATATGAATAAACTTTTTCTATGTGAAGAGTTGGTGGAAATGGAGTATACTAATGATCAAGTGTTCTTTAAAAAACAAAGGAATTATAGGTTTAGGTTCTAGGGTTTAGGGAATAAAACATCAAAAAAATATTATTGTAAGAAATGTACATTTATTTCTTGTAAACATTTCGGTAATGAATACACATGGTAATTACTTTTGAAATATAAAATCTTCTTCTGATGAGGTAAAATCAGATATAAGGCTCGTAATTACACTGGAAGTCATCATGGTAGTGGTTAAACAAAATGTGATTTACCATCATTAAAATGTATTATGTGAAATTAAATGGGTCATTATGAAAATGGGTGTCCAATGAAGTACTCAAATGATGGAAAATAGTCAGACTATAAGAAGAAAGGGGTGGTAAATCATTTTCAACTATGTCAGTAGATGTTTGGCCATTAAATATTTTTATATCTAGTACATTGTTTACTTATTTAGGTTATACCAAAGTGTTGATTGATTCTGGGTGTAAAAATTCATTCATTGCTGATAACATTTCTCATTAAATTGAGAATATCATCTCATGATATGAATCCTAAAAATTTGGTAAAAATAGATTATGGAAATGTTGAGAATGAAATGAAATTATAAGAACCTTCTAGTCCATGTGTATAGAATGAATTCTTAACACACTTATGTTTTTATGAAATGTTTTCCTTAAATATTTTTTATTCTTTAGTATTATGCTTTGCACAAAATAGTGATTTAATACAATCAGTGAGACACCATTATTATAAAATTCCTGTTATAGCCTAGACATTAGGTTAGTGGGAACAATTATAAAAAACATGTGATAATTCATTGTGAATAAATTGGGTATTAATTATTTATAAAAAATATAAATAGATATTTGTATTATTGAGTGAATTAATTTTTTGAATAAAATTAATAATATATATGTGTAATATACATAAAATATTTTTCCTAATCATCCAATGGATATTTTATTTATTGGTATGAATAAAACCATATTTCATGTATAATAACCTATATTTTTTAAGTTCAATTTTTACCATTGAATGGTGAAAGCATTTTAAATTATGATTCTCACACATTAATAATTTTTAGATGAAAACATAAACACTATTTTTTTAAGAGGGATATAAAAATTTAGATAGTAATAATTTCTAATATTTTTATAATTTCGTTTATGCTCAGATGAATTGTTAAAATGTGATTAAATTTAATTGAAAATAGCTATTTAAATTTAAATAATTTATATGGTTAAATTATGTTATTGGACGTTTTTAGAGTATAAATATAATATATTTTTATACTTATTATAATCTACGTCTTTGGAATTAATTTTATATTAAATTCAGTAGTAAGCATATTTCAATCCTTGGCAATATTTTCACTTTTAAAACATGTTTTCTAATTTCAACAACATAATTAAATATAAAATAAATACTGAAACTTCTGTAGTTTGAATTTTAAAAAATGGATTCCATATTTGGAATCATTACTTACATATTATATTGATATAATTATTTTATTCTTTAGAAATATGAATAATATCTTCAGTAAATATTATTTACACTCTGAAAGGGAAAATTAGGTAATTAATAGTAAAAATAATATTATTAAATTACCATAACACTTGTAATATTATAATTTTATTATAATATATTTCCCTAAATCAAACATTGGTCTAAATGGTATCCATTGGGACACACATGGATGATGCTAGGACATTTTATTTATTATATTTAATGAAAAGTTATATATGTATCACTCAAACATTAATAATTAAATTATTTTTCATATAAGGTTATAAAAAAGTAAAATTTCATTAAAAATAATCATTTTAAATATTAAATTATTTTATTTATAATTAAAATTTAATTGGAAATTTTTGGAAATAAATAATTACCAAAAATACATATAACTGGATGTTGAACAAATTAATTAATTAATGATAAATCAATAAAAAAATTCTTCTTAAAAATTAGTAACAACCCAAAAGACCATAAACAGGAAAAATAATTATTGGTCGAGTATATATCCACTATAATCATCCAAGGGTCGATTTAATGTCCATTTGGTGGCTCATAGAGTTGATTACGACTCTCATATTATTTTATTTAATGTGATGGAAAATTTGTCACATTCATGTTTTAAAGGTGTATTGAATTTTTAATGATGGGTTTTTATGAGTTAAATTCGACAAAATGTATTCTTCTAAAATCATGTGTATTTATTTTCATCATATTAATTTATTTTTAATTTTTATTCAATAAATAAGTAAAATAAATAATTATATAAAATTTTGGTAGTACTTATTTTATAAATTAAGAGATCAAAATAAATGTAATTAAAAATAATTTAAAAAATATATTTTAGGATAATAATTATGTCAAATTAATTTTTAATATTTACTTAAATCATTAGTAATAACATAAAATATCTAGGTCCTAGATCACTTCTTATTATTATATTCTTTAAAATCCATTAAATAAATACTGTCAAAATTGACACTCTCATTTTTTTGTCAAAATAATGTATTTTAAAATTATTTAAAAATTATAAATCATTTTAATAAGTATTTTATATATATTATATGGTCAAAAAAGTTCTAAATTATTAATTTATGGTCTAATTTACTTTAAATATATATATATATATCACCCTTTTAATATTGAAATATATATTTCCCTAGATATAAATAAATAAAGTAACTATGTGATAATAAAAATAATAATGCATAAACTAAAAAAAAGAATAAAATATATTTTATGATGTGACTATAAACCAATATCATTTAATTTTCAATATTATGGTAATTTTAGTGGATTTTTGGTGCGTTTTTTTAATTACAAATTAATATTTTGGAGGTCTCCAAAAGTTCCCTTCAACTCAATTATAAAAGGTCGCTTACATTCTCAACTCTTCACATAATATTGAGACTTAAAGATAAACTATACCATGATAAATTCACTTATTAAATTCCCTATAAACAATCTAAATTTCTTGGTCTTCTTCAAAGACAAACTCTAGTTCTCTCAGAGGAGATTTAGAGCAGGCACGTCGAAGTGATGTTAATAGTATTTATTGATTCTTTCAAAAATATTTCTTCATATACATCCAACTCATGAGTCATTTAATTATTATGTAATAACCCTAGTATTAAATATATACAAATAGGTTATTATTATTATGAAACAACCATAGTCCACCTTGTACCCAATATAATGAAAAATGAAATCACTAGGTGTGCGTACGTACGGTTTACCATATCCACATCGTGGTGTAATATATTTTTCACCACTTCATTACATGGATGGGTATAATGAAATAATTAATAAATATATATGTGAATCATAAAAAATAATGTTTATTAAATGATACTATACACCATCTACATGAATAAAATTCAACAATTATTGGAAAGATATCTCCGCTAATGAATATGTACAGCTTACCATCTCAACGATGTGATGTGATTCTTTCAACATAATCATAAATAAAGAATAATTATATAAATTATATAAATTAATAAATAATATACATATTATTCTAATACCATGATTTAAATTATATAAATATAATCTAAAAAGTGGAATAAGAAGTTTTTTCACAAAACATGCATAAGAATATAAAGAAGTTAATACCAGAATAACGCATAAGAATGAAATGTTACTAAGAAATTGATGAAAATATGATAATATTAGTTATAATATTATTATTATTTTTGTGTAATAAATATTTAACATTATTTAAATCATTATACTAGATTTCTTGTTATATATGAAAAATATTAGACATATGGTAAGTGATACCATTACAAATCTCATTTTTATCTATGATTGTAAATTCGTAAGTATATACTGGTTTATATTTATCATCCATGTCCATGATACCAAAATATGTATTTAAAAATATTATTTATATTATTCTATAAATTTATAAAATAATATTTACCCATTGGTGTATTTTTAATAAATGAAAATAATGGAATCCTTTTTCATCATCGGTACAAGGTAATTTTTTACATTTCCTAAAAAAGATCAAGAATAATTTTTTTTAATATGTACATCAGGAAACGATTATAACATATTCATAATTTCTTATTTAATGGATGTGTACCCTATAATATTATATATTTAATTTTTCAGAAAATTATATCCTCTAAAATTTAGTTGCATTATGAAGATGGAATTTTTTTTGAAGAATAACATACTATTTTCATTATGAATTAAGCTCATGTTTTTTATCCAAATTATTTTCCATCTATGATGAAATAGAATTATGTATATATAATTATTATTAATATGATTTTATTGTGTTTTTTATGCAATTATTTTTACTAAATCCATTTTTCTTATATGTATTATGTTATGATTGAATGATGTTTAAGGAACCCACTATTTTAGTTTTTTAGGTTATGCTCTGGTGAATGGTTTATGTTTTGTTGAACATTTAAGAATGATTTTATTATGAAATTGGTGGATGAAATATCTCCCTCTAAATAATTGGGTAAATATTTATATCTCACAATATTTATAAGTATGGAATGGAATGTAAATCTAATTTAGTAATAATGTACTAGAATGAGTACGAAACTTAGTTCAGTAATTGACTTTTTCTTCTGTGATGTTATTGGAAATGGGAATAGAATAATATTAAATTATTTTTCATGGATTATGTTTGTATTCCATGAAAAATCATGTTTTATGTTTTGAATATATGGACTACATATCACCTTTATTATTTATCCCATGACATTATATTATTATCTCTTATTTTCATGATAATATTTTCAAATGTTATGGTCTTATGATTGTGGTATGATTGAAATTTCCCTTGTTTACCCATAGTGATATTTGGATCACACTATTTCATATGTTTATTTTACCCAGGTAATGAATAAGGTTATTAAATAAGATAAGTTAAAAATGAATATAATTATAAAGAAATAAGTGGGATATATTATATAATTTTTATGAACCAACTATGTATTTATGAAGTTTCTAAAGACATTAAACATATAGTCTTGTTGTGGTTTTTCGTTATGTTATGTAATAAATATTCTTCATTGTTGAAATAAAATATATATGTTTTTTACGGTTCATTATAGTAGGTATCATAATTGATGTATAGTTAGCCTTTGGAAAATGGATGAGAGAAACATAGTAAAAAACCTAAGTATATATCTAATTATAGGTTACAATCCTATCCTATTTTTTTAGATATGTTAATGAATAACCTAGGATAAAACCTAGTGTCCTAAATTGGAATTTTACTCTTTAATTATTGGTTTGTTCCGTTATTATTTATTTTTATTACATTATGATTCTTGGATTTTGTCAGTGGCAGGGACATGATGGAACTAAATAATGCTGAATGTGACAGGAAATGAAAGGATTTTCCACCTGAGAATTCAAATGTTATTGGAGTTGGAATAAAAAATCATATATCAATGGTCACATAACATTCTCAATTTATGAATCATTCTACAAATTCAATGTAGAATAGATGGTTGAAACATTATGTTTAATGCTTTATGTGGTATCTTCTGTCTTCATTCAATGTGTCTTCTTAGCAAAATTTTGATGAACAATGGATCAGTACACCGGAAAATATATTTTTAGTTTACAATGTTCCAAACATGATAAAGTCATCATATAAATATATCACTAGAAATGGTAATCTGATCAATGGTGGAATCATATCAATAATACATTGTAAATATATGAAATTGGGTGCATAGAATTGGGCGAGTCCAAGAACATATTTTTCATGAAGTAATTTCCACTTACTCTTCAAATAAAGATAGAGAATGGGTTCCTTAGTTATAATAAAAAGGATGATGAATAATTTGGTACCTATGATGAAAATTTTACCATACATGAATGGTGTGCCTCTGGAATTATTATTCATCCTTAGAGTGAAATTTATTGATTCTTTTGTGACATAAATCCAAGAATCTAAAAGTAATTTTCCATGAGTTACTTCAAAATCTATGTGGAAATTGAGCATAGTGTTTTCAAGGTTGAGAAGCATATTAGAGTGACCCATCTGGCATATGGGTTTTATAAGAAGAGAAAAATGGAATTCAATGGAAAATTTAATGACCACACTGAAATGAAGATGAGTTTTACCTAATGCTCAAAGTTAGGAAAAAAAAGGAGTGAATTTTCTTAATGGGACTATTAAATATTATACCTGTGGGAAATAAAGACATCATGCATTTTCATTCCAATGTATTGGGAGGAAGATAACTAATAATGCGAACAAATAAAATCATACAAGGAATTCACCTCATACACTTCAATTCTAAATGTACAAGAAAATGGGTCTTTATGCCAATAAAATACCTTATCAAAGGGTTATTGATGATAACCAACTTCGAAAAACTCTTAATTACATAGACAATGGAATGTCATATTTGATATCTATTAGCAATGTGGAGTACGATAATTATGTGGTGATAAGTACACATACCATCAAACCTAAAGTAGAAAATGTTTTTTTATTATAGATCAACCCACTCTTTTATTTCTGAATAAATTTATAATGATATCAATCTATTGAATAAAAAATTAGATATTGAGTTAACTCTGATAACATCAAATGGAACAATGGTCACATCAAAAGTTTATAATTCTTCTTTATTTAATGTTTGTGGGAAAGTGTTTCGTACAAATATTTTGATCCATCCTATAATGGAATTTGATGTGCTTCTTGGCATGGATTGGATTTTCTTATATGGTTCTCATATCAATTTACATTGAATAGAAGTCATATTTTACATTGCATATCATTCTATGACCATCTATTGATGCCCGAAATAATATAACATTATATTATAAATTTATTCAAATTTATGGGTCTTGATTCCTTTAATGGAATGTTATTTATCTCAAATGGTTATATAGAAACTCACATTAGGAATACACCCATTGTACGAGATATTGATGATGTCTTTCTAGAGTAATTGTTAGGCCTTTCAAATAATTGTGATGTTGAGTTGTCAATAGAAGACATACTAGGATTCATCATTATTTCAAAGTCACCTTATAGAATGTATTCAATTATGTTATAGGAATTCAAGAATAGAAACCAATGGAATTTGGATATGGGATTCTTTTACCCTAGTGCATCACCTTGGAGAGAACCTATTTTGTTTGTTCACCTAAGTTGCATTATGTCCTTATATTTATTTATTGTTGATAATCCACCTTTAATAGGATGTTGGGCAACCCTTATGAGGTATGTAGGTTTAGATATTAGATGACTTATTAGTCGTAGAGGAAATATACAGAGTATAATAATGTGGAACTGCTCTTCTCTAACTTCTATATTGTGATGTCATCTCTCTTCCTTTGCTTGACTATTCGGCTAGGCTTCTCTGGCCATCTTATTCTTGTCTCTATAGAAATATTATAAAATATCTTCCTCCAAAATATGTTAGCTTCTTATCTGTTGAATTTTCCTACTCTTAATCTTCCTCTAGAGTATGATTCATGTTGATCCTTCTTTGTCCATTTATCTTAATTTTATATAGCTCAAAATCTATGAGGTGGAAAAAAGGCCTTGAGGTGGCCAGAAGGACAAGAGGTGGCCGAAAATCATTTCTCTCACAAAGGCCTTTGGTGGCCTGAAGGACATGAAGGACTCATGGACCAAAATGGTTTCCCAAAATCCCAAACAAATAAATTGTTCCCAAATGCTATAGTACAAAACATTACCTTCTATAATACATGCTACAATAATACTACAGTACCCAACAATTATGTCTTCGCCCAGATTTGAACTCAGTTTTCATGGATGCACTTACTGAGTCCTCACCAACTGAGCGGAGGTTCTTGTGAAAATGTTCTATTTGATAAGATGATATATAGATGAATGAGACTATGAATTTATTATTGGGATCTTAACAGGATAACTATAAGGAAAAATATCATATTACAAGCATTAATGACTTATTTGAAAAACTACACAAACATACATACTTTTCCAAAGATTGATATTCATTCAGGATATAATATATTAAGGGTCAAAAAGAGGGATATACCAAATACATAATTCTATAAAAGGTATGAACACTATTAATTTCTTGTGATTCCATTTTTCCTTACTAATCCCCCCACAATCATCATGGATCTAATGAATATAGTATTTATATACATTGTTGATCAATTGGTGGCAGTCATTATATATGATATTCTTATCTATTGAATATGAAAGGAAGAACATGAATACCACTTGGGAACTGTACTAATGTCCATATGAATGGTCATGCATTATGTGAAAAAAATTGATTCTTTAATTCAGAAAGATTCATTTTTGGGTCTTATATCGTAATGAAAATGGATATCTGTGGATGCATCAAAATAAGTACTTATTGTATGTTGGGAGACCAAAAATGGTAATATACCAATGTTTTCATGGTTTGGATGGATATTATCGAAATTTTGGGAAATATTTTTCAAAATTATAAAATCCACACAACATTTTGACATTTAAATATATTATGTTCTTTTTTTATGGAAGAATGTGAATATAATTTCAATGATCCAGAAATAAGGTTTGCTTGTGCACACGTGCTAACACTACCTTGTAGTGGGGAATGGTTTGTGATCTACAGTGATGCATCCAAGAAGGGGATGGGATGTGTTCCCATGAAAAATGAAATGGTGACATCTTATGCATCATGGAAGGTGAAAATCTATAATAAAAATTAATCAACTAATTATTTGGAGATAGGTATTGTAATATTATTATTAAAGATATGGAAAAATTTTCTTAATGGTTAATGGTGTGGTATTTATATAGATTATAACAGTTTAAAGTATATTTTCACACAATAAGAGCTTCATATGTTCCATAAAAGATGGTTGGAGTAGATTTAAGATGATCCCGGATCAATATATTACCACCCTGGGAAAGTGAACAAGGTGTCAGATTCATTGAGTTAGAAAAACCATGCTATCCTATCTTAGATGAGGTTAAAAAATATCCAATTTTAATGTATTTTTCAAGGATTGATATAACAATTTTAAAAGAAAGGGGGAAATATTATCTTTATAAAATTAATTTTAAATGATCTATTCAAGTGAATATTAAGGAAGATCAATATAAATATGTAGATATACAAAAGAAGGTGAGAAATTTTATTGAATTCATCCTTAATTATGATGAAATAATATGTTTTAGGAAAATGATTTGTATTCATCCCATATATGAATTAAAGAAGGATCTATTGGATGTGGCTCGTAGTTCATCATTCTCTATTCACTCCAGAATCACTATGATGTATAAGGTCCTGACAGAATATTTTTGGTCAGATGTCATAAAAAGAGATTTCACTGAATATGTATCTCAATGATTGGATTATGAGTTAGTTAATAATGAGACACCAATGTACCAGGGGATTTTACAACCATTACCCAAAAAAAATGAATATGGGAAAACAACACTATGGAATTTATTTTTTGACTTCCCAAAAGAACTATAGTCCATAATTTTGAATGGATAATAGTTGATCACCTTACAGAGTGAGTAAATTATATTTCTCTTTTAGTGGATTTCTCTTTTCTTCATCCTTCTAGGATATATATAAAACAAGTGGTATGATTAAAAGGAGTACCAATTTCCAATATATCTAATTAGGATCAATGGTTTACCTAAATGTTTTGGTGTATTATTCAACATACTCTATATATAATGATATTTTTTAGTAATTATTATCATCCTCAGATAGAAAATCATTCTAAAGGGACAATTAAATCTTCAAAATACATGTTGAGATATTTCCCTTTATATTTCAAAGGTGGATAGAATAAAAAACTACAATTAGATGAATTTTCTTAAAACATTGTCTTTCACTATGGTATACATATGGCTCTTTATGAATTCCACTATGGAATGAAGTTAATAACCATAATGTGTTGGGATGAAGGTGGTGAAATAAAGCTATTAGGACCTGAACTTGTTGATGAAATGGTAGAAAAGGTCATATATATTCCACAAAAAATAAGACCAGCTCAGAGTCGATAAAAATTTTATGCTAAAAACTGAACAAACGAAAAATATATTTAAGTAGTTAATAAGGCGTTCTTACGAATATCTCACTCGAATAGAGTAATCATATTTGGAATGAAGTTATAGCTATGTTTTAGGTATATCAGTCCTTATAAATTACGGATTGTATTGGGAATGTGACATAACAATTGGGGAATACACTAAATCTATCTCAAGAACATGATGTGATCTATATATCTTTCGTGATAATATAAATTGATGACCCTTAACATGTAATTTTCATAGAAGATGTACTCCTAGAGAAAGATATTTCTTATGATGAACAAATGATAGAGATTCTGGATCATAGCAAAAATGTTATATGAAAAAAGACCACTCCCTTGGTTAAAATTTATGGAAGAACCACCAATTTGAATCATCTAAAAAGTATCATAAAGATATGATGAGGGATAGTTATCCTCATTTATATGTTTCCAGGTGAATAATTTCAATGGTGAAATTCAGTTTAAGGGTGTAGAATGTAACACACGTATGCTTATATGAAATATTTTCTCATATATTTTTTATTCATCAATAACTTTATTTTAATTCCATCGTGTGTTTAAAAATCCACAAGATACCATTATTATTAAATTATGATTGTAGCCTTTCCATTACGTTAGCATGAATAATTATAACTAACTTATGCAAATGCACACTGAATTCAATAGCTATCAATTATCTATGAAATATATAAATATATATTATTATTTTTTAGTAAAATATATATGGTAATGAAATTAATGAGATATATATGTGTTATATATTTAATAAAATATTTTTTAAATTCATCAAATGGATATTTTAGTTATAGTTTATGAAAAAACCACATTTGATGTATAAAAAGCCAATTTTGTAAAGGTTGATTTCGCACCTTTGAATGGAAATCCCCTATTAAATTATTTTTTTGACACATTATTAATTTTTATATGAAAAAATACATATTTTATTTTAAAAAAGGATATAAAAATATATTTTTGATAAATTTTTTTTATTTCTCTCATAACTTTGATGTTTTTATAAATAATAAAACCACGCTAAATTTTAATTGAATATTTCATTCCATTGAAATACATTATATTCATAAATTATGTTATTGAATGGTTTTGAAGTATAAATATAAAATATTTTTACCATTTAATATAATTTAGGTCATTGGAATTAATATAACATTAAATTTAGATGTACAAACTTTTAAATATTTTCCTATATTTAATCTTTAAAAAATAATCCTCTAATTTGAACAACAGGCCTAATTATAAATAAATTAATTAAACTTATATGTTTTAATTTTTGAAACATTTATTCCATATAATGAATCAGTTTTTCAAAATTATTTTAATATCTTTATTTATTTCATGGGAAATATGAATAGTAAATTCAAAATAGTTATTCACACGGTAAAAGGGTATATTGGGTAAATAAGGGTAAAAATAATATTATTAAAATGCCCTAAATTTTTTCCAAATATTACTAGATTGTTATAATTTCCCAAAAACTTACTTGGATATAAATGGTATCCATTGGAACCCACTTGGATGATATTAGGATATTTAATATATTATATTTAATGAAAACTGAAATATAGCTCACTCAAACATTAATAATTAAATTAATTTTAATATAATGTTATTTAGAAGATAAATTCATTTATAAATAATAATATAAAGTTTAAATTGTTTTTCATTATCATGATATTTTATTTGTTATTTTAGTTAATAAATAATTATGTTACTGTCTTATATGATGATGGTGAAAAAATTAAATAATTGATGAGAAATCAATAAAAAAAAATTACAATATTTATAACACTTTAAAGGCCAAAAAACATTACCAATCATTATTGATCAACTATATATCGACCATAATCATCCATGTGTCTACATAATGAGCATTTGGAGGCATATAGAATTGATTATGAAACTTATATTATATTATATAAATTGAAGATAAATATGTCACATTCATAATTTAAAATAGTAAAAAAAATTTATTGCTTGGTTTTTATGAATATAAATCCATCTAAAAGTATTATATCAAAAAATAGTGGATTTTTCTTTATCATATTATTTTATTTTAAATTTTTATTAAAAAATTAATTTATATTAAAAAATAATACAATATTGACCGAGTAATTAATTTATTAAAGAAGAGCTCAAATAATTTTTATAAAAAATATTATAATAAATATAAATTTGAAAAATTATTATCACAATATAATTTTATATATTACATTGACACCATACAGATATAATTAAAAAATTTATCATGGTTCACATCTTATGTTATTTTGTAAAAAATATCCTTGATATAAATAGTGTTAAAAATAACATTATTGATATTTTGACAAAATAAAAGTTCTATAAATTATTTAAAAACCATAATAAATTTTTTAAAAAATATATTAATTATTATATGGTCTTATATGTTCTATGATATTCATTTATGATCTATTTTATTTCAAATAATAAATATTGCACACATTTAATATTGAAATATAAATTACACATGTTATAAAATAAATAGAATAACATAGAGTTAAATAAATTTATAATGCTTGAATTTACATAAAAATTGCCTAAAATTTATTGGATGATGCTATTAGAACACTATATCATCTCAGATTATAAATTGGGAAATTTTGGATGTTTTAATGTGGGGATATATTTCCTTATAAGTTAATATTTTTGAGGTTTGCAAAAGTGCCTCTCACCTTAATTATAAAAGGGAAATTCCACTCTAAAATCATCAATTAATTTTTACCAATCAAGATCATCAACACAACGAACCATTCCATTTTAATCATACCTACTAAAATTCTAGATGTCCATTTATTCATCAAAGACCACATCTAATGCACTAATATGTTATTTTGAGGAGGCACATCAATGAAGAGGTAGTATCATTAAGTAATTCATTCCTTCATGATTCTTCTTATACTTCCATGTCATGAGTTATTTCATTATAATGTTATAAATATAGTTTTACATACATACTCAAATTTTATTATTATTATGAAACAACCACAATCCACCTTCTACCTATCCAATGAAAAATGAAATCACCATAGGTGTGTATGTATGGCCTACCGTCTCTACTCCATGGTGTAATATTACTTTGAACATCACAATACATGGGTGGGTATTATAATAGAATATATATATATATGTGTATATATTATTATTATTATAAAATTATATGGATTCTAATTTATTATATAAAATCCACTACAATATCATTAAACAATTATAGGGAACGATATCGTCGCTCGTGCGTACGTACGGAATATCATCTCAATGATTCGATGTGATTATTTCAACATAATTTCCATTAAATAATGAGTATATTAATTAATTTAATGAGTAAATATGATATATATCAAATCAATAGCATGTTGTAAATTATATAACAATATCCAAAAAAATAGGAATAAGATCTTATCCGACAAAACATGTCTAAGAACATAAAATAGTTAATACCTGAATAAGGAGTAACAATGAAATGCCACATGAAAACAGATGAAAATGTGATCATATATTATATCATAAAAATATTATTATTCTATAATATATTATTAACATTATAAAAATAATTATATAGGAATTTCATATATATATATATATATATTGCATATCGGACCAAAGGAACGAGATAACTTTTCAAATATTGTTTTTATCTGTGATTGTTTATACGTAAGTATTAAATAATGTATATTTATAATCCACCTAAATGTTTCCTAAATTTTTATTTTAATATATTCATTACATCATTCAAAAAATTATTAATGTTAATTTTCCTTAGCTTTGAGTTTTACTAAACTGTAAGAATTAAATCTTTTATTGTTTTTAGTATGAATAACTTTTTGAATATTCTGACAAAAGTACGAGAATAATGTTTTTTACCTTATACAACATGAAAATATTTTTATTCCTTAATATTGAATTTTTTCATGAATCTCCCCCAATATTATTAAAAGGTAATTTTCATATAATATTCTTCTTCCATTATTTTTGCATTATGAGGATGTTAAACGTGATAATGAGTGATGGATGTTATCCTCATGAAATTAGCTGAAGTGGTTTATCCAAATTAATTTATACCTAATATAAAATAAGTTTATGTTTATATCTATATTATCAATTTTTTTTATATTTATAATGATGGAATTATTTTTATGGAATCCAATAATCTTATATGGATTATGTTATGATGTAATGATTTTTAAGTAAAACCCTTTTATTGTTCCTTTGGTTAAGTTATGGTTATTGGTTTATGATTGTTGGAAATGTATGAATGATTTAATTATTAGAATAATGGGACCTATATATTTCTTCAATTAATTGGATAATTAATTATAACTCATGATATCTTCCTGATTGGAATTATAAGTAACTTTGGTTCAGTAATTTAGGACTAGAACGAGGAGTGAACTAAATTCAGTAATGGAATTCATCCTCTACGATGGTATTGGAAATTATCCATGACTAATATGAAATTATTTTCAATGATTATGTGTGTATTCCACCATATTTCATGTCTAATTTTATTACTACCTGGTTAACATTTTGCTTTTAAGAGTTATCCCATGACATGATATTATGATCTTTTATATGTAGGATAATGTTTTCAAATGTTATTTTATTATGATTAATATTTGATAGATATTTCTATTTTTTACCCTTACAAATCAATTGATATCAACCATTCATATGTTTGTTTTCCCCAGGTCATGAATAATGGTATTATGTAAGATATGTAAAAAATTATTCTAATTATGAAGAAACATGTGAGAGGTAGTTTAGATGTTTTCTGAAATAGTTGGTTATGTTTCCCAGATTCTAAAGACACTAAACCTATATGGTGTGGGAATGTTTTTCTTTTATTTTTTTGTGTAATAAATATTATTCAATGTTGAATTAAAATATATATCAAACGAATGGGCCTCTATATAATATACCTACAATCCTAATTGATTTTAGTATAATAGTGTTTGATGTTATTTGGGTACGGATTAGCTCTTTATTTACCATGATAAGATTGACTACGAAGATAAATAGGTTTCTTTTCCAAATAAATTTCATTTTATTAACAAGAATGAACCCATTATTCTGATAACATATTAGGGAACTAACAAACTTGTAAAATATGTAAATGAATGTTACCTTTCAAATATTGTTGAAAAAAGGGAACTAATAATATTAATGATGTGCTAGTGGTTAATGAGTATCATGATGATTATTATGATTATTTTCATGGTATAATACCTACTCAATATTTTGAATTTACTATTGATTTGGTTCCTGATGCTAAGACAATTTTTAAACAGCCATATCAAATGGATCAAACTGAACTTTTAGAGTTGAAAAAGAAATTGGAGTATTTATTAGATAAAGGTTTAATTCATCCTAGAACTGTAACACCCCGACCCTAGTTACCCAGAGTCGGTGCATTATTACATAACATTGGAATGATCACAAGAAAGATCAAATCTCGAAAGACCGATTGGTTTAGTAGCCTTGGAAACACTAGATATATTCATAAGTTTTACATTACATCCTAAAATGAAAAACTACTACAACAACATAATGTCTCCATAATCCACACTCATATCCCTGCAGGTCATTCATAATTTACTTCTTCACTTCCTGGAAAAAATAAAACATAGAAAAGGGGTGATCACAAATGCCCAGTAAGGATAAAAATATAGCGGAAACATTCATAAATAAGATTAAACATTTAAGGCAATGTATAACTAAAACAACGGCCTTTCAAACTTGAACTTTCAACTTTCTATGGCATAAATAAAATGAAATAATGCCATTTACTCATTCACATAGATATTCTACTAATCGAATGATCACATGAAAAATAACTAACCACTTTCATAATGATAGAATGCATAATTCTGAACTTTAATTTCTTTGTCAAGGCCTCGTCCCAAGACCTTGGGTATAACTGTAACCGGAACCCAACCCGGAGTGCCTCTAATAACCGGACACCAACCCGGAGTGCCTCTAAAAACCGGTCACCAACTCGGAGTTCCTCTAATAACCGGATACCAAACCGGAGTTCCTCTAATAACCGGAGACCAAACCGGAGTTCCTCTAATAACCGGAGACCAAACCGGAGGGATTAAATTTACCGGTCCCCAACCCGGAACATACTTGTCCAACACATTCATCTGAATGAAAGGTTGAAATATAACATAAACATTTGGATTAAAAATAACTTATGAAATGTCAATACTTTAAACAAAATCCATGAGTGACATAAGAATAATGTATCCACTGTGAAAAATATCACAAAACCTTTAATAAAATATGGATGTTTTGTATCATAATAAATCAACTTCAAATAAGCTTAAAATCCTTTAAAAGATGTTGACATAGATGAAATCAAAACTATTTTGGAGAAATATCACTTTTTTTTAAATAATTTTAAAAGTAACATAATTATAAAATAATACATTAAATTTGAAAATATTCTTATAAGCTTTTAAGGGAAGCTTTGACGATTTTATAACGGTAGAAAATAACCACACCCGTCGTATAAGTTAAAAAAACATTCTTACCTTAATTCTGTCGAAAAGGTTAAAAAGCACCTTGTTTGGAAAACAACGGCCAGATTCCTTTATAAACCACTTATAAAAAGTCAAACAAGGGTATAAATGACTTTAACCCATATTCTTGTAAATAGTAAAAATGTTTTGAAATACATTTTGAAGAAACATGGATGTGGATGATAAAGAGATCCCAGTAGATTATTACGTATAAACAACCTCGGATAATGAAGAGATTGTGAAATAACCCTTACCAATTTTGTAACTTATGAAACATACAACCCATGAAAGAGGTATCATACAATGAATATGTAAATACACATAAATTAAAGTGTATTACACAAATAATATAATTATGGGCAGTACATACACCACACAAAAGGTAATGGTGGCAATATGGCATGAATCTCACAGGAATAAGGAGTGAGATGAAAACCCCTTACCACGTTAATCAATTGAGTCGTATGGCCAAAAGTTAATAACCACCAAATGATTTGTAGAATAGAATGAATATAAAGAGAATCATGATAATATATATCAAATGGCAGTACACAATACACCACTTTCAATAATTTAGTGGCGAACAATGGAAATCTCACAGAATTGAATGTGAGAGAAGAAAATCCTTGTACTTTTCCTTGGTTGGGGTAGGTTAAACTCCTGTATAATGGTGAAATAATTTTTATTAAATTATAAAAGAATCATATATATTAATATGATACCATATATGATCTTTTAACATTGATTTGTTAATAATATCTTAGAATTATCGTCCTTTCGGGTGTTAACTTACTCATTTTCTTTTATATGTTTTGTTAAATAAGCCATGTTTGTTGTATCTTATTCATATACATAATTATATCAAGTCCTTAAACATCATTTTTAAATCATCAAATGATAATTATACTTGAATGGATACGATGGACAATGAATCTCATCGCGTTCGTGGAGACGGTAGTCCGTACGTACGCACGAGCGACAATATCATTCATTTGATATTAAAATAATATATAAATGGCTGGTATATCATATATACAGAATCATTAACATGTTATATTTATTATTTACATGATTTACACATCATTATTATACCCATCCAAATAATATTATATTGAATAACAATTACACCACGACGTGGAGACGGTAAGCCGTACGTATGCATGTATGGTGACATGTTATTCAAAGGGTGGATAGAATACTGAATATGGTTGTACCAAATTTATAATAACATCACAGTATATATATGATACTGGATTTATTATTTTAGAATGGTAACAACAAAGTAAGAAGAAGTGGAAGAAGAAATGAACATAGAAAATGGTTGGTGAAATCATTACCTCTTCTTCGGGTTCTTCCTTTTGATTTGATCAAAAGGGCTCCTTAGGTTGGCTTTCTGATCAAACTAAGGCCCCTAGGTTGTAATGAGGGAAGTTGGGAGAGTATTCGGGTAGAGTTTGGCCGAACCAAAAGGCTTTGAAGGTGTGAATAAATGAGAAGGAGGTGTGCCCTTTTATAAGAGGGGTGAGGGGCACCTTTGGAAAAGCTAGAAATATTAATTTATAATAAATTCATATTCAGTATATAATGGCTCCAAAGTTGATTATTCAAAGTTTAAGGTTGGTATAGGTCGAAAACCACTCAACCAATAGAATTTATACAGGTTTGGGTACTTATATTAACCTTATCATTAAGTATTAACTCTAAGTTAATTAGTTTCACTTTTACAATGTCTCGTTGTATTTTTATATAATATTGTTAATAAACTTACTATATACATCCAAGAGACCCCCAAGTGGTCCATTAATGAGGAACCTATCATGATATAAGTCTCTTGGCCGAACCTTATATTTTTAGGAATTTAATATCAATTAATAATATAATATTTGTTTTAAGAACTCTTTTATGTCAATTTTGACACTATTCAATAGTTGATTTTTGTGAAACTCATAACAGATTGATTACTTCGAAAAAAGTAGATTAAATCAATCCTAATATATCATATTATCCTAGAAAATTAGTTTAATTCATTAAAAGTTTCATATTATATTTATTTGGGTATTTATAATATCAATTATTTTAATTTTTCACTATTATAGTAATTACTACATGATCATTGTGTCATAAATAAAATAAATTATATAATGTCTAAAAATTATAAATAAAATATAATTATGTAGAAAATCGTTTTATCTTTCTAATGAATATTTATAATATAAAATACAACATATATAACCCTATGTAACAATTGTTTCTCTAAAAGATATATGCTTGTGTCATTTTAGTATTCATTTTAACTTAATTAAAATAAAGTGTCATTATCACTTACAAGTGGATCCATGGGGTCCCAAAATCGACCCAATGATGACCATGGACGACCATGTATCAACCAATAGGGTTAAGACACGTTTTAGGGTAATTTAGTATTATTATAATATTATTTTCTATCCCTTATTTACCGGATTTACCCTTAACCATGGTAAATAAAATATTTACCGCAGTAATTATTCAAAATGTCTAAAAATAAAAGTTACCTATTTACAAAATTTGAACATCCTGATTCTTAATATGGAATCCATTTTTCTAAATTCAAAACACAGAAGTGGCAGAAATTAATTTAAAATTAATTCCCGCTGTCAAAACAAAAAGCGTGTTTTTAAGAGATAATAACTATCAAAAGATTGACACTTGTTTATGTTCGGTTTAATTGTAAAATTATGTCCAATGACCAACATTATATTAAATGGTAAAAATATATTATAAATATACTTTAAAACCACTCAAATTCATAATTTATCACTATTAATTATTTTGATTAAAAAATTTGTTTTTAATTAAAATTTAGTAATTTTAACTATTCATCAAAATATGAAAGTTATACGAAAAGTACCAAAATTTCACCTTAGGATAAATTCGATATTCCGAATCCAGAAATGAAGTCCATTTTAAAATATATAATATATATAATTTCGAAAAGTAGGTATTACTATTCATAACTGCTAGTTTGATCGGTTGTGGTGTGTGTTAAAACTCGAAGTTGCGTACAACACACGCTACTGTATTATTCAAAGGAAAGCGTACCGTGGAAGCTTGGGATGTTTCATTTTAAATTTTTTGATGTCCCCATTTAGTCAAAAAGTTTAAAATATTTTATTTAAAATGGGTTCACTATTAAAAGTTGATAAAAGTGCAATACTGAAAATGAATTTGTTCTTGCATTATATCTAAGAAACTCATAATATGGATTCTAAAATTATAAGGATTATATAAAGTTTAAAATTTAGATAATACTATTCATAACCTCTTTTGAATGGCTTTTTTTTGTAAGTTATGGTGTGATTGAACTCAGTGTTGCGTGTAGTGCAAGTTATTGAATTATTTTGAAGAAATAACACACTATGAAGTCTTGGGGTGTTACATTCTCCCCTCCTTCAATAAATTGCATCCTCGCAATTTGAAATTGTTCTTCAAAAATAAAAGGTTGAAAATAGAAAATATATTTGTGGGAAAACCCACATCAAAAATTGGGTTACTAAAATTTAGTCTTAATATGATGAAAAGAGAAATGAAAGGGTCACCACCAAATTATGATCTCGATTAGGATAACATTGGTGGCAATTAGAGACATATAATTGGAGGAAAAACGTAAATATTTATAGGTAGTGATTGAGGTCATCAATCACAAACAAGTATGAAATTGAGGTCCTTAAACTCATCAATCTATGATGATTTAAAATACCATCGGTTCAACAAAACATAGGGTATTAGGATAACACATTTTTGACGTTTCAAAATATCTTAGTTGAAATCCCACATCGAAAAATGAATTAATGAGGCATCTATTTAATATAAAGAGTCGAAAGTATGAAGATTACTGAAAATAACACATACTAGGGTTCCATGTAGGAAAATATGGATATGGAAGAAAAATCTAACCATCAATTATCTGATGGAGAGTGGTAGAGAACATGGCTATGAAAAGGCCAACAATCCCAAAGCCATAAATTAGTGATGATTTAAGGTACCATCTAGGAAAACATTTTTGTTCTATGTTTCTTTTCTTAATATTGAGGAATTTACTTATGAGATTGGCTAAAATCATAAGGAGATATACTTACTTTATAATTACAGTTTTATCCATTAATAAATTTCTACCACAAACTCATCTTTCACTCTAAAAGATAATAGAATGTAAAAAAAATTCTATTTACACTATTCGTATAGGGTTCCAAAATAAACGAATTTATAATTCATCTACATGATCTTTTAATAAAAACTACATTATTTAATCCAGGACATCTCATGGGCCAGTGGTAAGTGATACACCCTTGTCGCCCTTCGGTTGCGGGTTCAAGTCTCGCAGCCTTGATGGACGCGACGGGTTGCCGCCCGACCTCCGGGTTGTCCTTTTATGGCAATCCAAAATAATCCAAACTAGAACTATCCAAAATACTTCTATCCAAACTCACAGTCTAACATTTATAAGGAAGGTAAACATAATATAGATTTTTTTACCCCGTAATAGCATATGAATACCTTCATCATGTATTAACATATTCCTTATTGATTACATTCATGCTCCCTTATTCCATATAGATTAATTGATATACTTCATTAATCCAAAAATGTTTTAAACCCCAAAAATGATGGAATATACAAATCATTAATCAGTTCCAAGGTAGTCAAGAATATCCAATATAATTTATCCAAAACAATCACATATTATTCCAAAATCACTACCTCAGTATCAGAACTATATTATGATTTATCATTCTCTCAACCATATATTTTCCAAAAATTTATCCTGCTATTGAGTCACTTTTCTTTGTTCCACACAATCTCAAGTCCTTAATGAAATAGTACTGCAGTACAATCCTTATATACTCCATAATTATTATAACAAGTACATTGTTGATACAACACTCAATTGACATAATCAACATAAGAACTCTAATCATTCCTCTTCATCTGTGGTAATATCATAACTTTATTATTATCCAATGACATCATTTGCGGCATAGTCTGATGACTGGGACATAGGTTCGCGTAGTGTCCAAACTCCTTTCAAATGAAGCATTGTACATTTAAATCCATTTTCTTACCCTTGCAGTCACGTACGTTGTGCCCTTTTCCTCCACACTTATAACAAAATCCCATTCCTTTCAGGCAAGTTCCAGGGTGTTTCTTTCCACAGTTACCACATATTGGAAAATTATTCTTTTCCCTCTTACCTTTATCCATCTTTCTCTCTTCCATCCTTTTATTCTCTTGCTTCCCTTCAAATCCATAGGACTCAGTAAACTCTTTACTTATCTTATCAACACATGATGTTATTTCTTCATATGATGATAATACATGCGAGACTATTTCTCTTGTAAATTCTGGCTTAAGACCATAAAATATATGATCATTCTTTCTCTTTATAACATGTGCATTGCTAGAGTTCTCATTCCTTCTACTGGGTGCCATTTCTAAACAATGGCATACATTAGATTAGTTTATGAATAACAATACCTAATACCAAACTTGTAAAACACATAACATAAATTAAATAGTTTATGGATATAATCCATAATCATAAAAATTTCTCCTTTGAGGAAGTATATACTCATAAACCCTTCATAATGATTTGTAAGGAAAATGAGAGTTATCCTAAGCATATCCCCCGGGAGTGTCGTAACCAAGAGTGCAGCAAGGCCCGTTGTCGTGCACTAGTTCCCGTTCGAGTCTAGCTCAAAGCGGTGTTTTCGGGTTTTACCCCTAGGTACATCTGTGCCAGAGTCGCCTCTACCTGCTCGTATCCAGACAGGGATGTATTGCTCGGAAAACTCAAAAAATCTCTACAATACCAAAATTCTAGGAAGTTCTTCTATACTAATCCTCAATGTTCATTTAGGTCTACGTGCTCTAATCAGAGTTTATCTAAATCTATCTTCCAAGGTTTGTACTAAACTTTCTCTGATACCAACTGTAACACCCCGACCCAAGTTACCCAGAGTCGGTGCATTATTACATAACATTGGCATGATCACAAGAAAGACCAAATCTCGAAAGACCGATTGGTTTAGTAGCCTTGGAAACACTAGATATATTCATAAGTTTTACATTACATCATAAAATGAAAAACTACTACAACAACATAATGTCTCCACAATCCACACTCATATCCCCACATAATATCCCTACAGGTCATTCATAATTTACTTCTTCACTTCTTGGGAAAAATAAAACATAGAAAAGGGGTGAGCTCAAATGCCCAGTAAGGATTACAATATAGTGGAAACTTTCATAAATAAGAATAAACATTTAAGGAAATGTATAACTAAAACAACAGCCTTTCAAACATGAACTTTCAACTTTCTATGGCATAAATAAAATGAAATAATGCCATTTACTTATTCACATGGATATTCTACTAATCGAATGATCACATGAAAAATCACTAACCACTTTCATAATGATGGAATGCATAATGCGGAACTTTAATTTCTTTGTCAAGGCCTCGTCCCAAGACCTTGGGGCTAACTGTAACCGGAACCCAACCCGGAGTGCCTCTAATAACCGGACACCAACCCGAAGTGCCTCTAATAACCAGACACCAACCCGGAGTTCCTCTAATAACCGGAGAACAAACCGGAGTTCCTCTAATAACCGGAGACCAAACCGGAGTTCCTCTAATAACCGGAGACCAAACCGGAGGGCTTACTTTTACCGGTCCCCAACCCGGAACATACTTGTCTAACACATTCATCTGAATGAAAGGTTGAAATATAAAATAAAAATTTGGATTAAAAATAACTTATGAAATGTCAATACATTAAACAAAAACCATGAGTGACATAAGAATAACGTATCCACTGTGAAAAATATCACAAAACCTTTAATAAAATATGGATGTTTTGTATCATAATAAATCAACTTCAAATAAGCTTAAAATCCATCAAAAGATGTTGACATAGATGAAATCAAAACTATTTTTGAGAAATATCACTTTTTTTAAATCATTTTAAAAGTAACATAATTATAAAATAATACATACAATTTGAAAATATTCTTATAAGCTTTTAAGGGAAGCTTTGAAGATTTTATAACTGCGGAAAATAACTGCACCCGCCGTATAAGTTAAAAAAACATTCTTACCTTAATTCTGTCGAAAAGGTTAAAAAGCACCTTGTTTTGAAAACAACGGCAAGATTCCTTTATAAACCACTTATAAAAAGTCAAACAAGGGTATAAATGACTTTAAACCATATTATTGTAAATAGTAAAAATGTTTTGAAATACATTTTGAAGAAACATGGATGTGGATGATAAAGAGATCCCAGTAGATTATTACGTATAAACAACCTCGGATAATGAAGAGATTGTGAAATAACCCTTACTAATTTGGTAACATATGAAACATACAACCCATGAAAGAGGTATCATACAATGAATATGTAAATACACATAAATTAAAGTGTATTACACAAAGAATATAATTATGGGCAGTACATACACCACACAAAAGGTAATGGTGGCAATATGGCATTAATCTCACAGGAATAAGGAGTGAGATGAAAACCCCTTACCACGTTAATCAATTGAGTCGTATGGCCAAAAGTTAATAACCACCAAATGATTTATAGAATAACATGAATATAAAGAGAATCGTGATAATATATATCAAATGGCAGTACACAATACACCACTTTCAATAATTTAGTGGCGAACAATGGAAATCTCACGGAATTGAATGTGAGATAAGAAAATCCCTTACCTTGTACTTTTCCTTGGTTGGGGTAGGTTAATCTCCTGTATAATGGTGAAATATTTGTTATTAAATTATAAAAGAATCATATATATTAATATGATATCATATATGATCTTTTAACATTGATTTGTTAATAATATCATAGAATTATCGTCGTTTCGGGTGTTAACTTACTCATTTTCTTTTATATGTTTTGTTAAATAAGCCATGTTTGTTGTATCTTATTCATATCCAGAATTATATCAAGTCTTTAAACATCATTTTTAAATCATCAAATGATAATTATACTTGAATGGATACGATGGAGAATGAATCTCATCGCGTTCGTGGAGACAGTAGTCCGTACATACGCACGAGCGACAATATCATTCTTTTGATATTAAAATAATATATAAATGGATGGTATATCATATATAAATAATAATTAACATGTTATATTTATTATTTACATGAGTTACACATCATTATTATACCCATACAAATAATATTATATTGAATAACAATTACACCACGATATGGAGACGGTAAGCTGTACGTACACACGTATTGTGACATGTTATTCAAAGGGTGGATAGAATACTTAATATGGTTGTACCATATTTATAATAACATCACAGTATATATATGATACTGGATTTATTATTTTAGAATGGTAACAACAAAGGAAGAAGAAGTGGAAGAAGAAATGAACTTAGAAAAGGGTGGTGAAATCATTACCTCTTCTTCGGGTTCTTCCTTTTGATTTGATCAAAAGGGCTCCTTAGGTTGGCTTTCTGATCAAACTAAGGCCCCTAGGTTGTAGTGAGGTAAGTTGGGAGAGTATTTGGGCAGAGTTTTGCCGAACCAAAAGGCTTTGAAGGTGTGAAGAAATGAGAAGGAGGAGTGCCTTTTTATAAGAGGGGTGAGGGGAACCTTTGGAAAAGCTAGAAATATTAATTTATAATAAATTCATGTTCGGTTTCTAATGGCTCCAAAGTTTATTATTAAAAGTTTAAGGTGGGGATAGGTAGAAAACCACTCAACAAATATAATTTAGATAGGTTTGGGTACTTATATTAACCTTATCTTTAAGTATTAACTCTAAGTTAATTAGTTTCACTTTTACAATGTCTCTTTGTATTTTTATATAATATGGTTAATAAACATACTATATACATCCAAGAGACCCCCGAGTGGTCCATTAATGAGGAACCTATCATGATATAAGTCTCTTGGCCGAACCTTAGATTTTTAGGAATTTAATATCAATTAATAATATAATATTTGTTTTAACAACTCTTTTATGTCAATTTTGACACTATTCAATAGTTGATTTTTGTGAAACTCATAACAGATTGATTACTTAGAAAAAAGTCAATTAAATAAATTCTAATATATCGTAGTATCCTATAAAATTATTTTAATTCATTTAAAGTTTCATATTATATTTATTTGGGTATTTATAATATCAATTATTTTAATTTTTCACTATTATAGTAATTACTGCATCATCATTGTGTCATAAATAAAATAAATTATTTAATGTCTAAAAATTATAAATAAAATATCATTATGTATGAAATATTTTTATCTTTCTAATGAATATTTATAATATAAAATCCAACATAAATTACCCTATGTAACAATTGTTTTTCTAAAAGATATATGCTTGTGTCATTTTTGTATTCATTTTAACTTAATTAAAATAAAGTGTCATTATCACTTACAAGTTGATCCATGGGGTCCCAAAATCGACCCAAAGATGCCCATGGTCGACCATGTATCGACCAATAGGGTTAATACACGTTTTAGGGTAATTTAGTATTATTATAATATTATTTTTTAACCCTTATTTACCGGATTTACCCTTAACCATGGTAAATAAAATATTTACCGCAGTAATTATTCAAAATGTCTAAAAATAAAAGTTACCTATTTACAAAATATGAACATCCTGATTCCAAATATGTAATCCATTTTTCTAAATTCAAAACACATAAATGGCAGAAATTAATTTAAAATTAATTCCCGCTGTCAAAACAAAAAGCGTGTTTTTAAGAGATAATAACTATCAAAAGATTGACACTTGTTTATGTTTGGTTTAATTGTAAAATTATGTCCAATGACCAAAATTATATTAAATGGTAAAAATATATTCTAAATATAATTTAAAACCACTCAAATTCATAATTTATCACTATTAATTTTTTTGATTAAAAAACTTGTTTTTAATTAAAATTTAGTAATTTTCACTATTCATCAAAATATGAAAGTTATCCGAAAAGTACCAAAATTTTACCTTAAGATAAATTCGATATTCCGAATCCAGAAATGAAGTCCATTTTAAAATATAAAATATTTATAATTTCGAAAAGTAGGTATTACTATTCATAACGGCTAGTTTGATCGGTTGTGGTGTGTGTTAAAACTCGATGTTGCGTACAACACACGCTACTGTATTATTCAAAGGAAAGCGTATCGTGGAAGCTTGAGATGTTTCATTTTAAATTTTTTGATGTCCCCATTTAGTCAAAAAGTTTAAAATATTTTTTTTAAAAAGGGTTCACTATTAAATGTTGATAAAAGTGCAATACTGAAAATGAATTTGTTCTTGCATTATATCTAAGAAACTCATAATATGGATTCTAAAATTATAAGGATTATATAAAGTTTAAAATTTAGATAATACTATTCATAACCTCTTTTGAATGTCTTTTTTTTAAGTCATGGTGTGATTGAACTCAGTGTTGCGTGTAGTGCAAGTTATTGAGTTATTTTGAAGAAATAACACACTATGAAGTCTTGGGGTGTTACAAGAACATCACATTATGGTGATCATATCTTGAAATTTAAAAATAAAGATGGTTTAACAAGACATTATATTGATTACAGTGAATTGAATAAGAGTATGGTTAATAACATTTATTTGTTTCTTCATATCAGTTATTTGTTTGAACCGGTCCATGGACTTCAGTATTTTTTGAATATTGACATGTTGTCAGGGTACCATCGAGAGAATGTAAAGGAAATAGACATTTGGAAGACAATATTTCTAATATATATTTCCATTATGAGTTTTATTTTATTCCATTTGGGTTATCCAATTTACATGTTGTATTCATTGATCTTATTAATAGATTTTTTTCTGAGTTCTTGGATATGTATTTTGTTGTGTTTATTGATGATATTTAAGTATATTCTAAAATTAATGAGGTGTATTAATTTAATTTAAAGGGTTTCTTAAAACCCTTATATGAAATGAAAATTTATGAAAAATTTATCAGGTGTGGGTTTCGGTTAAATTTTTTTTCTTTCCGTGGACACATTGATTCTAAAGATTTAATAATTATTGGCATTGCTAAAACAAAAGTTGTTGAAGAATAACAATGTCCTAAAAACATCATCGAGATTAATTTTTTTCATACTTTAGATGGTTATTACGGGTGGTTTGTTGTAAAATTTCAATTTTTATCGGTCCCTCTAACTATGTAATCGCAAAAATGTGTTACGAACATCTTGGGAAAATAATGTGTTGGATGTTTTTAGAAATTGAAAATAAGATTGTTGAAAGCTCTAGTTTTTCCACTTCCTTCCATAAATGGTGAATTTTTTCTTTTTTTTAATGCATCGTTGAGATAAATTACATTTTTCCTAATGAAGAATGATTGGGTAATTTCTTATGTTTCACTGTATTTGAAAAACCATGAGATAAATTACCATACACCTGATTTTGAATTAGATACTGTGCTTTTTTAATTAAATTTTATTGATCCATCATCTGTATGTTTTTGGGTGTGAAATATATACTGAATTAAAATGTTTGATTTATATATATTTTCACTCAGAAAAAATAAACACGAGAAAGAGTAGAAATCTAAAATTAATAAAGTATTATTGTTACACGATTCATTACCATATAAGAAAGGAGAATAAAGTTGATGAAACTTTTAGTGGAAAGGGTAATGGTTAATTTATCATGATATAATTGGAATTAAATACTATGGTTTTTGATTTGATGAATTTTGTAATGGATGTTATTTGTGTATGGAATTGATCAATTTTTTCAGGTGGTTGTGAAATCAACTTTTTCGAACAGAATTCACCAAGAACATAAAAAAGACAATGAGTTTCAGAAATAGGTAAAATTGCATTATAATAGAATGTTACATATATTTAACATTTATAAAGACTATGTTTTGATATTTGGGAAGAGATTAAGAGTTCCTAGGAATTTATCGTTTAAGTAAGAGTTATTGTGTGAAGCTCATTGTTCCCTGTTTTTAGTTTATACTAGAAATAACATTTTGTAAAGAGATCTTCAAGAGTATTACTGGTGGGATGGAATTAAAATAGATATTGAATAATTTAACCTAAGATTATTGATTTTTTTATGGTTTAATGGAGTGTGGAAGTAATAGATAGGGATAATTCAAGATTTTATATTGATAAAGTGAATATTGGGAAATGCTTCTACAGATTTTGTAGTAGGGTTTCCAATGACATATTGAGTTTACAATGCAATATAGGATATTGTTTATCAATTGAATAAATATTATCATTTACATTATATTCGAAATACCCATTATCTATATCAACGTTCCATAATGTATATTAATGAGATAGTTAGGACACACAATGTTCCCATATCTATTGAATCTGATCATGATCCCAAGCACACATCTAATTTTTGTATGGTCCTTCAGAAGTCATTAGGCCCAGAATTAAATTTTAGTTCAACATTTCATCCACAATTAGATGGTCAGTCAAAACACAATATTTATCAAATGGAAGATATGTTATGTGATTTTTCAATGGATTACTAGGGAAGTTGGGAAGAACAAATTTATTTATGTTTTTATATAATAAAATCTTTCATTCTAGTATACTGATAGCACCATTTGATGAATTATATGTGAATTGTTATTGAACACTGACTTTTTTGGATGATGTGTGTGAATGGAAGATGATGGGACATGAATTGGTAGAAGATATGGGAAAAAAGTTCCGTTGATTCAAAAATCACATGAGAACTTCAATGAGCTAGAAGAAACGTTATGTAGATAACCAAACAATGAAACCTTCTTTTTAGGCAGGAGATGATGTCTTTCTTAATGATTCTCTATGGAAAATTGTGATTCGTTTATGTATGAAGGAAAAGTAGAGTCCAAGGATAATTAGTCCCTATGAAATCCTAGAGAAAGATTGATAAGTTACTTACATAGTGGATTTATCTCCGTATATATCTGATGTACATAATGTTTCTCATGTTTCAATGATTAGAAATTATATGCTATATGAAATTCATGAATTAAGTATAGAGGTATTTAATTTCGAAGAGAATATTTCTTATAAGGAACAACCAATACATATTCTTGACCGGAGAGAGAAACTATTTGAAAATGAATTTATTCATCAGGAAAAGGATTTTTTATAACTATATTGATGAAGAAGAAATGTGGGAATATATAAATACAATGAGGGATAAATGCCCCTAGTTATTTGATATGTAAATAAAATTACAGGGACGTAATTTCCAAAAGGTTGGAATGATGTAGTATCTCAATTATTTATAGACTCACTCTTCTTTCATATCAATTAATATTTATGAATAAGATATTAATTTTATGAAAGAGATGATTTTTTTATATAGTTCACATGACATGGAACAATGGTTTTCTCGAAAATCTTACATTTCACACAAGATTGAGTTATATAAAAAAATAATATAATAATATTAATATTATTATTAAATATGGTAGTTATGACCTAGTAATTATATCAGTAGGAAAGAAAATAACTAACCACAATATAATTATAAATTTTTGTGAAATGTTTTAACATTTATTCGATTAATTTTAGAGGCTTAAATAAGAATGAATCCAATGTTAAGCATAAAATATTCAAATATTTTTTAAATCTTATTTTGCCACATTTTGAAGATATATGATTTTATATGTATTTTATGTCAATTACATATGTTCTGTTTTTCAAAATAAAAATAATACATAGAATAAGTAAATACATATTAACATTGGTTATATTTTTTCTATATTCTAATGAAATTCATATTTTAATGAATGTTGATAAATACTGAATTTTAATTTCAAATTATTTTTTCATATGTTTTTTTTATATAGATAGATTATAATTTTAATTTTTTTGATTGTGTAATTGTATTATGATTATATCATTTATTCCTATTTTTTTATTATAAGTATTATTTTTAAATTGTATATAAACACATGTCAATCGTTTAATAGTTTTTACTTCTTAAAAACCCGCTTTTTGGTATTGACAATGATAATTTATTTTAAATAAATTTATTCACATTTTTTGTTTGGAATTTGAAAAAATGGATTCCATTTTTGGATTCTTAAGGTAATTATTTTGAAAAAAATTAACTTTTTTTTGAGAAAATTATGTATTGTAAATTCAATAATTTATTATTTACATGGTTAAAGGTTAAATCAGGTAAATAAGGGTAAAAATAATATTATAATAATATTTAACTACCCTAAAACATATCGTAATATTATTAAAATATATATGTCTGACCATGGACATCCATAGATTTATTTTAGGACCCCATTGATCCACATAGTTGTGATAATGAAATGATATATGAATTAATTTAATGTAATCAGAAATATAACATAAATATATATCTTTTACAAAAAAATTCCAATATAGGGTTATATAACAGATCTATTTGACTATAAAATGTAATTATAAATATAAACTATTTTCCTACATCATGGTATTTTATTTATTATTTTAATAAATTATATAAATATATTAATTTATGACAAAATAATGATGGAGTGACTAACTTATTAATGAATGACTCAAATAAATGATATTATAAATAATAAAGTAAAAGAAATTTTAATATTTTGATTCCATTAATGGATTGTATGGACTATATTAACATATTATATTTTCTTTAATTCCTTTTATTAGAATGAATCAACTTTTTATGAATTTAAAAAAATCAATTACTTAATACTGTTAAAAATTGAATGAAATGAATTTTGAGATAAAATACTATTATATAAACTAATATAATAGTGATAAAAAAATATGATATTTGAAAATGACTTATATAATTTTTACAATTTCATTAATGTTATAATTTATTTCTCTTGAAATTTTATAGCATCAATTGTTACCATATATTAGGAAGTACAAGAAGGCATGGTAAGAGTTAATGTTTCAACCAAGGGTTACAACAAATCAATAAATTTGATTTTGTGGCTTAAATATGTATAAAACCAATTGGATGATATTATTTAGACCCATTAAAATATAGTCCTTGAAATATATCACTTTTTAGTTATTATAATTTAAAAAAAAAAATTTAATAAAATAACATTTCATGATATTCTTAATGTGCCCATCTTCCTTCTTATAAAAGGTCACCACCTCTACAAACATACTCACACTTCCAAAGACCCTTGTATAATACAAATTCATCTCAAATAATCTTTCAAAATCTCTAACTTATTCATATAAGCCGTAAATTGGTCAAAACAAAATTAATGAAATCCTTTTTACTCCAATCATTAAATGTTACCCAATTTAGATATTTCATCTTCTCTCAAGATACATCCTTTTATTTTCTTTCTTCAGTAACTATTATATTCTTATTCTATGATTACATAACAAAACTGGTGTCCTCAATATACTATTATGTATTTAGGAATATTATTTTAACTACACATACACACACCACTATCTATTAGATACGAACTTATTGTTCATGTGTACAGTGGAATACCTCCTCACGAAACGATGAGTGTACCATTTTCTCATACCACCTATCAGGGTAGCCAATATGATAGAACTCTATTTATATATGATATATATTATATATTATAGTTTAATTTTTGTTTTGGGTTTTTTATTTATATATTTCCATTATTCTATCCATAATTTGTAAATACGATAATTTCATTTGAGATGGTGCAGACTACCACACCCTTAATGTGATACTAATCATTCATGACATACATGGAATTTATAAAGAAAGGAATTAAAAACATTATTATATATAACATTGATATTATACATTGTTTATAACATACCCATGTATCATTTATTTTTTATTCGTTTAATATGAAAAAAACTAAAACTAGCATTCATGCGTACATTCGGTCTACTGCCTCCATGAACAATGCAGTTTATTTTTATATATAAATGTTATGGACTACTATAAATGCATATATAATAGATATAAATTATATTTAATCCATTTATATCATTATTAATATGACTAAATGTTTAATATATGTACAATTTACATCAAAATAAGTTCAATTTCGTCTCAAGTCCCGAATATCGACAAAACGACAGATATGTACCTTAATATTTATCTGGTTGTTATATCAAGGTAATAAGTGATATAAATGGAATAATAAACATGAAAATGTTCTTGAAACAAGTAATAAATAACATTTTTTTATTATTCATTAAAAATTGAATCATATATGATGGTTTGGACTCATGGTTATGGACTTCGTCTCAATATCTTTTCATTGAAGAATATTTTGATTTATATACGACCTCCTTTAATATGGTATAAAATCATCCCACTTGATTATTTATTTCATAAAAAATATTTAAAATTGAATCCTTTCATTATGAATAATTTCCTAAATGGAAAAATAATGTTTCTTTTTAACGTATATAGTGACAATGACCCTTTTGTCGCTGTTAGAATAAATTTGATATTTGGCTTCCACTAAATTTTGTAATGTTTTAACAATGAAACGTAAATACCATATTAATTTTTATGTATTTGGTTATTGAAAAATGGTTTTTGACAATATATTTCTTATATCGATATCATAATATAATCAATTATTATTTCAATTTGGAAATATTATTTTCATTTTATGCTTGTTCATATGTAATGATTATGTTATTGTTCTTTAGAATTGCTAATGTATACCAGTGGTCCATTATAAACCAGGGAGAGTGAGCCTATGATTTCTCTCCAATTCATTGGATACCATTAGGGAGGTAAACATTAAGGTTTAACATAGAGATTTAGGAAATATACTATGATGGGTATTCCCAACATAACCATGAAGGTTACTCCATATATAGCTGTCAAAGCATCAATGTAAGTATGTTATGGATTTCCAAAGTTACCTTTATGATTTTTGGTTTGTTTTAGTTTTTCATTAATCATATGATATAATGAGGTATTTAAAATGGATTATATTTTATGAGTGTAAATTATGATTTCATTTATTTTAATGTATTCATGGACGAATGTTTTATGTACATTTTTTATAACCAATACTGATTTTTAATATTCAGCCAATGTTTTTGAAATGTTCTTCATTGAGTATAAGGAAGGTTATGATTATGAAAGAATAAAATGATATTTTTATCAATAAAAGTGTTTTTGTTTCTTTTTATAAGTTTCATTTTTGAGAAAGTTTTGGAAAGTGTAGAGGTGTCAAAATTGTAATATTTTTTATGTAATGTAATTGATATGGCCTAATTTTTTAAAACATTAAACCTAAAAAGATTTTCAATGTGAAATAAAGTACACTCTTGATACAAACCAAGATAATGTAATGATTATGTCTAGGAACTTATATATTTCATAATGTCCATGAATTTTATGGATGACTATGATCTGTTAAGTATGACTTAAACCTTTTTGTTTGACGGAATCATTTTGTTATGACTTTAACATGAATAAATTACTAAATATTGTCAAACCAATCATAAATGAGTTTTTATAAGAGATGCTATTTAATTAAATGTTATGATAGTAACAAATATAATATATTCATTTAAAAGAAATTGATAGTGTTAAAATGTTGTTAATAGTCCACCTGATGTTCTCTTGGTATTTTATTATACCTATATTTACCATATAGTATAATAATAGAATAGTAGAATGTTTGAGTTAAATTATTTTACAAGGATAAAATCTAAAATATATGGATAATTTAATGAACTAAACATGTATAAAATATATATGATGATAGAATTTAAACCATTAATAATCTTTTCCGATAAATATATCACTTAAAAAAAATATTATTCAATAATAAATTCATAATAAAACAATATTTCAATTCATTCTTAATGTTCTTTTCACTTATCCGAAAAAAGTGAACATCTCCTTATATTTTATTCATAGATCTCAATCTCATTGGCTTGATAAAACCCTGTCTAACCCTCCTCAAAACATCCCTCGCTTCATAATAGGGGCCAAACTTTCTGCACAAAACTAACATATGGAGACGTTTTGTGGAAAGAAAAAGGAGACAACTGGAGAGATGGTAATCATTTGTTCACCTTATTCGATGTTATTTACTTCTTCTACTTAATATTTCTATATTGATTAAATAATAAAGAAATAATTAAAGTATCATCTATATGAAGAGATGTTGTTATAATCAAAGGATACTAATATTTATCATTGTATCCATCTAACAAATATTAATATAACCATGGGTCCATATGTATCGCTTATCATCTCCACATCGTGGTATAATTTGTTAGTCAACATTAATTTATATTTATTTTTATAATGAAGAGTATAATACACAAAAATAAATAACATGACATTATTAGGATTCTGTATAATTAATAGACCATCCAGTTCAACACCATTTAACCATTAATGGAATGATATCATCTCTCATGCATGTGTTCGACCTATAGTCTCCACGACAAGATAAGATTCATTCTCCTCAGTAAATATTCAAGAATTATTATAAAATAAATTTGATGAGAAATTATAATATATTATAAAATAGTATCATTTTTATATAAATAAATTTAATCATATTAATATAAATCATAACATACACAACAGAACATGCATAGGAAAATGAATTAGTTAACACCAGAAACAATGGTAACACTGAAATATTATTACAAAAATGATATAAGAGGATCATATATGATATCATAAATATTGATATTCTTATTATATAAATTAATTACATATTTAATCATTATATTGGATGTTAAATAACCATTGACTAAATGAATGTATAAGTAATGGTGTATTTTCTCAATCTCTTTATTCTCATAGATTGCTTATATGTGAGTATCTATAGAGTCATCCTTATCATCCATTTCCATGTTTATTAAAATGTAATATAAAATATTATTGACATTAATTTAATTTTAATTTTACCCATGTTTCACCTTTTCAAAATTAATTTTAATGGAATATTTTTTCTATTTTCCAAATGAGGTAATTTATATCCTTTTTGATAACTAAAATAATTATTGTTTTTTTGACCTATATAGCATGAGTGGCTATTTTATGTTGTTATGTCTCCAAAGCATTTTGAAGAACCTCTTACATTATTACAATTTTTTTTTCAAAAAAAAATTCTATTTTAAAAATTTCATGTCTTTAAATGAATTTATTTATAAAGCGATATTTTCCTCAAGGTGTTTCAATGAATTTATTATAATACTTTCATCTAGGTCAATATATTGTAATCGATTTTTTTATTGAGGTTGACATATTATGATACAATATTAAATATTTTATTGATGTTTTTTAGAATTTTTTTACAATTGATGTTCTATTATAGCATTAATGGAATAAATTGTATATATTAACATATATTTAGATAATTTTAATATGAATGACAATTATATGAATCAACTGTTACATAATTTAAATTCTTTAAACATAGTATTTGATTGGGAGGGCCCACTATAGACCATCGATTCATTAGTAGATCTCATGAAAAAAACTATTTTCTTATCACAAGGCCTTGGTATAATCTTTGTATATAGCCATATGATTCGTCATTTGGATAGTTACACACAATAAAATTTGAATAAAAAATCATAGTCATATTTAGATGTTATATAGTCCCTTCCATTGAATTTTGGAAACATCAAATAATACCGCATATGATATTTTATTTTTTTTAAATACAAATGATGAAATCAAGGTTAATATTAAATGAATATTAGTAGATAAATAAGTAATATTATATCATCCAACTGATTTTATATAGTGGAGGAAAATTGTTCAACAGTTTCATATATTTGGGAATTAGTTGAGAAATCATAATCTTGGACAATTTATGGATGGAATGAATCCATATCGAATACATAGTAGCATATATACTTAATGAAATATTTTATATTATATTTAAAATTAATCACTTTAATTTTATAAGAATAAATAACTATTCATGTGGACTTTAATGATATCTATACATAAACATCCTTACAATTCTTTTGATATTTTTTTATTAATATTAATCGATGATTTGAAAATTTTATTTTTGGAAGTTATTATGGTGTTTTATGATTATAAAATGGAATATGATTATCTACATGAAATGATTATTATAAGGAGAAAATAATTATTTTAATAGGGAATGTTTTTTGGATACATTGTTAAGGGGCATAAATCATGTCCAATTTTGGAACTATATACATCTTATAATAAACATCCTCATGGTATAGATATATAATAGATGGTGCATTATATTTTTTTATTGAAAACTGTTATCAAATATTAGAAAAGGAATTGAAAGGATCACATGAATTTAATAGTTTCAAAAAAACCATTATCCTTAAATTATTTTACCGCGAAGATAAAATACATTGATGTCACACTTGGAATGGCACCAAATTCTTCATCAAATATAAATATAAGGATTTAGGAGTCAATATTCTCGGGCATATCATATTATATATATAACCAGGGGAAGCATATCATTTATTTAATGAAATTAGAGAATAATATCTATCACATATGGATTGGAACATAATTAAATATTAATCTAAAAAATAAAATGGGTTAAATGGTAGAATACAATTACTTAAATGGGAATAAGTTTTGATTTAACTCAATAAAATGTATTGAAGGTAATGTCTACTGCCCACGTTATGTCATAAATTTTCCAAGAGGGAGAAAATTATCATTTTTCAATGTCTTCAGGATATCAACATTACAAAAGTTTAAACATAAAATGAAATATGTATTGTGTCTTTAAAAAATATTAAGTTGATTGTTTTGAAATGTTAAGATTGTAATGTCCAGAAGTAATAACTTTTACAAGTTGAATTATGTAGAATATATCTCATCCATGTTAAAATGACTATCATGAAATTGTGTTGTTTTTTAATTTAAATATATAATATGTTTATTGATACAAATACTTTGATAAATTAAAATACTTATGTCATTCTATACATATTTTATTTGAAATTTATTTTTTTGTAGTTGTTTTCAATATAAAGGTTCATTTATTGGTTTATTTAGTGATAGAAATAATGCAGACCAGGCATATTTATCAACATAGGGTGTGTCCTTCTATATGGTATATGAAGATATTTATAGATATTTTTATGAATCCATATTGTATTGAAGCCTCTATTATTGTGAATTATATTTTTTAGATGTTTTATAGTTTTTACCAGCTACATGTATACTAGTAGATCCCATCAGTTTGCCTATATCTCACCATGAAAAATTCAATTATAGATGAAGGGAGATTTTTATTATTAATGTAAAATATTTGATAGGTTAACAGATAAATAATTTACATTTATAAATCATTAATAACATAGATGATGTTTATCCGTATACAATATTTCATATTAATGTGTTGAAACATTGTTATTAGAATAATAGTATATTTATATATTGTAAAAGCATGAAAAATATACATTTCCAAGGTTTAATTGTAAATAGCTTGGTAGATTAGTCACACGAGAAACATTCATATGTTCCGTGAGTAGACAATGTTTGAATTCGATTACATGGTTCAATTATTTAATTACATAATATAATTTTCATTATAAACATCTAGATAATAAAAGTGAAATGTAAAATAGTATTCTACTGGTTTTCATATAAGTAATGAATTATTTAAAATACAAAAAACCAATATAAACATATTTTCCAAATTATGTAATACATAAATAAAAGGGAGGAGGATTAAATTAAATTTAATGTTATAGTGTTTACCAACAAATCGTTTATGAGTAAAAATATTTTCAAATACCAGGAATTTAAAATGAACGTATTTAATCTCATTATATTTCAATGCACAACTAATCTTTATATCATAGAAACACATGAAATTTATTTCTATATTCACGATCAATACAATATGTAATGTTCTATTGTCATACAATGAAATAAATATTATGATGTTTTTGATAATCTAGATGATAATTTTTAATAATTTAAAATCTATACTACTATATAAATATTAATAGGTAATATTGATGAGAACATCATGGTCATGGTTTTTTTCAAATGAAATGATCATAACAATGAAATTTGGGAAATTAAGATTTAGTAAATTCCTAATAATATAGGTTAGATACTATTTTTTGGATGATTTTTATGAAAATCATAAAATTTAAAATTTTTTAATTTAATAATCCTTATTAAATAATATATTACAACAATTAATTTATATTGTTTGTTTATAATAGTGTTTTTTGATTACCATTTTTACCATTACGTAACTTATATATTAATTATATTTTTTTGAAAAAATTATTTTAAATTTTATATGTTAATTAATTGTATAAATACTGTATAAAAACGATATTTCGAAATATATAATTTTTTTTATAAAAACGATTTTTGGGATCGATGGTTTTACTTTTAACATGAAATTTTGGATTATTTTCAATATTTTTCACTATTTTATCTTCTATTACTATTTTTATCATTTTAATTTACAATTGTAAATAATAAGAATAAAACACTGTCAGTTCAGTTTAATTTTTGTTGGATTTTTTTTCATATATTCAATAAATATTAATTTTTTTTCGAAAAAATAGTGTTATATGTTATGGTATTTATAAAAATAACACGCCTTTTTTGGATTTTAATCATTTTGTTATTTGATTTTATCAACCATTAGTGTTTTCAAATATTTATTTAATAATAAAAATTATTACTAAACCAGTGTTTAGATTAGTATATTATTTATAATATTTTTGTTTTTAGTTACATTTTTAAGTATAGTTGAATTAATAAATATTTTACTTTTTATATGTTACTCAGATATATAATATATTTACATATCAATCATCTGATCGACTAAATACTTATGGAGAGGTTGGTACACAAACCTATAGGATAGAAGCCACACATTCTCATGTTGATGAACATACTCGTCCTTTGTAAATACAAGAATCTACATCCATAGGGGAAAAGGGGGTGGTGTTTATTAAACAATGTTGAAAATTTTTACCAATATTATCTATTTTCTGAAATAAGGTCTAGTGAAAACCAGTTGATATTGATGATAATGATATTCCAATAAATCTAAATTAAAAACAATTCAAGATTTTATATAGTGCATGCTAATTTTTTTATAGGTTTTAAGGGAATTTTTGACCAACATACAATAACTCACTAGTGGGAGACCAGTTTTTAATTGATTTTTATACTATTTTATATCTACTTCAAATTTTATTGTATTTTATATTTAAAGGTTTCTATCAAAAGACATATGTTATACCTGATACAGGAGGAGTAAAAAAATATTATCCTTGGATTCTAGGAGATGTTTAAATCAATCCTCACATCAGATTTAATTATTAGGAATATAAAATAGCATAAAATATATGGGATAAATATCCATTTATTGATGAAGTTACATGGTTCAAGTTTTTAGAAATTAGGACAAGAGAAGTATTTTTTTTATGTGGAATAAAAATATTTGGAGTTGTTATAATAAATATCATATTAATGATTTTATTGTTATTATGTTATAGAAATTGAGATTATCTTATTAGTAGGTCCAACATAAAATCATATACCATCCATCATTATATATTGTTAATATAATTTAGTTGATGAAAAAATGATAGTTAGAAAATTTTAAAAACTGATATCTAAGTCTTCAAGCTTATTAGAGGCTACAAATACATCCCCAAGAGTTATAAAAAATTGATTTTGTTTTAGATTAGTATGAATGAAAAACATCAAACTAAAGTGTTGAGGGATCTAGATGAGAGGTATTTAGGATGATTACTAAAATTAATTTAGTTAATATAGTTTTTTAAGTGTTTTGATTCATTATAGGTTTATATAAATATTATATAGAGGATTATAATGATGAGTGAAGAACATATATGGGTATTTAGAGATTTGTATTAACATGATATTATAGAAAAAATATTGGGACATTCCAATCCCCAAGGACATGTATGATGTTACATGCCATGGGTATTGGTAAATTTATGTTCTCACATTTTTTTAATCTTCTTTAGTAAATGATATTTATAAAAATAGAATCATTTTTTGTTAGAGTACTTGATATTCTTGTAATTATAGATTAAAATATTATATATTTCAAACTATAAATATTTGACAACATGAAACGACTATTTCATACTACTGATCCCAGTTATCCACTTCCACCATAATATCCCACTCCTAATAATCCAACTCATACACCTCCGCATGGAAATCTCACTGCTTCTTATCCTCCTACTAAACCCTCTCGTCTACATCTTCCCGGGTATTTTCATGTTATATGTAGATGATATATATCCAGATATTATTTACTACGGTATTATATATATTATTAGAGATATTATTTAACAACAATATTGAGAGTTAATGAATCATACATTCATTGCGTTAGATAATATACAAAGATCAGCAAGAATATATTTTATTATAAGTGATTTGTGAATATATGGACAATGTATCAACCATTATTTAGATTTAATATCTCAACTTGTTTCAAAAAAATTACCATAATGTTATGCGAATATTATTACATTTTTTCATGTAATTATTTATGTAGTTTTAAATTTTAAAATTTTATCTATTTCTCTATTAAAAAAAGAGTACATCAAAGGTAAGGATATAATGTTTGGAAAACAATAAATAATAAGATTCATGACTTCTTTAATGACATATACTAGTCTTTTTATATTTTTAACATATTCAGATTTGTTGTTAGTTGTTTATGAGATTAAAATGGAATGTGGTGTATTTTTGCAAGAAATAATTGTGGCTTTTTAAAAAAAATGATATCATAGATCATGTAACACGAGATTAGTTAGTCATTAGAATGAATCATTTTTTATATGTATTTCGTTAACCTAACAGATTTTAATTCAATTAATTTATGTTTTAAATTGTTCATATGTGAGTTTTATATTTTGTAACACTATTAAATGTGTATGTAGAATGAAAATACATAATTATATGGGTTTAGGGAAACACAATTAATTTCACATATACCAAGGGTAATGAATTATGTAGATAAAAAATTTATGCGGCTGAATGAATTGAAAATATTGCAACTATTTAATGTTGGATGTTACCTTATCCTCTAGAGTATGAAAAATACACCTCACAATGTATTATATATATCTTCATATAATTACTCTAGGTATGAAATAATATTCTATATTAGTGACCATTAAATATTTGTGTTTTTTAACTGTAGGAGAATACAATTAAATTGTTATTATATATCCATAAATAAGTGATCAAAAAAATTATGAATGTATTGACCACATAGGTTTGAATATTTTAATTAATTTTGTATTGTAATGAAAGGTAAATTTATTTTATTCTTATTATTTTCAATCATGATATATAATTTTTCTATAGTGACCAAAAGTATGAATAGCTCCATTATCCAATATGTATGTGAGATGTCTGATTCACATTTTAAATTATTAAATTTTGGATATAAAACATTATAATTTTAGTTTAAATTTAAAAACAAATTCGAATAGAAAAATTATAAGTAAATAAAAATGAATATGGATACTATATTTTAAGAATTATTTATGATATAATTCCAACGGATATAGTTAAAATGTTTAATGAGTATAAATTTATTAATAATATTTTCATAAATTTTTAATTCCTTAAATTTTGAATACATATTAAATGTTTGTTTATTTAATTTTCATCTAATTTATGACACTAGATTTTTTAATGTTGAATATCTGAGACAAAAAAAATTAATAGTAATATTCTTTCACATTTTTGATAGTATTATTTTTCATTTCATATAAGTATTGAATATTCAAATGTTAAAATATTAACTGTCGGTGTTGTATATTTTCTGCTAATGTTTGTCAATTTTTTGTACTGTTTTTTTTTCTAGGTTGGTTATGAGTGAATATAATTTACTTTCAAAACAAATATGACGTCCATTATTTATTAATCAATGTAAAACATTTACCCTAATTATTTTCCCTATAACTATATTTAAAAAACAAATTTAAAAAATAAATTTATACATCATTTATCTGATATTTGTTTCAATAAAATCTTGTAACATTTTATTGCTCATGTTAGTTGTCTAAAAAAATATTAAAAATCATATTAAACATGAATTTTTAAATTTTGTATCACATTAATAATGTGAAAAAACATTCATTATTAATTTTTCAAATCTTTTTTATGATAACTGGTATGAAAATCAACTATTAAATTCCTTTTTATGTCATTTATCTGATATGATACAAGAAATACATGTTTTCATCTTGTTTATTTTAAAAAAAAAATTGTAAATGATTCATCACATCAGTTTTGAAATAATTGATGTGAAAAATTTTCACAAAATATTATCAAGGAAAATATTTTTATTAAATAACATTAGAAACTTATTTATAACATAACCTACATAAATGTTGCATACTAACTGATGATAAAAATAAATAAACCCAAAATGAAAAAAAATTATCGCTATTGTTATCAGTTAGGAATATATAAATGTTCTATAAATATTTTTCAAATTATTTTTTATATTATTGTGGGGATTATTTGATTTTTTATCATGATAAGGTCGATAAAATATTATTCACTCCACACATGTCTGCTTATTTATGGAATCCCATGATCATCATATAAGGAATAATTATATTTTCACATAATGAATATAATTATTATAATATAGGGTAATGTTTAGTTTAATATCATGCATCATGGATGTTATGATATTATATTTGTCTAAATTATATTTGGATTTATTTGTGTGGAGTTTATGTATAAAACATCCCATTCATTTATTATCATGTAAGGTCATGGTAGTATCTCAACCCACTAATATATTAGAGAATATGAATAGGATCTATACATAAGGAGACCATTAGGGAATTATCGGGATCTCATCATGATCTATATCAGATGAATATGTTATGATACTAGTCTTAGTCCATGAGAAGATCTTACTATTTAACCCTTTGAGTTGAATAAGGATCCACATTGTTTGGTTCCACATGATATAATACATCTCACAAATTAAATTCATTAACATAGACCATAATTGTTTTTTATGGTCAATGTAGCATGAATGTAAGAACATTAATTTATGTTCATTAATAAAGGACAAGTATAATAAGTATGTAAGTGTCTTATAATGTGGTCTATGGGAGTTGGACATCTCATGCTCTTTACAAAAAGGTATCTTGATACTGTTAAATGAGGAAACCTCAACTTATCACACTAGGAATCCTATGATCAACACATATGGAATGACAGATTTAAATATTATTTAAATAATGGTAGTATATGGGATATTCCATCCAATTGATTTTGTGTTACTCATGATAATGTGGAACATTCTATTTTATCTTAATTTTTTTGTATTGTAAGGTGATATCAAAGAGTACATGAGTATTTTTGGAAGTTATTTATTTAGTTAAACATAGTGGAGTATATCAATCCATGGTATGGGAAATTAGAAAATATTTATATATTTAATAATGGTATTTTTGGGAGCCTAGATGTGTATCTCAACGAATGGTATCAGTAGGTAAAGTTTTTTGGGGATATAGTTGTCACAACCCAAAAATATTTATTACCCAACCGGAAAATATTTCCATTGGAATATTTATTATTCATGGTTTGAGTGATGGTAACTAACGAATATAGATAAACACAGATCATTGATCCTAATTAGTGGTGAAGGGGTGTAGGTCACATAGTATGGACTAGAGAGGGTGCATATGGATAAAACTATTTTTTGAAACATTAATGTATTTTTAAAAACTATGCATTTTTTCCTATAGATTTTCCCAATTTATTTTAAATTGTACAATGTTTTATTCATCTATTCAAAATATAGTAATTGTCGTCACTTTTCTATAAATCATTTAATTATTCTTAAAATGAATTTACACATAATATGAACATATACAAATTGTGTAAAAAACCTATCATCGAACTACTGAGTTTCATGAAATTAGAAATTTATTTATTGTTTTTATATTTATAGAAATTTATTTCAACATGGAAAATGTTATATAAAAATCAATCGAGTGGTATCACAACTGTTGGGGGACATTAAGAGTCTATTTGGTGCATGTTTTTTATTTTGGTACTCTATGATGTTTGAAATGTAAAGTTGATTGATCTATATATTCCAATGATGAATCATATGTCCCCCAAAATATGAAATATAATTTCATATTTTTAAATATATTGGTGGTTATAGAAGAAATTTTTATTATCATGATGATTTGGATCGTTTCAAAAAAAACTAGAGCTGCGAAAAAATTCCATCATTCTTGGATGTTCGATCATGTATGAATTTATATTCTATATATAACATCACCTTCATAAAACCAATTCGTGAATTTATTTTTGTTCTATAATCTTTTGAAATGTTTTATGATATTATCGATGTTGTTCAAGAATTTTCCTATATATCCCTTTTAAGATATCAATAATATTGCACTCATTAATTTGGATTCAGAACTGGTTTTTGGCTTCTAGATTAATCCAAATGAATCTTGTGAAATGAATAATGGAACTATATTGGGTGTCTACAAATTTAATGATTTATTGATATGTTTTCTCATTCTAATATGGTCATAAATATGTGAACACATCAATATGGTTCCCAACAATCCTTATTTTGACATGTAGATAATAAATTGAGATAAATAAGAATATGGTTCCATGATAAGGTAGTGGGGATGGTAGTATTTCAATTTGTCTTTAAAATAGTTTATATAAGTGTCAATATTTATCAAATAGACCGGATATAATGAAATATATATCATTCGAATGTGTATATTTATGTGTCTATTATCTAAATAGGTGAATCCTATCATGTGATGGACCAGTGGAAATGTAGAGTTTAATTTTCTATGAGGATGTCTGCTCTATGAAATTTAACATCATCTTGAATGGATATAAAGGAAGGTAATATATATTGTGCAACATGAAATGTGACAAAAACATGATTCATTTGTAAATCCAAAGGGTCTCTCAGTATATAAATATCATGTGACAGAAATTCAAATATAGATCAATGTCACAATATATAGTCCACTAAGGTGCTATCATTTATTTGTGGGGTGATAACCATTGGCAATCATCAAGATTAATGACATTGATCACGAACATTTCTGGTTTTTAAAGATTATGATCACGGAGTGTTGTGCTTTGGGGTTCATTCTATTAAATTTAATCATGAGTGGACTATTTATATGGTTGATGATTTTGATTGTAGAGCATGTACTATAGGATCAATCCATGTTTGTGGTCATAGATCATGGATAAATATGGAATATATATTTTAATATCATCGATCATGGGCCATTGTGGTGCTGTAAATTTGGTTTTTGGGTGTGTGGTTCAATGGGGTAGTTTAAATACGAGGTCATTGAGTCCAGACCACTATAAAATATAGTTGGAAATGATGTTTCTACTAGTTTGTATTGTGAGGTATAATTTTAATAGTGAATGGTGATACACGCCCTACATGATAGAAGGTAAGAAGATGCCAAATTCCAGAAACATATCTGTAATATAGAATACATATATTTCTAGGTCATGATGCATATGAAACATGAGGTTCTAATCCATTGAGGTTACATAAATTATAATATATAATTCAGATATAGTATTCCATGCTTGATGATAGAATCTCATAAATCAATGATGACATTTGGGGCTAACTTGGTTTTTTCTATGATGGTTAATCCCACAAACAAGATGTGCATTAATTTGATAGTCATATATAATTTATCGTTATGTTTTCTTATGTTTAATATCTCAGAGATATTATTAGCTATATTTTGGTTCCATTAATAGTCATACAGACAGTACTAGTGTCATGGATGGTCGTGTTGACTGAAGAGGGTGGACACACACAACATGAAACAATACTCAATATCATCATATATAGCTCGAGAATGGGTAATTAATAGTTTATGTTGATATAACATGATCCATGAGTAAGGAATTATATATATCGATAGATTAAGAAAATATTTTATTTGTATTGGAAGACCCAATACTAAAGGAGATACCAATACCATAATTCAAGGTCCTAGAAAAAGGGGAATGAGGAAATATAGTATATTTTATAGCCTATATGGATATAATATATTCTCATTCCAAAAAAAATATTTCACTATACTGTATTTGGAGGAAATAAAATAAAACTTCTAATCCTGGATGACTATTCTAAGTGTCAAAAATAATATATATAATGTAAATACATATTCTACATCAATCTATTGAATAAGGATTAAATGGATGGGTCTAGAAAGAAATAACATCCATCAGTTGGGAACTGAGAATATAGGGGTTTGCATATGGAAATCCTAACAATATTTACAATATTTATGGACACACATGTTTGACTGACTATGGTGATAAATAATGAAATAGATTGTTGTATAAAAAAGTGACGTGAAATAGTTAAATCGTAAATATATGGATTCAAATAATAAATGGTTAGATATTTGGTTGAGGATGAAAGGTGAAAAAATACAACACAAGTGTTTCATCCACAAAACATCATCTATGGTAGAATTAATCATTAAACCATATCTTTATAACTAACAACATGAAATGTTAATAAAATTATTACACTATGGTGTGTACCCAAGATGATGTGTGGGACTTTTTAGAATTTATTTATCACCATGGAATAAACCATTATAACGTAAGGGACATTGGTAATCAAAATCCTAAGATAAAGAAGTGTTAAGGTGAATTGGGATGATGTTAGATTATAGATAAATAATATCACTGTCACAATGCTATAAATTTTGTAAAATGTATTATGTGTATCAGTATAAGTAAGCATATTAACCATCTCCATATTTTACTGATATACTAATGTCATGTGATTGATATGGACCGAATGAAAGGGAATTTATCTTTATGAAAAAATGAGGGAAATTTGATTCTATGGTCACTGGAAGGTATACCTATTCCTATGACTATATATAATTGAATTACAACACATTATAAGGGGTAGAAATCAATTAATTAATTGATCTGGTATATTTAATTAGTTAAAGACTAATAATAAGAGTAGTGGTTTAATCAAGGGACAATGATAATGATAAAATTCTACAGTTTAGAATATCATATATAAAGACATCAACAACACATGTTATGTTAATGTAGTTAGGACCAATGTTTTGTTTAGTATAATATCATATACCAATGGTATTTATGTCATTGTTTATTATAGTATGTTGATTACATGATGTTTTGTTGTTTATATTCATGATGTATGTACTATGATTGTGTATATTAATATTATATTAAGATGATACAGTGGGGGGTATCTATAGTTTCAATGTCATAACTCTATACCAAAAGAGGTCTTATATGGTGGTTAATGAATCATGAACTTTTATTTAAATCTAATATGATCATATGGTTATAAGGATGAAGAACCTCACTACTACCATGTGAAATCTCATGTAGAGGATGTGTAGATAGTATAATGTCATGTATCATGGTCTATTATCGTGTAGTTTAGACTTGTATATTAAAGATATATATGTGGTTTTTGATAGTTTTATTTCATATATAATTTACCATGTCTCAAGATAACTCATTTTCCATGGAGTATAATGTTGAACCTAGTGTAAATTTTACTTTATAATGATGCAATGTTGATCTCAGATTGGGAATAAGGGGTTGTTCGATTTATAGTAAGGATTTCTAATATATGGGATGACTATTGACATGATATCTTTATTTTTTTCCTAAAAATGGTTTTTTATTTCCCAAATAATATGACAATTTTTCAATGAATATCACTATTTTATCTACACATTTGAAAAATATTTTCAATATTTGATTTCATGAGGTTTTGGGGTGACTTGGAATGTAAATTCCTATTATTTTTGTAGCTTTCGTTTTCAGGGATTCATCACTATTATATTTTATGATTAATTAATAGGCTATTTTTTAGTATTTTCAATCAATCCATTATGTTCTATGCATTATATTCATCACAAATTGACTAAATTTGGCTCTATTAGTTTATGGTAGAGGAGATAAGGATAACAACTATGATATTTTTTTGTAAGAATCAATGGAAATAAAAGAAAACAAATTATTAAGAGTCATGACCATTTTATAAAAAACCCATATGGGAATGGAAATTTTTAATGTTTTAAGAATTTAATATAAGGGTATGTTACTTTTATTGTTAAGAATGAAGGATCAAAACCTGATGAGGTAATTATTGGGATGTGGGATGTAATATGTAACATCCAAAATCTTGTTGGAACCACTTTGTGTATAGGATTGTATTTGTTGTCAATAGTTGTCAATGGAATACCAAAATGAAAGAGATCAAGAAGTACTCCAATAAAATGGAGGAATGGAAGCTCACAATGTTGGAGATCATGAAGTGGTATCAGAGGGAGGTTAACGTATGTTGGATATTATCCAGTAATTCTATTGAGAAGAGGATTTGAGTTTCTTTCCTAGAGTCAACAATGAAGAGAAGTCTTGATAATGACACAGTCATTTCTGAGCAGAAATCTTTATCCACCAAGACTTTGACAAATAGGAAAAAGAAAGATAAGAAGATGATGAAGAAGTCCCCCACATCCAAAGTAGATGGAGTGTCCTGTTCTCCATTCCATTCCAATAATGAAGAAACATTAGGCCTGGAAAGTATCAAGCAGGTGGCTCAGAACTCATCCAGAGGAAAGGATGATACCCCTAATTCAAGCTTTCAGGAAAAACTCAGAACATATCTGCATGATATTTTAGAAGAAAGGGTTGGTATTATTTGTAGCCTATTCAAATCTATGCAGGTTGAGATCAATCGATTAGAAAAGGAAGCTGGCAATATGGAAAAGGCGTTGGAAAGAAACGTTATGGAGAGTATGAAGCTCATCAAACGGGTGAAAGTCTTTGAAGAAGATGAGGAAGTCAATAAGACATTAAAAGAAAGGATCCATGCACTTGAAGCTGAGTTGAAGAAGAGCAATGAAGTCAAGAATTTTTGTTTGGAAGAAACATCCATTAAATTCAGGGAACTTGACTCTTTGTTACAAAACAAAGTTAAGATGCATGAAGATGAGGTTGAAAGGTTGAAGAAGACTTGTGAAGAGAAAATGATCATGTTTGAAGATCAAAAGATCATCCTCAATATTGTGGGTCAAAGATTGGAAGCTCAGTTGACCAAGATTGAGAACACACATATTGAGACTTCACAAAATAATGAAATGAGTGATGCTTGCACTCAATGTTCGTTGGAGGAGTCTAAGGCTGAAATGCCTCCAACATGTGATAAGAAGATTATGACCACTCTTGATTATCCACATCAAGAATCAGTTGCTGCTGGTACTCAATTCTCATTGGAGGAATCTATTGTCAAAAGACCTCCAACATTTGATAAGAAGATCATGACTTCACTCTTTGATCTATCACAAGCAACTGAGAAAGTGAAGGTACCATCCAAACCATCTTGTACTCATATTCCTAAATACACTCCTACAATCAGTGCAGGTGGGAAGAAAAGTTCTAAACATGTATGGATGAGGAAAGGTGAGAAGAAGAAACCTACCACCATGACTAGGGTGGATAGGAAGAAAAAGGAGGAAGCTTCTCCCTCAAATAGAGCACAAACGATTAAGCATATGGCCCAACAACTTAATACTGAAGAAACAAAGAAGAAAGTATTTGTGGGCCAATTTTGGTGCTGCAATAGATTTGGGCACTGTGCACTAGATTGTTTTTATAATCCCTTTCATGGAAAAGCACAGGGAAAGCCTATATCAAAGGGGAGGAAGCCAGAGAAAAAGAAGCAACATCAGCAGGTCCAAAAGCATCTGTTTACTGCAAACAGATTTGGAATTCTTGATAACATCTGTGATGTATGCAACGACAGTGGTCACAATGCAGGCACATGTCCACATCAACATGCTTTCACTGTTGAAAAGAAAAGAAGACCTCTGATGTCGTCAAAGAATGATGCCTCTACCTTGGGGAGAAATTAGAAGAATGTTGTGAACACACACTTCCCCAAGAAGATCTCAAGTAGGGAAGCTGAGAAGACCCGGGATTTTAGATCCATGCAATTTAAGGGTCATTCATCCAAACGAAACACTAAGTGGGATGAAACTCAGAAGAACCCATGTGGAAGACCTAAACCAGCAGCAAAAGTTCCACATGACATATTGGTCATCTGGCCAGAAGATTTGAAAAGAATAAGGAAATTTGAAGATGAGAAGGCCAAGGCTGGTGACAAAGGAAAAGGAAAACATTCACATGATGAAGACACAGTGGAGGAGAGATTGCAAACAAAGAGAAACACACGTGTCAAAGAAGTTCTGTGTGAGAGATGCAAGAAATCTGGTCACATTGCAAAAGGTTGCCTAACCTTAATACCAGAGCAAGAAGCAGTCCTTAAGAGGAGTAAGAATGTATCATTCATGATGGCTTCTAAGCAAAACAATTCTCCACACAAAGCAGAAGAGAATGTGAATAGAGCCATGCCAAACCGACAGATGTCAGAACATATATTCAAGTGTGCAGGCATGAAGACTGGAGTGAACAGAGGAACTTGGTTGAGAAAAGAACCTCAACCAAGCAAGTCTTCGTGATAAATCAAGAAGGAACCACCTTATTCCCGTAATCATTTGTGTATTGTATTTGTGCTAATAATGCAGGGAATTGAAGGTGAAGCATGCTCTCAGGGGGAGAACTTGAGAAGTAGTGAATGTTGTCAACTCTTGATAGCCAAGCTGAAGAAGTTTCCATCCTAAGTAGATTCTTCAATTGATATTCATGGATTATGATGATGAAGGATCACTCTTGATGAAGATGATGAGGAGTGTTTCCCTTGAGGGGGAGAAGAATGAAAAAGCTTCCATAATCATTGTTTCAATCAATATCAACTCCAGATGGACTCAAAAGCAGTAACTCTATGAATTTCTTGAAGAACACGCCAATAGAGAAGGTATTCCATTTCGTAATCTCTATCCCGTGGTTACTCAGATCAAAGATTATTCTACAAAGGGGGAGTAACTGAATTGATCAGTGACATAAAGAGAATGGAAGTGCCCCGAGGTCACTTATCCTGCCGATTGCACTTGAATGTTTTTGATCTATTCGCTGATGTGAGTGCAGGAGTTTCAGGTTGATTATTCCCTATCATAGTTGATCTTTGTCTACCTGGAATTAAAGTGGTACACCCTTGAAGACAAGATACATGAGTTATCATCTCATGTTGGTATCATGATCTGTGGATAATGGACAGCCTTGTTGACTTAATCAAATCCTCTTGTTTTCTACATCGAGAATTGCTCAAGTAGACTTAGAGTTAAATGGTTAATGAAACATTTCTTAAGTGTGTATTGATACCCTCCATACCATGTGCTTTGTATTTCTTGTCAATAAGGGGGAGAGAAAGTGAAATGAACGTTTGAAAAGAAAAGTTGATTGAATAGAAGATTCTCATTTTGACATTGACAAATTCATTTCAGAAGATGTATGTGGTATTGACAACAAAATACAAAGGGGGAGATTGTTGGAACCCCTTTGTGTATAGGATTGTATTTGTTGTCAATAGTTGTCAATGGAATACCAAAATGAAAGAGATCAAGAAGTACTCCAATAAAATGGAGGAATGGAAGCTCACAATGTTGGAGATCATGAAGTACTCCGATGAAGTAGAGGAGTAGTGATTCAGACGATTTTTGTGTTGATCGTATGTTCAAAGAACATGTGTCAAAGGTGATACATTGTTTACAATAATGAAGAATGTGAGGAGTAATCCATCCAAGGATGATTAAAGCAGGATGTTGTTTTTGGATGAAGACCATGCAATTCCTCATTATTGCATGAGAACAATGGGTTTTGAAATTACTCATGATTGCGTGAGAACCATGCTAGAGACTTCTTGATGGATTGAATCACATGGTTTGCATGAAGTTGATCATGACGGTTGATGAAGGAGGCAATGTGCCAATGAGTTGACTTATGAAATGGCCATGCTCATCACACTTTCATAGAAGATGATGGTACTAAAGCTGTTCCTTCAAAGAATACATATCACAATGGTGGAGTTTGTGATAAAAGGAAAAGAGTTGCTGAAGGATACAGATCACCAAGAAGAAGTGTTGTTGAGGTGTTCGTGCTTATCGACAAAGAAAACAAACGACATACGAATTTGTTGACAAAGGAGATTCCATGATGACATGTCGAGTTCAAGAGTTGTGGTCAACGATCTATGTTTGATTCAAGAACATTGACAGAGGAATGGATGATCTGGAGGCGGTACAAAAAGAGCAGATACAAGGTGGCACTGTTTTCCAGTGTTTGCCAAATTTCAGGGCCTCAAAATCAACAAATGAAGAATAGTGATTTTGGCAAAGGGACTTGCGCGCCATACTCTTGGAGGATAAAAGACTTGCGCACCATATGTTTTTGAGGATCAGATCATCAAAATTTGGTTAAGGAAAGAAGGTCGCGCAAGTGTTGGTTGGGTCGCGCAAGTGAGCTGCGCGACATAGGTTACTAGAGACAAGACTTGCGTGCCGCCACGCAGGGGGTCCAGTTTGCCTATAAATACTTGACCACCCCTCCTCATTTCTCACGGAGCTCAAGACTTTGAGATTGTTCGAGCTCTCATCGCGCAGGTGGTTGAGCCGCGCAAGTGGTAGTTTGGTCGCGCAAGTAGAGGTTGCGCGCCAACTGATGGTTGAGCGCCCTAGGCGATTTGGGCAAGGAAGGAAGTGAGTCGCGCAGGTTTGAAGTTCAAGAAGGTAGAGTCGCGCAGGTGCTTTGGAGACACTTGCGCGCCAGTTTAGTCTTGCGCGCCTGAGACTTGCGCGCCGCCGGGAGACTTGCGCGCCGGGCTTGAAAAGGAGACCCAGACACTTTTGAAGCACGCCCGTCTTTCTGGAGCTGCACAAGAGCTGAAGATTGTCTGGTACTTTTGGTGCAAAGTGATATTGAAGAAGAAATATAAATGATACCTGCATGATCTCATGCATACATGGTGAATTGATTCTGATGAATGCCGAGTAAGCTGAAAATCATTTATTGAGCAATCACATAAATGATTATGATTCAGGCAGACAAAGACAAGGGGATATAGTGCATTCAGTCCTTGCACTAAAGAAGAAAGATCTAACTATAAAGGGCATCAACTTTGAACCCTGATGCAAGCAAAGTCTCATGCTGAACAGGAGACAAATAACTTCAATACACACCTATAGAAGAGACCTTCACGTCTATAAACTGAGTGGGACTTCACCAACGGCAGTAAGCCAGGGGGAGTCAACGGGAGTGACCCGAGGGACGCAGTGAGCTATCCCTGAACAATTGTAAAGGCAGTGTTCCTGGGACAGAGTGTCTGTACCCGAACACTTGTAATCCGCAGCTAGTGAAGCATAGTGGATTTAGGTACGACCGACAACCTGTCGGCGTATGCTCCTTGGACGTAGCCCTTAGTGGTGAACCAAGTAAAAATAGCTGTGTCATCTCACTGCATGTGAATGTTTAATTGCTGTTCATATCCATCATACAGGTTTAAGTAGTTCCTACCAATGTGGGAACAAGATCCACAACTTTAAGAAGAAAAAAGTTGCCACCCTGATTCACCCCTCCCCTCTCAGGGTGTCCCAGGGTTCTACAAGTGGTATCAGAGGGAGGTTAACGTATGTTGGATATTCTCCAGTAATTCTATTGAGAAGAGGATTTGAGATTCTTTCCTAGAGTCAACAATGAAGAGCAGTCTTGATAATGACGCAGTCATTTCTGAGCAGAAATCTATATCCACCAAGACTTTGACAAATAAGAAAATGAAAGATAAGAAGATGATGAAGAAGTCCCCCACATCCAAAGTAGATGGAGTGTCATGTTCTCCATTCCATTGCAATAATGAAGAAACATTAGGCCTGGAAAGTATCAAGCAGGTGGCTCAGAACTCATCCAGAGGAAAGGATGATACCCCTAATTCAAGCTTTCAGGAAAAACTCAGAACATATCTGCATGATATTTTAGAAGAAATGGTTGGTATTATTTGTAGCCTATTCCAATCTATGCAGGTTGAGATCAATCGATTAGAAAGGGAAGCTGGAAATATGGAAAAGGCATTGGAATGAAAAGTTATGGAGAGTATGAAGCGCATCAAACGGGTGAAAGTCTTTGAAGAAGAAGAGGAAGTCAATAAGACTTTAAAAGAAAGGATCCATGCACTTGAAGCTGAGGTGAAGAAGAGCAATGAAGTCACGAATTTTTGTTTGGAAGAAACATCCATTAAATTCAGGGAACTTGACTCTTTGTTACAAAACAAAGTTAAGATGCATGGAGATGAGGTTGAAAGGTTGAAGAAGACTTGTGAAGAGAAGATGATCACGTTTGAAGATCAAAATATCATCCTCAATATTGTGGGTCAAAGATTGGAAGCTCAGTTGACCATTATTGAGAACACACATATTGAGACTTCACAAAATAATGAAATGAGTGATGCTTGCACTCAATGTTCGTTGGAGGAGTCTAAGGCTGAAATGCCTCCAACATGTGATAAGAAGATTATGACCACTCTTGATTATCCACATCAAGAATCAGTTGCTGCTGGTACTCAATGCTCACTGGAGGAATCTATTGTCAAAAGACCTCCAACATGTGATAAGAAGATCACGACTTCACTCTTTGATCTATCACAAGCAACTGATAAAGTGAAGGTACCATCCAAACCATCTTGTACTCATATTCCTAAATACACTCCTACAATCAGTGCAGGTGGGAAGAAAAGTTCTAAACATGTATGGATGAGGAAAGGTGAGAATAAGAAACCTACCACCATGACTAGGGTGGATAGGAAGAAAAAGGAGGAAGCTTCTCCCTCAAATAGAGCACAAACGATTAAGCAGATGGCCCAACAACTTAATACTGAAGAAACAAAGAAGAAAAGATTTGTGGGCCAATTTTGGTGCTGCAATAGATTTGGGCACTGTGCACTAGATTGTTTTTATAATCCCTTTCATGGGAAAGCACAGGGAAAGCCTATATCAAAGGGGAGGAAGCCAGAGAAAAAGAAGCAACATCAGCAGGTCCAAAAGCATCTGTTTACTGCAAACGGATTTGGAATTCTTGATAACATATGTGATGTATGCAACGACAGTGGTCACAATGCAGGCACATGTCCACATCAACATGCTTTCACTGTTGAAAAGAAAAGAAGACCTCTGATGTCGTCAAAGAATGAAGCATCTACCTTGGGGAGAAATCAGAAGAATGTTGTGAACACACACTTCCCCAAGAAGATCTCAAGTAGGGAAGCTGAGAAAACCCAGGATTTTAGATCCATCCAATTTAAGGGTCATTCATCCAAACGAAACACTAAGTGGGATGAAACTCAGAAGAACCCATGTGGAAGACCTAAACCAGCTGCAAAAGTTCCACATGACATATTGGTCATCTGGCCAGAAGATTTGAAAAGAATAAGGAAATTTGAAGATGAGAAGGCCAAGGCTGGTGACAAAGGAAAAGGAAAACTTTCACATTATGAAGACACAGTGGAGGAGAGATTGCAAACAAAGAGAAACACACGTGTCAAAGAAGTTCTGTGTGAGAGATGCAAGAAATCTGGTCACATTGCAAAAGGTTGCCTAACCTTAATACCAGAGCAAGAAGCAGTCCTTAAGAGGAGTAAGAATGTTCATTCATGATGGCTGCTAAGCAAAAAAATTCTCCACACAAAGCAGAAGAGAATGTGAATAGAGCCATGCCAAACCGACAGATGTCAGAACATATATTCAAGTGTGCAGGCATGAAGACTGGAGTGAACAGAGGAACTTGGTTGAGAAAAGAACCTCAACCAAGCAAGTCTTCGTGATAAAGCAAGAAGGAACCACCTTATTCCCGTAATCATTTGTGTATTGTATTTGTGCTAATAATGCAGGGAATTGAAGGTGAAGCATTCTCTTAGGGGGAGAACCTGAGAAGTAGTGAATGATGTCAACTCTTGATAGCCAAGCTGAAGAAGTTTCCATCCTAAGTAGATTCTTCAATTGATATTCATGGATTATGATGATGAAGGATCACTCTTGATGAAGATGATGAGGAGTGTTTCCCTCGAGGGGGAGAAGAATGAAAAAGCTTCCATAATCATTGTTTCAATGAATATCAACTCCAGCTGGACTCAAAAGCAGTAACTCTGTGAATTTCTTGAAGAACACGCCAATGGAGAAGGTATTCCATTTATTAATCTCTATCCCGTGGTTACTCAGGTCAAAGATTATTCTACAAAGGGGGAGTAACTGAATTGAGCAGTGACATAAAGAGAATGGAAGTGCCCCAAGGTCACTTATCCTACCGATTGCACTTGAATGTTTTTGATCTATTCACTGATGTGAGTGCAGGAGTTTCAGGTTGATTATTCCCTATCATAGTTGATCTTTGTCTACCTGGAATTAAAGTGGTAAACCCTTGAAGACAAGATACATGAGTTATCATCTCATGTTGGTATCATGATCTGTGGATAATGGACAGCCTTGTTGACTTAATCAAATCCTCTTGTTTTCTACATCGAGAATTGCTCAAGTAGACTTAGAGTGAAATGGTTAATGAAACATTGCTTAAGTGTGGATTGATACCCTCTCTACCATGTGCTTTGTATTTCTTGTCAATAAGGGGGAGAGAAAGTGAAATGAACATTTGAAAAGAAAAGTTGATTGAATAGAAGATTCTCATTTTGACATTGACAAATTCATTTCAGAAGATGTATGTGGTATTGACAACAAAATACAAAGGGGGAGATTGTTGGAACCACTTTGTGTATAGGATTGTATTTGTTGTCAATAGTTGTCAATGGAATACCAAAATGAAAGAGATCAAGAAGTACTCCAATAAAATGGAGGAATGGAAGCTCACAATGTTGGAGATCATGAAGTACTCCGATGAAGTAGAGGAGTAGTGATTCAGACGATTGTTGTGTTGATCGTAAGTTCAATGAACATCTGTCAAAGGTGATACATTGTTTACAACAATGAAGAATGTGAGGAGTAATCCATCCAAGGATGATTAAAGCAGGATGGTGTTTTTGGATGAAGACCATGCAATTCCTCATTATTGCATGAGAACAATGGGTTTTGAAATTACTCATGATTGCCTGAGAACCATGCTAGAGACTTCTTGATGGATTGAATCACATGGTTTGCATGAAGTTGATCATGACGGTTGATGAAGGAGGCAATGTGCCAATGAGTTGACTTATGAAATGGCCATGCTCATCACACTGTCATAGAAGATGATGGTACTAAAGTTGTTCCTTCAAAGAATACATATCACAATGGTGGAGTTTGTGATAAAAGGAAAAGAGTTGCTGAAGGATACAAATCACCAAGAAGAAGTGTTGTTGAGGTGTTCGTGCTTGTCGACAAAGCAAACAAACGACATACGAATTTTTTGACAAAGGAGATTCCATGGTGACATGTCGAGTTCAAGAGTTGTGGTCAACGATCTATGTTTGATTCAAGAACATCGACAGAGGAATGGATGATCTGAAGGCGGTACAAAAAGAGCAGATACAAGGTGGCGCTGTTTTCCAGTGTTTGCCAAATTTCAGGGCCTCAAAATCAACAAATGAAGAATAGTGATTTTGGCAAAGGTACTTGCGCGCCATACTCTTGGAGGATAAAAGACTTGCGCGCCATATGTTTTTGAGGATCAGAACATCAAAATTTGGTTAAGGAAAGAAGGTCGCGCAAGTGTTGGTTGGGTCGCGCAAGTGAGCTGCGCGACATAGGTTACTAGAGACAAGACTTGCGCGCCGCCACGCAGGGGGTCCAGTTTGCCTATAAATACTTGACCACCCCTCCTCATTTCTCACGGAGCTCAAGACTTTGAGATTGTTCGAGCTCTCGTCGCGCAGGTGGTTGAGCCGCGCAAGTGGTAGTTTGGTCGCGCAAGTAGAGGTTGCGCGCCAACTGATGGTTGAGCGCCCTAGCTGATTTGGGCAAGGAAGGAAGTGAGTCGCGCAGGTTTGAAGTTCAAGAAGGTAGAGTCGCGCAGGTGCTTTGGAGACACTTGCACGCCAGTTTAGTCTTGAGCTCCTGAGACTTGCGCGCCGCCGGGAGACTTGCACGTCGGGCTTGAAAAGGAGACCCAGACACTTTTGAAGCACGCTCGTCTTTCTGGAGCTGCACAAGAGCTGAAGATTGTCTGATACTTTTGGTGCAAAGCGAGATTGAAGAAGAAATCTAAATGATACCTGCATGATCTCATGCATACATGGTGAATTGATTCTGATGAATGCCGAGTAAGCTGAACATCATTTATTGAGCAATCGCATAAGTGATTGTGATTCAGGCAGACGAAGACAATGGGATCTAGTGCATTCAGTCCTTGCACTAAAGAAGAAAGATCGAACTATAAAGAGCATCAACTCTGAACCCTGATGCAAGCAAAGTCTCATGCTGAACAGGAGACAAAGAACTTCAATACACACCTATAGAAGAGACCTTCACGTCTATTAACTGAGTGGGACTTCACCAACGGCAGTAAGCCAGGGGGAGTCAACGGGAGTGACCCGAGGGACGCAGTGAGCTATCCGAGAACAATTGTAAAGGCAGTGTTCCTGGGACAGAGTGTCTGTACCCGAACACTTGTAATCCGCAGCTAGTGAAGCATAGTGGATTTAGGTACGACCGACAACATGTCGGCGTATGCTCCTTGGACGTATCCCTTAGTGGTGAACCAAGTAAAAATAGCTGTGTCATCTCTCTGCATGTGAATGTTTAATTGCTGTTCATATCCATCATACAGGTTTAAGTAGTTCCTACCAACGTGGGAACAAGATCCACAACATTAAGAAGAAAAAAGTTGCCACCCTGATTCACCCCTCCCCTCTCAGGGTGTCCCAGGGTTCTACAAGTGGTATCAGAGGGAGGTTAACGTATGTTGGATATTCTCCAGTAATTCTATTGAGAAGAGGATTTGAGATTCTTTCCTAGAGTCAACAATGAAGAGCAGTCTTGATAATGACGCAGTCATTTCTGAGCAGAAATCTATATCCACCAAGACTTTGACAAATAAGAAAAAGAAAGATAAGAAGATGATGAAGAAGTCCCCCACATCCAAAGTAGATGGAGTGTCATGTTCTCCATTCCATTCCAATAATGAAGAAACATTAGGCCTGGAAAGTATCAAGCAGGTGGCTCAGAACTCATCCAGAGGAAAGGATGATACCCCTAATTCAAGCTTTCAGGAAAAACTCAGAACATATCTACATGATATTTTAGAACAAAGGGTTGGTATTATTTGTAGCCTATTCCAATCTATGCAGTTTGAGATCAATCGATTAGAAAGGGAAGCTGGCAATATGGAAAAGGCGTTGGAAAGAAAAGTTATGGAGAGTATGAAGCTCATCAAACGGGTGAAAGTCTTTGAAGAAGAAGAGGAAGTCAATAAGACTTTAAAAGAAAGGATCCATGCACTTGAAGCTGAGGTGAAGAAGAGCAATGAAGTCAAGAATTTTTGTTTGGAAGAAACATCCATTAAATTCAGGGAACTTGACTCTTTGTTACAAAACAAAGTTAAGATGCATGAAGATGAGGTTGAAAGGTTGAAGAAGACTTGTGAAGAGAAGATGATCACGTTTGAAGATCAAAAGATCATCCTCAATATTGTGGGTCAAAGATTGGAAGCTCAGTTGACCATTATTGAGAACACACATATTGAGACTTCACAAAATAATGAAATGAGTGATGCTTGCACTCAATGTTCGTTGGAGGAGTCTAAGGCTGAAATGCCTCCAACATGTGATAAGAAGATTATGACCACTCTTGATTATCCACATCAAGAATCAGTTGCTGCTGGTACTCAATGCTCACTGGAGGAATCTATTGTCAAAAGACCTCCAACATGTGATAAGAAGATCATGACTTCACTCTTTGATCTATCACAAGCAACTGATAAAGTGAAGGTACCATCCAAACCATCTTGTACTCATATTCCTAAATACACTCCTACAATCAGTGCAGGTGGGAAGAAAAGTTCTAAACATATATGGATGAGGAAAGGTGAGATGAAGAAACCTACCACCATGACTAGGGTGGATAGGAAGAAAAAGGAGGAAGCTTCTCCCTCAAATAGAGCACAAACGATTAAGCAGATGGCCCAACAACTTAATACTGAAGAAACAAAGAAGAAAAGATTTGTGGGCCAATTTTGGTGCTGCAATAGATTTGGGCACTGTGCACTAGATTGTTTTTATAATCCCTTTCATGGAAAAGCACAGGGAAAGCCTATATCAAAGGGGAGGAAGCCAGAGAAAAAGAAGCAACATCAGCAGGTCCAAAAGCATCTGTTTACTGCTAACGGATTTGGAATTCTTGATAACATCTGTGATGTATGCAACGACAGTGGTCACAATGCAGGCACATGTCCACATCAACATGCTTTCACTGTTGAAAAGAAAAGAAGACCTCTGATGTCGTCAAAGAATGAAGCATCTACCTTGGGGAGAAATCAGAAGAATGTTGTGAACACACACTTCCCCAAGAAGATCTCAAGTAGGGAAGCTGAAAAGACCCAGGATTTTAGATCCATCCAATTTAAGGGTCATTCATCCAAACGAAACACTAAGTGGGATGAAACTCAGAAGAACCCATGTGGAAGACCTAAACCAGCTGCAAAAGTTCCACATGACATATTGGTCATCTGGCCAGAAGATTTGAAAAGAATAATGAAATTTGAAGATGAGAAGGCCAAGGCTGGTGACAAAGGAAAAGGAAAACTTTCACATGATGAAGACACAGTGGAGGAGAGATTGCAAACAAAGAGAAACACACGTGTCAAAGAAGTTCTTTGTGAGAGATGCAAGAAATCTGGTCACATTGCAAAAGGTTTCCTAACCTTAATACCAGAGCAAGAAGCAGTCCTTAAGAGGAGTAAGAATGTATCATTCATGATGGATGCTAAGCAAAAAAATTCTCCACACAAAGCAGAAGAGAATGTGAATAGAGCCATGCCAAACCGACAGATGTCAGAACATATATTCAAGTGTGCAGGCATGAAGACTGGAGTGAACAGAGGAACTTGGTTGAGAAAAGAACCTCAACCAAGCAAGTCTTCGTGATAAAGCAAGAAGGAACCACCTTATTCCCGTAATCATTTGTGTATTGTATTTGTGCTAATAATGCAGGGAATTGAAGGTGAAGCATGCTCTCAGGGGGAGAACCTGAGAAGTAGTGAATGCTGTCAACTCTTGATAGCCAAGCTGAAGAAGTTTCCATCCTAAGTATATTCTTCAATTGATATTCATGGATTATGATGATGAAGGATCACTCTTGATGAAGATGATGAGGAGTGTTTCCCTTGAGGGGGAGAAGAATGAAAAAGCTTCCATAATCATTGTTTCAATCAATATCAACTCCAGCTGGACTCAAAAGCAGTAACTCTGTGAATTTTTTGAAGAACACGCCAATGGAGAAGGTATTCCATTTATTAATCTCTATCCCGTGGTTACTCAGATCAAAGATTATTCTACAAAGGGGGAGTAACTGAATTGAGCAGTGACATAAAGAGAATGGAAGTGCCCCAAGGTCACTTATCATGCCGATTGCACTTGAATGTTTTTTATCTATTCGCTGATGTGAGTGCAGGAGTTTCAGGTTGATTATTCCCTATCATAGTTGATCTTTGTCTACCTGGAATTAAAGTGGTAAACCCTTGAAGACAAGATACATGAGTTATCATCTCATGTTGGTATCATGATCTGTGGATAATGGACAGCCCTGTTGACTTAATCAAATCCTCTTGTTTTCTACATCGAGAATTGCTCAAGTAGACTTAGAGTGAAATGGTTAATGAAACATTGCTTAAGTGTGGATTGATACCCTCCCTACCATGTGCTTTGTATTTCTTGTCAATAAGGGGGAGAGAAAGTGAAATGAACATTTGAAAAGAAAAGTTGATTGAATAGAAGATTCTCATTTTGACATTGACAAATTCATTTCAGAAGATGTATGTGGTATTGACAACAAAATACAAAGGGGGAGATTGTTGGAACCACTTTGTGTATAGGATTGTATTTGTTGTCAATAGTTGTCAATGGAATACCAAAATGAAAGAGATCAAGAAGTACTCCAATAAAATGGAGGAATGGAAGCTCACAATGTTGGAGATCATGAAGTACTCCGATGAAGTAGAGGAGTAGTGATTCAGACGATTGTTGTGTTGATCGTAAGTTCAATGAACATGTGTCAAAGGTGAGACATTGTTTACAACAATGAAGAATGTGAGGAGTAATCCATCCAAGGATGATTAAAGCAGGATGGTGTTTTTGGATGAAGACCATGCAATTCCTCATTATTGCATGAGAACAATGGGTTTTGAAATTACTCATGATTGCCTGAGAACCATGCTAGAGACTTCTTGATGGATTGAATCACATGGTTTGCATGAAGTTGATCATGACGGTTAAGGAAGGAGGCAATGTGCCAATGAGTTGACTTATGAAATGGCCATGCTCATCACACTGTCATAGAAGATGATGGTACTAAAGATGTTCCTTCAAAGAATACATATCACAATGGTGGAGTTTGTGATAAAAGGAAAAGAGTTGCTGAAGGATACAGATCACCAAGAAGAAGTGTTGTTGAGGTGTTCGTGCTTTTCGACAAAGCAAACAAACGACATACGAATTTGTTGACAAAAGAGATTTCATGGTGACATGTCGAGTTCAAGAGTTGTGGTCAACGATCTATGTTTGATTCAAGAACATCGACAGAGGAATGGATGATCTGGAGGCGGTACAAAAAGAGCAGATACAAGGTGGCGTTGTTTTCCAGTGTTTTCCAAATTTCAGGGCCTCAAAATCAACAAATGAAGAATAGTGATTTTGGAAAAGGGACTTGCGTGCCATACTCTTGGAGGATAAAAGACTTGCGCGCCATATGTTTTTGAGGATCAGAACATCAAAATTTGGTTAAGGAAAGAAGGTCGCGTAAGTGTTGGTTGGGTCGTGCAAGTGAGCTGCGCGACATAGGTTACTAGAGACAAGACTTGCGCGCCGCCACGCAGGGGGTCCAGTTTGCCTATAAATACTTGACCACCCCTCCTCATTTCTCACGGAGCTCAAGACTTTGAGATTGTTCGAGCTCTCGTTGCGCAGGTGGTTGAGCCGCGCAAGTGGTAGTTTGGTCGCGCAAGTAGAGGTTGCACGCCAACTGATGGTTGAGCGCCCTAGGCGATTTGGGCAAGGAAGGAAGTGAGTTGCGCAGGTTTGAAGTTCAAGAAGGTAGAGTCGCGCAGGTGCTTTGGAGACACTTGCGCGCCAGTTTAGTCTTGCGCGCCTGAGACTTGCGCGCCGTCGGGAGACTTGCGCGCCGGGCTTGAAAAGGAGACCCAGACACTTTTGAACCACGCCCTTATTTCTGGAGCTGCACAAGAGCTGAAGATTGTCTGATACTTTTGGTGCAAAGCGAGATTGAAGAAGAAATCTAAATGATACCTGCATGATCTCATGCATACATGGTGAATTGATTCTGATGAATGCCGAGTAAGATGAACATCATTTATTGAGCAATCGCATAAGTGATTGTGATTCAGGCAGACGAAGACAAGGGGATCTAGTGCATTCAGTCCTTGCACTAAAGAAGAAAGATCGAACTATAAAGAGCATCAACTCTGAACCCTGATGCAAGCAAAGTCTCATGCTGAACAGGAGACAAAGAACTTCAATACACACCTATAGAAGAGACCTTCGCGTCTATTAACTGAGTGGGACTTCACCAACGGCAGTAAGCCAGGGGGAGTCAACGGGAGTGACCCGAGGGACGCATTGAGCTATCCCTGAACAATTGTAAAGGCAGTGTTCCTGGGACAGAGTGTTTGTACCCGAACACTTGTAATCCGCAGCTAGGGAAGCATAGTGGATTTAGGTACGACCGACAACCTGTCGGCGTATACTCCTTGGACGTAGCCCTTAGTGGTGAACCAAGTAAAAATAGATGTGTCATCTCTCTGCATGTGAATGTTTAATTGCTGTTCATATCCATCATACAGGTTTAAGTAGTTCCTACCAACATGGGAACAAGATCCACAACTTTAAGAAGAAAAAAGTTGCCACCCTGATTCACCCCTCCCCTCTCAGGGTGTCCCAGGTTTCTACAAATCTCATATCCACCCAATGGTTCCCAAAAACCCAGTTTGTCACATATCCTCAAAGACATTTCCCCAAATTTTAGAGGCTTCCCACTAGAAGTGAGGGACAATGGGTGATATTGGGTATACTATTCCCTCATTGGTAGAGTATACAGAATAAAAAAAAATATTTAACAATCATTATTGTAGTAATACAAAACAAGAATAACATTGGAAGAATGAAATTAAATCCAATAGAATCATATATATATATATATATATATATTAATTATGTATGGAATATGTATATATACAAATAGCCAAAGTCACAATACTGTAAAGCAATACATAAACCAATGTACAATAAAAATAGTATACTCCAGCAGCCTCGCTAGCCTCATCATGGTTTCATCCTCTCTAGGTCCAACAATAATCATGTAACAGAAAAAGAAAGATGATTTCCCTTATCAATACCTAAAATCATATAATATGATTTGGTTCAAATTCATAACCCATATATGGTGTGAGATAAATCCTATTAGGAAAACACTAAATGATATATTCCAATCGGTTAGTGAATATATGTTACAGATAATGTGGACAAATTGAAGTAATAAATTAAGATGTAATCAAAATTAAACAGTCCTATAGATTTATATTACATTTATTTAAAAATTATATTCACCCTTTGTATCATGTACCCTTGGATATAGCCTAATCTCTGTATCCCCAAAGTAATGTAACCAAAAAATATGTCTCATAAGTCCATCCAAACAATCATGTATGACATAATCCAATATTGTTCTTTGTCTGGGAAGAATCATCACAATTGTTTAATTATCCACAACCAAACCTATTGGAAGCTCTCATAGTCTAACCCCATTTGTCGAACATTTCATCAATAAATTAAAATTTTCTACCTAGGAAAGCTCTCATTTTCTTAATAATGGGTTCAAAAAGTCATTTAATAAATTTTTAATGACCACCACAACACATCTCACATTAAATACCCCTAGGTTGAAAATTCTAGTAAAATATAGGTAAATTACCCATTTGGGAAGCTCTCACATTACAGTCCCCCTTGGTAAAAAATTTATTAAATTTGTTTTAAACGAACACCTACATAGCTCTCACAATATAACTTTGGGTAAGATTTTAAAAATTCATATAATATGAATTTCATATAATCAACAACTCTAACATATCAAAACAAGGAATGGAAAACAAGGAAATCCTAGAAAGAAGGATAGATAAATCGTCCAAAAATAATAAATCAAAGGATACTCACTCATGGGGTGTCACACAGACTAGGTATATAACCATACACACATTATTCACTAAATTATTAATCTATCAAACAATATAAGGTAATAAATAGTGTTAAATTAGAAACTAGGAAATACCCAAAACATGCGTATGTGTAACTTTTATCTTATACAATCCAATGAAACAGAACACATGGAACAAACCACCTACCTCAATGTTGTATGATCGATATACTTGTACATCAATAATTGGATCAGACTAAAATATTATGGACCTAAATATCATAAAAAATTTATCATCCATGAATAACTCATAAGAGAGTAGAAACCAGTAATAAAAGATCTGGGGGATTTAAAAACTCACATGTGGGATTAAAACACAACCATAAATGTCCGAATCAAATCTTGGGGAGTGAATTAGGACGGTTTCAGAGTTTAGTGTCCATTTTTATGTTCTCCTATATGAACCATGGAACGAATAATATGTTTCCAGATATTATATGTGACCCCACTCTGATTTATCATATGAAAACAAAACAAAAAGGATTGGTCATTTAAACTATTTGTCATGTATTATTCTTAACCAACCCATGTATTACGTGGATCAACCAGGTCACCAAACAACCATGTATTCGTCCATTACATGATCAGGACATAGTTATACTAGGTAAACTATGTACATGGACTGTACATAGAAGTACATGATGTGTACATAGAAAAACCTCTTTCAATTTTTTCTTCAAAAATAACCCAAAATAAATATCAATACCATAAATGAAGATTACTTTTTGTAAAAAAAATCCCCCCTTATATTAATTCACCCCTGATTTGACCTTCTAAGTGTGGTGAAGAAGAATCTGAGATCATCTTCGGACACAATGATCACACATCGGCCTCCCTCTCCCATGTCTCGTCATGCACTCACCCTTGATTCAATAGAACCAATAAATAAAGAAAAGGATAGCTATGTATAACTTCATTTGGTGCACCAAAATCCAAATATGGTGCTCCTCAAAGGATGCATCCACCTCCAACTAGTCCTTCATGGGATGAAAAACATGAGACATGTATGAAAAGAAGCACTATAGTTGGGAAACATGAATGGTGTTGTGCATATCCCGGTACTTTAGAGGTAACTGCTTGCAATATGAATCTATACTGACTCCCTCAAAAACCTCAAATGGATTGATGTATCTCGATGAAAGATTCCAATATCTCTTAATCTTTCGATTTCCCATCCTCAGTGTTTGTTGTAGAAAACATGATCTCTGACCTCAAACTCTATGGTTCATCTCCATTGATCAGCATAATATTTCAGTCGATACTATGTTGTATCCATACTCTTACTAATAAAATCCTCCTACTAATCAGTGTCCTTGACATAATGAGATCCTATCATAACTTCCCCTCCGACCTCCAACCATCATAGTGTTGATCAGTATGTCTTATTATTCAATGACTCATAAGGTGGCATCTAAATCGTCACCTAAAACCTATTCTTGTTCGAAAATATACAAGGGTTATCAATCTCCCCTAGATCCACTTAAATTCAGAGCTCATTGTCAAGGCTCATCCCCTAAAAGCTATATATTTCACTCAGAAATTCCATCTATCTATGTATAGTAATTTGTACTCAAAAGTACTTGGGTAACCAAATCCCTCATATTCCATTCCATACATGAGAATAAAATTAGGCATACCTATCTGAATTGATAGAGTGAATGAAGGTTATGCAAACATACTATCTCTCAAATGTAAATCATTCAATAGTCATCTAACTTAATGGTTTCCATGATCTGCATGATATGTTAAAACATCATGATTCTTTCAACAACAATCCATAAAAATCATTTATTCAAGGTGACCTTGGAAAAACCGTCATAAAATACATCATGAAAACATTCCACTTCCACTAAGTAAATGGTAATATTTTTAATATCACTCTTAGTCACTAATGCTCCACTTTCACCTACTGACATGTAGAATATATTATAAAAAAACAACTACATCCCATTTCATGTCTAGACACCAATACTGACGATGTAGGTCTCAATACATCTTCTTGAAACCAAGATGAACTTCCCATTCTAAAGAATAAGAATCTCCCAATAGCTCCTCATGTTTGTATGTTGATACCCAAATATGCCCACGAAATCCCAAAACCTTAACCTTGCCAATAGTCCACCCAAGAGTACGGTCCAAGCCTGACACACTCAATGGTATGACTAGGCATTTAGAATATAATAGATTCCTCTTTTTCATTCAATCAGATAGTGTGGATGTTACAACTATAGAAAAAGAAAATGACTTCTGCTATTGTTTTTGAACCTCCAAATTCATCTTATAGAATAGAGCCATAAGATTCCACTCACTGATATCCTCCTAAACAACCTTTATTTAAGTTCTTATACTCATGGAATCATACACAACGTCAACTTTTCCAATCATATAGTAAATATCAATATTAAAATAATGAAGTTACTCATCCTAGCTTCGCTGCCTGAAATTCTTGTCATGCTGAGTAAGGATATACTTTACGTTTTATAGACATTGTATACCACAATATTCTCTACCGAATGATAAAGTCTCCAACAGTTAAAATCATGAAAAACTCCATCTTACGCGAAATAATGTGTCTAGTAATTCCATTCATGTGTCATCAACTTCTGAGACCTATATGCAATGACTCCTTCCCCAGGCATGTGCACTACACCTAGCCCATTACATGATGCATCACAGTAAACAATGTAACTCTTTCCAGGATCATGAAAAGTTTTTATTGGTGATGATACCAACCTCTCCTTGAAATAGAAAAAGGATGAATCAAATTAATCTATCCACAATTACATCACAACCTAGTTATTCAGGTCTGTCATTAGTGCTAAAAAGTGCGAAAAGTCATGAATAAAGTTCTTGCATAAACCACCCAGTCCCAAAAAAACATTGTACCTCAATGAAGTTATTCAGATGCTTCTAAAAAACTACCCCTATCTCTTTATCTTGGTCTACTGATACTATAGTCACTGAGATGACATTAACCAAGAAATAAATCAGGTCTATCCAAAATTAGCACTTTGAGAGCTCACTATATAACTGATTCTCTCTTATTTTACTCAATATGATCTCAAGATTGATGGAAATTTTTTGTCGACTGTGTGTTTACAACATGATATTGTCCATGATGAATAACACAATAGAATTCATGATAGGGTGTCACATTCAGTTCATCAGTGCCATTAAAACTACTGAAATTTTCATAATACATAAAAACATAACCAAATACTCATATAGACCATACATCATCTAAATCGATATAATAGGTATATCATATGGTCTAACATGCAACTGATGATAACCTGATCTCAGGTAAATCATATAGAACACTAGGGATCCTCAAATCTTATCAAAGAGATCATTTATCCTCAGTAAGGGATATTAGTCCATGAACATCAACTGGTTCACCTTACAATAATCAAAAAAAATACCTAGGGTTCTGTTTACCATCTTTGAAAAAAGGACAAGAAAACCCCACGGAGAAGTACTGGATCAAATGAAAACATGTGCGTAAAATTTATCTAACTACTTCATATGCTCTTGTAATTTTGATGTATTCATTCTATAAGGAGGAATGAACACCAGTGTAGCTCCTTACACATGATCAATATATAAAACAACTTATCTCTATTGCAGTAAACAAGAAAAGTCAACTTAGATGACATCTAATATAGGATCCACCATTGGTGGAATTGAAATATGTGATTTCTCCTAGTCATCAAGATATAAACTAAAACTATGGGATGTATTCTCTCCCAAATGATGATGCTCAGGCCTATCTCTTCTAACCCGAACATCCCATTTTATCTTATGTATAAATAATCCTCCATCAAGTGACGTTAAACACACCCTACAATTATAGCATTCATCAAAGGCCTAATGGGATACCAACAGGTCCATTCCAATAATGACATTGAATGCCATCATATATAAGACATATAGGTCCCATACAAAGTGACACCCACCATGATCAAGTGTTCACTCATTTCAATTATATACACTAGCCTTACTAATCCCCAACTGTGTCTCTAGAATCATATTTTCCTTGGTAGTAATAATAGAAATCCCATGACTCTCTATTACGACAATAGATATAATGCTATGGGAAGAACCCATATAAAAAAGGGAAGACACTAAAATTGAGGAAACTATAATAATTCCTCTAACCATTGAGGGTTTGGGATCGTACCCATGTTAGGCCTATTCCATCACAAAATTATGACATGATTCATGACCCTATGACCCTAAATGGAACCATATGCTGATCTACCCTTTTGTAGAAAAAAACGATATGTCTAGCATCCATGACCACGACCATATCCTTAATTTGAATGCCCTGAAAAACTCCACTTCTATTATTGGCCAGAAATTGGTGGCCCCACTCATATTCATGGAGTTATAATAGATCACATATCAGTCACTGTTGGTGAGAATATCCTTCAAAAATGGTAAATATGACCAATCATGCATGAATATTGGAAGTCAACTAGGTTTCTTGGGCACTATTGTCTCTTGTGACAACTCTTCCTACATTGGTATCACACCGCTAGACTACCTCAAGAATCATCATGTGGAATCAACATATGATGCTTCCTTCTATTGGTTGAAGGAGTACCGTCCCTAGGTGATACAAACCCTGGGTCATAGATCCAAACCCTCTAACAGTGCACTCGGTTACCAGTGCCTGATTTAATATAGTTGTCAATGAAGTAAACCAAAAAAAATTCACCAATGATCAGATGCCATACTTGAGACCATCCTCAAATCACATAGCCATTGAAAACTCATCTACTCCTGAAACATGTGTGAAGAGATGAAGCTCTATAAAGGACGAAGAATAATTTATCACTAAATGAGTACCCTACTCCATATGGATGAACTATCAGACTTAGCTATCCTTCGAAATCTCGAGGTAGAAGTAATTATAAATGATCCTCTGAAACTCATCCTAATCCATATCTCAATGATTTACCACCTGTGAGATATCATACTACCATATCTTGGTGGAATCATGGATTATATAATATGAGATATTTTCCCTTTTCTTGGGATGTGTCTCCAGATGCGTGATGATAGAATTAATAGCCACCAATAATTACTCTACTTCTTATCATCCTCCATCCTCTACAAACGTGTGAGGATGCTGCAGTTGGAATATTTGTGTCAACTCTTTCATCATCGGGGTAGGATGTGGTGCTCCCTAAAAGGTATACATTATCCTCAGAAATCCATCAGGGAACTATACATTTTCACATACATCCCATATAAAAGTTTTATCTAGTATGGGAACGATGAGAGGATATGATAGTTGTCCCTAATATTCCATTTTTGGTGTCTGATCATCAATTTTTTTCTAGCATACAATTAGTGGATGTCTTGGTTGAATGACTCTACAAGGTAAAGTGCGTACCTCAGTACAATATTGACATAACTTAAACACAGATGTGAAGTAACAAAAATGGTGATGGAAAATATTCATGTTTTTAAAAAATATGGTCACACATTGTGTAGAACCACTAAATGGTGTTTTTCATTAAGCCATAACATGGGAATGTACCCCTACAAACCTTGTTGTGTAACACCCTATATACACAATGTGTTCCTTATGAAAAATCTTGTGTATGTGAATATTAATTCCTTCTTGGGTACTTCAACATGTATATAACCCCATTGTTCTATTGGTGAAACACTACATGGCATGCACACTATAGACACATCATGTACTACAATTATAATGACCCATACTTTACATACATTGCTAATACACCAAAATTGAAGCATACTTATTACAACATATAACAAAACCACGAAATGACCGTATAGGTATAGTGTCTTTAGAAGCTGGGAATCATAAACAACTGGTTCATAAAGCGTCTACACTGTCTCCCATTTATTTCATCATATCTGTAGTCCCTTTTGGCATATCTTACATAATAACCTTATTCCTGAACCGGGGAAAGAAAACATACGAAAGGGTGAGCTCAAATGGTCAGTAAGGGTAAACAAAAGAAATATCAATCACATCATATTCATAAGAACATAACTTTTGGAAATCGTAACCTGCAAGAGAGAGCAAAATTTCATAACATGGGATAAATCATAGTAGAGAAATGTAATCCCAATAATCATAACATAAAACATGAAACTTTGTGGCAAACACACATAATCATATAGAATCATTTCTTATTAGTCAAGACTCATTTCCAAGACTATCTTAGTGGACAAAGTCCATTTCTGAATCGAGTTCATTCCCCGTTTTAGTCCTGTTTCACTGAACATGTATAACCTACCATTCCATCCATGTCTATCTCATGAGATATAAAATCTTTACCCAATGTATTGTAGGGAGATATACGTCCCACCCATCTCATAATTATACCATTCTTATGTGTGCCACAAAATCATAAATCATACATCATTGCATAACCCATGTAGTAAAAATGGGATTCTTAAACAACACGACATCATAAAAAAATTCATATAAGATAAAGGAATTCATAAAAATATTTCCATTACAACATAATCAAATCCATGTAATAATAGGGATAGAAACAGAACCCTTTATTATTTTAGATGGAAAATAATTTTGATAAAACACTTGAACTCCATTCTCGAGGAAAATATCCTTTCTACTTAAAAAACATTTTTCATTTCTTGACATGTCTTACAATTTTAAACTAAAAGAAGTTTATTAAAAATAAATTTGAAATCTTGTAAAGGAATATTGTTAGAAATAATGTTTTAAAAATCCATTCATGCAGTATAAGTTAAAAAAACATTCTTCTCGTACTTTTGTCAGAAAAGTCCAAAAAGTACCTCGTATGATAAACGACAAAATATTCCGTTCATATCATTTACTAAAAACTCACCGAAGGGTAAAATAGGATTTAAACAATTTTAGGTTAATGGAAATAATATTACATATTGAGGAAACATGGATGTGGATGATAAAATACATCTTAGTAAATAACAAAGTATAAACAATCTCGGGTAAAAATGAGATTGTGATATTTCCCTTTACCTTAGGTCTGTTTTGCTTTGTAAGTGTCTGAATCTCCTGTATAATTATTTAAATAATGTTATTGACTTATTCCAGAATCATACTTATATTTATGATATCATATATGGTCATTTTCTTAGCTTCATAGTAGTAATATTTCATTGCTACTTATTATTTGGGTGTTTATAACTTTTTGTTCTTATGCGTGTTTTGTCGAATAAATTCTTATTCTTATCTTTAGGTTATATATACCTCATTTATATAATGGTGTTAGTGTAATATATATCATATTAATTCATTCACTTCAATTATATAATCATTATGAAATGAAGATCATGTAGAACGAGTCGCATCAATCGTGGAGACGGTATTCCGTACGTACGCACGAGTGATGATATCATTCCGATGATCGTGGAATTGTATTGGAGTGTATGTATACTATTTCAGAATCAGTATCAATTTATAATAGTCATATATAGTCATTATTTACACCATTATACCCATCCAAGTAAGGTTGTGGTGGAAAATAGATTACACCACGGCATGGAGATGGTATTCCGTACGTATGCACGCGCGATGATTTCTTTTTCCGTAGGATGGATAGATGGTGAAATAAGGATTTTTCATACTTATAATAACATATCAGTATATTAGTGATACTGATATTATTACTTCATAATGAAACAACTAAAGAAGAAGAAGTGGAAGAAGAAATAAAGATGAAAGAATCGGTAACAGACATTACCTTTTCTTTGAAGTGCATCATTGAGACCTTCTATTAGGGAATAAAATTGGTCTTTGAAGAAGACCAGGACCTCTAGGATGTCTCTAGGGAAGTGGAGAGGGGTAATTGGCAGGGGTTGGCTGATAATGAAGGCTCAAAGTGGAGTGAGGAAGAGGGGGAGGAGGTGCCCTTTAATAAGGGAGGAGAGGGGCACCTTTGGGAAAACTAAAAATATTATTTTATTATAAAGTAAAGTTCGGTTTTAAATAGCTCTAAATTGATATATTTAGATGCTAAGGTGGGGATGGGTCGAAATCCTCTCATCCAATAGAATTTAAACAAGTTTAGGTTCCTATTTTAACCTTATCAATTAGATTTAACATTAAGTTAAATAAGTTTTCTTTTACCGTGTCTTCTTGTGTTCTTATACTATAAGGTTAATAAATACACTAAAAGCAGCCAAACGAACCTCAAGTTGTTTATTATTCATATATATAGCCTTATCTAAGTCATTTGGCCGAACCTTAGATTTTTAAGAATAAAATAACAATTATTAATATAATATTTGTTTTAAAAACTATTTTATGTCAATTTTGACACTATTTAGTAATTAATTTTTTTGAAAATCATTACAGAATTATTAGTTCGAACCAAGTTAATTAAATCAATACTAACATGTCATATTAACCTATAAAATTAGTGTAATTCATAAAAAGTCTCAAATTAAATTTATTTTGGTGTTTATAACATTAATTATGTCAATATTTCATTAATAAGATAATTACTGGATCATCTTTGTGTCAAAAATAAATTAAATTATTTAATGTCTAAAAATTACAAATAAAATACCATTATGTAGGAAATATTTTTATCTTTATAATTAATATTTATAGTTTAATTGATCTTATTATTAACCCCATATTAAAAATTATCTTCTTATTAAACTTTGATTTTAACTATTTTAACCCTTCTTTAAATAAATTAATAATAAATGTCCTAATCTAATCCAAGTGGGCCTAAATAGTCATATTTTATTCCTATGTTTGTTTTTGGTCGAATTAAACTTATCCAATAGAATTAGGACAAGTGTTAAGGTAATAATAATATCATCTTTACCCTTAATTACCCTATTTAATTTTAACCGTGGTAAAAAAAGTAAAAAGTTACTATTCACCAAAAAATTATTTTCATCTCATTGAACCACATTTTACTTACAGACATCAACAGTGTCTCTCGGATTTTTGAAATTCCACTCACAGAAGCGGTAAAATTAAGTTGTATGAAAAATTCAGTTTTTTAACTACCACTTAGTGGTTTCACTATTCATCGAAAATTGAAAGTTTTCAGAAAAATACCAAAATTTCACCCTAGTCTAATTTCGATATTATGAATCCAAAAATGAAGTCCATTTTAAAAAATAAAATTTATAAAATTTCAAAAAGTGGTTATTACTATTCATAACGGCTAGTTTTAATAATATTTTAATAGCATATCGTTGTTTAGTGAAACTCGGTATTGCGTACGACGCAAGCTATTGAGGAAGGTCGCGATTTCGTGCAAAGCAAGCCAAGAAAGTGTTGTGTAGAAAAAGATTCCTTTGATGATTTATATAAGATAAAAGTCTCAGGTGTTACATTCTACCCCCCTTAAAATAAATTTCTCCCTCAAAATTCGTCACATTGTAACAAACAGATGAGGATACCTCTCCCTCATCATATCCTCAAGCTCCCATGTAGCTTCTTCTAATTGGTGGTTCCTCCATAAAACATTCACCAATCAAGTGGTCTTGTTTCCTATGACTTTTTCGCTACGATCCAAAATCTCTATCGGTTGTTCTTCATAAGAAAGATCCTGCTCCAGCGGTACAACTTCTGAGCTGAGTACATGTGAAGGATCACGTATGTACTTTCTCAGGAGAGATACATGGAACACATCGTGAACATGAGAGAGATTCGGTGGAAGCGCCAATCGGTAAGCTACCTTCCCAACACGATATAGTATTTTGAAAGGACCGATATATCTAGGGCTCAACTTCCCCTTCTTTCCAAATCTCATGACTCTCTTCCAGGGAGATATTTGTAAGAACACTTTATCACCCACATCAAACTCTAGGTATTTTCTTCGGTTGTCGGCATATCTTTTCTGTCGACTCTGAGATGCTCTTATGTGTTGTTGAATAGATCTGACATTTTCTGCCATTTCATCAACGAGATCAGGTCCTAATAGCTTTTTTTCCCCAACTTCATCACAGCAAGTTGGAGTCCTGCATTTCTTTCCATAGAGAGCTTCATAAGGAGCCATCTGAATACTGGGGTGAAAGCTATTATTATAAGAAAATTCCACCAATGGTAGGTGTTGATCCCAACCACCTTTGTAATCCATAGAGAAAGCTCTCAACATAACTTCTAGAGTTTGAATTGTTCTCTCAGACTGACCATCTGTCTGAGGATGATAAGCAGTGTTGAAACTCAACTCTATATCCAGAGTATGCTGAAGACTTCGCCAGAACATCGTGGTAAATCTCGGATCCCAATCAGATATAATAGAAAGTGGTACTCCATGCAATCTTACCACTTCCTTTACATATATCCTAGCAAGCTGATCCAGAGAGAAATCCTCTCTAATAGCAATGAAGTGTGCAGACTTTTCATGACGATCAACTATGACCCAGATAGCATTATTGCCTTTGGATGTTTTAGGAAGTCCTGTGACAAAGTCCATAGTGATGTTTTCCCATTTCCATTCAGTTATGGGTAATGGTTGTAACATCCCATTAGACTTCTGTCTCTCAGCATTAACTTGGTGACAAACCTAGCATCGAGAGACATATTCAGCAACATCTCTTTTCATGCCATCCCACCCGATGTACTCTTTCAGGTCCCTATACATCTTCGTGCTTCCAGGATGAATAGAGAATGAAGAACTATGAGCCTCATCCATAATCTCCTTCTTTAATTCGGGGATTGAAGGAACACAAACCCGATTCCTGATCTTTATTATCCCATCACAATCAAGGTTGAATTCAGGAACATTTATCACCTTCTTTTGTAACTGGACATCTTCTTTCTGTGCCTCTTTAATCTTCACATGTATAGATGGTTGAACATTCATTTGAGAAAGATAAGATTTTTCCCCTTCCATAATAATTCCACGATCCATACTTTGTAAATCCATAAATATTGGATCTTTTGTGATCCTCATAATGGATAAACTGACATGGTCTTGTCGACTTAATGCATTTTCCACCTTGTTTGCTTTCCCAGGGTGGTAATGGATTGAGCAGTCGTAATCATTAATCAGATCCAACCATCTTCTTTGACGCATATTCAGCTCCTTTTGTGTGAAAATATACTTTAAACTTTTATGATCAGTATAAATATCACACCTTTCACCATAAAGATAATGCCTCCAAATCATTAATGCAATGATTACCGCAGCTAACTCCAAATCATGTGTTGGGTAATTTTGATCATGGATTTTCAACTGTCGTGAGGCATAAGCTATCACCATATCATTTTTCATAATAACACACCCCAATCCCTTCATGGATGCTTCACTATAGAACACAAACATTTCTCCACTACAAGGAAGTGTGAGCACAGGTGAACTGGATAACCTTCTTTTCAACTCCTTGAAATTCTCTTCACATTCCTCTGTCAAGACAAACTTAACTCCTTTCTTAGTCAACATGGTGAGTGGATTAGATAATCGTGAAAAAGCATTCACAAAATGTCGATAATATCCATCCAAACCATGAAAACTTCGGATCTCAGTTACTGTTGTTGGTCTCGACCATCTTTCGATAACCTCTGTTTTTGCTGGATCCACAGATATCCCCTCTTTTGAGATTATGTGACCCAAAAATTCAACTTTTTGAAGCCAAAATTCACACTTGGTAAATTTGGGATAATGCTTCTCCTTTATCAGAGTGTTCAATATAATTCTCAAGTGATCTTCATGTTCTTCTTTGCTCTTTGAATAGACAAGAATATCGTCTATAAAGACTACCACAAATTGATCAAGATAGTCTCTAAAGACTCTATTCATCAGATCCATGAAGATAGAAGGGCCATTAGTAAGACCAAATGGCATCACTATAAATTCATAGTGTCCATACCTTGAACGGAAAGTCGTCTTTGGTATATCCTCCCTTTTGACCCTTAATTGATGATACCCTGAACGAAGATCAATCTTGGAAAAGTATTGAGCTCCACGTAGTTGGTCAAATAAGTCATCAATGCGTGGGAGAGGATATTTGATCTTGATAGTGATCTTGTTAAGTTCTCGATAATCAATGCAGAGTCTCATTGATCCATCTTTCTTCTTAACAAATAGAACAGATTCTCTCCAAGGTGACGCACTAGGGCGTATGAATCCCTTATCAAGATTCTCTTGGAGTTGCTTCATCATTTCATGAAACTCAATTGGGGCCATTATATAAGGTGTATTTGAAATTGGCAAAGCACCCGGTATGAGTTCTATTGAAAACTCAACTTCATGATTTGGTGGAAGACCCTGTAATTCCTCTGGAAAGACATCATCAAACTCCTGTACAATGGGCATATTCTTATTCATGAGTTTCTCACAAACTATTTGAGATAAATAACATTCATTTAGTGGAATCAAGACCCATAAGGTATAAGGAATTTCCATTGGAAGGTTATGTTCATCCTTTCATTGATAGATGATCATAGATTGATCTGGAATATGAAATGTGACTTCCCTTCTTTGGCAATTGATATGAGCTCCATATAAAGAAAGCCAATCCATGCCAAGAATCACATCAAATTCCACTATAGGAAGGATCACAAGATTTGCAGGAAGCACTTTCCCACAAACATCGATCGGAGAAGAATTATAAACCTTTGATGCGACTGTTGTTCCATTAGGTGTTGTCACAGCTAACTCAACATCTAATTGTTGAGGTAATACGGTGATACCCATAGAAAATTCTTCAGAAATAAAAGAGTGGGTGGATCCAGAATCAAATAAAACATTTTCTACTTTAGAGTGGATGGTAAGTGTACCTTTCACCACATCGTTATCGTACTCCACATCGCTGATAGAAAATGCATGTGACATTCCTTTGTCTTTAGCCTTAAGAGCTTGTTGACGTCGACCATCATCATCAACCCATGGATTAGGGAATTTATTGGCACAATGCCCATATCCTTGCACTTGAAACATTGATGTGTAGTAGGTTCATTCTGTGGATCCCTTCCTTTGTTTGCATCATTAGACATCTTCTTCCCATCATCGTGGTATTCAAATGCCTGATGACCTTCCTTTCCACATTTGAAACATTTACTTGTCCCTTTAATACAAATCCCTCCATGTTTCTTTCCACACATTGAGCATAAGGGAAAGCTCATCTTCATTTTAGTGTGCTCTTTAGATTTTCCATTGAATTCCATTTTCCTCTTCTTATCAAACCCATATGACTGATGGGTTACTCCAATCTCAATCTCAACATTGAGAGCACATCGAACGATTTCCTCGTATCTATTGAAGTCCCTTATGGTTAACGCCCTTCAAAGACTTGGTTTTAAGCCACTAAAGAATCGATCGATCTTACTCTCAGGTTGGATAATAATACCAGAAGCGTACCTTGGAAGTCTTGTAAAATTTGCCTCATAGGTACCAACAGATTCATCATCCTTTTGCTTCAGTTCAAGAAGCTCTTTCTCCATCTTTGTTCGGAGAATACGAGGGAAGTACTTATTGAAAAATAATTTCTGGAACTCGTCCCATTCCATGGACTTAATTTCACCCCTTTGCCTCGTATTCTTAATAAGATTCCACCATTGATCAACATCTCCTTCCAAACGATACTCTTCTAGGATGAATTTATCATTTTCAGAACATTGAAGAACTGAAAATATCTTTTCAGTAGTATTAATCCATTGTTCAGAAACTAATGGATCAGTAGACCCGCTGAAAAAAGGTGGACGCTGCCTCATGAAGGATTCAATAGAATGTTGCTCCTTCCTTTGCTCATTTGGAAGTCCTGCATGATTCATAGCATGAGAAAGTTGTGTGAGCATGGCTACAAGATTTTGAATTCCAGCTCCCAAAACGTTTGGTTGCTCAGGGGAACAATCATTTCATTGCCCGTCGCATTCCGCATTAACACGATTCCTTCAGGTTCCATCCATTGACTAAAACCAAGAATAATAGTGTGAGAAACACTAATTATAATAGGAAAACCACATTATCAAGAATTAAATTTCACACTTAAGGTCTTATCCTAGGTTATTCATGGCCATTTATAAAACACTAAGATTGTGTTCTATGATTAGAATTATCCTTAGGATTCTTACTAAGGCTTTCACATCCTAGTTTCCAAAGGTTGACTATACCTTTCCTCTGATACCAACTATAACGACCCATACTTTACAGACATTGTTAATACTTCAAAATTGAAGCATACTTATTACAACATATTACAAAAACACGAAACGACCGTATAGGAATAGTGTATTTAGAAACTGGGAAACATAAACAACTGGTTCATAAATCATCTACATTGTCTCCCATTTGTTTCATCATATCTATAGTCCCTTTTGGCATATCTTAATTAATAACCTTCTTCCTGACCTGGGGAAAGAAAACATACGAAAGGGTGAGCTCAAATGCTTAGTAAGGGTAAACAAAAGAAATATCAATCACATCATATTCATAATAACATAACTTTTAGAAATCATAACCTGTAAAAGAGAGCAAAATGTCATAACATGGGATAAATCATAGTAGTGAAATGTAATCCCAATAATCATAAATTAAAACATGAAACTTTGTGGAATACACAAATAATCATAGAGAATAATTTCTTATTAGTCAAGACTCATTGCCAATCCTATCTTAGTGGACAAAGTCCATTTCTGAACTGAGTTCATTCCCCGTTTCAGTCCTGTTTCACTGAACCGGTATAACCTACCATTCCAGTCATGTCTATCTCATGAGATATAAAATCTTTACCCAATTCATTGGATGGAGATATAGGTCCCACCCATCTCATAATGATACCATGATTATGTGTTCCACAAAATCATAAATCATACATCATTGCATAACCCATGTAGTAAAAATGGGATTCTTAAACAACATGACATCATAAAACAATTCATATAAGATAAAGGAATTCATAAAAATATTTCTATTACAACATAATCAAATCCATGTAATAATAGGGAAAGAAACAGAACCCTTTATTATCTTATATGGAAAATAATTTTGATAAAACACTTGAACTCCATTCTTGAGGAAAATATCCTTTCTACTTCAAAAACATTTTCCTTTCATAATATGTCTTACAATTTTAAACTAAAACAAGTTTATTAAAAATAAACTGGGAAACTTGTAAAGTATGCTTCTTGGAAATAATGTTTTAAAAATCCATTCATGCTGTATAAGTTAAAAAAACATTCTTCTCGTACTTTTGTCAGAAAAGTCAAAAAAGTACCTCATACGATAAACGACAAAAGATTTCTTTCATATCTTTTACTAAAAACTCACTGAAGGGTAAAATAGGATTTAAATCATTGTAGGTAAATGGAAATAATATTACATATTGAGGAAACATGGATGTGGATAATAAAATACACCCCAGTAAATAACAAAGTATAAACAATATTGGATAAAAATGAGATTGTGATATTTCCCTTACCTTAGATCTGTTTTGCTTCGTAAGTGTCCGAACCTCCTGTATAATGATTTAAATAATGTAATTCACGTATTCCAGAATCATACTTATTTTTATGATATCATATATGGTCATTTTCTTATCTTCTTAGTAGTAATATTTCATTGCTTCTTGTTATTCGGGTGTTTATAACTTTTTGTTCTTATGCATGTTTTGTCGAATAAATTTTTATTCTTATCTTTAGGTTATAGATAACTCATTTATACAATGGTATTAGTGTAATATATATCATAATAATTCATTAAATTCATTTATATAATCATTATGAAATGAAGATCATGTAGAACGAGTCGCATCACATCGTGGAGACGGTATTCCGTACATACGCACGAGTGATGATATCATTCCTATGATCGTGGAATTGTATTGGACTGTATATATAATATTTCAGAATCAGTTTCACTTTATAATAGTCATATATAGTCATTATTTACACCATTATACCCACCCATGTAAGGTGGTGGTGGAAAATAGATTACACCACGGCGTGGAGACAGTATTCCGTACGTACGCACGTGTGGTGATATCTTTTTCCGTAGGATGGATAGATGGTGAAATATGGTTGTTTCATACTTATAATAACATATCGGTATATGAGTGATACTGATTTTATTACGTCATAATGAAACAACTAAATAAGAAGAAGTGGAAGAAGAAATAAAGATGACAGAATCAGAAACGGACATTACCTCTTCTTTGAAGTGCTTCTTTGAGACCTTCTTTTAGGGAACTAAAATTGGTCTTTGAAGAAGACCAGGACCTCTAGGATGTCTCTAGAGAAGTGGATAGGAGGAATTGGCAGGGGTTGGCCGAGCATGAAGGATCAAATTGGTGTGAGGAAGAGGGGGAGGAGGTACTCTTTTATAAGGGAGGAGAGGGGCCCCTTTGGGAAAACTAAAAATATTATTTTATTATAAAGTCTAGTTCGGTTTTAAATAACTCCAAATTGATATATTTAGAATCTAAGGTGGGGATGGGTCGATATACTCTCATCCAATAGAATTTAGACAAGTTTAAGTTCCTATTTTAACCTTATCATTTAGATTTAACATTAAGTTAAATAAGTTTACTTTTACCGTGTATTCTTGTGTTCTTATACTATAAGGTTAATAAACATACTATAATCAGCCAAACAAACCCCAAGTTGTTTATTATTAATATATATAGCCTTATCTAAGTCATTTGGAAGATCCTTAGATTTTTAGGAATAAAATAACAATTACTAAAATAATATTTGTTTAAAAACTATTTTATGTCAATTTTGACACTATTTAGTAATTGATTTTTTTTGAAAATCATAACAGAATTAATAGTTCGAAAAAAGTTAATTAAATCAATAATAACATGTCATATTAACCTATAAAATTAGTGGAATTCATAAAATGTCTCAAATTACATTGATTTTGGTGTTTATAACATTAATTATTTCAATATTTCATTAATAGGTAATTACTGCATCATCTTTTGGTCATAAATAAATTAAATTATTTTGTATATATAAATTCCAAATAAAGTACCATTATGTATGAAATCTTTTTATCTTTATAATGAATATTTATGGTCAAATTTATCTTACGTATAACCCCATATAAAAAATTATCTACTTATTAAACATTGATTTTTACTATTTTAACCCTTGTTTAAATAAATTAATAATAAATGTCCTAATCTAATCGAAGTGGTCGTAAATGGTCATATTTGATTCCTAAGTTTGTTTTTGGTCGAAATAAACTTATCCAATAGAATTAGGACATGTGTTAGGGTAATAATAATATCATCTTTACCCTTAATTACCCGATTTACTTTTAACCGTGGTAAAAAAAAGGAAAAATTACTATTCACCAAAAAATTATTTTCATCTCATTGAACCACATTTTACTTACTGACATCGACCGTGTCTCTCTGATTTTTGAAATTCCAATCACAGAAGCGGTAAAATTATGTTTTATGAAAAATTCAGTTTTTTAACTACCACTTAGTGGTTTCACTATTCATCAAAAATTGAAAGTTTTCAGAAAAATACCAAAATTTCACCCTAGGCTAATTTCGATATTTTGAATCCAAAAATGAAGTCCTTTTTGAAAAATAAAATTTATAAAATTTCAAAAAGTGGTTATTAATATTCATAATGGCTAGTTTTAATAATATTTTAATAGCATATCGTTGTTTAGTGAAACTCGGTATTGCATACGACGCAAGCTATCGAGGAAGGTCACGATTTCGTGTAAAGAAAGACAAGCAATTGTTGTGTAGAAAAATATTCCTTTGATAATTTATATAACATAAAAGCCTCGTGTGTTACAACAAATGTTTTATCCACCTATGTCATTATTCACATAGATGGATACATGGTCTACAACAACATGACGTGTACATTCAATACATAGCTTGTTATACCAAATTTATAACAACCCTGTGTCTCTTCTCAAATAGTCATTCACAGAGTCTACAAGTACATGTTGTTTACATACATTACACATCGTTTACTTAAGAAATGTAATTTCTTCCTGAACAGAAGAACACATAGCCTGTGTCTATAACATCAAATACCATTTTTTCTAGGTTTTCAGATAGTAATCCTATAAAACATTTTAGGAAAGTAAAATCATAAAATTTGAACAAGGAATGAAATTTTTACTATCCATAATCTTCAATAATATCCATGATTCATCATTTGGAATCCTTTTTATCACAAAACATTAAATAATTGAATTAAAGTTCAAACATGGTCCTCTTAAATTTTGATCCAAGTGGGTCCATAACACGTTAGGAACCAAATCATGGAATCCCTCCATATGAATCTATGCATATACCAATTCCCAATAAAAAATTCATGTTTCTCTCTCATGAAATCTATTATTATTGAATACATATCAAGAATAACATATATCACAACAGCATGCAATCAGTAATGCACCCCGCATGGCATGACAAGATAGCATGACATGGGATCTCAAATAGGTGACTATATGATGAATGATATGGAATTACCTAATCTAATTGGTTTTAAAAAAATATAACCACAAATATATCAATAATAATAGTAAAAAACTTTTTTGTCACCCAATGTTTAAATTGAATCAACTATAACGGCTCAAAACCCAAAACAATTTCCAACATTTGAGGTAACATGGATTTTACTTATACACGGGCTAGCTACTCCAATGATCTAAGTAGTAAAAACTACAAATTCCTTCATATCCTAGACTATTGACTCCAAATAGAAGGAAAATCAGTAATAAAATTCTTGTGATACGACTTTGTAACATTCCAAATCTGGGTGCCGCCAGAAGGTGCCTCTAACATTGTTTGCCACATTCCCCAAGAGCTTTTCCCAAAATACCATAGGTTACAAACCTGTCATGAGGACCTAGGTGTGATATTGGGTAATTATTTCCCTCATTGGAGAAGGAAGTTTTCCCCAAGAGGAAGATTTTATGGAATATCCTTGAAAATATTAGGGATACATATGTTTTTCAAATGGGATATTGTGTTAATAATATGCATGATTTTATTAACATTATTTAACTAGGAATTATTTGAAATTTAAGACATGTGAAGGCTTTGATAGAGGTTTTTTTGGTTTCCCCCTCTACTGAATTAGATAAATGTTAACACAGATGGTCCCTCTAATGGGAACCCCATCCCATCAAACTGTGTTTCCATCTTTCGGTATTGTGAAAATAATTTCATTGGTTGTTTTTATGGATTCTGTATTATGACTTATTCAATATATCTCAAGAATATTGGAATCATCCGTGCATTTGATTTTGTTAAAAATAATGGTTGGTATAGCCTCTAAATAGGATGTGACACTATCACCCTTGAGCAGGCCATTAGAAATGGTTACTTGTTTATATCATGGAGGTTTACTGAAAAACGGAAGGATTACATGAATTTTTATATGAATATAAAAAACATAGTCACTCATTATTTCATATATGCCATTATGGTTGTGTATGTGACTGAAAACATTGATGTTTGTATGAATATCACATGTTTAGACATGCTCCAAGTTGCTTTAATTTACTTATATGAAAATTATTTTAAAAATACATTTCATGTTCGACACTTGTAATTACTTTTAAAAATAAATACCTTGGTCGTTTGGTATAGAGATCATTAATAAATAGCTAAAGCAGTAATACCAAATGATATGAACAATGAAATATTGAAATTAAATCCAATAGATGCCACAATATATATATATATATATATATATATTGAAATATGCATGAAATATATAACTATGAAAATAACCAATGAAGTCACAATTCTAGAAATCAATAAAGAAACCAATGAACAAAAGAAATAGTAAACTCCAACCACAACACATGCCTAATCTTGGTCCCATTCTCTCTAACTCCAACCGCAATCATGTTCCTGATAAAGAAGTATGGTTTCCCTTATCTATACATGAAATCATTAAATCTATTTGGGATTAAAAGAATGAACTGAATAGGGTGTGAGATGAATCATTGTAGGAAACCACCAAAAGATATGATCCTATCATTCAGTTAATATATATTGCAAGTAATGTTCTTAAAATGAAGTAATAGACTGGGAAGTACACAAAAATGAACAATCATATAGTTTTCAATAACATTTATTTAATAATTATATTCATTCGATGAATCACATAACCCTAGGATATATCCAATGCTCTGTATCCCTGTGTAAAGTAATCAAAATAATCATCTCATAAGACCATCTAAATTATCATGTATAACATAATCCTAGCTTGTTCTATTGCTTGGAATACTCGTCACAATTGTTCAATTATCCAAAAACTACCCTCTAGTAAGCTCTCATGGTATAATCCATTTGATCAAACGTAGAATCATTTAATTAAAAAAATTAACATGGGTAATATCTCACAATCTAACCCATGGGTCAAATATTAATTACCACCCGTGCCACTCCCACGGTCAATACCCCTAGGTCAAACATTCTAGTAAAACATGTGTATATGATACATGTAGGATGATCTCTTATTCCAATCCCCCTTGGTCAAACATTTCGTAAAATAATTATAAACGACGACCTGGGAATCTCTCATGATCAAACCATTGGGTTAAACATTCACATTGCATATCACATGAATTTAAAATAATAAAAAACTCCATCATAACAATACAAGGCAAGTAATACATGGAAATCCAAGAAGGAATCCTAGACCAGTTGTCCATAAGTAATCAATCAAGGGAAACACACACATGGTGTGTCCCTTAGACAAGTTATCTAACCATAAAAACAAGAAACAACCCATTATCAATCAATCAATCTAGAGAATCTAATAAACAAGGTATAATTACAAAACACGCAATACCCAAAACATCGAGATGCAGAATCATTAATATATAAAATCTTCATATGAACAATGAAAGGAACAGACCACATAGTTCAATGTTTTACTATCGATATACATAAACATTGGACTTTAAATCGGCCAATAATGTCATAGATGTACAAATATATGAAAACATTCCAACCTTTATTAACACAAATTAGGGGAATAATCAGGATGAAAGACTATATGGGTTTTGAAAACATTATAGTGTGATTCCATTGTGCCTCACAGTGTCTCAATCAGATCTTGCACCGAGAATTATTAGGGGTTCAGAGTTCATTGGTTGTTCTGTAGTGCTCTTGTACGAACCATATCCATAAGAAGTTGTTTCCAAATATGAGATGTGGACCTGCTTTGATTTATCAAATATAACAAAAAACTCTATGGAATGTTCATTTAAACTACACGATATGTAGTATACATAACTATCCCTCATGTTAACCAGTTCTTCTAGGTCACAACAAGACCATGTTTTCGGCCATTACATGGTCATGATGCAGCTATACGCAACATGCTATGTACACGATGAGTACACAGAAGTACTCTACGTGTACTTTGAAAAATAATATTCCTTCGTTTTTCGTCAATAATAACCCAGAATAATGATTCACACTAGAAATTACGATCCAGGTTGTTACATTAGACGAACCTTTAATGGGTAGAGGGAGAAAGTGGCCCGGTTCCACACATATATGACCTGGATTAACTACACAGATATTTATATCATATGGTTAAAAATATAGGGTTCTAAAAATATGTGTTAATTGTTAATAACCTATAATTACTTCAATTTATTTTGTGTGGCATGATGTGTAGTATGAAATAGATTTGAATGGGGGGATATGTGGCATGAATGGAGTAGAACATTCTAGAGATCTATTCGATAATGTTTATGGTAATATTCATGGGCCTATGTAAAATTGAGGTTTTGGGTCACATATAATATACCAAGAGTACAATATCTATTGGAAAACAGTGAATCTGGATCATGTGTGGAGCAAATAACCATGATCCATAATCCCATATAAGGACACAATCATAATCATTACACAATCATTAATTAAGTTAATAATTCACATTAAGGATATTTTCAGGTTTATACAATTAAATAATTAGGTCATAACATAATAAAAAATACAGGAATATTACATGTGGACACTGATACTCTATATCCATTTTTTCCATAACCTAAAAAATCTAAATATGTTTTCATGTCTACTTCCATATTTTTGACGTCATTACATTCCCTTGATCCGAACCTTTTCCCTATTCATCATTATTTCCTATAAAAAACATTTTGAAAAAAGAAACATTTGATGTGAATAAAAATCTCAGTAAGGGATACGCAAATAAGGAAAAATATTTTTTTTCTAAACAAAAAGTAAACCATGAATATTTTACCATAATTAATACTTTTCACCTTTATGAAGTATTAAATACTCATTACTGGGTAAAATATCATTGTTTATCCTTTTGTAACCAATAGATTACCATAAAACCCATATAATGAACACATATCATTTAATGGTAACTTGGGGAATAAACATACTTAAATGGAATAAAAATACGGTCTACATATAGGCATTTCAACAAATGGAATAGCCATACGACCGACTTCTATACCCAATGAATTAGATTTTATAACATAACCTGCCATCTTGGATTACCACGACACCACCCGTCATTTGGTTTATCACATATCCAACTGTCAAATGTACAAGTACCATTATTAAATAACAACACATAAAATATTTAAAATATAAAAATTTCACTAATAACATTTCATTTTCAATCACAAGAAATCATCTAATGATATTTTCAATATCAATACTTGTTCAAACAAATTTCAATACCAATTAAAACATTTAATAATGAGATTTCTAAATTTAAGTGTCCAATAGCACATTGAAACTATTAAAGGAATTAATATTTTTGAAAATTAATGACCATATAAATATATCCTTAAAACCATTTTGAAAACATGGTAATTAATGATATATATTTATAAGAATAAATCATTAAACCATTTAAAATGTTATTTTTGTTAAAGAGTTCCTAAAAAAATGAGAGACACATGAATACAAGTTATTGAGGAATAACATTAATCAAAGATTATAATATCATGACAATAAGGGGATTAAGGATATACTATGTCCAAGGATAGTATATACACCATATAATAGTGAATTGTTATATAAAAAACAAATTTGTTTCAATGGAATGTAAATTGAGACAAAGTCCCTTGCAAAGACAGTATCCTTAGTTTAAGGATTAATCAGTGACATTTTTATGTGAGAAAAATTATAATACAACCAATATAAGAGGATATTAAGTGTAAAAAAATTATAGGTCATTCACACATATTGATAGAATGACATAATCATTAGGTATAATTTTAACCCCAAATAATTGAAATTGAGTTAAGATGCTCTCTTATAGAAATTCAACTGCCTAACTGCGTCAAATTAAAATTTAGAAAATAAGTTTATGATAGAGAAAGGGGTATCTCATCATAGATATATAAAATTTAAAACAATAAGGATATATAATAACATGTCTCAAAATAAGAATATGTAAATTAGAAGACATAACAAAAATAAGTTTTTAAAAAGAGGAGAGTGAAATGATACATTATCGATTTGGTAACATATAAAACATACACCACATTAAATAAAGATCACAAAATGAAGATGTAATTACCAATAAATTATATTATATTACCAAAATACTACAATCATGGTCATTGAATACATGACACAAATGGTTATAGTGGAAAATATATCATGAATCTCACAGGAAAGAAATGAGATGAAAACCACCCACCACGTAGTAATCAATAGAGATGTAAGAAAAAAAGTAAATAACAATCAAATGAATCACAAAATATCATGAATATATTTTCAATCATGATAATATATATCAAATTTTAGTACACTATACACCACATTCTATAAATAAATGGTGAACAATGGAAATGTCACAGAATTAAAATTGAGATAAGAAACCCCGTACAATACTGTAATCAATCGAGTCATATGAATATAAGTCAATAACAACAAAATGAATCATATAACTCCAGGAATTTAAATATAATCCTGATAATATATATCAAATGGTTGTAAACAATACACCACATGCAGGAAATAAGTGGCAAAAATGGGAAATTTCACAGAATGAAATGTGGGATAAGAAACCACCTACCCTGTGTCTGACTTGACTTGTTTGTTCCATGTTCATTCCTAAATAATATACATGAGTTAATTTATAATTTCCTAAGAACATTTTTCTTGTTTATTATTCCTTTTATATCACTTATTACCTTGCTATTACAAATAGTTAATTATTTGAGTTCATATTGGAAATTTTTTCGATGTTCGGAACTTGAGTCAAAAAAGACCTTGTTATAATTAAAAATTTTCCATGTTGTCAACATTAAATTATCTCCATAAATATATTCATGATTTAGATATCATACATATTATATATATCTAGTATATATATGTATTTATATCAATACATAAAATTTTATGATAAGAAATGAAATGCACTGTCCTTGGAGACGGTAAGCCGTAAGTATACATGAAAGATACTTTTATTTATATTTCATATTTTAATGGAATTAAAACCTAATTATAAATATGAATATTATAATTATAGTATAATATATAATTTCAGTAACTCCATCATTTATATGTCCCATATATGGCATGAACGAGTCATATTACTTTGTGGGGGTGGTAGCCGCACTTTCTCAAATGAAATTATTGTGCTTACCCAATATAGAAACCATAATGGTTTTATATAAATGAAAAATACCAATGAATATAAATAGTATAAATATAATAAATGTTACATATAAATCAAGTTTCATCATAATGGCCACCATGAGAGGCGGTGGAAGATAATTGAACAATCATCGTTTCGTGAGGCAATAGTTCACCGTCCACGGAAATAGCATGTTCTTTACCCATTAGATGAAGGTTAGTGTAAGTGTAGCACAAATAAATCACATAATAACAACATACTATATTTTGGATACTGTTTTTTTATAAAATAATGGAATAAAAATATTTTAGTGGGTTGGAGAATTCAAATAAAACAAGACAGCTTAAAATAAGATGTTACCATTAAATCATGTAACTCCCTTTGATTGGAACCAAATAGATTTTTAGAAGTTAGTTATGCCTACAATAAGGCTTTGACATGGAATATAGGGATCTATAGAGTTTAATTGGGTAGAGGTTGGATGAGCCAAAGGACTTGAGAGGTGTTATTATTGGGTTAGAAGTGAGGGAATTTTATAGGGGGGCTCTTTCAGAAAATTTGAAAATATTATTTTATTATATAATGAATTTCGGTTTCAAAAGGATCAAAACTCATTAAAGTAAATGATATGATGACTCATATTCGATATAAAATCATCCAATAAGAATTGGAAATGTTTTGGATATTGTTTTAATTTTTATAATCTTATTAGTTAAATCATTTATTAATGAGGTAAACACTGCATCATTATTGTGTCATAAATAATTTTACTCGTTTGATGAATAAAATTATAAAAAATTACCATGATGTAGTTAACCTGTTTATCTTTCAACATAATATTTATAGTCTAAGAGATAAATTATATAACACCATGTAAAAATTTATTATATAAAATGTATATGATTATCTCATTTTTGTCTTTACTATAAATTGATTAAAATAATGTGTCATTATCACTCATAAGTTGCTCTACGGGGTACCTAAATCGACCCTAGGATTCCCATGATCGGAATGTTATCAACCAATAGGATTATGACACAGGTTACGGTAATTTAATATTACTATAATTTTATTTTTCCCTATATTTACCCTATTTACCTTTAACCGAGGTAAATAAATGTCAAAAGTTACTATTCACCAATAATTATTTTCATATTTTTGAACCACATTTTACATATTAATATCAAACATGTTTGTGAGATTTTCAAATTATAATTTAAACAAGCATTAAAATCTCATTTAAATGAAAATTCTTCTTTTTTAACTACTACTCAGTGTTTTCATTATTCATCAAAAATTAATGTTTTTCAGAAAAATTCCAAAAATTCAGGCTAATATATATTTGATATTCTGAATTCAAAAATGATCTATATTTTACCAAATTTAGAACATATAAGTTCAATTAATTAATTTAAAATTTATTCTCGTTGTCAAATCAAAATTGTTTTTTTAAGAAATAATATCTATCAAAAGATCCACAATTGTTCATGCCCAATTTCAAAGTGTAACTACTTCCGATTAGAAAAACGGGCTTAAATGTTAATAATATAATGTACTTACACTTTAAAACCAATTAAAATGATAATATAACCATTTAAATAAATTATATCAAAATGAAGTATTGAATTAAAATGCTTTATTTTTCAATATTCATTAAAAATTGATTTTTATCAGAAAAATAACTAAAATATACCGAATGTAAATTTTGATATCCCAAATATGAAGAATAATTTTATTTTGTCAGATAGAACATATAAATTGACCAAAACTCTATTTTAATAGGGTTCCCCATTAAAATATGGTAAATCATCCCAATAAATAATATAAGAGTATTTATGTTTAAATTTAGATTCATTCACATTTTTTGCCTCCAAATTTTATTGGATAAATGTAAAAAAAATTAACAATAATTTATAATAATATTGTATATAGTTCTATTCATTCCCTCTAATACAATTCCTTGGAATTAACTACCATTTAACATAATATTATATTATTATTCATTAGTATGACTCAATATTGTGTGCAATATATGATCTCAATGAAACCGGTTGTTATGTATCTGGTACACCATCGAACAAAGCATCCACATTAATGTAAAACTAAAATTTAATTCAAAATATTAATAAAAAAGAAAATGTTTTATTCTTTATTTACATGGGAAGTTACATGTTTCCCACATTTTAAGAATTGCATCCTCACAATTTTATTCATTTATGAAATAAATTAGGGTATTTATCCATCATAAAATTTTTAGATACACATGTTTCCTATTCAACCATATGGTTTTCCTCAAAACCATTACCTAATTAATTACATTATTCTGCAAAACTTTCTCTCTTTGGTCAATAATTTGGACTGGTTGTTCCTCATATTATATATTTTCTTCCAACTAAACTACATCTAGGATCAAAACATCAGAAGGATCCGGCATATAAATTATCATCATTTAATAATGAAAAACATTGTTTACATGGGATAAACATGGAGGTAAAGCCACTCTATAGGAAACTGATCCAACTTTCTCCAGGATTTGATAGGGTCCAACGAACCTCAGACCGAAAATTCACTTCTTACCAAAACTCATCACAATTTTCCATAGAGAAACATTAAGAAAGATATAATCACCAACCCCATATGAAATATCCTTCCTCCGGTTATCCATTAAATATTTATTCCTCCTCTGAAATGTTCTCATGTACTTTTGAATCATTAAATTTTTTTCGGTCGCCTCTTCTACCAATTCTGGTCCCATAAACTACTTTCACTTGTTTCATCCTCAAAATATTGAGTTTGACACCACTTCCCACATAATGCCTCGAATGGATCCATCTGTATACTCACATGAAAATTATTATTATAATAAAACCCAACCAAATAATGATGTTGGTCCAAACATCCTAGGTAATCTATTGAGCCAGCACGTAACATATCCTCCAATGTCTGAATAGTTTGTTCAAACTTCCCATCACATTGAGGATGAAAAGATGTTCTAAAATTTAATTTAGTACCCAATGACTTTTGAAGGCCTTTCAAAAATATAGAAATGTATATTGGAAAATTATTAGATATAATGGATAGGGGAACTCCATGAAACCTAACGATCACATTAACATACAACCAAGAAAGTTGATCTAAAGACATTTTTTTCTCTTATAGGAATGAAATGCACAGATTTAGTCAATTGATCAACAATAATCCAGATTTCTTTATAACCTCAAGATGTATTTGGTAATCCCACAATGATGTCCATGGATAATTCTTCACATTTCCACTCAGGCACTTGTAATGACCGAATCATCCCTTTCGTTAATTTCCACACTTCTTTAACCTATTGACAAATCAAACACTTCATAGTAAATTCATCAATATCTCTCTTCATTACATCGCACCCGTAACACTCCTGACGATCTCTTTAAATCATAGTACTACTAGGATGAATTGAAAATGGAGAACTATGAGTTTCACATAAAAACTCATTATTGAACTATTAATCACAAGGCACACATAAATCTCTTTCCAAATATCAAAACACAATATTTATCAATGTTAAATTCAAGAAACATACCCTTATAATCCTACTATACCTTTTTCAACAACTCACTATTTTCATTTTGCGCTTGCTTAATTTTGTCTAATAGTGGTGATTTCACTAAGACCGGAAAAAAAACATAGGAATTTCATACACCAACAACTTCAGTGACACTGTTCATAAAGTCTTTAACCATTGGATCATGTTAAAAACGTAACAAGGTTAATGAAGCATTAATTTTTTTTGACTCAAAGCATCATCTACATTATTTTCTTTTCTCTTATGGTAATGGATCGTTCAATCATAACCCTAGATTAATTTAAAACATCTCCTCTGTTACATATTTAATGCTTTCTGAGTGAATACATACTTCAATCATTTATGATCAGTATATATTTCACATTTTAATCCATTCAGATGATGACTCCAAATTTTTAAAGAAAAAATAATATCAGATAACTCCAAATCATGTGTAGTGTAATTTCACCCACGAGGTTTTAACTAACGTGATTCATAAGCAATTACCTGATCATTCTGCATAATGACACAACAAAGTCCTTTCAAGAAAAAAACATTATAGATAAAAAACTCACCATCTTTACAATGTAATTCGAAAACTGGAGCATTCACTAATATGTTATTCAATTCTTGAGTCAACTATGTAATAACATTATCAAACTGTTCAATTTATATTCTAACAATCTTAGGATTCTTATTTGGAAGGTGATTTTCCTTTGTATGCCTTCCAGGTAGATCTTCCTTATTTCCTTTACGAAAAACCAATATAAATACAAAAATACCATAGGAATATCAAAAATTTAAACAATAAATTCTATATCAGTTCAATCTTACATAAAATTAATTTAAAAATATTCTATCCCATAATGTTGACTAAATCGACCTCTAATACCAACTATATGGACCCGACCTTAAACATTACATATTCCTGAACTATGAAAATAATTCACATTGAGAATCATTTCATGTTTAGAGATTTTTATAAATAGGTCATAACATAATCATAATAACCTGAATATGACATGTAGACACTTCTACTCAGTATCCATTTTTTCATAAGATTAATACTCTAAAAATAGAGGCATGTCTAGTTCCATTTTTTTTGAAATAATTACATTTCCTTAATCATATCTTTTATCTTATTCATCATTATGTCTTCTGAAAATAATTTCAAAAAAAGAATATTGGGATGAGCATAAAAAGATCAGTAAGGGATACCAATGATGGAATACTATTAGTTTTTTCAAAACAATATGTAAACCATGAATACTATATCATATGTAATACTTTTCATCTTTATGAAGTAGTAAATACTCTCAACTGAACAAAAGATCATTGTTTACACTTTTGTAACAAAAATATTATCACAAAACCCATAGAATGAACCCAAAACATTTAATGGTAATTTGGGAAATAATCATAAAAAATGGAATAACCATACTTCTAAAATCAGCAAATATAACTAAATTTAATAGCAATATCGACAACTTCAATAGTCAATGCACTGGAGGTTATAACGTTATCACCGGTCATGTTTTACCACAACACGACACACCATTTGGATTATCACGTAACCACATGTCGAATGTCCATGTTCCATTATAAAATCATAACACATAAAATGTTTCAAATATAAACATTTCAAAAATGACATTTCTTTTTCAAACATATTAAATAATTTCATGATATTGAAGAAATCAATGCTTTATCAATCCATTTTCAAAACAATTTTAAACATTTAAAAATGATATTTTTCAATTAATGTGTCCCATACTGATTGAATACATTTAATGGAATTAACATTATTGAAAATTATTTACCCTATAAACAAATAAATAAAACCATTTTGAAAACATGGTCATTAATGAGAAAAATTTAGAAGAATAATCTTTAAAACATTTAGAATGATATTCTAGATAAAGAGTTCTTAACCATATGAGAGACTCCTGAAGACAAATAATTGAAAAATAACATCTATAAAAGATTATAATATCCTAATAATAAATAGACTAATGATATAATATGTAAAATTTTGGTATATAAACTATATAAAAGTGAATTGGTGTATAAAAAGAAATAAGTTTCAATGGAATGTAAATTTATACAATGTCCTTTACAATGATCATATCCTATATTAATGATAAATCGATGACAAAATTATGTGTGAAAAATAATAATAAAACCTATATAATTTTATATTAAGTGTAAAACAATAATTGTTTATTAAAAAATAATCATAGCATGACATAATCAAGAATTAGAAGTTTAACCGCAATAAATTGAAATTGGGTAATGACGTTCTCTTATACAAAATGGAAAGCATAACGACGTCACATTAAAATTCAGAAAATGATATGATTAGAGATAAAAGGGTCTATCATAACATGGACATAAAATTAAATGCTATAAGTATATAGAATAAAATATCACAACATAATAAGATTTAAATTAAACTACATAACAAAAATAAGTATTTTAAAATGAAGAGTGTGAAATGTTCCCTTATCGATTTGGTAACATTAGAAACCTACGACACATGAAAGAAGGATCGTACTATGAAAATGTAATTACCAATAAATTAAATTATACGACAAAATAATACATTAATGGAAAGTACATACATCACAAAAATAGAGATATTGGAAAATGTATGATGAATCTCACGGGAATAATAAGGGAGATGAAAACCCCTTACCACATTGTAATCAATCAAGTTGTATGACCAAAATTTTATAACCACCAAATGAATAAAATAATACAATGAATATAAAGATAATAATGATAATATATATCATATGGAATTACACACCACATGCAAGAAATAAGTGGCATACAATTGAAATCTCCCCGAATTATAAGTGAGATAAGAAACCCCTTACCAAGTTGTAATCAATCAAGTCGTATGAAAAAAAGTTAATGAACACAAAATGAATCACCAAATAACATGAATGTAAATATAATCATGATAATATATATCAATTTGATGTACAAAATACACTAAATTCCATAAATATGTGGTGATCAATGGAAATCTCATATAATTAAAAGTGTGATAAGAAACCCATTACCAACTGTTTGACTTGACATGTTTGTTCCTTGTTCAATCATTAATAATAAACATAGGCGATTTTATACATTATTAAGAAACCTTTTAAATTTTATTATTCCTTTTATATCAATTATTACATTGTTATAACAATTATTTAATAATTTGAGTTCATATTGGTTATTTTGATGATGTTCGGAACTTGAGTAAAAAATGGCCTTGTTATAATTACACGTTTCCCATGTTATAAAAATTATGTTATATATATAATTAACATCATGATATTGATATCATATATATCATATATATTTAGTATATATATGTATTTATAATTGTATATATAATTTGGATATATGAAATGAAATGCATCGTCCATGGAGACGATAAGTCATACGTACGCATGAACGCTACTTTCATTTCTATTATGTATATTGATGGAATGAAAACATAATTATAAATAGGTATATTATAATTCCATTATAATATATAATTTCATTAACACCATCCTTTATACATCCCACATATGGATGGATGATTCATATCACTTTGAGGGGCGGTAGTCCGCACTTCCTCAAATGAAATTATCGTGTTTACCAATTATGGAAACCAAAAAGGTATTCTAGAAATGAAAAATATAGAAGAATATAAATATATTATATATTATATATAAATATAGTTCCATAATAATGGACTCTCTGAGAGGCGGTTGGAGATAATTGACCAAACATCATTTCAGGAGGCAGTACTTCGCCGTCTATAGAAACAGTATGTTCTTTACGCATTAGATGGATGTGTGGGTAAGTGTATCTAAAATTATACTCATAAAAAAACATAGTATATAAGGATAATAGTGTTGTTATAAATGAATTGAATAAAATTATTTTAGGGGTTTGAGAAGTAAAATAAAAGAAAATAACTCAAAAGAATACATTACCTTTAAATCAGGTAACTCCCATAGAATTTAACCAAATTGATTTCTTGAAGTGCCTTAGGCCTAAGGTAATGATTCTATGTACAATAGAATGATATAAGGAGCTTAATTGGTCAGATGCTGGATATTCCAAGGGGCTTGGGAGGTGTGAGTAATGGGTTTGAGGTGAGGGATTTTTATGATTAAATTGTTGAAATTCGTTTGAACCACTAACGCGGTGGGTGAGGACCAAAGAACAAGTCCGAACCCACTAATTCTCTGTTCTTGATGCGCGGAACATTGGGAGACAATGAATCGGGACCGTTGAGCGATTGGAGGCCGTCGTACTAATCTATGGGTCCCGAGATGACCCAGGCACATAAGGGAGCAAGAATGGACCACCAGAGCGGCTCCGGGGCCCCGTGGTTTTCACCAGCGGAGTGGGTCGCCAGCCCGGCAGCACCGGCGGCTGGAGGTGGCGGCTGACACCGGCAGCCCGCCTGGAGACGAAGGCATTCCAGCACGCCGCCAGGAGGGACCGCCACGACTGAAGTCACGGCGGCAGGAGACCGAAAACCCGCGGCCGTGCCGGACCCGGGGGAGACGCGGCGCGCAGGGCCGCATCTACTGGCAAAGAAGCGGCCACCACGTGGGGGCCATGGTTTCAATCAAGGGGGGGCAGCCGTCCCCCCCCCCTTTTCGCTCGGCTCGACTAGCACCAAGCCGGCCGTTTGGGGCGCGCCCGCGCTAGGCCAACCGGCCGCCCTGGACGGGCCGGGCCGCGCCCTAAAATGCCGGACCCGGACTCGGTTCGGGCCGACCCAGGTGGTCTCGGGCCGGTTCGGTCCGGGCACAAAACCCGCTAAAACAGGACAGGTTTGTTCATTTACCCATATCATGGGCTAGGGACATCCGATCGACACACCGTCAGTTGCATGTCGATCCTTGGAACGAGACACGCATTTCGGTATATTACACGAAAGGTTCCAGAGAACTAAGGGTATGTTCGGGTTGGTTTGAACACGAAACGAACAAGGCCCTCGGAGCGGAAACACATATAACATGATCTCCAGACATCTGATTGACGTATGTTGACTTTGTTGGATTCCTCTTAGTTGGACGGACCTTTTGGATGAATCAAATCGAGATTTGGACGATGTTAGAGTGCGGTCGGGTTGGTTTTGACTTAATAAAAACCAGGCCCCTGGAATGAAAAAGCCAATAACTCTCAGAACAGACGTCTGATTGACGCGTTGTCTATCACATTGAGTTCCTCTTGTCGAGATGGAACCTAGGGATACATCAACTCCGGACTGTGTATCATTTTATGTATCGAACGCCTTGTCTCGTGGAGCGGACCCTCCCAGAATCGAGCATGTTGTGTGCGTGAACCCTAGAGCTGACTGCGACTGTGATGAAGTTTTCACTGAAATCCTACGTCGGTTCGGCAGCGATGAAGACCATACTGAAATCCTATGTGGGTTCGACTGCGATGAAGACTGCACTGAAATCCTACGTGGGTTCAGTAGTGATGAAGACCGTACTGAAATCCTTTGTGGGTTCGACGACGATGAAGACTGCACTGAAATCCTACGTGTGTTCGGCAGCGAGGAAGACCGTACTGAAATCCTCCGTGGGTTCGATGGAGAAGACTAATGTTCTTGTATCTTACATGGGTCTGGCAGTGTTTGACTCTGTTCATGTTATCCTACGTGGGACTGGCAGATTAGTTGGTCTGTATCCAATGTGGGTCCGACAGCTTAGCTGGTTTAGTATCCTACATGGGTCCCAATATAGATGAATCAGTGGCTATATCTGATCATCCCTAACACCTTACGAAGAAGTTACCTGTGTGAGCTGAGTCTTGACATTCAATCAATATATTCGATATGATTGACATGCTTTCCTATGTGGATTGGTTTTTGTTATCCTGTGTGGTTTGGGTTGTACTATCCTATGTTGATGTGATCGAACTTGGGCTTGGGTGTTGGAGCCGAACTAGAATTGATGACTTAGGAATATGTATGGGCATATACCTAAGTATTGTTGGATGTTACTTCGTGATTGTATCTTTCCTTTGTGAATTATCATTTGTTGATTCTGCGAGACCTTCGGGGGTCTCGGGGTCCCTACTGAGTAGCGTATACTCAGACCTGCACGGGCAGTGCTTGCACTACGTTGTGTTGGATTCAGACGACGGACAGCGTTGATCGTGGTTGGGGCTTGTGGAGCAAGTCAGTACCTAGAGGTGGACAACTAGGTGGAATGTACACAGAGTGGACGGCTGGACCCGGGGGTCTGAGGAGGCTATCTATACCCACCCTTCACGTGGGACCTCCAGTGGACGACTCAACGTTGCTTATTTACATTCATTTGTGGTAATTTCTTTCCAGTTGTACTTTACTTTCAGTTTGGGATTGTATTCAGGCCCACTTACTTTTCCACACTACTTTTGTACCCAGTTTTACATATTGTTTACTTCTTCTTGCTTACTCTGTGGTATTTTTTTACTTTATAAAAACAATGCCTTCCCCTTTTGTCAGGATTTACGCCTCGGTGCTAGTCGCCGGCCCCTGGCCTATGGGAGGCGAGGTTGGGGTAGTCACGACACGGGTCCCAAGGACGGGTCATGAAAATTTGGTATCAGAGGAGTTCAGTTCTACCGTAGAACTCTGGACTCTGATCATTCTTCTATGTGCATCAATAATGTTAAGGGTATTGAGTGTGGTTATCCGTCCAGGGAGTCCGGTGTTTGTGCAGCAGCCGATGTGTCCGTACACCAGGACCCTAACTTCTGATTTCCGACTCAATGCACGAAAACATTGATTGCATGTGTGTTTCAAAAGTTTTATAGGAGATTAATTTGTGTCAGCTCACCAGGTATATTTTTTTGACCATGGCGCACCTGTTTCTTTTCAGGATGGCCCCACGATGGCAGGCAGCTAGGGTTCCAAGCATTGGGCGAGACGACAGCCCACCGAGCGACGAGGCCTTGATGCATGGCCCTTTGAAAGTGGAGGCACCGGCAGTACCTCTACCCGCCGAGCCACCGATGCTACCAGCCCTTGCAACTGACAGTGCACGTTTCCTTAGTGAAATGCACGAGTTTCAGCGTCAGAGATAGCCCAGGATCCACGGGGAGATGAAACCTCATGCACCTGATAATTGGCTGGAGGCGGTTGTGCGAGTTTTCAGGTTAGTGGGGACACCAGCTGACCTCATGGTGATCCTCGCAGCGAGCCTCCTGCATGCGGCAAAAAGCAGATGGTGGATCTTGATGCTCCAGGTGCACGAAGAGGCATCCCTCCTCTGGACGGACATTGAGAGCCTCTTCCACTCGGAGTTCTTCCTAGACACCCCCCGTGCGGTGTGCTTCCAGGAGCTTCTATAGCTGCGGCAGGGCAGCATGACGATCGCCCAGTACTCGATGAGATTTACCGATCTCTCGCGCTATTCGACGGACATGGTACATGACCCATTCTTCTGGGCCCAGACCTTCGAGCAGGGACTGAGGAATGAGATCATGGCATCGATTATCTCCCTCAGCATTACGACACAGGCAGGAGTACTAGAGCGAGATCTTCTCCTAGAGAGCTTTCTTGATGAGCCTACGCCAGCAGCGAGACCTACCGCAGGGCGACACCTAGCAGAGTCATCTGCAGCTGGTTATCGATGGATGTCACAGGGGTCCAGGCGGACCAGACCATCAGGCAGATGACCTTAAGACACTAGCTCAGAGTTGCAGGGCACACAACACAGAGCCAACCTTCCGAGGAGTAGGCAGTGCAACACATGCGGCGGGTAGGGCCACATGGCTCGTGACTGCCTGACCCGCCATGTAGAGGAGCAGCAGACGGTTGAGGGCCCACCCAGGCAGAGGCAGAGGGTCGACCATGGAGGACCGCCGAGAGCAGGAGAACAATGAATAAGATATGATTGAGTATCAGGTGGTGGGAGACGCTTTGAGTCTTTACTACCACCACCACCAGAAGGTCCACACCGACCACAGGGAGCTGGCGGGAAGAGACATGCTCAGCTTCATGCAGCAGAGGCCTACGACCACGACGTGCCAGAGGTGATTCGAGGTACTATTTGTGTCTACTCCACCCTTGTTGTAGTTCTCATAGACACATGAGAGATTCATTCTTTTATTTCTGCTGCCCTTGTTTGGAGCTCGGAGATTCCCGAAGAGACGTTGGCTTAAACCTTACGTCTAGAAACTCCTACGGGAGCAGACTCAACGATTATGCACAGGTTCTGGAAGTGTGAGCTTACTCTAGGAGGCGAGTGCTTTGGCAGGGGTCTTCTTGTAGTGGCGTCGAGGACTTATGACATCATCTTGAGAATGGATTGTTTATCTATAGTCCATGCTTAGATCGACTGTTTTAGGCGCAAGGTGCGGTGTGTACGCACCTACTGGAGTAGCTCTCTCTTCACCGGATAGAAGGGAGCCTTTGCAGCATAGGATGAACTCGCGCAGAGGAGAGGACAACTCATCACACATCAGTTGTCTAGCCTCATCCTAGGAGCAGTTGACGTGTAGAGTCCTAGTTTTCATGTACTGGTGGATCAGTATGCGGACTTTTTCCATGACGACATTCTAGGACTAACTCCTCGCAGAGAGGTAGACTTTTATATTGAAATGTACCCCGGGACAGCCCTGGTATCCAATCCAGCATATCGGATGGCCCAATCTGAGCTTCGGGAGCTACCAGTAATGTTGGAGGACTTGCAGGGCAATGGCTTCATCCATCCCAGTGTTTCACCCGGGGCTTCCCCGTATTGTTCACCAAGAAGGCGGATGAGAGCTTGCCACTTTGTGTCGACTATCGTCGGCTGAACCAAGTGACCGTGAGGAACATGTATCTGGTACCTAGGATTGATAACCTCTTCAATCAGCTCTAGGGAGCATGATCGTTCTCGAATATAGACCTCAGGTCAGGCTATCATCAACTCAGAGTTCAAGATGAGGATGTGCAGAAGACGGCCTTCAGATGTTGGTATGGCCACAATGATTTCTCGGATATTCATTTCAGCATGACCAATGCTCCAGCATTGTTAATGGGTCTCATGAACATGATCTTTCATCCATACTTCGATCGAATTTTCATGGTCTTCATCGACGATATTTTGATATACCCAACCACTGATGAGGAGCAAGCCTACCACTTGCGAGTTGTACTAGACACACTCTGTGAGCACCAGCTTTATGGAATTCTCTCGAAGTGTCAGTTATGGTTATGTGAGGTCCACTTCTTGGGACACATCATCTCTGAGGTGGGAGTTTCGGTGGATCATGTGATAGTCAAGGCAATGCTAGCTTAGGAGCCACCCAGGTGCGTGACAGAGGTGCGAAGTTTCTTGGGTCTAGCTGGGTACTACCGGAGGTTTGTGCCCGACTTTTCCAGAGTTGCGGCACCACTCTCAGCTTTGACGAAAAGGGGAAACCCTTCATGTGGTTAGACAGATGTCAGCAGATCTTTGAGGAGTTGAGACAGAGATTGACCAGTGCACCTATCTTGATGCTACCGGAGGAGGGATTGGGGTACGTAGTCTACTACGATGCATCAGGGAGCGGACTCGAATGTGTCCTGATGTAGGAGCGGGCCGTGACCTCCTATGGATCACTTCAGTTGAGGCAACATGAGTAGAACTATTCTACCCATGACTTGGAGTTAGAAGTAGTGGTCTTCACTCTGAAGATGTGGTGACACTATCTGCTGGGCGAGCACTTTACAGTCTACTCTGACCACCAGAGTATCAGATACAACTTCTCGTAGAAGGACCTGAATCAGAGACAGCGGCAATTGCTCGAGTTCCTCCAGGACTATGACTTTGAGATAGTCTATACTCCTAGAAAGGGGAATGTAGTAGCCGATGATCTCAGTAGGAGGACGGGCATCCAGCTACTCGGGGAGGCGATAGAGTAGCTAGGCAATTTTCAGAAATCCTTCGTGGATAGATATGGTGCAGCCTTTCTTCAGTCACTCACAGTCACTCCTCCACTAATGTAGCGGATCAGAGCGGCACATCATGGGGATGTTGGCTATGAGATGTGGAGTGCACAAATATACACAGGACATGAACCTAATGGATTCTTTATAGGAGGAGATCACGACATCCTTTTCAGAGGACGTACCATGGTAATAGTTTCTTTACAGGAGGAGGTGCTAGGAGAGTTTCACACATCCCCTTTAGCGGTACATCCAAGAGTGGAAAAGATGTACAAAGATATCAGACGACAGAACTGTTGGCCGTGTATGAAGAAGGTTGTGGCAGAGTTTGTTTCTTAATGCCTCACCTGCCAGCACGTGAATGCAGAGCACCAGGTACCAGTAGGCCTGGTACATCCTTTGGAGGTCTCAGAGTGGATGTGGGATGGGATATCTATGGATTTTTTGACTGGACTTCCACGTACTTCCAGAGGTCACGACTCTATTTGGGTGATTGTCGACCGACTCACCTAGTCGGCTGACTCCTGACCCATTAGAGAGCAGGGTTTCGTAGAGTGCTTGGGACGTCTCTACATTCAAGAGATTGTATGGCTTCATGGTGTAACATCATCTATAATCTCCGATCTAGATTCTCGCCTAAATTTATGGCTTTAGAATGGGTTGCAGGAGGCATTCAGGATGAAAATACATCTGAGCACTGCCTTTCACCCTCAGACGGATGGTCAGACGTAGAGGACCATTCAGAATATCATGGTCATGCTCTGTTGAAGTGTCCTCGACTATGGTCGTAGCTGGAAGGACCAACTACCCTTGGTGGAGTTCATGTACAACAACAGATACCCCTCCACTATCGGTATGGCACCATACGAGGAATTGTACGGTCGACCTTGCAGATCACCTCGGTGCTGGACAGACCCTGAGGAGTCAGCACTTGTGGGACCGGAGATGTTCTAGGCCACGATAGAGAAGGTCCAGGTCATCCAGGGGAGGATGAGGACAACTCACAGCTGGAAGAGTCTTATTCTAATAGGAGGTGGAGACCACTTGAGTTATATGATGGCAACCACATCTTCTTGCAGGTCTCACCTCGATGTGGATTACAGAGATTTGGCCGGGGCAACAAGTTATATCTGCACTTCATCAGACCATTCCAGGTTCTCAGCATGATAGATGAGGTGGATTATCACCTGGATCTACCACCTCAGTTGCATTGGGTGCACGATGTTTTCCACGTATCTCAGCTGAGGAGATACATGCATGACCTGGCACAAATCATCGACCATGGGGAGTTGGACATTGACGATGAGGTGACTTTTGCGGAGGTCCCGGTGGAGATCAAGGATCGACAGGAGCAGGTACTACATGGGTGGTCGATTCCTTTAGTGTGCATCAGATGGCAGTACGGGAACCTCCAAGAGAGCACTTGGGACCAGGAGGCTGAGATACATGGTCAGTACCCTCATTTGTTCATCTAGTTATGATCTACCTTTACGGGGACGTAAATCCCTGAGGTGGGAATAATGTAAAGACCCTTAAAATTAATGGGAAATTATTTTTCTTAATTTTCTTTGGGATTTTACAAGAACGCAGTTTCTGATGACACCTGATTTCGAGGCCCGGTCTGCCCAGAATCATTTTCCGAAGTTCATCTCGGGTACGTTCAGTGATCGAACGAGCAGGTTTTCCTAACTATTGAACTAGTGCTAGAATTCCAAATCTGAGGGCACCAATGAAACCGAAGAGCCGTTAATTACTTAAGAACACATTTTCCGGAGTTGTGTTTGCTCGGGTGAGGTTATTAATTAATTGGGTTAACTAAAGAATAAAATAAAATATTGTGCTACAAATTTTATTTTTATTCTAGGTAGTTCAAACCTATGCATGGTGGTTGGAGTGGGACCCACTAATATCATAACTCCACTAGGTAGGATATTAGTGGGGTGGGGCCCACACAATCCCCAACCCATTTATTTCCTTATTACCTCCCATGTGCATTTAATTTGGTAACTCACCCGCTCCCCCTATTAAATGCCAAGTCAACTCTCGCGTTTAATTGGATTATTAAACTTCTCATTAATTGGTCAACGCACGTTAATACAATTGTGTTTTAATTTTGAATTTCAAAATAAGGGATGGCATGAGTAATAAAATAAAGAAAATCCTTATTTTATTATGGTTGTTTCGTTGTGCGATAAGGATTGGGGAGGAATTGCCCAAGCCTTGGAATCATCATCTTCCTCCTTGAAGAACACGAAGAACACACCGTCACCGATGAAGAACACCAACCTCTGACGAAGGAAAACGATTAACGCTGATTCCTCAGAGATCGATGACGTGATTCCATGTACCGCGGCACCGATGATCCTCTTCTCCGCAATGCCGTGTACCGCGACGCCGACGATCCTCCTTCCGCGACGCTATTTTCCACGACGTTCCTTTCCCATGACAAACCTTATTAGATGACTTCATAGAGGTAGGGGGTTTGGATTAATTTAATTTATGTGGATTATATCCTCGACATATGATTAAATTTTTGAAAGTCATTTGAACCACTAACGCGGTGGGTGTCGACCAACGAACAAGTCTGAACCCACCGATGTTGTGTTCTTGATGCGCAGAACTTTTGGCGCTGATGAAACAGGATCGTTGAGTGATTGGAGGCCGTCGCAGTAATCCACGGGTCGCGATATGACCCCAGGCACAGACGGAAGCAAGAACGGACCACCGGTGTGGATCTGGTGGCCCACGGTTTTCACCGGCGGCACCGGCGGCCGGAGGAGACGGCCGACACCGGCCTGCCGCCCGGAGGCGGCGTCGTTCCGCCGCGCCGCCAGGAGGGACCGCCGAGGCTGACGTCGCGTCGACATGCGACCGGGAACCCGCGGCCACACGGGACCCAGTGGAGACGCAGCGCCCAGTGCCGTGTCCGTTGGAAAAGGATCGGCCCCTAGGTGGGGGCCACAGTTTCAATCAATGGAGGGGGGGGGGGGGGCAGCCTCCCCCCCCCCTTTCGCTCGGCCTGGCTAGCACCGTGCTGAACTTTTGGGGTGCGCCCGTGCCAGGCCAACCGGCCGCCCAGGCCGAGCTGGCCCGCGGCTACTAGGCCAGGCTGAGCCCTAAAAGGCCAGACCCAGTTCCGGTTCGGGTCGACCCGATTTGGGCCGACCCAGGGGGTCTCGGGCCGGGTCGGTCTGGGCCCCAAACCCCTAAAACCGGATAGGTTCGTTCTTTTTCCCATATCATGGCCTATGGAGCATCGGTCAACGCACCGTCAGTTGCGTGGAGATCCTTGGAATGAGACGATTGTTTCGCTATATTACACTCAAGGTTTCGGAGAAGTTTGTGTACATACGAGTTGGTTCGAACACGAAACCAACTGGGTCCTCGGAGCGGAAACTCATATATCTTGAGCTCTGGATGTCCGATTGATGTTCCGTCGACATTGTTGGATTACTCTAAGATAGGCCGAACTTTTGGAATACTTCGATCTAGGTTTGGACGCAGTTGTAGTGCGGTCGGGTTGGTTTGGACTTAAAAACTAACTGAGCCCCTAGAACGAAAAAGCCAATAACTCTCAGACCGGGCGTCCGATTGACGCGCCATCTCTCACGTTGAGTTCCACTTGTCGAGAAGGAAACTTGTGATACATCAAATCCGGAATATGTGTCTGTTTATGTATCGACCCCCTTGGCTCATGGAGAGGACCCTCCCAGAATCGAGCATGTTGTGTGCGGGAACCCTAGAGCTGGTTGCGACAGCGATGAAGACTGCACTGAAATCCTACGTCGGTTCAGCCGCGATGAAGACCGTACTGACATCCTTTCTGGGTTCGAAGGTGATAAGACTGCACTGAAATCATACGTGGGTTTGACAGTGATGAAGACCATACTGAAATCCTTTGTGGGTTCAATGACGATGAAGACTGCACTGAAATCCTACGTGGTTTCAGCAGCGATAAAGACCGTACAGAAATCCTCTGTGGGTTCGACAGCGATGACTACTGTTCATGTATCCTATGTGGGTCTGGCAGTGTTTCACTCTGTTCTTGCTATCTTACGTGGGTCTGGCAGAGTAGCTGGTCTGTATCCTATGTGGGTCTTATATCTTAGCTGGTTTAGTATCCTACGTGGGTCCCATCATAGATGAATCAGTAGCTATATCTCGTCATCTCTAACACCTTACGAAGAAGTATACCTGTGTGAGATGAGTCTTAACATCCAATCAATATCTTCGATATGATTGACTTTCTTTCCTATGTGGATTGGGTTGTGTTATCTTGTGTAGTTTGGGTTGTACTATCCTATGTGGACGTGTTCGAACTTGGGATCAGGTGTTGGAGCTGAACTGGAATTGATGACTTAGGTATATGTGTGGGAATATACCTAAGTAGTGTTGGATTTTACTTTGTGATTGTATATTTCTTTTGTGGATTATCCTTTGTGGATTTTGCGAGTCCTTTGGGGGTCTCGGGGTCCCTAATGAGTAGCGTATACTCACCTCTTCACGGGCTATGCTTGCACTACGTTGTGTTGGATGCAGACGACAGACAACCCTGATCGTGGTTAGGGCATGTGGACCAAGTCGGTACCTGGTGGTGGACCACTGGGCGGAATGTACATGGAGCAGACAGCTGGACCCAAGTGGTTGAGGATGCTATATGTACTCACTCTTCAGGTGGATATTTCAGTGGGTGGCTCGACATTGCTTCTTTACTTTCAGTTGTTGTACTTTCTTTCCAGTTGTACATTACTTTCAATTTGGGTTTGAATTCTGGCCCACTTATTTTTCCGCACTACTTTTGTACCATGTTTTACTTAGTTTTTTACTTCTTCTTTCTTACTCTGTGGTGTTTGATTACTTTATAAAGGCAATTCCTTTCCCTTTTGTCTGGATTTACACCTTGGTGCTAGTCGCCATCCCCTGGCCTATGGGAGGCGGGCTTGGGGTAGTCACAACACGGGTCCTGAGGACAGGTCTTGACATATATGTTATGTAAAGTAGACTTCCTATGATACCTCTAAAAGTTGATTTATTTACTGGTTTCCCAGCTTCATCATGATCAAGTGTGTTTGAGGTACCAATGTTAGTACATATAATTTTAGTGTTGTCATATCCATAATATTTAAGAAGATCTTTTGTAGACTTTTTTTGGGATATATAGATTCCTTCTGGTTTATGAGATATTTGAAAACCAAATTAAAATGTTAGCTTACCCATCATACTCATTTCAAACACAGATTTCATTAGATCTTCAAAGGAATTGGCTAAAGATTGCTGAGTTGAACCAAATATAATGTCATCAACATAAATTTTAACAATAAAATTTTTTTTCTTATCTTTATTTATAAAAATGGTTGGATCTTAATTTCCCTTAACATAGTTATTTTGAAGAAAAAAATCATGTAAGTATATCACACCAAGCTCTAGGTTTTTTTTAAGTCCATATAAAGGTTTGGTAAGTCTAAAAACACGATCGAGATGTCTTGTATCTTTAAAGCCATGAGTTCTTCAACAAAACCGTCCTCTTGAACATAACCATTAAGGAAAGCACAGTTCACATCCATATGTAAAAGTTTGAAATTGAAGAATGCTGCAAAGACGAGTAAACTATGAATAGATTAATGTCTAGCTACAAGAGCATATGTTCCTTCAAAGTCCATTCCTTATTGTTGATTATAGACATTAGAAACTAATCAAGATTTATTTCTTACAATGATTCCATTTTCATCACACTTATTTATGAAAACCCATTTTACTTCAACAAGAGAAGTTTCCTTAGTTCTTTCATCCATGTTCCAGACTTTATTCATTCAAATTCATTTAGTTCATCTTGCATGACCATAATCCATGCATCATCACCTAAAGCGCCATCAGTGCTTTTTGGTTCTAATTGGGAAAGGAATGCTAGATATTATACTTCATTTATTATGGATATTCTATTCCTTACAGGTTGATTGACATCACCAATGATTCTGTCAGTGGGATGATTTTTCAGAAACAACAGATTTGGGTTTTGTAAAACCTGTTCATCAACATAGGGTAGAAAATCTTTAGGGTTTAATGTTTTAGTAGTATCTTCTTGAACATATTCTTTAGCAGAATGATTTATTATCAAAGGTTGATAATCAGTTTTTGAAAACACATCCAAAGAAGTTGGTTGGGGTTGTTTAAAAAAAATCATCAGTTTCATCAAATTTGACATGTATTGTCACTTCAAAAGTACAAGTGTTTTTATTGAAAACTCTAAATGCCTTAGAAGTTTTGGAGTAGTCTATGAAAATTATTTCATCATATTTTGGTGCGAATTTATGTAGATTATCTTTAGTATTCAGAATGAATACCTTGTAACCAAAAACCATAAAGTAGGAAAGTCTATGTTTTCCACCATTCCATAACTCATATGGATTTATATTAAGAAAAGTTCTAATCAAAACTCGATTTATAGTATAACAAGAATTACATACAGCTGCAGCCTAAAAATGTCTGGCTAATGAATACTCACTCTACCGGGGTCTAGTTATCTCTTGAAGAATTATATTTTTTCTTTCAACAACACAATTTTGTTGAGGTGTTCAGGGTGATGAGAAGTTGTGAGTAATACCTTTTTTACTAAAAAAAATTTCAAGATCCGAATTTTGAAATTCCCCACCATGATCACTATGAATAGTTTTCAATGGAATATTTATCTCATTTTTCACTTGGGCTCTAAGTATTTTAAAATAAGGGAAGGCTTCAGACTTTTTTTCTAGAAAATACACCCACGAAAATCTAGTATAATCATCAACCAAGACAAATACATAGTACTTGCCTCCAATGCATCCAGTTTTTGTTAGACCAAAAAGATCCATATGCACTAGCTATAATATATCAGTAGTTGTGGCTTCAAAGAATTATTTAAAACTTGATTAATGTTTCATTCCATATTTAAAATGGTTAAAAACTTTTGAAGAATCAAATCTATGCTCTGGTATATCTTTAACTAATCCTTTATTATAATGTATTCATAAGTTTCATAAGGTTACAGTGACCTATCCTTCTATTCCATAACCATGAATGATATTCTATGGCACTAAGGAAAGGTATGTATTGGCTCCTATGGTCATCTATGTTTAGTGTGTAAACATTCTCTTGCCTATGGGCAGAAAGAATGATCTCTTCCTTGGAATTGTGTACTAACCAATTTTCAATCCTAAAATTCACAAGGTAACCTTTATCACATAATTGTCTTATGCTAATGAGGTTTTGATTAAGACCATTAACAAATAAAACATTTGAAATCAAAGTTTTTCCTAGAATAATGATGTTACCTATACCAATAATTTCTCCCTAAGCATTATCTCCGAAAGTTACTTTTCCTTCTTTTGTCTTGATAGTGTTTTCGAAATATTTTTAATTACTAGTCATATGCCAGGAAAATCCACTATCCGTGTACCATGTATTGATGTTGTTATATTCTCTTTTTTCTTGAAAATAATAAAATGTTAGGTTTTCGGAATCCAGAACTTCTTGGATTTTGAAATTTCAAAAAGAAAAAATTTAGATACCCATATCTTTTTAGAAAAATAGGTTTTATGAAATCCTAAAGACAATGTTTTTTAAAGAACAATTCTTTTCCCAATGTCAACCACACTGAGAGTTAGTAAAAAATGGAGGACATTGAGAAAGAAAGTAATTGTTTCAAAAAATTGGTTTAGAACTAGTGTAACCAAAACCAGAACTATTCCATAAAGGTCGTATTTGAGAATACATTTTATCAAAATTTTCTTTACCTATGGTAATGTTTGACAAACACTTCCTCAAGGAAAATATTTTGGATTTGAGTTTGATTACTATGTTGTTGTCTTCAAAAACATTTAATTTAGGACTAGATCTAGGCTCGAAATCATTTTTTATAGAAATTACATTTTCATGATCTTTAGAATGTTTATTCGTCTATGAATTTAATTCCTCGAGATTTTTTGAAATACATTCAAAATCAGCATTTTTCATATCATGATCTTTGGAATGATATGATATTTCCTTGGTAAGTATAGTATTCCTAAAATTTTCCTTGTCATATTTTTTCATGAGTTTTGATTTATCAATATCAAGAAGTTTGGAAAACCTAGAAACTTATTCATAGGAATGTAAAGTATTATATTCATCAAAAGAAGATTCTTCATCAGAAGACTTATAATATTTAATATCATTAGAATTCAAAGAAACATTAATTAATGATTCATCATTATGTACCTTATACATTAAAAAATGATTGTCAACAGGTAGTCTGGTTATCAGACCAATAATATTTTTTCCAGAAGATTCATAATCTGTAGATTCATCTGATGAGTCTCTACCACTAGCACTCAAAGTGTCATTAGCTTTCAAGACATTCATATCTTTAGCCTTGTAATAATTATTTCTATTTACCTCTGAATGCCTTTCCTTTCATTCTTTTTTTCTTGAGCATTTGACAATCAGGTCTTATATGTCCATCTCTCTAGCATTCATAACATGTGACTTCATAATCATTCTTATCATTCCATTCCATTTTCTTATGTATGGTTTGAAAGTTCCTCTGTCTAGATATCTTGTTCATCCTTCAAGCATGATTTTCTAATTAATTTTCTTAGGATTCACTTCCACTAGATTCGTATTGGATAAAAACTTTCATAGATTTGGATCTAGTAACTCTTTCAGGAGTCTTGGATTTCATATGATTTGAAGTTTTAGTAAAATCAACACTACCATTACCATTTTTCTTCTTTACATTATCAGTATATCTCTTCCTTCTAGTCTCATGCTGAAGAAGAGTTCCAAACGGCTCATCTAAGGAAATATGAGTAACCTTTCTTTTCTCATCAATATCAGTTCTCTTAGATTCCCACTCATTGGGCATGATGTCTATGATCTTATCAACAAGAGCTTTATCATATAATCCTTTCTCAACCATTGATTGTAAACTATTAAAAATAGTCATGAATCTTTGTTGCTCCTTACATATGGGTTCAATATAAGGAAAGGAGCATCTAAGATATTCGGCTCTAAGCATGGATCTTCTAGTTTCAATTATTTTTCAAGTTACAATGTGAGTAACTTCAAGATTCTACCATATATAATTTTATACATCACAATATGAAATTTTCCTATATATGTTTCAAGTTATGGAGAAAATAAGAGTATTTCATAACTTATAATTCAATTGATATTCCTGCTTTTCCTGATTGGTAAAGGTACTAACTTCTTTGTCAGGAATTTTATATCCTTCAGTAAGAATAAGAAAATTATCAACCCCAGTATTGATAATGAATATCGTCATATGATATCTCCAATATTCGTAATCATTTCCATCAAAGATAGACGATCCAGTTGGATTGATATTGTCTATGGAAGCAACATTGATTAATGTCTTCTTTATGAAAAGTCTTTCCACAAAAACTTTCTAATAGAAAATGTTTGTAAATAAATAGAATATTCCTAAGAAAGAAAAATATTGTACAAAAGTATTTATAAGAAAAAATGAATTGGAACATTATGTGTCTGAAAAACATATTTCGAAAAAGTAAATCCAGAAAATTTTATTATGAAAATAATAAGAAGAAGAATTCTATTTTGAATTAAAATGTAAGTTCAATTAAAATTGAACCAATTCTCTGATAACAATTGTTCAGATGTTATGTGAGTATTATATACTCTATAATACCAAATTTAGGATCAAATATGTAAATATAAGATTCTCAAATACAAGAGGGGGTGAATTTAATACTTTAAAAACTCCATACAAAAAATTTGCATAACCAAAATCCACAACAACTCTATGTTCTCATAAATTTCTTTATTCTGGAACAGTTATTCCGAAAATGAAACGTACAAAATGATTACAACAACTATGTTTATACCTTAAAGCGTATAGAATCTAACTAAATCCGAGTACAAGTATAAGGAAGTATAAGACAGTTACACTTTCCTCAACAATAATAATGAAATAGAAAACATGTAATAAAAAATGTAACATGTAGTAAGTCATTTAACCAAAAGAGAAGGGTACCCAACAACCTTGGATAAAGTTCCCTTGATTTATACATTCATGAATGTCCTTGTTACCCACACCAGGGTAATCCCTCTACCTGGAGATCAGAGTCTGTCTTGTTATCCCTGCAAGCCCTCAACTACAAGGTAGTCAGCACCTCTGTCTTCCTATCCCCCAAAGCCCTCGATAGTACACAGCAACAATCAGAGTCACACAAAGCATATCTGCACGATGCAATGTTTCACCAATATGTTCAGTCTTTCTTCACGAATCCAGAGAGTTTATAAGAGCCACTCTCTCTCTCTAGAAATCACATATGAAATTTCTGATCTTCAAAAATTCCAAAAGCTCCAAAATTTCTGAGTTCTTTCAAATGAGATCCTATTTATAGGCACAAACTTAACAGTCAGCTCCCTCCTCAAAAGGTCATATTTTTCCTTGAATATCGTTGGGACCTATACACGTGTCACTCAAACAACGGTTAGTGAGTAACTGAAAGCACGACATCATTTCATAACTAAACAAGTGTAAGAATACCCAAAAACTGATATTCAGAATGTAAGTAAATGAATGTTTAGAGTCTAACCAAAAATTAATTTGAAGTCTATAAAACAAGGATATTTGGAATCTATTTTATAGAATTCATATCCTTAATTCTATATAATTCCAGAGTCTGAATTTCCTGGAAATTTGTAATCATGATTTACAAGTATTCTGAACATGAACATACAAATTTCGGAGTCGGAGTTCATGAGAACTCTAAGTGAGAACTCATAAGATTTTGGAGTCTGATTTCAGAGAACATTGGAGTTAGAAGTTAGAGAAGTTCGTATCCAGAATTCGTATTCAGAATTCGGATTTAGGACTTTGAGAAGTTTGTATCCAGAATTTGTATTCAGAATTCAGATTCAGAACTCAATGAAGTTTGTAACCAGAATTTTGATTTAGAATTTGGAGTCAAAACATACAGAAGTTTGTACCTAGAATTCTGATTCAGAATTCAGAGTCAGAACTCCGAAAAATTCATAACCAGAATTATGAGAATTCAGATCCTAAAAAATAATGCTTCATATCTAGGTAATTATAGGATTCCTTTTTTTGGTTTCATACTGAATTTTACACATAGTGGAAATATGATATGAGTGATGAAAACATGGTAAGGATAAATTTCCTTGGGGAAGTCAATTTTTCCTAGTAGATGTAAATCAAAGGGTAAAAATAGATTTTTCTTTAAGATAAGGTGTTTGTGATATTAAAAAAATGATGGAATTTTAATGTCATAAGTATTCCTTAATGACTCAAAAATCTCCCCCTTGAAAGAAGTAATGGAAAAGTCATAATAAAAACCTTATTAACTCAACTATGTTCCCTAAACAAAGATATTTCCTACAAAGGGATATAACGAAAGAGAGAATTTCATCATGGAAGTTTATCATCTATCGGGAGAGGCATATCAGTGGTGTTCTTTAATCCAAAACACAATGGAGGAGTGAGAGATAAAATACATGGAATAGTGGGACATTAAAGAAATATTTCTAGATAAATACATTCCTCGTGAATTGAGAGATGATATAGAAAAAAGTTTATGAATTTGAGAAAAATAGAAGATGATAATGTTGAAATGTTTAAATATAACTTCAAATTGTAAGAAAGACATGTTGTGAACTATATAAGAATTCCCAGTAGCAAAATTGGATGATTAATTGATGGAATAAATCCATTATATTAGTGGGAACTAGTCTCCCAATATTTTTCATCATATGAGGATATAGTTTCACATGCAGTCAAGATAGAGAAGGAATTATATAAGTCTTATTAATTTAAGGGAATGAATGATAGGAAGAGGGTTGCTAAAAAAATTGGGAAAAGAAATAAAAAACATTAAAGAAGAGAAGAGTTTAATTTGTACCTTTTGATAATTGTGGAAAGGAAACACTCGATTATGTGCATAAATAGAAAAGAAGTATGCTACAACTATTCACATAAAGGCCACATTTAAAGTTATTTCAAGTGGAGTAATAATGCTATTAATTTTCAATGATATAATTACATTTCTATGGGACAATTAGATAATGATTTAACAAATCATTAATGAAACATACCATCAAAAATACCACGGGAGTAGGAACAAGCATATGCGATCTCAACCACTGATATTGATATTCCTAAAGAAGTTGTGGAAGGAACTTTAATAGTTTCCTAAAACATAGAAAAGTAATTATTTAATTCATGGATCATCACATTATTTCACATCTTCCATATTTTTCAATCTAAATTAGATATTTACAATATAATATAATAAGTGAGTTGCTAGTTAAAACTCTTAAGGGATGTATCATTGCAACAACAATTTGTAATCCAGACATCATTATAGTTTATAAATGTGCTATATCCTCTAATTTCATTTTCATAATAATGATTGACTTTAAAATAATCCATGGTATTGATTGGATTATGAACTAGGATGTGAAATTTTATTTCAATAAGAAGTAGGTTAAAATTTTTAAGGATGATGAGGAATCCCTTAACTTTTATGCTGAAACATCACTGTCTAATTACCACCTAGATCCACCAGCAATAGCTTACCTAAATTTAATTATTGAAGAGGAAGGTAATTCCATATCTATGGATGAGAAGAAGAATGTTCAGAAATATAATGTACATATTGTTCATGAATTTTTTGATTTGTTTCTAGATGAATTTATTGGACATCCACCAGAGAAAGAATTTGAATTTTCCATTGACATAATTCTCAGTTCACGGGCAATATAAAAGAACTCTTATAGAATGTCCACTGTGGAATTGGTTGAACTTAAGAAAAAACTATTGGAATTTAGTGATATAAGATTTATTCTCCCTCATGTTTCTCTATTAGGAGAACATGTTTTTTTATTTAGTAAGAATGTTGGATCCATGAGTATTTGCATTAAATAATTGGAGATCAATGATATAACAATAAAGAAAAAGTATCATGTAAAAAAGATTGATGAATTATTTCATCTACTTCATAGAGCCCAATATTTATTGAAGATTGATATTTTATCTGGATATCATCAGTTGCTTGTGAGGAAGTAAGATATTCTAGGAACAACATTTCAAACCAGTTATGGTCATTATGAGATGACATTAATGCCTTTTGAACTCACTAATGCACCCTCTATTATCATGAATATTATGAATATATTTATCAAAGAGTATCCTGATGACATTATGGTGGTATTAATTAATGATATGATGTAATACTCTAAATGATATGATGATCTTGAAAATCACATGTGATCTATTCTAATGACTCTTAGAAGAAATGAATTATATAGGAAGATGAGAATGTGTTAATTTTGTCTTCAATCAATTTCCATTCAATAGCACATTAACTCTAATGAAAAAAATATCTATTTATCTTTCAAAGATAATGGATGTTCATGAATAGACTACTCGAGGGAACATATATGTTTTACGCATTTTTATTAGTTTAGCAGATTATTATCAGCATTTCATTCAGAACAACTCGTATGTATCCAACCCAATTACCAAGAATACACATAAAATGGTTAAGTTGAAATGGAAAAATGAAATGTGAGTACTGTTTGGAAGTCTTCATGTTGATATTATTGAATAATTAGATCTAAATACTACCTTTAGGGAATGATGTGTTTGTGCTCTATAAATATGCATCACATACTGGACTCAGTTGTGTCCTTATAAAATATTGTAGAGTTATTGCCTATGCATAAATATAGTTTAAAATTAATGAACAAAACAATCCCACACATGACCATGATTTAGCAGTGGAAATCATTTCTCTGAATACATGGAGACATTATCTCTATGGAGAACAATTTGGACATATAATGATCAAAATAGTTTAATGTATATATTCTCAAATAAATAAATCAACATTAGGCAATTAATATGACTCAAACTGCTCAATGATTACTATTATACTATACCCGACCACCCATGAATGGCAAAGAAGGTAGCAGATACGTTGAGTAAGAAAGATCATGGCGTTCTCAACAAATGAAGATTTACATGTATCCTTTGTACATGGATCTAGTGAGAATGGATATGATAATTATCAAATAAGGTGTAACATCAGTACTTTTTATATGATTTTCCAACCATCTTTATTAGAATGAATGAAATACTCTCAGCCTTATGACATGAAGCTTCCAAATAATATTAATGTTGTGAAAGATATAAAGATAGATGACTTTGTGTGTGAGATGGTGTTCTAAAATTTTGGAAGAGGTTTTGTTTTACGCCTATACTTGAGTTAAAAATGGAATTTTTGGATGATACATGTAGTCCAAATTTCTCTATACTGCCTTGAAGCACTAAAATTTATAGATATTTGAAGGATAATTTATGGTGGGACAATAGAAAGAGGGAAATTGTGGATAATATATCAAGAGGTTTGTTATGTCATCCAGTGAAGGCTAAAAGGAAACATCCATGTCATGAAACCTCTACCTATTCCAATGTGGAAATGGGACAACATCATTAATGATTTGGTCACTAGATTACCAAAATATCCATGGAAGAATTATGTGATAAGGGTAATTTTGGATCGACTTACAAAATAAGTACATTTCCTCATAATAATAGAGGATTTTCCACTAGAGAACCTAGAAAGACTCTATATCAATGAATTTGTTGGAATTCATGGACAACATCAATCAATTATGTCTGATCATGACCCACGATTCACATAGAAATAATGGAAAAGTCATCAGGACTATTTGGATACCAAACTTCGACTGAGTAATGCTTACACCCGATAAACTGATAAGAAATCTGAGAGGACGACCCAACCCTTAGAGGAAACGTTGAGATCATGTTCACATGACTTCCAAGGTATGTGGTATATATAATTATCTTTAGTGGAGTTTAACTACAATAATAGATTCCATTAAACTATTTAAATGGTTCCATATGAAACATTGTATAGAAAGAGATTTCATATACAAACTTGTTGGGGAGAAGTCGTTGGAAAGTATCATATGGAGGAAAAACAATGATGGTAAAGTTTATTCATGGTTATAACAAAGCATCTCAATGTATATAGAATATCTAGGCCAATAAATAATGGAAGGATCTGGAATTTCAAGTTGGATACAATGTTTACATGAAGGTATATCTAGGGAATGTTGTTATATGATTTGGAGTGAAAGGGAAACTGAGACCTATAAAATTATGCCCTTTCGAAATTCTGGAGGGAATTCTAGTTATTTCATATTATTTGGCTAGGTTTCTAAGAATTTCCAATGTAATTAATGTGTTCCATGTATCATTATTGAGAATGTACAAGATATTCCCAATGCATGTCCTCACATCTAAATTATAGAGTTGGAACCTAACCAATCATACTATGAAGAGATTATCCAGATTATGGATACAAAATGACAAGTATAGTGGAATCAGATGACTTTCCTAGTAAAGATACTTTAGAGAAAACATAATATGAAAGAGTAAACATAGGAACCTATAAATCTTGTGATAAAGACCTACCCAAGTCTTTTTGTGAGTTAACATTCTGTGAATTTTGAGGATGATGTTATAGTAAGGAGGGGATAATGTAACACACCAAGGATTTGAAAATAAATATTGAATGAATGAAACACTAATTATGTACTAAAAACACATTTTATAATCTATCAATTAAACACAACTCTTATTCTACAATGTTTTGAATTTCGAAAAACGTTAATATAGAGTTGTGATCAGTATGTCATTCGGAGTTTGATAGAACCAAATTGATTTTTCGGTGAATAGTAACATACCCTTATGAATATTAATATAAAAATTCTGAATGGGAACTAATGATTCTATTTTATTTTCCTATGTTAATAAGATAAGGATATCTTACCTAAATTTTAATTGTTATATAAAACATGTTATACGTTTAAATTATTTTATTCTCAAATTAATTTTGATTTAATTTAAAAATTAAAATAATAATATTTAGATAATTAATATTCAAAAATGAATTATATTTTTAAATTATAAACATTCAAAAATTTATAGGGTGATTTTTTGAGATTTTTTCTAAAATTAATGATTTTTTATGAATACTAAAATATTGAAAAATACTATATATACAATTTATCTGTTTAGTACTCTATTTATGACATCATGAGTGATTTAAGCACACTTTGTTCGAAATTAAATGCTCTTATTACTATTATAGGTCACATGAAACATCACTATTTTTGGTCTTGAGGGAAATAATAAAATAATTAATTAAATATTCAAAATTCACTCCTCTCCTCCACTATAAATCCCCCCTCACTCCCTCTACTCTTCACTGCTATATGAATTGAATCACCATAAATTTATTCCCAAACACTATTCCATAGTCACTCCCAACATAAAATAATATCGTATTCATTCCAAAATACAAAAAACCCTTCCATTAAAGAGATTCTCATGGAGGTTGATTCAAGAATAAAATTCTCATTTTATTTCATTCATTTTCATTTCAATTACATTCCTATTATTATCCTCCCCTCACCACCAATAACTAAATATACATGATAAATCTTGTATAATCTTTATACTATAATTTTATCATGTTAATAAAAAAAACAATCATCAATATTATTACTCTCTCTCTCTATCTTTTGTAAACAAAATTATCATCTGTGTGTTTCAATTTACAACCTTTGGGGATGATGAAGTTTTGTAGTTCAATTTATCCATCATTAATGGACATGAGACCATTTTTATTGTTGAATAAAACTAATATATATTTATTATAAACTACATAATATTCATTAACCAGTATATGTATATAATACTAAATCATATGACTAATCTATTTAATAATTTACAAATACTGCTAAAATAATAATAGTGAATATCATAAACATTTAATCTAATGATTCATCCTCATGAAATGTAACCAAAAGATATAAATTACCATTATTGCATATTTAATATTATAATTAATATTTAAACTCCATATTGTATATTTACCACAATTCTACTTGAACACCATTACATAAAAACGAGCGAATAGTTTATGAAAATCAAGAAAACTTTCACTGTGGAATGTCAAAATTCAATATTATATCTAATATATAAGTACATAATGGACTTAATAAATTCATGATTGACTAAATAAATATCTAATATGTTATGAATAATGTTATTAATATTTATTATTTTATATTCCAGGACCTTATGTTCTAGAGGGGAACACATTCTAACTTAAGGTAAGGGGTTTTCCACCCGAACCACCATTTTCATTCGGGTTTCATTTACTGTCCAATTACCTCAATTAAATTTTTTGTATTACTATATAATCATCCAAAATTATGTTAGATTGTTATATATAGTTTTACTAACCATAATAAATCATTATGTTATGGAGGGTTACACGTTTTAAATGGAACATTTAAATGTATTTTGGATATTCAATCTCGACTCAAGGTAATTCCTCAAATTCATAGATATTTTTTAGGTAACTATATAATATATTTTTAGAAACCATTACCTTTCCAAAATCACTCGTTTATTTATGAATATACAATAATATTTCATTTATAGTTATATAAAAATACTTTTGCAAAATAACTCTTCATTTCAAAATAAAAGAGAAATTTTCTCAAGAATTACTCAATGATTTTATGGGTATTTTTGTGTTTTTCAATACTCTTATTGATTATTTTAAATTATTGTGATTATTATTTTATGATATCATCTAAAATATTTAATTGGATGTTTTATAAATAGTTTTATTGTTGATGTTATATCGTAAAACCATTCACCAATTTACTCCTAGTGGTACCTGTTTATGCTTAATGTTCGGGGAATGTAATTTACATTAAATATTTTTATTTAAATGAGAATGTATAATTTTTTTAAGTTTATCAATACTTTAATGATAAATTAATTGGACATCTAATGTGAACATTGGGGCCTTTTATATCCCCTCTATTCATTGGTCAATTTCAGGAGACCAATAGACATGGGCTTGGCCGAGGCCTTGCCCAATTTGTGATATGGTTTTCGTTGAGGCTGTAATTATTTATAGAAACCTTGGTTGAGCCCATGAAGTTATATTTCGGAATTTTAGGGATATGAAATTACCTCATAATTAAGAAATTAATTGAATTTTCTTGTAGTTATTCGACTATTATAATACCCATGATTGTGTTTTATTATGAAATTATTTTCTCAGCACATATTTCTTCAATAATGTATAAACATTTATTATTTATAAAGGCATGTGTTTCAATTATTCACCATGAAAAATGTTTAATTTTATGATATAATCCACATTATTTCTTATTCTATCTAGTCATTTTATCTCAGCACTTTATTATGATTCATTTTCCCATGATATGAAGAAGTACGTTATGGGTGACTTACATTTATAATCTAAGAGGCATGGTTATTTAAATAGGAATAAATTAGTGTTTTATTTCCTTTCATGAAGTAATGTTGAATTTATTTATGTATTTTGTTTAAAAAATATTCCGAAATACATGGTTCTTTGGGATGAATATTCATTTTTTATATGACAATGTAATAAAACTAGGCACCATCTCTGGGTAATTGCGTCTGAGTCTTTACATATATAATATTAAATTTCTATATAAATTTATACATGGTTAATTAAAATCCATTCACCCAGAGTGTGTTAATATTTTTGAAAATATCTAATATTTAAAACATTTTTATATTATTCCATAGTTATTATCAGTGATATTTTCTTTAATTAAATCTATTAAAATTTGTATTAAATTTTTATGGTGCTTTTATATGGTGTTTTCATAGAATTTTAGTTTTCTTAATTATTTTTGATCATGAATTATCATAATTTAATAATTAATATGTCCAAATATAATATAATATAATAATAATATATATCATGGTCTGATATAGATTAGTATTTCATATATTTAATATTATTCAAAAAATTATATTTATATATATATATAAAATAAATAGATATATATTCACCGTTCAATGACATTAGTTGTCTCATCTTCTTCATTTCATTTTTAAGATAATTATTTTAAAATTTTAAGATTCAAAAATATATATGTAGTACACTATGTATGTGTTGGTCCGTCGAATATATTTTTCTTATTTATATTTTAACATGGATCAATTTGTGTTAATCATATAAAATAAAAAGGAAAAATTACTGAAATAAATAAAGTATAAATATTATTGTTGAACAACAAGACATTTGAATAGTCTATTTAATTTTGATATCAAATATATCATGGGGTTTTCAAATGGAATGGTTCATAAAAATTTAGGGAATTTCTAGAATATACCCTAATAGGTATCTAGAGCCTTCTCATAATGAGCGTTTTTATTCCCAAAAATTAAATTGTTTGTCACTGATTATTCTTTTTTTTTCAAAATTACTAAATTTTAAAGGCAGAGGGGTATTAGTTTGTGATTTTTTAATTTAGTCAAGAACATAACAAAATATGATGGTGATAAAATGATTTTAATGTAGGATAAACTATTTCTATTTTATTATTATTATTTTTATTCTTCTTTTAATTTTTATAATTAATCGAATCAATAACGTTCAGGAAGAGTCCATGAAAATTTATGCTTTAGAAAACTAAATTGTATTCATAGATCTTTAATTCTATCAATACCCCACCAAATCCAAATTAAATGAATAGTAATAAAATTAAATTTAGTATTAGTAACCATCAAAAATGAATCCCATCATTTGTCATTTCTTCGCCCAAACCAATCGAACTACATCAAATGGAGGAGGATATTTATGGAAGGCAAGGATACTGTGTATAATTAGTGGAAATAATATAATAAAAATATAATTAAATTATTAAAACCTAAATGAATTAATCACTTTAAATATTCCATTCCCCCATTATAAATTATAGAAACAATTTATAATTATATTATAGATACTCATGAATAGCTAATATTGAAGCTATATCATTTTATTGGATATAATATCCATAATAGTATAAATGTAGACTATTAATTGAGTATTTTGATAAGATAAATGTAAATTTGATTAATAATATATGTTGTAACAAAATAATGATAAAATGAATAAATATAAATATTAATCTACAAGTACATGGTGAAATGAAATTTTTTTTCCTTTCAAATATTTAAGGAATTGTAAATTTTCATAAATAAATGAGGAGATAATGTTTTATGGGATCATATACTTATAGAAATGAATAAGTAGAATGTTTTCCTTTTGTACTTTTTTTATAGAATCTGAAACAATTTTTTATTATTCCAAATAAATCATGGTGTTACTTATTCAAACCATTCATGATGATAACGATAAGGAATTTCATTTTTTGTGTCACCTAGTTAGATTATGAATAGAGAATTTTGGGAATATTTTTCATATATATAGGGAACATTTGAAGATCATATTATATAAAAAATATGCAAATATAGGATGGAACTATGTATGTGAATGAATTAATACCATATTGAACTTTGTTGGAATTTTGAAGAGGCTTTTCGGAGTGTGTTGGGTATTGACATATCATGTGTTTGTGTATGTCAATGTGTTTCATAATTTATAGTTGATTACATTTCATTCCTTATAATATATTTCATTAATAAAGTACTATATTTGGGGCCTTGAAATATATATCATAAAAATGATCTTTTATTAGAGTTGAATATTGGATTCCAAATACAAAATATGATTTCCAATGGGAATCCCACCATACACCATATTTATAATATTATATCTCACAATTCTATTTACATTTATGTTTTTATTTTACTTGGTATAATGGTACATTGATAAAATTTATGTGATAGATAAAAACTCGAGATATATGATTTTGTATAAATTCATGAGAGTGAATTATTGTTCATGTAATTTTTGGATTAATTTATTTTAACTTTGGAAAAAAAATATATTGGAAATGACTGACTTGTACAATAAAGGGTGGTGGTATCAATATTTATGGATGATTTTTTGTTGAGATTTTATGGTTAAATAATATTGTGAAGTGATTAAGGAATAATAGTTTTGAAATTTTTATATTCTACCATGTTTATAACATTTTTCCACATTGTATTATCATATATGAGGAACTCCTACAATATGTATTAACATGTATTTTCTAAACCCAATTTTTTATAATCATGTGATATGTATTTCTAATGACTACATCCCATGAATCCTCTATATATCCCTACTACATAAAAATATATACCATATTTCATTACTAAATTATTTCACATTATATTAAATTCCTCATGTCATATCATTCTCCACATTGGCATTCTCTTATGGATATATTCATTGAATATGATGACTTTATATGAATAGTACAATATTTGAGAAATTAAATCATAAAATTTTCATGAATAACCCTAAACACTTATTAAAAACGTAACTTTCTATATTAACAATATTTTGTTGATCCATTTAATATCATTGTTCAATTTCATCAGAAAGAATATTTATTTAGTAAATTATCAAAATAACTAGAAAATATATTATATAAATTGAATACAAATGTATATATATATATATATATATATATATTATATTAACTTTAATTAGATAATTATTTTAAAAATAAAATATATCTATTGATGGGGAATGTTTTACATTTATACATTAAATGTAACATCCCTTGATTATTTTTTCTATCTTATATCTTAATAGATAATGAATAATTCATCAAATATTTATTTATCTCAATTAACATAAATAATAAATTTATGGATTACAATATATCGTTTTAATGATTTGTGTTTTAGAAAATGATTATTGACCATATTTTCTTTCTACTCTCCCGTGATGCTACAAACCCAGGGGTTCAGAGCTACTCCACCTTCCCCCCCTCTTCACAAAACGGGTAGACCTGCTGGTTTTTCTTTAGAATACCAGATAAAATTCACCCAAATCAATAACAATATATTTTTTTAAAAACATTCCCATATCTAACATATCACTTATTTATTAGTTTTAAATTTTTGTCCTCCAATTTATGTATATATTCTTCCTAAATTCATACAATATTAGGCATTCAAGGATCTCATCTTTGTTTCCAGATTTGATGGTTCAATGCAAATTTTATAGTTCTATTGGTGATTAATTAATGGTACATGATTAATGTAACATATCATACTCCATGATATAAATGTTAATGGGTATAATAAATTATTGATTCAAATTAATTTTTTTTTAAAATATAATATATTTTATTAGTCTTAGAAGGATATATTCAAACATCTAATTGTCATCACTCAACCAACCCAGACGACTGATCAAGGTCAAGTAACTCCTTGGGTATCCTATGAAACAATGGTTTTCCTCCCAAGAGACTGCACAATATCACCAAAATAGGCCACCGATAAGGAAAATTATTATACATGAAATGCAACACATGTTTTTCATGCATGATTTTTTGAGCCAATAAGGTTTTCCTTGTGAATTTTCCATTCCATCATACTTGGGGGTGATTTTTGAGTCAATAAAAATTCCTAATGACTTTACCATTCCTTATTGTTTTGAAAATCCAAAGAACCTTATCTTAAAGAAAAATTTCTTTCTAACTTATGTTTTATTTTAATAAGGAAAATTTTCCTAACCCAAGGAAATTTATACTTACCATGTTTTTCATTATTCTTTTTGTCTAAGTATAAAATTCGGATTATTATCTAAAAACATGGAATTATATAATACTTAGATATGGAGTATTCAATTTACAAGATCCGAATTCAGGTTCCGAGCTCTCTGAATTCAGACTCGAAACTCTAATGAGTTCTAACTACGAGTTCTCTGAATTCAGACTTTGAACTCTTATGAGTTCTGACTCCGAGTTCTCTGAATTTAGACTCCAAACTCTTATGAGTTCTAACAGAGAGTTCTCTAAAAATAGAGTTCAAAGTATTATTATTTCTTACTCCAATATCTCTGAATTATGACACTAAACTCTCGGAATTTAGAATCCAAACTCTTATGATTCCTGACTCCAAACCGTTATGAGTTCAGACTCCAAAATATTGTGAATCCAGATTCTAAATTCCCATGGAATTAAGACTCTGGAATTCTATAGAATTCAGGTTCCTAATTCCTTGGAAAATAGAATCCTAATATCCTTGTATTATAGATATCGAATTTATTATTGGATAGGCTTCGAACATTGATTTTTACATAGACTCTGAAAAATGAATTTACTTATGTAACCATATTCTTGCTTAATCATTTAAAACGATGTCGTGAATTCAGTTACTAACTAACCATTGTTTGAGTGAAACATGTACAAGCCCCTCCGAAACTCAAGGAAAAATATGACCGTTGGAGGAAGGATCCAACCGTTGAAGCAGTGCTTATAAATATGAGATCATTTGAACAAGCTCAAGAAAAAAAAAACATTGAAAACTTTTCTTAAATCCTTTTAAAGTGATTTCTAGAGATAAAGTCTCTTATAAAATCTCTGGATTCATCCAGAAAGATTGAACGACTTGTTCAAACATTTCTTCATGTATATTTACATTGTACACGGGTGAAATTTCATTGAAATTAGATACATCAGGTTGTGAAGTCAAAGATGGAAATTTCCTTACAAACGTGGGGTTATAGGGATAGAAAGACAGATGCTGATCATCAGATTGAGGGCTTACCTAGGTTTTGGTAAGACAACATTTCTTGAAAGTATAAATCAAGGTACCTTTATCCAGGGTTTTTGGATACCCTTTTCATTAGGTTCAAAGAGTTACTACATGTTACATGTAGTTTATTAAATTTATTTTCCTCTGTAATTTCGGTTGTTGAGGAAAATATAATTATCTTATACTTCCTTAAACTTGTACTCTGATTATATAGATTTCTATAATCTTTAAGATATAATCTTAGTTGTTGTAAACATTTGTAAAGTTTCATTTTTGGAATCAATTCTCTGGAATCAAGCATTTTATTAGAGCTTAGTGGTGTTGTGAATCTTTTTTATGAAAATTTTCCTTAAGGTTTTTTAATGTATATAATTCACCCCCCGTCCTCTTGTATATTGAGTATCTACATCATAGTTGGAAACTAAAATCAGTATTAGATCTATCATAATATCGATCCAACTACTGGTATCAGTGTAGGGGACCTTTTCCCCTGAACCAATCTAACAATTGGCTTCATTTTTTTTGTTAAATCTAAATTAATCTCATGATTAGATTAAGAAGAGAAATATTCTTCTTCATTTGTTTCGGAATCAAATTTTTGACCACATAATGTTCAGATTCATATTTTTCTTAGAGATACTTTAGTTCCATTTTTATTTCTCATGATATTTTCTTTGGTTTACGAACTATTATTACTAAAAAGACTACGTGGAAATAATTTCCATAAGATGTAAGGTTTAAATATTGCTTCTATCGACAATCTAAATCATACCAGACCTCATATTTTTTATGGAAATGATTATGTGAACTAGGTAGATAGGATGAATACATTCATTATTAACACTGGATTTGATAATTACCTAATGCTGAAAAAATAAAATAAGAATCCTAATAATGAATTGAGATTTTTTACTAATTAGGAAAAATCAGAATATCAAGAAAATTTCAAAGTCATAAATACATTGCAATGTTCCATGATTAGGAATTTCTATAGTCAAATATCTTCATGTAAAGCTGCAAACAGTATCTGTAAAAACATGAAGTTAAAATATTTGGAACTTCTAAGGTCATAGACACAAGAAGAGCTATGTTGAGCACCGAATACCATGGTTTAACTTTCCATATGGAGAACCTATAAGCAATGATTAGCAAAGGATTATGAATATCGTCAATAGCATATAGTATATGGGTGAAAAACATTTAGATGATGAGGCCCTTGTATGTATGATCATAAACATCATTCCCAATGAGTGGGGATCCAAGAGGGTAGCAATTGATGAGGACATGATGTTACACAGATTTTCGTAGATGATCTGTTTGGAACTCTTCTTCAGCTTGAGACTAGAATGAGAAGAGATGTTGTTAATGTAAAAAATAAGAATGGCCATGGAGGAGTTTTTTTGCAACTACATAATAAATTTTTAATTCCAAAACTCTAGAAATAGAAACAAGAAAAAATAAAAGAATGTTACTATTCAGTAAGAATCTAGTGATATAGAAAAGTCTGAGAATGAATTAGCTAATCGTACTCGGAGAGTGAAAAAGATAGTAGCTCTAAATAACTATCCGAATAAGTTCAAGAAGAGAGACTACGAATATAAAAAACATGGGGATGGTACGGGTTATTAATGTCAAGGAAAAGGTCATATCAGACCTGATCGCCCTCTATTGAAAAATAAATAAAACAAGGAAAGGAATTCAGAAAGTAACAAGAAGAAGATTTATTAATCGAAGCATAAGAAAAGACATAAAAAAGATAATTGGATTTCTTGCAATGGAGGCTTTTCGGGAAGTGAATTTTCTAGATATGAATCATCATCACAGAAAAATATTGGATTCATTACTACTACTACCTTCCCAAATACATGACTTATGGCCATGGTACGCTCTGCCGAGGCTTTAATAAATTTATATCTTGATAAGAATTACTATTATAGACATATTACTTCTAATGAAGATAATTAATCTTCATATAATGAATAAATTTATTCTTATGAATAAGTATCTAGGTTTTCCAAGTTGTTCGAAGCACAAAATTGAAAAATTTCTAAGAAATTGGACAAGGAAAATAAAAGATAATACGTTCTTAAAAAATATATTTCAGACATCTCTAGAGATCTAGAAGATAAGGATGATCTATTATAAAAACATTCTAATGACCTTATGGAAGTAAATTCTGAAAAGTAACAACATTCTAAAGATCATACGAATGATATTTTAAAAATAAATGTTTTTGAGGAAAAATCTCACTCTAAGGAAACAATTCCTCAGGATAAGAATGTTTTCATAAGACTAAAATCTGAAATATACTCCCTTAAGAATCTTATTAAAAACTTTATGTTTGGAAAATAAAATTTTGACAAGATGTATTCTCAAATCAATCCTCCTGGAAATACTACTTTAGTATGATATACTCAACGAAAACCTATTTTCAAAAACAACAATTTTATTCCATCCAGAGGCCTTTTTGTACTAAATGTAAAAGTGGTGGGCATTGGAAGAAATTTTTTTCTTATAATAATGTTCAATTTATTGGGATTCATAAAGATTATTTTTCTAGAAAATGTGGATACCAAAAATTTTGTTGTCTAACAATTCTAGATGTAAGGATGTTTTGGATTCCAAAAGTCTACCATTTTTATATTCAGGAATATAATGAAGGTTCCAACAACAATACTTAGTACATGGATAGTGGGTTTTCCTGACATTTGTCTGGTAAAGAAAACTTCTTTGAATATATTATAAAGACACAAGGTGGAAAATTAACATTTTAGTGATAATTCTAAGGGAGAAATTATTAGTATAGGTAAGATCATTCTTCTTGAAAAAATATTGATTTCAAATGTATTATTTGTTAAAGGTCTTATGAAAAACATCATTAGCATATTAAAATTATGTGATGAAGGTTACCTTTTGAATTTTAGGAATGACAAGTGCTCAGTACACAATTCCAAGGAAGGGTTTATTCTTTCAACCAATAAGAAAGCGAATGTTTTGACACTAAACCTAGTAGACCTTAAGATCCAGGATCTACCTTGTCTAAGTGAAATGGATGATCATTTGTGGTTATGGAATAGATGGATCGGTCAATGTTACAATAGGAACCTATTTAAACTCTCTAAGAAAAGACTTATTAAGGATCTACTAGATGATAGGTTTTATTCTTCAAAAGTTTTTGATCGTTGTCAATATGGAAATCAAACATTAATCATGTTTTAAATTAGTCAGTTAAGTCTTAACCACTGATGCATTACATTTGGTGCATATGGATTTTTTTGGTCCAACACAAACTAGATGCATTGGAGGAAAATATTATGTATTTGTCTTATTTGATGATGACACTAGATTTACAAGGGTATGTTGTCTAGAATATAAATATGATGCTTTTTATTATTTCCAAAGTTATAGATACGAAGTTAAAAATGTGAAAAACCGTCCATGGATCACTATTCATAGTGATCGAGGATGAGATTTTCCAAATTCTGATTTTGAAACATTTTGTAGTAGAAAAGCTTTCACTAATAACTTCTCTACCCCCAGAACACCTCAACCAAATGGTGATGTTGAATGGAGAAATATAAATCTTCATGAGATAACAAGAAACATGTTGAGTGAATATTCTATGACCATTAATTTTTGGGCTGAAGCTGTAAGTACTGCTTGTTATACTATAAATCATAGACTGATTCAACATTTTCATAATAAAACCTCTTATGAGTTATGGAACGGTAGGAAACCAATACATTCATATAGCATGGTTTTTGGATGAAATGTATCCATTCTGAATACTAAAGATAACATACACAAATACACACAAAAATCTGAAAAAGGAATTTTCATAGGCTACTCCACACTTCTAAGGCTTATAGAATATTTAATAAAAACCCATGTATTGTAGAAGAAATAGTTAATTTCAAATTTGGTGAAACTGATCCCTTTGTTTTTTAATAACCCCAACCAACATCTTCGGATGTGTTTTAAAAAACTGATTATCAACTTTTGTTAAATGATACTTCTGATAAAGAAAATGTCCAAGAAGATAATTCTGAAGCATGTACCCCCAAATATTTTCTACCATATACTGATGAACAGGTTTTACAAAAACCAAATCCATTGTTTCATAATATTCATCTCATTGATAGTATCATCGGTGATGTAAATCAACCTGTAAGGACAATATGTTCCATAAGGAATGAACTAGAAAATCTTCCAGTACATTCCCAATAAGAACCAAAAAGCACTGATGAAGCATTAGGTGATGATGAATGGATAAAATCTATGAAAGATGATCTAAATAAATTCTAAATGAATAAAATATGGGACTTTGATGAAAGACCTAAGTAAACTTCTGTTATTGGAGGAAAATGGGTCTTCAGAAATAAGTGTGATGAAAATTGAATCAAAGTTAGAAATGAAGCTAGATTATTTGATAAAGGCAATAATCAACATGAAGGATTAAACTATGACAAATACTATGCTATAGTATCTAGAGTTGAATCTATAAATATTTTACTTGCCAGTGCAGCATTCTTCACTTCAAACATTTTCAAATGGATGTGAAATGTACATTCCTTTATGGTAAATGTAACAGATGAAGTTTTTGTTTAAAAAACTCCAGGTATTGAAGATAAAAAAACTTCTTGAATGTGTTTATAAACATACCACATATTTGTATAGACTTAAGTAATCCCCGCAAGCCTGGTATGATAGACTTACATGATTTTTGAATAAAAATAATTATGTTAAGGGAAATACAGATTCATCCATTTTTATAATAAAAGATAAGAAAAATGTTTTGATTTTTCAAATTTATGTTTATTACATTATAATTAGTTAAACTCAGCAATTTTTAACTAAATCCATTGCGGATGTAATGAAATATGATTTTGAAATGATTATGATGGGTGAGTTAACACATTTCCCTGGTTTTTAAATTTCTCAAAAAACCATATGGAATCTATATATCCCAACATAAGTATATTAAATATGTTCATAAAAAGTATGGATATGACAACACTAAAAGTATTACTACTCCAATTGTCACCTCAAATTAAATTGATCTTGATGAAGTTGGTAAACCAGTAGATCAAACATCATGTATAGTTATGATATGATGGTTACTTTACTTAATATCTAGTCATCCAGACATAATGTTTTCAGTATGCTTATGTGTGGGATATCAATCCAATACTAAGGAATCTCATTTAAAGGTAGTGAAAATATTAATTCTCTACTTAAAGTGAACCATAGATTTGGAGCTTTCTTATACTTCTGGAAATTATTTTGTTCTAAAATGTTTTTCTGATGATGAATTTGGTGGATATAGAATAGATAGGAAAAGTACATACGAAACAAGTCATTTATAATGTGATTTATTAATTTCTTGGTTATGCAAGAAGCAACACTCAGTACCACTTTCCACTGCTGAAGATGAATATATAGCAGCTAGAAGATGTTGTGCTAAATTGTTGTGGATGCAACACACACTCACAGACTATGGTATGAGTTTTACCAAAACAAAAAATTTTGGTGATAATACTAGTGCCATTTCCAAAAGTTCAAACCCTGCACATCACTCTCATGAAAAACAAATAGATATTAGGCATCACTATCTTAGGGATCACACAAAAAAGGGGATATCATTTTTCAATTTATTCAAACACAAGATCAACTTACTTATATTTTCACAAAATCTTTACCCTCCGATATATTTGAATACATTAAACAAAAGTTAGGAATGATAACCATAATGTAATCTTCCTTTTTAACATTATATTGAAACCAATCTACCTATAGTAATAAACTTTTCTTCATAGGGGGAGTACATTTTCTTGTAAATTATATTAAAATTTTTTGTAATGAAAATTTTCTTAGTCATATTTTTCAAACCATTCGTAATGAAAATTTTCATAGTAATATTTTTCAAAAGTTTCATAATGAATATTTTCGTAGTGAAAATTTTCATAATGAGGTTTTTCATTTTCAAAATTTTTTTTGGAATCAAATTTTTGGAATATAATGTTCTTGAAGAATATTTTTCATCAATATGAATAATTTTCCTAGCAATATTAAAGGTATGATTTCTTTCTTATGTTTTCGTATTCATCATTTGTTTGCTTGTATTTTTTTCTTCTTTTGGATTTAAATTTTTTGGATTCTTTTTTTCAATAAATCTGAATGTTTTTCATTAAAAACATCAAATGATCGGATTCTACCAAGATTCCTTTACAGCCATCATATCAACCTTTAAATATAATCAGAAAGTTTTACATCCATTGGATTGAATTTTGAAGATGAACCATCACATCAAGCGTCCATATAATGGACCCCATGATGGTTGTCCCACATCGATATTAAGCTCTCGTGTGCTAAATCTCTGGCTCTCTACTTAATCACATTCGGAAATTTTCAAAGTTTTCTCAAATCCGAATGTCTGTAGAAGAATACTCTTAGAAATATATGTCTATTGTTAATTCAATTTCAGAGTGGTGGGTATATAATGAAAGGTTGGTGCATTCTAATTTCTTCATCATGAATGATTCTATAATTTTGAAGAATATTAAGCTCAACGGATGGGAGAGATTTTTTATATCAAAGCCAGGGTTTCAAGATTTGGTGTATCTGGATTTTCTTGTTGAGTTTAATGAATCAGTTAGTTTCTTCAAGGATGAAGGAAGAGAGTTGTTTTTTTAATCGCTATGGTAACACATATGCTCTGTCGTATACAAAGGCAGCTATCTTGGTAGGAATTCCATTTGAATGTGAAGCCGAGTTCTGTTCCCACACATTGTCGGATGTCAAAGGAAGATTTTTAAAGGTTAAACATATAGAGTGCCTCAGTCTTACTGATTTCAAGACTCCGAATATTTCTCACCTCTCTACAAATAATCTGATACTTGAATTATGGGTTCAAGGATTTATCATTCAGAGAAAAGGTGACAAGGACACATTGAAGAATATTGATATATATATCCAAGATTATCTTATGAAGCCGAGGAAGGTTATTTTGGTTAAGAATATTCTGATTACGATCAAGAATATCAAAAATAGAAATCTGAAGGCTCGGATTATCATGTATCTGGCCATTCTCTCTATGTTTATTATTCGGTGTTTAGATTCATTCAAAATTCAGTGCAGTTCAAAGACTAAAAATTGAAATTTCATGCTAGATAGTGATGATACCCTGAAGAAAATGAACATTGGCTTTTTTAATGACTGAAGAGAATTTTATGACCTACGAGAGGAAAAAGCTAAAGCTGTTCCGAAAAATAAAGAAGTGGTCGAACCATCCAAAAATTTAGGAAAGAAGTGGAAGTTGAAGGAAGAGTAAGAAGAAGAAGAAATCCCAAATTCTATTGAAGCTCAATCTGCACCTCCAAAACCAATGAAGCAAAAAATCTTATCCCAATGAGGATGTAGCCATGTGGAGAGAATATAAGAAAAATCAGAAGGAAGGAGAGCCACGGTTTTTCATGGATCCCGCAGATGCCAAGGCTTTGAATGAAAAGACACTTGATGAGATTGAGATGAAAGATAAAGAAATGAAGATAATGAATAAGATGAATTAGGCTGAGGAAGTTCAATCCCCTTTGAGGGATACTGAGAATGTATTTAAAAAAATTCTGGTATCAGAATCCTTCCTGGTGGAACCCTTACCTCAGACTCTGGGGAAGATGTTCATGACTCTGGAAAAAGCCCAAGAGATGGTTATTGAAGAAAAAGAAGTTATCAAAGGAGTAGAAGAAGATTCTAAAATAAGTGGTGATACCGAAGACATGATTAAGAAAGTGGAAGACTTTCATGAGAAGGAAAGCCCATCCAAGAAACTATCAATCTGAACTTCTCAGGCAGATTCATTGAAGATTTCTACTCTTGGCCTAGATAACAAGGCTGAAGATGATGTGAACAAGATATATGAGGAAGAAAGTTATCATCGTCATTTCATTCATCCTAAATATGCTGAGGAAGGTTCTAAGAAGGGAGAGATAGATGAAGATAGAATTGTTCAACTGTCTGACAATGAACATGAATCTCCGGATGAGGTAGCTATTCTGAAAACTGGTAAGGGGAAACAGGTGGTTGTTGATACACCTACTAAAGTTGTTTTAAAGAAAATGAATACTGGTGAATCATCTAATAGAAAACATGTTGTGTTTGAGAAGGATCCCTCACCAAGAAAACATTCAGATTCAGAATCATCATCCCTTGGACAAGATTTCATTGTTCATTCATTTAAGAAACATGTTGATACCATTCCGATTTTTCAAAGAATAGAATTGAGATTCCATATGCTTCAACACACACTTAATCAGAATTCAAATTCACTAACTTGGGTGATGGATATGTGTGTAAATAATGAGGCTGACTTCAATAATTTCTTCATTAACTATAAAGCCCACAAGAGGTCCTGTATAAAATGTTTTGTCTGATCAAAAAAGAATTTAGAAGATTTGAGAGAACATGATGAGTTCCAAGATGGTTTAAAGAAGTCTTTTGATATTGAAGATTGTAGGATCAAGGATCATACAACCGGTTTTGAAGAAAAGATAACTATGGAGAAAAATACCTGGATTCAGGAGGTGAAGTATCTGAATGGGAAATTTCATTTTGTTTCCCAAAGATGGAAGAGAGAACGTTATCTTCAGATTGAGATTGATGAAAAACATTTCATGCAATAAGATGTTCTGAAGTCTCTAGCAGAGGTTATTGTGTCTTAGGAATAAATAATAAAGGAATTAGAGAAGAAAGATGAGGATCAGGAACAAGTTCATAAGAGAGCTAAAGAGGATCATAATGAGCTCAAAAAGCTAAGGTCTATTGTCAAGAAGTTGATTATAGAGGAAAAGAAAGGATAATTTTGTTTCAATTTGATCTGTTTTTGAATTCATTTCATCGTAGAAATTATTTCTAATCATAATAAATTTTGAGGTTCTTTTTTGGATGTGTTGTACTAAACTTTTAGGTACAATATTTTATTCTCCATTACCTCAAATTCTTTTTGAAAATCACAAAGGGGGAGAAAGGAAAAAAAATTCTATGTAATGAAGAAATATCTCTATGTAAGGGGGAGTTTATCTAAGGGGGAGTTTTCATTACGACGATTTACATATTCAAGATAATGAAAAATATCATTCCGGGAATCCAGAATACGATCCTTAGAGATCCACATACTATGGGAAGTTATTCGTATTCCTCATTGTCCATGTGTAAATAGAGATAAGTTTTATTTCAAAGTCTTGAAAAATATTTTTTATGTCCTTATATTATTTTTCGTAAGGATGTTTGGGCTTTCCACAAAGGGTGATATTGTTGAGTCATTAAGGCTTTCCTTATGATTTTTCCACTCCTTTATACTTGGGGGATATTGTTGAGTAAATATTGTTTTTTATGACTTTAACATTCCTGTTTGTTTTGAAAATCACAAACACCTTATCATAATGAATATTTCTTTATTCCTTATCTTTTATTTTCATACAGAAAATTTTCCTTCCCAGAGGAAATTTATTCTAAACATGTTTTTTGTTATTCATTTGATCTAAGTATAAAATTCATTTTCATATCCAAAACCTCAATATAATATAATACATATATATAGAGAATTCTATTATCAAGATCCAAATTAATATTCTGATCTCTCTCAATTCAGACTCTGAACTCTTATGAGTTCTGACTCCATGTTCTTTGAATTCAGACTCCAAACTCTTATGATTTCTAACTATAAATTCTATGAATTCAGACTCTGAACTCTTATGTGTTCTGAATCTGATATCTCTGATTTCAAACTCCAAACTCTTATGAGTTACAGCTCCAATCTATCTAAATCTTGACTCCGAAATCTCTGAAGTCAGACTCTGAACTCTCGGAACTGTGACACCAAACTCTCTAAATTCAGACTCTGAACTCTTATGTGCCCTGACTCCGAACCCTTAAGAGTTCAGACTCCGAATTCTTGTGAATCCTGATTATAAATTTCCTTGAAATTCAGACTCCGTAATTCTATAGAATTTAGGTTCTGAATTCCTTGTAAAATAGAATCATAATATCCTTCTATTATAGATTCTGAATGTATTTTTGGTTAGACTCCGAACATTCATTTTTACTTACACTCCGAAATATGAATTTCCTTAAGAAACCATATTCTTCCTTACTCTTATAAAATGATGTCGTGCATTTAGTTACAAACTGACCATTTTTTGAGTGACACATGTACATGTCCCTCCGAAATTCATGGAAAATATAACCATTGGAGGAGGGAGCCGACTGTTGAATCTGTGCCTATAAATATGAGCTCATTTAAACAATCTCCAAAAAACAACTACAACATTTCCAACTTTTCTTACATGATGTTAAAGTGATTCTTGGAGAGGGAGGCTCTTATAAAATCTTGGGATTCATGCAGATTGTTTGAACAACATGTATAATCATTGCTTCATATAGATTTTCTTTGAGGAGAGGTGTGATTTCCTTGAAATCAGAGACGTCATGTTGTGAAGTCTGAGTTGCTGATTTCCTTACAAATCGAGGGCTTGTAAGGATTGAAAGACGGATATTGATCTTTGGATATAGGGATTAAATGGGTTTGGGTGGGATGGAATTTCTTGAAATTATAAATCAAGGGACCTTTATCCAGGGTTGTTGGATACCCTTCTCTTTGGGTTAAGAGAGTTACTACTTGTTACTTGTAGTGTTTGAATTTTTTTTCTACTGTAATTTTGGTTGTTGAGGAAAGTAGAATTTTCATATACTTCCTTAAACATGTACTCTAATTATATAGGATTCTATACACTTTAAGGTATAATCATATTTTTTGTTATCTTTTGTTATGATTCATTTCCATAATCACTTTTCCGGAATCAAGAAATATAATATAGCATAAATGGGTGTTGAATTTTGTTTATGAATAATTTACTTCAGGGTTTTGAAAGTATAAAATTCACCCCTATTTTATATTGAGTATCTAAATCAATGTTTTATACTACAATCAGTATCATATCTATCATACTATCGATCAAACATGATTTTTCCTCACTAAAACACACCTGATGATACATCCCAGGATTCCTTTATCCTAATAACTACACTTAGAGAATCAAAATTAACTATGGATTCTTATCTGGTAGGCTATCATATATAAATTTTGATCATTTATTGACTGATTTTGTATAATTTATCATTAATTTATCTCATTTATAAGGATATTACACCCTAAACCCCATCAAATCCCAAAACCTTCATTTTGGATCCCACATCTCAGACCCATGTATTGCCTCTGCACTTCTAGGTGTGTATTGGCTCTAATACCACTCTTCATGACCCGAAATTCCCCATGTCATGAACCAATTCAACTAAACCCATTGAAATAATTTAATAAACAAGATAATTTTTCCATATTTGTTTCCTCACCCACAGACCCCATATGAATCATTCTAGGATTTTTCTAATATTGAAAACTATTCAAGGAAATATATCCATAAAAAATGAGTTATAATTCATTAGAATAAAAATTGATGGTAATATTTATTAGAATGTGTAGTTAAATTAAATCCTATATGTACTAATATTACTAGAGTGTTACAATAATACATTTTAATAACTAATATACAACATAATTATATTGTGTGATCATGAACATCCCTTCAATCACATTACTATTAAATTCTAATATTCCACTAGTAGTTTTCATAAAGAAAGAAAAAAATTATAAGATTGACATCTTATGGATGAAAAGAAGTATCATAGCATTGAATAATTTATAACATAAACATTGAATATGATATATGTAATGAATCAATGATCAACATGATCCATAGTTAATTGAAACTGAGGGAATTATTTATCTATAAAAATAAATTAAAATAATGATACATGTAGTCATTGATCATTTTATTGTGTAATTATTAATTCTAGAAGTTGAACAGTTACTATCAGGGAATTATTCGAAGATAATTACATATCATATGTAGAGGAATAGACTAAAACCCAACCATTTATATCTAATGAGACATTTCAACTAATTTAGAGGTTATATAATGTTGGTCCCAACCCATCACCAAATTAATATCAATGAATTAAATTTAAGGGTAATAAATTCAGTTCACATAGTCAAATGTGATATCTATTACCAAATTAAAATGTAAATATGTATAATTAATAAATAAATTTCATACCTAGTTAAGATAGATACTCTAGATATCTAGGTGAACATATATTTCTCAATTTGGATGTTAGGGGTATCATTAAAGTAACATGAATACCCAAATGAATGAATTGAAGTCGAAAAAGTGAACAAATATAATAAATCCATTATTTTCTAAAGGAAAAACTATGAATGATATCATAAAGTTTACTCCACATCAAGATGAACCAAATAGAGATATATTTATAAGCAAATACCATAATTAAACACGCCATTGGAATAGTGAAAATTAATAGTATTAATTAAACTATAAAAATATTTTTCAAATATATATATATATTTCTTTGATGACAAATTAATTAAAAAAATAATATATAATCCATTTTAAAAATAACCTAATTGTTTTTCTAAAAAACTATTTAAATGTGAAATTTTTTTTTATAAATATTAATGAAAATATTTTCAGATTATATTATCTAAATATTTGAGTAAAATATAAAAAATAATTGTTAACATTCATTTTATTAGTTTTTTGAAATTGATATTTAAATAAATCAAATTTTACATATAACACATGTATTTATAAAAAATTACAGTTCTCTCCCCTTTTAATGGAAAACCCATTTTAAATATATTTATTTGTGAAAATTTTATAATATTAATTGAAAAAATAAACCGATTATTTTATATTATTGTACAAAAATTTAAATACGTATATTTGTTTTATATTTTCTAATATGTTTATTTTTATTATAAATATTGTCAATTTACTTAATTTTAATTGAAAACTAATTTTTGATCAAATTTATTTATAATGTTAAATTTTATATTTTAATGCATCTAAATTATAATTATATAATGTTTTTAAAATTTAATAAATCACAAGTCATTGGAATCAATTTCACAGTGAGACTTTACATAAAAATATTTTTGATAATTTGAAGGTTTGTACTTCAAAAACTCATTTTCTAAATCCGTTAAGGCAATTAATTTAAAATAATTTTTTTCGCTACATTAGTGTCTTGAATAAAGAAAAACAAAAATAATATTTTTGGTTTATTATGATATTTATGTTGTAATATGGACAACATAAATTTTTTCTATGATTAAAAATAGATTTAATCATTATTTTCATTACCACAGATTTGGGTGAATAATGTAATTATTAGTAAAAATAATATTATTAATATTATAAACATAACCTAAAACATGGATTAATTTTATTGTATTAATTTCATCAAAAATAAATTCATCCATATAGAAGAATATAAATTTTTTATTCCAGTTGGTTTAGAGAATGTTATTTATAGTATTTTATTCAATATGTAAATTGTTCCAAACTTTTTCCCTTTAATAAGTGAACCATTTTTTATATATGGTTCTAAAATAAATATTTTAACCTCTATATATTAGTTATAAATTTAAAATATTTATCTACATGGTGGTAATTTATTTGTAATTTTTAGGGAAAAATAATTAAATTAATTTCTTGCACTATGATGATGTAGTAATTGTTTAATTAATGAAAATACCAAACAAATGATAATGAATAGGAAACATTACGTATAATTTCATATAATTAATTACAAAAATTTATTTCCAATATGAATATGTATTTTTAGTGAATAATTATTATTTTCTTAAGATATAAAATTGTTATTATATTTTTCAGAAACGTCATATAATGAATAACGACAAAATTAAAATTATTGGTATTTTAAAATATATAATATTTCATTAATTAATATAAATTTTAAAAAAATAAATAAATTTGTGTAAATATATTAGGAAGGGTCTCAATTTTTATTTTATTAACCCATTTATTTATGTTTTGGAATTTTATTGTTATTATATTTACATTAAAAGTGCAAACATATTGATATCTCAATAAGAATTGAAAGCATAAAAATGGATTACTAAAATATATTAATATTAAAAAAAGATAAAAAATTATATATCTTATTTTCATTGGATTCTTGGTATTAAAACCAAAATTATCATAACACATAAAAAATTGTTCTAATCAATATCCATTATATTATAAATTTATATTAATTTAGTATTTTGATGATTTATAGGAGTCCCACTACCCTCTCTAAAAATAGGGAACAATTATCCGTTATTCGTAACACCTAAAATCTTATTTGGGCCACCAATTACCTATGATCATCTATTCCTACAATCCCTCCACACATTCTATTGGCATTATTTCTAGGTAATCACTATCCCTATATCTATTATGTTGTTAATCAATGATGATCATATGACGAAAATGTGTTGTTTTAATAACGTATATATATATATATAATTTCTTATCACACATCCTTTAAATATTATTCACCCATGATGAAATAACTTCTATACTATCCTAAATATACATATAATTTATTTTGTTAATATTTTTTTCAAAAACCATTTCCACTTCTGTAAAATTTGAATAAAATTAATCATCCGTCTTTACATTTGAATTATCACCGCCATGAACTGATATAATTATTTTTCATTTACAGTCTCCCAAGAAAATTTATAATGATGTAATTAATTTTTATTTATGATATAGATGTAAAATTTGACATTATAATTTAATAAAATATCAATTAAAGTCATACTTTCTTGTAAAATGACAATGATATACATGTTCATGCATAACTGTGAACTATCGTCTCCACAAATCGGTGTGACTCATTTTTAATCACAACATCCAATGAATAATATATAAATTTATATATATGTGATTAATATTATATTAATTATATAATGATATTTATTTAAATAAGAAATAATATGATCTCTATTTCCATAATGATAATTGAAAATTGGAAATGATACACATGTATATGTACGCCTTATCATACCCATGATTGTTTTGTAGTTCATTTTTCATATAAATTACTAACGGATGGATTTAAAAGTATATTTTATCTATAATATTTTTTATTATTTAATTAATATTATTATTGATATGATATTCTAATGAACACTTTGAGAATATTTTAGTTACCAAATCTATATTGACTTATATATCAAATATCATCAAAACATTTGACATTAATTTAAATAAATATGTAATTGATATAATATGAAAATAAATGATATTAAAGGAGTAATAAACATCAAATTTTCCCTAATAAATAAAATAACTATTGAATATTTATTACTCAAGAAGATAACGATTTCACATGATGAGTAAGAATTAAGGTAAATGATTTTATCTCAATATCCTTTTGTTGATAAATTTGTTGAGGATATGCATCTATATTATTTTATAATAGGAATATATGTAATTACTATAAATGTTCATATTTGTATTTTATTTATACTCATGTTATTTAATGTTTTTTTAAATGTAATCGTTCATGGAGATTACGATTTAAATATTCATTATGGCATTGGAAAACAAGAATGTTTAATTACTTTATTATTATATATTTTTCCCATGTAAATATTATTGATATTATTTTATATATTTATTAATATAGGTATTAATGTATTAGAAAAGAAATTTTATGTATATTTTAAACTTAATTTGGCTTTAAATGGTTTAATTATCAATGTGTTTTACTAATGACATGGTACATTATAATTATTGGAAATCAGAGAGCCTGATAATAATTAAAAGTTTTGTGTCCTAGATAGCTTTGGGAAATAAAATTAGTTCTTAATATGGGGCGTCCCTATAACACTGTGAATGTCCATTAAATATTAACATGGTTGGCCCATATATTTAATACCCTTTACCTCTATAGTCCATTACATTTCTAAAAACATATTTTTGAGGTGTCCTGGGAGGAAATGGTGACTCATTTCTAGAGTGTTACAAAATACAATTTTCCAGTGATAGCTCATTTGATGGTGATTCATTCACTGGTAGGTCCTTGATGGTAGCTTGTGAGTGGTGACCTATGATAGTGACTCACCAGTGGTGACTCACACCAATGGATTTTAGTGATGAGACTTTGATGGTTAGATACAGATGGTAGGTCCCCAATGGTGACTCGCGATGGTGACTCATCTAGTGGTGTCTCATCTAGTGGTGACTTGTGTTGGCTAATCATCCAACGGTGCTTCATAATAGTAGGTCACCAGCAGTGATTTACAACATTGACTCATCCAAAAATGAATAATCCAATAGTGATCCCTCATGTATGGACTCATCCAACAATGAGTCATCCAATAATAGGTCACCTAACAGAGATTCATCCAATAACATGGAATCCACCAGTTATTTATTTCAATTGTTTTTCAAGATTCTAGTTTTTCAATGTATTTTAGATTTTACCCATTAAATTTTTTACATAAAATGAGTTTAGAACCACGATTAAGTGTTTTTGAATCTTTTTTTTAAAAAATAAAATATATATTTAAAATACAAACACACAGGTGGATTTTGGATAGTCAAAACAAATTATCTGGATCGTGATCTAGTGTTAATGGAATTTGAAACTGTTTCTTTTGTTGTTATACGTTCATGCATTTCTAATGCCAAGACCCTTTCATCCATGAATGTTTCCCTTAAATCATGCTACTGATCATCCCCATCACTATTATTTTATAATGAGTCATGCGTCTATTTTTCACCCTTGTGTCACATTTCTCTTCAAGATTGCACTACCACAATTTGGCACAAGAAGGTTGTGATGATGGTCTATTTCTTGTGGTATGGATCCCATCATCACAATTTTTTGTATCATACTGTGTTAGTGTACAAATGATTCCCATGTGAAGGAAGTTGAATCAAAATTTAATAAGGATAATTAAATTGTCATTAAATCATGTAACATGGTATGGGAAAAAGTGACACATGATTTTGTTTTGTTGATTATTGATATTGTGAGTTTTATGGGTTGAATGCCAACTAAAAAACATGGTTGTTTGTTGTCTTTTTTTTCATAAGGATTACTTGTGATGGTTTTTTATTGATCATGTTTTGAATGTATGTATATATATATATGCAATTGATTGAACACAGATACCCAATTAATTAATGGATTCCATTGGACAGAACATGCTTTGTGATAAACCCTAAATTATGAAAGTAGACTTAAATAATGGCTATTCTATAAATCAAAATACACCATGACATATTTGGGGAGGTTTTGTGTTGTGTGTGGTTTTGTTCAGTCTTATGCCTTGTTTGGTTGTTTGCTGCTGGGGTTGAGAGCATGGCTGTAAGGTGGGGTGGTATTGGTATTATAATAGAATCATAGGTTGAGATATTGACTAATTTTCGATTGGATGAGAAGAGATTGTGAATAGGTGTTGTAGTTTTGGGTTGTGTTATGTTTATGCTACTGGGTTCGATGGTTGTGGTGTTCTTATACAGTGGGGATGTCAGGTATTTTTGTGATAAGACGTGTTTCTGAGTTTGATTGTGATTTGGGGGTTTTCTTGTGGAGGGGAGTGATTGGGGATAATGACGTTGAATAACGATGATTGAAGTGGATTACATGGGTTTAAAGTGGAGTGGAAATGTGAATTGAGTTATTGAAACTGTTTTCATCTTCGTTGGTGTTGTTTTTGTTGGGTGAATTTTTGTGCACTATGGTTAGGAGCTTCTCTAGTAGGGATTTAAGGAATAATTGGGATTTTTTAATAACTATTAAAATAATGTTAAATTAGTTGGCTCGGGTTATTAATTGATTTGTCGTATATTGTGTTGTTTTTTGAATTATAAGGTATCCTTAATCATGGATTTTTGGGATAGTTTTTTGTTTGGGAAGAACCCCTAGGATGGGCTTGATTTATTTGTTATAAATTTATATTTAAGTATTTTCCATGTCATTTATATACGTAGCCCACAATAGATGATCACTATGTGCCAAAATACCACCATTTTCATTGGGGGTGTATTTTCCCAAAAACCAAGAGGGAGGATGGATGGCTGGTTATTGGATCTTATTTTCTCCATTTTCTGGGCATCGGTAGTCAAATATTTTTTGGGTAGGTTGTGCTAAGGTAGTGATTCCTAGGAGTCTATGGGTGAGGTATTAATTCTTAGGTTTCTATGAGATGATATGTGGAATGGTTATAAACATGGTGTATATGAGAGGTATGTCCTATTGTTGTGGACCAAGTGTGTTCAAGAGTGATTTGGTGAGCTTTTCAAGACCGTGTTCCAATACTAGATCTAAGGACAACATGTGTGGGTGTGGGTGGTTACATAGATCATGTGGAATAGTGTGAAAGCCCCATGACATTTTCCATTTAGATAGGAGATGTTAACCAGTGTAAAGTGGTGTGGGGTAACCAATCATATATTTGCATATTTATTACTTGTCTTACATTCATTATTTGGTGAGCGTTCCATTGTGAGATTTTGATGGTGAGAATTCTATTCTAGGTATTTTTGATCTATTGTTTTCTCATAGTTTCGTTAATCTAGTTATAGAAGTTGTTCATGAGATACATTGTTTTACCCTATTGAGTATACATTTATTATCTCCCTACTTATATAGAACTACATTTTGGATTTCAAGTGTACTATGTAGACTCTGTTAGGCCTTACATTCTTGGACTTTGGGATAGTTTTTGTGTCACTGTATAGCCTTATTTGTTGTATTTACATTGTAGACTCTTGTTTTTTAGTAGTCATATTATGTACATTCATGTGGGGTGGTTTTTCATTTCATATTTATATTTATCATGTAGTTATTTTAGGATGAACCATATTATCTTCTGATCTAGTAATCTTATAAAAAGGTTAATTCCCCCCATTTCTTGAGAATAAATACCATTGGTAATGGACACCACCATAGGAACTACTAGAGGTGGTACATTGTGTTCACATTCTCTCTTCCTTTATTTCTAGTTCAAGAGGGGCATCTTTGGAGGGTGGCGATCATTATAGAATGGTATCAAAAGTGATTGTTGATAGAAGGGATGGATTTTGGAGTATGGACAAAGGAACAATGAGGATTTCATGGGTTGGTAGGGAAGTAGTGATATGAAATATTGTTGTGTAACATAGCACTCAGATGACCAGGTAGGAAGCCATATTTTATTGAACCCATGATCTGATGCAAGGAATACGAGTCAACTAAAAAACCTATTAATCCTACACCATTTGCAGTTCAGAGAGCCTTGTAATCTTACATGCATTATAAAGACTTCTATTTTTGATTGAATTTGTTTTTTTGAGAAATTTCAATAAATAATGTGTTAAAATTAATCTAAAATAAAAAATTACACAATACTCAGTCATTGTAGTTCCTTGATTACATTTTCATCAATGTAACATGGTCATCATCTACATATATTAAATGTAGTGGAGGTTCAGCATGATGACCCAGTAGATCGATAGATTGTTAATCGATGAGAGAAGAATGATCAGTGTTAGAATACATTAAATGCATTCCAGTGGTAGGCTCTGGGAAATTATGAGGGTGGAGTTTTGTATTTGGTTATGGGGAGGTGGCTCAAAGTGATTATGATTACCTCTAATTTGATATGGGGTCTGATGGAGCACTAGGTTCCTCAATAAGGGAGACAAATACAGGGAGCTACGAATTTGTTATTGATTTTGTTCCCATGAGAGAGGAAATAGTCTGTTGTTTTAGGGTATGACTATGAGATGGAGTTCCAAGCGGAATTCCTTTCTTCAACCATGAATGATGAGGAGAGGGTGGAGATAATATCCCTCCATTAGGGGAGTACGTGATTAAAAGTTTTGAAGATCACGTTCAAGGATCTCTTTGAGTTTTCTTCAGATCTCTTTCTAGAAGAGGATTCTAATGCAACACATCTAGTGTAGTCACCATTTTCTTCTCTCTAAAATGAGGTTACTCCCATTACCATGATGATGTACTTGGATGTCCAGAAGAAGGACTATTTAGTTGGTATGATGCACATGTGAAGATGATTATTGTGATAGGGGATCCAGAAGTGTTCTTCTAATTGAATGTATAATATATGTAGGTCTCATGCGCCCAGGAATTCTTGTATTTGACCAAAAATGAGTCGAGCTTAACAATTCCAATTTTTGAGTCAGGTTCCTCATACAATTCCCATGATATTGGGATGAAGGTGTATCACATGAGGAGAACAGTGCCATTATCCGAGTTGGTTCCAAAAGGTCATTTGAGCTCATTATAGAAGATGTGGGTATGTCCAACACCTTCCCCATGAGCCATTTCTTGAATCACAGTTGTACCAGTAGGAAAAAAGGTTCACGCTCAACTAATGGAAGACAGAGAAGGTAGAGGCTTACCACATGTTATTCCTTTGTCACCTCAAACATGGAAAGGTCGAGGAGGTGGTCATCTATAAAGGAGAAGTGGAGATAGGCATGGTTAGTAGCATTCCACATAGGTATTTGTCCCAACATGGCTAGTTATCATATGATATACAATTAGTTTGATCAGTGATATTTTTTTGATACTTGATTGATTCAAGAGCATCATGATCCTTTATTGAACCTATTCTATCCCATTCTATGGGACAATATGTATAGAGGTTTCTCATCCTGCTTCTGTTGAGTACCCATGTAAGATGTTAGAGTAGCTTGTTTGATGTATATCAGGGTAGTATGATCTTTATGGGAACACATCAGACACGTGGAGATATTTTACATTTACACATGAAATCATATGATGTATTCCATGGCATTGACTGATTGTGCTCTATGTATTCTGTTATAGAATACATCATAAGAATAGTCATATTTTCAATTGTATATGGAAAATGTGTGTACTTTTCTAGTGAGAGGAGCTGTCTTGTTGGCAGCCGGTGTGTGGAGACACCACATTCATTTCTGGATGGCATGTTAGTTGAATCATTGGATGATGGGATAATGGAGTTTCAATGCATGTTTTAGGATTATATAGATGTTTTTCTTGATGAGATTGTGAATCTACCCCCTCGACATGTTGTTGTGTTTAGAATACCATAACATACCATTACATCTTAGATTTTGATGGATCCTTTTTGGATGGATACTTTAGAGGTATGTGAGTTGAGGATTCAGATATATGATCTGATGTAGAAGGGTTTTATATGTTCTGTTTTTTCACTATGTGGTTCCTAGATCTTGTTTGCGAAAAAAATTAGATGGGTGGTTTGATGATATGTATAGGAAACCATAGGTTAAATCAGTTAATGGTAAAAAACCATTACCCTATCACGAGGATAAATAATCATTTTGACCAGTTGAGGGGAGCATTTTGTTTCTACAAGATTGATTTGTTGTCTATATAATACCGATTGAGGGTGAAGGAGGGGGATATCATGTGATTTAAATCATGTGCAGTTATGGGAACATCATGTTTTTGGTTATTCCATTCAGTATTAAGAATTTACCATCCATGTTCTTGGGGATAATAAACTCTTTTTACAATGAGTTCTTTGAAATTTTTTTTTGCCATTTTGATTGATAAAATCTGGATCTACTCGATGTCATTGGAGGAACATACTGAGCATCTCAAGACTCTCTTGTAGGTTCTTCTATTCCGCAAACTAAATGAAAATAATTCCAAGGGTAATTTTTGGATTCTATAGGTACACATTCTTGGAAATGTGGTGTATTATTAAGTTATTGTTTTGGTCCCATTGAAGGGAAAGGTATTTGTTTTTCAGGAAGAACCTATGAATGTTGTATAGGTTTGCTGTTTCGTTGCACTAGAAATCTATTAACAGAGGATCAAAAACAATTTATATCATGTTATAGCACCATTAACAACACCGGCCTGAAAACACCAGGCTTTTGAGTGGAGTGATATGTTACCTGTAGTGTTCAGGTATCTAAGGGGGAAGTGTGTCAGTGATCTAGTGTTACTGTTTCTAGGGGAAGGGGTGATGATTTAGCTTCTTTTTATTCTTCCTATATGGGTTTGGGTTGTGTGTAAATGAAATAGTAGGGATTGATATCTTAATAGTCTAAGAAATAATTTCCCCAAGAATAAAACTATACAACCCATGATCTAGAGCTAGTGGTGGTCATTTTCTAACAGAAGTTATGGAGAAATTACCTCATTGGGGAGTTCTTTTTGGTTTTCACGGATCAAATGAGAATTAGTATGATCAATTTTCAATGATCTCAAAACTAGTGACTATGGAGGTGGATAAAGTTTCTCAAGGACTATGACTATGAAATCAATTCAAAATCAAGAAATGGTAATGTCATCGCTGATTCTTTGAGAAGGAAGTCAAAAATTTAGGTAGTTTACGAATAAATGGATGCTTGGATGGAAATGGATGAGTTTTCCATCTTGAACATAGTAGGAGTAATGGATAGTGGAAGAGGTTTTCTAGTAAAAATGATGATTTAGTGTCCTATAAGGAAGCTAGTGGAGGAGTCTCAATAAGGAAACTTAGAGGAAGAGGTGATATTAGATCACATTGACCAGTGTGATGCTCCATTGTGATAGATGAAGGATTGTCAAAATCAGAAGATATTTTGTGGACAGTTGTTTATTCCAGTGGTGATGCATGAGGGATTTTTATATGAGATTAATATCTGTCATTTTTTGGTACACTGAGAAATTTATAAAATTTATTATGTCTTTAGGGAGATGTTTCGCTGGCCTAGTATGAATTGGGATGTTTTGGAGCTTGTGGGGATGTTCTTTGTATGATAATAGGTGATGGCTAAGAACCGTGTACCTGGTGGCTTTTTTCATACATGAGATTTCCCAATGTGGAAAAACAATGAAATCAGGATGGATTTTATCTATAATATTAGATAGAGATTTGGGAGGTCACAATACCTTCTGTGAAGGAGTGGATTAGTTGAAACAATTAGCTCACTTCATAGTGACTAAGGAGTTGGGCAGAGTAGATTCGTTAGCTAATATGTATGTGGATGAGGTGGGGTGTCTGCATGGAGTTAATAGATCTACCATTCATTGTCAAGATAAATAATTTACCTTAGGATGTTTCAGGGTATTGTATCATTCTTTTGGAAAATAGTTATTCCACCTTAATATATTCCACGTGTAGAAATGTGGAATGATAGAGTAGACCATGAAATTTTTTTGATATGTAGTGGTCATACATCCTGGAATTTGGTGGATATTGGGTAAGGAAATTTCAATTGGTATATTTTTTCTATAATAATATCTTTCACTCTTCTATTGGCATGACTCTATTTCAACATTATTTTTGGATTACCATGTTGTTCCCCCATGTACTGGACAGAGGTTGGGGAGATAGTATATCATGGTCCCAAAGTTGTGTAGAGCATAATAGAGATGTTTTATATTTTCCATGAGAAGTTGAAATCAGTAGAAGACTGGAATTTGTCATATTCTAGTTGAAGTAGGAGGGCCTTGTATTTTGATGTTGGGGACCGCATATTCTTGATGGTTTCCCCTAAAAGTTCATAATGAAGCTTCAACAATGAGAGAAATATTTCTCCTAGGTTCTTCAGAGCCTTTGAGGTGTTGGGGGGTTGTCGAAAGGTGGAATAGTAGATGGAACTACCACTACAGTTATAGAATATCCAACATGTCTTTCATGACTCTTACCTGTGTAGGTATATTCATGATGACAATCATGTAATTTAATAGGGAAAGTTGGATGTCAATGATCATGTAACGTTTGTGGAGTGGCCAGTAGAGATCTAGGATCATTGGCATAAGGTTCTATGTGGATGGACCATTACCATGGTTTTTGTGTTGTGGAGGCATGGGGGAATGGAAGAGAGTACATAGGAATAATAGAAACAAATGCTTTCCCAGTACAGAAATTGGTTCCATTTTTTTCTTATTGTTTTACCCATTGTAATGTAGTTATTGAAGATTGATTTTTTGAGGTGATATGATTCCATACTCCCTGATGAATTATTATCACTGACAATGTAATGTTGAGAAACTATATTCCTAATTGAGGTGCATTAATTGAGAAGTGAATAAACTTCTAGGTAATATTCAGTGCCACAAAGAGTGCATAATATATTGATATGAAGGATGAAATTTCTAGATTCATGTTTTTAGACAGTGTGGCCTTTGTTGCTTGTATGTTTTTTTTGGATGTGGTAGTAGTTGTTGGAGGAGGTCTTCTTGGATTTTGAGGATTCACTCAAGATTTAGAATAACATAGGGTAGTTTATTGTTGGACCTTGGGGTATCAAAATTGTAGCAGTGTTTCAAGTATATAATGATCTGTGATAGATATCTTATAAGGTATTTGATATTCTTTTATTTCTACTTGGATTAGTTTGAGAGGTATCTTTTGTAATGGAGAGAACCTCTCTAGTCAATTACATTTTAAAATTCTGCTATTTGAATTATCGTGGGAGTAAATGGTGACTCATCTTAACAATTTGTCCAAATATAGTTTTCCAATAGTACCTCATATGAAAGGGAGTCATCCACTGGTAGTTGTTGATGGAAGGTTGCCAGTGATGAATCAAATCATTGTCAAAAAGTGGTGAGTTTATAAAGTGATATGCTGGCAGTAGGTCGATAGTGGTGACTCGTGATGGTGATTCGCCAATAGTGGCTCACAACAGTGAGTCGATGATGGTTATCTACTGATGGTCGATCACCCGTGGTAACATGTTATGAAGAAACATCTAGTTGTGTCTATTTATGGTGAATCATCCATTAATGACTCGTGATAGTGACTCATCCATTTATGACTCACAAAAGAGACTCTTTTGGCAGCGACTCACAAATGTAGGTCGCCAGTGGTGACTCATGATGATGACATGTACAATGGTGACCCATCCAACACTGTTTCACCCAAGGGTTACTCATCCAAAATTATTTATCCAATGGTAGGTCACCTATTGTTGAGTCATACAATGATAGGTCATGCCCAGGCGAGTCATTTCCATAGTTTTTCAAATTACCATTTACCATGGTTTTCATAGTTTTACCCTTCTACATTTCATTTGACGTAAAATGAGTATAAAATCATATTTAATTTTTCTTGAATCAATTTCAAAAAAATAAAATATATCATGATATTCATAATGCTCTAGAGGAATCTATATAGTCGTAAAACATAGTATTGTTCATGATCCAACTTGAATATATTTTGAATCCTTTTCATTAATTGATATATGATATAGACATTATAAACCCAAGACCCATTATTAATTGTATGTTACCTTTACTCTTACTAACATGCTTCCCTAAAACAATTCTTACCCAAGGAGCCATGTGTGTCTGTTTCATCCATTGATCAAATTTCAATGGAAGCTTGCACACCCCATGTCTGGTGCAAAGAGGAGGTGTTAATCATCTATTCCTAGATGTACAAATCCCTTCACCACTCTTTCAGTTTTTTATCATGCGGGGTGGGTGTAAAAATATTTCCCATGTGAATAAAGTTGAATACATATAAAAAATTATACTCTAATATTCATTATCAAAATAAACATGGGAAGGGAAAACATGACTCAGGATTATGTTTTGTTGTTTATTAATATTGTGTGTTATATTAGATGTATTCCTACTGAATGACACGGTCATTATTAGTGTATGATTGTTCACATTGGTTGACATGAGTTGAATAGATCATCATCATCTGTTGAACAACTATATATATAAAAGAAATTTAGTAACCATTTGTACATAGTCAAATAAATGCATGCCTTAGGATTGAACATTATCTATGTTGACCCCAAAATTATCTAAGGGGAATTAACGAATGAGTTTATGAAAAATTGGAATACACCCAACCCTTTTTGGTGTGGTTGTGTGAATTGTGTAGTTTTTTTATTTCTATTTACTTTCATAGTTGTGGGGTGATGGGGTTGAGAGATCGACAGTTAGGTTGGGTGGTATGGGTGCTGTAATGGAATCTAAGGTTGAGAGTTTTACTGATTGTGGAATGGATACATAGTTTTTGAGCAGCGATGTTGTGGGATCGGGTTTTACCATGTTTATGCTACTGGGCATGATGGGTGTGGGTTTTTTATATATTTAACCTATTTGGAATGATAGGGATGAGATGTGTTGTTAGTTTTGACTATGAGTTGGGGTTTTCTTGTTGAGTGGATGGATTGGGCAGGATGAATTTGATAAATTATTATGGTACTTGATAGAATGGGTATTATGTGGATAGGAATTTTGTATTTAGCTGTATAGACTTAGTACTTCTTCGTATAGATGGTTTATGATGTGTGGATTATTATGTGCTTTGGATAGGGGCTACCCGGGTAGGTATAGAATGAATAAATGGGTTTTCTTTCTAAAGAAATATATTTGGTAGAATATATTTGATGTAGATATTGAATTGTGTCCTATTGTGTAGTTGTTCATTTTGAGGTATCAGTAAAGGGGGTTTCATAGATTATTTTTTTAGGAAGAAACCATATGTTGGGATTGATTGTTTAATAATAAATATATTTACCTATATGTTCATTATGTTTTCAATTCGTGCACCATTATAGTTGATAAATAAATGAGGAACATCACCATTGTCCCGAGGGGGGGGTGAGTTTTCCCATCATCCTAATGAGAGGATACTTGGATGGTTATTTGTTCTTCCACACTCTATCTTCCAATAATTAGTAATCCAAGATTGTTCATGAAAGTTTTTGTTAGTTTGTGAGGACTAGTTTTTTGTAGTAAAGGTGTAATTTACAATGTTTCTATATGATGAGATACGGTATGGTTGTGGCCCAGAATTCTGTAGGCAGGATCTGGAATGGTTATGTCCCATCGGTCTATGGGGGATGTGGGTGATTCATATTCCTAGGATGGTGGACTGGCACTAAGGCCCAGGTGAGTCTAAGTCGGTTCTGACATGGGGATTGTGGAAGAGTGTGGATGTGTAAGGATGTTTGTCCTCCGGATATGTGATATTACAATGTGTAAGTGTTGTTAGGTACCCAAACATTGATGTGATTATTTTATTTCTTTACATGATTTGTGTTGTTTGGTGAGTGTGCCTCTGTGTGGTTTGGATGTCTAGTATTCCTTGCTTGGTGCTTTTGGTTTCTATTGTTTTCTCATTGGGGAATAAGATTGCTTATACTACATGTTTATAAGAGACTATAGTTTATCTCTAATGAGTAAAATTTTATACTCACCATAAATATATAAATTTTCTTTTACCATTCCAAGAGGAATACATGGACCATGATGGGCATTGTTTGCCCAGATTCTGGGATAGTTGTATTGTGCAGCATAGCCCTATTTTTGGGATTTTCATTGGAGGGACTTGTTTTGTATCAGTTATATTTTAATTGTTCATGTGGGATGGTTTTGGATTTATTATATATATATATATATATATATATATATTTCATAGAGCATTTTCAAGAAGACCCATCTTATCTCCTGATGTTGATTTCGTATAAAAAACGTAATGTATCCCATTTCATGAGATTTTTTACCCTTGGTGATGGTCTCCACCCCATGGCCCACTAATAGCACCACTTGGGAGGACATTATCTCTCATCCGTCGTTGCCATTTACAAAGTGGAATCTTTACCCGAAGAGGTCATTAAAATATAGCAATGGGAAATCTTGTTATATCATTTCATGGGGTGACACATATAGCATCGAGTAATCTCGTAATATATAAATTATATGTTTTATTTATGGTTATTACAATTTAATGTGTTGTATTGGATTATGATTATGATTATTAATATCACCTAAAATATTGTCAATTTATTTCTATGAGGATTGAAAAATTTCTATAAAAGAAATGTCTATGTTTTTACAAAGAAAATAATTTATTTTAAATTACTAAAAATTTCTATTACAATGGTTATCATTATATCAGCATTCATGTTTTTATAAACTAGTGATTTCATTTTATTCTCTATCCCTTACTAATTTTACATTTTAAAACAATGTTTAGGAAAATAATAGGGTTTAAGGGGGAATATAGACATCGATGAGATCAATTGTATTACTATGAATATTTTTCATATTGATAAAACATGTTAAAATTTAATGATTTTTCTATTGTAAAAAATGGATACATAGTATAAGTGTCAACTTTTAATGTAGTTATTTACATTGTATGAATATATATTAATTTTCTAAATCCATGAATTGAAAATTTTCTCCAATGTGAACACTACATAAAAAACTATAGACTAAGTTATGTTTAAGGTTGATTCCTTATAGGTAGTATCGGATAATGGTTTAAACATTATTGGTGTTTTAGGTAATTTATTAGGATTTAGGGATATCATCATGAATTTGTATTTATTAGGTTGATCAGATATATAATGTATTAAAATTACTTTTTTGATAATTTAGGAAATGAATGATTAAGGTGACAAAATGTATTTTTGGAGACATTATTTTATTTTTTATTAGGGGTTGTCAAATTTCAGGATGAAAAATGAAAGGTATCATATTACATGTGAAGTTAAAACATGTTATCGTTAATTTTGAGGGATTTATCATATTTTGGGAGTGTTTTAATAAATATATACTTTTATAAAATAAAAACTTTTAGGATCGGTGAAAACGCATCCCATCAAGAAAGGCTGCAGAAATCAAACACAAAACCAAAGGCAGACAATGGTCAATTACCTACCACTAGCTTACGTGATGTCCTGTGATAGCATAAATTTGTATTGTTATTTATATAATTTTATTGAATTATCTTGAGTTCGTTTTGGTAACAATTTTTTTATCATTTTGAAAATGTGATTTTGGGATTAGGTTATAATGGTTATTTCATAATATGTAAACAATTTTGAGTACCCAATATGATAAATGTAAAAATAAGGCTATAGGATATTATTTCATAAGTAAAGGTTGTAATTATATTTAGAAAAATACAATGATTTTATTGTCTACTTATGGTTATTTTCTTCTTTCAGGTAAATAATTATAATATATTTGACATTGAATTATTTAAGAAATTTTATATTTTGTGAGACATTATAAGTTATTTTCGTCATTCAGTGATAAATATTAAAATTTATCATGGAAGACTACATGATAAATCACAATAAATTTTATCGTTCTGTCATAGATTGAATTATTTTGAGTAATTATAAGGAAAATTATTTTATGAATGGTCTATTGTGAAATTTATGTATTATCATTTAATTTCAAATATTAAAAGTATATTTTCTTCATATAATGCTTTCTTCTTTTTGTAGAATTTTTTTATTTAATCCAAAACATAATGTTATTGGTTAATGTTTCATTAATTGAGTAATGTAGTGTAAATATTTTGTGGATTTCGTGATTCTATAGATGTTTATTCATCATTGATACACATCATTTGGGGAAAATTATGAGTTTGTTGTGGAAATTGATTAAAGATAAAAACTATACATATCATGTATGTATATTTCCTTATGTTCATAATCTCAAAAGTAAAATATTTATTTAACTCTATGAAATGGATCCCAAAATAAAATATTTATTGATTTTATTTTTGTTACTCAAAAATCAATTGCTTTCTAACCCATCAGATATTATGTGTTTTCGACAGATAACTTTCCCAAGATCTTCATTTTTTATCACTCATTCTAAGAATATTATTGTTTGTTTTCTCTAATATATATATGCATGTGTTTGTTTGTTTTTCTACATATATCTCTATTTTGTGTTATCTCATGTGATGTTCATGTATCCCTTTATTTCTTTTAATATGATAGTTTAATTAATCATTTTTTTACAATTTGGGATAATAATAATTTAATTTTGAAATGTCAAAACCCTAATTTTTGATCAATAGTTGAAATTAAAAGGATTATATTTTTTAATGGGAGGTGGGGGAGAATATAAAATCCTCTCATTTTAAAAGGGTATGATAACATAAATGAAACCCCACATTGACCTTAAATGAACAACTAAATAATGATTGTTAAATGTTACAATTAATCTAGTAATTAGAATAAAGATAATGAAAATTATTAATTTAAATATGAAAATATTTTTTAATCTAATATATATATTTCTTTTTTAACCTGTTAAATACAAATTAATGAAAACACTTCATGGAATAAAAGGAATTATTTTTTTCAAAAACTATTTTAATTTGGATTATTGTGTTTTCTAAAAAATAATACCATTCCTTGTGGATTATATTAATGAAATATAAATGTACCATATTCAATATAATGTGTAACATTATTTTTAAGGTTTTTTAGACAAGAAATATAAATGAATCCAATTTTATATATAAAATATGAATTATCCAAAAAGGCATTTTTCCAACTATTGATGTAGCTCCAAATTTAAATATATATATATATATAAAGTTTATATGTTCTATTTTATGATATAAAATCAATCCTTGAAAAATGAGTATCAAAATTTACATTCATTAAATTTTTTTCTTTATATGATTCAATTTTAGATGAATAGAGAAAATTACTTGATTTCAATTGAAAAATACCTTTTAATAAAATTCATTTATAGTTTTGAATATTATATCTGAATAGTTTTAAAGTATAAAAAATAACACTTTTATCATATAATAAAATTTATCTCTTGTAATCAATTTCTTATTGAAATTAGATACAAAATCATTGTGCACTTTCGATGGAATTTAGTTTAATGACTGATTTTTTCGATCCATGAATGGGATTAATTTTTAATTAATTTTTTACATTTCTATGTATAGAATTTCTGAAAATATACATAAATAGTTGTAAACCGTTTGATATTTATGATTTAATATTATCAACATAATTTTATGGATATTATGAAATTGTATGTTTATAATTTATTTTTATTACCAGGTTCAATGGTATATCAGGTAATAAAGGGTAAAAATAAAATTATAAATTTTATAAAACTACCCTTATAATTGTCATAATATCATTGGATTATTTTTATTCAACCTAAATTAATAATTGGGACGAAATATTACGTTTATAGTACACTATGGTGGGTGTGTAATATTTATTGTATTTTATTTATATAATATTTAATTTTTATATAACTACCCTATCCAGAGATATCGGAATCAATGCTTGAAAATGTTTTATAATTTCTTTTATTAATGTAACTAAATTTTTACAAAAAACTAAACACAATCCACAAATTTTTACCTGTCTAGGGTCTGGAGGATTAGAAAACTTCTTACATTTATCAAAGTTGAAAAAATAAAACACAAACCTACTAAAATTCCACATTTGCTAACTCAAAATGAAATGACATCAGAATTTAAAATTATATGATACCAGTGAAAAAAAATAATATTTGGTGAGAATTTAATTTCCCAGTAAGGGGTTTTGAAATTGTGGAAATTATTTTTAGAAAATATTTCCCTGAATATAAATTTTTGAAATGATTTAAAAAATTATTTAAATAATAACATAAAAATATTTATCAAAATACCATTGGAAAACTTCATTGAAATTTTATATTCTTTAAATTACTATATAAATTTCAAAATTATTTACATTTTAAATGTTCATTTTATGTAATGTAGTATTTTTGGAAGAAATTATTCATGATTTAGAAAACATAAAACAATTGCATCTTGGATCATTGAGGGATATCATGTTCCTACACACATATTGAGGGATGGGTTCACTCTCAAATTTCTTACAATATTTAAAACGTTCAGATGTATGGTTTTATGAAAACATTATAAGATCGATTTATATACATATTTACATTTCCAATGGAGTTTCTACATTAAAAGCATTCTAAAATATTGTGTATATTAATTTTTTATATATATTTATTATCGTACATGATATACATTTCCCCACATTTAATTATATATATAAATATACAAATAATGATTCTCACTATAAATTGCATGATTGAGATGTATTGACCAAATATAATGATACATATACATTTTAAAATTTTAATGATGAATAATTATCATCAACGTACATTTAATTTCCCTCTTAAATCTATAAAAATAAATTTATTTAATGTTTATTCAATGCTCATGAGAAAATGTATATTCTTATATATTCTTATTAATGTATGAGGTTCCATGAAAAATCATTTATATATTTCCATAAACATGATGTTATTATGACTTGTATATGATAAAATTATGATATTATTAATTTATATATTATTATATAGAATAATAAATGGTTATTCATAATTTATTTAAAAATGTTATACGCATGGAAATTATATATTTATATTTTGATATATTTAAATTAATAACAGAATAAATTCATATTTAAATATAACATTGATAACAAGAAATATCTCTTGGAAGAATTGACATGAAATCAAATTAAAATATAAAATTTGAAAAATATATATTTGTACCAACCATAGATAACTAGATTATCCATTCAAATTATGATTGAATTATATTAATTAATAAAGTAATAATTTTAAAATAATCATACATGCTTTCTAAAAAAGTCATAAAAATAGCTTACTAAATACATTTCAAATTTACAAAACTAAGATAATATTTATTTTGACTAAAAATACAAATAATAAATTTTTGAAAAATTAATTTTCAATTACTTTAAAAGTTATTCTATGAACACCCATGGCACCCATCTTGATCTCATGCTCCTAATAAAATAGAACAATGGTTTAAGAGAAAACTCTCTGTGTTTCTATGTAACCATTACAGAACTCTAGAAGGATGATATATATAGTACCATTACCCACACTATATTAATATAAATTTTTAAATAAATCAATTAATAATAATATAAACATTTTGTTAGAAGTATGAAAATATCAACAAATTGATAGTTTTCTATATTAATTTTCCAAATAAAATGATTTAGATCAAATAATTGTTGAAAACCATATAAAACATATTGCAGAAAAAGAAAAGAAAAATGATAAAATTTTCTGTTTTTTTACCTAAAATGAATTAGGATTGATAATGTCTAATAGGTTACTTGGAATTTAATAAAAAAATCTAGTGTGATAGTTAACCAATATAGTTTAATGTGATAGGAAGGATATTTAACGAATAAGAGATTAGGTTCACTGTGATGTTTTAATAATTTCAATTGAAAACATTGATGATGTAGTTTGAAATAAATTAAAACATTGAATATTGATGCATATATTCAATTGAATTACAATAATACATTCATGAATCACTAAAAAATTTCTGAATAAATGAAAAGTATAATGTAGATTATAAAAATATAACAAAAACAAAAATACTCATTTAAGAATGATTTTAATATTAGATATGGATATATATGAATTGAATAAACAATTCATACATTTGATGTTTAGAAAATAAATGTTAGATTTTAAATAAATCAGATGTTGTTTTCCTTAAATCACATTTGAAACTCCATGAAACATGTATCTAATCATATGGAAGCTCTCTGGATTTCGGGACTCACATAAACATCAATACACACACATAAATTTTCAGATCTCGTCCATGACTCCTCAATCAGTCTCAAAAAATGATATCTCATATCGATGCAAAGACCCATGTCGACCACTACTCATGAATATTAAGATGAATCCCCACAATCGTCTCATCTCTTAGTCGTGCTTACCCTCCCGACATTACTCTAGACACATAACCTTGTGGAACCTCGCGACTTGAAACCCTAACCCATTTCATGATTTTAATTCTTCATTTTTAAATATTTTCATATTTTATTATTAAAATTTTTAATCAATATATATATATATGATAATATATTTAAAATTTTAAAAAATAAAAGTAATAATTTTTTATAATCAAAATAACAATTTTAAAAAAATTCTTTCACAAATATTTATACTTCTTAAATTTTGAAAATTAATAGTGATAATAAGTTTAAATTTCATTATAAAATTTAGAATAAAAAGTAACATGTTGATTAATAATTTTATTTTTATTATATAATTTAATACATTATAATTATGTATTCAAAAACAAATCATTATAATTTACTTTCTTTAAATTTTAAATTTATTTTTAATTATAATCAAATTCATAAATATATTAAAAAAATACTAAGTATCTTTTTAAAAAATTTATAACTATGTGTCATTATTTTATTCATTAAAACAATATATTAGAATATACCATTTTTAAGTCCTATATTTCATAAAATTATAATTAATTTATATTTTTAATATGTCTCCATGTATTAAAATGTAAAATTTATCATTATTTATTTAAATTAAAATTCATTTATTAATTACATAATCATTTTATGTTGTTACATTCCCCTTAAATAAATTGCGCCCTCACAATTCTCTTATAGATATTTAAAAAATTCCAATATTTCCATCTTCAGAATTATAAAATTATAAAATTTCTAGGAGAGCATAATTATCATATACAAATTCTAATTTATAGTATTTTTTCTCAAAATAAAACATATAATAACTAATTTTTTAAAAACCGTTGCTTTGATAAAAATTATATTTTTCGCTTCTTGAGCTACTGAACTCATTGCTTGAAAATAATGTATATCATTTTCCTAAAATCAACTGAACAATTACACAACAATAAACACAATCTAGGATCAATTACTGATGTATATTTTGGGGGATTAGATAACAACTTATATCAATTGAACAGGGAAAAATATAAAACACATGTCTACTATGATTCCACATGGTCTATCTCTGAATGCAATGACATCTAAAGATGAACTTCTATGGTGCCTTTGAAAAATCATTTTACTCAATGGGTCGGAATTCAATTTCCTAGTAAAGGGTTTTGAAATAATTGAAATACATTTTACAAAATGATTCCATGAAAATAACATTGTGAACTGATATAAAAATTCTTTAATTAATAACATAAAATGAATTTTCGAAATACCTTATGAAAAAGAAATTGAAATTATTTACGCTTTAAAATACTATATCACATTCGAAATTACTTACATTCAAAATGTGATTTAAATAAAATCCATTGATTTATAGTGAACATTGAGAAAGATTTTGAAAAAAATCATATTTTCAACATGAATCATTAATGACTATCATGTATATACACACATGTTGAGGGATGGGTTCACTCCATAATTCTCAACTATATTTACAATGTTCAGGTGCAATGTTTTAATAAACATTTTATAATTTCATCATATATATACAGACATTTCCAGTTGATTTTCTACTATAAATACATGAAACCATTTTTGTACATTTATATATTTCCATAAATATAATCATACATGTTATACATATTATCCCTTGTACTTATATATATACATATATAAACACTCATTTTCCCTGGAAATTACATGTTTGAATTTTTTTGACCAAATATCTTGATACATAGGAATTTCATAATTATTTGGAAGATTAATTATCATCCATGAATATATTTTTCATTCTTAATTAAACAAAAAATCCATTTATGTAATATTTATTAAATGGTTACGATTATATGTATATACATATACATGAATATACATGTAAGATGCACTATGAAAAATAATCGATATGTAACCATAATTATGATTTTCATATGACATGTAATGATAAAATTATGATATTCTTATATTATAATTTTATAATAATATAAATATATTGTTAGTCCTAATTTATTTAAAATAGTTATATACTTTAAATTTATACATGTATATATATATATATTTCACATAATAACGTAATATATTAATGTTTTAATAATTATTAAATAACTTGAAATACAACTTGAAATAATAAATATAAAATCAAATTAAAACATAATGAATGATATATATATATATATATCAATCAAATATAATATGATTATTATTTGGAAATAAGTTTTAATTATATAAAAAATTAAATAATATATATAAAACAATTGAACACACTATATAATTAATTAATAAAATCAGCCAACTAAAAACATATATAATTTTCCAAACTACATAACATGATTGATTTTATTTTAAGGAAACCAATATACAAAAGTTTCCATAGATAATGTTTCATTACATTAAAAATTAGTTTAAGAATACCCCATGCACACTTCTTCCTTTCATTCTCCCCTTATAAGATATCAAGGGTTTCATATCTACCTCTTATAGTTTCTAAGGTACGTTTCTAGATCTCAAGAAGGATAATATATATAGATCCATTACCCGCACTATATGAATATTTAATTTATGGATAATCAATTTGTAATAATATATAAAATTTATTAGTAATAAGATGATAGAAATGAATTGATAGGTGTCTAGATTTCCCTTTTAAAACATCTGATTTAGATCAAATGCTCGCTGGGAAAAATAACTTGCTTATTGTAGAAATACGGACAATGATGAAATTTTCAGAATTTATTGACACAAATTGAAAAAATTTTGATTCCATAATATGTTTTATGATATGTTGGGAATACAAACCCAAGCCAGGATGATAACCAAACAATTATGTCGAAAGAGTTTGGAAGAAAAAATGGCGGATAAATGATTAGATTGAAAATGAACCTTTGATTAATGAAATTTAAAAGATTGTAGATATGGTTTTAAAATAAATGAAAACATTTAAAATTGATGAATATATCATTTTAGGATACACATACTTCTATTTTAAATAACTAAAAATTCATCGAAGACACATATATTCAAACACTTAATATATGAATCTAGAAATAAGGTAAATCATCATTTATTAATTATTCAAGAATGATATTAGGATATAAATAAATTGAATAAAGAAAACATTCATGCAGTTTTTGGAAATCACAAGGCAGAACTATAAAAATCAATTTTATTTTCCCCAAATCGGATTTGGAATGCCAAGTGACACAAATATGAACATCAGGATGATTTCTGGTGGTTGAGAGTCGCTCTGGTATCAGTACACAATTGGAAATTCCCAGATACAGCCTGTAACTCATCGTTCAGTCTCGATATCACCAGATCAGATAGCCTTTATCGGTTTTGTGTTATACTATACTCTTGAAGATGGCGATGAACCCTCACATTCACTTTATCTCCTAGTTGTGACACCCCTCCCAACTTATCTCAAGACTCAAACCCTTAAAGCACATTATCTCTCGAAACTATAACTTTTGAAAAATTAATTTTCATTGTAATCAAAGTACTTTTGACGAAAAGTGGAAAACTGTGGATCTAAATAAAAATAAATATGAAACATAAAATCTATACCAAACTAAAAGGACTTCCCCTTCCTAGACAATAAAAAAGATGAAAAACCCTAACCATCTCCTGACCACTCATTATGTTGTCTTACACACGAATGAACAAGCCCAAAATGGATGGCCAATCCATACCCTCACAAGCATTCAAATTGTATGCACTGGGGATGATTTAAGCTTTGATCCCTATATGAAGTAGACCCCTCATAATTCTGGTAAAACACCTCCAAGAAACATTGAAAAATAAACAAAATCTTTTCAAAATGCCATAGAACCTTAACAGCCATGCTTTCCAATCACTCAATAGATTCCACCCATTGAATCAGACTCATTAAAGGATAGTTTTAGATTACCAGAAACTATTTCCCTCAAAAATTCTAATAGATTGAGGATAACTGTATGCTAGGGTCATTGGAAATCTGATTATCAATTTTAGAATCCAGCTGATCTCAGGTCTCTATGTACTCCTCATTTTTTATATTCCCATTATTGAATCCCCCCATAAGAATTAGGTCTTGATTATCAACCCATTATTATTATTCCAAATTTAGTGTCAAATTTAAATATATCCTCGTCATGTTAGCTGCTTCCTTATCATATGAATTCAACAAAAATACTTAGTTGACCACCTCGTCTTCAGAGCATAGCAATAATTCCAGAGTCTTCTTACCCACCACCTTCGATTCTGATTTTGTGAACTATGTCTCTAATGGAGGAGGTAACGGGGATTAATATTTACTATTTTTCTTCTTCCTATTAATCATGTTACTCCTCGGACTTGCATATTCCCCAACCAATATATAAGGATCCGTTCTATTTGTTTCTACCACGTGTTCCCAATCTACATTGATCTAGAAGCTGAGCTCAAAACACAAACCAACCTCTTATTTTGTTTTATATTTCATGTTCTATTTAACATATATATATATATATCGTATTATATATATCAAATTTGAAAAAAATTAATTTTTTTAATCATAATATTTATTTTATCATAATTTGTACAAAAATATTTATAATTTTAATAATTAATAATTTTAATAATTTAAAATTCCATTATATAATTCAAAATAAAAAGTTAAAATGTTTTTTAAATAATATCAATTTTTGTATAATTAAAAACATTATACAAAAGTATTTAAAAACAAATCATCCGAATCTAATTTCATTAAATTATAATTTTTTTCCTATTTATAGAAAAATTCATAAATATATACTATTTTTTTAAAGGTTGGGGCCGAATCCTCAATATATTATTAATGAAAAGGCCTCTTAGAGGGTTGAGGGAGACCCAATACATAGCCTGAAGGAAAAAGGCCAAGTGGCCTGAATACAAGGCTTGAAGGCCCTTTTTTTCCCAAAGGACCCTCTGTGAACAGTACTGCTACAGTACCCTACGCTGCTATAGTTCCTACTACAATACCACCACCGCTACAGTATCCTGCAAATGTTCTTCTGCCGCTACAGATCCACCGCTACTACAGTGTCTGCTATAGTGTCCCGCTACAGTGCCCCACTACAGTACCTCAGAAATTCATCCCTACCCGGATTTGAACTTGGGTCTTTTGGATGCCAAGCAAGATCTTGTACCACTTGGGTACATGCTCGTTGGCATAAATATATACTATATTAACAATAATACAATGTTTCTTTTAATAAAAAGTTCTAATTACATTTAATTATTTTTATTTATTAATATTAAATATTGGAAAATAACACTTCTTGATTGTTTATTTCATAGAAGGAAATATTTATTTATATTTTTATTATTTCTTCATTTATTAAAATGTAATATTTAACATTATTTATTTATATTATAATTCATTTGTTAATTACCTAAAAATTATATGATGTTACATTTGCCACAATTTTATTTTTATAAAGTGAATAATTTTAAATATGGGGTTACATAAGTGATGTGTTTGATAGAAAATGGTATTTGTAAATATAAAAAGTGTTTATCCATCATGGTAATTTATTTTTAAATTTTAGAGTATAAATAATTCAATTCAATTGATACAGAATGATCATGCAATAATTGTTTAATTAATGGATAAATTGTATAAATGATATTAAATATACTAAAATGAATATAATTAGATATAATTAATATCATCCATGAATTTTATGTATTAATATGACATGTTAGGGAGGATTTAATATTGTTTATTCCTTTATATCATGTTCTTATGATATTTCTAAAAACTAAAGTAATTGATATTTTCAAAATTGACATTATTTGTATTTTAAAATAAATAATATTTTATTAAATCATATAAAATTTATAAAATTATAAAATTTATCCTAATTTTATTTATGACACTAATGTTTTCATGAAAAAAAGAAGTTTTTGTTCATTTTTTATTTAATATTTGTTATATTAACCATTAAAGGGAAAATTATATGATATCCTGAAAGTAATTAAAAATGTCAAATAATAGTTTATAATAAGGAATAAAAATTTTTAAAAACCTATTTCATTCAAATTAGATGAATTGTATTTTACAATAATCATAATAAATTCCAATAAATCATTATGGATCTATTTTTATTAGAAAATTGATTTATGGTAATTTAATATATTTGAAAAATTCCAAGAATTCCAATACCCTCTTCAATAAAGGTTCACCAATTATTATAATTTTTTCACATATAAAAACCTATTTATTTCTTCCAATATCTAATCAAATTAGATTATTTAATACATTCCCACAATATAATGGTCATATATTATTGTGAACACCCTCTTTAGAGGTCTTGATTTTTTTATCAAAGAACATAATCCAAATAAGTGGAATTTTTTAATCATGTATTTTTCTTTTATTTTGTCCTCCAATTACTCACAAAACTCTTCCACAATGATTAAATATATAATCTAGTATTAAAAAAATAATTACATATTATTAATTTAATATCCTTTCCTAAATCCATATCCACTTCAATTAAATGAGATATGAATTAATCATTTTTGCATAGGTGTAAACTATCACATCCACAAACCAATATAATTTGTTTTAAATCACCATATCTCAATAAATTTTATAATTATGTAATTAATTATTATATAATCCATTCATCATAAATTTATCTATGTATGTGAACAATATACAATTTCATTCTTACTTTCACTACAAATAAAATTGAAAAAGTCTTCCATGCGAACATGTGACTATCACCTTCACAAAGAGATTTGATTTATTTTTTATCACCACATCACATAGATATTATATATAAGTATACATTAATAATTAATTTTATATTAACTAGTACTCCTCCCATGAATTCACATGAAATAATATATTAATTTTTATTATAAATAACATAAAACTAGTTATGGAACCTAATTTCATAATAGTATTGAAAATATTTGAAAATAATGACACGCATAATCAAGGAATAGAATTGTTATTTTAATAATTTCAGGACTAATGTTTTGGATAGTGTTGTGTGTTTGTAGTATCAATAGGGGAGTTAGTATAATGTTCATTTTCAAGTAGTGATGATATATTATGAAAAATCAATATTTTGTAACATGTCAAAAGGTCTACATTCCAACCAGAAAATGAAATAGTCAACAGAAACTACCATTCAAGATTGTGGTTTGGGAATACGACAACGCACACACAGGTGGTCAGAGGTTGATGTAATTAAGAGCTGAGAATGAGTTGGGGTAGTCCAAAATTGAGCACTCCATAGCACGTACCACTACTCTGAGTTGGATGCCGCAATTAATGAAGCATCCAACAAATGTAGTGGAGGTGGGGAATAATTATAGGCCTTGGATGATGATACCGTTGAAATTACACAACACCCAGCAATGAAAAAGAAATTCCATGCACATGGATTATGCATTGGAGTCAACATATCAGTAGCCCACTAGTAGACATCTATTTTGATCACTATAATAATTATTTAAAATTGAATGTGAGTAAATGATAGATATCTATTATGAAAAAATAACGGGAGAGCTGCAAACAGACAACTTTATAGTAGAGAGAATCAAATAGTGTGAGTTAATGACGTATATTTAGGTTGTGAAATATTCATATTTTTTCATTTTATTAGTGCTTATACTGAACATTCATCATTTAGATAAGTGAAATATAGTACTACAGGGAGTTAACTATTCCTCACCGAAGGGTGTTCTATGTTAGCAAAATTGTAAGCTCATTTTTAATCCAGTAATGAAATATGAATTATGAATCATGTGAGAAAAATGAAACATAGTGATGGTTATTATATGTTCATGTAAGAGTAAGGTTGGTTTTCATCTACTGTAAAAATGATAATCATGATTCATGGAAGGGTGGTAAAATTCAGACAAGGGTCATTACCATGGCATGCGAAGGGCATATTGAGTTGTATAAAGGTCAATCCGAACCTACATGAAAGATATCATATCTCACCTAAGGGTAATTTGAATCGCATAACTGGTAATCCACATCTATATAATGGTCACCCATATCATGATAGGGTATTTTCAAGATCATCGTAATAGAAACAAAATAAATCCAATAGTGCTAAATCTATTAAACTGGTAAATCTGTTAAAATTGAAATCATAGATGATATTAACATCAATAATCATAAATTGGAAAATCATATGAATGGTAAATATGTTCAACTGTACAGATTTACTTACATAATATAATCATACATCTACTGCAAACATTGGTATGTTATTAATGGTTAATCTGCTCACTTATGAAGAATTACTTTCAAGGAGAAACAATAAAAAATAGTGACATTTTCTACAAATTTAAATAGGTTAAACTGGAGAATGAGTTATTTGGAAACTACAAATTGGATTCATATTCCATGGTACTCAAGAACCCAATATTAGTTGGTACCCTTAGAAGGGGTAGTTTAAGCATTTTGGTAGAGAAGCATTCCAGTTAAATATTTTTTACATATATTTTGAGGGGGAAGCACAGGCATTCAGGTGGAAAAAATTGAATTACGAAGTCACATTCTATATTCAAAAGCCTTAAACCATGCACTTCAATACCATTAAAATCACATTAATGATTCGATGGTTACAAAATAGTGGAAATCAATGAACATAAATAGATTAAATCAACAGTTAATAGTAGAGCAGGTTCTGTAAAGATTGTATGTGGATTGAGACAAACATGCAATTCTGGGATAGAGAGCGGTCATGTCAATCAAGGATCAACTCTTCTATCATGCCCCATTCTGAAGAAAGAAGCTGCATAACAGAAATATGGGAAGGAAATCCTGTAGAAGAAAATTTATTGTAAAACTACATGATTACTAAAATATAAATGATTGAAATGGTCCACATCTCTAAAAATAGAACTTTTCTCAAATGACATTTGAAGATTTGGAAAAAACTCATAATATTAATGAATGAACACCAATCAAATCTCAAAAATGAATAAATAAAAACTGAATAGTTATGAATATTCAATGATAAACAGTTTCATTAAGATTATTAAAAACATGAAAAAGTGGGCTAACAAAACTTTTTTAGCATGTTATTTTTATAACAGAATATGTAATATTAAAAGATAAATCTATGAAAGAATAAATAAATTAAAATAATAAAAACTTAATAGTCAGTAAGAGTACTGGCAACTGAAATTTGCATCAATATAATCAGATATACCCAGAATCATGGACGTGGGAAAATGGAATAGCTAACCTATACCTGCATGATAAGATTCAGCATCACTGTAATGATGTTGAACACATTTAGTGGCATTAAGACTGCCTGCAACTGAAATTTTCTTCAACATTTACAAAAACACACATACATAGATAAGGGTGAATGAAAAATGTAAGATGTACCTGCATGAAAAGAGGCAGGACCACTTTAATGAAATTGAGCACATTTAGAGGTGGTAAGACTGACTACAAATGAAATTTTCTTAATTATAAATATAAATACAGACAAACATAGATGTGAGAAAATTATAATTGTAATCTATACCTGCATGAAAATATGAGGATCCTTGTATTGAAGCTGAACACATTTAGAGGCTGTAAGACTACCTACAAATGAAATTGGCTACATCATAAACAGAAAAACTCACATAGATGAATGCGGGAAATTATAAATTGTAAGGTATACCTTTATTAAAATAAGAGGGATAATAGTAATGTAGCTGAACGCATATAATGGAAGTAATACTACCTACAACTGAAAACCGGTGCAACCTTAACAGAAATAGAGACGCACATGGCTGTGGGAAAATGAAAAAAGTAAGGTATACCTATTTAAAAACATGCAGGATGAGTACTAAATAGTGTAAAATGGTCAACTACACCATTAAAAGGGAGATTTAACAAATGAAAAACATGAAATATTATTCCCTTAGTTAAGAGGGTTGATCAATCTTAAAACAGATAATGGTCCAGCTTTGAAATACATGATTGACGATTGATATATAATACAGGTAGAAGAAACTAAGTACATAAACATTAGAAAACGTTCCACAACTCATGCATCCCCTCACAACTTTTCCATTTGATGAAGTTTTATATATCCACAATGAATATACCATAATCCCTATTGCAATAATTGCCATCATGATACCCTGAATTAATATTTGTTACATTTAATGTAAATAAAGAATAAAAAACTGGAATAGAATATAACTATAAGAGTGTATTATGAATATGCAGAAAATAGTGTTATACACAGTTGACCTTATAATCTAACAACAATATATGTTGTACATCCTATATTTTTTTGCCGTGTTGTTGAACACATATCACACCACGTTTAATTTATGCATGATGGATTTAATATAATTGTATTGTGAAATATAAATATACCTTCTATATTTGAAAGTAATATCCAATCTTATTACATAGAAGAAAATGGAAGATAGAAATCACTATTTTTGTATTAACCACTATATATGTATATAATAGTAGTCATTATTTTTTGTTTTGTCTTTTAATTTCAATTTAATTAGGATTTCCAGATTTTTTTCCTGGAAGGTTCTACCCACACTATCGTGTGGTAAATGATGAGATTTCTCACCATCATCTTCACTAAAAAATTCAGTCAGTTGATTTTTCTGCGTATAGAATGTAGTTAAATGAAATAGTGGTTCTCAAAGAAACTATATTGAATATTTAAATTAAGGTATTCATAAACAGAGCGTATAGAAGTTGATATATATATACTTGAATTGTTGATAAAACCGTAGATGATGTAACATATCCCGAGTCAACATTTTGCAGGGATTTGAGAATATTCACCACTCTGATGATACTGTGGACGAAAGATAAAAGCAATAATATATTCACATGTAAATTATAGGTGGGGAAATGAAAATGAAGATAATATAATATATTGTATCTGAATATTCTTATACCAACTACTTACATTTGTATAGCCACAACTCTGATAATCCTATATAAAAATAATAATAGGTTAAACACTTTTATGATTTTCCATATTAATGAAATTAGGAATATATAATAGATATTACCTGATTTTCTGTGAAGCTGTCATTGAAATTACTTATGTAGTTTTCATTTTCACTAATGAATATTGCCTTGTATGTGTTTTTCTGTTGAACAGTGAAAATTTTGAATATTAAAATTTGATACTTCAATTGACAATAGAACAATTTTTCATGTGAAAACATTTAATTCTCTAGAAAAACCGTACTCATTATCATCCTAAATTTGTACGGTGAATTCATACTGTCAAAATGTTTCTTGCTGAATCAATAAATGACATTAAATACAAACGCAACAATTCGTGTGAGTTATTTTTTGGTAACTGCAATTGTAATGGCCCAGACCTCTCCGATCCAATCCTTTGTGAAAATATGGTAGCATAGGTGTTCCCGTAAGTCATGGTGACATGGGGGGGTGCGTTTGGGTGGACTTTTGAGGAAAGTTAATGGTTAATAACTTGTTCACAGTTGGGGAACGGTTTTCCTAAACCGTGCGGCCAAACCGTGCAAGGCTGCTCCTGAGGGCAGTGGATAACACACGGCTAGTGCACAGTTTTCCTAACCATGTGGACTAACTGTGCGAGGAGGGGTTGTCGAGGCATAAGCTAGCACAAAATTAGCGTACGGTTAGTTAATCTGTGCAAACTAACCATGCAGGCAATTAAAGTTAGATCCTAAAATTGTGGATCTAACTCATTTTGCCTTTAATCACCTCGTTTAAGCTCCTAGGAGGCCATATCTCAGGATTACCCTTCCTTGGAGGTGTAAGAACCTCTCCCAAGCATTTTGGAGGTGATCTGAAGGATTCCCTTTGCGAATCGGGGCCGGTTTCATGAGGTATGTGATCCTTTTTGTTTGGTTTCATATATTTACCTAGATCTACTCCACCTGTTCTCTTGGGATCTTAAATCTATGCCCGTTATGGGTAGGTCTAAGTATATGGATGTCATTTGTGATGATAATTGGTCATCGTTGTTTTGGGAGAGGATATATAGGGAGGATCCTTGGTGAAACAGCCCGGTCTCCTTGGGAATTCTTTGACTGTTGTGGGTTTCCTTGAAAACTATTGAGGTAGGGGATTCGTTCTTTCTCTAATTGTTTATGTGAAATCGTATAGATAGAATTCTTTAGCCCTTTGCATCACAATGGTATTGACCGAATAAAATACTTGAACTGGATTAAACGAATTGGTTTGATCGCTTGTTGTTGCTTTGTAATGAAATAACAATTTGCCTCATGTCTTTCTAGATATAGTGACATCTATGATTGCTTTGATTAGTTGTTTTTTCTTGATATAAATTGATAAAGAACATAAATATAGAATTAGTAGATAATTAATTGGCTAATGATAAGGAGGCACGCAAATGAATCCGGGTTTTTCCGTTGTTTTAGTTGATATAATTTGATGTTAATCAAATTGGCATAGTAAGCATGTTTAACCTTTTGTGATATCTTACTGAATAGTTTTCCCAGAATTTGAACCTATAAACTGAATATGTTAATTCATGATGGATTAATGAACTGTTTGTTTGATAATAGAAAAATCCAGGTAGGGTTCTTAGTTACCCTCTTGTTTGTAAGGCCGAGTGCCTTGTGCTTTAGATCCATGAGTTCTCATTATGTATGAAGGTTGGATGCCTTGTTAAAGGGCCAAGAGCCCATTTTATGTTATGTTTCTTTTTCCTACTGTGTGTGTTGTGATGTGACCCGGGAGGGGTGTTGTGATATATGGAGGTAGGGAGGTCTTGTGGTTGTGGCAGCAGATGACGCCTAGATATGCGAGATGCATCGGTTTATGCATGTGGGTGTCAGGGAGGACACTGGTGATGATGGAATGGGATGGATGTGGTTGTTGAATTCATGGTAATTTGACTTAATGTTTATCTCCTTTACTTTACCCCACTACTCCAGGGAGCTAGTCTTGCTTACCCTTCTTCCTAAGGATGCGAAGACGCGAGGGGTATGCCATGTGCTTTCCGTGTCAAGCTTCTCGAGGGAGGATGGGTCTACGCTCTTGCTATATGTGGAAAAAACTCAAAGGGTAGTACATCTACTCACCATGTTGAGCCCCCTTGTGTTTAGTAGCATAGGTTTCTTTTCTATAATTCCTGGTAATATGGGAAAGTAATTTCTATAATGAAATATCGATTAAATCTTAATAATCCTCGGGGATGGAGATGCTTGAATTTAATATTGATGTTGTAACTTTTAAAGGAACAGTTTCTATTGAATATGATTCCATTGAAGATTCATGTGGTTTTTTTCATGGTTAATTAATGTGAAAAGAGGTAATTAACGTAAAGTGGAACTGATGAAAAAGGGAATGAAGTAATCTAATGAAGTTCTTTAATTGGTTGTGTGCTTATAGGATACCTAGTCTTAGAAATAGCTTCCCAGAGTCTGAGAGACTTTAGCTGCAGCTGAGATTGAGACTAGCTTATTCCCATAGTGTGGTTGTGAGTTATATATTATGTACTTTTTGTGTTTATATACGCTACTCCACCCTATCAGTAAGGGAAACTGACACCCTGGGTATTCTGAGCCCTGGGGGTGTTTTCCACAACATTATGATGGGAGGTTGAATGGTTGACTACGCCCTTTAGACTCACTCTATTATCATGGTAGATACTTGTTCCATTGGAACACCAGTTAGTATTCCTTATATATGTGTGTAGAAGAATATAATGGGTTGTGGTTATTTCCACACATATATTCTGGATATAGTATCCTATGGACTACTATAGGTGTAACGTGTATAGGTTGTGATGGCTTGAGTATCCTTACTCAGCGTATGGGTGGTAATGGATTTAGGTATAATACCCGACATATGATACACGTTATGCGACCTGTAGTGGATCTCGAAAACTACCTGTTTACTTATGGTTGTGAGGATGGTATGGTGCTTAGCCTAGGTGTCTTCGGGCAAGACTTTGTGGTGCACATGGTGCTGATTGTGGAGCTTATCCATGGTATATAATGGCAGGCCATTGGAGAGAGATTCATAGGACGTATGTCGTTGGGTCATGGAGGAAAACAATTTGGTAAGTAGTAGTGGGGTACCCTTGATATCCGTTTCTGTATGATATATTCTTATATGCTTTACTTGGTGGGAGTAGCCATTGTGAGGTTGGGAACATAGTATTCCTACTTAGTGTACGAGTTAGTTTCACTGTTGTTCACTGTGATTTAGAATTCTTTCATTACATTTTCACGAGAGGCTTCTGGGAGGATCCTACTGAGTAAACTATTATACTCACCCAACGTATATATAAACTGTTTTTCAGGTCACTTGGAGTAGGTTGGAGTTCAAGCTGGTTACTACTAGCGTGTGGTTGGAGGATCTGTTCAGGGGTACGGTCAGTACAGTTTTACTTTCTTTTGGGTACTTGATGTTTTCCCTTTCAGTTGTTGTAATTTTGCCTAGAATTTCATATATGTACATGGGTTTATTTTATATTTATGTTCTGAGTTGGAGTTGGTTGGTGTCTATCTTATCTCTCTCTTCCGAATGACTTCTCTTAGAGGTTAATTCCTCCAATCAGTGTGTTTATTATACCCTCAGTTCTAGTTGCAAACCTGGGGCCTACTGGAGGCGGGACTCGAGTGCCATTATCTCCCTTTTCACATTGCTGGCCCAGGATGGGTACACTTTGTGGGGAGGGGGTCGTGACAGAGTGGTATCAAAGGGAGGCTGAGGGATAGGATGGAGTTTGGAGTTAGTCACATGTGAGGTTGCATGTCTTGGTAGGTAAAGAATGTCATTCATGTTTAGCAAGTACAGTAAACACTGAAAACTGGCTAAGACATAGGCGTTTAGGGACCCCTATGTTCTGATGTATGAACCCTTAAGATTACAATGGCTACTAAACAAGATGATACTAGTTACAGGGTAGAGACCTAGGAAAGGATCATGCATCATTAATCATTGTTCTTGTGTGTGAATGGGTAGACCATAAGATATGTTAACCTAAAACAAATGAAAGAAACCAATTAATTAATTATTGTTGAGTCCTATATATTCCAGGATTAGGAGCTCTAAGTGTTTTTTATTTTTCAGGTATGGCTCCAGGTCGACGTCCTCATCCGGTTTGCATAGAAGATGTCCACTAGGCCATTCCAGCAATTCGCTGCAGGGTAGAGGTTAATGATGACGACACTTGGAGGAAGACACTCTGAGAGTTTCAGTGCCGGATTCTGTAGAAGTATGAGGGCTATGTTTCAGATGCAGTCATGGAAGACTGGTTGGAGGAGGTCAAGATAGGCTTCAGTTAGATCTGTGCTCGGAAGGAGCATTGGGTGTCCTTAGCTATGACGATGCTGCGTGAAGCATCATGGAAGTGGTGGTTCTTGTTCCTAGGGGATCATGAGGAGTTAGCGATCTAATGTGAGGAGTTTTGAGACAAGTTCAGAGTCGAGTTCCTTTCCTCGACTGAAAAAGAGTCCATTCACTAGGAGTTATTACCCTTCAAGAGGGGAGATCCAGTGTTCGTGAGTTTGGGATCCATTTCAGGAACCTTTTACGGTATATTTCGGACCTATTACCAGATGAGGAGGCCAGGGTGAGGCATTTTAAGGAGGCCATACATCCAGAGATCCAACGTCAGGTCCTCACATTTATGTTAAACATATATCTTGAGGTGCTGGAAAGCACAGAGGTAGTTAAGAGGACTTTGGCCATGACCAGATCATCATGAGAGGGAAATTAGCATGAACCCTCACGAAGAAAGGCTGTGGTCCGGGGTTCCTGGTTTCCAGGGAAGAAGAGTTTCTATTCAGTTGAGGGTAGGTCCCAGTCCTTCACATCTCGTTTCTCTAGAGGTAGAAACTCTCAGGTTTATTCCAAGGGATCAGGCACTTGTTTTTCTTATGGTGGTCGTGGCCATCAACAATAGGAATGACCTACCTTTTAGAGTGGGCATCGTGCACTACGTGTTACGCTCCAGGTTCCTCCGTTGAGGCAGTTTCTACCGAGGCAGCAGCAGCCATTTGCACTAGCTTTATATAACCAGAGGGGAGATGAGGTAGGAAGAGAATATCCCCATGATGCTCCCCGTCCTCGTAAAGCAGAGTGCGGCCATGGCGGTGGTCGTCATCAGGTTCAGAGAGGTCGTGGTCAGCTTCATTCTCTAGCGTTTCCAGCACTAGACAAGCCAAATGTTGTTCGAGGTACCCTTTTCTTTTTTTCTACATTTGTGTATGACTTGTTTGGTTCAAGAGACACACACTCCATCATATCACCTACCCTTTTCCATGCTTTGGGAATTGAGGTAGAGAGGCTTCCAGTGCCCTTGGAGTTGAATATGCTAGTTGGAGGTCGAGATAACTTGTTTGAAGTATGTAGAGACTGTGAGCTAGTGTTTGGGAAACACTGCTCTTGGGGAGATTTCCTATGTTTATGGATACAACCATATAATGTCATCCTAATCATGGATTGGTTGTATTCAGTGCAGGGTATCGTTGATTGCTTCACGAAGAAGGTCACTTTCATTGGTGCGGATGGAGAGCAGGTGGCGTTTGTTGGTGAACGAGATCCTAATATGGGTCATAGGCATGTTCCATCCTTATCGTCCATGGCGGCTAAGATGATGTTGAGTTCTTCAGAGGTTCGGTAGTTGGCGTTTCCTAGGGTCGTGGAGGAGTACCCCGATGTTTTCCCAGATGAGGTTGTAGCATTACCCCCTCGACAAGAGATCGAGTTTGGGATTGAGCTACAACAAGGAGGGTCTCCTATCTCTATGTCTCCACATACGATGGACTCTTCTGATTTACGAGAGCTACGTATACATCATGATGGTCTGTTGCAGTGTAGTTTTTTTGGCCAAGTGTGTCACCGTGGGGTTCATCAGTTTATTTTTGTGAACAAGGATGACAACAGTTTGCAGTTGTGTGTCGATTATCATCGCTTAAACAATGCAACAATAAATAATCGCTATTCTCTTCTGTGGATCGATGAATTATTTGATCAAATGAAGGGTGAAAGTTGGTTCTCAAAGATTGACTTATAGACAGGATATCATCAGATGCGTGTGAAGGATGAGGATATCCCAAAGACTACTTTCTGTTGTCGTCATGAGCATTATGAGTTCATTGTAATGTCGTTTGGTGTGGAAAATGGTCAAGCTGTGTTCATGGGTTTAATGAATGATGTGTTCTATGAGTTCCTGGACATGTTCGTGGTAGTTTTTATCAACTACATCCTTGTGTACTCCACATCTGAAGAGGAGCATACAGAGTATCTATGAGCGGTTCTGGGAGTTCTTCGTCGACATCAGCTATTCGGAAAGTTGTCAAAGTGTGAGTTTTGGGCTCGAGAAGTCTGTTTCATGGGGCATGTTGTGTCCCAACAGGGAGTAGCTGTGGATCCATCGAAGAAAGAGGCAGTTGTGTCCTGGGTAGCCCCCAAGACTATTTCAGAGGTGCGAAGTTTCCTTGGCCTCACAGGCTACTACAGGAGGTTCGTGGCCAATTTCTCACGTGTTGCGACTCTTCTGACATCTTTTACCAAGAATGATCAGCCATTCAAATGGACTGCTCAGTGTCAGGTAGCTTACGATTATATAAAGGAGATGTTAGTAAGTGCTCCAGTCCTATGTCTTCTAGCTGAAGGAGTTCAGTTGGATGTTTTCTGTGATGCTTCACATCTGGGGTTAGGCTGTGTTCTTATGTAGAAGAGGTTAGTTGTTTCTTATGGGTCTCATAATTTATGTCCCCATGAACGCAACTATTCCACTCCTGATCTCGAGTTGGCAGTTGTGGTGTTTGTTCTGATGTTGTTGAGACATTACCTCATTGGTGAGCGCTTTTTGGTTTTCACCGATTATAAGATTTTGAGGTATGTTTTCTCCCAGCGTGACTTGAACATACAACAGTGTCGGTGGATGGAGTTCTTGTAGGAATACGACTTCGAAAAATCATATAATCATGGAAAGGTTAGTGTTGTAGCTAATGCGCTGAGCCGAAATTTACATAGTGATATTGTGCATGAATCTGGTTATTCCTAGAGTGTAATGGAAGAACTATCAGCATTACATCTTGATATTGGAGAAGTCGGAGGTAGAGGTAGTATTTTTCAGATGACGGTACAATCACCCCTAGTGTGGAAGGTGCAAGAGACCCAGTTGGGGGTTCTTAAGGTGGAGGTCTAGAGAGACCGATTCAATTGTGGTGAGGCCCCTGATGGTTGGTCTGAGGATGAACAACAAAAAGTGTTGTATCATGGAATGCTTATTATTCCCTTTGCGATGCATGAGGTGGTACATAGAGAGTTCCATAGTTCACCTTTAGCAGTACATCCTAGTGTGGAAAAGATGTACAGATCCTTGAGGAGTCCATTTTGGTGGCCTGGGCTGAATCATGTGGTTGTAGAGTTTGTGTCTCGATGTTTATTCTGCCAGAAGGTGAAGGCCGAACACCATGTTCTTGGTGGTCTTCTCTAGCCATTAAATATTCCTTAGTGGAAGTGGGAGGACATCTCAATGGACATTGTTGTAGGTTTACCTCGAGCTCCAGGAAGACATGATGTTATTTGTGTGGTAGTGGATCGTTTAACAAAATCGGCCCACTTCATAGCGATCATGGAGTCTAGCTCAGTTGAAGATTTCTCGAGCCAGTATCTGGAGAAGGTGGGGAGACTTCATGGAGTCCCTAGGACGATCATTTTTGATTGAGATACTCATTTTACCTCCATGGTGTGGAGAGGTCTCCAACGTGCTTTCGGTTCTCAGCAATGCTTAGCACTGATTTTCATCCTCATACTGATTTTCAGACGGAGTGAATAATCTAGACTCTTGAAGACATGATGCGCTCTTGTGTTCTTGATTTTGGAGGTTCATGGATGAGGAACTTACCCTTGGTGGAGTTTTCTTACAATAATATTTTTCAATCCACCATCGGTATGAAACAGTTTAAATCCTTGTATGGTCATCCTTTCCGTTCTCTGTTATGATGGACTGGGGTCGAAGAGTCAGCAATTCTCGGACCGGAACTAGTGAATAATACAACAGAGATGGTTCAGGTGATTCATGAGAGGATGAATGAAGCACAAGATCGTCATAAATCCAATGCCAATCAAAGGAGGGGGCCCTTGGAGTCTAATGTTCGGGATCATGTGTTTCTGAAGGTGACTCCCCGTCGTGGCCAGCGAAGGCTTCTCTGTGGGAGTAAGATTTCTCCCCGCATTGTTGGGCCTTTCGAGGTGTTATCTCATGTTGGAGCTATGGCGTATCGAGTACCACTTCCCCCTCAGATGAGTCGGATACATGATGTTTTCAATGTATCACAGCTACGTCGATATCTTCATGAAAACTCCCACATCATCGATTGGGGAGAGATCTATTTTGATTATGATGCCACCTTTGAGGAGCGACCCGTGGAGACCCAAGACCGTAAGGAGAAGGTGTTTTGCAGACGTTCCATCCTGTTATTTCGTGTCCTCTGGCGACACGGTGGCATGGAAGAGAGTACATGGGATCGTGAGTCAGAGATACGTGATCAGTACTCAGATTTGTTTAATGTTTAACCCTTTCATGTAATGACGATTCCTTACTTGGTTATGAAACCTTCATGTTTATGAGATGACTCCCTCCATTGCATTAGTGGCTTTCTCTCTTTTGAGAGGTATCTCAGTGGGTGGTTGTTCAGACACTGTTTCGTTTTCAATTTTTGTGGGTTTTTGATTCTCGAGGACGAGAATATTTTTAGAGGTATCTGATGTAATGGCATGAACCTCTCCGGTCCATTACTTTGTGAAAATGTGGTACTATAGGTGTTCTGGGAAGTCAAGTTGACTTGGGGGTTCATTTGGGTGGACTTTTTAGGAGAGTTAAAGGGTAATATCTTTCGCACGGTTGGCACACGGTTTTCCTAAACTGTGCGGCCAAACCGTGCCAGGCTAGTCATGAGGGTAGTGGCTAACGCACAATTATCACATAGTTCTCGTAACCGTGCGGACTAACCGTGTGATGAGGGGTTGTTGAGGCAGAAGCTAGCGCACGGTTAGCGCATGGTTTGTTAAACCGTCTGAACTAATCATGCGTGCACTTAATGATAGATCCTAAAATTGTGGATCTAACTCATTTTTCCATTAATCACCTCGTTTAATCCCCTATACAGCCATAACTTGGGATTACCCTTCCTTGGAGGTGGAAGAACCACTCCCAAGAGTTTTGGAGGCGATACAGAGGTTTCTCTTTACGAATCGAGGCCACTTTCTTGAGGTAAGTGATTTTTTTTGTTTGGTTTCAAATATTTAAATAGATGTATTCCACCTCTATTCTCGGGATATTATATCTACGCCCGTTATGGGTAGATCTAAGTGTGTGGGTGTCGTTTGTGATGATCTTTGGTCTTTGTTGTATGGGGAGAGGAGATATAGGGAGGATCCTTAGGGAATCAGCCCGGTCTCCTTGGGCATTCTTCAACTGTTGTGGGTTTCCTCGAAAACCTTTGAGGTAGGGGATTCATGGCATATATAATTGTTTATGTTCAATCATACAGTAAGCATGATTTATCCCTTTCGATCACAACAGAATTGACCTAAATAAATACTTGAACTGGATTAAAATAATTGGTTTGATTTCTTGTTGTTTCTTTTTACCGTAATAACGGTTTGCCTCTTGTTTTGTAAAATAGAGTGATATCAATGCGTGCTTTGATTAGTTGTTCATTCTTGATGGAAATTGATAATGAACGTAAAGCCAGAATTAGTTGATAATTAATTGTCTAAAGATAAAGAGGAAGTAAATGAATCCAGTTGTTGTTGTAGTAGTTTTTGTAATTTTATGTTAATCAAATTTGCATAGTAAGCATGTTAAACCTTTTGTGATAGCTTACTGAATAGGTTTCCTAGAGTTGGAAGCTATGAACGGAATCTGTTAATTCAAGATTGATTAAAGAATTTTATGGATGATAAAATAAAAATCATGGTAGGGTTCTTAGATACCCTCTTGATCGTAAGGTTGAGTACCTTGTTCTTTATAGCCATGGGTGCTCATTATGTATGAAGGCTGGATGATTTGTTAAAGGGGAAAGATCTCATTTGATGTGATGTTTGTTTTTCATGCTGCTTGTGTTGTGATGTGACACTGGAGGAGTGTTGTGATTTGTGGAGGCAGGGAGGCCTTGTGGTTGTGGAAGCGGATGACGCCTAGAGTGTCAAGGTGCATCGGTTTATGCATGTGGGTGTCGGGGAGGACACTGGAGATGATGGAATGGGATGGATGCGGTTGTTGGATGCTAGGTAATTTGATTGGATGTTTATCTCCATTAGATTACCCCACTGATCTAGCAGCTGGTCTTGCTTACCCTTCTTCCGAAGAAGGTGAAGATTCACGGGTTATGCCACTTTCTTTCCATGTCTAGCTTCTCGAGGGAGGATGGGTATAATCTCTTTCTATAGGCGGAAAAGACTCGACGGGTAGTACATCTACTCATCGTGTTGAGCCCCCTTGTGTTTAGTATCATAGGTTTCTTTTCTAGAACATCTGGTAATATGGGAAAGTAATTTATGTAATGAAATATTTATTAAATGTTGAAAATCCATGGGGATGGAGATGTTTAAATTTAATGGTGATGTTGTAACTTTTAAAGGAACGTTTGATATTGAATGTGATGCCAGTGAAGTTTAATGTGGTTTTTTTCATGGTTAATTAATGTACAATGAGTTAATTAACATAATGTGGAACTGATTAAAAAGGGAATGAAGTAATCTAATGAAGTTCTTTAATTGGTTGTGTGCTTATAGGATACCTAGTCTTAGAAATAGAAGCCTAGAGTCCGAGAGACGATAGCTGCAACTGAGACTGAGACTAGGTTATGACCATAGTGTGGTTTTGAAGTATATATTCTGTAATTTTTGTGTTTCTATATGCTAATCCACCCTGTTAGTAAGGGAAACGGACACCCCATGGATTCTGAGCCATGGGGGTGTTTTCCCCATCATTCTGATAGGAGGTTGAATGGCTGACTACCCCCTTTAGCCCCACTCTCTTCTCTTTGTAGATACTAGTGCTATTGGCACAATAGTTAGTTTTTATTCCTATATGTGTGTAGAGGGATGTAATGGATTGTGGTTATTTCCACACATATATTATGGATATAGTATCCTATGGCCTACAATCGGTGTAATGTGTATAGGTTGTGATGGATTGTGGATCCTTACTCGGCGTATGGGTTGTAATGGCTTGAGGTATAATACCCGATGTATAATACACATTATGTGAGTTGTGGTGGATCCCGGAAACTACTTGGTTACTTTTGGTTGTGATGATGGTGTGGTGCTTATCCCATGTTTCTACGGGCAAGCCTTTGTGGTGCACGTGGTGCAGATTGTGGAGCTTAGCCTAGGTATTTACGGGCAAGCCTTTGGAGAGAGATGCATAGGACGTATGTTGTTGGGGAAAAGTGGAAAATCAGTGGGGATTTATTAGTGGGGTACCCTTGATATACTTTTCTATATGATATATTCTTGTATGAATTACATGGTGAGAGTATCCATGGTGAGGTTGGGAACATAGTATACCTTCTTAGGGGACAAGTTAGTTTCACTTTTGTTCACTGTGCTTTAGCATTCTTTCTTTACTTTTGAACGAGAGGCTTCGGGGAGGATCCAACTAAATATACTGTTATACTCACCCTACGTATATAAAATGTTTTTCAGGTCACTTGGAGCAGTTTGGAGATCAAGCTAGTTACTACTAGCTTGTTGTTGGAGGAGTTGTTCTGGCTTGCGGCCGTTGCCGTTTTACTTTCTATTGGGTACTTGTAGTTTTCCCTTTCAGTTGTTGTACTTTTTCATGGAATTTCATATATGTATATGTGTTTCTATTATATTTCAGTTCTAAGTTGGAGTTGTTTGGTGTGTATCTTATCTTTCTCTTTCGAATGTTTTCTCTTAGAGGGTAATGCCTCCCATCTGTGTGTTTATTATACCTTTGGTGCTAGTCGCCAACCTGATGCCTACTGGAGGCGGGACTCGGGGGTCATTATCTCCCTTTTCACAATGCCGGCCTAGGAGGGGAACACTTTTTGTGGAGGGTGTCGTGACAACAATAATGTTGTGAACTGGGTTGTTAGAGAAAATACGAATTGTTTTATCGCAAAAATAAATTTGTTAGGAATTGATTGAAGTATCGTTGTTTCTATTTATGTATGTTGTATGGGAAGAAGTGCTACTACGATGTACAGTAGGGTGGTATTCCACCTAAAACAGACAATGGAATTATAATTCATGGATATCAGCAGGATAGACATAATAGTATTTTATTTATAGTATAATTTTTATACTATAGAAACTGGGTTTTCTTATTTTACAGAATGTTATAGCAGTAACAACCAGTAACATCAAATTTCATAGGCCTGATTTTTTTGTCGAAAGTTATCATATTTCTGGAATATGACTAGAATGGAGGTGTTGGTTTATGGTATTATTTTCTTACAACCGTATAAGTTGTTATGTGAGATAGGGTAGTGTCTTGGTGTTAAATCTAGGCTGGTTTTGATGTCGATGGAGGTAACTTGACAACTTACATCACCAGTAGAACACCAAGACATATATAGTGGATGAACTTTTGGCAGATTGATACGTGAGTAGAATCACTCAGCGGCCATCGTAGGGGATGAAGAGTGGGAAATTTTATACGTGTGTTGATGAATCAGGCCACACCAAAGGAGAAGAGGTATGTCCAATGGGATCTGAGATATTGAAAAAACGTGGACATTTAGATGCAGAGAAATCGATAGAGCACTCAATGACGCTTGCTGATACCCAAATACAATAAGACTGATGGAATAATGGATGTATAATGTGATCTATGAGAAGTGATATGGGATGAAAATTATTTTTAACAATAGGCGATCACAAAACCTATAGAAATACAATTGATACCGTAAGCTTCGTCAACTGTTTTTGGACGCGCGTTGTAAAGACGAAGCCCATGGATGGACTACCGACTGTGGAGGGAGGAGACGAGATGATGTTTTTATGATCATTGAAGAAAACAGATGGAACGAGGAAACTCTAAACTGGATTGCGTTTGATGAATTATGGGGAATACGCGCATCCCATCGCACGACGGACCGTAAGGTAAAAGAGGTTTTTAAATTCGGAGGATACATGGTCGATTGGGAAAGTGACAACTCGTCTTGGAGAAGCCATGTTTAGTATAGATAGTAGATGTACAATATTTAAGTGTACGTATAGAGACCTTTAATCTCGCCACTTTTTCTATCAAATCTTTATTTCATTCTACATAAAAGTCTCCATTTTCCTTGGTAGAAACATCCATGTTGATTTTGATCTAACCTAGACAAAGATGGTGAAAAGAATAAATGATGAATCCATTATAATTCATGAACAAACCTCGAATATCCAATATTTATTAACCAGTGAGATCCTAGACAGAGTTCCCAAGCAAGTGAGTATTCAAAATTTACCCACATCAAGAGCATCAAAAATTTTATTCCTGGATCCTATTGATTAGAGTCAACCAAAATCAATAAGAGAAGGTTGTATTTAAGGTGCATATTTTTCTGATATTTACCTACCTAGAAGCAAGTACATATGTACCTTCTTGAGATCTCGTAGGAATGTATACTCAAGGATCATTCTGAATCTTCACCTATGACCGTACCAAAAGTCACATGACCTAAAATATAAACTGGAGGGGATGAAATTCCCATCATCATATCCTCACCAAATCATTAATGGGATGTAGAAGATCCCATGAATATATGTTAACCTCAAGCTCATCCATGAATTTTGTTCCATCTCTGTGGGGATCGTAGAAAGATATCTTTTAATTTCCCATCATGGTGAGACATATCCCATCTATAATAAGATATTTCCACAACATTTTAGTGGCTTTGAGATAATTGTGAAGTCTCTAGGTCTCCTTGGCTTTGGGTAATATGGAATTATTATTAACATAATGTTTTATTTTGTTCATTCACCATGTATGCATAGAATTACCTTTAAAAATTAAAAATATTATGTGAAATTTTGTTGAATAATCTATCTAAATGCTGGAAAATGATAACAAACACACCATAAAACTAATATGAAACAAAAAAGACTATTTTAACTTCTAGTTTACATAAATTATGAATTCATTGTCTTTTCTAACAATTGAGTTAGTTTGTTATCATATGGATTTATCTGTTTGCATGCACCATTTTTACACAAAATTACTTATACAGAATAAAAAAAATAACTTAAATGGTTTTGGAAAATTTGTCTATATGCCAGAAAATGATAATGAAACACACATATGGGTAATCTACAACAAAAAAACTATATTTTAACTACATGTTTACCTATATTTTTAATTTATTGTATTTTATATCATTGGGGTAATTCTAAAACATAAGGTTCTATTTGGTTTAATGTGATGTTTTCATAGATTTACATATAAATAATAATGAAAATTAAGTGAAATAATGTTGGAAAGTCTATAGATATGTTGAAAACTGATAAAAAAACCAATATATGTAATCTATAACATATAACACTTTATTTTAACAGTGAGTTTACATATATTTATCATTAATTGGCTTTGATAATATGGGGGTGTGTTTGTTAACATAAGTTTATGTTTGGTTTAATGTACTATGTTTTCACATAAGTACATCTACATAATAAAACAAAAGTAAGTGTAATAGTGTTGGAAAAATTTCCTATATGATGTATAATGATAACAAACACACCCATATAGTTAAATTGATCAATCCAGATATGTGAATTGGTAAGATTAATTTTGTGTAGGTTAGATTTGACATCCAATTCATGCAACATTATCAAATAATAAAAACTAAGCCAATGTCAGTGCTGCAAATAATTTCTAATGATCCACATCTCTAAAATGTATCGCTACATCACTTTCCATGATGGGTATTTCTATAAATTGATGTCTAAATCCACCTTGTGACCTGGTATTTTAGACCAAGACTATCCTAACACTGGTAATGTTTACTAATGATTTATCACCCAATCTCATTATAAAACAGTTGTAATGATTATATCATATGTGTGCATTCAAAATTTGCATCAAAACAAATAACATATAAATGAATTAACAAAATATTAAATTTATAACTAATACTATATATGTTTCTATGATATCATCACAATAGTAGTAAACATCATTTTTATATGAAACATAATACAAATTTATTTGTACCATTCAGAAATAATATATATGAAGTAACAAACAATTAAAAATAGAATTAATATTAATGAACATTGAAATAGGAATGATGTACATGTGAATTTGAACATATTGGTTATATTATTTAAACAAAAAAAATTATACAAAATTTTTTCACACAAGCATTTAATTTTAAAAACAATGTGTTAGAGGTAACAAAACTGTATTTTTTAAAATGATATTCACATTATACCTTCCATGATTGTTTATTCCTCCAAATATAGCATTACATCACCTTTACCCTTGTTTTCAGGTTCAAAACCTGGGATTAAGATTCAGTATATTGAACATATTGAATTCATAAATTAGTGGTATAGAATATTACAATAAAAGTAGATTAAATATAGAGACCATTAAAATAGTAGAAAATAGAATGGATAATCAGATTGTACCCTTTTAGTGAATCTTCATATTCAAGATCGTTCGACCCAATCAACAAAATCTGAACATAAAGGAAGTGATACATGTAGAACATATTCTTTAAGGATATCATTTCAAGATTGGAACATCCATGTATACATTGAAAACCTGTATCGAGAAGAGATAAATTCAAAAAAATCTACATGGAAGAAAACATCCAAGAACATCGCATACATGTTTATAGAACAATATAGATAGGTAAGTAGGGATGGAAACATATCCAAGAGATTAGCCTCCCCGGAAATACATTCCTCGACAACATATTTTTCTAGGAGAAGTTTCATATTTTCCCGTACATTATAGTTAGAAAACCCACAATTCCCTGATGATCCACCCTTTCTAAAAGAGAATCCAATTTCTTAACATAATGACAATTATGAAACAACTAAAGACAAAATTCACTACAACAACATTAAAATATTAAAATAACAAAATGGTGTTTGTTACCAAAAGTATGAGACAATTCAATATTATTTCAAATAAAATTTTTCTGCATCATTTGCAAAAAAAATGTAATTTCGTGCTGCTCAATATAATGAATCAAGTCCTCCCACTGTTCTCAGAATTAATTTATTTATTTGTAAGAATAACATATATATGAACATGAATTAAAATTTATTCTCAATCTATTAAATAGTAAACAAAATGTAACAGAAATTTCATATAAGAAAAGAAAATGAAATCGAGGAAATATGAATGTTGAAATTGCCTTTGTAACATAGTATATTTTGTTTTTAAAACATGAAAATAGACAAGAATGTTATCACATAAGGGTAAATTTGAAATGTGGTTTTAAAATCTGACAGTAAGTAATGTTTTTAACAACACTGATGTTCTCTTTTGATTCAGACTACCTACATCATACTGTGTTAATTATTTGATCTCAATAGTTGTTTTATTTTTCTTTCATTAAACCAACACTGATGGATATTGTTTGAGAGTATTAGGTTTTCCTGCATCACTTATGTAATGTTTAAAAAAATTTAAATGTAAAATGATTTCACTTTACATTCTATTTATAAAAAGTGTATTAAGGAATAATAAAGAAAATGAATACAGGCAATTGAAAAGAACCTGTGGCTAAGCAGGCCTATTGCAGATCACTGGCCGTTTCTTCTCTCTCAAAAGAGAATGTTATAAAAAATGGTGGTAGAAAAAATGTATTAGTTATATAATTACTGAGTTAGGAACGAAGATGGATTGGAAATGGATTATAAAACACAATGGGGAATTAGTATGAATAGAGTCAAATTAAAAGATGAAAAGTGAAGAAAATTTTGACAGAGTAAATAGGAAAAAGAAATTACTATATGCGTGATGTGTTTGGTAATGGGTAGATTCTGTGTAATAGAGATAACCTAGCCTATATCTATGTGTTGCGAAGAAATAGAAATTTGTACTTTCAAATATTATAAGAGGTCCCAACTACCTCAACCCATAAGTATTAACTCCTTGAATCTACATCTACATGTATATGTTCCCAACTCAAAAGGAATTGAAAAACAATACATATTATACTCCATACTCTAGTAGTCTCAAAATAGATGCAATGTTAAAAATCTACCACATCTCCTCCAAAGATCTCTGAAAACTTTCATTCCACTGTTTTCAGACTTCATCAATGTAGTAGTAAGAATAAATTATATATGAATAGGAATTAATATTTATTCCAAGTAAATTAAAATTGTAAACATGAATGAACATATATTTCAAATAAGAAAACTCAATAAAATCAATGAATCATGCAAGTTCAAATATCCAATGTAAGATGAATCGACTCCAGCGCGAAAGCATGAGAGGGAGAAGGAGAGGTAGTAGTTATAATGGAAATTTATTGCGAAGGAGAACATAGTTACTTTGAAATCATCAGCCGGAAATTTCAAGCGTGAAATTTCAAACAGATTGGCCCTTGAGTAAATCGCGAGCTAGAAGATCATTACTAGAGTCGATGCATCTTACATATGCTCTGATACCAATGATGGAGGGAAGAATGGGACTATGAAGCGATTTGTGAAAAGAAATAAGGGAAGAAACATGAATGTAAGATAAGTCGATCACAAACCATACCGAACCGTGATTGATAACGTAGGATTTGTCGAGTTATTCAGGTTGTGCGAAGGAAACGATAAGCTCGCCGAGAGTCCCTAGGTAGCAGAGGGATGAAATGAGAGGAAATTTGGTAGAGCGGTGTACAGAACAGATGCACAGAAGAAACCCTAAACAGGAATGTGAGATTGTGGTGTTGCGGGGGATTTGTGAATCTCGTTGCGGGAGGAAAGTATTTGGGAAGGAGGATTTTTTTGCAATTGGTGGTGAAATGGAGCTTTTGGAAGGTGTCACGTAAGAACGGAGAAAGCATGTTTTAGTGTAGATAATATATTTTATTATTATAATTACTAAAATAAAAAATAATAATATCCTTCATTCCATAATGATCATTGAAAAATGTAAATGTTAGATACACACACGTACAACATACCATCCCCATTACTGTAACGTAGTTCTATTTTCAAATAAATATTTTATTGTAAGATTTAAATGTAAACATTTTGTGTAAAAATGATTATTATGTTATTTATATGATTGTTTTGTTGATTTAATATTGAAATATCTTACCATATTCACCTAACTGATGTCATCTTGGACTCATGTATCGATTATCATTAAAACATCTAATATGAACATGAATAATTAATTAATTGTTTTAACATGATAATAAGTGAAATAAAATGAATAATAATATTTTTAAAAGGTTATAAATCAATTAAATAACTATCATTGGTTTATTATTATAGAAGATAATGATTTTACATGATGATTCAGACTCAATATAAGGGATTTTATCTATTTACTTTTTCAGTGAGACATATATTGATGATATAATCCAATATTCTATTATAATGTGTGTATGTATATAGCTAACAAGAAATTAAATATCTATATTTCTACTATCATCATGTTATTTAATGTTTTGCAATATTTTTTATCATGTATATTAATATTTAAATGCTCAAAGTTGTATGGGACACGGTAAATGTTTAATAATTAAATTACAATATCAAGTTTTTCAATGTAATAATTTTTTATATTATTATAAATATTTAATTATATATATAAGGATTATAAAGGAAATATTTTGGGTATTTTTAATTTCATTAAAGGTATTTCAAAGGTCTTTATTGTGAATGTATTTTATCAAAGATATTGTTTGTGAGGATTATATGAAACTAGTGATATTGATACATCATATAAATGGGGTAGACAAGATAACACTAAGAAAGAAAGTTATAATTTAACATTGAGTGGACCAGAAAAAATTGGAAATCCCATTACTAAATAACATTGGGTGACCTAGATAGGACTAATAAATATCATTATTGGTTAACATGGTGTGGCCCCGATACCACTACATAATCTCGTAAAAGAATAAATGGATATTAGCTTTATGGTTATTCCAATTGAAAAGGTTTATAATTGGTTTATTTATATGATTCCAAAATTCACAGAAATGAGTTTTAATTTCATGCTATAGGTTTAAATTATTTTCTTTGATAAAAATAGTGAGTTTCTTTTTGATGAGAAAATATTTTATGTCATATTATCAACTAATTTTAAAGATAAAGGTAATAGTTATACAAGATTTCATGTTTGTACAGATCTAATGTTTACCTTTCATTCGTTATCCCCAAATCATCTTATGAGCTCATCTGTTGTTGTTTATAAAAAAATAATAGGTTTTAAGGGGGAATATAGACTAAGATGAGTTCAAGTGGATAACAATCATGATATTTATTAAGGATAAACTATGTTATATATTAATGATTTTTATAATGTTAAAATAGGTATTTTGTATATATGTGTCCACTTTCAATATATGTTTTTAAATTTTATGAATTTTTCCTCTTTCATTAAAACTATAAACTGATAGGATCCTCCGATGTGAATTCCACTTCATAAACACTAGAAGAAAATATATTAAGGTTAGTTCCTTACATAAAATTTCCTAAATTATACATGGAATATAGAAGTTTAATTCAATATATTTAATTTGTATAATAAAGATATAATTATAATAAAATCCTTTCATTATGGTTGATTTAGAGAATGTGAATATTTAAAATATTATCCAATAGTGTGTATCTCCAGGTTTACGGACATATTATCACACATAAAGCATCAGGGTAATGATTGTGTCATTGATAAACTAAACCTTTTTTAGTCTATTACCCATAAGTGCATCTTTGGAATATCTAAAACAACTTTACAATATCCAAAAATGGATTTTAGGTTAAGAATTTAAACAAACATTTACATTACTTAAATAAGGATTAATTTTTTAACCAATAAAAAGGTGACACACGAATCTAATAAATATGTAGAGGATTTAAATATTGAAATTAAAATTCCATAAAATTATCTTAGTTACATAAAAATATAATTTATTAAAATGTTACTCACCATTCCTTGGAAAATATATTTTTACTATAACATGATTCCTAAATTATAAAAATTAAGATGGAAATTCAATTATTATGGATTGGGATGTAATTAACTAATATACACTTTAATGTGTGGGATTAAATATTTTCATAAATTTTCCTGATAATGATCATTTCATGATAGAAATTCTCATATTGGCTATATACTTATATCATAAATGAAATTAGTGGCATAATACCAAACTTGTCTCAAATGGAGTAATTTGAGGTAGGAAATATTTATCAATTCTCCATCATTCCATTATTGAGTGCTAAAAATATATATCATGTAATTTATATCATAATAAAAAAATTTAAAACCCTAAAAATACCGATTTTCATTTATATTAATCATAAATACACATTCCATAAAATAATCTTCAAATTTTCTAAACTAGTATTTATAGTTTCAATGGTTTGTACTAGTTTGAAAATAGCAGTGATTTAATTAATTAGTCTTCTAATAAATACTATTAAAACACATTCTATTTGAAATTTTTGAATTATTTATAAAATTTTATGTTGTTTCAAATTCCATTCCTGTGTTTTTTCTAAAATATTCATCATTATAAAGAATATAAAAAGCATGTTTTTGTAATTTTAGACAAAAAGAGAGTGTATACTTAATTAATGAATATAATAATTATATATTATATCAAATTAATAATTTAAGCTTTAAAAAATATATATAATTTTATATATGTAAATAGTTTTTCATCATCATCTATAATCGATGGTCATAGTATTTTTTAATTTGTTGGATAAATTATCTAAAACATTTATATACATTGATTTAAATAATGACTATGATGTTCTTTTATTGTAATATATTTATACCTAATGCATAATTATATTACAATTCTCTACTAGTGTGTTATATTATAATCATAATGATTTTTAGGATTTATTTATGTATATATAAATCATAGATGATTTAAATAATAGATTACTTATTTATATTAAACTTTTATACTATTAAATTATTAATGATCACTTGTTGAAAATTTCATTATTTGATTTTGTTCTTTAAATAAAATCCAAAATGTTTTGAAAAAAATACTAAATTTCATTTGAAACACTCAATATATCTATCCATTTATGGAGTTAATGGAGGGAGAGACACATTATGTCCTGGCTCAGGTGGTCTATATAAAATATGAAAAACATTTTTTTATAAATGGAAGTTGAATAAGAATATAAAAATTACAATTAACTTATTATAGTAACATGAAAGTCTGAAAATGATACTATTATAATTATCATACTGTGGATATAATAAATATTAATTATCATCATTTTGAAGATGAAATAATTATCTCATAATACTGATGTCATAGACATAATTTTTTTAGAATTCACCATGGAAATGAAGGAATTATACAAACTAATGATGACCAATAATCATCCTCATGAATCATATGGTACAAGGTGAATAATTATTGAAAATTTCAAGCGTAAAATTAGATAATAGATGAGAATTAATGTTTTGGGAATTCATCCAATTTTTAAGTGAATGGATTTTTAGATTCTTGAGTAACGAAAAAAATTCTATAATGTGAGGTTGACATTAATGTTTCAAATTAAAATACAATTAAAAATGTGTACATGACACATTTCTATGTCTATATATGTAAAAATATAAATTAAATGCATGTTTTTAAATTTTTATGAACTTCTACACTTTTTTGAATTTGTTTTCTCCATTACATTTACCAACACCAATTGTCATTATCATACCTATATAATTTTAGTGAAAATGATAATTATATAAATTTATACATAATTTTATAATACAATTTTCGTATTTAAGTATAATTTTACCAATAAAATATCTGAATTATTTAAACATTAATTATTAAATCAAATACCTTAATAGAGTAAAAATATTTTTTAGATAAACTATTTTTTATGGTTTATAATTATAAATTATATTAAATTCTATAGAATGTTAATAATATAAATTATTATATATTAAAAAATAATTGTATGAGTACTTTCAAGGCAACATAAAAACTAATCTTCATTAAAAATTACTTATTTAATCAATACATAAAAAGTATTTTTATTTTTTATATAGGATTTAAATTTGATCTAAAAAATGAATATTGGATTTATAAATTCAAATATTGTTTTAAAATTCAAATTTTTATTAATAAAATTAGTATTATATTACTCTAATGGTCTTTAATTCACCAGTTAAACTATGTAAAATAACTAATTCATAAAAATTAAATATGTTGTAAAATTCCAATAGTTGGACTAAATTACCCAACTTAATTCAATAAACACAAAAATTACTAAAAAGAAATGTTAAATATTAATAATTCAAAAATGATGACAATATACTCAATTTAGATTTTTGAAATTGATATAATCAATAATTTAATGATTATAGGACATTTAAATGGAGCATTGCATTATAATTTAAGATATGTTGTTTATATACTATAGTATTATCCCCAATTTTACATTATACCCATGATAGTTAATTTCATCTTTAAATTTTGTTATATATATGAAATTAATGAAATGTTAATAGAAATTACTCATATATTATTCTTGATCACAATATTCTTCTTCTCTTTATTTATTTCTTCAATGGAAGTTAACAAAATTATTGACTAATTCATAAATATATTATATTGGTATCATTAATCATGAAATGATTCACATTATAAGAGATATAAGACATCAAAAAATTACAATTGTTCGAGTCATAGGAAAATAATAAAAAATTTAGTTATATAGATATGAAACATAATATTCATCAATAACATTATAATGTATATATTTTATAGACATGAAATAATCTACAACACGAATATTTTCTAAAATTTCAAAACAAAAAATATAATAAATCCGTAAATTATCCATTTTATAAAAGTATAAAACTGTCTTTCAATGGTTAACCATTAATAATACAAGACATCCAACATGAAATCCCATGTCTTTAATTCTATTATCATCATGAATCCTTCATCTTTTTTTTAATTTTTTAATATCATCATGAATACATCATACATTAAGTATTTTATCCTATATAACTAATGGATTAGAAAAACACTATTCTAAATTTTCTTCAAATTAGGATGGTGTGAAACATATATTCAAATACCCTATGTAAAAGAGTTCCATCAACATATTCAAATAGAATATATCATTTAATATATATATAACCAATTATTGTTTCTGATCAAATATTCATTCATTGACAATAGAAAGTGATCTCATAATTATTTTTAATGTGTAAAAATTTCATTCTGGATGCCCATCATATTTTGGGTAATAAGAGTTTTTTCAATTAAACTCAATAATATTATACCATTGTTTTACCTTATATATTTATTAAGTGATTCAATAGATTAGATGAAATAAAATCGATAGAGGATCCAGACATGGCAATATGAATTCATTGAAAATGACTTAAAATCATAACAAGTGGTAGATCATCGTTTACAACTGGTAAATGTGAATACATAGTACTATATTCAATGAGGAACTATAAAAATTATTATTCCTTATAGAATTTTTCTATCCATTGAAAATTATATTATAACATTATCACACTCATATACTGTTATAGTGAGCAGTCTCATGCATCCTTTCTTCCATTAAGTACTGGAATACAATGCATATGGATACATGGTCCAGATTGTTTCTCTTCAAAAAATCCAACCAGAAATGTTATATTAATCATAATGAAATTTATTATTACCATTGATGTTAGAGATATTTTAACTACATAAATCATCTATCAGTTCTCATTTATAGTCTTTAAATGATAGAAAAAATATCCTCTTTCCTAACATCATCACAACATTATTATAGATTACCATAATACATTTACCAAAATTTAGTAATTTAATCATATATTGTTTATTATCTTCATCCTAAAGTTAAATCACTAACATTTATTGAAAATATGGTTTTACAATTTAATATAAATGAAATGTAATATCTACATTACTATAAATCACCATAACAATAAATATATATATATATATCCATGTGTGGGATATTTGTTATTCCTTATTTTGTTAAAAAAATTTAATTTATTCTCTTAGAAAATGCATTATCATCCTTTTTTTACTTATGAGGGATTTATTATGTCAATTAATTATTAACATTGAGAATTTTATTCCACTTTATTTTTCTCATATTATGATCATTTTGATAGATGATATAAATAAAACTCATTTTGTATCTATATATACTGTATCATTCACTACAGAGTAAGTGTATCCATATTTTGAAATAAAATGTAACCGTGTGTAGCTAAAGGTTCTATGTTGATTATTTTTTATCATTGATTTTGAGCATTACGAATTTATTAAGAATAAAATATATCATTTTACATAAGGGAAAAATATTTCCTTAATGTATCAATATATATTAAAATTCCCTCCACACCATATTTTTTGTTAATACAAATTCATTAATTAGTATCCCATTCAGTAGAAAAATAGATTCCTAAAATTATTATGACATTTAGAATCAAAACCCAGTACATAATATCATCGAAAAAAGGTTGACCAATTAGGAACAATATTGATCAAACCACATATTATACCATTGTAATTATAGTTAACATCATATCTAAATTATGTGGTTCATTTTTATATTTTAATTTATTTCTATTTTCTATTAACAGTTAAAAAATATAATATCCTTGGTGAAAATATTTTTAATAAAAAATAAACATTTATTCAAAATTAAAACATTTTATACTTAATATATAATTAATTTTGTCTAATGGTTTACAAAGTTATTTGAATATAAAACTTATGAACCTCGTAACAATTTGTGTATATCAAGATATCATCCATGAATATCACAATACGATTTTTGAGATATTCTACCAATATTCTATTCATAATATCCATAAATATAAATGGTTAATTATTAAATTAAAATTGCATTATCTAAAATAATTATGTATATACCATTTTCTAATTTCTATATCTACTATATTATACTAATTCACAATTAACTAAATATAATCAGACTGATGATAAATATTTGAAATGTATTTTTATCATTTATGTATATAAAATAATTCCTCTTTTAATGGATATTAATAAATATTTTTTATAGTAATGGAAATTATATTACTATAATCGTTGATTAATAATATTAAAGAATACTTAATTATAAATAATAAAACAAGGGATCCCTATACTGAAACACATAGGTGTGTAAACCCATATCACTAATCGTTTACTTTTTAATCAACTCCACTAACATCCCTAGTTCCGTTATGAGTGGATATTTTGATGTAGTCCATTCCTCAAGAATGTGATCAATTGAAAATTCAACATCATACTCTGAAGTAGAACATGTAATTTATTCTGGAAAACAACAATTAGTTTTGGTACCATTGTTACATCTTATATTCAAATGATATCATCACCATCCATAGGTCATAAATTATCGTATAGTCTACCCTGATTTGCAATAAGTGGAGCTATCAATGGGGGATGAAACATTATTGTAATGGTAATGGATCCCCTATAAAGATATAATATTCTAACTTATCGTTATCAATCAAAGTCTCTATCACATATGAATATTGTTTTTCATTATAATTTTAAAAACATAATATACCAAGGGTCTTAAAAAATTTACTCATATATATTATAAAAAATTATGATTATATGGATAAATTATGATAAAAAATGGAGACTACAAAAAATCATCAGTGTTACTATAATACTCTAAAATAGAGTTTTAATTAAAAAATTACATAAGAGGGTGCTTAATAAGTATTGTATTTTTTTTAATGAAAATGGAAGATACAATAGTGTTTTAATAGTATCAATGAAATAAAACGTTAACTAAAATTTTTTCAATGATCAAAGGACCTTATACAATAAAAATTGGGACATAAAATTCAGATATTATTGTCATATATTATTTTACAACCTCAAATGGATTATCACAAGATAAATTTAATTATCATATAGTGATTTGATTTGTAATATTTAATTAGTTAATTACAAGGAAATAAAATTCTTATACTTTTCTATTTTATTGGAGAGATTGTTGTCCTTTTTCGCCTAACATGTAATAAACATTAGTTCTGTTAGAATATTCCATATATTATTTCATACTATAATTATCACATGTGGGAAATAAAATCATTTACTTTATACAAACAAACACATTATTATTCCCATGACAATAATCTAAAATATTAATCTCTAGTTTTTCCATGAATATATAAATCATCATAAAATAATATTATTTATTAATTATCTAAATACTATTTATTCTTAATATGATATTTATTTAGAGAGAAACTCTATTTAATGGTTAGGTTATACCCTCTCAATGAAATGATCAATGATATTTTGCATATATATTCTGTAGTAATCCTATATAACATAGTAAACATAGTCTCAAATTCAAAAATATTTTCCTCATTAGTTTGACATTGAAAGATGAACTAGTTTTTCATATCTTATAATTGATCACAAAAAATATATTTTTAATTGAAAACTTCATTAAAATATCCTCATTAAAGGCCTTGGATCTTGTATTACTCATTAATTTTTTCTTAAATTTCCCTACTAAATTTCATCCCCCTTATGATGATAAACTAATAAGTTGCATTTTTTTCAACTACATCAAAACGTGAGAACAATATTCCCTAGAGACATGATAGACATTTCATATACTAATGAATTTTTAATTATGATGAATTTTTATGGTTATTATATCTTGATGATATTCACTATAGTTACTCAATTATATGGATTTGTAGGTCACTCAATGATAGAGATAATTTTTTTACAAATATTGGGTAAATCGACCATATATGGTTATGAACTAATTTGTCATAAAAATAGATTCGACAAATTTTTCATATAATATATAATATTAATATCCATGAATTGTTATGTATTCATTATTCCACATGATATTCAAAAACATTATATAGTGGAGTACCATACGAAAATTCTAAATCGATTATAAAATCTGTAACTCAGGAAACTCTAATTTTTTTGATTATAATTATTTTTATAATGTACATGTTTTATAAAAGGATCGAATGATTTATATTTCATAGAGTATAAGAAACATAGAAATAAAATATATAGAAACATAATACATAACATGATAACATATTGTTATAATTAATATACGATCCATTTTATCATTACAAATAATAACTAATAAATCTCAATGTTTCCTAGGGAATGAAAACAAATATCGGTTAGAAGAGATTCACATGAATACCTAGAATATTTTGGAATCCTAGATAAATAAGAATGGAATAAGTGATATCGAAAAATTATATGAACAATATGAATCAACAATCATCTGAAACATACAACATGATATATCAATGAATATAAATGAAATCATGGAAGAATATCACCATTTGTATCATGAAGATGTAAGGAATAATTCCAAACAGAAAAATTAAATTTCAAGTTCCTTTAAAAAAATAACATACTATAATGGGAATATATATACAACAAAACTAAAAACATTTGACTCATGAGGCCTATTGATACATTAGAGGGATTATATTATTTTTTGTCCTGTTAAATAAATTATTATTTCCAATGAATTAAAAAATTGAGTCATCATAACCATTCATATGAATGCCTTATGAAATATTTACTAACTAATCAGGTAAAAAATATCATCCACCAACCTTATATATTTCGTATTATAATGATTTAGATGTTGAGTTCAGATTATTACATTTCTATCGATCTATTTAGCTTATATTTTTAGAGAATTTAGTCACAACTCTTTCATTACAACCCAAAAAATAGAAATTATATACTTTAAGTCAACATGAATTTTTTAAAAAAATGATACTAAAAAAAACATATTTTATTTCATGTTTAATCATCACAATTTTCTGATAGCTCTCATCCTTCCCTATATTCAACCTTGTATTATGTGAATAAAAATTAAAACATGGGATGATCGCAAATTCATAGTAATTTAATGTAATGTAATGGAAATTTTTATTCAAGTGAAAATAAATGAAATTATTTTAATATAAATAAACAATTTATTAATGAATATGTACTCAATTTAAAAAATTATCATTATCATGCAATTTTAAAATCAATAAATTTCCATTGAAAATAATTATAAATAATATAAAATATATATATTTAACTCAAAAAATAATTTTTCATATCACTCTATCAAATATTGTATCAATCTAGGCTACATAGGGAGAAATCATCATAGATTCATTTGGAATAATAAATGCAATATTAATCATTCGATATCTAAGGTGTATGAAAATCAATTAAATACATCCCAACGCCTAATGAATAAGAGATATTTAACAATTCCACCAAAAGATTATTTCTCATGTAATCACCCATTATCAGAAAAATTTACAAAGAACCTAAACATAATTAAAACAAATAATTCTTTGATAATACAAGACATTATTGTGGAAAATAAATTTTTCTTGTTGAAATAAAATTTCATTTTTACAAAGATTGAAATTTTTAAAAGAGAAAATTTTAATTGATAATTAAAATATAAAAATGTAAAGGAATCATAAAAATATTAATTTTACATAAAATCATGAATGTCCATACATTCCGTATATATAATAAAAATATTCATTTAAAAATATCATTATAAGATTATTTTTAAATGAAATTACATTAAAAATATCATATATCTGATGTGAACCAAAATCAGTAGAATATATATTGCATATTTTTTAAAAATACCCAAAAATATTATTCCAAACATAAGGAAATAAAAATTTATTTTAGAAATATTCATTGTATGGAATTATCAATTAATTTGAAGTTTCACCTAAATAATGGATATTGGGTTACAAATTCCCTTACCCATTGTAATCAGAAACATCATTTTCACCAAAAAAGTAATAATTATAAAATTTAACATTAAATACAATGTGGATAATTAGAATCAAGATATTATATATCAAATAATTACTATATACACAACACAAAAGACATTAGTTGGAAATAAGGCATATATCTCATTCAACTGAAAAGTGAGACAATAAACCCATAACTATTTATTCCCTTTTGATTTGGTGTACTATATATTTTTTATATTGTATTATAGAGGGGTTTTAACTAATAAAATCACTATATTAATATTTATAAGACCTTATATAATTATTATATCTCATATTATGATACATTAATTAATAAAATTTCATTATTTTCATTATTAGACATGTCTACGTTTTATGGTTTCATCATCAATTAATTTGGTTATAATAATATATGTTCTTTTACAAAGTATGTAAAAATAAAATAATTGAAATAAATTATATTTAGTCACATAAATAATATTAAATAATCCTATTTTCCATTTTTCTCTTCATGAGGAAGAATCATTAGATAAAATGTTAATGACAAATATTCAGTTTATTTAGGTTATATTTCTAAACATGTGGAGCTGGTTTGGTTGTATTTAATATTATTTAAATATATTAGTTATAAAACATTAAATATGTTATAATATACTGATTAAAATATTATTTAATTATAATGGTATCTTCAAGACAATCCAGGAAGGAGTTAATGGAATATGAAAAATTATTATCCATAGAGATGGTTAAACACAATAATTAGGATAATGGATTCATTTCATTGAATTAGAGGATATGATAAATGAAACAGATATGATATATTTTATTTGAAATATAAAATTCTAGTATATTAATTATTATATATTTATCATTCCTATATTTATGAATTAGTTTGTGATAATGTATTTGATGTAAATAAAATAGGACATGTTCTTTGAGAAAATTACTTTTTGTAAATCACTTCCTTAAAGGGCCCCTTGAGGACCTTTGAATTGGAAATAATTTGATAATAGCGACACATGTACATGTGGATAGTTCATAAAAATGTTTTCGAATATTTTTTATGATATTTATGGATTTTGAGTATAATTTTTTGGGGAGAGGTGGTATTAATACAAGAGGATGTGGTTTTATGTGATTAAATAATGAGTAATTATATAGAAAGTCAACCACACTAAGGTGGAATTAATTTCCATAAAATAGTATGCTATTTTATATTTTATATGACTTTTAGGGTTTAAAAATACTTAAAATCCTGTTAAATGTTATAATTTCATTTATTTAATCCTTTAACCTATATTTTAAATCCTTTTCATGTATTACTTATACCATGGGAAACGTTTTTTTACCATGGTAAATGTATTATTCATCAAAGTCACATTAATCATAAAACATAATTTGAAACATATTTTTTCAATTATAAAATCTATATTACATAATTAAATTCCATGAGTTGGAAAAATTAAATTTTAAATTTAGAACACAGAAAAAACCAAAATGAAAGGTTTTGTTGTGAATAGTTCTAAATATTGAAATGGATTCATATCCAATTTAGATATTAAATATATTAAACTAGGATTAATTTATTTTATTTATTTATAATGGAGTTTATTATACATTTAAAACAATTTAAAATGTAATTTAACTATAATTAAATAGTATGAAAGATCAGTTTTCAAATATAATGAAGTGTTTTCCATTATTCCTAAAAAATGAAGAATATTAGAAAAAAAAATATAAAATTATACATATTATAATTATAAAATTTCTATAAAAAATAAAATTTCATATCATCATATAAAATTTGAAAAAGTTTCATATTTGAAAAACAAATCTTATCATTAAAATGAGACAACATTTCATTATAAGAAAATATAGTCTTTTATGCTACACATTGATGTTATTCCTATCTTATGAATTTCAAATTAATATATGAATATAAACTAATTAAATTATATAAATATCATAAAAATATCTTATTTTTCTTTAGCTGATCATTATTAATTTATTTTATTAAAATTTAATTTTAATAGGGGTATAAAAAATATGTTAATAAAAACATATCATTAATATTAAATTGGTTTTTATTTTTATTTTTAATTAATTGTTAGCCAATTAATTAATATTAAATAAATTATTAACATATATTTTCATTATTTTTTCAATATTTATAATTCCCACCATTTTAATGTCTAGGTGACAACAACAATAATTACTTTTTGTTTATGATCGCTTTATTTTATCTTGTTTGAAAAATAGCAGAGTGTTTCCTGTAAAAAATATCTGGAAATTACCTTTTAACACACTTTTATAATTTCATTTATTGAAATTTGGAATTTGAATTAAAAACCACTTGCTTTTTATTTATCAACAACAGATTTTTGAAATCCCTTATTGGAAAAAAGTTTAATAAAACTTCTACAGGATATATGAGTAAGGAATGTTCAAAATTCACCAAAGATAACACTTATGAGAATTCCGTGTAGGTATAAATATACATGGAATATAATTATAATGATCATGATTTTATGGGAATTTAAAGATAACATATTAATCAGAAATTTATCTATCACAAAATCATAAAACTGTTATAGGTTAAAACCCCATTGATTTACTGTTATTAAAAGGAATACTAAATCATTTTTGATTCAAAATCCATTTTCCTAATGTTAAGGAATTTTAGTATTACCTAACCTTATAGAATAATTAAATACACTAACTTTACATTTATATTTTCAACCTCATATAATGAATGTACCATTAAACTTTATGAACAATTTTCATACCTAAAGCATTAGAAACAACTTTTATATATCACAAAATCAATAGTAGTATTATTATATATTCCTAAAATATTATTTAAATAAAAAAATGTACTTATCAGATAATTTATGTATCGAATAATTATAATCCTTTATCAGATGAGAAACTAGTTTAATTTAAAAATATCAACCGTAATACCCATAGATTAATATAGATCATTCAAAAACATAATTCTTAAAATTATTTAAAATATTCTAGACAATAATTTGAAACATAAATAAAATAACTATTTTCTCATCTATTCCTCCATAAAATAATTTATATATGTCATAAAATAATATCAATCATTGAATTAGTGTCATAACAATTATTTAATTTCACAACTATTATAATCACCAAGACATACTAATTGTTTCCCTAAATGACAAAAATAACCATAAGTTATAAATTTATTAAATATTTAATTGTTATTTTTTTAAATAAAATTACATTGTATATTATTTACCATAATAATATATGTTTTTAAAAAATGATAAATTCTCCCATAATAACATTAGTTTTTTAAGCACAAAATAATTGTTTCAATCATGTGGATGTCTATAGGATAAAACATATATTCCCAAATAAAACTTCAATTTAATTGATTAAAATGATTAAATAAATATAAAAAATTGTTATAACCAAATAATCAGATAGGCTAGTTGTAGGTAATGCGCCTTTTTACCCTTCATTTGTTATTTAAATTCCAATATCATTTTTATAGTTTCTGGGTTTTCAATAATCATATGTTTTTCCCGTTTTTAAAACTATATTAACATGATCCTTAGATAATTATAAAAAATTAATTAAAATAAAATAAAATAACATTATTTTATTTTAACCTTAAATTTAATATAATTAATTTTTTTTCATCACAAAAAACAGGACCACTCAATTACCACAGATTTAGAGTTAATATAAACCAAAATACATCAAATTACTTTTAATTAATGTCCACTGAATGAAAAGAAATTAGTCGTCAAATAACATTTTTTATATCATAAAATTTTGGTATATATTTATAGTAAAAATAATGAAATTTTTCCCACATTTCAATTGTATTGATTCCATCTATCATATGGTTCCAAATTTATGACAACTAAAACTCTTATTAGAATTTAAATATGTGTTCCATAATTCCTATAATATTTATAAAATATCACTATATCATAAATTTGAGAGCTAAATACACATATACATCCTTCATTAAACAAAAATCATAAACTAATAACACTGAATAGTCATATTATTCCATAATACATTATTCCATAATTCAATGATATAAATCATGACCTTATAGTTCATCAAAAAAAATTTTTATAAATAGAACATAAGAAAATTATTCAAACATTAAATCCAGATTTCAGGATCTTATTGATATTACCTTTACCATTCAACAGGATGTCCCAAAAAAATTGTTATTTTATACGCTACTTTCATTATTTCACATATTGGTTGAGTTTGAAGAGTTTAGATCATGAAATATAATGAAAATGATTTAGTGACCCATTAAATTTTTTTATAGATGAATAGTTTTTGGAAAACTCAACCTATTTCAAGTAGGTTATTGGAATACTGAAGTAGCTATCAAAGTTGGTGGAACAATATTTATATATAATAGTGATGATCATGTCATTAGAATGGATAAAATAGTTTTGACCTATATATTTTTATATGTCACAAAAAAAATTCCTTAATGTTTTGAAAATAATATCATATATTCATGAAATGGATTATTAATTGAAAATATTTTATGGGCAAAATATTATGCTATAAAAATTAATACACTCTATTCATTCAACTAATTTATATCTATTTTTATTTTTTCCAATTTACAAAAATAAATATACCTCAAAAACTCCCTATATGATAATAATCATTGGTGTTATAGATGACCATTATATAATGCTTAAATAATATCCAATCCACAAATGTTCACTAAATCTCTCTTTAATTGCAATTTTAACGACAATTTAATAAACATAACATATTCTAGTGATATTTCAACAGATTTTAAATGAAAATATTTTTAGGATCATTTAAGAGTATAGTTTTATAAAATTAGTTCATAAATCATAAATCACAAAAGAAATATTACAATGTATACATATATACTCAATAACAATTTTTTACAAAAACCAATATTCCTTTAATGTAAACACGGTTTATTTTCATGTTCAATCAAAACAATTATCCCCTTGACATCACCCTTGTATCTATTATCCCATATATCATATGAATAAAATTTGAATCTAATATTTTCAAAAAAATTCATTAATGTATGTAAAATAATTGAATATATTATTCCCGTGAAAATAAATAACAATATTTCCAAAAAACATAAATATATTATTCCTAAAAATCATTTTAAATATTTTCACATGTTATATTTTAAGAATTAATAGATTTTCATGAATATTTTTTAGAAAAATTAAAAACTATATCCAGGTAAAATTTAAAATCATTTTCATATATTACTATCAAAAATATTTGATATATCTTAGAAACATAGAGAGTAACCATTATATTTACATTCTAAATAATAGCATAAAAATGATTCTTATAAAACCTTAGGAGAAACCTAATTGGTTAGCTCTGTCTCCTTAACCAATTTATTGGAGAACTATAATGGGATCACCATCAATCAGTTTATAATAAAACTAAGATTCCCCATAAACAATTCATAATAACAATAACATATGAATAATAAATTAATATTTTTTGAATGAAACATTCTGGAGGAATATATATTTAACATTTTGAAATAAATTTTCAGTTTTACAATGTTGTACACACAAAAGTGAAAATTAGTTATATTAGTTTTTTAAAAAACATATAAATCTAACCTAAAAAAATTAATGTTTCATGAAATTCAGGAATTCCTTTCACTATGTAAATGTAACATAAATATTATTTTTGAAAAAGTATCTTTTAAAAAGTTTTAATAAATTAATGTCCCTATATAATATCATATATTTGAAGATAACATTAATAAAAAATTATAATATCTATATTAATTATAAATCCACATAAAAAAGTGTAGTTAAAAAATAAAATAAAAAATCATTTCACACATAATCATATAAATAAATTTTCAAATAAAATATAGTTAAACCTGAAAGATAGAAATGTTTTCAAGAATTCCCCTACACATTTTAAATTGTCAGATCATATGCACCATAAAAGAAATAATTATAAAATAAAACATTTAATACCATGAGGATAATTAGAATAATGATATAATATACCAATGGTATGTTTATACACTTCAGAAAAGAAAATTTTTGATTAACGAGGCATTTGTATCCTAGAAGTAATTAATGAGATGAGAAACCCTGGCCAATTGATTCCCTTTAGTTTTGGAGTATATTAACCTCCTTTATAATGGTCTAAATATTGTTTCTATCTAATTACATAAGTATATTTATATTTATAATACCTTTTTTGAAGGTTATATAACATATTCTGACCCACTCATTAATAATATTTCATTATATTCATGGTTTCATGTGTGATTATTTCCTGGTTTCTTGATCGTTGCATCCTTGTATAATTATGGATATAATTGTTAAATTGAAATAAAAATCTAAAATTTGGATGAAATTATAATAATTGAATTAAATAAGCATGTATATTTTCATTTATCATTTTTATTTCATACATTTGTATGATTCGTCAGATAAACTATTAATCATAAATGTTGAGTTTATTTTGGTAGGATTTTTGAACACCATGATCAAGAATTCTCTATTTAAAAATTATATATGTAAATTAGTTATAGAATATAAATTATTTTATAATAATAATATTTCAATCAAAATTAATTAGAATGATACTCTCATGACCTTCCATTAACGCAAAAATGAAAAATGAATAACCGTTATCTATAGAGATGGTTAGCTATCATAATTTGGACTGTTGTTTCAATTCTATGAATAAATGGAGATAGGAAATGAAATGGATTTGAAATATTCCATTATAATAATATAAATAAATTATATACATTATTATATAGTTATCATGCCTTAATTAATGATGTAGGTGAATATAAATAGAAGAATAAATGTAAATAAGTTAGGTTCATTGAGAAAATTAACTATTGCATATCAGCCTGATAAAGGACCCCTTGAAGACCATGTATTTGATATTTAGATGATACCAGAAGCACATGTACATAAGGTATTGAGGAGGATAGGTTTTATATGATTTCTTAAAAGATTTGGGTATTTTTACAAGAATTGGGGTGGTTAGTGGTTGTATTTTTACTTTTGCAGAGGTGGTTTTATGTGATTAAATAATGATTATTTTATAGTTCATACATATCATGTTGATATTGAATTAATTTTAATTATTTTTGGGGAATTAATTGTTTAATTCGTTTTAGAGCTCATGAGGTTTTTCATGAACTCGTTAATTGTAATATGATTCAGTTATTTTAATTCTTCAACTTTTAACAGTAAAACTTTTAGTTATATTACCTACAACGCTATAAATGATTTTTTATCGTGAAATATTTTTAATAATGAAATTAAAATTACAATAAAAAATAATTTATTACATTTTATTCTCAATATGGAATCCATTGTTTGTAATTCAATTCATAAAAATGGAAAAATTAGATTTCAATTTAAACTCATAGAATGAAAAAATTTGGTCATTAAAGTGAAAAGTTCCATCATTTGAAATGTTTTTATATCATATTTGAAATAAATATTTATTACAATGGAAAATTTTAATATATTTATGAATATTTTAACTTATATAAATTCAAAACAATTATTAATATTTTTCAACTATATAAAAACTTAGATTAAAAATTAACATTAAAAATGACATATATTTTTTTCATCAAAAAATGAAACATTTTGGAAAAGTCCAAAATGTAACCATAATTTATTTTTGAAATTTTAATCTGAGATATTACATTTATTATTTCTAATAATATATATAAATGTATCAAAGGTCAATTTTAAAAAAATTGCATCATCAAAAAGAGGATGAATTTTTTAAGGAAAAATATAGCCTTTTATGCTACATATTTAATTTATTCTAATATTTTGACTATCAATATTGTTGAATGAATTTTTTTTTAAAAAATATTTTATATAAAACTAATAAATTTCATTAAGATATTCAATTAATTATTACTAATTTCATTTATTAAGATAAAATTTCATTATGGGAATAAATTTTTTTTATAAAACATATATTTTATATTTATTTTATTATTATTATTTTCTATAATTTGTTGTTAAAAAATGAATTCATTTTATAAACCTGAGTAAACATAATATTCTGAAATTAGTAAATAAAATTAATTTCATAAATTACAACATCTAGTTGATAACTATAATTTTTAATTATTTGTTTAAGCTTGATGTGGGGTATCACATGTGAGAATTAACATAATATTTCGTCCTTAAAATATAAGGGTTATTAAATATTAGAAAAATGAAAAATCTATTAAAATAAAATACATCCCTATTATATAAAATAATTTATATTTCTAAGGTAAAATCATATAAACTTGCTATAATTTTTGTGGTATCATTAATGTAATATGAATGAGAATTATCAACATATTATAGTGGGGAGGATACGTAAGACGTCCTAGGTTTTCCATGGATGATTGAATTTGGATTAAATATTTTTTTATTTTTGGGAGATATATTTAATTATAATAAAAATAATCCTTCATTATTATGTAATTTAATTTCAATATTTTAAAGTCTATCCCCATGGTGTTTCACTCCATGTGTGCCATCATAAACTCACTCATCATGCATCAGCTCTATGAATTCTTAAATTTACAACCGATCCATTTAGGATATTACCCCTAGGTTCTATATGACTAAACAACATACACTCTACAGGTCTAAGATACATATTAATATTCTGATAACTTACATTCACATTTATAGAAAACCATCCTAGTATTATATATTCACAATTAAGAATGTAACACATAAAACAATAGAATGTGAGATAGAGTTAAAAATTAAAATGAAATGACAATTAATTTTTTGTGTAACATGAATAAAATAATTCAACTGAAATTCATTCACAATAGAAATAAATGTTGGTTTTTATCATAAAATTAGTCTAAATGAATGAAAATTGAGTGAAAAACCCCACATGTGGCATGGGTTATAATTAAACCATTACATCATCAAAGAATGGAACTAAATAAATCCTTAAAAATATCCTTAATGATTTTTTTTTCATGATATAACTACAAAAATTGATATTATATTAACCACATGGGAAAAATTAATTTTTAATTGTAATATATAACTCAAAGAGTTATATTAAATACATAAAACCATACAACCGTCCTTGACATCTATTGTATAATTTTAAACTCATGAATCATAAATATAGCTATCATAGTAAATTATATATACTCCATACTAATATTCATTAAAAATAATGATATTTTGAAAGAATAACCAGCTATTGTAATAAAATTTATTTTTCAAATTTGTGTTTATAAATATGATCATATTTACTATATTCATAATAATAGAATTTTTATTAATTGTGACAACATAGTCCATTTTTAATAAGTTATAAATTTTTTATGGATGATCTATAAAAAATAAATTATTATTAAAATCTATACATTATAATTTAATCTTTATCAATGAATCTAATGATGATAAGAAACATATTTATTGGTTTTATTATGAACGATGGGTGTTTCATTAATTAAAGACTTTTAAATTGATATAATATCAATAAACCCAAATAATTAATTATGTGCATTGTTAAAATAAAATATAAACATAAATTAGAGTGTATAATATTAAATCCTTAAGATATAAATAATTTTCTATATATGCAGTTAAACTCACCAATACATGAACGTGCATTAATTTTATGAATGATTATGAGGTTTTATTGAGGTAATTTAAAAATAATAGATGGATAAAGATTTCATTCATTAATAAATATTTTGATGACACTTGATTATAAGAATATTGAAGGAGTAGTGTGTAAAAAACATGATATCAATAAAAAATTCTCCTCTTAACATTATTTTATAATTGATTAAATAATGATTTTATTTATTATATCATACAATTAATAATTTGAAATAAATATTTTTTTTAAAAATGAATTCAATATTCTGTAGCATGCATGATATGTCACATAATGATTCAACAAACAACTAAATATTATTATTTAAATATCACTATTATAACATAGATATTATAATAATATTTATAAAAAAAAAGTGAGAACATTATTAAAATATGGTTTACACCAGTATATTTTAATTTTGGAAAAATTAATTATAAATAAATTCAAAAACCAATTTAAAGTAAAATGATTTAAGAAAACAATTTAAATCTGAAAAATTGTATTTTATATGAATAAATTATAAAATCAAAGTTATGGGATTATATAAATTAAATATATATATAATATTAAATATAATGTTTAACATTCATCCTATAATTTTTATAGACATGATATAAAAATAAATCCAATTGTACAAATAAAATGCTTATTTTTTAAAAAAAAAATATTTTATTTCGACGAAACACTTATTCTAAATATAACTTTTAAAAATGTTATAAATTTATTTTAACTCAATATAATTCTTGGTTAATATAGGAATATAAAAAATTTACCTTTTTATATTTCTTTATTATTCTTATAAGATTCATGTTTATAATAAATATTGAAAATTATTTAATTTTAATTGAAAATATCAATTTCATCTAAAGAATTTATATAATAAATTTTATTATTTGTTTTAAAATATAATTACAGTAATTTTATATCATTTAATACTATTTATTTCACTAAATTATATTTCACGTTTAATTTATATATGAAAACATTTCAATCTTTTATAAATTCTCATTATATAAACTAGTTATTTCTTATACCATCAATGAAGTTATTTTTAAATTAATTTTAGCCAATTGTTTATTTTTAATTATAAAAAAGTAATTGTTTGTTTGCAATCATGAGGTCCAAATTTAGTTAATATTTCCCTATTAAAATTTAAAAAAATAAAAAGTTTCCTTTGCAATTATTTATTTTCATGGTAATGTGTAAATCAATTAATTATAGGTTAAAATAAAATATATATATATATATATTAATGCTACCCTAAAAAATATTATCATTTTAGTAGCTGAGTTTTTTTTAAAAAATATCATCCATTATCCAAATTTTTTATCTCATGAAGTCACTTGGTTGAATTTATTTTATTTAATGTATTTTCTTCAATGAAATGTTTATTTTTCCATACTTTTTATTTCTACAAGAGTAATGTTTTTAATATGGAGCTATATAAGAGATCTATTGAACGATAAATATTATATATAAATATAAAATATTAATACTCATTATGTGAAATTATGTTTAAATTTTTGGATATATCAAAATACATTAATTGTTTAAATAAGTATGACGCAGTAATTGTTTAATTAAAAGAAATAATCAAATAAACGATACAAAAACTGTTAAAATATATATAAAAGGAGATAAATATTTATTTTTAAAGGTAGGTTCTGGTCAAAAGACCCGAACTAATAAATTTATTCAAAAGAGAAAGTCACAAACGAGTTATAATAAACGGAAGGAGGCCAATTTTCTAGAATCCTTAATAAAATCAGGAATAAACTTTGGCGGGAGTTCATTCATCCAAGTGATCTCATGAGAGACTCCCATGTTGGCAAGTCCATCCGCGATCATATTATCCCCCTGATAGGTATGCGTGGAAATAAAATTGAGGTCATTGAGCGTAGCGAGGCAATCCATCCATATGGGGGTGAGAGGCCATACCAGATGAACATCACCCTTCCAGATGGATTGCACAATGGTAGTGAAATCGATCTCGGTCCAGATATTCTTCTAGTTGAAGTGCTTTGTATAGGAGACGACATGAATGGTAGCAAGCATCTCAGCCTCCAGCGCAGAAGCAGTTACACAGCTTCCAAAGAAACATCCAAGGATCCGGTCTTGATGATCTCTAAAGATTCCCCCGCATCTAGCAAGACCAGGGTTGCCCTTTGAAGCTCCATCCAAAAATACTTTAATCCAACCAAGAGCAGGTGCCTGCTAGAAAACATCAATAGTGTATCGAGGTTTCGGGAAAATACCTTGGATTCCAATTCAGCGAAGGGTTTCAAATTCTATGACAGAATTGTCACAACAATCCTTTTGTATCGTAGCCGCTTCCCTCATAGCCAGTAGAATCTGCATTTTACCTGGATTAATATTTAATGAATTTTTGTTGAAAACGGAATCATTTTTTCACTCTTGGAATTTAATGGTGTTAATATTAACACATAATTGTTTAAAACTTATGTTGTCGTGGGAATAATTTAAATTATTAATTAAGGATTAAAACAATAAATATAAGGTTAAAAAAATAGTCAAAAAGTATAATTTTAATTATATGAATTTATTTCTACAAATATTAATATTATATTTAAGATATATTAGTTTGTATCACTTTTTAATTTAATATTATTTAATAATAATTTAATAGTTTTAAAAATTCCATGAGTGTCCTTCCACTATATTATAAAAGGGCACACCATCTAATATTTTATTTAAACATAAAATAATATTTCTATCTGACAAGGTACAACCAAATAGGTTTAGAGAATCTCTCCCCTCATTGTAGAAGCATTATTTTTGGCATAACAGCCTCTTTAGATGTCTTAAGGTGTTAATCAAATAATATTGTTCAAGGAAGAGGTATCATTTTTAATTAAGTTTTTTTCTTTATTTCTTCTATGAGTTCCCTAAAAACATATTCATCCATGAGGAAGTAAAATATATATTATCCTCCATATAATGTGATTTTTGATGTTAATATAATCAAAAATATTCATATCCTCTTCTATAAAATGGGATAAGAATAAATAATACGATTTTATGACGAATTACCACCATACAAACTGATATAATTAATTTTCCATCGCCCTATATCAAATATAATTATGATGATTAAATTAATGCCTATCTATTATATTAATGACACAATATAAAATTTTATATATAATTTTTGTTTTTACCTTTCTATACATATAAAACTTATAACATCATTACGGCGTATGTGTGACCTATCATCTCCACGAAGCACTATCTTTCATATTTCATAACCACATCACATGGATGATATATATAAAAGTATATTTTAATTGTTAATATGATATTACTAATATTATTATAACTATATAAATTGAATATTAAAATTAATATATGTAAATGATAATTATATCATGAATATTATACTAAATATTTTTTGATAATGACCACTTTGACTATTGACATTATACCAAATTCATTTTGGAAACAGGTACCGAATGTCATCAAAATTAAATACACACAAATAAATAATTATTTAATTGTTAAAAAATGAAAATATGTTATATAAAATGAATATAAAAATTTAATAATTTTCTAAAGAATTTAAATAATCGACTTATTCTTATTATACTAGAATATATATATTTTACTCGATGAGTTTGACTCAATGTGAGAAACTTCGTCTCAATCTCCATTAAATTTGGAATATTGTGATGTTATACCCCCAACATCTTTTATGAGATGTATAAATAAAAACTTTTTACATAAAATATCATCAATTTATTTATTCAAATGTTATTTAAATTTTCATTTATTGATATCCCTTTATGGGTGTTATGATTTAAAAGTTTTAATGTGGTATAAGACTCATTGATTTAGAAATCATCTTTTATTTTTTAAATATTAATTTTTAAAATATTTTACTCCATGTAATTATTGATGATATTATTTTTTTATTATCATTTATCAGTGGATTTATAAAATGGAATTTTATTTCTATTTTTTGATTTAGTAAAAATTCAATCAAAAAAGAACCTTTTAATATTTTCAATACGGAATGTTTTTCATTTTTTACATAGGACATATGGAATGTTATTTTTAACATATATGAAGATAATAAGATCTTCATTTCTTTGAAAATTACTATATATTGAGCATCTTCATCAATAAAAAATTATTTCAAAACAAAAATAATTCACTTTTATAAGTATCTACATTTTTTGGAAAAAAGGTTATTGAAATGGAAAGATTTTTTCAATGACATAAAATGTTTCCATATACGGGGTAATGAAATTTAATAAAATCATGATGTAAATTGAGATAATTTTTGTGTTCGGATTATCTAATGGTACTTCAAGATGTGAAGGTTGGTTACATGATATACCAATTATTAGTAATTCTGTGATATTCTAAAGGTAGTTGGGTCTACTACAGACCTTAAATACAAGCGGTATAAAAGTATACTATATGGTTATTAAATTTGTAAGAGTGAAATGAATATAATTGGGCCACATGGTTTTTTAATTTTAGAATAATTATTTTTCAGGTTCCCTTTTTATATAATATTTTCAGTCATATTATTTATCATGAAAATATATTTATTCTCAAAATTGTAAATAATTATCTTTTCGATACGATGATTACTCCTTTAGGGTAAATAGTTGTCTTTTTTAAGAAATGTTGTTTTTGATTTTCACTATACTAATGGATTGATTTATTTTATATACATTAGTATGATATTATTCTTATAACATGTTTTAAAATGTTTTTCACATGGTAAAAATAATATTTTCTATAAAATGAGATAATCCTAAAATGTTTAAATATTTTTCATAATGGGTAACCATGGATTATTTTAAAAATGTCCCTTTGAAAAAAATATTTGATGATAAGTATAAGTGTTATATTTTAATTTATTAAATTTTAATATATATTTTTTAAAAAAATATTGAAAAATATAATCCTAAAATATCATTGGTAAATTAATGTTATTTCATGTATAAAAAATAACTAGAATATGTAATGTTTAATATGGGGTTGTTATAGGTTGTATCAAAGTAGGATTTAAACAAATTTAGAGAATATTTTATTTTATTATGATTTATTGATATCATAATGGATAAATAATTTTATTATTTATAACAAGATCCATGTAATCAAAACCATTTTGAGGCTTTCAATTATTAAATATTAAGTTGAAACATAGAATTTATGGAGATATTCCTTTTGATATACTTATGTGTTATAATTTTTGTGATGAATAATTTTAGGTATAAGATAACTATTGAGGATAAGATATATTATTATAAATTTAATTATGTTTCTCCTATTTATATAATTTTATGAGTATTATATTAAAAATTTCTTAAGAAAAAAAACCCACATGATAGGTAATAAAATGCATGATCAAGATGGCCAAAATAATTAAAACCACAGTCAATGGTCGATAACTGTGTGTCCCCTACCACTGGCCTATATGATTTCTAGTTTAGTAAAAATTATCATTATTTAAATGATATTATTGAAAAATGTAATGTTAATATTGCGAATATATGTTTTATATATATCTATGAGATTGGAAAGGATTTAGTGATTATGTTGTTAATGTTATTTATAAATATATTCAAAATTTTGGAAATACTATAAGATAAATCAAGATAGAATACTATTATTATTTTGAATAATTTGAAGTATTGTAATTTTTGGAATGGACTATGTTGAAATTTATGTATTAGTATTTAATTTTGTCGTGTAATGTAATTTTTTATCATATATTTTTTATGGGGAATTATGTTATCTCATCTTAATGGTATTTTCTTGGTTAATGTATCATGAAAAGATAAATGGTCACATAATCATTTTTTGTATTATTCAATTACGATGTGATGATCCTCTTGCTTTAGGTATGAAACATTCAGCATAAATACATACTTTTTGGATAAAAAGACGAGTTTGTGGTGGAAAAGGATTAAAAATTAAAACAATAATTTTCGAGTATATACATTTTCATTATGTAACTCATATAGGTAGTTAATTAATTCAATAACTCTATGAAAATACATGTGAAACAAAAATATTTTTTATTTACTTTTCTTACTGAGAAATCAATGACCTTTTAAATCCATCACATATTTATGGTTTCATAATTGTTATCATTCTCATAAACATATTCTCTATCCCTATCCATTATAACATGATTGTTTTCATCCTCTTATATGTTCTTTAATTTCTACATGGAACCGTAGATTTTTCATTCTCATGTAAGCATCATAGTTCCCTATCTTTTTTTTATAGTTGAAGTCTCATTAATCTTTTATCCAATGTGGGATTTTGTGAAGATATCATGAAAATAAAATTATTTGTTACTGAGCCAAGATTCAAAATTCTAAGGTCTCATCTTTCAAAATTTGTAGAGTATTGTAACATCCCATATTATTTATAAAGTAATATTATTTCTAATAGCATACATCATATGTCACATCAAGGTTAAAGAATAAACTAAATATTATTATTTTACTATTACAATTAAATCATCTATGTTATAATGAAAGGTATTAATGTGATTAATTTTATTATGAAAATATAAGTAACACTTGACTATATTATTATTTTAATAATTAATTATAAATAAATATAAAACCCTTTATATGATAAATGAAATGCAATTTCTCCAAAACTATTTAAAGGTGCACATGTGTCTTTCATTAAAATAAAGGAACTAATCACACTTCTTAGATTATATTATTTAAATAATAATAGAATATCAGCAATATAATTTTTAACATTAATATTATTTGTTTTCTATTAATTATATAATAACAAGTCTAATTTCATGCATAAAAGAAATATGTATTTTCTAATAGTAATTTTCCACCTTTTGATGGTCCACATTTTTAAGTATATTTTTCAATTATTTAAAATTTTATTTTAAATAACAATATTATTATTTTAAATTGTATAGTAAATATTAAACTTTGTTATATTTTGGATATTTTTATACTAAGTTACATTTTTTAATGAATAGTAAAATATACCGAATTTTATATCAAAATAACATTTTCATCAAAATAATTAATATTGATAAAAACATTTATTGGTTATTACGGTATAATTATATAAATTTTATATCATTTAATATAATTTAATTAATTTAATAAAATTTACAATTGATTTGGATTTAACAGTATTTAAATCTTTTGAATGTTTTTACAATTAACACAATCTTCCTGGTTCCATCAACGAGATAAAATTTAAATTAATTTAAAGAAATTATGTTTTTAGGTTTTTGAAAAATTGATTACATATATGGAATTATAAGGACAAAATTTACTAATTAGTTTCATTTACATTTCATTCAATATTAATTGTAACAATATTATTTTTTAAATTACTACAAATAATGGTAAATCGGCTAATTATTGGAAAAAATAATATTTTAAATAATATAAAATTATCCTAAATATTTTATTAATTTAATTAGATGAGTTATTTTAGACAAAATAATAATTTCTCTGATTCTATGAGCTCTTGGAGACACTTGGAAAACTTTCTTCTATTTGTAGTATTTTATTTAATGAAACATCATTTTTGTCATACATTGTTTTTGAACAAGTGATGTATTTTAACTATGTGGTTATAGTTTGTTTGGTTCCAAATATTAATATTTAGTTTAAAAATAATATTATTATATTAATCATGGTAATTTATTTATAGTTATTTAGAGTTAAATAATTAAAATAAATGTATACACAATGATGATATAATAGTTGCTCAATTGAAGGATATATCAAATCAAGGATATTAAAAATATTAAGAGAACATATAATTTGGAATAATTACATTAATATAATAAATTTATTTATTACTTTGACATGTTATTAATGATGTAAAATCGATGTTTATGATATCTAGTTGTTATAATTTCTTTAAAAAGACAAGTAAGGAATACTATCAAAATTTCAAGAAATAGTGTTTTTAAATAAATATTATTTTATTAATTTAAATAAAAAATATAGAAATAAAAAATATTGAAAACATATTAGTAAATGGTCAAAAATTTAATCATTGATACATTTTTTGTTAATTTATAGTATTATAGTAACAATATTAACCCTAGAAGGATAAAACTACATGTTGTAACGAAATGAAATAAAAAGGTAAAATAAGGGTTAATAAATGATTTGGACTAAAAAAATTCAAAACATTTATAACAATTATTGGGGGAATTTATTTAGTTCCAAAATCATCTTGTCATCAATATAAATAAATTTTGGTCTATTTTTAATATAAAATTTATTTATTTTAATTTAATATTTCCAAGATCATTGGGATTTTACATACCATCTCTTTTCAAATAGAACCTCTTATTCTATTTTCATCAATTTAAAAACCCATTTGAATTTTTCAAATATCTACCCAAATTTCATCATGTAATTTAAACCCACATTCAAGTTGCATCATTTGAGGCATGACACCCGCCGTATAGGTGTTATGGTAATAATCCTAGGAGATAGTCTAAGGATGATATTTCGTATTTAATTTTGGTGCTTCAATTTTATTTATTCATATAATTACTTTTAATTTTGTTGAACCATGAAGAAATAAACACTCTAGTATCCTAAATATTGTTACATTTTATTTTGTTTATATCGTTTACTAATTACATCTCCACTTCTATCAAATGAGAAAAAAATTAATTGTTAATCCTTACAATAGACTACAACCTCACTATTCAAAATAATTTATTTTCCATCACCATATATGAAGTATAGTTATAATGGGGGAATTAAATTGGATATATGATATTTATGAAATAATTAATTGATAATCTATCATTTATATTCTTACATTTCTATACGTGGAGAAATTATATTGGTGTTCATGCGTACATGAGAACTATCACATCCAAAAAAAAGATGTGATTCACTTTTCATCACCACATCACATGGAATATATATATATAATAATACTATAAATATTAATATTAATTTTATTGTATTATAGTAATTATTTAATGATACATTATTCTTACCTTATTTCTATAATGATTATTGGAAAAAGAATTTGTTTCTCATGAGTACTTATGACCCACCACATCTATGATTATAATTTACTTAATTTGTTATAAACATAATTAATGTTTTTATATATAATATAATTAATTTATAGAATTTATATTAATTTCATGAATACTATAATGTAGATGATGTAATTATAACAACTCTTACTATTAACATTATACAAAATTCATTTTAGACTTATGTACAAAATATCATAAAAAAATCAAACATAATATTAAATAATTAATTCATTATTATAACATGAGAATAAGTACATATAAAAGGAACAAAAAACATTAATATGGCTACCAGTAATTTAACTAAATAACCGATTTCTGTTATTCAAGAATATAAATATTTTACGTGACCATTCAGGCTCAAGGTAAGGGACTTCATCTCAATCTCTTTTCATTGGGGCATTATTTTATATTATACACCCAACTACCATTATTATCTATATAAAAATCCACATTGAAATATAATTTCATTTTTTTATTAAATATAATGTTACTTAAATGCTTTTTAAATTATATTCCTTCATGGGGCTTATGATTCAAATGTTTCAAAGTGATATGGGACAATTTTATTTAAAAATATTATTTTATAATTGTAATGATATAATTACAAAAACATTCGCCCCATTTCAATCTAATTGATATTATATCATACTTCTATTTAATAATGTTATGATAAATTAAATTTTAGTTTTATTTATAAATATCACTCAAAGGATTTCAAAAATGAATATTATTATGTAATCTTAATGGAAATTCTTTCTTCCTTTACAAAAAAATGAATGTTATTTTTATCATAAATTTAACAAGAAATTATTCCACCACCCATAATATTAATTTATATTTGTATACTACTACATGACTAATTTATTTTAATTGAAAACCAACTCCATTTTCAATTTTATGGGGATTTTTTTTGAAAAGGGGTTTTTAAAATAGATTTATTATATCAATGAAAATAAGTGATTATTTATGATTGGATGAAAAATATAATTGTGAAATGTTATAAATAATATGGATTTATGTGTTTTAGTTATATAATGGTACTTTTAAATATGATTAGCGATTATGAGGTATTAAAATGATAGGTAGTTCCCGGATAAACTAATGAAGGGTGGGTCTATGATAGCCAACCAATGTATCAGTTATGAAAGTTGAATATATGGTTATTCAAATTATAAGAGTCACATATACATGTATAGACCTAATGGTTATTTCATTTTGGTATAATTATTTTCCATGATACATACTTATACATTATATACTTGTGTATGAGTTTTGATGGAAATCACTTGATTTTCAGAAGTTAAAATAATGTTCATTTTTGCATTGAGGAGTTATTTTTCTTTGAAAAGATAGGTTTTAAATGAAAATATGTTATCTGTTTCCACTAGACTAATGACTTCCATTATTTTATGTCCCACACTGAACATTTTTTCATATACCATGTTTTATAATTTTTTTATTAGATTTTAATGATTTGTAAGGAAAATGACGAGATCAAGGGTAAAATTATGATGATTTTTTATAATGAAACCCTATTTTTTATATAATAATATTTTCTCCAATAAAAAATTAACATGGAGTATTAGTTTCCTCTCATAATTTTTGTATTTACAATCTATGTGTTGGTTACAATTCTTTAAAACTCTAATCCTAAAATATCTATGAGAAAAAAAAGGTGATTTGTATATCTAAAAATAACATGAACATGTAATGATTACATTTGGTTCACTATAAATACAGTTTTAAATTTTTTTTATACAAGAACCATAATGATTTCATAACGATCATATTTATTATTTATACCATCCATATAACCAAACATTATAATGTGGTGAAGGAAATTAAACATGTTCCATGATTGTGGAGTTACATTTCAACTTCACAATCAAATGATTATTTCAATAACTGTTTACATATATTAATAAGAGATGTTAATTAACATAATTTATAATCATCAATGTTTTTATATGAATATAATATCATTATATTAATTTGATTACAATAATTTTTATATCGAATCCAACCCCAGTATCAAAGAGAGTGTGTCTAATTACATTCCATCAGTTAAATATACAAGGAATCACATCCTAAAAGAATGAAATTATTATTGGTATTGGTAGTCTAATTACATAAAATATTCTCATATTAAATTTTAATACAAAAATTAAAAACTAATGTTTTGTGAATATCATTATTACCATTAGAAAATCATTGAAAATAGAAAAACATATGTTGAATGGATTCCAGAGAAACATAAAAATATATGGGTTATTTCAATATATAATTAATTGTATAGTTCATGGGAATAAATAATTAATAAATCGTCGTAATCAATATAAATTTTTTAAATAAATCACAAAAATTTCATTTATATTACTCGACCTCATTAATTTATAAGGCATAATAAATATGTCAAGTTATTTAATTGAAAACGCATTCCATTTAATCAATAACTGATAATTAATTGCATCTAGAGATAATGTTAGAGTGAAAATCTCTATGATTTTAAAAATTAAATACTAAATAACAGAAATGCATAAGTATTAGGCACCTTTTATAATAGGTACATGATTATTTTTCCTTCATGAACAATTCACATTACTATTTGAAACATAATAATATAATACCATTTTAATTATGGCTAAAATGTTATTCATCCCGTGATATTACCTATGAACCGATGAGATATCTATAGTGAGACCCCACCCATGCCATACCATGTCAAAATAAATTCTTAGATATTATACCATATATTTAAATCATTGACTATGTCTTTTATCAAAAATCTTATTCAATAAATAAATTTAATTTATCAATATTTATAGAGATAAAAAAAAGAATTCAATGTAGAACACCTTATGGAGAAATTATATATAGATTAAGAAATAAACATATACATGATAAATAATATGGATATTCAGGGGAAATTTAATTACCAATGATCATAGTTTGATGAATAATTAAATGGGGTGTTAATTACATAAAATGTGATAAAAATGAATTAAATGTCAATACTATCCATATTCATTATAATAATTAACTATATAGAGGTACAATAATGATGAAATCATAAAAAATATCCTCATTATAGTATATATATGATGAACGGTATCTATAGTTGATGAATCTAAATAACATAAAAATATCTATAAAAACATTATTAAAGAAAATATCCAATTAATTATGAAAATGTTTTAATTAAAAACATTTTTTAAACCAATTTCATTAAAATACCTCATATATTAATATGCGATTGTGAAGTAAACCCTTTAAAATAAAAATAAATTGATTTGAGAATAAACAAAAGAATTGATTATCTATATCACCATTAAATCCATATAAAAAACCAGAAAAATAATATAAATGATAATTAGTATCCAATATATAGAGTGACCCAACCCCAGAAATCATAGAGCTGATTTCTAAAACCATTACATATTCATGATTACAATGAATAAATTATGATGAACCAATAGTTAACAACTGTTGGTAAACTATTTACATAGATGAGTATTATATTAAAAATTGATACTCTAATTAGATGATAAATTTTTACTAAATAAATTCATGGATAACATTATTTCATCTATTATATCCTATATTATCTCTTTTCTTTGCCTCTTGGTCTCTTGGAGAATGGATGTATAATATTGGTGAGTTCAAATTCTTAGTAATGGTATAATATAGTGGAAGAAAAAAGAATCAATGTGAATTAATCAACATAGAATGTTAAATAAGAAATCACACATTTAATGTAATCAATATTCTATAAACAATGTTAATAAACTATAATGTAAAGGAAATTAAAACGGATTATAACAAAATAACTATATAACGAAAAACAAATATTGTAAGGTATTAAGCGGAGACACATGTTGATCATTAAATTAACTGAAAAAGAAATGAATCCATAGATATATCAATGAAAAATATCATGGATAATAAATATTTAAATCTAAATGAGGGAAATGATTTATTATTTGATTTTTTTTTCATAGTTACATGGAACTAGTACCTTCAAGACCATTCAATATACCTTTTATAACATACCAAATACACATCGATTTGGTTTCTACAACATTATTTGTACTATCAAGACCATTCAAAAGATAGTTAAAAAAATACTAGCTACAACCACAAAGTGTTTATGAAAACTAAATCCATCCCATTACAATATTGAGGCATATATGGGATTTTCTTAACCAGTCCCAAACTCGTATGGCTTACCTTAAATTGTCTGCAACATGTATAAAACCTATCCTAATTATTCCCCATATCAAATTAACATTATTCTTTGTCAAATATCCATTATGAATACAGAATTCATATTTATACGTATTTCCCAAAATAATGAAACAAATTTTAATGTAAAGAACATATGAAAAAAGGTATATGGTTCATGAAATTCGAATATCCATGAAAATTATAATTATATTTACAGGAAAATATATTCTAAATCATCATTGGAAATTAAATATATCAATGACATTAAAATTAATTAAGTATTTGAATGTGAATCTTGACATTGGAAAAATAAATCCTAAACTATCCAAAGGAAGAGTAAGGATGGTATCAATACAATATATCCCCAATTAAGTATTGTAAAGGTATATTTACATTGATGAATGTAAATATAATATTTTAACCAAATTATTTAAGAAATAATTCATTTTATTCCAAAAAAATATTTTGATAATCTAATTCATGAGAAATTATATTTCTAAAACATTTTGATTAAAAATTATACATTTAATGATTCAGAGGTCGCATAAAATAAATAATTGTGCATAAATATGTACGATACGTATGAGGTAAAAAAAGTTAATTTTTTATTATATAATGACCAAAGTGTATTGATATAAAAAAAATGATAATTTTACATGTAATAAAATGTTAAAAGATAAAAAAAAATCATCCCTAAATAAATATTAAATGGTTAAAAATAATTTTTAAAACATTTTTAAAAAATCATACATAGAAGAAAACATGATCCCCATATATTGAGAAAAATTAAGATATTGGTGTAGACATGGTCGATCTATGCAAAAATTGGAGTTTTGTTTTTGTTTGTTGTCAATCCACAGTGGAAAAGAAAAATTTGTGCAAAAGAGTAGGTGTGTTGGAAGCCTTCAAGCAAGGAATTTTTCTGGATCATATCACCATAAAATGTAAACGGAACGAGCTATGCGAAATATTGGAGTAGTGCGTAAAAAACATGGATTGTTCACTAAATTTTTTATTCACACCGTAGTGAAAGAATGTATGTTTTCTCTCACAATATGTGTTTCAGTATCAGAACGCTGAAAATGGAAAAGGAAAAAAGGTGTGTGAAAATTCCAGAGTTGTGCATGAAAAATGGTTCCTATGAGAAAAAAGGAATTTGCATAGAATGAGGGTATTGCGCACCACAATGGGGTTTCCCCCTGGGGTTGGTGACATAAATAAATAAGAGGTGATCATCCTCATTTTTGTTGGATAGTGACTTAGAGAAGATCCGAGTTTTTATTCACGTAATAGGTGCGAGAAAAATTTGTTGTGGTTAAAAGTGGATGTTGGGCTAAAAAATAGAGGATGCGCGTAATACGAGAGGTTTGTGTTTAAAGGGGGTTGTTTCATTAAAAAGGAAAATTTTCATATAAAAGATAAGTCTACATGTAAACGATAATTTTTCACATAAAAGGGGTTGTTGCGTGAAATATTTTTCGAATGAAAAGCAAATATTATGCAGAAAAGTGAGATCATGTGTGAAAAAGGTAGGTGTTGGGTGGAATAATCCGTGCAACCTGAGTGCACGTTCTGAATTTCCTATTTAGTGGTTCAATGATTTAAAGTGCATAAATTAAATACATTTATGGATGTAGTGTCTCATGCTTAAGAGAGACATATACATCCATTAAAATTTATTGAATAGACTTTAATGATGATAAACTAGGTTCGACTTCTCTCATGATACTGATCCAGTGGTGTCAAGGGAAGTGATCTAAGGGGTTCAGTGAGAATCCCTAAACCTTCGTAAAGTTATTGTGCCTAAAAGAGAGTGACTGTGACCAAATATTTTAATCTTTAAACTAGTAAACAAAATTGGATTTAGGTTTGACTGACACAATATCAGTGTTTGCTCCATGGATGTAGCCCTTTGTGGTGAATCATGTGAATTTTATTTTTAATCTCCATGATTTGGATTATATGACTGATTTATCAAGTTTTGATCAATCTGGGAATATGATCCACAACATTACATAGAAAAAGTTGACACCCTAATTCCCCCTCCCCTCTCAGGGTGTTACAGGGTCCATCATGTGGTATTAGAGGAAGGTTGCTGGTGTTTAATTTGTCTTATAACATCATGGATAATTCTTCCAGCATAAGGTGAGTCCCTCTCATATATAGAAGTAATTTTTAGATTTGGAAGAATATAATGAGATCTGATCTAATATCCCTTGGAATGGAAGTCCTATTTTCCACTGTTCATGGTATATATGTTACTATTCCAAAAGGGCTGGCTTTGACTGATGTAGATAGAATAATTCTTGATACAGATGATAAAGTGCAGAATGATCTCACTGTATCCCTATTTGTTAAGATCTATCTAATGTTGATGAGTTTCACCTCATAAAAGTCCATGTGGGATAAACATGAGAATATTTTTGAAGGAGATAACAAATTTAAAGAGGCGAAACATTAAGTCCTTCACAATAGGTTTGAAAATATAAAGATGCATCCTGATGTGAATATAGACTCCTTCTTCAATAGAATAAAATAAGTGGTTGGAGAAATTTAGGGCCTATGAGAAGAAATTAAATAGGTTGAAATTTGGAAGAAAATATTGAGAATACTTCCTCCCCTATATAATGCAATGGTGTTAGACAGTGAGTAAATAGTTATTTCAAAACATTCTATGGATGACCTACTGAGCACCCTCATGGCATTTGAAGTAAGGGTCATAACAGAAGAATATACCACCCATCTATGAATTGAAATGGAATTCAAATCCATGTAGAAACAAAAAAAATTAAAAATATATTAGTTGTTATGATGATGAGGAAAAATAAATTATTCCTCTCATATCATAGATGTTTCACAAGGGAAAAGGGGAATTCAAATGGAAGTTACCACTAACTTACATTAGATGTGGAAATGTTGGGCACATTACCTCTCAATGATTATGAAATATCGATGATGAATATAGTGATTCTGAATACATTGAGAAACCTTGGAAAAGGTTTTTCAAACAGGGAGGATTCAAATGTTAAAAGATAGTCATGAAGAAGAGTTTGGTCTATGATGAGGAAGATGATAATAATGAATTCTGTAAAGAAGAAGTACCAAAATTTAAAACATGAAACCATGCTTCCATAATGGCCACTGTTAAAAATTCATTAGATAATGGTGAAGTAAATCAGTCGACGACTAGTTCCAATCACGAGTTTTATATTAAGGATGTTTTTGTATGATTATGATTAAATGTAAGAGTTGAAACAAGTGGGAATCAATTGTAGAAGAATTAACTAAATATGTTTATCAACTCTAAGTTGAAATTGAACGACTAGAAGAATTTTTGAATGTATAGCTTAAAATCCTTGATAACAATGATGATGTAGTGGATCTAAAGATGATATTTGAACAGAAGACAATGGTCATCCATGACCTCACCACCAGACTAGATGGAAAGTCCAAGGCTGCTGAGGGTATTGAGGATGATGTTTTTACAATTAGGAGTAAACATGAAAGTGAATCAGTTTCAATAGAATCATGGAAGAAAATTCTGTTTGGAAGTTTCTCAGATGATGAGTTGTTGGAGAGAGTAAAATGTAGCTCTAATGGAGATAAGAATATTTCTAGTGATCAAATATTCAGTTCCATGGGAAATATTGGAATTAGTTGTGAGGTATAATTGTCAAAAGCTTCAAGAAATGGTAATTAAAATGAAGGTATGATGAAAGTACATCATATGGAAAAATCACCTACAGTGCTGAAAAAGAATCCCCCAATTCAATATAAATTAAAGAAAAAATACTATCATTGAGCCTCTGGGAAAAATAGAAATTCAAACTATTATCCCACAGAAGAGGGAATGGGGATAAATAGAAGTGATAAGACATTCCCTCTCATTATGTGTCAGTTCTTTGGATATCTGGGCCATTCCATATCTCATTGTGAAGAGGAAAGGAACTATTTGAATGGATAAGAGATAAGAGTTCAACAAAAGGGATCAAATTCATATCATTATTCATTTTGAAGAAACAATTTCTATGGATATTGTTATCATTGTTCTGACATTGTCTATAAAGAATTTTATTGCATGTAGTCGATTAAAACAGACAACTCATTTCGAAGTCATATAAAAGTAAATGTTTATCAACAATATTTTGATTCTCTTCAAAATATGTTTTCTCCTCTAGAAGAAGAGATTTAATATGAAGAACCCATGTACATGGAAGAGAGATTAGCAAGGACCTAAATTTCCAATACTGAAAATAATAACTCATTGAAGAAAAAGAGGAAAATTTAAAAATCCAATCTTACAGAAGTTTCCCTCAATGCTGTAAAGAATAACAACACATGTATTCCGGATAGCGTATGTTCACCCCACATGATGGGTAATGCAGTCATTCTAATGAATTTCATGAAAAACGTTGATGGAATAGTGTGCTTCAGTAATAATAGTGCTTTGACGGTAAATGGATGTGGAAGTACTGATCTAGCTAATGGATAGATGAAGAAAACCTATGTTCATAATGTGTATGTTATGCATCATAATATTCGATGTGTGAGTCAAATATGTGAGTAATGAAATATAGTAACTTTTAATTAGAATGGATTCACTATAAAGAGAAACACATGAAGTTCACTTATGAAACGATGTAGAACAGACGGAAATCTGTATCAGGATCATAGTAATGAAAACATTTGATACATGACTATTGAAGAAGAAAATAACATGTTGCATTAGAAACTGCGTAACATCAATCAATATGATATGGAGAAAATATCAAAACTAATGATTGTCATATATATCCCCAACCTAATGCAATAATCTGAGTAGTATTTTGATGCTTGCTTTCGTGGGAAGCTGGTCTGTTGTTCATATCAGCCATAGAAGAAAATGGATATCCCATTTTCATGATCTCATTCAAACTGATGTTTTTTGCCCAATAAATGTTTTGGAATCTCACGAAGAAATTTACTTCATCATTTTCATAAATTGTTACTGTAGAATGGCATGTGTAGTGGTTATTCATAGGAATTGAAAGGTTCTTGACTACATGAAAAAATATCGACAAATCACCAGTAATGATACTATACGAACAATCAAATTGTTTTGATCTCAAAATGGAGGAGAATACACGTCTAATGAAATTGAAAACTATCTAGATAATCATGGTATACAACATGATGTAGCTACAATGAGAACACCAAAACAAAATGGAGTTGTTGAATGTAGGAATCGACAGCTGAACAACATGGCACGAACTATGCTGATTGAGAGTATTATTCTAATACATTATAGGGATGAGTCTGTTCAAGATTCAGTGCATATTCAAAATCATAATGGGATTTATATGGGTGAGAAGAAGACACCATATGAATTGAGGCATGGAAGGAATTCCACTTTTAAAAATATTACTATTTTTGGAATTAAATGCTTTATCAGAAACAATGATGGAAATCAAGGGAAGTATGATGAAAATACATATGGAGGAATTTTCCTTGGATACGTTATGAAAAAAACTAAATGTGTTTCAACATGAGCTTATAAATGATTGTTGAAATTTGTGATGTTAAGATCATTGAAGAAAAAACCAAAAATTCTTCAAGGAATTTACTTGTTGATATGATAAAAAATGAGAAGAATGTGAATATGGAGTAAATAAAATTACAAAAATAGAGGAAGGTGTACAGAACACTCAAGATTCACATCATGATGTTGACTCAGAAGAAGAATTTGAAGGGGAAACATTGGCATCAGAGAATGCAGTTTAATCTAAAAGGAGTAATCGAAGATTATAAATTGATCAATCCAACATTATTAGGGATTGGAAAACAACCATAAAGACATGGATAATGAAAAATAACACAAAATAGAAATTTTTGTCACTTATGGAACCATCCTCATTTGAAGAGGCTGCAAAGGAAGAATCGTGGTTGAAATACAAGAATTAAGATTTAGATTAGATTGAAAATAATCAGACATGAGATCTTGTCAAGATACCCAATGGTCACAATGTCATTGGAAAATAGTGTATTTTCAAGAAAATGTTTGATGATCTTGGATGTGTTATCAGAAACAAGGCACAACTAGTATGAAATGGATATTCACAAATTGAAGGAGTTGATATTGAAGAATACTTTGTTCCAGTGGCTAGACTAGAGTCAATCAATTTTTTTCTTGTAATGGAAATCCATAGAATATATAAAGTATATCTAATGAAAATCAAAACAGAATTACGGAATGGTGTTATTGAATAAGAAGTCTACATTAAACCCCCAGTGGTTATTCTTCTTGGAACTGCTCAAACAATGATTTTTTAACTAAATAAGTCTGTTTGTGGTTTGATGTAGGTACCTTGAGCAGGGTATTCCCGGCTGGATTCTTTTGTCAAGATGCTGGAATTCAAAAGAGGAGAAGTAGATCACAATCTCTATGTGGGAGATTCTCTAAAAGATTAGTTCATTGTTCTAGTTTACGTAGATGACATTATATTTGGTGGGTGCAAATAGATATTAGTGAATGAATTTTCCAATCAAATGAAATAAGAATTATAAAATTCAATGACTGGGGAGCTCACATATTTCATGGGGCTATAGGTGACTTAAAAGAAAGAGTACACATTCATCTCTCAGGAAAATTATACCAAAGAACTGCTGATGAAATTTAATATTAATGACTCCAAACCAATGTCATCTATGATTGTTGTTGGAACCAAACATGGAAATAATGAGAATGGGACCTCGATAGATCCCACCATGTACAATAGGATTATTAGATGTTTATTATACCTAATGAATAAACGTCCTGGTATTGTATTTGCAACTTGTTTAGCTTCCTGATTTCAGAGTAATCCAATTGAATAACATGTGAAAACAATAAAAAGAATCATTATGTACATTCAAGGTACTCATAATTATGGGTTATACATTGTTATCAGAAGGGAAATTGAATTATCAATGATTTATGATACTGAATTGGATCGAGATATAGTGGGAAGAAAGTCCACTAGGGGTAGAGCAATCAATATTGGGTCGAAATGTGTTATCTAGTTGAGCAAGAAACAAGAAAGTACTTCTCTTTGTACTGTTGAAGATAAGTATATCTCCACTACAAATCCATGCACTCAACTCCTAAGGATTAAGAAACAACTGACAGATATTGGTGATGAGGTGAAACAACCAATGGTTATTTACTGTGATAACAAGAGAACAATTGATATTATGAAGAATCCTATTCAGTATTATCATACAAAACATATTGAAACTAGATATCATATTATCAATGAAAAAGATGAACAATGCGTGATTAAAATTGATCATGTGGGAACTGATGAACAAGTGGTTGATATCCTAAACAAGATGTTGTTAGCAGCTATGTTTGAAAAACATCAGTTAAACCTCGGTCTTTAACCACCTCCCTATGCATAAGGAGGATACGAAATTACCATCTCCCCATTTTTGTTAACTATTTTTAATAAGTTTATGTATGTAATGTAGGTTTATGGGCAAAAACTATCTAGGGGTGTTTTCAGCTATTCAATGAGAAAACAAAAATTGTTGGATTTATTATCATTGGCGGAGAAAGAATAAATTCAAAACATGTGATGGAATTTTAATGATTCGGTGACATGATGAGAATTCGGTTATAGGATGAAAAGGAATTCATAGGAGAAGGAATTCATAGAATAAGTATTTCAATTAGGGCATGTAATACTTCTGTGACATGGTAATGGAATATCTTGGGAATCATTAAGAATTCGAAAACACGGGATCCCAATTCCTACTTCCCCTCATGTTTTCAACACCAAGCATTGCTCATATAGGCTAAGAGTGTTGGCTGAGTTGAATTTTGCATTCTTGGTGTGGATGTGGCAGGTGATCTATTGAATTTGTTTGGTGATATCCAAAAAACAAAAACTGGGAGATTATTGGAACCTTTTTTTTCAATTCTAGAATTGTAGAATTGTTGTGTTTGTTTTCTATCCTCATTGGATGTTCTAAATGTTTTCCAGAAATGTGATCATAGATTACAAGAAGACAACAATTTTGAAGGTGGCACCATTTCCCAGTGTTTTCCATATTTTTGGTCCAGAAAATTGGGTAATGTGACCATGTGTGTTTTGCAATGGAACAATCATGTAAAACGGTAGGTGGCTTGGAAACATTCGCACAAGGCATGTTTCGGGATCATATCGCCAAAAAATGGAATATCCATGAGCTTTCCAAAATATTGGTGTAGTGCTCAAAAAACAGGGATTGAAATCTAAATTGGTTGTGTGCGCAATAGTGAAATCATGATTGCTTTCTCACACAAAATCTATTTTGGGATCAAAATGATAAAAAAATGGAAATGGAATAAGGTGTGCGAAAAATCATGATATGTGCAAGAAAAATGGTTCCAGCATGAAAAAGGATTCAGCGCAGAATGAATGTTTTTCACGTCACAGGGGGGTTTGTGCGTAAGGGTTGGTGACGCCTATAAATAAGAGGTGACCCACCTCATTCGGGGTGGAGAAATACATAGAGAATATTTGAGTTCTGATGCATGTAAAAGGTGAACTCATAGCAAATTTCCCATAAAAGATGATATTGTGTAAAAATGTAGATGTTGTGCATAAAAATTGTGTTGCACGTATAAGTGGAAGCTAAGAATAAAACATGGGATTTCACATAAAAGTATTTATTAAATGAAAAAGGACAATATTCATGTAAAGTATGAGGGTTCACGTAAAATTGAATGTTGCATGTAAAGGGGGTTGTTGAACGAAATATTTTCTGCGTGAAGAGCAATGAGTGTTCCCCGTATTGATATATTGCGCGCAAAAGGTAGGTGTGGTGCGTAATCGTTAGTGTAACATGATTTCACATTATAAATATCTAGTTTAGTGGTTTAATTCTATCAAGTGCATAAATTCAAGACATTGATTCAAGAATTGTCTCATGCTTAGCAGAGACAATGAATACAATGAAAATTTATTGAAGAGAACTTCAAGTAGATAAACTAAAATTGACTTATCTCAAGGTAGTGAGCTAGGGGGAGCCAAAATAGTTATCTAAGGGATGAAATCATAAATCCCAAAACCATTGTAATTGTTGTGTTCCTGGAACAGTGTGATTGCTAAAAAATCATGTAATCATTAAACTGGTGAAGATTAGTGGATTTGGGTATGACCGACACACTATCAGCGTTTTCTCCTTGAATATAGCACTTTGTAGTGAACAAAGTAAAAGTGACATGTCAACTCCCTGATTTCATTTGTTTGACAGATTTAACAAGTTTTTATCAACATTAAAACAAGATCCAGAACTTTTTAATGAAAAAGTTGACTCTTTGATTCACCACCCCCACCCCCTCTCAGGGTGTTTCGGTGTCCTTCGTATATGTTTTATTGAATAAATTTTAAAATAATCAAAAGAACTAAATTGTTTTAAATTTTTTATGATAATTGAAAATGGAAATAAATAAATATGGGAGAGTAAAATGATAGGTATTAATGAACAATGGCCATAATAATTCCCCAAATGGGAATGAAAGGACATTAAAATTATACTGGAGGAAAATGATCATTAGATATTACAATGTGTCCAATACCACATTTCAGCATTTGAATCATAAAATTTATCAAATAATAACACTAAATAAAATAAAAATATCATTAGAATTATGATATTCTTGGTGTATAATGTTAATGGGTACTATATTCTTTATATAAAATAAACGTTGTTCCCAAAAACAAATAATTTTCAGTACAATAAAAATTGAAATATAATCACTTACACAATGTCTGAATTCTCTTAGGTGTCTATATATTCATGATTAACCACATATGTTAATTATTTGAATAAAAGTAAAAATATTTTATATTTATAATAAAATTTATTCAATACCTACCACATTGTATACATAAACTTATTCAGTTAATACTATATCGAGTGTCTTAAACTAATAAGATTTAAATGTCAAAAAATTTCAGGACATATATTATAAAAGGGTTCAATATATAACATATCCAAAATAATCACATTGACTAAATTATCATATTTAAAAATCAATTATATTTTTAAACCAAAAAATTAAATATGGTTATGAAAATTACCCAAAGTAATAATCATTGAGATGTAAGGCCATAAATTATTATGAGTAACGTTCATATTTTTAAGAAATTGTTATGGAAAGAAGGTGTGTATCACAAAATATTTCTGTAATGATAATTATATAATTAATACTAGGATATTGGGTCATATATACTTATACATACAATTATTTTAATATAAAAATATTCACATCATGTCAAGGATGTAGTAGTCCACCCATCTATGAAAGACGTTATCGGTTTTTATTGTATGAAATGTTAATAATGAAAGTGATATATATTATATTTTCAGAAATAATATAAAATATGTTTATTTAACTCTTATATAATTAAATCCATCATTTTATGAATTTCATGTATCATGCAATCAAATCACATAGCTTTTATGTGGCTTTAGTCTATACGTCCACAAATTACATGATCAAATTTACACAAGAAGGATTGAAAAAGGGTTTGTGTTTTAAAAGAGATAAATATGAATAAAATAATAATAATTAGAATATATATCATATATATATACTTACCATTTCTCTAAATGTCATATGTGTAACCAATATCATGAATATAATAACCATTTCTTCCTTTCTTGTGATACGGTTACTGCTCTTTGGCATTATATTTTTCACATCTTCGAATGCAACTAGTTATTCTGTAGCTCTCTAATCTCTCAGATTCAAAAATGTATTGAGAAATATTACTCTCAAAAAATCAAGAATCTCTTTGTGGCCGCAATTTCATAGCTTCTGCATGTGATCTAATATGGCAGCAAAGAATATACCTTTCGCAATAGTTCTTTCAATCTAAATGCAGGAAAATGAGAATTATTATCACTACCCGTGAGGCGGCCTCAATACAAAAATGTCATTGTAACAACTTAGTCAAGGATTTGGTGATCCTACGACGTCTTGGGATTTTAGGTAACTATCCTCACCCTAATTTAATGCTTGATGTTTTTTGGCAGCCCCCCCCCCCCCTACACGTTGGATCAAAATCAACATAGATGGCACTTCTAAAGGCAACCATGGCCCAGCAGGTTGTGGAGCCATCTTCAGAAATCATCTGGATCATGTTCTCGGTTACTTCTATGGATCCTGTGGGATGGCTACCTCCTTAGAAGCCGATATTCTCAGTGGAATTCATGCTATCTCGTTTTCCAAGATTCACAACTGGAACAACATAAGGATTGAAAGCGACTCCTCCACTACCATCCAGGCAATCTGGAAGGGTACCAACCACCTAGTTTGGAAACTCAATACCTGCTAGATTTAATGTCTGCACTCTCTATCTTACCTCAACGTCATTGCTACGCACGTTTACCTAGAAGAAAATAGAGTTGCGGATTCCCTTGCCAAAATGGGCGTTGATAAGGACACTACCTAGAGAGATGATCTCCCCCTGAGCTTCTTCCTCTTTATTTGTAGGATGAAAACAAAATACCTTCCTTTAGACTTGTTTAACCCCTTTTTAAATAATAAATTTTGTGTTTTTTTCTTCAAAAAAAACACTATTCTATATATATATATATATATATATATATACTTTCTATCATAATTACCACTATTAGATTCATTAGCGGAAGAATGAACATTCATCGTTTCGTGAGGTATTAGTTCACTGCTCACATGTGTTGTATGATTGTTACCCATTATATTGAAATGTTTTATAGGATACATATAATTATAATAATAAAGACATAAAAGTATATTTATGATTATTGTTTTTTTATATTATAATATAATAATAATTTATTAGGTGGAGGATAATTGAAACAAAACTAAAGAGCATATGGAAAAAAGTTTCTTCTTAATCAGGTTTCTCCTTTTGGTTTGAAGAAAAGGGAATCCATGTATCGATTTCTACCAAATTGGAGGATTCTAAGTTGAGGTGATGGATTTATATAAAGTATTTGTGGATATAATAGATGATCTAAGGTGGCTAGATACATGTAATGGGGTTGGAGGAGAGGTAGCCTTTTTATAATGGAGGATGAGTGGCACTCTTGTCAATTTTGGGAAAATGAATTCTATACAAATTTTTTAAAATTTAATGTGGAAGAAATAATGGTTAAAATTATATAACATGGAAGATATTGTTGAAATATTCTAATAAAATGGATTTATTGCAAATTTTTAGGTTATCATGGCCTATAATTATATGCATTAGTCAAATGTTATACTTAATTTCACCATAGTAATTTCAGTTAATTTTGTTTAAATTCACTAATAATTTTGGAATAAATGATATTGAACAAATTATAAAATTTAAATAAATTTGATTCTATATAGAAACATTGTTATTCTGAATTACAATCAAATAATTGGCAGAAATAAATTTAAATTTGATCATACAAACTGGAAGACAATGCATGTTTTTAAAGTGTAATTTTTTGGATATTGTAATGCATTTATACTATATTTAAACTTTCCTAATTGATAAAATAACTTCAAAGTAATAATTAAAAAAATTGAAAATATTATTTGTCCTCACAAATACAATAGATGAGAATGAAGTTTTGAACTAAAATTTATTATTTTTTTCTAGTCATTAAAATATCTTTTCAGAAAAATAAAAAACATTAACTATGAATTAATTTATATATTTCATCATAAAATATGAAATTATAATTGAAATATATAATCTATTAATGTTACATGTGGTGTATTTAAAATGGTTTTCCATTATATGGTGGAAAAAATTTCATAATAAAAATATAGTAATTTATGTGTAAAAATGAGTTTATTCATATCTTATGCCTATAAAAAATATTGGATAATTATAAAAATATTATATTGATTACAATATATATATATTACATTTAAATCACACAATAGTTGAAATTAATTTAATTTATTGAGGTACTACAGTTTTGTGACCATAAATACTGTTTTCTTTAAAAATATTCGCTTTTTATTCAATTGGTTCTTAAATCCATTTAAAATCAAATTGTAACTAATGAATTCATCATAAATTGGTGTGTAATATATATTTTCATATATTTTTAATCATATTTATATATTTTAATTTAATGGATATGTTATATCTTCTTATATTAAATAACAATATTTCAATTATCTATTATTTTTTAGTAAAACTAATTATGGCATTTATCACAAACCATCGATGAAACATGTAGTTCTATTTGACGTATAAAAACATATTTTCATGTACATTTCAATATAAAAATATATTGTATTTATTAAAAAATTACTATTTTATTACATATATGGATATTATATTTCTTTACTCACTTTGAGTTGCATGTCAAGCTAGTTATTAAATACAATGTTCCTACATTACTGTTTTTTTGTGCGACATTCTCCCCAAATTAATTAAATTGCATTATTTAAACTTATAATATATCCTGGTGATATTATTTTTATATTTCCTATCTAAAAATAACAGATTTTGATAAAGGATCGTAATACATCATCTAAAAATAGAGAATGAGATGTTGAAATGTCACATGGAATTACATTTCAGTAGGTCTATATGTGAGAGATCATTTGGTTAAATTATATATCAGTACATGATGTAAAATATTAAACACTCATATGGACAGATTGAGTTAAACAATCACAAAAAAATTGATTATAAATAGAAATATGAGGGCCTATAATCTATAAATAAATGTTGATTTAGAAGAATATTTGTTAAAAAAACTGTGTTATTAGGAAAAAAAATTATGATCATTTTTTCGATGATGATAAATCCTTTTAATAGCTATGAATATAAATAAATTTACTATTATTAACAGAATTTAATCCATAGGGTGTTATTCCATGAATATAAAATTCTTTCTTTACTCGAATAAATTAATATCCAGAAATTGACTTTGATTCCTGAAGAACTAAGATACACTTTTAAATGATCTTAAGACTCATTAAAGAGTGAAAAGCCTTAATATTAGTTTATAACTATTATCTAAATCCAAATTTGTTAGTTAATTATTCTATAAACATAAAAAGTAACATTTTTATTTTATTATTGAAATTTATTTATCAAATTGTTCAATTCAAAAGATACTTAATATTAACAAAGACACTTCATAGCTTAGTGGTTGGCATTAAACCCTTACCATCCTTCGGTTATGGGTTCAAGTCCCATGAACTATCCATATTTCATTTGATTTCAAATGGAATAAATTATGTCCATGTTAATATAATTAGAAAAATAAATAGGATATATATCTAATAATTATGGTTAATTAGTTACTCTCTGTTTAACTATATTTTTCAATATATCCAATATATATAAATTCATTTTCCATTTTATTTCATTATAATACCATTATTGATAAAAAAAATTCTAGTATATACATTTTCAACAAATATTAAAATAAATCAGAATGGTTTATAGATAAAATGTGAATCATCTTTTCAATATCGCTTTTTATTGTTAAACTAGGTGTGCAATTACGCTCGTTCTAATGAACCATGTTACATAGAATTAGGACCAACACACCTTGGCATATTTGTTACATCAAGGTGAATCCATATTAGATTCTTGGCCAATTTTTGTATATGGAAAAGGATTTATTTCTTGAATGTTCGATATTATCTTGAATTTATGAAAATTATAGGTTGTTATTCAATACTTATCATCAAATGATACCTTTGGTTTATTTTCTCAAATATATGTTTTCCAAAATCATTATCACAAGAAATAAAATAAAAATCTCTTTATTCCAACTATAATGACTCTACCTAGAAAATATTGGAACCATTGTCTACTAAAAGTACATTGGAATGATTACATGGAATAAAAACTTGAAAGACTATTATCTTTTTAGTCTTTCTAAACTAGATATATACAAGACTCTTGTATTTATTATTAATACACTAATTATTACACAATTAATTCAGGAATAACATAGAGTATAACATTATGCAGTATATTATATACTTATGTATAATTGATAGTATGATTCTTGGATTCTTAGGGAAAAGAGATATAACAATAGTGAGCTCAAATGCTCAATTAGGGTAATGTATAGTGGAATGAAAAAATAATCAACAAGAATAAATCAACATGGAAAGGTAAATAAATAAACATTCATTCCAGTTATTAAACATATAGAAAAGGTAATGAATAAAATACAAGTCACATTAAATAATAACTCATTATATTTAAATAACAAGTTAAGGGAAAATAAATATGGCAATCTATAAAGAGGAAAGGCTTGGAATTTCATGAATAAACTGAAAATGAAATTTATACCATGTATGTTTTTATTCAGAAACTAATGGATAAATTATAAAGGAATATATATAATGGAAAAGTATAATTATTGGATGTTATTCCTTCTAGGTACATGGAAACAGTATCGTCATGTCCTTTCAAAATATGGCTTATAAAAAACAAAGTAGAAATCGCTTTGGTTTGGGTAACATGATCTGTATTGTCATGAACATTCTTAATAATGTTTATACGATACTGGTTACAAACTCAAATGTGTTTTCCAACCTAATTTCAACCCATGAGGAAACTAATGCATTGAGGGAAATTCATTATCTGGTCCGCAACCTATGGGTAATACCTTGAATGGTCATCATCCTCTGTCATACTAGTCTAAATCATTCATCATATCGATTAGTAAAATTCATATCAAATATCTGTATTGAATAGACGATAAAAATTTATCAACATGTCTCCAAATAATAAAATTAAATCAAAAGTAAACATCTTTTAAAAATTTAATATGGTTTAGGAAAAAGTCATATCTACAAATTATAATCTCAACAGTTTTGGTAAATTTATTGTTAAATAAACACAATAAATTTATTATATCAATGGGACTAAAAGGAACCCTAGAAGTGAATGTGAATACTATCATAAATCAAGTAAATCATATAACATATAGGAGAATATTATTATTGGTATCAATAAAACATATCTCAAGTTTAGTAGAATAATGAATTGTTATTATTGATGAATATGAATACCATATTTTAAAAATATTCTTCAATAAAATATTTTTTTTATGATAGAAAACATAATAAAATAAATTTTCAATGAAACATAAAATTATAAATCATTTTTATAAAAAATTATCCTATTAAATACGTAATGGAATCATTAACTAGATGATACCAGGTTAATTTTTACCTTTTATATGAGGAAAAATGAACATTCCATTTTCTTTAATAAATGGATATAAAAATGGCTTGTTTGGAAAGTTACAAGAATATTACATTGAGAACCTAAGTAACAGAAAAAATAAATAACATTAATAAAAAATTTGAAATGGATTAAGGAATTTTTTATAATAAATTAAAAAAACATTGACATTATAAGAAAACATGTTCTAAAACTAATGAGAGAATGATGTCTGATTTTTTAATTGACTTTTTCTAGAACACTTGAGTTCTAAATATTTGAAAAATGGTAAAAATTCTTGAAAATTCTATGAATAATCATATTAGTTTAAAATGAAATGGATTTTGGAATAGTGGGTATATATGTTCTTTGAATGGAAATAAAATATCATTAAAATGTTTCTTTTGGAAAATAATCTTTAAACATTTAAAAGTTACCCATATCACATTGATGGATTTCAATTATAATCTCCACTAATAAATAACATTAAACTAAAAATATAATATCATGAAAATAAATATATCAATGATAAAACTTGTTAATATAATGTATAAATACCATATAAAACAATATATATGCACAACAACAAATATTTTTCATTGGAATATAAAATGAGATAAAATCCCTTACCTTGTGTCCTACATGTACATTGTGTCATTATATTCTAGAATAAAAAATATATGTTGATTATTTACCTTCTTTAAAAATATTTCTCTGTTTTATAATAACATTTATTTCTTTTATTACATTGTTGTATTCAACTATATAATCAATTTTGTTTATGTCGATTATTTTGACAAAATTGGGTTTATGAATCAAAAACAACTTTTGTAGTAATCTATAGAAAAATGGGTAATTATATAACATAAAAATAATAATAAAAATGAAATAGTTACCATATTAATATGTCAATTATACTTCAAAAAAATTAATATTGTTATGAAAAATAAATCAACATTAAAATATAGAGATGATGTGACATACATACACATGTGTAACGTTGCAATTTTTCAATGCTCATTATTTAAATAAGGATTGTAACACTATATATTTACATAATGATAATTATATCATTAATAAAATGTTATTTAATCATATACACTTATTTATATAATTCTTCTAATGTAAAAAGAATCACATCATTTTTAACATGTGGTAGTCCACATGTCTACGACCGATGTTATTACTTTTTAGTGTGTGAAATGGAAATAAATAAAATGAAATATATTATATTTCCAGGAATTTAATTATTTCAATAATATAATAAATATTTTTTATTTAACATATGGTTAATGAATAATTACTTTATTTATTTAGTTTTTTGTGTGATCGATTCTCATCGGCTTTAGGATGTAATAGTCTACACATCCACAAACAATGTTGTCTTGTTTTAAAAAAAATAAAATATTTAAGGTAATGTATTTTAAAATATCCATGTTAGAATAAATACATAATAATTATCATGTATATAATATATAAAAATATTTTACATCATAATGAAAACCATGAGAGGAAGAAAGTGATGAAAGAACGATCTTTATTTTGTGGGGCGGTAATTTTCCATTTACAAAAACAATATGTGATTATTCACTTTGATTGAAGTTTGTAACACACCATGATTTCATAGTACGTTATATATTAAAAATAATGCAATAGCTTGTTCTACACGCAATAACGATATCAATCAGAGCACGACTTTCCATACTATTCATTCAAAAAGTAATTATGAATAGTATTAACATTATTTTGAATTTTATATAATCTGTATAATTTTAACATCCGAATAATGAGTTTATTAGACTTAATATAAGAACAAATTCAATTTTTAAGATAAAGGATGTATTTTTTAAAAATGTAATTTTACTGCCTTTAAATGGAAAACACTTTTTAAATCCAATATTTTACACTTTTATATATTTAATTTTATAGAATAAACTTTTTCTTTATAAACGGGAAAAAAAATTTAGTATAAATAAACATTTGGTGCTTTTTTGATACATTTTAATTTATTGATGCATATTGAAAAATACTGCATAGTACATAAAATAAGTGTTTCGTATCTAAATAGTTATATTTTATTTAAATTTATTTTAATGTAAAAATAGATACATAATAATTATATTAGTTCATTGTAAATCATTATAGTCATTTTTAATAACATTAGATATATAAAATTTTATTGACCATTTTAACGTCATTTACCCACATTCTATGCACATTTGAAAAATTGCATAAGACGTAATTTTACTGCTTTTGTAAATTTTATTTCAAAAATAAGCGTGTCAAGGTTGACATCATTATGTAAAATATGGTTCAATAGGATGATATAAATCTATGGTGAATAGAAACTATTGAATTTTATTTCCCATAGTTAAAATCAAATAGGGTAATTAAATGTAAAATTATATTATAATTACCCTAACACATGTCATAACCCTATATGATATGTATATTTCAGCCAAAGTAAACTTTAGGAATAAAATAGGATCCTTTTCGATCTACTTGGATTATATTAGTACATTTATTATTATTTTATTTAAAGAAGAGTTTAAAGTGCTTAATTCTAATTTTTATACCTAAAACATTCATAATAATAAGTTATACATAAGATAATTTCAACTATAAATTTCAATTAAAAATATAAAAACATTTCCTACAACATGTTATTTAATTTTTAATTTTTATACCTTAAAGGTTAAATTTATTTATGACACAATAATGATGCAACAATTACCATATTAATAAAAGATTAAAATAATTGATATTATAAATTGATAAATAAATATAAATTGAGACATTTAATTCCATACTCGATATTTCTAGGTGAATATGAAATTTTATGGATGATTTAATGTATTTTTTCAAAGTAATCATGTTTTTTTCCTTTAACCAAAACCAAATACGGATTAGTGTAAAAATAGAATGAAATGAGTTTTTAAACAAAATACTATATTATTAATTGATATAATATTCCTAAAAAAGATTTCAAAAAAGGGAATAAATAATAATAGATATGTAATTAATGAACCAGTTACAGTTCATTCATTCTTTTATAGTATGATTATTAACCTTATGGAGTAAGAATACAATAAGACGTGGTAAAAGTTAATCTATTTAAGTAAGAGTTAAAATTAAAAGTTATGGTCAATATGGTGACATAATCTTGTCTAAAAACTATTGAGTGAAAATATTTTGACCCATCCCCACATTATGCTAGAAATAAAAAAATATTTGAGCTATCAGAAACCGAAAATAATTTTATAATAAATTAATATTTCAATATTTTCCTAAAGTGCTTGTCACCTCTCCTATGAAAGGGAACCTCCCCTTCACCTAAATTCACACATAAAAATCATTTTGTCTCAAAAACACCCTACTCAAATATCCTCCCGACCACCCTCAACTCAACCTAGAGGTATTACATTGATCATAAAGACTACCTATGGAACGTGTTTGTTCATATTAAAAGGAAGAACACAAACGAATATGTCATTCTTTAATAACCTCTTTCATTGTTCTTTTCTTCTTCCTCTTCCTGTTTCATTTTAATTTCAATACCAAAATAATACATCCATTAACTAATACATACTTTGTTTTTATTATTAAAATGTTACAACCATATTCACTATTATATCCATCATATAAATGACAAAGTCACTATAAGTGCGTATGTACGGCTTACCATCTACACGTCATGGTGTAGTTTCTTATTCAACAATGAATTATTTGGATAGGTATAATAATTAGAATAATTGATTTAAATAATAAATATAACATGTATTTTTTTATATGATATTCCATCCAATTAAAAATAATTTCACCATCAATAGAATGATAATGTCTCTTTTGTGTACGAGCTACTTACCATCTCCACAAAGCGATGAGATTCATTGAAATGTTCACCATTCAACAATGATTATGAAAATATATATTATTAATAGGTATGTAATATATGAAATAATAATTCTAATCAATATATATATATATATATATCGCATTCACTTACTACTGTTTAATACGATATGAAAACGGATACATCGTTTATTCGAACATACGACCTACCGTCTCCAAAAACAGTGTTTTCCATTTCATATATCTCTATATTATACATATTTAGCTTCTTAATATATATGATAAATAATTAATTTTTTATATTATTAAATCAATTAAATCATTATATAAGTGACACGATCAAGAATAACTAGTTAATCACATATGACAATAAAAGAGATTATTAACATAAATTTTATTTTAACATGGAAATTAATATTAAATTGGAAGTATAAAGTCATAAATGAATCAAATATGATATCATAAATATCAATATAGTTATTTTATAATTTTATGACATACTATTCTCAGTATACAAGAGTTTAAACATAATCTCGACCACAGGAATGTACAAAGTAAGAGTTATCTCCTTAATCTCATTATTATCCAAGATTGTTTATCTATAAGAACATAATGGGACATATTTACCATATATGGCCTTTTTCATTAAAATGTTTAAAATTGAATCTATTATTTTTTTATGGAAGGGACTCTTTAACTATATCATCATTTTAAATATATTTTTTCTAAATCATTTTAATTAATTTCCATGTTTTCAAACTGATTTTAAATATTCATTTACATGGACATGATTAGTATGTAGTGGTAATTTCTTTCACAATTTTCAAAGTAGTATGAGATACTTGGATTCAATAATCTATTTTAAATTTCTTTAATTATAAATTGAATCTTTTAAATGATTTCATGAAAATTGGTATTTCACTAAAAGATTTTTATTGGTATTTTTAAACTATGTCCCCTTCCTTTATTGAATATTATTTTTGATTGATGTTGATTTTTGATTATAAAATTTTCTATATTATATTTAATGAGATATGATATGTTGGACTATGGTAGTGATATTTTTATACCATTAATGGTTTGTGGTTAAAATAATGACATTTTGTATGCTTGTTTTTGTATGAATGTTTAAAAAATGTTTCACTCTTTTTCAAAAGAAGAATGTATTGGACTTAGTAAGTGACAAATTTGGCCCACAATAGCACCTCGATGCATTGGTAGGTATCATGATACAAATTTGTGTAATGGCAAAGGGCCTTGATAAAATTTTTATTTTTAGTCTTCACATAAGGCCTTGAATATCTGGTAATGGTTTCCAATATTATGCATTCCCTCCTTATGAAATTTGTTATTACATATGTTTATTCGACTAGTAGAATATCCATGTGAATGTTTATATGGTAATATTTGATTTATTTTTTATATATTATGTTCAATTTTGTGTTTAATGTACTATTGTTTTTATTACACATCATTACTTAAAATTGTATAGCTTATGATAAATTATTAACACTCATTGAACATCTATGTACACCAACTTCTTACGTTTGGATTACCCAAGATTCAAAGAAGGTAATTATGCTTGATATTAAGGGTTGATATAGGGGAATAATGGCGTTTCAAAGGATTATTTATGATCTGTATTATGTTTTACTATTTAATGTAATTTTCATTTAAGTGATCTATTTTCCAAGATTCCTAAACGGATCGGTCCTTCGGGACATGATCTCTTGTGATCATTCCAATGTTATGTAATAATTCACCAAATCATGGTAACTAGGGTCGGGGCGTTACAATGTTTGTGTGAGTGTATGTAGAAACCGATGAATAAAACATGCATTCATATTAATTAGATATGTTTTTTATATAATCTTTTAATAATAAGAGTTTATGGGGATGATAATTGAAATAAATTTATAAAGCATATGGAAGGACGATACCTCATAATCAAAAAACTCTTTTTCGGTTTAAACCAAATTGAATAAATGTATTGCATTATGCCAAAGGGAATGATATTTGGATTAGTGGAGGAATTGATATGATCTATTTGGTAAGATATTGATTGATTTAGTGTTTCTTGATAGTTGAGAGGATATGTGTGAAGTAGAAGCCTTTTTAATGTGGACGAGGAATGGCTCTCTTTTATTTTTTAGGAAAATTAATTACACCCACGTTTTTCCCTTTTAATGTGGATACAATATAGGAAAAACATTGATTCAATGGATTATAGGTTGAAAATATAGCCATCCAATGAATTTTTAAAAGTTTATAGGTTATTATCTCCCCTAATGTTTTGGATTAGACCAATATTACGATTAATTTCATCATAATCATTAAAATTAATTTTAATTAAATTCACTATTTATTTTGGTAAAAAATAATTTTTCCATAATATAAATTATAAAAAATTAGGATTGAAAATATTCAACCAATATTTACAAATCAAAATCATTTAAGTGGAATATTTTATTTTAAATTCAGTCTCGTGTATGGAATAATAATGTTGGTTTTAAAAGATAAAATGTTCAAGTTATTGTTAGGTTATTATACTGAATTCAAAATTTAAATTGATTAAAATGACATAAATTGGACTAATGGAAAAAATATGATCAAAATAAACATTTAAAACAATTAAAATATTATTTATCCTTATAAATAAATAATATTAAATGATGTTTTTAACTAAAATTTAGTAGTTTTAACAATTCATTAAAAAAGATAATTTACTAAAAAATACAAAAATTTCCCCAAACATAATTTATATCATTATATTTGAAATTTTTAATTTAATTCTACATATATAATCTATTAATTTTCATTAAATTGGATATTAAATAGTGTTTCTACTTAATTGTGGTAAAAATTCCTTAATAAAAATATAGTATTTTATGTGTAATATTTTTCCTCATATTAGTTTTATAGTTTCTATTTTATGGATATTAAAAATATTATATTAAACATATAAATACTATATTAAATAAATAAAAATCAAAAATTTTAATTGATTTAATTTAATATGGTAAAATTGTTTTAAGAGCATAAAAATAGTTTTCTTTTAAAATATCCCCTTTATATTCAATTTGTTATTATATGAATTTATATTAAATTCATGAAACATTATTTCATATTTTATGGGATTAAAACATATATTTTCATAAGCAACATAATTTTATTCTAAAATACATATTTAAAATCTTGGATATTATCATATTTTATTTAGTAAGAATATTTGATTAATATATTTTTTTCTGGTAAAACGCATCCTTTTTGTGTAATAGAAGCCAAATAGGAAACATATTGTTTCCTGTGTCGTATGCTAAAATAGTGTTCTATGTAATACAATATATAAAATATATTGAATTTATTTAAGATATTAAAAATATTATAAAATCTTGAGATATTATATTCACTTTCACTCTTAATTTTTCATGTTATACAGTCTACTAAAAACAATGTTCTTACATATGATTGTTGAGGTATCATATTATATAAAAAACATAGAATGATATAATCAATGATATAGATGTTTAACCCAATGGATGTAAATTGTGTTAAGAAATTAATTACCTCTTGGTAACTTTTAATTTAACTCACCATTTATGAAAAAAAATAAAATTGAATAATAAAATACCATAAATAATAAATTATTCCTTATAATACAAATGAAATGTTCATAATATACACTATATAAAAGAAACTAGGTTCAGAACATTACAATATGCCTGATAGAAATGAAATTGAGTAGAAATTTATTACATTATGCTTAGTTTGTGTGGAACATGATTTATCCACCTTTATAAGGTTTCTAATCAGGTTATTATCTTCTACCAAAACCATATCCATATTTATAATATCATTAATTATACTCAAATTTAATTCTTCCGCACATTGGTTAATATTATTTTATTATATTCATTAGTTTGGGTGTTTATTTCCAGTTTTCTCATGTGTGTTGAGTTATAAATGTTATATTTCATTTCATTATTATTTATTTATATCAAATAATTAAAAATAATCATGACATAATTTTAATATTTTTTATAAATTTTACTTTAAAACCCTTTTATTCATGATTGTTATGAAAAAGTAAGTATGTTGCGATCATGGAGATAGTTGGTCAAACACAATCATGAATAATGATTCCATTATTCAGTTATAATTAAGAAAATTAGGTAAGTAATATTTTAACATTAAATTAATATAATAATATCATTTATTCTATAATATATACTAATAAATATTATCCATGTGTTTCGATGGAAAAATATAGAGACATCGATTCTTGAAGATGAAATGCTCACCCACATGAATGATGTAATAATCTTCATAGGATTAGAATTTAATGAAATAAAATGGAATATATTTTTCATTATTGAAAGATAAATATTTCAATTATATCATAAAAATTACAGTTATATAACATATAATCAATAAAATATCATTATTATATTCTATTTGATTCTTTTGGGAAATCTGAATCACAATGCATCCTGAGGTGATAGTCCACCATATAAATGAGTGACATTATCGTGTCTCCGATGGAGTGGATGTTAAAAGGATATATATATATATATATAATACATGGGTATAGATTTATTAATATTATAATCCATAAATATTATATACAAAATCATACTGTACATTTAGAGGTGTGAATAGAAAATTGATAGACCTCGATTCATGAAGAGGTTATCTACCATAGACACGAACGATGATTTTGTAACCCATTTAATAAAAGTAGAGATGTTTTTAAGACATTACAATTTTATAAAAACATACCAATATATTTAATATATTAATGATATTATATCATTACTGTATAACAAATATTTAATTAGGTGGATATATAATTAAATTAAAGACACTTATTGTTGAACATTACCTATTTATCAGTTATTGTAGTTCATATTGTATTAAATACATCATAGGATGGATTTACACCCAATACACAGCCTCTAGAATGAGTTGGGGGAATATTTAAAGTTATATGGATATGGAATGGCTGATTTAAATAGATTTTATTCTGTTAATAAGAGTGGGGATGAGTGTCCATCCATAAGTGTGGGAGTGTAAACCATTCGAATTGTTGAAATGAATTTCTGTTACAACATTCTTATTATATGAAAAGGATCACAAATAGACCATTATATAAATATAATGTTTTAATGGTAGAAATAATTCCCTAAAATATGAATCATAATTATGTATTGGTTATTTATATATTATCTTTTTTATTTGAAACACCGTTAAATCATTTATTACTTTAACTATGGTATATGATTTTTATTGCATTCACTATAAATTTTGGTAACAAATTATGTTTAACAAATTAGGCCTTATAAACTATTTATATTCAAAATATGGAATTAATTTTATATATTAAATTTTCATATGTGTAAACAATTAATTTAAAACTAATTCAACATACTTGAAGAGAATTTGGGGTCTTAAATTTAAAAATATTTTGATGTCAAAAATTATTAATTGAAAATTTAATATGAAATATATTAAAATGACATAAATTGTTTTAGAATATGTATAATTGACTAAAACTATCTTTAAAAGGTTTAAAAATAATTTAACGTTTAAATTATTTAAATGAAAAATCAGTTTTCATCTAAAATATAGAATTTTTAACTATTCATAAAAAATGAAACGTTCAAGCAATATATCAATTATAAACCATAGTTTTATTATTATTATTTAAACACTGGTGTTTATATTTTCAATTCAATTTTCTTGAATTATAAAAAAATCAAAAAATTAAGTGTAAAAACAATGACTAATCCATATCATAGAAAACTAATATTTTTCTAGAAATGGATAATTTTTTTTAATGTTACATACATTTTGAATAATCAATAGAAATATAATAAGAAAATTAACAATATATTTTCATAAGTTAGTTAATATTATTCATTCTTTCCCCTGTATATTACAATAAATAACTATCATATTAAATAATATTTCTTATAGTATATTATTATTTAGTAAAACTAAGTCTTTTGTGTAACACAAACTAAACACAATGTTGTGAGAATTGAATAATATAGAATTTATTTAATTAATTTATAATATTAAATGTATTAGAACGTTTTTGGATTCTATATTTCCTTATAAACTTTCAATTTTGTATTATATAAGCTTTTGAATATAAGGCTCATAATATTAAAATTTCATGGTGTTAAATTCTCCCAAACATAAATAGGTTGTATCCATGAAATTTAATCATGATATTCAAAATCATGGGTACGACATTTGGAAATATATTTTATTTAAATCCACAATAATGAAATGTCAAGGCCCCAAAAATAAAATATTTATATTATCTAAATGGGCATATTATTTATTGGATATAAATAAAATAAGATATCTGTATCCAATGATTGATGGACCTGCTTTCCAAAGGCAGGCATTCGCCCGATGGTCTGACCAGTGGCTCTTAAGAACTAACGTTGGTCGAGAGGATGGGGAGTTAGGCTAATCACACCCTTTTTGGGGTGAATTATTTCATGTTCCGAGACTCTCTTATAGATTTAAGATGTACTCATATGTTCGCGAATCTTTGGATCATACAAATAGTATCCACGGATTCAACCATGGTTGGAAATGGTCAACTGGGCGTAGGGGTTGGGAAGCATTTATGCTCGAGGTTTACCATCCCTCGTTGTATTAATGACCCCGAAGAGTCGGAACATTCTTAAGGTAGTACTAGGAGTGGCGCGGTGAACCGACATGGAGAATAGTTGGATTGACAGGCTGTTGGGCTTGAACCTCATGGAGGCTTCCTACATACCATGTCTAGGAGGTAGGGATCAATGTCCATGTAGTTTGCATATACAGTTTAACGTCACGATTGTCGATGGTGTAACTCAACGTTATGAAATGACCGAGTGGTGGGCTTGAACCTCGTAGAGGCTTCCTACGTACCATGCTTTTGGCATGGATCAAAGTCCCCGTAGTATGCTTACACAATTTAATGTCATGATCGACGAGGGTGGAAATTGGTATGAAGAAATGACCGAGTGGTGGGCTTGAACCTCATGGAGGCTTCCAACGTACCATTCTTTGGCTTGGATCAAAGTCCCTGTAGTTCTCATTATCTTGGGGATTGCGCTTTAGGGCAGCCCGGAATAATGGATTGGGGCTTACACTCTGAGGAGGCCCATGGTGATGGATTGGGGATTACAATCTGAGGAGGCCCATAGTGATGGATTAGGGATTACACTCTGAGGATGCCCATAAGTGTATTTCATGGTCTATGATTACTCTAATCTCATGTGTTTCATTCTCGGTGTGAGAAATAAGAGGCATCAGGGACCATAGGATCAAGTCGCGAAATGTGCGTCCGTGAGAAGTGGAGTGGGGCTTACGCATTAGGGCGGCCCATAATGATAGACTCAGGATTACACTCTGAGGAGGCCCATGGATTCTTCCTCATGTTATAACGACCTCAAATTTACATACATTTGTTAATACTTAAAAATTGAAGCATACTTATTACAAAATTTAACAAAACCATGAAAGGACCGTATAGGTATTGTGTCTTTAGAAACTGGGAATCATAAACAACTGGTTCATAAAGCATCTACACTATCTCCCATTTATTTCATCATATCTATTGTCCCTTTTGGCATATCTTACTTAATAACCTTCTTCCTGACCTGGGGAAAGAAAACATACGAAAGGGTGAGCTCAAATGCTCAGTAAGGGTAAACAAAAGAAATATCAATCACATCATATTCATAAGAACATAACTTTTGGAAATCGTAACCTACAAAAGAGAGAAATATTTCATAACATGGGATAAATCATAGTAGTGATATGTAATCCCAATAATCATAACTTAAATCATGAAACTTTGTGGCATTCACACATAATAATAGAAAATTATTTCTTATTAGTCAAGACTCATTTCCAAGACTATCTTAGAGGACAAAGTCCATTTCTGAACCGAGTTTATTCCCCGTTTCAGTCCTGTTTCACTGAACCGGTATAATCTACCGTTCCAACCATGTCGATCTAATGAGATATAAAATCTTTATCCAATGCATTAGAGGGAGATATAGGTCCCACCCATCTCATAATGATACCATTCTTATGTGTGCCACAAAATCATAAATCATACATCATTGCATAACCCATGTAGTAAAAATGGGATTCTTAAACCACATGACATCATAAAACAATTTATATAAGATAAAGGAATTCATAAAAATATTTCCATTACAGCATAATTAAATCCATGTAATAATAGGGATAGAAAAAGAACCCTTTATTATCTTAGATGGAAGATAATTTTGATAAAACACTTGAACTCCATTCTTGAGGAAAATATCCTTTCTACTTCTAAAACATTTTTCCTTTATTAACATGTCTTACAATTTTAAAGTAAAAGAAGTTTATTAAAAATAAAATTGAAAAATTGTAAAGGAAGCTTCTTGTAAATAATGTTTTAAAAATCAAATCATGCTGTATAAGTTAAAAAAAACATTCTTCTCGTACCATTGTCAGAAAAGTCAAAAAGTACCTCGTATGAAAAATGACAAAAGATTCCTTTCATATCTTTTAATAAAAACTCACCGAAGGGTAAAATAGGATTTCAAAAATTGTAGGTGATTGGAAATAATATTACATATTGAGGAAACATTGATGTGGATTATAAAATACACCCCAGTAAATAACAAAGTATAAACAATATCAGATAAAAATGAGATTGTGATATTTGCCTTACCTTAGGTCTATTTTGCTTTGTAAGTGTCCGAACCTCCTATATAATGATTTAAATAATGTTATTGACTTATTCCAGAATCATACTTATTTTTATGATATCATATATGGTCATTTTATTCGCTTCTTAGTAGTAATATTTCATTGCTACTTGTTATTCGGGTGTTTATAACTTTTTGTTCTTATGCGTGTTTTGTCGAATAAATTCTTATTCTTATCTTTAGGTTATAGATACCTCATTTCTAGAATGTTATTAGTGTAATATATATCATATTAATTAATTCAATTCATTTATATAATCATTATGAAATGAAGATCATGTAGAACGAGTTGCATCACATCGTGGAGACGGTATTCTGTACGTACACACGAGTGATGATATCATTCTTATGATCGTGGAATTGTATTGGTGTGTATGTATACTATTTAATAATAAGTATCACTTTATAATAGTAATATATAGTCATTATTTACACCATTATTCCCATCCAAGTAAGGTGGTGGTGGAAAATAGATTACACCACGGCGTGGAGACGATATTCCGTACGTACGCACGCACGGTGATTTCTTTTTCCGTAGGATGGATATATAGTGAAATAGGGTTGTTTCATACTTATAATAACATATCAGTATATGAGTGATACTTATGTTATTACTTCATAATGAAACAACTAAAGAAGAATAAGTGGAAGAAGAAATAATGATGAAAGAATCGGTAACAGACATTACCTCTTCTTTGAAGTGGTTCTTTGAGACCTTATTTTAGGGCACTAAAATTGGTCATTGAAGAAGACCAGGACCTCTAGGATGTCTCTAGGAAAGTGGAGAGGAGGAATTGGCAGGGTTTGTCCGAGCATGAAGGCTCAAAGTGGTGTGAGGAAGAGGGGGAGGAGGTTCCCTTTTATAACGGAGGAGACTGGCACCTTTGGAAAAACTAAAAATATTATTTTATTATAAAGTCATGTTCGATTTTAAATAGATCCAAATTGATATATTTCAAAGCTATGGTGGGGATGGGTCCAAATTGATATAACGGAGGAGAGGGGAACCTTTGGAAAAACTAAAAATATTATTTTGGTGTTTATAACATTAATTATGTCAATATTTCATTAATAAGATAATTACTGCATCATCTTTGTGTCATAAATAAATTAAATTATATAATGTCTAAAAATTACAATAAAAATACCATTATGTAGGTAATAATTTTATCTTTCTAATGAATATTTATAGTCGAATTTATCTTATGTATAACCCCATATTAAAAATTATCTACTTATTAAACTTTGATTTTAACTATTTTAACCCTTCTTTAAATAAATTAATAATAAATGTCCTAATCTAATCCAAGTGGGCCTAAATAGTCCTATTTTATTCCTAAGTTTATTTTTGGTCTAATTTCACTTATCTAATAGAATTATGACATGTGTTATGTTAATAATAATATCATCTTTACCCTTAATTACCGTATTTACTTTTAACCGTGGTAAAAAAAAGTAAAAAGTTACTATTAATCAAAAAACTATATTCATCTCATTGAACCACATTTTACTTACTGACATGAACTGTGTCTCTGAGATTTTGGAAATTCCACTCACAGATGCTGTAAAATTATGTTTTATGAAAAATTCAGTTTTTTAACTTCCACTTAGTGGTTTCACTATTCATCAAAAATTGAAAGTTTTCAGAAAAATACCAAAATTTCACCCTAGGCTAATTTAGATATTCTGAATCCAAAAATGAAGTCCATTTTGAAAAATAAAATTTAAGAAATTTCAAAAAGTGGTTATTACTATTCATAACGGCTAGTTTTAATAATATTTTAATAGCATATCGTTGTTTAGTGAAACTCAATATTGCGTACGATGCAAGCTATCGAGGAAGGTCACGATTTCGTTTAAAGCAAGACAAGAAAGTGTTGTGTAGAAAAAGATTCCTTTGATGATTTATATAATATAGAAGTCTCGGGTGTTACATTCTACCCCCATTAAAATGAATTTCGCACTCGAAATTCATCACTTTGTAACAAACAGATGAGGATACCTCTCCCTCATCATATCCTCAAGCTCCCATGTGGCTTCTTCTAATTGGTGGTTCCTCCATAAAACATTCACCTATTGAGTGGTCTTGTTTCATAGGACTTTTTCGCTACGATCCCGAATCTCTATTGGTTGTTCTTCATAAGAAAGATCATGCTCCAGCGGTACAACTTTTGAGCTGAGTACATGTGAAGGATCAGGTATGTACTTTCTCAGGAGAGATACATGGAACACATCATGAACATGAGAGAGATTAGGTGGAAGCTCCAATCGGTAAGCTACCTTCCCAACACGATCCAGTATTTCAAAAGGACCGATATATCTAGGGCTCAACTTCCCCTTCTTTCCAAATCTCGTGACTCTCTTCCAGGGAGATATTCGTAAGAACACTTTATCACCCACTTCATACACTAGGTCTTTTCTTTGGTTTTCGGCATAACTTTTCTGTCGACTCTGAGCTGCTCTTATGTGTTGTTGAATAGATCTGACCTTTTCTGCCATTTCATCAACGAGATCAGGTCCCAATAGCTTTCTTTCCCCAACTTCATCACAGCAAGTTGGAGTCCTGCATTTCTTTCCATAGAGATCTTCATAAGGAGCCATCTGAATTCTGGAGTGAAAGCTATTATTCTAAGAAAATTCTACCAAAGGTATGTTTTGATCCCAACCACCTTTGAAATCCATATAGAAATCTCTCAACATATCTTCAAGAGTTTGAATTGTTCTCTCAGACTGACGGTCTGTCTGAGGATGATAAGTAGTGCTGAAACTCAGCTCTGTATCCAGTGTATGCTGAAGACTTCACCAGAACTTCGAGGTAAATCTCGGATACTGATCAGATATAATAGAAAGTGATACTCCATGAAATCTTACCACTTCCTTTACATATATCCTGGCAAACTGATCCAGAGAGAAATCCTCTATAATAGCAATGAAGTGTGCAGACTTTGTAAGAAGATCAACTATGACCCAGATTGCATTATTGCCTTTGGATGTTTTAGGAAGTCCTGTGACAAAGTCTATAGTGATGTTTTCTCATTTCCATTCAGGTATGGGTAATGGTTGTAACATCCCCTTAGACTTCTGTCTCTTAGCTTTAACTTGTTGAAAAACCAAGAATCGAGAGACATATTCAGCAACATCTCTTTTCATGCCATCCCACCAGATTTACTCTTTCATGTCCCTATACATCTTCGTGCTTCCAGGATAAATAGAGAATGATGAACTATGAGCCTCATCCAGCTGCTCCTTCTTTAATTCGGGGATGGGAGGAACACAAACCTGATTCCTAAACATGATTATCCCATCACAATCAAGGTTGAATTCAGGAACATTTCTCCCCTTCTTTTGTAACTCGACATCTTCTTTCTGTGCCTCTATAATCATCACATGTATAGATGGTTGAACATTAATTTGAGAAATATAAGATTTTTCCCCTTCCATTATAATTCCATGAACCATCCTTTGTAAATCCATAAATGTTGGATCTTTTGTGATCCTCATCATGGATAAACTGGCATGGTCTTGTCAACTTAATGCATTTGACACCTTATTTGCTTTCCCATGGTGGTAATGGATTGATCAGTTAATCAACTCAAACCATCTTCTTTGATGCAAATTCAGATCATTTTGTGTGAAAATATACTTTAATCTTTTATGATTATTATAAATATCACACCTTTCACCATAAAGATAATGCCTCCAAATATTTAATGCAAAGATTACCGCAGCTAACTCCAAATCATGTGTTGGGTAATTTTGCTCATGGATTTTCAACTGTCGTGAGGCATAAGCTATGACCATATTAGTTTTCATAAGAACACACCCCAATCCCTTCTTGGATGCATCACTATAGATCACAAACCATTCTCCACTACAAGGCAGTGTGAGCACAGGTGCACTGGATAACCTTCTTTTCAAATCCTTGAAATTCTCTTCACATTCCTCCGTCCAGACAAACTTAACTCCTTTCCGAGTCAACTTGTTGAGTGGATTAGATAATCGTGAAAAATCTTTCACAAAACATTGATAATAGCCAGCCAAACCAAGAAAACTTCAGATCTTAGATACTGTTGTTGGTCTCGACAATCATTTGATAACCTCTATTTTTACTGGATCCACAGATATCCTCTCTTTTGAGATTATGGGATGCAAAAATTCTACTTTTTGAAGAAAAAAATCACACTTGGTAAATTTGGCATAAAGCTTCTCCTTTCTCAGGGTCTTCAATATAATTCTCATGTGATCTTCATGTTCTTCCTTTCTCTTTGAATAGACAATAATATCGTCTATAAAGACTACCACAAATTGATCAAGATAGTCTCTAAAGACTCTATTCATCAGATCCATGAAGATAGAAGGGGCATTAGTAAGACCAAATGGAATCACTATAAATTCATAGTGTCCATACCATGTACGGAAATCCGTCTTTGGTATATCCTCCCTTTTGAACCTTAATTGATGATACCCTGAATGAAGATCAATCTTGGAAAAGTATTGAGCTCTGCATAGTTGGTCAAATAAGTCATCAATGCGTGGGAGATGATATTTGTTCTTGATAGTGATCTTGTTGGGCAGAGTCTCATTGATCCATCATTCTTCTTATCAAATAGAACAGGTGCTCCCCAAGGTGACGCACTGGGGCGTATGAATCCCTTATCAAGATTCTCTTGGAGTTGCTTCTTCAATTCCTGCAACTCAATTGGGGCCATTCTATAAGGTGTCTCTGAAATAGGCAAAGCACTCGGTATGAGTTTTATTGAAAACTCAACTTCACAATTTGGTGGAAGACCCGGTAATTCCTCCGGAAAGACATCATCAAACTCCCATACAATGGTCATATTCTTATTAATGAGTTTCTCACCAACCATTTGAGATAAATAACCTTCATTTAGTGGAATCAAGACCCATAAGGTAGAAGGAATTTCCACTGGAAGGTTATGTTCATCCTTGCAGTGATAGACAATCATAGATTGATCTGGAATATGAAATGTGACTTCCATTATTTGTCAATTGATATGAGATCCATATAAAGAAATCCAATCCATGCCAAGAATCACATCAACTTCCACTATAGGAAGGATCACAAGATTTGTAGGAAGCACTTTCCCACAAACTTCGATCGGAGAATAATTATAAACTTTTGATGCGACTGTGTGATATTAGGTGTTGTCATAGCTAACTCAACATCTAATTGTTGAGGTAATATGGTGATACCCTTAGAAAATTCTTCAGAAATAAAGGAGTTGGTGGATCCAGAATCAAATAAAACATTTGCTACTTTAGAGTGGATGGTAAGTGTAACTTTCACCACATCATTATCATACTCCACATCGCTGATAGAAATTGCATGTGACATTCCTTTGTCTTTAGCCTTAAGAGTTTGTTGACGTCGACCATCATCATCAACCCTTGGATTAGGGCATTTATTGTCATAATGCCCCATCTCCTTTCACTTGAAACATTGTAGTGTAGTATGTTCATTCTGTGTATCCCTTACTTTGTTTGCATCATTAGACATCATCTTCCCATCATCGCAGCATTCAAATGCCCGATGACCTTCCTTCCCACATTTGAAACATTTACATGTCCCTTTAAGAAAACTCCCTCCATGTTTCTTTCCACACTTTGAGCATAAGGGAATGCTCATCTTCTTTTCAGTGTGCTCTTTAGATTTTCCTTTGACCTCCATTTTCCTCTTCTTATCAAACCCATATGACTGATGGGTTACTCCAATGTCCATCTCAACTTTCAGAGCACATCGAACGATTTCCTCGTAGCTATTGAAGTCCCTTATGGCTAACGCCCATCGAAGACTTGGTTTTAGGCCACTAAAGAATCGATCCATCTTACTCTCAGGTTGGATAATAATACCAAAACTGTACCTGGAAAGTCTTGTAAGATTTTCTTCATAGGTACCAACAGATTCATCATCATTTTGCTTCAGTTCAGGAAACTCTTTCTCCATCTTTGTTCAGAGAATACGATGGAAGTACTTATTGAAAAATAAGTTCTTGAACTCGTCCCATTCCATGGACTCAATTTCATCCCTTGGCCTCGTATTATTAATAAGATTCCACCATTGATAAGCATCTTCTTTCAAACAATACACTACTAGGATGACTTCATTATGTTCAGATCATTGATGAACTGAAAATATCTTTTCAGTAGTACTAATCCACTGTTCAGAAACTAATGGATCAGTAGACCCGCTGAATGAAGGTGGACGCAACCTCATGAAGGATTCAACAGAATGTTGCTCCTTATTTTTCTCGTTTGGATGTCCTTTATGATTCATAGCTTGAGAATGTTGTGTGAGTATGGCTACAAGATTATTAATTCCAGCTCCCATAACATTTGGTTGCTCATGGGGACAATCATTGCATTGCACGTCGCATTCCGCATTAACACGATTCCTTCGGGTTCAAGCCATTGACTAAAACAAAGAAGAATAGTGTGAGCAACACTAATTATAATAGGAAAACCACATAATCAAGAATAAAATTTCACACTTAAGGTCTTATCCTAGGTTATTCATGTCCATTTCTAAAACACTATTATTGTGTTATATTCTTAGAATTATCCTTTGGGTTCTTACTAAGGCTTTCACATCCTAGTTTCCATAGGTTGACTATACCTTTCCTCTGATACCAACTATAACGACCCATACATTACATACATTGTTAATACTTCAAAATTGAAGCATAGTTATTACAACATATAACAAAACCACAAAAGGACCGTATAGGTATTGTGTCTTTAGAAACTGGGAAACATAAACAACTGGTTCATAAAGCGTCTACACTATCACCCATTTATTTCATCATATCTATAGTCCATTTTTGCATATCTTACTTAATAACCTTCTTCCTGACCTGGGAAAAGAAAACATATGAAAGGGTGATCTCAAATGCTCAGTAAGGGTAAAAAAAAGAAATATCAATCACATCAAATTCATAAGAACATAACTTTTGGAAATAGTAACCTGTAAAAGAGAGAAAAATTTCATTACATGGGATAAATCATATTAGTGAAATGTAATCACAATAATCATAACATAAAACATGTAACTTTATGGCATACACACATAATCATAGAGAATCATTTCTTATTAGTCAAGACTCATTGCCAAGAGTATCTTAGGGGACAAAGTCCATTTCTGAACCGAGTTCATTCCCTGTTTCAGTCCTATTTCACTGAACCAGTATAGCCTACCGTTCCAGCCATGTCTATCTCATGATATATAAAATCTTTACCCAATGCATTGGAGGGAGATATAGGTTCCACCCATCTCATAATGATACCATTCTTATGTGTTCCACAAAATCATAAATCATACATCATTGCATAACCCATGTAGTAAAAATGGGATTGTTAAACAACATGACATCATAAAACAATTCATATAAGATAAAGGAATTAATAAAAATATTTCCATTACAACATAATCAAATCCATTTAATAATAGGGATAGAAACAGAACCCTTTATTATCTTAGATGAAAATAATTTTGATAAAACACTTGAACTCCATTCTTGAGGAAAATATCCTTTCTATTTCAAAAACATTTTTCCATTCTTAACATGTCTTACAATTTTAAACTAAAAGAAGTTTATTAAAAATAAACTTGAAAACTTGTAAAGGAATATTCTTGGAAATAATGTATTAAAAATCCATTCATGCCGTATAAGTTAAAAAAAATTCTTCTCGTACTTTTGTTAGAAAAGTCAAAAATTACCTCGTACAAAAAACGACAAAAGATTCCTTTCATATCTTTTACAAAAACTCACCGAAGGGTAAAATAGGATTTAAAAAATTGTAGGTGAATGGAAATAATATTACATATTGAGGAAACATGGATGTGGATGATAAAATACACCCCAGTAAATAACAAAGTATAAACAATCTCGGATAAAAATGAGATTGTGATATTTCCCTTACCTTATGTCTGTTTGACTTCTTAAGTGTCTGAACCTCCTGTATAATGATTTAAATAATGTCATTGTCTTATTCCAGAATCATAATTATTTTTATGATATCATATATGGTCATTTTCTTAGCTTCTTAGTAGTAATATTTCATTGCTACTTGTTATTCGGGTGATTATAACTTTTTGTTCTTATGCGTGTTTTGTCGAATAAATTCTTTTTTGTATCTTTAGGTTATAGATACCTCATTTCCATAATGGTATTATTGTAATATATATCATATTAATTCATTCAATTCATTTATATAATCATTATGAAATGAATATCATGTAGAACGAGTCACATCACATCGTGGAGACAGTATTCCGTATGTATGCACGAGTGATGATATCGTCCATATGATCGTGTAATTATATTGGAGTGTATGTATACTATATCAGAATCAGTATCACTTTATAATAGTTATATATAGTCATTATTTACACCATTATACCCGTCCAAGTACGGTGGTGGTGGAAAATAGATTACACCACGGCTTGGAGACGGTATTCCGTACGTACGGACGCGCAATGATGTATTTTTCCGTAGGATGGATAGATGGTGAAATAGGGTTGTTTAATAATTATTATAACATATCAGTATATTAGAGATACTGATGTTATTACTTCATAATGAAACAACTAAAGAAGAAGAAGTGGAAGAATAAATAATGATGAAAGAATCGGTAATGGACATTAACTTTTTTTTGAAGTGCTTCTTTGAGACCTTCTTTTAGGGCACTAAAATTGGACTTTAAAGAAGACCAGGACCTCTAGGATGTCTATAGGAAAGTGAATAGGAGGAATTGGCAGGGGTTGGCCGAGCTTTAAGGCTCAAAGTTGTGTGAGGAAGAGGAGGAGGAGGTGCCCTTTTATAAGGGAGGAGAGGGGCACCTTTGGGAAAACAAAAAAATATTTTTTTATTATAAAGTCATGTTCGGTTTTAAATAGCTCCAAATTGATATATTTCTAAGATAACGTGGGGATGGGTCGAAATACTCTCATCCAATAGAATTTAGACAAGTTTAGGTTCCTATTTTAAACTTATCATTTAGATTTAACATTAAGTTAAATAAGTTTACTTTTACTGTGTCTCTTGTGTTCTTATACAATAAGGTTAATAAACTTACAATAAGCAGCCAAACGAACCTCAAGTTGTTTATTATTAATATATATAGCCTTATCTATGTCATTTGGCCGAACCATAGATTTTTAGGAATAAAATAACAATTACTAATATAATATTTGTTTTAAAAACTATTTTATGTCAATTTTGACACTATTTAGTAATTGATTTTTGTGAAAATCATAACAGAATTATTAGTTAGAACCATGTTAATTAAATCAATACTAACATGTCATATTAACCTATAAAATTAGTGGAATTCATAAAAAGTCTCAAATTAAATTTATTTTGGTGTTTATAACATTAATTATGTCAATATTTCATTAATAAGATAATTACTGCATCATCTTTGTGTCATAAATAAATTAAATTATTTATTGTCTAAAAATTACAAATAAAATACCATTATGTAAGATATCTTCGTATCTTTCTAATGAATATTTATAGTAGAATTTATCTTATGTATAACCCCATATTGAAAATTAACTACTTATTAAACATTGATTTTAACTATTTTAACCCTTCTTTAAATAAATTAATAATAAATGTCCTAATCTAATACAAGTAGGCCTAAATGGTCATATTTTATTTCTAAATTTGTTTTTGGTCGAATTAAACTTATTCAATAGAATTATGACATGTGTTAGGGTAATAATAATATCATCCTTACCATTAATTACCCTATTTACTTTTAACCGTGGTAAAAAAAGTAAAAGGTTACTATTCATCGAAAAATTATTTTCATCTCATTGAACCACATTTTACTTACTGACATCAACCATGTCTCTCAGATTTTTGAAATTCCACTCACAGAAGCGGTAAAATTAAGTTTTATAAAAAAATCAGTTTTTTAACTACCACTTAGTGGTTTCACTATTAATCAAAAATTGAAAGTTTTCAGAAAAATACCAAAATTTCACCCTAGGCTAATTTCGATATTCTGAATCCAAAAATGAAGTCCACTTTGAAAAATAAAATTTATAAAATTTCAAAAAGTGGTTATTACTATTCATAACGACTAGTTTTAATAATATTTTAATAGCATATCGTTGTTTAGTGAAACTCGGTATTGCGTACGACGCAAGCTATCGTGGAAGGTCGCGATTTCGTGTAAAGAAAGCCAAGCAAGTGTTGTGTAGAAAAAGATTCCTTTGATGATTTATATAAAACAAAAGTCTCGGGTGTTACACATGTCTAGCCACGAGGGCAACCCAACACATTGGTGGTTTGAGGAATATAATGGCGGGTCAATGCATATGCGCAAGTGCACAAGCGAGATAACGCCAAGGGCGTTGGAATCAGTCCAAACAATGGGAGATGGAAAGTGTGAATTACATGCCAGACATTCGGAACACAATGAGGTTGGCATGGATATGGACGACAACTGTTGACCATGTTCAAAACACAGCATTCACATCACGTTTTCTTGAAATGGGGACAAACAAATGAGGGTCGACTGCTGACCGTGTTCAAAACACAGGACCTATCTCGAAGTATTGTCGAATGTCTTCTGGGGCATTGGCCCAGGACGGTAGGTGAGCCGATGCGGCATGAGGCCAGGCTGTTAGGGGGTCCCTTCAGACATGAAAGAGGATGGAGATTTGAATGAAGGACTCGCAAAGCGTGGGGTGGAGTGATGGAATGTTTGAATGGATTCGAGGGCTCTTGAAATTATTCCACTGTAAACATGGCATGAGGAATCTTATGCTTGGATAATAAGGCATATCTTATTTGGAGTAAGAGGCATCCTACGTTTGGAACATAGGGAGTGCTTTAGTTTATTGTCATGTAGAGAGGACTATTTCTATATAGTTTAACGTCATATGGATAGGACGAAGGCCAAACAGTTTAACATCATGTGGTCAGGACAACTAGGTTGGAGAGACCTAGCAATGTTTGGTGTGGGACATACACAAGGGCGACCCTTTTTGGATAAGCCTAGCAAAAGGAGCTAGGTAATGAGGTTATAGGAGAGTCCTGAGGAGTAACTCGACCCATGGAATTTATAGGAAGGATTTTGGGGCGGTGCAAGGGTGCAATGTAAAATACTGTTGACCCGGCCCGAAAAGGTTGCAGTGCGACTCTCGATTTTTTATGGGGGTCTGCGGTGGAGATGGCTATCGACGAAGCAGTCTCTCTGTGAAGGATGATTTCCACAGATGAGGTTGTCCAGGAAGGAGGTTGTCTGCAGATGAGATGGTCATCCATGAAGGGTGTCTGCAAAGGGGCTGGCACCCGTCCTACTTCGCGCCCGTGGAGGGGTTCTGCCTCCACTTCGCGAACGACACTGGTCTGCGGAAGGGGTGGCCACGGAGGGACTATCCGCGAAGGAAATGGCCACTATGGGCTGGCTGCGGAGGAGCTGGCAGCATGTGGTTTACGGACTGGTTTCTCCTCCCCATGGAAGTTTCCATCCATAGATGATATGGGGTCCGCGGATGGTCGCGGACCGCTAGGGGCGATTTCTCCAGCATCTACCTAAGGGTTTACACCCATCCTCCCTCTTTGTCTTTGTTTTTGTTGCCCCTCGATGATTATATATAGATCCTCAAATAGGATGGGCACTTGGACTTTGCAGAAGCCCATGAAGGAATCCCCATCCTCGGAAGACTCGGTCAACCCGTGATTTTTGGAACTGAGATCCGCAGAATTGCTCTGCGGCCATACAGCACTGCGCCTCTATCCCGTGAACGATATCGGTCCACGGAGAGGTAGGCTCGCAGCGGTGGACCAGCCTAACCCTCGTCATGCTTCGCGGCCACGGAGGGGATTCCACCTCCATTTCGCGGATGATAGTTTCTAATGGAGGGCGGTTCACCGAACCGGCCGCGTACTGTTTCTGGGAGTCGGTACCCGGACCGATTCGCTCTATTCACAAGTCTTGGGGTAATTGTATTTCTCCCTTGCAGAATTTTCAGTACCCTATAGAGTAACATCCATTTTATCCCTTTAATACATGAAATTAATATCCAAATTTTCTTATGCATGATGCCCTAAAATATACTTTTAATAGATTTTAATTTCTATAAACATTGATATTCCATTCTAACTGCCTCTAATTATTTACCAAAATAAATATGGAATGATCATGTTATAATGAATTAATCTAAAAATACTAAACATAATTGAAATTGGTAATTATTAATGTTTTTTATAATTTAACTAAATAAAATGACTCATTAACTATGACATCACATAGGTCAGTGGTAGGCACAAAACATTTCCATCTATTGTTCATAAATCCAGAACCTCACATGATATGACTGGCTTCTACTGACAATAAAATTTATTTATTTTCTAAATTATATCAATATAATTTCAATATTTTTCTTAGAATAAATTTCATTGACACCGTCAAAATTAATTTAAGTATTAAAAAATTATTTAATTTTTGTTTTTAACAAAGCATAGTTTTTTAATAAATTAAAAAATAATTTTTTTACTATTATAATACGGAAATTAATAATTATAATAACCCTTTATGATATAAATTATTTAATACATAGATTTATAAAATGTAAATGAAGAATTACAAAAATAAATTTCTTAATAAAACATTATATTGTAATAAATTTCTCCAACCAAAAAAATTATTTAGATATTTTTATGGCTTTGAAAATTATTCAAATCTTAAAATAATATTTATTATGGTTTTCATAACTCTTATGTTAATGACTAAATATATATTTTATACTTTAACACATTCCATAGATGTTTAAAAATTATTATAAAAATTTCCAATTGTAAAATACTTATTTATAAGTAATTCATATATTTATTAAACCATAGGTTATTCTATGGTCTAGGTGTTTACCTTTTCAAAAAAAATATTTGGGAAATTCCCAGGTTCAACACATTTAAAACCAGTAAATTAATTGGATAATTTGTATGATATTACTCCCTTAAAATGAAATCTTCATTTTTTTCTCAGTATTTAATTTCTTAATGTACTTATTTTCCCCACTTAATATATTATATCATTCCATTAAGACACATTACTAGGTGTACCATTTCACATTTCATAAATGATTGAAATTGAACCATCGTTTATGCATAGTCATCATGACACAAGATCTTAGAGGACAATATCCTTCTTTTTTATGGTGATTCTGATAGTTGGTTAACAGGGAATCAATCACATAGAAGTAATTAATGAGAAGTAAAACCCTTACCAATTGATTCTCTTTAGTTTTTTAGTAAATTAACCTCATTTATAATGGTCTAAATATTGTTTCTAACTACTTTAAAAAGTATATTTATATTTATAATAATTTTTTTTTTGATGATTATATGACATATTATGACCCATTAATTAATAATATTTCATTATATTCATGGATTCATGTATGATTATTATTTTGGTTTCATTATTGGTTCATCTTAGTATAATTATGGATAATTTTGTTAAATTGAAATAAAAATCTAGAACTACAATGAAATTATAATAATGGAATTACATAATCATGTATTTTATCATTTATCATTTTTATTTCATATATGGGAATGATTACTTTTTTTGAAGAAGGAATATGACATTAATGAAAAATATCAGCCGAAGTACAAATGCTAAGCCATAAAGGGAAATTGTCCAACCAGAGCTGGTTAGAGTTGAAAGGGCCAGAGGCCGCATACTGATGGGACGCTTTGTTTCCTTCCCTTTTGGTGAAGGAGAAGGTACAACATGAGAAGCATTGGCGAAGTGAGAGAATTCTCCTAATGATGCTGCCAAAAGACTGGAGGTCGCCATCATTGTGATTAATAGCTTCGATCACGGTGAGGAAGTTAGACTAAATGATGATATCACCCCATCCACATTCCAAAGTGAGCATCAAACCCGCAAGGATAACCATGGCCTCAACAACTGCTGGTTCCCAGAATGCCTGATGTGGTTCATATTTAGCAGCAAGAATCTTCCTCATATAATTTAATTAGAAAGATATTCTCACTACATTCACTAAAGGCAGTAATGGAAAATTATTAATCATTATATACACATATCGTTAGCTACTATAATTTGGACTATTGATTCAATTATATGAATAAAAAGAGATAAGAAATGAAACGGTTATGATATATTCCACTATAATAATATAAATCAAGTCTATACATTATTAAATATTTATCATGAATTTATCAATGATGATGGTGAATATAAAGTATAAGAATAAATGTAAATAAGATAGGTGCTTCGTGAAAAATACCTATTGCATATCATCTCGATAATGGACCCCATGAGGACCTTGAATTTTGTATTTGGGTGATACCAGAAGCACATGTAGGTGGTTTTGTATGGATGAGAGGTTTTAGAAGATATTTTAGTTGATTTGGGTATTTTTACAAGAAATGGGTTGGTTAGGGGTTGTATTTATACTTTTGTAGTGATGGTTTTAACTGACTAAATAATGATTTTTTTATTTCAATCATACCCTATTGAGATGCAGTTAATTTAAATGAATATTATTTGTAATTAATGGTTTATATCATCTTATAGTTCATGAAATTCCTCATGAACTTGTTAATTGTTAAATGGTCCAATTATTTTAATCCTTCACCTGTTAGGTGTAACCCTTTTAATTATTTTACCTACAAAATGGTATATGTTTTTTTATCATGATATATTTTTAATATAAAAAAATTAAAATGACCATAAAGAATAATATTTCCCATTTTATTTTCAATATGAAAACCATTATTTGTAATTCATTTCATCAAATTGGAAAAATTATATTTGACATTAATATCATAGAATGAAAATAGTGAGTCATTAATGTTAAAAGATCCAACATTTGAAATGTTTTTATATCATGTATGAAATAAAAATTTAAAAAAAATACAAATTTTTTTATATTTATGAATAATTTAAATTATATAAATTCTAAAAAATTTATATTTTGTTTTAACTATATTAAAATTTTTGAACAAAAATATCATTATAAATTAAGTTATATTTTTTTTATTCCTCAAAAAATGAAAAATTTTGCAAAAAATATAGAATGTCACCATATTGAATTTATGATTTTTTTGATAAATTAAATTTATTATATCATATCATTTATATAAATGTATCAAAATTCAGTTTCAAAAATATTGCATCATCAAAAGGTGGAATAATTTTGCTTTTTGAAAAATATATCCTTTTATGATAAAAATTCATCTTATTCAAATATTTAGACTAAAAAACTTATTGAATAATTTTTTTAAATAATTATTATATATATAACCAATAAATTTCATTAATATATTCAATTAATAATTATTAATTTCAATTTTTAAGATAAAATATTATTATGGGATTAAAATATTATTTTTTTATAAAAAATATATTTTATATTTATTTGATTTTTGTTATTTTTTTTAATTTATTGTTAAATAAGGAATTAATATTTTAAACATGAGTAAACTTAATTTTATGAATTTAGTTAGTAAAATTAATTCAATGTATTATAACATATAGTTGATAACAATAGTTTTCATATATTTGTGTAATCTTGAAGTGGTGTATCTCATGCAATAATGAACATAATATTTCCTATTTAAAATATATGTGTTATTAAATATTATAAAAATGAGAAAACTATTAAAATAAAATACATCCTTATTCCATAAAATAATGTATATGGATAAAATAAAATCACCTAAACATGTTGTAATTTTTTGGTATCATTAAAGTAATATGATAGGGAATTATCAACATATTATAGTGGGTAGGAAACATAAGACGTCCTAGGATATCCATGGAATATTGAATTTGAATTCAATATATTTCAATTTTGGGAGATATATCTAATTATAATAAAAATAATTCATCATTATTCTTTAATTTAATTTCAATACTTTAATATCTATCCTCATGGTGTGTCTCTCCACGTGTGCAATCATAGACTCACTCATAATGAATCTTGTCTATGAATGTGTAAATTTACAACTTACCCATTTAGGTTATTACACCTATGTCCTATATGACTAAGCAACATACACTCTCCAAGTATAATATACATATTCATATTATGAGAAATTTCATGCACAATTATATAAAACCATCCTAACATGATATATTAACAATAGATAATATAGAATTTAAAACAATAAAATGTGATATTTGGATAAAAATAAACATAAAATAATAACTAATTTTTGGTGTAAAATGTATAAAATAATTCAATTTAAATTCATTCACAAAAAATTAAAATTTGGTTAATATAATATTATTAATCCAAATGAATGAAAATTAAGGTAAAAACCCCACATGTGGCATGGGTTATAATTAAAAAATTTAATCATCAATGGGTGGAATTAATAAAAACCATAAAAATACCATTAATGATTTTATTTCATAATATAACAAAAAAAAATAGGTATAATATTCACCACATGAGAAAAATTAATTTACTATTGTAATATATATCTCAAAGATTTATATTCCCGACAATAATCCCTTACAACCTTCTCTCACATCTATTGTAGAAATTTAACATCATGATTTATAAATATATCTATCATAGTAAATTAACTATATCCCATACTCATATCTATTATAATTAATGATCTTTAAAAAAAATAAACCTCTACTTGAATAACATTGATTTTCCACATCATTGTTTATAAATATGATCATATTAACTATATTCATAATAAAAGAATTTTTTTTAAATTATAACAACAACGTCCTTTTTTAAAAGGAAATTAAATATTTTTGAAAGGATTATCTATAGAAAAATAATTATTATTCAAATCTTTACATTATAATTTTAAACTATATCCCTAAAGTTGAAGATTATAATAATAATTTATTTGGTTTTATTATGAATTATGGGTATTTAATTAATTAAAGACTTGAAAATTACTATAATATCAAAAAACCACGAAAATTTGTAATGATCAAGAAATTTTAATTTCAATTTTTTAAATATATAAGAATTTTACGAGTCTACGAAAATTGACGGTGCCTGATTCCGAGGTCCGGTGTGCCCAGGATGAATTTCTAAACATTTTTTAGAAGAATTTCACCTCGACCGTAGTAGAATGAGGGTGAAAGTATGTTTTCATGTTTTTCATGGAAATGAAAATAAAATTAAAAACAATCATATCTTTTTTTAATCTATCATTTGAATGCTCGGTGGTGGGGACCACCCGACCCATGAACTCCCTCTTTAATGAGGGAGGTGACTCTTGGTTCACCCCTTATTAATTGTACCACCTTCCTTTAAATTTTTATGCCAACATTAACTTAATTAATTTCCAACTATAATTAAATTAATGAAATATAATTTAATATGTTTTCTATGTTATTTTGGGCGAATTGGGGGGGGGAGTGTTGGAATATGGGAGAACATTGGAGAAACACCTTTCTCCAATGAAGAACTCCTTCTCAAACGAATAAATATATCGAAGGATCACCAACTTGGAATGTATACAATGATGATGAACCAACTTCTGTCTTTCCTCTCTCCTCACTGACGTCATAGAACCATAGAGTTAGGGTTTGTGATTTCTATACCCCTTACCTCATTCATGATATTCTCTATGATTCAAGAAAAACAAGCCGCTTGCTACCATTCTAATGTAGATGGTTTGGGACACACAAAACTGGCCTGACCAGTATGCAACCATTGTGAATTTAGATGGTCTTCAAATGATGGAGACGTCCCGAGACAAGTGTGGATGTCTACAGAATGAAGAATGAGCCACTGGGGAGCGCCTAGTGACCTGAACAATGTTGTTGGAGACCGTGCTAGAGATTGTCACTGATGGGGCTCAGGAACACCTACCGGCACTTAGGCCGGCCATGACAATGGCGTCGGTGAGACCGCACTGCTGGAGAAGGGCCGCAGGCCATCGGCTGCGGCAGAGTAGAGGTGGCAGCCGGTGCACGACTGACATCATGAAGTGGAGGTGTCGGCGCTCTTCTGCATCGCAGGGTGAGCGGGAGCAGCTGCACAATGCTATGTTAGTGAAGGCAAGGTGGCTGGCCCACTACTAGCCACCGGGGATGGGGCAGCACGCGACCGCGCCACGCAGAGGAGGATGGTCATCTAACTAGCCCAGGACTAGCGGGCCGCCCAGTGTGAGCTGCACACCATGGGCAGAGCCGCACCACTGTGCCAGTCTGGACCCAGTGCGCCGGGTATATCGGAACTCCGTCAGTTTGGCCCATGCGGGGTCAGGCTGGGTTGGTCTGATCGGGTCAGACCTGACCCGGACCAACTTCAACCCCTTTTTACTATTTCTACAACAACATGAGCTACATGCGTCTGTTGGAAAAACTATCTGCGGCACCAAAATACATGGATCGAGATGGTATTTTTGGTTTACCACCCTTGTGTTTTGGATAATTTGGGGGTATGGCCGGTTTGGATTGAACATGAATCCAGCCGGGCCCTTGGGACTAAAAGGATAATAACTTACAGACGGGGCGTCTGATTGACGCACCGTCTATTGAGTTGATACCCCTTTTAACTCGCGGTCCATTGAGATAATTATTTGTGGGACTTCATGGCAGTTAGCGTATAGATCTGTGGCATAAGGACTGGACCCCCCAGGAATCAAGAGAGCTTAGTGTGGGATCCATGTGGCTGGATGTAACATGAGAAATGGATCCTATGTGGATATGTGCTTTGGGATCCTACGTGGTTATGTGTTCGATATTCTCACCTCGATCCACTATATTAATTCACATTGTACTACTCTAGGATCCTATGTGGGTTTGTTGTATTAGGATCATATGTGGGTATGATGATTTAGGATACTTTGTGGGTCTAATGATTGGATCCTACTTGGGTCTGCCACTTAACAAAGTAAGATGATTCAGTAGTTACATATAATCATCTCTACTACCATACATATGTTATACCCAGTGTGAGCCGAGTCATTACCTTAGTGGTAATCCCTTTTTGGTATTCTCATTTGTGGCGTACCATTGTGGTACATACATTCGTGGTGGTACCTTTGTGGTATTCTTCTATGTGGTGTTACCTTTGGGTAACTTACCTTTGTGGTGTTACCTTCAAGGTATTATTTCCTCTATGGAATAGTCGTACTTTGGCTGAGAGTTGGGTCTTGTGTTTCTTCATAAAGGATATAGGTATACTTGTTAACATATGTATATGTATTGGAATATACCTATGTAGGTTTTTCAGATGATATCAGGATTTTTTGTTCATCCATTGTGAGTTTTGTTTTACCTTCAAAGGGTTCAGGGTCCCTATTGAGTATCTTTGTACTTACCCCAGCACGGGCTATGCCCTCACCTTGTTTTGTTTGGTGTAGATGACATACAATGCTGACTGAGGATGAGAGTACCAAGACTAGAGGTTTCTTGGAGGATGAAATTAGATGAGGCATTATGTAGAGATGGCCATTCAAGAGCTGTACCTACCCTTCAGGGAACGTCCTTGGCAGGAGTTCACAGGAGTTGTTCCAGTTTACTTATACTTCCTAGTTTTCTTATAATTTATAATTGGCCTTGTCTTCTGGCCCCATTATCTTACTATACACACTCATTTTACTATACAATTTACTTTTGTTCATATCTTTTTGTGTGCTTTTATGTGTGTGTTTATAAGTTATAAAGGTAATTCCTTCCCAGTTTTAGAGAATATGCCTTTTAGTGCTAGTCGCCGCCTCTACCTTATGGATGGTGGGCATGGGGGAGTCACGACACAGGACCCGAGGGATGGGTTGTGAAAAATTGGTATTATATGGAGGTTCAACTATATAAAATTGAAACCTAATATTTTTAAAGGCAATAGTTTTATGTGTAGTGAGTGTGGTTATCAGTTTAGGGAATCCATGGTTGGTGTGGTAGCTGACGTATCCATACACCAGGACCATGTCTTATAATTTCTGCCTCAGTGTACGGGAACACAGAATGGGTGTGTGTTTTGAAAAATTTTATTTTTTATCTCATTGTGTCAACTCATCCTATATAACTTATTAACCGTGACGCACCTGATTCATTACAGTATGCCTCCACATAGATAGCCTACTAGGGTTCGAGGAAGAGAACTTTTTGAAAGCCCATCATGCATCGAGGCCTCGGTGCATGTACCATTATCAGTAGAGTCACCAATGGTACCATTACCTGTTGGGACACTGATGCCACAAGACCCAGTAGTAGAGGGTGAACTCCTCTTGATCACATTTCACGAGTTCCCGCCACAAAGGACACCTTGGTTCTAGGGTGAGACAGACCCACAGGCAGCCAAGGATTGGCTGGAGGCTGTGGTGAGAGTCTTCTGACTGGTGGGGACAACAGATGATCTCATAGTGATCTTTGCAGATAGTCATCTACAAGAAGCAACATGAAGGTGGTGGATCTTGATAATAATGGCTCAAGATGAGGTGAAACTTCTCTAGGTAGACATTGAGAGCCTGTTTTGGGTAGAGTTTGTCCCATCCACCTTATACGAAGTGCACATACATGAGCTTCTTCATCTGTAGCAGGGTAGCATGACTATAGCTCAATACTCAGTGAGGATCTCCAACCTCTTACACTACTCCACCTATATGTTGCAAGACCAATTATTCAGGGCCCGAATCATCGAGTTGGTACTCAGGTGGAAGATCAGGGCTTTGAAGATTTCTCTCAGCATACCGACATAGGCAGGGGTGTTCAAGTGATCCCTCTTAGTGGAGATTTTTCTTGCTGAGAAGTCACCAGCAGTGAGACCCACCACTGGGGGTCAAGTATCATAGTCTTATACATCTAGAAGCAGACATATTTTTTAGAATTCCAAGAGATATATACCTATAGGTAGACAACCGTAGTATTCATGGTTAGTTATGTGGGGCACTAGAGACAGATCTAGTCATGTGAGGAGCATGCATTGTTACTCATGCGGTGTGAAGGGTAATGTGGCTCGTGAATGCCAGACCCATTGTATGGAGGATCCAAAGATAGTAAAAGTACTTCCCAGGCCGAGACAGAGGTTTTACCGAGTTGTTCTGTAGGGAGTAGGCGGATGTGGCAGAGTAGTTGGTCATGCAGTTGGTGGTGGGTGACTATTCAAGATGTTACCACCACCACCACAAAGTGGTCCCCCCCCGACAACAAGGAGTAGGTGGATAGGGGAGAGCTATGCTACAGGCATCTGAGGCCAACAACACTGGCCCTATGGAGATGATACGAGATACTACCTTTGTCTACTCCACCATAGCTGCAGTACTTATTAACACAAGTTAAATTCATTTTGCTATTTATACTGCCCTCAATCAGACCATGGAGATTCTTTCGGAGCCATTTCCTCGATCCATAAGGCTAGAGACTCTTATATGAGTGTATTCGATGATTACAAACTTTCTTCAGTAGTGTAATCTTACTCTGGGAGGCGAGATCTTAGACTGGGATCTCCCAGTATCAACATCGAGGCTTTACAATGTCATCTTGGGATTGGAATGATTATATGTAGTCCATGTTCAAATTGACTTTATTTTGTGAAAAGTGTGGTGTATTTTCAAGTATGGGTTATGATTTTCCTTTACTGGAGATAAGGGAGCCTTTGTAACATTGGATGGACTGACCCAGAGGAGAGTGCAGGCAATCGCTCATCAGATGGCTAGCATTATCCTTGGATTGGTCGATGTGGAGAGTCTATGTTATCCTATAGTGGTGGACCAGTATGGGGATGTCTTCCCCGATGATGCTTTGGGTCTACCTTCACATAGAATGGTGGACATTTATATTGACTTGTACCATTGTATGGCACCAATATCTACTCCCACATATCAGATGGCTCATGTAGAGCTTCATGAGATGCGGGTACAGCTAGAGAACATACACGAGAAGAGATTCATCTAGCCCTGTGTTTCTCCTTGGACAGCCCCAATTTCATTCCCCAAGAAGGTAGATTGGATCCTGAGACATTTTTTTGACTACCGATACCAGAACATGGTGACCATGAAGAACAAGTACCCACTCCTGAGTATTGAAGACCTCTATGATCGGTTGAGGGGAGCACGATGTTTCTCAAAAATATACCCCGGTTTAGGCTATCACTAGCTCAAAGTACGAGATGAGGATGTGCAGATGAGGACTTTCAAATGTCGGTATGACCACAATGTGTATCTAGTCATGTCGTTCAGTGTGACCAACGCTCCAGTACTGTTCATGGGACTCATGAACGAGATCATTCAGCCCTACATTGATCACATTGTAGTAGTCTTCATCGAAAACATTATGATATACTCGGATACTTAGGAGGATCATTCCTATCATTTTCAGGTATTTTTGGACCCACTTTGAGAGAAACATATTTATTGTAATCTTTAGATGTTCCAGTTCTGGATTCGAGAGGTTCACATTCTAGGTCATGTCATCTCGGGGGGCTAGAGTTTCAGTGGATCTCTCAAATATTCAGACGGTACTTGCTAAGGAGCCACCCAATAGTGTGATAGAGGTACGAACATTCCTCAGTTTGAGTGGATACTACAGGATATCTTTGTTATATTTCTCCATAGTTTCAGCACCTTTATCAGTGTTGACTAATATGGGGAAACCCTTTGTGTGGTCGGAGAAATACCAGAAGTGTTTTCAAGAGATGAGGAATTGGCTGACTAGTGGCCCCATCTTGAGACTTCTGGAGGAGGGTTTTCGGTATTTAATCTACTACGATGCATCAAGGTCTGGGCTCGTATGTGTCCTGATGCAGGAGCGAGAAGTTATCACATATGGTTTTCGATTGCAGGGAATACATGAGAAGAACTACACTAACCATGACCTGGAGTTAGCAGCAGTGGTCTTTACTTTGATGATGTGGATACATTACTTTATGAGAGAATGTTTTATAGTCTACTCTGATCACATTATTCTCTGGTACATCTTCTCTCATAAGGACCCGAACCTGAGACAACGATGTTGGCTTGGGTTTCTCTAGGACTATGACTTAGAGATAGTCTATACTCATTGGAAATGGAAATTTGTAGTAGATTCAATCAGTATGATATCTGGTATACAACTTCTAGGTGAGGCGATAGAGCAACTGAACACTTTAAAGATATCATTTTTGGATCGATATGGATTAACTTTTCTTCAGTCTCTTACAGTCACTCCCCCACTCCTTCAGCGAGTTAGGGAGGTGCATTATGGGGACACTTACTACAAGGCTCGACATGATCAAATATCCATTGGAAATGCACATAATGGATTTTATGAAGGTGGAGAGAACGTCATCCTCTTCAGAGGATGTTCCATGGTACCAGTGTCTCTTTGGGAGGATGTTTTGAGGGAGTTTCACACATCCCCTCTAGCAGTACATCCAAGAGTGGAAAAGATGTACCAAGATCTTGGATAACATCACTGGTGGCCAGGTATGAATTAAGAAGTAGTGGATATTGTCTCTAAATGCCACACTTGTTAGCATGTGATAGCGGATCATTAGGTACCAGCAAGCTTATATCAGCCTTTACAGGTCCCAGTGTGTATGTGGGATGGGATATCCATAGACATCGGGACAAGACATCCACGTATATCCAGGGGTCATAATTCAATCTGGGTGATTAACCAAGTCCACCCACTTCCTACCAATCAGAGAGCAGGGTTCAGTAGAGAGCTTGTGATGCCTCTATGTGGATGAGATTGTGCGGCTACATGGATTTCCCTCAATGATTGTCTCTGATCGTGAAGCATGTTTCACTTCCCAGTTATGGAAGGGGGTTTATGAGGATTACCATACGTAACATCATTTGATCACTGCCTTCCATACTCAGACGGATGGCATGACTGAGCGGACCATTCAGAACCGTGAGGATATGATGTGTGCTTGCATCCTTGACTTCGGTCAAAGTTGGTTGGGTCGCCTACCCATGGTGGAGTTGTCATACATCAATAGCTATCACACCACCAATGTGATGTCAGCTTTCGAGGCTCTTTACAACTGACCATGCAGATCAGCTTTGTTATGGACTGACCCAAGGGAGTCAGCACTCATGGTACTAGAAATTTTACAGCTACCATGGAAAATGTGCAGATCATCCAGGAATAAATGAAGACTGCACAGAGTAAGCAGAAGTCATATGACAAAAGGAGATGACGACCCATGGAGTTCAAGGATGGGGACCACATTTTTCTATAGGTCTCACCCCAACATGGTTTGTAGATATTTTGACAAGGTAGTAAGTTATCTTTTAGGTTCATCACACCATTCCACGTCTTCATCAGAGTTGGTTATGTGGCATACCGCTTAGCTTTTCCACCTCAGATGCATTGGTTGAACGATATCTTCCACATATCCCCTATGAGGAGATACATTCAAGACCCATCACACATCATTGATTGGGGGTGAGTTGGACCACGAAGATATGGAAACTATTATGGAGATTCTAATGGAGATTTAGGATCAACAGGAGAGAGTCAATCATGCGTGATCGATACCTTTGGTATGTGTTTTTTGGCAGCACAGATCCTCTAGGAGAGCACATGGGGGCGGGAGGCTTAGATTATTTTTTAGTACCCCAACATGTTTTCCTAGTTTTTGTAATACGGTTTTCGGGGACACAGAGCCCTGAGGTTGGGATAATGTCAAAACATAGAAAATTATATCTAATTTTTTTAATTATATGGTAATTTTACGAGTTCGTGAGAATTTACGAAGCGTGATTCTGTGGCCCGGTGAGCCCGAGTTGAATTTTTGACCATTTTTTAAGTATGTTTATAAAATGTGCATTCATGTTTTTGAATCATTTGAACCGATTCATAGAATTTAAATCTGAAGTCACCTTGGAACTCGCAGCATCAGTATTCGCTAAAAGAGACTTTCACCTCGACCGCAGTAAGATGAGGGTGAAAGTTAATTTTGTGTTATTTGTGGAACTAAAAAAATAATGAAAAATCTTTTATTTTATTTTTAACCTCCAATTAGAATGCTCGGTTGGGGGGACCACCCGAGCTAGAAAGCCCCCGCAATTTGAATTTAATGGTGGGGACCACACGATCCATGATCTCCTTCTTTAATGAGGTTATAGACTCCTGGTTACCACCTAATTAATTATTCCACACTCCATTAAATTTTTAGGTCTACATAAACTAGCATAATGTGAATCTATTATTAAATTAATAAAACATTATTTAATAAGATGCTTATTTAATTTTGGTGGAATTGGTGGGGAAGTGTTGGAAAAAGGTAGAAATTTGGAGAAACACCTTTGTCCAATGATGAATGATTTCTACCGCGAAGAATGCCTTGTCCAATGAAGAACATCGTCTAAGGATCACCAACATGAAATGTCTTCGACATCAACGAACCGACGTTCGTCTATCCTTTCTCCTCACCGATGTCATCAAACCTTCGAGTTAGGGATTTTTATTTGTATACCCATCACATAGTTCTTGAAGTTCTTCCTGATTCATTAATAAACAAGAATCTTTCTACTGTTTTAATGCAGAGAGTTCGGGCCAAATAAACACTGCTCGACCTCTCCACAACCTTTGTGAATTTGGAAGGTCTTGAAACAATGGAGAAGTCCCGAGATGAGTGAAAATGTATAGGAAATGATGAAAATTCCACTGGGTTTCACCCAGTGACCCATAGAATGACAATGGTGACCTTGTTAGCGACCGACACTGGTGGGGCTAGGGAACGGCGGTCGGCACTCCGGCCGGCTGTGACGGAGGTGGTGGCGGGCCGAGGCGCCGAAGAAAAGTCGCTGCCAATCGGACGCGGGGGAGCTGATGCGGAAGCTGATTCCTGGTCAAATGCTCAAAGGGTAGGCGACTGTGCACGTTTTCACATTCGGTCATACAGGAGCTGCGACACAAGGCTGCGACAGTGAAGGTAGGCAGGCAGGCTCACTTTTGGTCGCCGGTGAATGTGCGACACGACCGCGTCGTGCGTAGGAGGCTGGCTGTCAGGCCATCCGTGGACTAGAGGGCCACCCAGTATAGGCCGCACACCACGGTATTCCCATCGAGCTTCCCATCGTAGGCTGCACAACGGGTTACCCATTGGGTCGGGTCGTTCCGACGTGCCGGGCGGCGCCGATGGGTAGGGCCGCGCCCACGGGCCATGCCGCGCCGGACTGCCGTCCAGGCCAGACCCAACATGGCAAGACTTACCCTATAGTACAGGTCGGACCCATGTGGGACGGAGCGACCTGAACCGGGTTAGGTCGGCTCAGGCCGGGTCGGGCCAGGTCGGCCCATCCGGGTCAGACTGGACCCGGAGCAACTTCGAACCCTTTTTGGTATTTCGGCCATAACATGAGCTACGTTCATCTGTTTGACGAACTATCTGCGGCGCTGAAATAATTGAATACAGAAGTTCCTTTTGATATACACCACATGAGATTTGGATAATGTTGGGGTACATCTGGGATACATATTAATGGGACTTCATGGAAGTTTGAGTATCTACCAATGGCATGAGGAGCGGACCCTCCCTGAATACAGTGAGCTTAGTGCGGGAACCCTATGGATGACTGTAAAATAAGAAATGGATCCTATGTGGGTATGAGCTTTGGGATCCTACGTGGGTATATGTTTGAGATTCTCACCTTGATCCACTCTACAAATCCATGTGTAATGACTCTAGGATCTGATCTGGGTCTGCAGTAATAGGATTCTATGTGGGTTTTGATGATTTAGTATCCTACGTGGGTTTGAAGATTTAGGATCCTACGCGGGTCTTCCTCTTAACCAAGTAAGATGACTCTGTAGTTAATATAATCATCTTTTCTACCACAACAATGATATATTTGGTGTGAGTTGAATCCTTACCGTCGAGGTAATACCATTGTTGTATTCTTCTGTGAGGCGTACCATTGTGGTACTTACCTTCGTGGTATTATTTTGTGTGGCATTACCTTTGCAGTATTTACCCTTGTGCTATTACATTCATTGAATTATTTCGTACATGGGACATTTGTACTTTGGCTAAGAGTTGGGCCTTCTGTTTCCTCATGAATGAGATGGGTATACTTGAAAACCTAGGAATATGTATGGCTATATACCTAAGTAGGGTTTTCAGATGATATCATGATTTTTGGGTTATGAATTGTCGGTTTTGTGAGACCTTTGAGCATCTTGGGGTCCCTACTTATTATCATTATAATTACCCCTTCACGGGATACTTTTGCACCTTGTTTTGTTTGGTGTAGATGATAGACAACGCTGACTAAGGACTAGAGTACCATGACTGGAGGTATCTCAGAGGTGGACATTAACTGAGGCGTACCGTAGAGACGACCATTCGAGAGCTGTACCTACCCTTCTGGTAGGGTCCTAGGAAGGAGTTCATAGGAGCTGTTGTAGATTATATATACTTCCAAGTTATCTTGTTCTTTATAGTTGTACTTGAAATCTCGCCACTTTTTATTACTTTACACACTTTTTTTACTATATAGTGTACTTGTGTTAGTTTCTTACGTTGTGCTTGGATGTGTGTGTTTACAGGTTATAAATGCAATATATTCCCAGTTTTAGGGAATACGCTTTTCGTTGCTAGTCGCTTTCCCCTAGCCTATGGAAGCCGGGCTTGGGGTAGTCACGACATAGGCCCCAGGGGACATGATTTGAAAAAATAATTTTTCACATATTTAAACTAAATTATAAGCATAAATAAGAGTGTCTAATATTAAATCCTTAAGTATCATAGAATTTTTTATATATGCGGTTAAACATAACAATACATGAAAATATGTTATTATCATGAATGATTATGAGGTGTTATTGAGGTAATTTAAATATAATAGAAGGAAATGTATTTCATTCAATATTCAATATTTTGATGTAACATGATTATAAGAATGTTGAAGGAGTAGTTTTTATTAAACATGATATCAATAAAAAATTAGCCATTTAACATTCTTTTTTTTAAATGATAAAAATTATGATTATATATAGTCTATCATACAATTAATATTGTAACATTACGAGTTATTAAAAAATGAATTCAATGTTGGATAGCTTGCATGATATGGAACATCAAGAATAAACTAACAACTAAATATTATTATTTAAATTTCAGTATTATATCCTAGGTATTATAATGATTTTTATAAAAAATATTGAAAAAATTTTAAAAATATGGTTAACAAATGTATTTATAAATTTTTGGCTAATTAATTATAAATGAATTCAAAACCCTATTTAAAATAAAATTATTTTTTAAAAAAACTATTTAAATGTGTAAAATTTTCTTTTATACAAATAAATTATCAAATCACAGTTATGGGATTATATAAATTATATATATATATACTAGAAAAAATATAATGTTTAACATTCATCCTATATGTTTTCTGGACATTATATAAAAATATATAAATTGTACCAATAAAATGATTATTTTTTTTATAAAAAAGTTGTTTTTTTCTTTCGATGATACACTTCTTTTAAATATAATTCATAAAAATATTATAAATTTTATTTCACATAATAAACATCTTTTTTAATGTAGGAATATAAAAACCTTACTTACTTATATTTTTTTATTATGTTAATAAGATTTATGTTTTTTATAAAAATTTTAAATTACAGAATTTTAATTGAAAATATCTACTCCATCTAAACAATTTATATTAAAAAATTTATTTTTAAATTTGTTTTAGAATATAATTATAATAATTTTATATCTTTTAATACAATTTAGTTCATTAAATTCAATTTGAAATTTAATTTTTATATGACAACATTTCACTCTTTTAGAATTATTCATTATAAAAACAAGATTTTTCTTATACCATCTATGAGGTTATTTTTAAAATAATTTTAGCCAATTATTTATTTTGAATTATAAAAAATATATTTTTTATTTTTAATCCTACGGTACAAATTTATTTAATATTTCCTTTTAAAAATTTAAATAAATAGAAATTAACATTAATATTTTTTTATTATCATGGTAATGGGTAAATCAAATATTTATAGGTAAAAATAATATATATATATATATATATATATATATATTAATGCTACCCTAAGAAATATCATCATTTTATTAGTAGAGTTTTTTTTGAAAAATATCATCCGTAAAAAAAATTTATCTCATGGACCTACATGGATGAATTTATTCCATTTATAGTTTATTATTTAATGAAATGTTAATTTTTTCATACATTTTTTATAATAATAGAAATGTTTTTAATATGGAGCTATATAAGAGATCTATTAACAAATAAATATTATATATAAAAATAAAATATTAAAACCCATTATGTTAATTTATTTTTATTTTTTAGGAGATAGCTAATTACATTAATTGGATACATAATGATGATGCAGTAATTCTTTAATTAAAAGAAAATATCAAATAAATGAAATAAAAAATATTAAAATAAATATAATTTGAGATAACTAATGTTCTATCTCAATTTTATAAATTACATTAACACGTTATTTATGATTTATGATATTGGGTACAAATATATCATTTTGTTACAATATTTTTTAAAATTGCTTTAATGAATTTTATCAGAATTGTCATTAATTATATTTTAAAACAAATAAAAAATATTATATAAAATATATATATATTCTTAATATAAGAAATTTTTTTTAAAAAAAGGTTAAAAATCTATTTATTATCAATTTATTCTCTCTTGGAATTTAATATTTGGAATATTAACACTTAATTATTTAAAACTACTATTGTTGTGGGATGAATTAAAATGATTAAATAACGTTTAATGCAATAAGTTTAAGATGTACAAAATAGGACAAATGTCTAATTTTCATTCTATGAATTTATTTCTACAAATAATAATATAATATTTTTGATATATTAGTTTGAATCCATTTTGAATTTTAAATTAGTTAAAAATAATTTAATATTTTTTGAATTCCATGAGTGCCCCTCCCCTCAATTATAAAAGGGCACAACATCTTATACTTTTCTAACACATAAAATAATATTTTGATCAGACAAGGTACTCCAAAATATGTTTGTAGAATCTCTCCGCTCATAGAAGATGAATTATTTTAGGCATAACAACATCTTTAAATGTGTTATGGTGTTAATCAATGGATATTGTTCAAGGAAGAGGTTTCATTTTTAATTAATTTTTTCTCTTTATTTCTTCTTCATGTTCCGTTAAATAATATTTAACCATAAGGAAAAAAATTATATCATCCTCAATATAATGAAATTTTATTATGTTAATATAATAATAAAAATCCATCTCCACTTTCATCCAATGGGATAGGAATAAATAATTCGATTGTATGACGGATTACCACCATTCAAAACAATATAATTAATTTTACATCACCCTCCATCATGTATAATTATGATAATCTAATTAACGTCTATATATCATATTAATGACATAATTAAAAATTTAATATATCATTTATGTTTTTAACTTCCCATTAAAATAAAAATGATAACATTGTTCAGCTGTACGTTAGACATATCACCTCCACGAAGCATTGCCTTTCATTTTTCAAGACAACATCACATAGATGATATTTATATATATACTTATATTATTAATATGATATTAATAATATTATTATAATTATATAAATTGAAAATTGTAATTAATATATATAAATTATAATTATCTCATGAATATTATTATAAAAATGATTAAAGTATGACCACATTGACTATTGACATTATAGTAAATTCATTTTGGAAAAAAGTACAAAATGTCATCAAAATGATTGACATACGAATTAATAATGATGTAATTGTAAAAATTGAAAATAAGTTATATAAAATGAATAATAATATTAAATAAGATTATAATGATTTTAAATAATTGACCTATTTTTATTATTCTCGAATATACATATTTTACTCGATGAGTTGCACCCAATGTAAGGGAATTCGTCTCAATCACCATTCATTGAGTAATATTGGTATTTTATACACCCAAATTGTTTTATGGGATGTATCAATGGAAATATTTACACATAAAATCATAAATTTTTTTATTCTAATGTTTTTAAATGTTTCATTAATTGATATCCCTTCATGGGTGTTATGAATTAAATGCTTTAGAGTTGTATAAGACACATTGATTTAAAAATCAGATTTTATATATTTAAAGATTCAATTTTAAAATATTTTAATCCATGTAATTATTCATGATTTTATTTATTTGCATTTATAAATGGAATTATAAAATGAAATTTTATTTCTATTTTTGGATTTAATTAAAATTCATTCAAAAAAGAACCTTTTAATTTTTTTAATACTGAATTTTTTTATTATTTACAAAATATATATGGAATTTTATTTATAACATATAAGATGATTGTAACATCATCATTTCAAAAAATATTACTTTATATTTATCATATTCATTAAGAATAAATGTTTTCAAGATACAAATAATTCGTTTTTCCCCTTATTTGGTTTTTTTGAAAACTTGTTTTTGAAATTGACTGCTTTTTTTAATAACATAAAATGTTTCCTTGTGAGTGGAAATGAAATTTAATAGTAACATGATGTAAATTGAGATAAATTTTTTTCTTGGGATTATATAATGGAAATTAAAAATGTGAAGGGTGGTTAGAATATATACCAATTATTATTACTACTATGATAATCTAACGACAGTTGGGTCCATTACAACCCTTAACTACCATTGGTATGAATGTCTAATGTATGGTTATTCCATTTTTAAGATTGGAATGAATGAAAGTGGGCCACAAGGTTATTTAATTATATAATAATTATTTCTCATCATACCTTATTATATATTATTTTCATTGATATTATTTTTCATGAAAAAATATTGATTCTCAAAATGTAAAATAATTATCTTCTTGATACGATGATTACTCCTGTAGGGTAAAAATTAGGGTTTTTAGGAAACATTGTTTTGGGTTTTCACTAGACTAATAGATTAATTTATTTTATGTACCATACTTTGATTTATTTTTAATAACAAGTTTTAAAATGTTTTTCACATGGTAAAATGAATATTAGTGATAAATATGAGATAACTGGGAAAATTCTTAATATTTTTCATAAAGGGAAACCATGAATTATTATAAATATGTACCCTTTAAAAAAATTTAGATGATAATTATAAGTGTCATATTTTATTGTTTTAACTTTCTATATATGTTATTTAAAAAACTATCTAAAAATATAATCCTAAAATATCTTTTGGTAAATTAATGTTATTTCCAGTTTAAAAAATAACTAGAATATGTAATGTTTAATGTTGGGTTGTTATAGTTGTTATCAAAGGAAGATTTAAAAAAATTTATAGAATATTTTATTTTCTTATGATTTAATGATATCATCATGGGTATATATTTTTAAGGTTTATAACAAGATCCATGTTATCAAAAACAGATTTTGTGGCTTTTAATTATGAAATATTTAGCTGAAAAATGGTTTTTATTGAGACATTACTTTTTGAGATAATTATGGGTTATTAATTTTTTGGATGAATAAATGAGATATGAGATAACACATGAGGTTAAGACATAATATTCTAAATTTATTTTTTTTCTCATATTTAAATAATTTGATGAGGATTTTATTAATATTGTCGTAGGAAAATGGAAAACCCACATGATGGGTAACAATATGCATGTTCGGGAAGGAAAAAATAATTGAACACACAATCAATGGTCGATAAGGGTGTGTCCCCTACCACTGGCCTATATGATGTCTTGTTTAGTAAAAATTTTCATTATTTAAAAGATATTATGGACAAACGAAATGATTATTTTGGGAAAATATTTTTTATAGGTATCCATGATATTTGAAATGATTTGGTGATTCAGTTGTTAATGTTATTTTTAAATTTATTCTAAAATTTGGGAATACTATATGTTAAATCTGGATAGAATATTTTTTTTATTTTTAGGATTTTAATGGATTTTTATTTTTTTAATGGTCTATGTAGAAATTTGGGTAAAAATATTGAATTTTGTAGATTAATGTAGTTTTTAATCATATAATGGTTTGTTTAGGAATTATGTTAACTAGTCATAATGATTTTTTTTGGTTAATGTTTCATGAAAAGATAAATGGTTACATAATCCTATTTTGTATTATTTAATTACTATATGATTATTCTCATTCTTTGGGTATGAAATATTTAGCATAAATACTTAATTTTTTGATAAAAACATGAGTTTGTGGAGGAAATTGATAAAAAGGTAAAATAAAAATTTTCAAGTATGTACATTTCCTTATGTTATTCATATAGGTGGTGAAATAATTCATAAACTATATGAAATTAATCATGAAACAAAAATATCTCTTATTTAATTTTCATACTAAGAAATCAATTGCCTTTTTAATCAATCATATATTTATTGTTTTGAAATTGTTACCATTATCTTAACCATGTTCTCTATCAGAATACATTATAAAATTATTGTTTTCTTCAACTTTCCTTTTCAATATTTCGACATGGAAATATAGATTTTTCTATCTCGGGTAACCTTCATAGTTCCCTTTAATTTTTAAAAGTGAATGTCTCATTAATATTTTATCGAATGTGGGATTTCATGAAGGATATTTTTCACATACAATCCTTTGTTACTGAGCCCAGATTCAAAAGAGTGAGGTATCATCTTTCAAAATTTGTAGGTTATTGTAACATCCCATGTTTTTTATAAAGTAATAATATTTCTGATAGCATACATCATATGTCACATCAAGCTTAAACAAAATCTAAATAATATTACATAAATGTTACCATTAAAACATACCTTTATTAATGATATGTATTAATATGACTAATTTAATTATGAAAATATGAGTAAAATATGAATATATTATTATTTTAATAAATAATTTTAAACAAATTTAAATCCCTTTATATGATAAAAATAAATGTATTTTCTCATAAACTATTTAAGGGTACACATGTGTCTTTTATATAAAAACGAACCAATCACCCTTTTTAGATTATATTAATTAAATAAAAATATAATATCCTCAATATAATATTTAACAGTAATATTTTTTATTTTCTTGGAATTATATTAAACAAATACTATTTCTTTCATAAATAAAATAGGATTATTATAACGGTAATTTTCCTCCTTTTGATGGTCCACATTTTTTAATATATTTTTTTCGATTATTATAAAATCTATTTTAAATAATATTCATATTTTTTTTAAATTGTATAGTCAATATTCAATTTGGATATATTTTTTATATTTTTATAATAGGTATCATGTTTTAATGAATAGTAAAAAATAAAAAAATATATTTCAAACTATCAATTTCTTCAAAATAAATAATATTTATAAATTAATATTTTTATTGGTTATTAAACTACAATTATATAAATTTTAAATAATTTAATCCAATATAAATAATTTTACAAAAATAAAATGGATTTGGATAAAATAGTATTTCAATATTTTAAATTTTTTTAAAATAAAAGCATTCTTCCTTGTTCCATCAACGAGATTAATTTTAAATTAATTTAAACCAATTATGTTTTTGGAATTTTAAAAAATTGATTACATATATGGAATTAGGAGTTCGAAATTTTGTAATTAGTTTCATTAACATTTTGTACAATACGAATTATAATAGTATTGTTTTTTTAATTAAAATTGATAATGTAAAAATTAGGAAATAATGCATAAAAATAATATTTTAAATAATATAAAAATACCGTTAAAATTGTATTAATTTAATTAGATTATTTATTTTAGACAAAATAATTCTTTATATTATTTTTTGAGATCTTGGAGACACTTATAATACTTTATGAAATATGTAGTATTTTATTTATTGAAACATCAATTTATTCATACATTTGTTTTTACCAGGTGAAGTATTTTATCTATGGGGTAATATTTCATATAGTTATAAATATTAATATTTATTTTACCAATAATATTTTTACAATAATCATGGTAATTTATTTTCAGTTTTTAGGGTGAAATAATTACCTTAATGTCATACATAATAATGATGTAGTAGTAGTTTAAATGAAGGATATATCAAATAAAGGATATCACAAATAGTAAGAGAAAATATAATTTGTTATAATTACTAAAACATAATAAATTTATTGATTACATGGACATATTATTGATGATTTGAAATCGTTTTTTATTATATCAAGTTGTTATGATGTCTATAAAAATATAACAAAGGAATACAATCAAAATTAATAAAAAAGATATTTTTTTAAATATTATTTAATAAAATTCAATATAAACCATAGAAAAAAAAAATGAAAACATATAATTAAATGGTTTAAAATATCATCATTGATCCATTTTTTGTGAGTTTGGAGTATTACAATAACAATATTAACCCTTTCATGACAAAAATACATATTGTAAATAAAATAATTAAAAAGGATAAATAATGGTTAATAAAATATTTTGATTAAAAATATTCAAAACATTAATAATATTTATTAGAGGAATTTATTTAGTTCAAAAATAATACTATCATCATTGTGAATAAATTTTGATCCATTTTTCAAATTAAATTTATATATATTAATTTAATATTTTCAAGAACACAGAGAGATAAGTACCATATCTTGTCAAATAGAACCACTTATTCTATTTCAATAAAATTTAAAAACCTGTTTCATTTATCAAATATCTACACAAATCCATTCAATGAATTTCTACCCACATTCTAGATGCATATTTTTAGGCATAACACCATACGTATAGGTGTCAAGGTACTAATAAAAGTAGATTGTGTAAGGAAGATGTTTCATTTTTTATTTTGATATTTCTATTTTATTTGTTCATATAATTCCTTTTAATTTTGATGAAACATGAAGAAATAATAACTCTAGTATCCTATATATAATGATATTTTTTTTATTTAAATATCAATAACTAATTCTTTCTCCACATATATGAAATGGGAAAAAATTAATTGTTCATATATACAACAGCCTACCACATCACAATTCACTATAATTTAATTTTCATCACCATATATAATGTATAGTAATAATGGGGAAATTAAGGTGGATATTTGTTATTTATGACATAATTAAATGATATTCTATCATTTATATTATTACCTTTCCATAAATAGAGAAATTATATTGGTGTTCATGCATCCATGTTGACAATCGCCTCCAAAGAGATATGTGATTCACTTTTCATTACCACATCACAAGGGATATATATATATGATTAAATTAAATATTAATATAAATTTAACTATATTTAGATATTTATTTAACGATAAGTTATATTTACCTTATTTCCATAATGATCATGGGAAAAAGAATATGTTTCTCATGAGTACCTACGATATACCATCTCTATGATTATAATGTTTTTAATTTAATATAACCATAATTAATGGTTTTATTTAAAATCTAATTAATGTATAAAAATTATAATAATTCCATTAATAATATAATTTAGATGATGTAATTATGACCACTATTACTATTAACATCATACAAAATTCATTTTAGACTCACTTACAGAATATCCTAAAAACATCATACATAATCTTAAATAATTAAATCATTATTATAACAGGATAATAATTTATATAAAAATAACAATCAACTTTAATATGGATATCAATTATTTAACTAATTAACCTATTTTTTTATTCCGGAATATAATGATTTTACATGACCATTCAGACTCAAGGTTAGGGACTTCAACTCAATCTCTTTTTATTGGGGTATCTTTTAATATTATACACCCACAAAAATTTATTATGTATATAAAGATCATATTTAAAATATAATTTCATTTATTTAGTAAATATATTTTTACTTCAATTTTTTTAAATTTTATTCATTCATGGGGTTAATAATTCAAATATTTCAATGTGATATGAGACAATTTGATTTAAAAATATTATTTCAAAATTTTAATTAAGTTAATTAAAAATTATTTGTCTGATTTCAATCTAATTTATATAATTTTATTTTTTTTAATAAAGTTCGGTTAATTTTTTTTAGTTTTATTTTTAAATTTCACTCAAATGCATTCAAAAGTGAATATTTTTATGTATTCTCAGTGAATCCTTTTTCTTTATTTACAATCAACAAATCGAATGTTATTTTTATCATAAATGAAATAAAAAACTTCCCCACCACCATTAAAATTAATTTATATTTACATTATACTACATGAAGTATTTTTTTTAATTGAAAACCAACTCCATTTTCCATCTCATGAGGATTTGGTTAGAAAATAGTTTTTTAAAATGGATTGATTATCTCAATGATAGGATATGTTCGTTTATGATTGGAAGCAAATATAATTGTGAAATGTTGTAAATTACAGTATTTTATATTATGTAGCTATATAATGATACTTTTAAATGTGATGGGTGGTTATGATATAAACAAATGATATGTAGTTCCCTGATAAACTAATTAATGGTGGGTCTATAATATCCCTCCAATGCATTGGGTATGAAAATAGAATGTATGGTTATTCAATTTGTAAGAGTCACATATATAGGTATAGACATCATGGTTATTTCATTTTTGTATAATTATTTACCAAGATACCTACATATATATTATATACTTGTTTATGAGTTTTTATAGAAAACACATGATTTTCAAAAGGAAAAATAATGTTCTTTTTTGATTTTCTGACTACTTTTTCAAAGAAAAGGATATTTTTTAATAAAAATATTGTTTCCACAAGTCTAATGGTATCCATTATATTATGTCCCTCACAGATAATGTTTTCATATATCATGTTTTATAATTTGTTTCTTATATTTTAAGGATTTGTACTAAAAATTATGAGATCATGGGTTTCATTATGATGATTTTGGATAATGAAAAACTATTATATATTTTATAATTTTTTATTTAATAAAAAACTAAATATTGATTATTAGTGTACACTACTAATTTGTGTATTTACAATGTCATTGTTGGTTCTAATTCTTTAAAACTCTAATCATAAAATATCTATGAGGAAAGAAACTGATTTGTAGTTCAAAAAATAACTTAAACCTGTAATGTTTACTTTTGGTTCCTTATAAATAAGTTTTCCAATTTTTCATACAAGAACTATAATGATATCATATAGATCATATTAATTATTTATAACATCCACATAACCAAACATTATAATGTGGTGAAGGAAACAAATCCATGTTCTAATATGGTGGAGTTATATTTCAATTTCACAGAGAAATATTTATTTCCATAATTGTTTACGTATATTAATATGAGTTGTAAATAAACATAATTTATAAACATTAATGTTTAAAAATGATTATAATATAATTATATTAATTTTATTAAAATAATTTTTATATCGACTCCCACCATAGAATCCATGAGCGAGTGTCTAACTACATTCCATTAGGTAATTATACAAGGAAACACGTCCGGACGCGAAGAAATGATTATTGGTATTGTTAGTATAAGTACATAAAATATTTCCATATTAAATTTGAATACACAAATTAAAAATTAAATTTTTTATTAATATCATTATTAACATTAGAAAATCCTTTAATATTGAAAATTTTAACTTCAATGGATTCCATACAAACATTAAAAAACATGGATTATGTAAGAGTATAATTAATGGTCATATGAATTGGAATAAAAAATTAATCAATTAGCATAATCAATATTGAATGTTAAAAAATAACACACATTGAATTTATATTACCCGACATCATTAATTGATAAGGAATAATAATTATGTCATGTTATTTAATTGAAAACACATGTCATTTAATCAATAAATGATTATAAATAACATATAGAGATAATGTCATAGTTAAAATATCTATGATTGTAATAAATAAATACTAAATGACAGCAATGCACTATTATTAGGCACCATGTTTAATATGTACATGATACCGTTAAAATCATGAACTTTCACAGTATGATTTAAAACATAATGAAGGAATACCCTTTTAATTATTGATAGAAATATTATTCATCACATCGCACTACTGATGAACAAATGAGATATCTATAGTTAGGTCCCAACCATGCCATACATGTCCAAATAATTCCTCATATATTAAACCAAATATTTAATTCATAGAAAATGTCTATTATCAAAAATCTATATTCAATAAATAAAATAGATTTATCTATATTTCCCGAGATAAAAAATGGAATTCAATTTTGAACACAGTATATAGAAATGATATACAGTTTAAGAAATAATCATATACATGACAAATAATATGGATATTGAGGGGAAATGTAATTACCAATGATCATATGATGTTGTGTATTTACAGGGGGTGTTAATGACATCAAAAGTGATAGAAAAATAATTGAATGTTAACACTATCCTTATTCATGACAATAATAAACCATACAGAGGAACTATACTAATGAAATAAATAAAATATAACCTCATTATTGTATATAAAAAATGAAAGGATATTGTTGTTAATGAATCCAAATAACATAAAAATACCTATAAAATCATTATTAAAGAAAATATTATATTCAGTTAGAAATACATATTAATTTAAAACAATATTTATAACAATTTCATTAAAAATATTCATATAAAAAACAATTACTTTTTAAAGAAATTATATCGGGTATCAACATGAAGGAAATAAAAGTTAATATGGAAATTCCTTTTTCACTATAATATGGTTTTCACTATTCCTTATCATGAAACAATGTGAGGATTCCTTACACATTTTTAGTAAATTCAAATCATAAATTTCATTAAATTATAAAATATTAATATGAAAAAAAAAATTAATAGTAAAAAATTTAGAAATGTACCTTTGATAAATTATTTTTAAAAGGATAATACATTTTTGTAAAAAAATTTATAAAACATGATTGAGGAAATGTAAAAATTTATGAATAAGGATAGAAATAAATTCATATAATATTAAAAAACAAATCATTGATATTTTACATAACATAGAGTAAAAAAATTGTATTTTTACTTAATTAAAATCTTGAATAACCCTAGGATGATATATTTTTATTTTTATTAATCATTTATCAAATTATATCCCTCAATTGATGATTATAGACAACCAAAAAAACTTAAAATGTGGTTTTGATGTAAACCCTTAAAAATAAATATACATTAATTTGAGAATCAACCAATGAATTGATTATATATATTATCATTAAATCCAGAGAAAAAATTGTAATAAAAATATATGATAATCAATATCTAATATATATACTTACCCAACCATAGAAATCAAAAAGCTGGTGTCTAATATCGTTACATTGGCATGATTACAATGAATAAATCATGATGGACCAATTGTTTAGAAGTCATGGTAAACCATATACATAGATGATTATTATATTAAAAATTTATAATATAATTAAAAGATAATTTTTTTCTAAATAACTTCATGGATAACATTATTCCATCTATTATATCCCACAACATCTCTTTATTATGCCTCTTGGACTCTTGGGTGATGGAAGTATGATATTAGTGAGTTCAAATTCTTAGTAATGGTATAATATAGTGGAAGAAAAAATAAATCATTAATAATACATTAAAATATAATGTTAAATAACAAATCACACATTCTATGTAATCAATATTCTATAAAAGATGTTAATAAACTATAATAAAAGGTATATTAAAATGCATTACAATTAAATTACTATATAAGATAAAATAAATATGGTATGGTAATAATTCGAGAAACATTTTTATCATTAAATGAACTAAAAATGAAATGAATCCATATATATATCAATGGAAATTCTTATGTATAAAAAATATTTTAATTTAAATGAGGGTAATGATTAATTATTAGATAAGGAGTTTCTAAGGTACATGGAACTAGTTCCATCAAGAAATTTCAGAATACCTTTTATAACATACTAGTTACACATTGATTTGGTTTCTACAACCTTATCTATACTATCAAAACAATTCAAAAGATAGTTTCAAAAATACCGTGTACAAACATAAATAGTTTATGAAAACTAATTCCATCTAATTACAATATTGATGCATCTATGGGATTTTGTTAACCAGTCCCAACCTCGTATGGCTTACCATAAATAGTCTACAACATGTGTCTTAACTATCCTAATCATTATGCAAATCTAATAAAAATTAATCATTATCAAATATCTGTTATGAATAAATGATACTTATTTATATTTATTTCACTAAATAATGTAAAAAATTTCAATGTAAGGACCAGATGAAAAATGGTATATGGTTCATGAAATAGAATTATCCTTTAAAATTATAAGCATATATAAATTAAATTAAATTCTAAATGATCATAGGAAATTAAATATATCAATGAGATTAAGAAGAATTAAGTACGTTAACGTGAATCCCAACATTGTAAAAATAAATCTTAAAGCATCCCAATTATGAGAATGAATGGTATCAACACAAGATATCCCTAATGAAGTAAAATAAATGTAACTTTTCATTTATGAATGTAAATGCAATATTTTTTCCACATTATTTATGTAATAATACTATTTATTCAAAAAAAATTATAATCCAATTCATGTGAAATTATATTTCTAAAACATTTTTATTAAAATTTATACATTTAATGATTCAGAGGTTTCATAAAAGGAATGATTGTGCGTAAATTTGTACATTATGTATGATGTAAAAATAACATTAATTATTCAAGATAAAATGATTAAAATGTATTGACTGAAAAACATTATTAACATTAGATGTAATATATGGTTAAAATATAAGAAAAATCACTCCTAAATCCTTTTATAATGGTTAAAAATAATTTTTAATACATTTTAAAAAAATATTACTTAGAAGAAAACAAGATCTCTAACTAATGAGAAAAATGAATATATTTTTGTAGCCTTGGTTATTCTATGCATGAATTGGAGTATGGTTTTTTTGTCAATCTTTATTGGCAATGGAACATTCATGCAAAAGGGTAGGTGTGTTGGAAAATTAAACGCAAGGTATGTTTCTTGATCATATCACCAAAAAATGGAAAAGGATTGAGCTGTGGAAAATATTGGTGTACTGCACGAATATCATGGATTTCTCGATAAATTGGTTATTCATGAAATAGTGAAATCATGTTGGTTTTATAACACTAAAGGTGTTTCGGGATCAGAATGATGAAAATGGAAACAGAATGAGATGCACGAAAAATTGAAAGATATGGATGAAAAATGGTTCCAACGTGAAAAATGATTTGTGCATAGAATGATAGTTTTTCATGCCATGGGGGGTTTTCACTTGGGGGTCTTTGATGCCTATAAATAAGTGGAGATATCCCTAATTTATGGTGACAAAAGACATAGAAATGATCTGAGTTATGATGCAAATAAAAGGTGCACACAAAGTGAGTTTTGTGTAAAACTCGATGTTTCAGAGAAAAGTAGAGTTTGCACGTAAAACTGGAGGTTGTGTTTAAAACATGAGGTTGTTAATATATGTTTTTGTTCAGAAAAAAATGAAAATATGGGAATAAAATATGAGTCTATACATAAAAGTGAATGTTACATGTAAATGGGCTTGTAGCGCAAGTTATTTTGCACGTGAAAAGCAATGAGTGTGCGAAAAATTGAGATCTTTCGTGAAAAAGGAAGGTTTTGTGTTAAAACATCATTGTGTCCTGATTTCACATTCTGAATATCTAGTTCAGTAGATCAGTGATTTCAAGTGCATCAATTCAATACATTGATACAAGAAGTGTCTCATATTGAACATAGACAAAGACTTCAATGCAAATTTATTGAAGAGACCTTCATGTCAATCAACTGAGTTGACTTCTCTCAAGGAAGTGAGCTAGGGGATTCAAGGGATGTGATCTATGGGATGCAATGAGTGATCCATAAAACATTGTATAGGATTTGTGCCCGAAAAAATAGTGATTGGAAACAAATATTGTATTCCTGAAACTATTGAAGATATGTGGATTTAGATAAGTCTGACACACTGTCAGTGAATGCTCCTTGGACGTAGCCCTTTGTGATGAACCATGTAAAAGTTCTTTTTCATATCCTTACATTCAATTGTATGATAGATTTAAGAATATCTGATCAATGTGGGAATAAGATCAATAACATTAGAAATAAACATTTGAAACTCTGATTCACCCCTCCCCACTCAGGGTGTTCTGGTGTCCTTTAAGTAGTATCATAGGGAGGTTTCAGGTGTTTAATCTATCTTATAACATCTTGGAGAATTCATCCAGTGTTAATGGATTCCCTCACATTGATGGAAGTAAATTTCAGATTTAGAAGAACATAATGAGATATCATCTAAGAACCATTTGAATTGAAGTCTTATTTTCACCTGTTCAAGGTATACATGTTACTGATCCAACATGGTAGGCTATGACAGATGCAGGTAGGAAATTATTTGATGCATATGCTAAAATGTAGAATGATATCACTTCATCCCTTTCTGATCAAATATATCTTACGGTGATGAGTTGCACCTCCAAAAATTTCATGTGGGATAAACATTAGAATATTTTTTAAGGAGATAAAATATTTAAAGATGCAAAACATCATGTCCTTCTCAATATATTTGATGATCTGAAGATGCATCCTGATGATAAGTCAAACTCATTTTCAATTGAATTACTCATGTGGTTGGAGAAATTAAGGGTCTGAGAGAAGAAATCAAAGATGTTGACATTTGGAATAAAATATTGATAATAAATCCACACTTGTCCAATGCAAAGGGTACAACCCTTGAGGAAAAAAATCATTCCAATCATTCTCTAGATGATCTACTAAGCAGCCTAGTGGCATATGTAATGAGGGTCATACTATAAGATGCTACAACTCGTGTAAGCATGGAAATGGAGTTAAAATCCACGGAGAAACTGAAAATTTCAAAAGATAGTAGTGGTGAAGATGGTGAGGAAAAATAAATTCAGTATCTCATTGCCAAAAAATTTTTGAAGTGAAAAGGTAAATTCAAAGGGAAGTTACCTCACCCTTTCTGTTGATGTGGAAAAGTTGGGAACATAACCTCTCCGTGCTTAAGAAAGATTGAGGATGGAGATAGTGATGTTGAAAACACTGATACTCTTTGTAAAAGGTTTTTAAAAAAGGGAGACATCAAATCTATAAATAAAGGTTTAAAGTAGAGTTTGGTCTACGAATTGGAAGATAATGATAATGAATTCTATGAAGATAAATAACCAGAATATAAAACATGAATCCATGCACATGTGATGTCAACTATTGAAAAATTAAAATATAATGGGGGTGGAAATCGATTGAAAACTAGTGACAATCCTGAGTTGCGTCTTAAGGATGTTGTTAGAATGTGTAATATTAAATTTAGGAGTTTCAATAAGTGGGTATCAACTGTAGAAGAATCATCTGAATATGTTGATCAACTGGGAGCTGGAATTAAATGAATAGATTAACATGTGAATGTGTAGTCTAAAAACCTTGATTGCAATGATGATGTAGTGGATCTAAATCTTAGAATTGAAGAGCAAAAAAAGGTCATCGATGACCTCACCTCTAGATTGGAAGGAAAGTCCAAGACTACCGATGGTCTTAAGGAGGATGTAGTTACTCTTAAGAGTAAACATGCCAGTGAAAAAAATTCATTAGAATAAAGTAAAAAATACATTTTGGAATGTTCTCATATGCTGAGCTGTTGGAGAGATCAAAACGTGGCTCTAATGAAGCTGAAATGATTTGTAATGATCTTAAACCCGGCTCAATGAGAAATAGTGGAATCGGCTGTGAGGATGAATTTTCAAATGCAACAAATAATGGTGATAAAAAAAAGGCATGAAGAAAGTGGTTCATGTAAAATAATCACCTATAGCTCGGAGAAATATACCCCCAATTCAATCAAACAGAAGGAAAAAATATTATCATCAAGACTCTTGTAAGGATAGAAAAACATACTATTATCCCATGGAAAAATGAATGGGGATATATAGAAGTGATAAGTCATTCTCTCTCATTAAGTGTCAGTTATGTGGATATCTATTCCATTCCATGTCTTATTGTGAAGATGCAATGAACTATTTGAATGGAGAAGAGATGAGATTTCAACAAAGGAGAGAAAATTCATATGCTAATTCATTTAGAATTAACAATTTCTATGGATATTGTTATCATTTCTATAACATTATCCATAATGTTTTTCATTTCATGTATAGGAATAAAATAGACACCTCATATCGAAGTCATAGAAATGTCAATGTTTATCCCTAAGACAGTGTTGTTCTTGAAAATAATTTTTCTGCACTAGAATAAGAGATTTATTATGATGAACCTATGTACACAAAGGAGAGACTTGCATGGCCATCAAATTCCAACACTCAACAAAATAACTCATTGATGTAAAATAGGAAAATTGAAAAATCCATTCTTAGAGAACTAGACCTCAAGGCTACAAACAATAACAACACCTGTATTTTAAATAGCAGACGTACGTCCCACTTGACTAGTATTGTAGAATTTTTAACAAATTTCAAGAAAATGGTCGATGGAATAGATATCTTTGGTATGTATCGTGATTTTATGATAAAAGCCTATGGAAGTACTAAGCTAGCTAATGGAGTGATAAAGAAAACCAATGTTCATTATGTGGATGGTATGCGTCATAATCTTCTAAGTGTGAGTCAACTATATTAATCATGAGTTATAGTCACTTTCAATCAGAAAGGCTAAACTATAGAGAGAATGACATGAAATTCAAATATGAAAGGATATATAACAGAAGGAAATTTGTATCATGATGATAGTAATGAAAACATTTGTTACATGGATATTGAGGAAGAAAATAACATGTGGCAACAAAGAAAGGGGAACATCAATCAACATGACATGGAGAAAAAATAAAAACTAGTGATGGTCATAGTCATTCCCAACCTTAAGGGAGAATGTGAATAGTCTTAGGATACTTGCATTAGTGGGAAGCTGGTCTGCAGTTCATATCACCCAAAGGAGAAAAGGGAATCCCATCTTATTGATATCATTCATACAAATGATTGTGGCCCAATAAATGATGTTGGAACACTTTGAGAATGGTACTCCGTCCTTTTCATAGATGATTACGGTAGAATGTCATGTGTAATGGTTATTCATAGAAAATGAAAAGTTCTTGACAACATGAAAATATATCGCCAAATCACCGATAATGACACTAGATGAACAATCAAAGTGTTATGATCTGACAATGGCGGGGAATAAACAACCATTTAATTTGAAAAATATCTAGAGGGAAATGGGATACAACATGAGGTAGCTACTGTGAGAAATAGGCAAGAAAATGGAGTTTTTTAATGTAGTAATCGACAGGTGAACAACATGGCACGAACAATGTTGATTGATAGTCGTATTCAATGACATTACTTGAAAGAGGTTGTTCAAGATGTAGTGTATATTCAAAATTCAACATGGCATTTTATGGTTGAGATGAAGACACAATATGAATTGTGTCATGGATGGAAACCCGCTTTGTAATACATTAGTGTTTTTTGTATGTAAATGCTTCATCGTAAACAACTAATAAAATCATGTGATATTCGTTGAAGATGAAAATGAAGGAATTTTCCCGGGATACTCAATGAACCACAAATCCTAAAAGTGATTCATCAAGCACATATAAAAGGTTTTTTAATGTAGTGATGTTAAGATCATTGATGTAAAAACCTAAAATTATACAAGGATTTTACATGTTAATATGATAGTAAACAAAGAAAATTTTGAACATGGAGTAAATCAAAGTACAAAAATATTATAAGGTGTATAGAAAACTCAATAGTCATACCACAATGTAGACTTAGAAGAATATTTTGAAGAGGAATCCTTGGAAGGAGAGAATGCAGTTGAATCTCAAAGGAGGAATCAAAGAGAAGATATTGATCAATCCACCTTTATTTGGGATTGGATAACACCCACACAAACAAGGAGAATGAATAATAAACCAAAATCTATAGATCTGTTATTTATGGAACCATCCTTATTTGAAGAGGTGGAAAAGCATGAATCATGAGTGAAATCCATGAATGAAGAATTAGAGATGATTCATATGAATTTTACATGATATCTTGTCAAGATACCCAATGGTCACAATGTTATTGGCACAAAGTGGATTTCCAAGAATATGTTTGATGAGCATGTAAGTGTTATCAGAAACAAGGCACAAGATAGAACTAAAGGATATTCACAAATTGAAGGAGTCAATATTGAAGAAACCATTGCTTCAATGTCTAGAATAAATTCGGTCATGATTTTTTTCATATGGAAATACAAAGAGGATTTCAAGTATATCAAATGGACATCAAAAAATAATTAGGGATATGTGTTATTGAAGAAGAAGTCTACACTGATCAACCATGGGGTTTTCATCATGATATTGATCATACAATGGGTATAAAACTAAATAAGGCCCTCTATGGTTTGAAGCAGGTACCATGAGAATGGTATTCATGACTGGATTCTTTTCCCAAGAAGATGGAATTCAAAAGAGGAGGAGTAGATCAAAATCTCTAGTTGATGAATTCAAAGAAGGATTAGTTAATGTTTCTAGTTTACATTGATGACATTATATATGGTGGTTGAAGTGCCCAAATCAGTGTGAATCACTGAGAGGGGGAGGGGGTGAATCAGTGATCCTTTAAAACTTTTTACTAATTGATTCTTAATCAATTAAACCTCTATGGATTGTTAAGGCCTCGATCCACTCTTCTTGTATCTCTCAACCTTTCCCGAATAATGCAGTAATGAAAAGGAACAGGACACAAGGATTTACAAGGTTCGACACCAAAGGCCTACATCCTTGCCATGCTCTCTCAGCATGGATTCTCCATTATAACCTGTTAAAATTACAATGGTCGATACAGAGTCCCACTGTATCTCTCCTGAGTCCCACAAGAGGGTCTTTATACTGCGTCCCACAGTGTTACCAGAGTCCCACTGGCCTGCTCCAGAATCCCACTGAAAACTTCTTCTCCCTGAGTCCCACAGGGACTTCTCTTGGCTCCTCGAGTCACACGAGTAGCTCTTCTTCTCTTTAAGCTTCTTCAAGTATCCTCAGCAGTCTGGGATAAAGACTGATGGCCTTGCTCTGTACCTCTGATCACTTGAGTTGATCAGGTCTTCTCAATTACTGAATACTCAGACAACTGATATCTCTAACTTCAGTCTGGTCCAGTCTCAGTTCACATCAACTTCATGCACTGAGTGCATGGAAACTTTTCATCCTCATGCACTGACTGCATGGCCTTCTCAAATTCTTCAAGAACCACTAATCTTGGACTACTCAATTTCACACCACTGATTTGACTTTATTCACGTGTGCATGTGCATGTATGCATGCATGCACTCTCCCTTCTTCTTCTCTTGGTGAAATAAACCCTCAAAGGGTGTAAACTGTTTAAGCACACACCTTTCTTCTTTTCCTTCACACGTTTAATTTCCTTTTGCTTACACACTTGAAACGTGTGTTATACTTTGTGTGGGTCCCTCCTCCTTTCTTCTAAGTGTGCACACACTTAGGTTCGGCCTTCACTTGTTTAGCACACACAATTTGTTCTTCGTTTTGCACTCACTTAAGCTTGGCCTCTTTCCTCTTCTTGTTTTGCACACACACAAAACATTTTTCTTTTAATCTTCAAGTGTGCACAACCACAAGGCTACGGTCTTCATTTGTTCAATTTGCACACAAAGCGCCTCGGGTATTCTTTGCACTTAACACACACACAAGGCAAGGCCTCGACCTTCTTTGGCACACACACAATGTGTGTAAAACACAACCCGAACTCTTACTGCCTTAAAAGGAGGTGCGCAAGGTGCAAGGGGGTGTGGCCCTCTTCCTATCTTCAAATGCCGCGCAGGCTTAAGTGTGCAAGGGTGCAATACCCTCGGGCTCCTTCCTTCTTCAACACTGCCGCACAAGCATGCTACTGCCTTGGGTCGTGCAAGGGTATCACCCGCGGCCTTCAACCAAGGGCGCGCAAGGGGTGCGGCCTCTTCTTCTTCAACAGCCGCACAAGCCTCGGGTGCAAGGCGTCTCAGCCGCGGGGGCTTCTGTCGCACAGGGTATGGAAACCACGGGCGCGCAAGCCACGGGTGTAAAGTACAACACCACGGTCTCTTCCTCCTGTCGCGAAAATTCGCGAACAGAGAGGGTGACAATCTCGGGCGCGCAAGGAAGCTGCGGCCCTGGGTACTTCCTGCCGCGCAAAGATTAGTGCGCATGGGACCTTCGAAGCCTCGGGTGGCTCCGGAACCTTCAGCCGCGCAAGTTCTTTGCGCGGGGCTTCAAACCTTCGCGAGGCAGAGAGATGCGCTCACGGGACTTAAAAAATTCAGCGCATCAGCAAGCACAATTAGAGCCTCGAGTTCTCATTATATAGGCAGAGGCGGTGCTTTACATCCGCGGAGTTACATCTTTGAATCCCCGAATTTATCGGGTTTTCAAGATTTTGCAAATCTTGAACTTTTTCTTCTTGTTTCACGCGGGTTCCCTCTTCTTCGGTTTCCTCCACGTGCATGCGACTTAGAACGCATGCACGACCTTCTTTTCTTCCAATCCATGCAAATCATAAACACCCCATGGCCTCGGCACCTTCGGTTTGCCTTCGGCCAAATTCCAAATTCTTTTCTCGTTGCATGCAAGCTAATTTTAATGCATGGATGGGTTCAGTGCGTTGAGACGATCCCAATGGAGGTCTCGGTTTTCTCGGAGGTGGCCGGGAACTCAAAAACCATCTTCGGAGTGCTCCTGGTTCGACGGAGGCTGCGGGTGGCTTCGGGATGTCCTCGGCTCGAGCTCGAGGAAGGAGACGAGCTCTCGGCCGTCGGATCAGGCGTTTGAGATACATCGGGCGGCCTGGATCTAAAGATCTCGCGCGGGATCAGATGTGCGGCTTAGATCGTCCGCGCGATCAATCGAGCGGCTCAGATTCAATCCCGGTGAAAAATGCGCGTCCCACATCGAAACGGAGAAAGGAATTGCCGTGGTTTATCACCCAGCCGCTCCCTCAACTCGGAAATTGAATCTTCTCCCTCCACGGTGCCGCCCCGCACCGTGTTCTCCCTGCGGGCGCGCTCTGCGCCCACTATGCTCCCTGCGGGCGCGCCACTGGCTCCCACTATGCACCCTTCGGGCGCGCTCCTGCGCCCACGCTGCGCGGGTTTCATCACCGCGTGGCCTCGGGGATTATACACGGCCTCGGCCTCTCTTGGGCTGGCCCCATGGGATCCCCTTGGGCGTGGTGACCTGGTTCCCACATGTGCCTTGGGTTGATCCCTTAAGGCTGGCCCTTGAGGTTGGCATAATTTTTTGCTTGAATATACACTAAGTATACAAAGTACATAAGTGTAAAATGCCAAATTCCCTTTCTCTTCTTCTTCATTTCTTCCCTTCTCTATTCTGCTTCTTCATTAGAATTCCTCCATTCTTCTTAAACAAATAATCTTCACTTAGGAGGGAATTCCCGAAGGTTCTTCATCAACCGAGCTCTTGAATCACATAAACTTCTTCAATGTGCTTCATTGATCTAATCAGAGATCAATTGGATCTTCTTCATGTTCACATGCACTAAGTGATAGTGCATGGACTTCATTAATGCACATCATCCACTTAGTAGTTGTGGATGGAACTCCTTTCAACTCCTCATGCATTGTAAAGACAATGCATGGTCTTCAAACAATGTTGTGACATTGTATCATCAGGATACAAGTTCTTTGAACTTAAAGAGCAGCTCAACAATCGTCAGATGTTCTTAGAGAATGTTTCAAACCATCATCTCCTATGTCACTTAGTGAATCTCCTAAGTGAGTGACATGCATCTTAGTACTATGGTCATTCTCCTTTACCACCAACACCATCACAACCTTTGGCATTCGCATCATGACATTCCTTGACTTCCATTCATTCCATGAAAACTTCATGTCTCATTGACAACAAATGCAACACAATGCACTTCAATCTCCCCCTTTGTATTTGTTGTCAATACACTCCATCAGCACATATGAATGGGTCAATATGTGTGCCAATATTTTCTCCCCCTTATTGGCAATCAAATGCAAAGGTGTGGTGTGGTTCACTTTCAAAAATCTCTTCCTCCCTTATAAAAGCATCTTCTTGAAAAACACTAGGAGAGGGATGATGTCACATGTTCTCTTTAGCAAAGAACCTTTAGTAAATCAGCTCTAAGTCTACTTGGGCTAACCCGGTGTAGAAAACAAGAGTGATATGACCAAGGAATTCAAAGCTGTCCAAAATTCTCTACACATGTGAGATCATGCTTAGGGGTTTGAAATTTTTCAGATATAACAATGAATTGCTAAATCCTGCACAGCTTCACAAAACTCATTAGAAAGTTCAGGTGCAAAGATAAAGCTCCCCCTTTCAACCATTTGTCTTCAATCAATACTCCCCCTTAATTGTCATGATGAATACAATTAAGAAACAAGGGATGAAAGTATGATTGGAATACCTTCACTTTTCTCAAGATGATATTAAATCCCAAAATATCATCTTCTCCAGATTGGCTCCCCCTCAAGAGGTGCACTAAATTCTTTCCAAACCATCCTCCAGTTGAGAATGATCATCATCTTCAATTCCCTGCAATGTTAGCACATGTATATACCAAGAGTATAAGGGAATAAGATGGAACCTCCTTGGTTCATCAATGTGAACAACAAGGTTGAGAAGATTCTCTCAACCGAGATGTCCCATTTTCACCAGTCTTCACACTTGCACATTTGATCTTCATTGATGTTTGTGCTGGTGTGGATCTCAATACATCTTCATGGGAAATATTCTTCTTCCATTTTGCCTTAGCAATTGCCAGAACTTCATCTTCAGCTCTTTGCAGATCTTTGGCAAGTTGCAACTGATTTGGCCATTTGACTAGTAAGTCACTTGGAAGTGTGGCCTCAGTTCTGGATATTCCACATGGTTCCTTTGATTCTGTCAAGCTACCTCTCATAGGCAACTTGTTTTCAATCAATACCTTCTGCTTCTTTTGGATTGATTGTCTTTTGGAGTCCAGTCTGCTTCTATTTAATTTCATGGCTTCTTTTCAAAGATCCATGATATTTCCTTTCTTTCCACAGTAGAAGCATGTTTTCTTGGTGGTCCTTCCGGATGCATCACCCTTCTTGGATTCAGACTCCAAGGACTTCTCTTCATTTCTCAAACACTTCTTGGGAGCATTTTCTACTTTCTTCTTGCTTCCCAAGGAATCTTTCTGAGCCAGGTTCTGTGATCTTTTCTTCTTTCTAGCTCTGGATACAGTTGGAGATTGACATGTATCTTTTTGACCACTTTTGCAATCATCCCAGATGTTGTCAAGTAATCCAAATCTGTTTGCAGTAAACAGATGTCTCTGGACCTGTGGATGCTGCTTCTTTTCCTCTGGCTTGCTCCCCCTTGGCATGGGCTTCCTTTGTGCTTTGACATTTAGTGGATTGTACCAACAATCCTTTGCACAGTGCCCATACTTGTTACAACACCAACATTGACCCACAAATCTTGACCTCTTGATTCCTTCTGATTGTAGGGTACTTGTCATGAATTGTTGTGCTGCTTCAGGAGAGCTCTGCTTCTTTACTGTCTTCATCCATATTTGTTTGGATTCATTCTTCCATCCTGCACTTTTTGTGGAAACACATTTAGAAACATGAGTACAAGATGGGATGGATGGTACCTTCTTTTTAGAAGTTGTTGCCCATTTATTAGAGGATGTCTTTCTTTTAGAATCACCCTTCTCAAAGCTCACTTGAGTGGAAACATTTCTTCTTTCAGCTGACTCATCTAGTCATCATGCACTTTCTTCAATTCAAACAATGAATTGTCTAGCTCCATCACCAATTTGACTTTTTCTTCGAGTTGAGCATCTCTGACATTCATTGACACTCTGTGCAACTTCTCCAGTGCATGGTAAACATCTTTGATTATTACTTTAAAGATTTCTTTCTCAGAAGAGCTCCTTTGCAATTCTTCACAGGTATCTTCATATCTTTCATTGCAAAGGGAAACAGTTTCATCTTTGTCATTTACCAGCTTTCTGAGAGTGTTGGTTATGCCAACCCTTTTAGCCAGCTGATCTTCCATAGCATTGGCTTCTTCTTCTAGCTGTGATTTTTCTTCATGAAGATCATGGATGCCTGTAGCTATAAACTTTTCCACTTCCATGGGAACTGTCTTCTGAAGATATTTGAGTACACTCTGAAGATCATTCATTGTTTCAACTTCATCACAGCTAGGACAGGCTTTCTTCATCTTCTTGGCCTGTTTCTTCTTTCTATTTTTCAGAGTCTTGGCAGATATCTCCATTTGAGGCTGGTTGCTCGTTTCCTCAAATCTGCACTTCATAAAGACTCCCTTGGATCTTTTAGAGGTAACCTTCGCTCTGATACCAATTGAAGTGCCCAGATCAGTGTGAATCACTGAGAGGGGGAGGGGGTGAATCAGTGATCCTTTAAAACTTTTTACTAATTGATTCTTAATCAATTAAACCTCTATGGCTTGTTAAGGCCTCGATCCACTCTTCTTGTATCTCTCAACCTTTCCCGAATAATGCAGTAATGAAAAGGCACAGGACACAAGGATTTACAAGGTTCGGCACCAAAGGCCTACATCCTTGACATGCTCTCTCAGCATGGATTCTCCATTATAACCTGTTAAAATTACAATGGTCGATACAGAGTCCCACTGTATCTCTCCTGAGTCCCACAGGAGGGTCTTTATACTGCGTCCCACAGTGTTACCAGAGTCCCATTGGCCTGCTCCAGAATCCCACTAAAGACTTCTTCTCCCTGAGTCCCACAGGGTCTTCTCTTGGCTCCTCGAGTCACACGAGTAGCTCTTCTTCTCTTTAAGCTTCTTCAAGTATCCTCAGCAGTCTGGGATAAAGACTGCTGGCCTTGCTCTGTACCTCTGATCACTTGAGTTGATCAGGTCTTCTCAATTACTGAATACTCAGACAACTGATATCTCTAACTTCAGTCTGGTCCAGTCTCAGTTCACATCAACTTCATGCACTGAGTGCATGGAAACTTTTCATCCTCATGCACTGACTGCATGGCCCTCTCAAATTCTTCAAGAACCACTGATCTTGGACTACTCAATTGCACACCACTGATTTGACTTTATTCACGTGTGCATGTGCATGTATGCATGCATGCACTCTCCCTTCTTCTTCTCTTGGTGCAATAAACCCTCAAAGGGTGTAAACTGTTTAAGCACACACCTTTCTTCTTTTCCTTCACACGTTTAATTTCCTTTTGCTTACACACTTGAAACGTGTGTTATACTTTGTGTGGGTCTCTCCTCCTTTCTTCTAAGTGTGCACACACTTAGGTTCGGCCTTCACTTGTTTAGCACACACAATTTGTTCTTCGTTTTGTACTCACTTAAGCTTGGCCTCTTTCCTCTTCTTGTTTTGCACACACACAAAACATTTTTCTTTTAATCTTCAAGTGTGCACGGCCACAAGGCTACGGTCTTCATTTGTTCAATTTGCACACAAAGTGCCTCGGGTATTCTTTGCACTTAACACACACACAAGGCAAGGCCTCGACCTTATTTGGCACACACAAAATGTGTGTAAAACACAACCCGAACTCTTACTGCCTTCAATGGAGGTGCGCAAGGTTCAAGGGGGTGTGGCCCTCTTCCTGTCTTCAAATGCCGCGCAGGCTTAAGTGTGCAAGGGTGCAATACCCTCGGGCTCCTTCCTTCTTCAAAACTGCCGCGCAAGCATGCTACTGCCTTGGGTCGTGCAAGGGTATCACCCGCGGGCTTCAACCAAGGGCGCGCAAGGGGTGCGGCCTCTTCTTCTTCAATAGCCGCACAAGCCTCGGGTGCAAGGCGTCTCAGCCGCGGGGGATTCTGTCGCACAGGGTATGGAAACCACGGGCGCGCAAGCCACCGGTGTAAAGTACAACACCACGGGCTCTTCCTCCTGTCGCGCAAATTCGCGAACAGAGAGGGTGACAACCTCGGGCGCGCAAGAGTGCTGCGGCCCTGGGTACTTCCTGCCGCGCAAAGATTAGCGCGCAGGGGACCTTCGAAGCCTCGGGTGGCTCCGGAACCTTCAGCCGTGCAAGTTCTTTGCGCGGGGCTTCAAACCTTCGCGAGGCAGAGAGATGCGCTCACGGGACTTCAAAAATTCAGCGCATCAGCAAGCAAAATGAGAGCCTCGAGCTCTCCTTATATAGGCAGAGGTGGTGCTTTACATCCGCGGAGTTACATCTTTGAATCCCCGAATTTATCGGGTTTTCAAGATTTTGCAAATCTTGAACTTTTTCTTCTTGTTTCACGCGGGTTCCCTCTTCTTCGGTTTCCTCCACGTGCATGCGAATTAGAACACATGCACGACCTTCTTTTCTTCCAATCCATGCAAATCATAAACACCCCATGGCCTCGGCACCTTCGGTTTGCCTTCGGCCAAATTCCAAATTCTTTTCTCGTTGCATGCAAGCTAATTTTAATGCATGAATGGGTTCAGTGCGTTGAGACGATCCCAATGGAGGTCTCGGTTTGCTCGGAGGTGGCCGGGAACTCAAAAACCATCTTCGGAGTTCTCCTGGTTCGACGGAGGCTGCGGGTGGCTTCGGGATGTCCTCGGCTCGAGCTCGAGGAAGGAGAGGAGCTCTCGGCCGTCGGATCAGGCGTTTGAGATACATCGGGCGGCCTGGATCTGAAGATCTCGCGCGGGATCAGATGTGCGGCTTAGATCGTCCGCGCGATCAATCGAGCGGCTCAGATTCAATCCCGGTGAAAAATGCGCGTCCCACATCGAAACGGCGAAAGGAATTGTCGCGGTTTATCACCCAGCCGCTCCCTCAACTCGGCTATTGAATCTTCTCCCTCCACGATGCCGCCCCGCACCGTGTTCTCCCTGCGGGCGCGCTCTGCGCCCACTATGCTCCCTGCGGGCGCGCCACTGGCGCCCACTATGCACCCTTCGAGCGCGCTCCTGCGCCCACGCTGCGCGGGTTTCATCACCGCGTGGCCTCGGGGCTTATACACGGCCCCAACCTCTCTTGGGCTGGCCCCATGGGATCGCCTTGGGCGTGGTGACCTGGTTCCCACATGTGCCTTGGGTTGAACCCTTAAGGCTGGCCCTTGAGGTTGGCATAATTTTTTGCTTGAATATACACTATGTATACAAAGTACTTAAGTGTAAAATTCCAAATGCCCTTTCTCTTCTTCTTCATTTCTTCCCTTCTCTATTCTGCTTCTTCATTAGAATTCCTCCATTCTTCTTAAACAAATAATCTTCACTTAGGAGGGAATTCCCGAAGGTTCTTCATCAACCGAGCTCTTGAATCACATAAACTTCTTCAATGTGATTCATTGATCTAATCAGAGATCAATTGGATTTTCTTCATGTTCACATGCACTAAGTGATAGTGCATGGACTTCATTAATGCACATCATCCACTTAGTAGTTGTGGATGGAACTCCTTTCAACTCCTAATGCATTGTAAAGACAATGCATGGTCTTCAAACAATGTTGTGACATTGTATCATCAGGATACAAGTTCTTTGAACTTAAAGAGCAGCTCAACAATCGTCAGATGTTCTTAGAGAATGTTTCAAACCATCATCTCCTATGTCACTTAGTGAATCTCCTAAGTGAGTGACATGCATCTTAGTACTATGGTCATTCTCATTTAACACCAACACCATCACAACCTTTGGCATTCGCATCTTGACATTCCTTGACTTCCATTCATTCCAAGACAACTTCATGTCTCATTGACAACAAATGCAACACAATTCACTTCAGTGTTAGCAGACAAAAATCAGTGAATGAACTTTACAATCATATAAAATAAGAATTTGAAATGTCAATGATTGCGAATCTCACATATTTCTTGGGTCTATAGGTGACTCCAAAGAAAAATTACACATTCATCGCTCATGAAAAGTATGCAAAAGAACTGCAGATAAAATTTAATATGCATGACTCCAAACCAATGTCAACTCTAATTGCAGTTTGATCCAAACTTGGAATGAATGAGAATGGGATCTCAATAGATCCCCCCATGTACATGATGATTATTGGAAGTTATTATACCTAACAGAGAAACGTCTTGGTATTGTCATTGCAACTTGTTTAGCTCCCTGATTTAAAATTAATCCAATGGAATAACATATGAAAATAGTAAACAGAATGATGAGGTACATTCAAGGTGCCCTTAATTATGGATTATACTTTTCTGTTTGAAGGGATAGTGAATTATCAAAATTTTATAAAGGTGACTTGGCTGGAGATATAGTGGAAAGAAACTCAAACAGTTGTGGAGTATTCAATATTGGGTAGATATGTGTTGGCTGGTTGAGCAAGAAACTAGAAAGTACTTCTCATTGTACTGTGGAAGCTAATTATATCTCCTCTACAATGGAATACACTCAACAGCTAAGGATGAAGAATGAACTGATAAATATTGGTGATGATTTGAAACAACAAATGGTGATTTATTGTGATAACAATAGCGCAATTGATCTTACGGAGAATCAAATTAATCATTATCATACAAAACTTATTAATATCAGATATCACTATATCAAATAAAATTTTGAACAATACACGATTAAAATGTTTCATTTGGGAACTGATGAACAAGTGGTTGATATCCTAACCAAGCCACTTTCAGCAGCTATGATTGAGAAACATCGGTTGATCCTCCATTTTCAGCCACCTCCTAGTGCATAATGAGGTTACGAAATTCACCTCTCCCCAGTAATTTTAGTTGTTTCTAATCTGATTATGGATTTAATGCATGTTTATTGGGTAGATACTATCTAGGGGGTGTTTTCAACTGTTCAATGAGAAAATACCAGTCTTTGGATTTATTTTCTATGGGGGGGGAAGGAATAAATTCAAGACATGTGATAGAATTTTAATTCATCTATGAAATGATGAAAATTCAGTGATAAGAGGAGATGGGATTCCTAGGAGAAGGAATTCATAGGAGAAGTAATTCATTTAGGGAATTTAAAGCTTCTATGACATGGTAAGAGAATAACTTCGGCGTCTCTAAAAATTCCAAAAGACAGGATCCCAATTCCGGCTTCCCCTAATGTTTCCAACACCGAGCATTGCTCATGTAGACTTAAAGTGTTCGCTGAGTTGATTTTTGCATTTTTTATTTGGACGTGGTAGGTGCTCTATCAAATTTATTTGGTGATTGCCAAAAAACCCAAAGGGGGAGATTGTTGGAACCATATTCATTCTATGATAAAATTGGATTATAGATTGTGTTTTTTGTAAATCCTCTTGGGATGTTCTGAATTTTTAACCGTAATGTGATCATAGTGTTCAACCAAACAACAATTTTGATGGTGTCACCATTTCCTAGTGCATTCCATATTTTTTGGCCTGAAAATTGGGAAATGGGAGAAAGATTGTTATGTTAAGGAACTTTCACGCAAAATGGTATGTGTCTTGGAAACTAGCTCACAAAGAACGTTTTGTGATCACATAGACGAAAAATGGAAAAGGCATCAGCTATGCGAAATATTGGTGTAGTGTGTGAAAATACATGGATTGCACGATAAATTGGTTTTGGGCACAATAGTGAAATTAGGTTGGTGTTCCTGTGTAAAAGGTGTTTCGGGATCAGAATAATGAAAACTGCCAGTGGAATGAGTTGTGAAAAAAATTTGGAGATGTGCACGAAAAATGGTTCTTGTGTGAACAATATTGCGCACAGAATGAGAGTTTTTCACATCATGGAGGTGTTTTCCCGTAGGGGTTGGTGAAACCTATTAATAAGAGGTGACCACCATCTTCAGGGTGGTGAAATAAATATGGAAAATCTGAGTTTGGATGCATGTAAAAGGTGCATGCAAATGGAGTTACCGATAAAAGTGGATATTGCGTGAAAAGGATGAGGTTGTGCGTAAAACAATAGGTTCTGTGTAAAACTGGAGGATTCACATAAAAAATATGGTTTTACACAAATTTTTTTATCACATGAAAAATGTGAAGGTGCCTATAAAATATGAGGCTACATGTAAAAGTGAATGTTGAGTGTAAAGGGGGTTGATGCGTGAAATATTTTTGGCGTGCAAAGAAATGATTCCACACAAAAGTGAGATATTCCACCCAAATGGTTTGCGTGGCATTCAATCGTTAGTGTAGCATGATTGGACGTTCTAATTATCTGTTTTAGTTGTTCCATACTTTCAAGGGAATCAATTCAGTACATTGATTCAAGTAGTGTCTCATGCAAAAAAAGGACAAATACATCAATGAAAATATATTGAAAAGACCTTCATGTCAATATACAGTGTTTAACTTCTCCCAAGGTAGTGATCTAACGGAGTCAAGGTAAGTGATCTATGGGATGAATTGAAAAATCCCTAAACCTTTGTAAAGTGATTTTTCCCAGAATAGAGAGACTGTGACCAAATCTTGTAATCCTTAAACTAGTGATGATTAGTGGATTTGGGAATGACTGGCACACAGTCAGCTACTACCACTTGGATGTAGCTCGTTAAAGTGATCCAAGTAAATGTGATGTCCAATCTCCATACATTTTTTATATATTTAACATGTTTTTATCAACTTTGTAACAATATCCACAAATTTTGAAAGAAAATTATGACACCCTGGTTCACCCCCCCCCTCTTATGGTGTTTCGTGTCCCTCCAGATATGTTTTATTAAATACATTTTCTAAAACACATGAGTATTATATAGTTTTAAAATAGTAATGATAATTCAAAAAGGACATGAATAACATTATTAGATTAAATTTTAAGGTATTATAGAACAATGGACCTAAAAATTCCTCAAATGGTAATAAAATACAATTAAGATTATACTTGAGGAAAACAATAATTAGACATTTCAATGTTTCCCATACCACATTTAAACATTTCAATCATAATATTCATCAAATAATAACACTAATTAAAAATTAAAAAATCATGAGAATAATGTTATTCTTGGTGTATAATGATAATGGGTATTATCTACATCATATAAAATAAACATCATTCCTAACAACAAATAATTTTCAAAGTCTGGGATGCAGCTCCAATGGTGAACATTCGAAATCACAGAGAGCCCCCCTTCCCCCATGAATTTCCCCTAGGACAAATAGCATCCCATGTAACAACATCTTATTTAGTCTATCCTCCAACCATCCCTCCAGAGCATCACCTTAGACAGCGAAATCACACGTCACTTCAGTATCTGAGTCTCCCCAATGGAACTCCTCATCCTACCACACAAAGGAAAATTTTACTATCATATAAAAAAGATATCCACTATTTCCACCCACCCTTGCATCTAGACAAAATGTGTCAAATTCATCTGTTACCTTCCAAGAATATGCCGATTCCAGAACTATCACCTTCTACAACATCCTTGTGATGGAATCATCCACCATGTTCTCATTTCCTAAAGTGCAAGACATCTCAATGTCATAGTTCGGGATAAAATATATCTTCCATCTCTTCCACTAGTTCACGATTCAATGGAAGAATATATACATCATGCTGTAGTGATCCATGTAGAACAAAAAGCATTACCTGATGAGGCAATTTCGACACTATAACTAAGTGAATAAACCACTGCAAGATCACGATCAGTGGTGAAATAGTTATGTTGATGTGGAATTATCTTCCTAGACAAATAAAATATCATTAACTACCACTGCATCATCACACATCCCAATTCTAGACCGGAAGAATCACATAACACATTGCACATCAACCCTTCCTCTAGAAACCTAAGTACTAGAGCAATGACCACCATTCCCATCAGGAAGCTGAATGCTGCCTGACACTGGTCTCTCCACACAAATGGATATTATTTCTAGTAAATGCTCTCAATAAGGCCACAAATTGAGAGATTTTCTGTACGAACATTCGATAATAGCTCGCTAAACCTAATAATAAGTGAACTAGTACCATGTTATTGGGTGATTCCCATGAAATAACCACCTCAAACATTGATGGATCCACTGATATCCCTTGCTGAGACACCACGCGTCCTAAAATGTTCAGCTCTCATATCCAGTAAATTTCGTGGATAGCTTCTCGTGGTGCTGGTGGTGCAAAAAGACTTAGAATATTTTCCGGAGGTGCTGAGTGTGCTCCTCATATGACATTGAGTAAATTTGAATCTTTTTGGTCAAGATGATAATGAACTGATCTATGAATGTGGGAATGATATAGTTTATGAGCCCATGGAACACATCTAGTGTGTTCGTAACACCTATAGTCATGACCATGAACTATATGTTCCCATAACTAGTCATAAAATCAATATTTGGGATGTCACCCTCCTTCACCCTCAACTGGTGATACCCAAACCACATATCAATATGGGAGAACCAATATACTCCACCGTACTATTCGAAAAGATTTTCTATTCTTGAGAGTGGGTAACAGTTATTGACCATTACCAAATTCAGTCTTTGTTATTCGATAATGAGTTTTAGGAAACCATCTTTCTTCTTCACAATCAAGACTGGAGCACCACACGATGAAACATTGGTCTCGATAAAATCCTTTTTCATTAGGCCATCAACCTAAATATGAAACTCCCACATCCCAGAAGGCTCCACCTAATAGAGATTCATTGATATAGGTTAGAAACCGCGTTTCATGTCTCTTCTAAAAATAAAAACATTTTTATGGGGTTAAGTAATGACATCTTATGGGAAAACATACAAGAATTCGACAAAAAATCTTGAATCCTACACCGTCTCAACACGCATCAACCACTCTAACAGCAAAGATAATAAAGAATAAAGAGGTTCCACAGATCAGCTTCCATATTAAAGACTGTTCTCTCTAAAAAACATACAATATATACATCAATATACAAAATCATAATTCTCCATGAGAATTTGTCAATAATGACATGCATAGTGAACAACCAGTTGATGCCAAAATGACATTTTATGGATTCATCTGTAGTAGAAGAAGATCTCCACTAGACAGAAGCAGACCCAATATCATTTTACATCCCTATAAGACATCAAATATATTGGTCTGACCTCCAACGTTAAAGCTAAACATTATAGGAAGAGAATATATCTCTACATCTAGTCCCAAGGAACATGCTAGATTTGGAGAAAAATAGGAGTGTGAATCTCCTGAATCAAATAATGTACAATTAATAGTAATAAGTAGATTGATCATACCTCGAACAACCTTTAGCCCCATAGTAATTGCTACCATAGTGGAGTGACACTACCCATTCCTAGGTCCTCTATCCTTATGATGTCAGCCACCTCATCGACCGCCCCTGGTCATGGTCCCTAAGAAGCATTTTGAGGTCAGACTCCTCAACCACTATATACCCTTGTTGGATCGTGATCCCACTGCACTAGATGCTGGTAAAGCATAAACAGAAACTAATGCTGATAAGGTTGGTGCTGAACCTACCCACCCCACCATACCGGACTCGAACCAGGCACTAGCTATGTAGATGTCCACATCCTCCATAAACAAATAACATTTTTCCAAGGCCCATGGGTAGATGGAGAGATCCAGTAGATAAGAACTAGAACTACTGATGACTACTTCCCGATGGTTGAAACATATAAGGCCTTGACACCAGAGACTTTCTTCTTAATTCCTTCCCATTTGATGAACTCAGCTGCCTCCCCTATCGTGGTACACCTCCTTCTAAGTGAATACTCTCCACTACTTCATCCTTCTTCTGAACAAATATGTTTGTATGTAGTGTAAAGGACATGAAAACATGATAAAGAGAATGTCTAAGTGCCTCCTCCATGTGTCTTGCCGATAAATCCACATCTGGTTAGAGCTTGAGAGAAAAATGTAAGAGATCCTTTATCTTGATCTGTATTTACCTCACCAACATACACACATGCCGGATGGAGAAGAGCTCATGCCTTTTCGTGGACATCATCATTGAGGAAAATAACTCTTCCAATATATCATTTTCAATGACATCCCATGATACATCGATATCCTTATTCTATCCAAGTAAATGAATCCACCCTGAAGGCACTGCTATTCACATATGGTTCACAACGAGAGGAACCAAGGAACATGTAATTGTCACCTCCTTAGGCCAACCTTCTATCTCTATGTCTAAAACTCTTCCTTCATTCTTCCCCATGGAATGCCGCGGGAAAGCACAAAACATATTTTACCACAAGTCATCTATATTCTCTTGTTTGGACCTTTACTGATCAACCATGTTAGCATGCTAGGGAAAAACAACACATACAACACATGGGAGATGTCCGATATCTATAGTTAATATGGTAAAAAAATTAATTCTTAACCCCATGTATTATGAAATTTTCATTTATGATTTATTTTGACCTATTATTTAAATTTAATACCCAAAAATCCCAAGCCACACAATTTCCCCATTTATTATGATGCACGTACCATTCCTAGGGTCTGCACTCAAGTATCAGCATATCCTCACTTGATCATTCGTTAGGCCTAATGTCTTTACATTAGATAATGGGGGGCCCTACAATCGTGTTTCCTATCCGGTCAACCCTACCTTATTTCATGTACCATGATTTTTAAATATTTTCACTCCCATTCCATGAAATCCTCAATATTCATTACTCTAAAATACATTGTATATATCAAAAATAAAATATGATAATAATATGTCATGAACCATCTACATTAAGATGAGGGAAGGGACCACAAGGTTCCACACCCATACATATTCAAGATAATGGAGAGGTAATGACCCCCCTCAAATTCCCCCTATAATTTCCCTTGGAGTTGAAACTACCACCAAGGGAATGGAATATTAAACAATTGTATGGGAGTACCCATTTTATAGGATCACGATCAGGAGATAAGATGGATGATTACGAAAACAAAAACAACTATATAAAAATGAAATATAATGGAAAACATCCCATGCATCTTTAAACAATATTGTCAGAAGGTAAAGAACCACCAAGGAATATTACCAAAAAAACTATACTAAGTAGAAAACAATAGCTATCACCATGTCAATGATAGTAATTTTCAACACAGTCATCAAATTCCTCCTGGAACCCTGAAAACCATTCCACATACGTAGGGAATGTTTACAATTATTCAAAGTATAAAAAATTAATCTACCCATGAACAAGTGGGGGAAGAAACAGATTACACCATGAGATTAATTTAGAACAATAAAATACATATCAAGAAGTACTATCCATCCCGAACTCACCAAGGAACACTCTCCAAATAACACATTTCATGTAAATGGTATTATAAGAACATCATTATCTAGGCAAACCCCCCTAATTTTCCACTTGTTAGATGATCATTCCTAACAACTAACACCACGACTCTACCACACTTCCAAAATGTAGTCCCACTTACACTAACATCCTAGACACACTTGGGCCTCAAAAAACACACTAATCCCACAAGTAGGCACCTAGGAAAAAACTACTCCACACATCCCTCCTTTAAACACATTGTCTACAACCACGATGTCTCTCTCCTGAAGACAACAAGTCCTCATCCTAAAGTCACTTGGGAAAACAGTCATGGACCACAAACACCAGGGCCCCTCATCAAAAAAATAAAGAATTCTTAGAGGATCTTGGAAAATGGTAGAAATCAAGGGATTAAAACCTTCTTGTTTACACTTGGGTGATAAGAATATAGAGGAGTTTACAAGGAATAAAGTCAGTAACAATCCCTCCATCCTCCCATAAGGATGTTTGTAATGACACCATCCGCCATTAAATAGTGGTATTTGGAAAATGGATCTCCACAATGGTGGGGTATATATAGAAATAAAAAATGAACTCTAGTTTATACTATAATTATGAAAAAACTCATATCAACCAATGGGTATCAAACAAATACCTAGCCCACACATAAAAACATTAGCTGCTAGCCCTACATGCACCAGCATAGAGAAAACCACAATGAAACACAAGCGTTACCAATTTTTATTTAATAAATATGAATTTTTTTATTAATGTTTTCACTATAAATAATTAAAGAACTGCCCAATAGCTTATAACATAAAACAGACAACATCTTTATTGAATCATTTCTTTACATAACCACTACATTCCCTCATACTTATCATTGAATGGAATAACACGAGGACATGCATAAAAAAAGGGTGAACTATAAATCCCATAAAAGGAATAAACATGTAATAACATGAGTAATGAAATAAATGTTAGATAATAGGCATATCAATGGATCAAAAAAGAAACATGAACATAAAGGCACGGTAAATCAAGATAATCATAACATGGAAATGTGGCAACAACACATAACATGGAATTCTCATGAGCCAAGGCTCATTGAACATGGAGCATGAGTAAATAGTCATTGATCAAGAACCACGAGTAAAACCTCATTGTAAATGAATAACAATGAGTCATCATACATTTCACATGATGTATCATGATAGTATATTTTACCCACTGCATTGGAGAGCGATCAGGGAGCACTATTCTTAATCATTTCATTTCATGCATAAGTGTGTCATATGGATCTTATAACATGGAATCATTCAACATCATAAGTTATTCCATTATTTATTAATGTTTAATAAATACATTAAAGTAAAATAAAATTGGCATATTTTAATAAAATTAAATACCCTTGATAGATACATGGGTATGGTATTCACTACACAATGATCATGGCATGCAAAACACTGTGAAATTTCGATAGGATAACGGCATGACATAAGGATTCATGAAAATAGTTTTTGAGATAGGAAAGGGTGTCTCATCATATTTAAATAAAATGGAAATTAAAGGGGGATATGGATACATGTACCAGAAAACATAATGTAATTTAGAGAAATAATACAGAAGCATTACTTGGATGTAAAAGATGTGAGAGAAATCCCTCACAGAATTTCGGCAAGGTAACAGGTGTTCATGGGAGTCATTAATGAGAGAGAAAGGGGTATAACATCATCCAAACATTAATAGGACTGTATGGGAAAGGTAGAAAATAAAACCCCAACAATTAAATTTTAAAACAAAATGGAATAGCCACTTAATGAAAATTAGACAAAAATGAGAAAGGAAGACATCACTTACTAGGAAGTGTGATCCCAAAGGCTCGGGAGAGGCTTGATAGAGGATTCATGGGAGATTGGGGAACCTTGGGGGGTACTAGAGAGAGACGTTCAAGGGATAGTAAAACTCCAAATGATTATATTGAAGAGGATGTGGGACCTAGGGTTGGTTTATATAGGAAAAGAGAGGGAATTCTTAATTATTTAGATTTAGGAAACCTCACATTAAACTAATCAATACCACAAACCATCCCATATTTTTTCCCATGGTTTTTTCCCAAGGGTAGTGGAAAACAAAATTTTATAAGGAAAATTTTCTACCTTCATTAAATAATAGGTTTGCTTATGTAGAGGTGAGTCACACTCTCAATGAAAACAATTGAAAAAGACAAAAAAAATTCTATGTCTTAGAGGGTCCACAAAAGATATGTAAAATAAATCAAAAAAATATTTAATGAGTTTATTTTAATTATAAAACATATATTATCCGACTATAATGTTTATTGTATTTTATTACATCACTATTGGGTCATTATGATGTCATAAAACACGTTATATATTTAAATTGTATAAACTTTTTACCCAAAAATTTGACTCTCTCGGAAAAGTATTAAAAATACACCGTTGGAAAATTTTGACTTATTAATTCAAAAAACAATATTCATTTTATCAAAATAATTTTCTAAATAATTGCATTTTTTCTTTTTTAAATTAATACTGATAATTACCTAAAATTCATGGTTTTTGACAAAAATAGTTTTCAAATCATAATATAAATTACAATTTCACTAATAAAATTATATGAACATTTATATTTAATAAAAATTAATTTAATAATAATATTTTATTATAATATTATTTAATTCAAAAATCCATTAATTCTTCAGAATATATTTATTAGTAGAATATTAAATAAAAATACAATTTGTAATATTTTCAATTTAACAAAAATAAAATGAATGTATATTCATTATTATATACAAAAATAATGCATAGATTAATAGTTATAATGACTTGTTACATAACCCCTTATAACCCCCGCATAAGACCGAAGGGTACAGTTTGTGATGGTGAATGACTCTTGGGGTGGCTCAGATATAATTGATCGGGTGGTAATCTTTATCAACATTTAATTCTCTCATAGGATGTTTTGATCAAGCTTAACATATCAAGATCGACTTGGACCTGGTCAAGAGTGATGACCAATGATGCCACATCCTTTCCATGATCCGACAAATGTGCTTCATATGGGGAATGTCTACTGTATGAAATCATCACATCCTTTGTCTAAGTATATTGGATTTGTTAATGCCATATATTTATACTAATCATGTGATCTCTGTTCAAGGACTATATTTTCAATGATCACAATTCATATATGTATTTAAACGTCCAAAAACATAAATCCAATGAATTTCACATTTTATATAACCATTATAATACATTTAATTAGATGAATATGAATTTTCAATAAAGAAATTTTGGGTTGTTAAAATCTTCCCCCTTATGAAATTTAACCCTTGAAATTTTCTTTTCCCACACTAAAAGAAATGTGCGTGACTCTGCTTCATCACTTCCTCTGATTCCCATGTTTCTTCTTCAAACATGTTTTTCCCCAACACCTAGATGAGGGGAATTGAATTATTACGTAGAACGTTTTCTCCATGATTTAAGATCTCCACCGGTTTCTCCTTATAAGAAAGATAATCCTCCAACTGTACCACCTTTGAAGAGAGTTCATGTGAATGTTTTGGTATGTACTTCCTTAAGAAGGATACATGAATAACATCATGTACTTTTACCATGGTAGGTGGAAGTGATAGCCGATAGGCCATAGCCCCAACGCGATCAAGAATCTCAAAGGGTCCAGAATACGTAAGACCTAACTTCCCTTTTTTCCAAACCCCAGGACCTTTTAACATGGACATATGCATAGAAATACGATGTCTCCCACATTGAACTCAGGGTCTCATCAATGGTTATCTTCAAAAATCTTCTAACAACTCTGAGCTACCTTGATATGTTGATGAATGGGTTTCACCTTCTCATCCATTTCTTCGACCATTTCTGGTCCAAACATCTTACACTCACCGACTTCATCCCAAATTGTTGGTGTTCTAACCTCTTCCCATACAGGGCTACATAAGGTGACATTCAGATACTCGAGTGGAAACTGTTATTATAAGAGACTTCACCCAGGGGATGATGTTGGTCTCACCGTCCTTTGAAGTACAATGAAAATGCTCTCAACATGTCCTCAAGTGTATGGATAGTCCACTTGGATTGGACATCAGTTTGTGGATGATAATCAATAATAATGTTTAGCCTTGTATCTATATCATATTGAAAACTCTTCCAAAACATAGAGGTGAATTTGGATCTCGATCGGATACAATAGATAGTGGTACTTCATGCATCCTTACCACTTCCCGAATATATATCCATGCCAGTTGATCCAATGAGAAATCCTCACGAATTGCAATGAAGTATGTAGAATTTGTAAGACGATCCAAAAAATCCCAGATGGAATTGTTTCTTTTGTATGTCTTCAGATTTCTGGTGACAAAGACCATGGTGATGTTCTCCCATTTCCATGCTAGTATGGGCAATGTTTTCATCATACCCTTAGACTTCTATCTCATTATATTCACAAATCATCGTTAATATCTAGTTAACCTCAAGATTCTATGGATATCCATTATTGATGTTTTACTCATCCATCCCTCAATTTCATCTGTTTTGGAGGGATACATAGATATCTGATGCACCCAATTTTTGTATACATTTCCATATATATAATTGAAGAATAAAACAAGTTTTCAGCAAATATCTGTTGTTTTATGAGCATATTCTTTGATTTTGGTGAATCTGTTTACTTTCATGATTTTTCTGGCTAAATACACGGATCAAGGGAAGTCTGTGAAAATTTTGAAACTACACGGTGTGTACTTTTATACACGTCGTGTACACCATGGAAGGGACATGGACTGAAAGAGGGAGTACATGCCCATGTCACCAGGAAGAAGATACACACCGTGTGTGGCGGTGCTACACACCGTGTACGACTTTCTAGAAGCGGTAGTTGCCAAGAATAAGTCTACACACCCATGTCGTCATTGATGAAGACACGGCGTGTTTGAACTTTTACACACCATGTCTGATATTCTAGAAGGGGATGGTGGAAAAACTTATGACACTACACACCGTGTATGGTGGCACTACACGCCTTGTACACCCATCCACCAGGCGACACCATGTTCAAAATTAAAAAATGGCATGTTAGGCTGCCTACCCGTGGAGAAATTGGCGCCAAAGCGGGTTGACGAAAAGTACACGACGTCTACTTTCTATACATGTCATGTACTTTATTTTTCTATAAAAAGAGGCATTGGCCTATGGATTTGGGATTACATAACCATTGAGAGGAAAGAGACACTCTGCTATCACCATTCCCGAAGCTACCATGGTGTCGTCACTCCGCCATTCCACCTTCCGACACTCTACCTCAACGCCTACACGATGAATGCGTTAGGTATCATGTGTGTAGTTTCTCTCCCACATTCTATGTGTAACTAAACCCCTCGTGTTAGGGTTTTGGATGATGGGATCATAATTTGTATGTTGTTTTATATAGTTGTGTTTGAATCATTGTAATTCATCTTACTCTTCTTAAACCACTGTCTAATATAACACATAATTCTTAGCCAGATCAAGGGAAGGATTCTCAGCGATATAAAATTAAAGTAATGATGAAAACATCCATGACCATTGGACGTTTTTCACCGATTCAAATAATGTACGGGACTTAATAAAGAATTAAGAACACTGACTACCCGACCGAGGAGTTAGCTTCTCTAATTCCAAACAAGAGGAACCGGACCAAGGAAATCTTGTAACAAAATTAAATCCAGAATGATTGAATTATTATGAACAACACAACCATTTAAACAACCTGCATAAGAACTCCGTATTCACCACAGCCCCGACAAGTATTTTCTTTCCATTTTAAAAACAATTTAAATTTAAATGTTGTTTTCCTTCAAAATGTATCCATTTATTCAAAGTAAATCAATTTAGTTACAATCAAAACCCAAAATCAACCCAATCGATTCAATATTTTTCATACTTCAAATAATTATGTATTAACTCAATTGAATTCACGCATGCCACGGTTCCTTGTGGATCGACCCCAAACTAATGCTATACTAAAATTCTAAGAATGAGTAATTAATTTGGGATGCATATAACTTCAATCAACGACAAGCGAGAACAAATTTTGGTGTCGTTACCCGGGATACCATTTGGTTTTAGTGCTAAGATTTAAATTGTGTTAATAATTGATTTAAGTGAATATAAAAATAAAAAAATTATCAAAAATCACTTTTCTAATCCCATTTCAAAACTTTTTCCCCCATTTACGCCTAGTTTTGGTTTTTGTATTGTGTAGAGATTAAACTGTATATTTAGACGTTTTACACGATCCAGATGTGAAGAGTCATCGAAATTAGTTCCGCTTGACCTGGAAATCGAACGGACCTTACTTCATCGTTGGCGTACACGGACAGAAACTCACAACCATCAACCACAACCCATGGAGAACAAGGAAGAGGGAGCACAAGCCGTAGATGCTGCGACTAAGCATCAGTACCGGGATCAGTTGCCTCCCCCTGCTGGTCTACCGGAGCAACCTCTTGGAGCCTTCATGGAATTCCTCCCAAGGGATTAACAACGGCCGCCGTAACAACTCTTCCCACGGCCATACATTTTCCCGCTGGAGCAGTTTATGCAAGCTCCAACCCATCAAAAACAACCTCCATGATGTACCCTTCTGGAGTACAGACTTCCATCGATTCACAGAGCTGATACGGGTATCGTTCGCCCTCTAGTCCAGGCCCAACACTTAGATATCAAGCCTGTTATCATGCAGCTGATCCCGAACACAGTCCAATTTCGAGGCCTAGCCAGTGAGGACCTGAAATCCCATCTCTCCAAATTTCTGGAGATCTGCAACACCTTTCGGTAACATGGCATGTCCGAGGATGCCATCCGTCTTCGCCTATTCCACTTTTCTGTACAGGATAAGGCGAAGGATTGGATCAAGGGGATTCCACAATGATCTATACTCACCTGGAATGAGCTAGCCCAGGCGTTCCTATCCAAGCACTTCCCACCATCCAAAACGGTGACACATCAGAATGAGATTCATAACTTCCAGCAGCACGACTTAGAGTCAATGTATGAGTCCCGAGAATGATTCAAGAAGATGTTACGAAAATGCCCCCATCATGGACTCCCACTCTGGATGCAAGTCCAGACCTTTTACGGAGGAATTACCACGAATACCAAGTCCGTGGTGGAAGCTGCTGCTGGAGGTACGGTGATGCAAAAATCCCCCGAAGAACTATTCGAACTACTGGAAGACATGTCAGCTAATAGCATCCAGTGTCACTCTGAGTGGGGGACTCAAAAGCGAGGTATTCACAACATTGTCTCTACCACTATGTTAGCTTCTCAGTTGGACGCTGTGTCCAAGAAAATCGATGCATTGAACCTCAAAGGATCATCTCAAGTTCATGCGGCGAACCATCCAGCATGTGGCGACTGTGGTGATAACCACATCATAGGAGAATGCTCGGGTTCTGCTAGAGGCCCCTCGATGAGCGAGGTGAGTTATGTTGCCCAAAATCGAGGGCCCAACCAGTACCAGCAGTACTAGAACCCGGCATGGCCAGATCAATAGAACACTGGCTGGGGCCAACAACAGCAGAATCCTCCGCCCCAAAGACCGCACAAATACAACCATCCTCCATATCAGAACTAATACCAATGGCCGCACCAACCCCAGTAGGTTCCTTATCAGCAACAAGGGTATCAAAACCCTCATCTAAAGAAGCCACGACAGCCACCTCCTCCACCGGCTCAACAACCACCTTAGCAGGAGAACACCTCAATGTTAGAGGATCTGATGACTAAATTCATATCTACTGCTGAGACTCGGTTCCAGAATCAGGAAGATTCGATTCGAGGCTTGGAGAATCAGATTGGCCAGCTGTAAAATCAACACTCAGGGAGGCAGCCCGTTACACTACCGGGGAACACCAAAAAGAACCCAAGGGAAGAGGCCAATGCTATCATGCTTCAGAGTGGATAAGAGCTCCACCATAACCAATCAGCATAGAAAGGAGCATCCACACCCACTTATGATGAAAAAGGTACAAATACCAACCCCTCCTCATCAAAAAGCCTGCAGAAGGATGCTTTACAAAATAATGAAAAGGAAGTAATCCAACCATTCAAGCCTACCTTACCCTTTCCGGAAAGATTGAATAAGAGGATGTTGTACCACCACTTCAGCAAATTCATGGATGTTTTCAAGAAGCTACGTATCGACATACCATTTGCAGAGGCCCTGACACAAATGCCAACAAATGCCAAATTCATGAAGGAAATCCTCTCGAATAAGAGGAAGATGGAGGATTTAGGCGTTACTGCACGAACGAAGGAGTGCTCCGTGGTGGTTCAACATTCCATTCCTCCCAAACTCCAAGATCCAGGTAGTTTCACCATTCCTTGTACTATTGGATCCTATGAGTTCGGAAAGGACCTCTACGACTTAGGGGACAAAATGAACCTCATTCCCATCGGTGTTTTCAATAAGCTGGGACTCACCGAGCTCATGCCTACATGAGTATCCGTTAAAAATGCTGATCGATCTATCAAACACTCAAAGGGACTACTAGAGGACGTACTGGTCAAGGTGGGTAGGATGATTCTCCCTGCTGATTTCATCATCCTCGACATGGGGGAGAATCCGGAGGCGCCACTAATTTTGGGATGACCTTTCATTTCCACTGGGAAGGCGCTCATTGATGTGCACCAAGGGTAGCTTATTTTCCAGGTAGGAGATGAGAGAGTCTCCTACAATGTTCTCAAAGACATCAAGCAGGCATCACTGTCCGATCATGAGGATTTGTCTGCAATAACTATTATAGACGATCACCTGGTGGATGATCTGGTATATTCTAATATTTCTGATAACATCAACATTCCAGACATTCCTATTGAAGAAGAGATCGGGAATTTGCAACTCCTAGATGGCCAGGGCGACCACTATTGGGACCATTATCCATCGTAAATATCAGGTAGCGTGGTATGTAGGTTGAGCCACCGACCTAAAAAAGGTGCTTCCTGGGAGGCAAACTAGAGGTTACACATTGTGTACCACTTATATAAACGGCGTGTTCGAATCCTTTTTAATTTATAAAAATAATAGAATAATTCTATAGAATAACAGATAAATAACCATGGATGATGCAATTGCCGATGGCAAAGTCACTGGAGTTTATTCGAGCCATCCTCGGTTCGAATCCTCCTGACCTACCTTTTCCACGGGGTTCCTCCTTTTAATTACATTATGTGTGTGGTATTTTCAATCTCTATATATATAAATGTGTTTAATGAAACCCATGGCGGCGATGGACCGGTTGGCTAGAATCGTAATCCGGTTTCAAAAGACCCGGGTTCGAATACAGACAACCGTCCCATTTCCATCATTTGTTCTTTTAATAAAACCACACGACGTGTACTCCGATATACGCCATGTGCCCCATGATTTTTCAAATATAAATTAAACACGTTTTAAAAATAATAAATTACATGCAGGTGAAGTTAGAAGATTGGAAAAGTCTCGGCACTAGGTTCACAAGACCTGGTTTCGAATTGCGCTAATCTCCCCGCTTCACCCCCATCCTTTCCTAAATAAAAACCACACGTCGTGCTTTTCTTTCATTCCATGTGTATAGGCAATATAGAATATATATATATATATGACATATATATGGAAAAAAGACAAACTTTGCTCCAGTGGTTGAGGGCGTCCGTTCAGAACGGCCGATCGCCGGTTTGAATCCCAACCCAAGCACCAGACCAAAGGTTGTACTACTATTTTTCTCATTTTACAATACACGGCATGTATTTCCCGATATACATTGTGTATAGGTTTGTGTATAATAGAATTTGTCGATATATCTATTTTAATTATTAATAATAATTATTATATAGTTTACTATAATAATTATATTTATTTATATAACAAAAAAATCGGTATACACGACGTGTACCAAAAATACACGCCGTGTACCGCGACATTATAAGCAGCGGGCCACCCGGCTTGAGTCCGTGTCACACGGCCGCCCCATTCTTCCTATTATTCCCATTTCTTCTCCTGAATGCCATCTGAACCCCCTTTGCTAGATTCGTCGATGTGGGGCGTTTCAAGTTTTGATTCTTCTCACATTGTGATCCTTAGTCCAGGTGCGCCATTCGACACCCTCTATTTCATGTTTTTAGAATCGTTTAGGGTGATTTTCGGATCGGCCGACCGTTCAGCTTCTGCCTGTACATGACCACGAAATGAAGAACACACGTCGTGTACTTCTGTACATGGCCACACACAAAATATTTCAAAATTTTAATATACACGGTGTGTATGTTCGGTACACACCGTGTTCCTTTTTTTTCATTGTGCCTGAGTACTCCTATGAACACGGCCTGTCACCCCATGTTCCGGAACACAGCGTGTATGTTCGGTGCACACCGTGTCCTTTATATCTGTAGCCGGACCATGTCTCCCCCTCTGCATGACCATGTTCTTCAGGTGCAATACATGTCGTGGACTGTACCTACATGGCGTGTATTGTTTTCATTGAACTGATAACAACATGTCCATGTCATTTATATTACACGACCACCTGCACTTTGAAGGGAAAACGGCCTGTATGTTCGGTACATGTCGTGTCCTATTATATGGTCTATTTCCTCGCTCGGTGTGTCTTTCCAGAGAACACGGGATACTCTATATTCTGACTACACACCGTGTACTCTGGAGTACACGCCGTGTACATTTATTTTCCAGTATTCTCACATTTTCTTTGTTTTATTTTCATTTTTTTTCTTTTTTCATTGGTTTTGTTTTCTTTCTTTTTTCTATTTCTGGATATGCCAAACAATTTTCCTTCCAATGGGAAGAGACCAGCCTCCGCCACCGAGGGAGAGGGTCCCAACTATCATCGGTTCCGACTCCGACCACCTACGTAGCCGGACCCTGACGCTCCGGTCTTTGAGCTCCCTCCAATGGCCATTATTCCGCAACTCACTCCCTCAGATGAGGATGTTCCTACTTCTGCTACACCAGCTTCCGCATTCCCTGTACCCTCTTCCTCAGCAGTTGGTCCCTTTTTTAGCACACCTTCCACCGAGCGACCATCTTATTCGGCGGATCCACCTCTAGTTCCAGATGATGCTGCTCCACCAGCCCCTGGTTCGAGACCTGCAGGTGCTCCCTATACATTCATGGTATTCCTGGTCACCGACCTCGCATACGAGAGGCTCAGATGCTTCTCTCGTCGGCCGATACCATTGAGCGGCTGGTACATTGACAATAACATTACGCAGCGGATCAGTATTTGGGAGGAGTTGGAGGCACTTCTCGGGCACACCGCATTACTCGAGATTTTCCAGGTCAGCACTCCTGTGTTCCGAGATTTATTTTTGGATTTTTCGGCCTCCTTTGAGTTCGATGGAGCGGAGTACCGAGTGACACCTGGTGATGCAGTACCTGTAGTCCGATTCCAGCTAGGCGGCCGACATTTCTCTCTTACTATGACAGAGTTTGGCCGAGGGTGTGTCTTCTACCCCCATCCTATAACACCACCCCCTGTTTCTGACTTTACCTGGCGCGAGGACTCTGACCTCATTTCCATGTGGCGGGAGATCGCTAGGCCTACCACCGGTACTCCCCCACTTCCCAGAAGAGTACTCTTATAGCCGACCATGTCCTTCACTTCACCCACCGGTGCTTCGATGCCATCCTTTATCCCCGCCATGAGGATATGGGGGTCGTGACCGGTCGTGACATGGAGCTTCTTACCTGTGTCATCCGACAAGACAACCTGTACCTCACTTATCTTGCCGCCTCCTATTTCTACTCCATGTTTACTGGCCGTCAGGGAAACCCGAACGACGTGTTTTACACCACCCATCTTGCCCACCACATGGGGGTATTCGATCCATAATTACCTCATGACTTGATAGGTTCACCCCATCGGATGGACTTCCTCATTCTCATCCGCATGGGATTGGTCCGGAAGCAGTGGGTTCCTACATCCTTGCTCACGCTTGAGCCTTGCCACCTACTGACCCCCCTTCCCCAGCTGCTGACCCCGATCCTCCTTCCCCACCCCCTCCAGCTTCTCCACGTCACCCACCTCCTACTGACCCCACTTCTTCTGCCCTTACTTCTTCTGTCCCACCCCCCATCCCACCTACACCCGTACCCTCAGTCGATACGACCCTTTCCATCCTCCTAGCCATGATGGGGCAGAAGATAGCCCTTATCATCAGCCGCCATAACACCATTTCATGCCATTTGATTCGTCTGGACGGCCTCCAGGACCGGATGGAGCATCTGTTGGTGCATATTGATCAGCATATTGGTTTTCAATTACCTCATCCACAAACCTCTGCCTCCATTCCTGGCCCTTTTGTTGTTGATCCATCGTCGTCTCCTATTCTGGCCACATATTCTGTTATGATGACTACGGTGAGCTCTGCTGCTGCCACATCTGCTGGGTCAGGGCCTACTACTGAGCCTACGATCTAGAGTCTAGCACTTGCGGCTCCTACTTCATCAGCTACCCTTCCCGATGCCAAGTCAGATCCACACCGTTCCACGCCTCTTGCGCCGTCTCTACCGGCCGATTCTGTACATGATAATGCATCCCCTGAGGCGACCCCATGATAGTGACATTTTTCTTTATCTTATATATCTCTTCTTTCATTTTATGTGCTGTGATGTTCTGCATGTTTGCAGTTTTCTTTTTCATCGCCAGTCACCGTTATCATGGAGCATCATGGGCATCACTTTTTCTAGAGGGCAGTATATTTCTATATCTATTTTATTTCTTTTTGGATTAATTTCTTCCACTGCTTTCCCTCATTTCCCCCCATATCACCCCCTTACTCACACTTTACCTTAGTATTTCACTTGGTGGGCCATGTGCCTTCTTCAGTGTGGGGGAGAATCTATCTCTTTCACCTTAGTCTTTTCCCTTAAACTAATCTAGGAGAAATCATTATTAGATTCTATATTGGAAATTTAAAGCAATTTTGGTTAATCAATCTTATAAATTCTAGAGTTATCAGTAGGAACGTTTAGAAAGGTTACATGCTTATTTTAGTTTTTAAGTATTTTAAAATGATTGCTGATATAGTTTCAATTGCAACTTTTCATCCTTGATTATATTACATTGAATAGGCTAATCATTTATATGCATGTCATGACCTGATTTTCCCTTTATTATTTTTCCACTCCTGAGAGGTATTCTAAACCCTTTTTCATATTTCATTGTCTAATACCATCTTTCTTTAGAGATTCTTAGAATATGCATCACTACCAGAATTCACATGTTTTTCTTTTTGAAACATGTCGAAATTTTTGAATTTCTTTTACATGATTGAGGCACTAGATTGTTTTTACCCCTTTATCTTGAGACCTACCCTACATTTAATCTTCTTTAAGACCATAAAACCCATGAACAACCTTTATAGGAAGCCACATTACAAGCATATTTCCCTTCATATCCTATTTCATTTTAAACATTACATTATTATTCATTTGCGCATTAAAGAGGGAGTTGAAAATACATTGATTTTGTTTTGTGTACAGCCATGAAATAAAGTGTGGGGGAGTGCCTCTTGATTATTTGGGGCAGAATGGGTTTCAAATATCAAGTCATTGTATTCATAAGTGTTTCCCTTATGTATTGTTACTTGTAAGAAAACAACAACAAACAAACTACATGGGGACCTTATTCTTATTTTCCCATGAACCCTACTTGCCTAAGGACGATGGTGACGATTACAAAAGCATTTGACTGAGCATTTGAATGATATATTTTCCATGAGCATTACTTTGAATATCATGCAATGTTGTTTAAAGAAATTATCCATCCTTTTTCAAGCCTCATAATTTATTTTCACATCTGAACCTACCAACCCTTAGCCACAAAAACATATGAACCTTATTGATAAAGCCCTAATGATTTTTGTAATTCAATTTCTCTGAAGTAGAGAACAAGATATCTTGTAAATATATGGATAGAGTGTATATACCTTGGATTGAGCATAACATTGATTAAAAACATCTTGAGTGTGGAGTGTGATTTTCACTGGTAAGGTAAATCATCAAGTGGCATGCTTATTTTTGAAATGTTGAAAAATGAGTTGAAAGAGGATGAGAATAGTTAATTGAATTATATATGAGGCATGATTTTAATATCTTATGAATTGAATTTGTTTGTGCCTTTCAGAATTTTTTCCCAGTAACTTTATCAGTTATACGTTTGATTAATTAAATGAATTCCCTTTAAAGTATAGGCTCTCTTATGTTTGGCCGCCAGCCCCTTCTAATACCCTCTTTCTTGAGAGATTCTTAGGATATGCAATACTACCAGAATTTGCATGTTTTTATTTTCAAAACATGAAGAAATTTTTAATGTACATTAACATGATTGAGGCACTAGATTGTTTTCACCCCATTATCTTGAGACCTACCCTACATTTAATCATCATTAAGCACATATAAGCCATGAACAGCCTTTATAAGAAGCCACATTACAAGCCTATTTTTCTTCCTATACTAATTCTTTTTAAACTTTTCATGATTATTCATTTGATCTTTAAAGAGGGAGTTGGAAATACATGGAATTTGTTTTGTGTATAGCCATGAAATAAAGTGTGGGGGTGTTCCTCTTGATTATTTAGGGTAGAATGGGTTCCAAATATCTACTCATTGTATTCATAAGTGTTTCCCTTTTGTTTTTTTACTTGTAAAAAAACAACAAAAAACAACAAGGGGACCATATGCTTATTTTCCCTTGAACCCTACTTGTCTAAGGAAGATGGTGACGATTACAAAAGAATTTGACTAAGCTTTTGAAGGATGTATTTTCAGTGAGATTTACTTTGAATATCATGCAATTTTGTTTAATGGAATTAGCCATCCTTTTTCAAGCCTCAGAATTTATTTTCACATCTGATCCTACCAACCCTTAGCCACAGCAATATTTGAACCTTATTGATAAAGCCCTCATGATTTTTGTAATTCAATTTTTCTGAAGTAGATTACAAGATATCTTGAAAACCTATGGATATAATGTATATACCTTGGATTTAGAATAACATTGATTAAAAACATCTTGAGTGTGGAGTGTGATTTTAAATATTAAGGTAAATCATCAAGTGGCATGCTTATTTTTGATTGGTTAAAAAATTTGTTCAAAGAGGATGAGAGTAGTTAATTTCATTATATATGAGGCATGCTTTTAATATCCTATGAATTGAATTTTTTGTGCCTTTCAGAAATTTTCCTCAGTAAATTTATCAGTTATACATTTGATTAATTAAATTCATTCATTTTAATGTATAGGCTCTCTTAATTAGATGTTGAGATTTTGCTTGAGGGAAATCAAAAGACTATGTGTGGGGGAATATGATGCACCCAATTTGTGTATACATTTCCATATATATAATTGAAGATAAAAACAAGTTTTCAGAAAATATCTATTGTTTTATGAACATATTCTTTGATTTTGGCGAATCTGTTTACTTTCAGGAGCTTTCTAGCAAAATACACAAATAAAGGGAAGTCTGTAAGAAATTTTGAAACTACACGGCCTGAACATTTATACACGCCGTGTACATCCAGCCAGGGACACGGACGGAAGGAGGGAGTACACACCCATGTCACTAGGCAGAAGATACACGTAGTATGTGGTGGCGCTACACGCCGTGTACGACTTTCTAGAAGTGGTAGTTGCCGATGAACAGTTCACATGCCCATGTGACCGTTGATGAAGTCACATCGTGTTTGAAATTTTAGATGTTGTGTCTTCTATTCTAGAAGAGGATGGTGGCCAATCTTATGACACTACACGCCATGTACACCCAACCACCAGGCGTCACCGTGTTCAAAAGTCAGAGACGGCGTGTTAGGCCGCCTACCCGTGGAGAAATTAGTGCCAAAGCGCGTTGACGAAATGTACACGACGTGTACTTTCTATACACTCCATGTACATTATTTTTCTATAAAAATAAGCCTTGGCCTATATATTTGGGAGTTCAGAACCATTGATAGGAAAGAGAAACTATGCTATCACCATTCTCGAAGCTACCAAGGTGTTGTCCCTCCACCATTCAACCATCCGACACTCTACCTCAAAGCCTACAAGATGAATCTGTCAGGTATCACGTGTGTCGTTTCTCTCCCACATTCTATGTGTAACTAAACCCCTCGTGTTGGGGATGTGGATGATGGGAACATAATTTGTATGTTGTTTTATATAGTTGTGTTTGAATCGTTGTAATTCATCTTACTCTTCTTAAACCACTGTCTAATATAACTGAGAATTTGTAGCCGGACAAAGGGAAGGATTCTCAGTGATACAAGTGAAATGTAACGCTGAAAACATCCATGACCATTGGACGGTTTTCACCAATTCAAATAATGGACTGGACATAATAAATAATTAAGAACACTGACTACCAGACCAAGGAGTCATCTGCTCTAATTACAAACAAGAGGAATTGGACCAAGGAAATCTTATAACAAAATGAAATCCAGAATGATTGAATTATTATGAACAACACAACGATTTAAACAATCTGCATAAGAACTCCTTATTCACCACAACCCCGACACGCCTTTTCTTCCCATTTTAAAAACTGTTTAAATTTACCCGTTGTTTTCATTCAAAATGTATCCATTTCTTCAAAGTAAATATATTTAGTTTCAATCAATATCCAAAATCAACCCAATAGATTCTAAATTTTGCATACTTCACCTAATTATGTATTAACTCAATTGAATTCACGCACGTCACTATTCCCTCTGGATCGACCCCGAACTTATGCTATACTAAAATTCTATGAAAGGGTAATTAATTTGGGATGCATATAACTTCAATCAACGACAAGCAAGACCAATATCTCATTACTTGTGATGATATGACCCAAGAATAAGAACTCCTTCAACCATAACTCACCCTTGTTGTACGTTTCATAGAGATTCTCTCTTCACAAGGTCTCTTGTATAGTTATTAGATGATCCACATGATCCTCCTTGGTTTTGGAGTATATTAGAATATCATATATAAATACTACAACAAATTTTTCAAGGTAATTCATGAAGAGTATTTTCATCATGTCCATGAATATTTCTGAAACATTAGTTTGTTTGAAAGGAATTACTATTATTTTATAGTGCTCGTATTTGGTGTGAAAAGTAGTCTTTGGGATATCTTCCTTCTTCACCCTGACATGAGAATATCCTGACTGAAAATCCATCTTGAATAAGTATTATGCTCCATGAAATAGATCGAACAAGTCATATATTTGTGGGAGAGGATATGTGTTCATTATCGTGATTTTGTTAAGATCATGATAATTGATTCAAAGGTGCATTGACGCATCATTATTCATTGTGAAGAGGACTGGTGAACCACATGGTGACGCACTGGGGCGTATAAACCCTTTATCAAAATTCTCCTGTAGTTGTTTCATCAGATCCTCAAGCACCAAAACAACCATTCTATACGGATTAATGGATATTAGAAACTCCCTAGGTATAAGATCAATTTAGAACTCAACATCCATTCTAAGAGGAAGACTAGGAGATTCCTCAGGAAACATTTCTACAAAATCCCTCACAATAGATATGTTTTCTATGATCGATACCTCCTTAGACTCAATCATCTGATCCAGATACACCTGCTCATACGGCAGTAATATCCACACTTGATATGAAGGATCTAAAAAAGTTTCATCTTCCTAATTGCACATGTACTGAATCAGGTGATGATTCTCCACCTAGAGAGTGATTTCCCCCTCATAGCAATTTATGTTGGCTCTATATAAGTAAAGTCAATCGATCCCATGAATTCCATCAACATCCACCAGAGGGAGTATGATGATGTTCTCTGGGAAATTCAATCCACAGATTATGACAAGGGATGAGTTATATAAATGGGATGAAATAATTTCACCATTTTCCGTAATCACCAACATCATTACTTGCATGATTTGTGGTGGTGTTGAGATTGTTCTACCAAAATTTCTGGATTTAAAAGAATTCATAGAACCTGAATCAAAAAGTACATTTACTATTCTTGAATGAATAACTCAAGTACATGTATACAGTTTTTTTTCATGGTTCACTTTAGTAGTAGTGATGGAAAAATCTCTCCCTTTGTGCGTTGAAGGTTGTTGGTTGCCTCCAAATTTCCTTGGCTTAGGGAACTGATTTTCAAGATGCCCTGGTTCATTGAAGTTGTAGCAATGAACAAAACGTTGATGTTCAAACGGAGAGTTCCTCTACTCTATTGCAGTTGTGGGTTTTTCTTTTCAGAAATTAAAAGCTAGGTTCCCTTCTCTTCCACTCCTAAAGAATTTTCTCATCCCCTTCACGAAATTTCAGGGATGCTTTTTTTTGCACCTTTTGAAAGTGGGGTAATACATCTTCATTGCACCATCAGATTTATCCATTGGACTGCCAGCATTGAACTCCACCTAATGCTTCTTATCTCCATGATACCCCTGAGATTCTCTGATCTCTATTTCCACCTTGAGGACACATTAGACAATTTCCACATTGAAGTTGAAGTTTCGTTTCACCAGTGGTTTCCGTAGGCTAGGTTTCAGTCTACCAATGGCATGGTCAAACATACATTCGAGGGTAACAACAAAGCCAGAGGCATATTGTACAAGCAGTGTAATTTTTTCCTCTTACACTCCAAATGATTTGTCCTATTTTTTCTTTAGGTAAAGGAAGTCCCTTTCCTTATTAAGTCAGAGGGTGCGAAGAAAATATTTATCAAAAAACATCTTCCAGAAATCCTTGAATTCCAATGCCTCAATCTCTTACTATGGCTTCGTATTTTCGATCAATGTCCACCATTGATCGTCTCCACCTTCTATAGGATATGTAGCCTAAATAAACTTCTCTTATTCGAAACATTGAAATATGGATAACAACTTTTCAATGGATTTAATACACTGTTTGTAGATTGAGGGATCATAAAATCCATTTAATGTAGGAGGCCATTGTTTCATGAAGCTCTCGATAACATATTTTTCTTTCTTAGGGGTTGTTGACTGTTCCTCTTGACACATGTTTCTATTCAAATCTTGTTTCAAATGAGAGAGAAGGGTGAAAATTTTCATGATTCCAACACCCATCAGATTAGGCATCTCATTTGCACTATCATCACATTGATCTTGAAATTGGTTGTTAGCCCGAGTGCTCCTATTACCAGACATTGGCTAGACTAGAAGGAAAATTAGGGGTAACACATAAAGGGTAACACAAGAAAAAAAATGATGACCTATAAATAACATTTATTTCATTAACTAATGAATCCATAGGCTTCAATCTAGGTTATCCATGATCTACTATCTAACATATATTCTTAATGGAATTTTATTTTAATTCCCCTAATAAGGGTTCATACAATGTTTATGATTTTAAAAAAGCATGTCCCCCAGGAGTGTCGTTGTAACAGCCCGAGATTTTATGAAAAATATTCTTTTTAATTTTATTAATGTCTTGTGTTTTACGCTACACTAAAAGGAGCTTGCACAACACGCATCCTTGACTTGCCTTGCATTACACGCAATCGCAACCTTCCTCGATAGTGTGTGTAGTACGCAATACTGAGTTTCACGAAACAACGATATGCTATTAAAATATTATTAAAAATAACCGTTATGAATAGTAATAACCACTTTTTAAAATTTTGTAAATTTTATTTTTCAAAATGGAATTCATTTTTAGATTCGGAGTATCGAATTTAGCCTAGGGTGAAATTTTGGTATTTTTCTGAAAACTTTCAATTTTTGATGAATAGTGAAACCACTAAGTGGTAGGTTAAAAACTGAATTTTGCATAAAACTTAATTTTACCGCTTCTGTGAATGAAATTTCGAAACTCCGAGAGACACTGTTAATATCAAGGACTAAAATGTGGTTCAATGAGATGAAAATAATTTTTTGGTGAATAGTAACTTTTTACTTTTTTTACCGCGGTTAATAGTAAATAGGGTAACTAAGGGTAAATATGATATTAATATTACCCTATCACATGTCCTAATTCTATTGGACAAGTGTAATTCGACCAAAAACAAACTTATGAATAAAATATGACCATTTAGGCCCACTTGGATTAGATTTGGACATTTATTATTAATTTATTTAAAGAAGGGTTAAAATAGTTAAAATCAATGTTTAATAAGTAAATCATTTATAATATGGGGTTATACATAAGATATATTCGATTGTAAATATTCATTAGAAAGCTAAAAAGATTTCCTACATGATGGTATTTTATTTGTAATTTTTAGAAATCAAATAATTTAATTTATTTATGACACAAAGATGATGCAGTAATTATCTTATTAATGAAATATTGACATAATTGATAATATAAATACCAAACTAAATGTAATTCAATACTTTTTATGAATTCCAATAATTTTCTAGTTTACTATGATATATTAATGTTGGTTTAATTAACTTGGTTCGAACATATAATTCTGTTATGACTTTCACAAAAATCATATATCAAATAGTGTCAAAATTGACACAAAATAGTTTTTAAATCAAATATTATATTATTAATTGTTATTTTATTCCTAAAAATCTAAGGTTCGGCCAAATGACTTAGATAAGGATATATATATTAATAATAAAAAATTTGTGGTTCGTTTGGCATGTTATAGTAAGTTTATTAACCATATAGTGAAAGAAAACAAAAAGACATGGTAAAAGTTAAATTATTTAACTTAGAGTTAAATCTAATTGATAAGGTTAAAATAATACCCTAAACTTGTCTAAATCCTATTGGTTGATAGGATTTCGGCCCATCCCCACCTTAGCTTCGAAATAAGACCCTTTGGAGCCATTATAAACCGATTTTGACTTTAATATAAAATAATATTTTGAGATATACCTAAGGTGCCCCTCTCCTCCCTTATAAAAGGGCACCTCCTCCCCCTCCTCCTCACACCAAATTGAGCACTCAAGCTCGGCCAACCCCTGCCATTTTCCCTTCTCCACTTCCCTAGAAAAATCCTAGAGGTTCTGGTCTTCCTCAAAGACCAATTTTAGTGCCCTAAGTGGAGGTCTCAAAGAGGCGCTTCAAAGAAGAGGTAATTACCGTTACCAATTCTTTCATCTTTATTTCTTCTTCCACTTACTCTTCTTAGGTTGTTTTATTATGAAGTAATAACATCAGTATTACTCATATACTGATATGTTATTATAAGTATGAAAAAACCCTATTTCACAATCTATCCATCCTACGGAAAAAGAAATCACCGCGCGTGCGTACGTACGGAATACCGTCTCCACGCCGTGGTGTAATCTATTTTTCCACCATCACTTTACAAGGATGGGTATAATGGTGTAATGAGTAACTATATATGATTATTATGAAGTAATATTGATACTGAAATAATATATATATATACTCCAATACAATTCCACGATCATAGGAACGATATCATCACTCGTGCGTACGTACGGAATACCGTCTCCACGATGTGATGCGACTCGTTCTACATGATCTTCAATTCATAATGATTATATAAATGAATTGAATGAATGAATATGGTATATACTACACTAAGACCATTCTTTAAATGAATTATCTATAACCTTAAGATAAGAATAAGAATTTATTCGACAAAACACGCATTAGAACAAAAAGTTATAAAGACCCGAGTAACAAGTAACAATGAAATATTACTAATAAGAAGCTAATAATATGACCATATATGATATCATATCAATATGTATGATTCTGGAATAAGTCAATAACATTATTTAAACCATTATACAGGAGCTTCGGACACGAACAAAGAAAATCGGACCTATGGTAAGGGAAATATCACAATCTCACTTTTATCCGAGATTGTTTTTAATTTGGTAATTACTGGGGTGTATTTTATCATCCACATCCATGTTTCATCAATATGTAATATTATTTCCATCCACCTACAATTGTTTAAATCCATTTTTACCCTTCGGTGAGTTTTTAGTAATATCTATGAAAGGAATCTTTTGTCATACGAGGTACTTTTGGACTTTTCCGACAAAAGTACGAAGAATGTTTTGTTTAACATATACAGAATGAATGGATTTTTAAAACATTATTTCCAAGAAGCTTCCTTTACAAGTTCTCAAGTTTATTTTTAATCAACTTCTTTTATTTTAAATTGGTATGACATGTTATGAAAGGAAAAATGTTTTTGAAGAAGAAAGGATATTTTCCTCAAGAATGGAGCTCAACTGTTTTATCAAAATTATTTTGCATCTAAGATAATAAAGGGTTCTGTTTTTATCCCTATTATTACATTGATTTGATCATGTTGTGATGGAATTAGTTTTATGAATTCCTTTATCTTATATGAATTGATTTATGATGTCATGATGTTTCAAGAATCCCATTTTTGTTACATGTGTTATGCGATGATGTATGTTTTATGATTATGTGGCACACATAAGAAAGGATTCATTATAAGATGGGTGGGACCTATATATCCCTCCAATGCATTGGGTAAAGATTTTATATCTCATGAGATAGACATGGCTGGAACGGAAGGTTATTTCGGTTCAGTGATACAAGACTGAAACGAGGAGTGAACTTGGTTCAGAAAGGGACTTTGTCCACTAAGATAGTCTTGGCAATGAGTCTTGACTAACAAGAAATGATTTTCTATGATTATGTGTGTATGCCACAAGGTCTCATGTTTTAAGTTATGCTTATTGGGATTTCATTTCACTACTATGATTTATCCCATGATATGAAATTATGCTCTCTTTTGCAGGTTAAGATTTCCAAAAGTTATGTTCTTATGAGTATGATGTGATTGATTTTTCTTTTGTTTACCCTTACTGAGAATTTGAGCTCACCCTTTTATGTTTTCCTTTCCCCAGGATATAAATAAAGGTTTTAGGTAAAAAAAGGGAAGATCTTTATGGGAGATGCTGAAGATCTTTCACCACGATTAGAAGACTACGTTCCGAGTTTCCAAAGACACTAAACTATTACGATCCTTGTGTGTGTGTTTTTGTTATGTACTAAGTATTCCGCAAAAGTAATGTAATGTCCATGTACGTCAGGATTCGGGTCTCTACAGTTGGTATCAGAGGAAAGGTTTAGTCAACCTTTGGAAACTAGGATGCGAGAACTTTAGTGAGATCCCTAGAGATATTTCTAAGGTATGTCTAGGGATGTCCCTAAGGTTAAGTATACGTATAGGTTATAGTACTAGAATTACTCTAACGATCATAGAATTAATCCTAAGATGTTAGATATTGAAGGTACTCCCCCTTTATTATGTTGTTTTCCATAGCATGATTTTTGCCTCTCACACTATTCTTTTTGGGTTTTAGACGATGGCTGGAACCCGAAGGAACCGTGTTGATCATTGCAATGGACAATGCAATGATTGCCCTCCTGAACAAACAAATGTTATGGGAGATGGAGTACAAAATCTTATTGCTATACTTACACAAGCTATGAATCATTCTGGAATTCCAAACGAGCAGAGAAGGGAACAATATTCTATTGAGTCCTTCATGAGGCAACATCCACCTTCTTTCAGTGGGACTACCGATCCACTTGTTGCTGAACAATGGATCAGTACCACTGAAAAGATATTTTCAGTTCTTCAATGTTCTGAACATGATAAGTCATCTTATCAGTATATCATTTGGAAGGTGAAGCTGATCAATGGTGGAATCTTATCAAGAATATGAGGCAAAGAGATGAAATTGAGTCCATGGAATGGGATGAGTTCAAGAAATTGTTTTTCAGTAAGCACTTCCCTCGTATTCTTCGAACAAAGATGGAAAAGGAGTTTATTGATCTGAAGCAGAAGGATGATGAATCTGTTGGTATATACGATGCAAATTTTACAAGACTTGCAAGGTATGCATCTGGTATTATTATACAACCTGAAAGTAAAGTTGATCGATTTTTCAGTGGCTTAAAACCAAGTATTCGAAGGGCATTAGCTATAAGAGACTTCAGTAGCTATGAAGAAATTGTGCGTTGTGCTGTCATGGTAGAAATGGAAGTTGGTGTTACATATCCATCTCATGGTTTTGACAAGAAACGAAAGATGGAATTCAAGGAGAAATCACAGAATAATGGTGAAAAGAAGATGAATGTTTCCTTATGCACAAAGTGTGGAAAGAAGCATGGTGGAGATTGTCTTAAAGGGACTAGAAAATGCTTTATGTGTGGAAAAGAAGGTCATCGAGTAGCTGAGTGTCGAAGTAATGGAAAAAGGGATTCTAATGATGTGAATAAAGCAAACATTGCAGAGAACACATCACCAACACTTCAATGCTTCAAGTGAAAGGAAATGGGGCATTATGCTAATAAATGCCCTAATCCAAGGGTTAGTGATGATCGACATGAGCAACCTCTTAAGACAAAGGACAAAGGGAAGTCACATGCGATCACTATTGGCGATGTTGAATATGACAACGATGTGGTGGAATGAATAATTTTTTATGTAATAGGATTCCAAAATAATGTTGTATCATGGAGTATTGGAATATTTATGTATTGGTCTATTGTAGTTTTCAATAATTTTATGGTACCAATAACCATGGAAAGTGATTGAGATATTTTTGGAAAAAGAATGATATGCGCATAATGAAGGGAAAACGAGAAAATGAAATATTTTACAGTATTCATGAGCTCATGATTGATATAAGGACTAAGTGATATCATGGTTTGAGTATATAGAATTTTGAGGATTTTGGTAACTGCATTCATGTTTTCATTAAGGTTCAATGGGTATTCAAGAGAATACATGATTAAGGACTTTGAATGTCTGGAATGTGACCAGCAAAACATATCTTATGATATATGGGGATCAACGATGGTATTAAATATATGGTAATCATTTTCACTATGAGAGTGGACTACAATATTATGGATAAGCCTAAAGATTGGAATGGATTAAGGATAGAAGTTTTTTCGATATTATTGATGGGATGTTATAGTAATATACTTTTAGAAAAAGGACAACCTGCAGGACGGGCGACATCCCATCGCTTCGGACAAGGCTGTGGGAATCGAACCCACAACCGAAGTGCGACTGGCCTTTATCGCCTACCACTGGCCTACAGGAAGTCCCTGTTTAGTGGAAACTAGTTTTATTATATTAAGCAGTATGATATATGAAGTATAAGTCCATTTTAGGAACCATATATGATTAATCTCACTATAGATCGACTTATGTATATAATTTTTGCTAACCTTTTGTTTGAGACAGATGGAATGACACGTCGTTCTATCACATGATCTGCTAACACTTCACACATTCAACTTCATTTATTTAAGAGATGAAGTGGCAATTGTTCAAGGCACGGACAACAGTGAGATTGTACCAAAATAAAGTAAGTATTTATTCTAATTCAAATTTTCAACTTTAGGGAAATGATCTTGAAAAACAAAAATGATGTCCTAGTGATCTTATACCTGATGAATCAGATGGTACCTTATATCATCACAAATCTATGGATTTTTTATTACTGGATTTTCCATAGCCATGTTCTCTACCACTCTCCATCAGAACATGATGGTTAGATTTCTCTTTCATATCCATATTTTCACCTATGTGGAAACCCGGTGATTAGTTTATTTGGGTAACCATTACGTTTCATAATTTTGTTTTTAAAGATTGGTTTTGATATTCCTTTTTACGATGTGGGTTTCTATTAAATAAACTTTCAAATAGTAAACCATTTATAACCCCGACGAATTTCGAGGGCGAAATTCATTTTAAGGGGGGTAGAATGTAACAGCCCGAGATTTTATGAAAAATATTCTTTTTAATTTTATTAATGTCTTGTGTTGTACGCTACACCAAAAGGAGCTTGCACAACACGCATCCTTGACTTGCCTTGCATTACACGCAATCGCAACCTTCCTCGATAGAGTGTGTAGTACGCAATACTGAGTTTCACGAAACAACGATATGCTATTAAAATATTATTAAAACTATCCGTTATGAATAGTAATAACCACTTTTTGAAATTTTGTAAATTTTATTTTTCAAAATGGAATTCATTTTTAGATTCGGAGTATCGAATTTAGCCTAGGGTGAAATTTTGGTATTTTTCTGAAAACTTTCAATTTTTGATGAATAGTGAAACCACTAAGTGGTAGGTTAAAAACTGAATTTTGCATAAAACATAATTTTACCGATTCTGTGAATGGAATTTCGAAAATCCGAGAGACACGGTTATTATCAAGGACTAAAATGTGGTTCAATGAGATGAAAATAATTTTTTGGTGAATAGTAACTTTTTACTTTTTTTACCGCGGTTAATAGTAAATAGGGTAACTAAGGGTAAATATGATATTAATATTACACTATCACATGTCCTAATTCTATTGGACAAGTGTAATTCGACCAAAAACAAACTTAGGAATAAAATATGACCATTTAGGCTCACTTGGATTAGATTAGGACATTTATTATTAATTTATTTAAAGAAGGGTTAAAATAGTTAAAATCAAAGTTTAATAAGTAAATCATTTATAATATGGGGTTATACATAAGATAAATTCGATTGTAAATATTCATTAGAAATCTAAAAAGACTTCCTACATGATGGTATTTTATTTGTAATTTTTAGAAATCAAATAATTTAATTTATTTATGACACAAAGATGATGCAGTAATTATCTTATTAATGAAATATTGACATAATTGATAATATAAATACCAAAATAAATGTAATTCAAGACTTTTTATGAATTACACTAATTTTCTAGGTTAATATGATATATTAATGTTGGTTTAATCAACTTGTTTCGAACATATAATTCTGTTATGACTTTCACAAAAATCATATATCAAATAGTGTCAAAATTGACACAAAATAGTTTTTAAATCAAATATTATATTATTAATTGTTATTTTATTCCTAAAAATCTAAGGTTCGGCCAAATGACATAGATAAGGATATATATATTAATAATAAACAATTTGGGGTTCGTTTGGCATTTTATAGTAAGTTTATTAACCATATAGTGAAAGAAATCAAAAAGACATGGTAAAAGTTAAATTATTTAACTTAGAGTTAAATCTAATTGATAAGGTTAAAATAATACCCTAAACTTGTATAAATCCTATTGGTTGATAGGATTTCGGCCCATCCCCACCTTATCTTCGAAATAAGACCCTTTGGAGCCATTATAAACCGATTTTTGACTTTAATAAAAAATAATATTTTGAGATATTCCTAAGGTGCCCCTCTCCTCCCTTATAAAAGGGCACCTCCTCCCCCCCTCCTCCTCACACCAAATTGAGCACTCAAGCTCGTCCAACCCCTGCCATTTTCCCTTCTCCACTTCCCTAGAAACATCCTAGAGGTTCTGGTCTTCCTCAAAGACCAATTTTAGTGCCCTAAGAGGAGGTCTCAAAGAGGCGCTTCAAAGAAGAGGTAATTACCGTTACCAATTCTTTCATCTTTATTTCTTCTTCCACTTCTTCTTCTTAGGTTGTTTTATTATGAAGTAATAACATCAGTATACCTCATCTACTGATATGTTATTATAAGTATTAAACAACCCTATTTCACAGTCTATCCATCCTACGGAAAAAGAAATCACCGCGCGTGCGTACGTACGGAATACCGTCTCCACGCCGTGGTGTAATCTATTTTTCCACCATCACTTTACAAGGATGGGTATAATGGTGTAATGAGTAACTATATATGATTATTATGAAGTAATATTGATACTGAAATAATATATATATATACTCCAATACAATTCCACGATCATAGGAACGATATCATCACTCGTGCGTACGTACGGAATACCGTCTCCACGATGTGATGCGACTCGTTCTACATGATCTTCATTTCATAATGATTATATAAATGAATTTAATGAATTAATATGGTATATAGTACACTAATATCATTCTGTAAATGAATTATCTATAACCTAAACATAAGAATAAGAATTTATTCGACAAAACACGCATAAGAACAAAAAGTTAAAAAGACCCGAGTAACAAGTAACAATGAAATATTACTAACAAGAAGCTAATAATATGACCATATATGATATCATATCAATATGTATGATTCTGGAATAAGTCAATAACATTATTTAAACCATTATACAGGAGCTTTGGACACGAACAAAGCAAATCGGATCTAAGGTAAGGGAAATATCACAATCTCACTTTTATCCGAGATTGTTTTTACTTTGGTAATTACTGGGGTGTATTTTATCATCCACATCCATGTTTCATCAATATGTAATGTTATTTCCATCCACCTACAATTGTTTAAATCCATTTTTACCCTTCGGTGAGTTTTTAGTAATATCTATGAAAGGAATCTTTTGTCATACGAGGTACTTTTTGACTTTCCGACAAAAGTACGAAGAATGTTTTTTTAACTTATACGGAATGAATGGATTTTTAAAACATTATTTCCAATAAGATTCTTTTAAAAGTTCTCAAGTTTATTTTTAATCAACTTCTTTTATTTTAAATTGGTATGACATGTTATGAAAGGAAAAATGTTTTTGAAGAAGAAAGGATATTTTCCACAAGAATGGAGTTCAAGTGTTTTATCAAAATTATTTTCCATCTATGATAATAAAGGGTTCTGTTTTTATCCCTATTATTACATTGATTTGATCATGTTGTGATGGATTTACTTTTATGAATTCCTTTATCTTATATGAATTTATTTATGATGTCATGATGTTTCAAAAATCCCATTTTTGTTACATGTGTTATGCGATGATGTATGTTTTATGATTATGTGGCACACATAAGAAAGGATTCATTATAAGATGGGTGGGACCTATATCTCCCTCCAATTCATTGGGTAAAGATTTTATATCTCATGAGATAGAAATGGCTGGAACAGAAGGTTATTTCGGTTCAGTGATACAGGACTGAAACGAGGAGTGAACTCGGTTCAGAAAGGGACTTTGTCCACTATGATAGTCTTGGCAATGAGTCTTGACTAACAAGAAATGATTTTCTATGATTATGTGTGTATGCCACAAAGTTTCATGTTTTAAGTTATGCTTATTGGGATTTCATTTCACTACTATGATTTATCCCATGATATGAAATTATGCTCTCTTCTGTAGGTTAAGATTTCCAAAAGTTATGTTCTTATGAGTATGATGTGATTGATTTTTCTTTTGTTTACCCTTACTGAGCATTTGAGCTCACCCTTTTATGTTTTTTCCCCAGGATATAAAGAAAGGTTTTAGGTAAAAAAAAGGGAAGATCTTTATGGGAGATGCTGAAGATCTTTCACCACGATTAGAAGACTACGTTCCGAGTTTCCAAAGACACTAAACTATTACGATCCTTGTGTGTGTGTTTTTGTTATGTACTAAGTATTCCTAAAAAGTAATGTAATGTCCATGTACGTCAGGCTTCAGGTCTCTACAGTCGTAACCAAGAGTGCAGAAATGCTCATTTTTGTGCTCTAGTTCCCATTCTATTCTAGTTTAATGCGGTGTTTTCAGGTTTTACCCCTAGGATAAATCTATGCCAGAGCCGCCTCTACCTACTCTTATACAGATAGGGATGTATATTCATGATAAACCACATATTCAATAATAATCTATACATAAAGTGATTTTTATTATACTTAATATTGTTTCTATGACTTCACTAGGGTTTTATAATCCTAATCCAAAAATAACTAATCCAATCCTCTAATACCATCTACAACAACACTAATTTCTATTACACACTTAAAACTGATTTGTTACATAAAATAATCACATGATAAAACATAGAATATTGAGAGGTATAGGGTATTCGGGGCTTAGTAACATTAAATAACAGCTTAGAATAGAAAACACACAACATATTTCGTGAAGACAACCTTTACATAACCACTACATTCCCTAGTACTTTGAAATGCGTTGGATAACCTAAGGGCATGCATAAGTAAAGGGTGATCTATAAACCCTTGTAAGGTAATATAAACGGAATAACATGATAAATACAAAAAATGTTAGAAAATAGTAATATCAATTGAGAACCATTAAACAATGAATATATCTTTATGATAAATCATGGTAATCATAACTTGGAAATATGGAAACAACACTTAACATGGAATTAACATGAGCCAAGGGTCGTTGAAAATAGATAATGAGTAAACCCTCATTGCACATGAAGCACGAGTATACCATATTTTCACATGAATTAGCATGAGCCAACACCCATTACACATGACGTATCATGGTAGAATACTTTAACCAATGCATTGGAGCGCTATCAGGGTGAACCCTTCTTAAACATTTCATTTCATGCATAAGTGTGCCACATGAATCCTATAACATGGAATCAATCAACATCATAAGTTATTCCATGATTAAGTAATGTGTAATAAATACATGAAAGTACCATTCAATAGGTATATGTGAATAAATTTAAATACCCTTGACAGAGACATGGGTATGTTATTCACTACACAATGATCTTATCTTGAAAAAACATAGTACAATTTCGACAGCATAACGGCGTGACCTAAGGATTCATGAAAATAGTTGATGAGATAGGAAATGGGGTCTCATCATATGTAATGAAACGAATAGAATGGGGGTTTTATGGATACATTTCCTAAAAAACATAATTTAATTTAGATGCATAATACAAAAGAATTACTTGTATGAAATGGGGAGAGGGAAATCCCTCAGAAAATTTCAGCATGGTAACAGTTGTAGATGTGTGGATTTAATGAGAAATAAAGGGGTCTCCCATCATCCAAAAATAAATAGGAATGTATGGGGGAGGTTTCAAATAACACCCCAACATTTTTAATTGAAAAAAGGTCATAACAACATAAATAAAATTGGACAAAAATGAGAATGGAAGAAATACCTTAATTGGAAGTGTGATCCCAATGGCTTGGGAGAAGCTTGAGAGAGGATTATTGGGAGCATGGGGAACCATGGTGGGATTCTATAGATAGGTGGGTAGGGGTTGGTATAACTCCATATGATTTTATTGAATTGGATTTTAGGAGATTGGGTGGGTTTATATAGGAAAGAAGAGGGAATTCTTTTTTTATTTAGGTTTGGGACAACTCACATTAAACTAATCAATACCACAATCCAGCACATGGATTTTTCCAATTTTTTTCCAATGGGAAGTGGAAAAAATATTTTATAAGACCAACGGGGGAACAAATTAAAATAATAAGGTTTCTCATGTAGAGTTCAGTCATAGTCTCATGGAAAATAATTTAAAAAGGCAAAATGATTTATATGTTTTGGAGGGTTCAAAAAATCATTGTAAAATAAATCATACAAATATAAAATCACATTATTTTAATTCTAAAAAATATATTGTTCGACCATAATGTTTATTGTATTTTATTACCTCAATATTGGGACATTATGAAGTCATACAACATGTTAAATATTTAAATGGTATTTATTTTTTACCCATCAATTAAATTGTATTAGGAAATTATGAAAAAATCACGGTTGGATTATTTTGACATATTGATTCAAAAAATAATATTCATTTTATATAAATTATTTTATAAATATCTGAATTTTTAATTTTTAAAATAAAAACCAACATTTACCGAAAATTCATGGGTTTTGACTAAAATAATTATCAAACATTAAATAAATTACAATTGCATTCCTAAAATTATATGATCATTTATATTTAATAAATAGTAATTTAATAATAATATTTTATGAAAATATTATTCAACTAAAAAATACATTAATTCATAAACATAGATTTCTTATTTGAATATGAACTAAATATACTATTTGTACTATTTACAAAGTAACAATAATAATATGAATGTATAGTCATCATTAGATAAAAAAATAATGAAAAAATTAATAATGCTAATGTCTTTTAACATAACCCCTTATGACACTCGCATAAGACCAAATGGTAAGTTGTGCGATGATGACCGACTCTTTGGCTTGCTGGGATAAAATTTCTCGGGTGGTAATCTCTATCAACATCCACTTCTCTCGTAGGCAGTTCTGCTCGAGCATAATGTATTCCAGCTCGGTTTTAGCTTGGTCAAGATTGAATTCTAATTACACCACCTCATTGATGAGCTCTAACAAATGGTCCTCATATGAGGAAGTCTTTTGAATGATGCCGTCACATCATTTTTATGAGAAAATTGGTTTTGTTAAAACCATATATTTATACTAATCATGTGATCACTATTCAATAACTATATGCGCTATGGTCAGAATTAATAACTGTATTTTAAAATCCATAAATAAGAAACCAATGAAGATCACATTTTATACAAGCATAATAAAACATTTAACTTGATCAATATGAATTTAAATAATTAAAGTTTGGGTCTTTACGTAAGAAACCACAATCCAAGACCATCACCAACACAACAAGAAAGTCTTGTTGCATTACCACAGCACTAACAAAACATAACATAATTGTAGTCCAGATATCCAAACAATACATAAAAACATTATTTTCCTATTTCCCAACATTGCTCGATGGCCAAAACACAAACATCAGTAGTACCACTACCTATTAGTTCATAAATTTTACAATCAATCAACATCTCCACTCGAGATTCCTCAACACCTCCAATACCACCCTATACACAAAGGCGATTGAAAAACCCCGCCAACCTGAAATGCTGATGCACAAACTATGACTTCCACATTCACAGGACCATCCCAAATACCCACCCCTAGAACCCATAACTGGCCTCCCATAATAGCACCACACAACCCACACAAGGCATGAACCCAATAATTCATAGCACACAGACTCACCATGAAGCCGAGAATATTCGTATTTAGGTAGAGGGGTTCGTTAATTCAACATTATATAATATGGGTGATCATATAACATTTTTTACCCTTGGGAATCATTTTCTTTATCCATTTATACTTGACTAAATAGATTTCATGATACATCCCTTTATGAAAACATCAAACAAAATACAAAAAACCCACACTGTGCTATAAAGGACAACCAATGGCCTTGTTTTTCAGGTGGCATTAACGCCCATACAATTCAAGACATGGTTACAAGAAAACAATTTAAAAAAAATATGTAACATCATTACATCCCAATCAATATTTCATTAACTACTACTATATTTTGATAATCATATTCTCTTCGCCTCATTTATTACGTGTTATGTAAAAAATGATTCATCTATTCTTCATGAATAAACAATACTACACCCACCCTGCATGATACATGAATAAGGATTCGTAGAATAATCCCTACCTAAAAAAAGAAACAAAAAATATTCATTTCAAAATAATAGTGGGTTCACACAAGAAGCACGAAGGGCTCCAATGGTACTTAATTGATGCTTAAGAAATAACATGTGACTCCACAGGGAGAGAGAGATCTAGCTGCAACAAGGGAAAGAGAGGATATGACCTTTGATTTAGAGAAAGTTATATCCTATATAAATGAAACCAAAATGGATTCAAATGAAATTAATTTGGGATCATCGTCAAGATCATGAGTTTTTAATATATCAATATCCCTAGATAATTAATATTTTAATGATATACTTTCTATCTTTTGAATCATCCTTAAAAACTCCCAAAGAATGCTATAAACTCTATTTATATCAAATATATCCTATGAGAGGTGAAACTGGATATTCTGTGAGAAACCTGAAAAAACTAGAAATTTGTAAATGGGTAAGCCACTATTTGGTGTTCCATGGTTTCGTTGTACTACAATTTGATGGTTCTACTATTTTAGTGTGACACCATCACAGAGCCACTGTCTTGGTGTGGTGCTTTAATGGTACCACCACCACAGTGCCATCGTCACGGTGCCACCGTTTTGGTGAAATTGTATGGTGAAATGAGATTTTTTGAAAACTCTTATAACAAACCACATTGACCCCCTAAGAACCCCAGAAGAACTAGATTTTCACAAAGTAGTGACTTGTGAAAATCTTTTTCATTATAATAGTAGATCTGATTTTATTACACTAGGTGATAGTATGTTCAATACCAATGCAACCATCTAGTAGTTATTACCCCTATGTAGTTATATTCTAGAATACCAAGCTTTTTTATTATTTTTATAGGTATGTACTTCAAATAATATCTAAATAATCTATTCCTTTCCAAAACATTATGATGTTCTTCTTTACATATCCTCAATTTATATGATAGAGTTATGATACTTAATTTGGGATTTCATAAATCTAGTTTCCATGGATTTTTCTAAACATCAATAGATAATGACTATTGGGAACCCACCATAGTATCCCAAATATTCTGTGTTACTACATTATATTAGAACAAAATACATGGAATGTAATCCCAAATGACCAAATATTTTTTTATTCTTGATAAACTAGATATATACATGATTCTCATTTTACATTTGAATGCCCAAACTACAACATTATTTTTTCTATTAATATGATTATTACCTCAATTATATTCTCGTATATCCAACATGGTACATTTCATATATTCATAAAAAACAAAAAAAAACTAGGGTGATCTCATATTTGTAGTAATTATTAATTACAACACAATTAATCTTGAATTAATAATCATAGTCAATATGAAATGGTAAATAGTTGATCAAATTTGGAATTTAAATAACTAAATTTAATTAATATATAATTTTAATCAATATATAAAGGTAAATAACTGAATTATCATTCCATATAATCAGTAATAAATTTAATTTCATTGTGAATATATCCAGGATAGTAAAAAATGAATACTGAATAAATAAAAATACATATTTAATTGAAACCATTACTCAAATATACATTTAACCATTACTTTAATTTCCATTTAAAAAAAGGTTTAAAACACATTATGTGAAACACCATTGATCTAAATCTACCAAACTAATTCATCCAATTTAAATATTGATGAATGTAGGGTCTATCAGTAACTGGATAATATCAATTTCATATATATATAAATGCATAATTATATATCTATTAATTATTTTAATTCATATACAATATTCAAATATAGTATCTATATTGATCCTAGAATTCAGATTTAACAATATTTCCCCAAAAAACAATTAATATTCAATATATAAAACAATAAGTTGAAATAATGTAGGTTTTATAAAATTAAAATACACATGAATAGTAATTTTGATATTCAAGATAAATTTAATTACCAATGATCCTGTTAAAGTGAATTATTCTAGGGGATGTAAATGGATATACAAAGGAAAACATGGATGGAAATTTCAATTCTTTTATTCATCAATATAAACATAAACCATAGATGGGATGAATGTGTATGGTCAAAATAAAAAGTATCATCGTGTTATATATATAAAATAAAGATTTTTTTCATTCATGAGTAGTTATATTGTGAAAATTGATTTCTAAAAGTTCATTAAGAAAGTATCCTTTTCATTTTTATTTTAATCTATTTAATTTAAAAAATATTTTAAAAAATAATCAATAAAAAAACTAAAATAAAAAAAAATATTATATATATGATTGAAGGTAATAATATATTTGTTTTAAAATATATAAATAAAATTTCTTTTTCACTAAAAAAATTAATAAATGTTCCTTAATCAAAAAATTAATTTAATATTAAATTCACATTTTTTGATAAAATGAAAATAATCATTTTTCCAAAAGAAAAATTATATTATTTATTACATATTCAGTATTGTAATAATGTGTTAATATACCAATTATAAATATTCATTGATAACTTTCTTAAAAACAATTTTCCATAATAAGAAGATTTAGAGGAATTTATGAAGGTAATTAGTAGATTTATAAGAATGTTTTTAAATAGAATAAATAAAATGACCCACATGTTATTTATTTTAAATTATATGTGGTTGGAGATGAATAAGTGGATATTAATTTATACAAATTGAATATTTGGAATATCTAGAATGATGGGGATATAAAAAATAAAACGAGTGATCATAATTATTCAGTTCACACAAAATAGAAATATTTTATTGATAAAAAACAATAATTTAAACAAATATAAAACTACATGTTGTTTTCAAATAAACTATATATAATTAATGGGATTATTATATGAATGTTAATCTTGATTTTTTTGACAGAAGTTAGATATGGTAATATCTTCATTAGTTAAAATAAAATAATTATTTTTAAAAAATCGTTGTTCATAAATTAAATGAATTTTTATTTGTTTGTCTTTAAGAGTATGTAATTAGTTATTGGATATGGATATATAGAAGATTATATATGTCATTTTTTTATATAAGCCTATAAGAATTTTCCTAGCAGTTACAACCCAAATGTGATATAATATAATGAAAATCGATAAAAAAATATAACATATAAATAGAAATATGGAAGAAGATTTTTAAATTTAGTTTATTTATGATGATATCAATTTACATAATATTAAAAATATTTTAATTTAAAATATGAATATCGATGAGATAAAACTGGTCTTTATAATGTTATACTATACTCCAGATGTCTACCAGTGAGATATTATTCTTCTTAAGTGACAAGTTCATAATAATCCATATATATTTTATATTTATATAGTTATAATCATTGTCCTTGTATATCAGACTGGTATTATCGCTGAATATGTTCATGATAATAATTTCATGTTATTTTGATAAAAAAATTAATATCATTTTGAGAAGAATATTTCAGGAAAAGTGATATATTTGATCTTAGATTAGAATTTCAATGGATGAAATTATCCATTTTTACATCCCAAGAAAAATAATTTAAATTTATTTTTGAATATCCATGGAATATATTACTCCATATGTTTTCCCAAGAAAAAATGTTTGGGAAATATCATTAAATGGATATTTGTGGATAAACGAGGATTCAAATGGTTTCTATAAAAATGATTGTGAACATCCTCTCATAATATTTGGATATAATTTTTTCCATATTAGAACAATGTATGAATAGTTAAAATGTAACACTATGAAATAATTTTTCATCACCAGCAAAATTATTCAAATTCAAATAAACGTATCATTGAACATTTGGTTGATGAATAAAAGTGGTTATCACCTAAATCTATAAGAATTAATCATGTTGTATAGTCATGTGGTCGTGTTGAAGGTATGTCTCTATTGGGTCAGATTTATTTTCTAGGAATAATTTATATAGGATAAAACTGTATTGAATAATATTATATAACATTATAAAACATTTAGATATATTTTTATCTATGAAAATAAATAATATATATCATAATAACATAATGAAATGATAGTAACATTCAAAATACCATTTATAATTTCTTATGATGACATAGTATAACACCCCGACCCTAGATACCCAGAGTCGTTGCATTATTGCATAACAATGGCATGATCACAAAGGATCAATTTTCGAAAGACTGATTAGTTTAGTAGTCTTGGAAACACTATATATATTCATAAGTCTTGCATTGCATCATAAGGTAAATAAACTACAACAACATCTTGTCTTCATATCCCCTCATACTATCCCTGTAGGTCATTCATAAATTACTTTTTCACATCCTGAGAAAAGATAAAACATTGAAATGGGTGAGCTTAGATGCTCAGTAAGGATAACAATATAGCAGAAGCTTTTATAAATAAGAATAAACATTCAAAGAAATGTATAACTAAAACAAAAGCCTTTTAAACTTGATCTTCAACATAGTATGACAAAAATAAAATGAAATAATGTCATTTACTTATTCACATGGATATTCTACTAATCAAATAATCACATGAAATATCAATAACCACTTTCATAATGATGGAATGCATAATGCCAGACTATCATAACCACATAGCCAAGGCCTCATGCCAATACAACAAATAAGATTTTGTCAAGGCCTTGTGCCCAGACACTAGTTTGTCTCATGAGACCTACCGATGCATCAAGGAGCTATAGAAGGCTCCACCCGTCACTTATTAAGTCCAATGCATTCCTCATATAAAAGGTTTGAAAGATGAAATAATCATTCGTATTAAACTAGCATACGAAATTTCAATACTTAATCGATAAACCATGAAAGGTATAAAAATAGAATATCCACATTCAAACATAACTAATTCGATACAATATGGAAGATTTTATTGTATCATGTTAATCTCAATCAAGAATAATGAAGGATATTGACATAGATGAAAATAATCATAAAAAATATTAGAGAGAAATATCCCCCTTTTTCTTGAAATCATTTAAAAGTCATACTATTTGTCAAGAAGCCATTTAAAAATAGATTTTTGAATAAAATTGTCCCATACCACATTGAAACTTATAAAATTAATTTTAATTTTAAAACTTTAATGTCCATATAAATAAATTCGTAAAACCATTTTTAAAAACATGGACATTAATGAGAAATATTTAGAAGAATAATTATTTAAAACACTTAAAAATGTATTTTAGTTATAGTTTCTAACCAAAAGAGAGACACTTGAATACAAATAATTGAGGTAATAAAAATTTATAATATCATGTGAATAAAGGGTTTCATGATATACTATGTCAAAGTACATTATATACACCATATAAAAGTGATTTGGTGTATAACAATAAAGAAGTCTCAGTGGAATGTAAATTGATATGAATTCTATTATAAAGACCATATCCTTAGGTTAAGGATAAATCAAAGACATAATTATGTGTGAAAAATATAAATACACTCAATATGATTGTATATTTAGTGTAAATCAATCAGATGACATTCACACATATTCTTGTAAAAACAACACCAATGAATTAGATATTTAACTCAACAAATTGAGATTGAGTTAAAATTAATCTTATAAAGTTCATACCGATGACTTGAGAATTTATAAATGGAGTGATTATGTGTATCAAAAGTATATCTACAGAAAGGGGAGTGGAATTAATGACATAATCAAATGAATAGTGATTCTACACATAATCTTGGAGTAAAATAATCAATAAAGTATGTGTAAAGCCGAATGAGTGGAAATTGAAGTTTCAAATTTCATTATTGATTTGGTAACATTCAAAACATACAACCATGAAAGAAGTATCATACAATGATTATGTAAATATACATTAATTAATGTATATTACACAATGAATACAAACATGGGCAGTACTCACACCACATGAAATAAATAAGTGGTGAACAATTGAATTATCACGGAATTAAAAGTGAGATAAGAAACCCCTTACTTTGTACTTTTTCCTTGGTCAACAGTAGGTTAAACACCTATATAATAGTGAAATAATTGTTATTTAATTATACAAGAATTGTTTACATAAATTTTATATCATATATGATCTTTTAACATTGATTTGTTAATAATATCTTAGTATTATCGTTGTTTCGGGTGTTAACTTACTCGTTATCTTTTATATGTTTTGTTATGTAAGCCATGTTTGTCATTGATAGGTTGTATATTATTCATATCCAGAATTATATCAAGTCCTTAAACATTATTTTTAAATAATAAATGATAATTATACTTGAATGGATACGATGGAGAATGAATCTCATCGCGTTCGTGGAGACGGTAGTCCGTACGTATGCACGAGCGACAATATCATTCTTTTGATGTTATAATAATATATAATTGGATGGTATATCATATAGAAAGAATAATTATCATTTTATATTTATTATATACATGAATTGAACATCATTATTATACCCATCCAAATAATAATTTATTGAATTACAATTACACCACGACGTGGAGACGGTAAGCCGTGCGTACGCACGTATGGTGACATGTCATTCAAAGGATGGATATAATAATGAATATGGTTTTAATATATTTATAATAATATTAAATTATATAGGAGATACTGGATTAATTAATTTATAATATAAATAACAATGAAATAAGAAGTTGAAGAAGAAAAGAAATTGAAAAAGGGTGGTAAAAACATTACCTATTCTTCGTGTGCAATCTTTTGATTTGATCAAAATGGATCATTAGGTTGTATTTATGATCAAAATAAGGCATCTAGGTTGTATTGAGGGATGTTGAGAGAGTATTTGGGTAGGGGTGTTCCGATCCAAAAGACTTTAAAGGTGTGAAGTTATGAGAAGGGGGAGTGTCCTTTTATAAGAGGGGTGAGGGCACCTTTGGAAAACCTAAGAATATTATTTTATAATAAATTAATATTCTGTTTATAATGGCTCAAAAGGTTATTATTTAAAGGTTAAGGTGGGGATAGGTCGAATTCCACTCAAAAAATAGAATTTAGATAGGTTTGGGTCATTATATTAACCTTATCTTTAAGTATTAACTCTTAGTTAATTAGTTTCACTTTTACAATGTCTCTTTGTATTTTTATATTATATGGTTAATATACATACTATATAAATCCAAAAAACCCCCAAGTGGTCCATTAATGATACACCTATCATGATATAAGTATCTTTGCTGAACCTTAGATTTTTATGAATTTAATATCAATTAATAATATAATATTTGTTTTAAAAACTCTTTTATGCCAATTTTGACTCTATTCTGTAATTGATTTTTTTAAAAATGATAACATAATGATTACTTCTAAAAAAGTTAATTAAATAATTCATAACATGTCATATTAACCTAGAAAATTATTTTAATTCATAAAAAGTCTCAAATTATATTTATTTGTGTATCTACAATATCAATCATTTTAATTGTTCACTATTATGGTAATTACTACATCACCATTGTGTCATATGTAAATTAAATTATTTAACTTCTAAAATTTATATATAAAATAAAATTATGTAGAAAATATTTTTATATTTCTATTTAATATTTATAGTCGAAAATAAAACATACATAACCCTATGTAAAAATTGTTTTTCTAAAAGATATATGCTTCTGTCATTTTTATATTCATTTTAACTTAATTAAAATGAAGTGTCCCTATCACTTACAAGTGTCACCATGGGGTCCCAATATCGACCCAAAGATGCCCATGGTCAGACATGTATAGAACAATAAGGTTATGTCACGTTTTTGGGTAATTTTTTATTATTATAATATTATTTTTTAACCCTTATTTACCGAATTTACCCTTTAACAATGGTAAATAAAATATTTTCCGAAGTAATTATTCAAAATGTCTAAAAATAAAAGTTCTCTATTTACACAATTGACCATCCTGATTCTAAATATGGAATCAATTTTTCCAAATTCCAAACACATAAGTGGCAGAAATTAATTTAAAATTAATTCCCACAATAAAAAATGCGTTTTTTAAGAGATAATAACTATCAAAAGATTGGCACTTGTTTATGTCTTGTTTAATTGTGAAATTATTTCCAATGAAAAAAATTGAATTAAATGGTAAAAATATTTTCTAAATATAATTTAAACCCACTCAAATTCATAATTTATCAATATTAATTATTTTGATTAAAAAAGTTGTTTTTAATTAAAATCTAGTAAATTTCACTATTCATCAAAATATGAAAGTTATCTGAAAAGTACCAAAATTTCACACTAGGCTAATTCCGATATTCCGAATCCATAAATGATGTCCATTTTGAGAGATAAAATTTATTATATTTCTAATAGTAGGTATTACTATTCATAACGACTAGTTTGATTTGTTGTGGTGTGTAAGAATCTCGCAGTTGCGTACAATGCACGTCATTGCATTATTCAAAGGGAAATGTACCGTGGAAGATTGGGGTGTTATATTCTCCCCAACATCAATAAATAGTGTTATCGTAATTTTTTTTAAAAATTGGTCTTGAGAATAAAATTGAAAGTCCCACATTGGAAAAAGAGTCGATAAAACAATCACTTTAATAGAAAGGAAGAGAGGTATAAAGGTCACCCAAGATAAGCCATACTAGGATTCCATGTAGGAAAACATGGATATGGATGATAAACTAAGTGTTATGTTCTGATAGAGAGGGATAGAAAACATGATCATGAGTAATTTAACAATAAGAAAATCACAAACTTGTGTTGGGACAAACAGTCATTAGTCTCCCAATAGGAAAAGAAAACTGACCACATTTTTTTTTGTTTTAAGTTACATTACATAAGGATGAGGAATTAATTTATGATATGGACTAAGAACATAAATATATATACATACTTTTTAAGTAGAGTTTCATCGTTTAATAATTTTTTACCACTAACTCATTTTTTTGAACAATGAGTATTCAAGAAGACATGGTCACACTGGAAGAGCTAGAATAAACTTCTATAGAATAACATGATCCACGTAGGATAAACTATATATTTACCTTGTCTTTAGAGATTAATCAAAACCAAAATTGTTAGTATAAGATCTGATTATCCCCCAAATAGATATTCCATTAGAGAGAAAACAAATACTAATCTTAATTTCTAAAATTAAACCAATAATACCCCAAAGTTAAAAAAATACCATTCAATAATAAATTGTCCTTAAAATACTTCAATATAATCCAAACGAATATTGAAACCCAAAACTTATAAGAATGTAGTCTTCCACGTTAAATTGTATCTATAAATGACATCATCTACTTTTAAAGTCACATACTTAAATGTAATTAATCTAATCACATATTCTTTATTATAGGTTAATCATTTCCATAAATATCCCAAATCACTATAAATCCACAATCAAAACATAGATAAAAATCCACCATTACTCCTCTAATGAAATCCCATTGTATTCTATTTTCCATGGAGATATAGTGTTCCCAAAAAAGCGAACATCTTCCAAAATAACATTTATCACTTAATCACCAAATTATTTTCCTATACTAAGGGTATTCATTTGATAAGACATAAGATCCCAAATAAACTTATTATTGATCAATAAAATAATTTAACTAAAATAATAGTCAAACTAACCACGGACTCCATGTATTCCAGTGGTAGGAAATAAATTTCAATCGTACTTTGGTTGTGGGTTCGATTCCCGCAGCTTTGTCCGACGCGACGAGTTGTCACACGGTCTGCGTGTTGTCCTTTTTCAAAAACTATATTTTATAACATTACCAAAATGAGATAAATTCCCCAAAATAACCATAAAATAATTTAACCACAAATGGTATCCCATACCTTGCATTTTCATCCCAAATTATAATAATTTCTTATTGCCTCAAACCCAATGATCATATAAAACCAAATGGTTATTTATAAATATATTCACAAGAGAAAGGAGAATTCTTCCTCAAATATCATTCTCACAAGGAAAACTATAGGGTAAAAAATACAAGAGAAAACTATTCCAAAGTAAAACCATCAACAAGGAGCACTAATAATTTTTAAAAATTTCTCAAACCATTTATTTCCACATAGCTTCTTCTTTGTCCAAGAGAATATCCTATAGAATAGAGCATTCACTCAGATAATGGTCAGGTCCCCTAAATTTACGGAAAATGACTATAAATGGATTCTTTGGACCATTTTTATCTTCTTCCATAGTACTCTTCATTTTTCTTCGGAAATTCATCACTTTATGTCCTTCCTTCTCGCACGTAAAACATTTCATTGTCCTGATGAGACACTTTCCTGGGTGTCTCCTTCCACATTTACTGCATGATGGAAATTAAGGATTCCTTTCTCCATGGCCTCCTCTGCTGGAGCTCTTATCATTCATCACTTTCTCTTCTTTTTTGAGTCCGGGAATTGGTTAATATATATATTGTTGATAATGTTTTTTGGAAAATTTATTTTTCATAAAGATGATATATTTTACACCTATCAACATCCCATTTTGTTGCTTATTTCCACCACCATTCCAACCTTGCACATCATTCTCAAAGTCACTATGACTTCCTTGGAATCCAGACATTGACTAAAACCAGAAAGCATTGTGTGAGTAACAGTAGTCATAAATTCATTTAGAAATTAACATGTCACCATATTATAAATTTGAGACACATTAGGATTAACCAAGGTCATTTACTCTCATCTTATATATATAATACTTCAAATCTGTTTGTAATGAAAATGTAAATTATCCTAAGCATTTCCCCTAGGAGTGTCGTAACCAAGAGTGCAGCAAGGCCCGTTGTCATGCACCAATTCTCATTCGAGTCTATCTCAAAGTGGTGTTTTCGGGTTTTAACCCTAGGTACATATGTGCCAGAGCCACCTCTACCTGCTCGTATCCAAACATGGATGTATTGCTCGGAAAACTCACAAAATCTCTACAATACCAAAATTCTAGGAAGTTCTTCTATACTAATCCTCAAAGGTCATCTTAGTTATACGTGCTCTGATCAGAGTTTATCTAAATCTAGATTCAAAAGATTGTACTAAACTTCCTCTGATACCAACTATAACACCCCGACCCTAGATACCCAGAGTCAGTGCATTATTACATAACATTGGCATGATCACAAAGGATCATGTCTCGAAAGGCCGATTAGTTTAGTAGTCTTGGAAACACTAGATACATTAATAAGTCTTACATTACATCATTAGGTAAAAAAAACAACAATATCTTGTCTTCATATCCCCTCGTAATATCCCTGCAGGTCATTCATAAATTACTTCTTCACATCTTGGGAAAAGATAAAACATTGAAAGGGGTGAGCCTTGATGCTCAGTAAGGATAAAAATATAGCAGAAGGTTTTATAAATAAGAATAAACATTCAAGGAAATGTATAACTAAAACAAAATACTTTTAAACATGACCTTCAACATATTATGACTATAATAAAATGAAATAATTCCATTTACTTATTCACATGGATATTCTACTAATCGAATAATCACATGCAATATCAATAACCACTTTCATAATGATGGAATGCATAATTCCAGACTATCATAACCACATAGCCAAGGCCTCGTGCCAAGACTACAAATAAGATTTGTTCAAGGCCTTGTGCCAAGACACTAGTTTGTCTCATGAGACCTACCAATTCATCAAGGAGCTATAACAAGCTCCACCCATCACTTACTAAGTCTAATGCATTCCTGATATGAAAAGTTTGAAATATGACATAAACATTCGTATTAAACTAGCATACGAAAGGTCAATACACAATCGACAAGCCATCAATGGTATAAATATAGCACATCCACAATCAAACATAACTCATTCGATACAATAGGGAAGATTGAATTGTATCATATTAATCTCAATGAAGAATAATGAAGGATGTTGACATAGATGAAAATAATTGTCAAAAATATTAGAGAGAATTATCCCCCTTTATCTTGAAATCATTTAAAAGTCACATTATTTGTCAAGAAGCCATTTAAAAATATATTTTTGAATCAAAGTGTCCCATACCAATTTGAAAATTTTAAAAGTAATTTTAATTTTAAAACATTTATGCCCATATAAATAAATTCTTAAAACCATTTTTAAAAACATGGACATTAATGAGATATATTTAGAAGAATAAATCGTTAAAACACTTAAAAATGTATTTTAGTTTGAGTTTATAACCAAAAAAGAGACACTTGAATACAAAAAATTTAGGTAATAAAAATTTTATAATATCATCATAATAAATGGATTCATGATATACTATGTCAAAGTACATTATATACACCATATAAAAGGGATTTGGTGTATAAAAACAAAGAAGTCTCAATGGTAAGTAAATTGAGATGAATTCTATTATAAAGACCATATACTTACTTTAAGGATAAATCAATGACATAATTATGTGTGAAAAATTTAAATACACTCAATATTATTGGATATATAGTGTAAATCAATCAGATGACATTAACACATATTCTTGTAAAAACAACACCAATGAATTAGATATTTAACTCAACAAATGGAGATTGAGTTAAAATTACTCTTATCAAGTTCATACCGATGACTTGAGAATTTATCAATGGAGTGATTATGTGTATCAAAAGTATATCTACAGAAAGGGTAGTGGAATTAATGACATAATCAAATGAATAGTTATTCTACACAAAATCGGGGAGTAAAATAATAAATGAAGTATGCGAAATGCCGAATGAGTGGAAATTGATGTTTCAAATTCCCTTATTGATTTGGTAACATACAAAAAATACGCCCATGAAAGAAGGATCATAAAATGATGATTTAAATACACATGAATTAAATTATATTACACAATGAATACAAACATGGGCAGTGCTCACACCACATGCAATAAATAAGTGGCGAACGATGGAATTCTTCCGGAATTAAAAGTGAGATAAGAAACCCCTTACTTTGTACTTTTTCCTATGTAGATGGTAGTTTAACCTCATTTATAATGGTGAAACAATTGTTATTGAATTATAAAAGAATTATTTAGATTAATATGATATCATATATGATCTTTTAACATTTATTTGTTAATAATATCTTAGTATTATCTTTGTTTCGGGTGTTAACTTACTCGTTTACTTTTATATGTTTTGTTATGTAAGCCATGTTTTTCATTGATAGGTTGTATCTTATTCATATCCAGAATTATAAAAAGTCCTTAATAATTATTTTTAAATAATCAAATGATAATTATACTTGAATGGATACGATGGAGAATGAATCTCATCGCGTTCATGGAGACGGTATTCCGTACGTACGCACGAGTGACAATATCATTATTTTGATGTTAAAATAATATATAATTGGATATTATATCATATATACAGAGTAATTATCATGTTATATGTATTATTTACATGAATTTCACTTCATTATTATACTCATTCAAATAATAATTTATTGAATTACAATTTCACCACGACGTGGAGACGGTAAGTCGTACGTACGCACGTATGGTGACATGTCATTCAAAGGATGGATAGAATACTGAATATGGTTGTACTATATATATAATAACATTACAGTATATAGGGGATAATTGATTCATTAATTTAGAATTGTAATAACAAATAATGAAGAAGTTGAAGAAAAAAAAGAATTTGAAAATTGGTGGTAAAAACATTACCTCTTCTTCTAGTTCTTCCTTTTGATTTGATCAAAAGGGCTCCTTAGGTTGGCTTTCTGATCAAACTAAGGCCTATATGTTGTAGTGAGGTATGTTTAGAGAGTATTTGGGCAGGGGTTGGCCGAACCAAAATGCTTTTAAGGTGTGATGTAATGAGAAGGGCGAGTGCCCTTTTATAAGAGGGGTGAGGGGTACATTTGGAAAATCTAAAAATATTATTTTATAATAAATTAATATTCGGTTTATAATGGATCGAAAGTATATTATATAAATTTTATGGTGGGGATAGGTCGAAAACCACTCATCCAATAGAATTTAGATAGGTTTGGGTCATTATAGTAACCTTATCTTTAAGTATTAACTCTTAGTTAATTAGTTTCACTTCTACAATGTCTCTTTGTATTTTTATATTATATGGTTAATAAACATAATATATACATACAAGAAACCCCCAAGTGGTCCATTAATGATACAAATATCATTATATAAGTCTCTTGGCCGAAAATATTATTTTTAGGAATTTAATATCAATTAATATTATAATATTTTTTGAAAACTGTTTTCTGTCATTTTTGACACTATTCAATAATTGATTTTTGTAAAAATAATAACATAATTATTACTTCAAAAAATGTTAATTAAATAATTCTTAAAATGTCATATTAACCTAGAAAATTAGTGTAATTCATAAAAAGTCTCAAATTATATTTATTTGGGTATCTACAATATCAATCATTCTAATGTTTCACTATTATTGTTATTACTGCATCACCATTGTGTCATAAATAAATTATATTATATAATGTATATAATTTATAAATAAAATACAATTATGTAGGAAATCTCTTTTTATTTACAATGAATATTTATAGTCAAAAATCCAACATATATAACCCTATATAAAATTTTTATTGCTAAAATATATATGTTTGTGTCATTTTTGTATTCATTTTAACTTAATTAAAATAAAGTGTCCCTATCACTTACAAGTGGCACCATGGGGTCCTGAAATCGACCAAAATATTCCCATGGTCGGACATGTATAAACCAATAAAGATAAGATACGTTTATGGGTAATTTATTATTATAATAATATTATTTTTAACCCTTATTTACTGGATTTACCCTTTAACCATGGTAAATAAAATATTTACTGAAGTAATTATACAAAATGTCTAAAAATAAAATTTACCTATTTAACAATTTTACCATCCTGATTCCAAATATGGAATCCACTTTTTCATATTCCAAACACAGAAGTGGAATAAATTAATATAAAATTAATTTCCGCTGTCAAAACAAAAAGCGTGTTTTTAAGAGATAATAACTATCAAAAGATTGACACTTGTTTATGTCTGGTTTAATTGTGAAATTATGTCCAATGACAAAAATTGAATTAAATGGTAAAAACATATTCTAAATATACTTTTAAACCACTCAAATTCATAATTTTTCAATATTAATTATTTCGATTAAAAAGTTGTTTTTAATTAAAATATATTAATTTTCACTATTCATCAAAATATGAAAGTAATCCGAAAAGTACGAAAATTTAACCCAAGGATAATAATGATATTAAAAATCCAAAAATGAAGTCCATTTTGAGAGATAGAATTTATAAAATTTCAAGAAGTAGGTATTACTATTCATAACGATTCGTTTGATTTGTTGTGGTGTGTAAGAATCTCGAAGTTGCGTACAATGCACGCCATTGCATTATTAAAAAAGAAATGTACCATGGAAGCTTGGGGTTTTACACATAGTTCCATTATTAACAATATAAATATACTGTGTCAGGACAGGTCTAATAAAATTTATATCATATTTTTCTATATTAATGTGAAGGATTCCAATTGGGGTATAATGTAGTAAATTAATTCCATGAAATGATTAGTATACCAATATCCTTCATAATGATGTTCTTAATAACATATTTGTGAGATTAATATCATGAATAACTGTATAACCTTCCCTTATCACAGAACAAACATTTGGAATACCACCAAAATTATACGGTATCTATCCTCAAAAAGGAAAAAGATGTAGAGATAATTGTTACTTTTTTCATGTTTCTAGATTGATTATGATAATATTCAAATCAAGTGGTTGAAATTTTATTATACCTGGGAGTTATTATTTCAGATATAATACATTTCCATATATATATATATGTAGTGTTTTCCTGAGTCTGATAATCATATAATGGTTTGTTTTTGATTATTTTGGAGTGAATTGTTTTATTATGGATAACATAGAGTTGTCATTTTAAATTAATAAAAAAGTTGAAGTTGGATATTCAAATTCATTTATTAAAGATTTTTATATTGTTCCAACATGTAATGATAAATTTTCGATGTTTAGTTGAATTTTTTAGGTTTTATTTTATTTTATTAAAATGAATTGGATACTGTGGGATGAATTTTAGTTATTATGATATGATTTAGTTATGTTTGTATTTATATGTAATATGTTTTATATTCATAAAATATATATAAATGTAAAATTTTATGTATGTATTTTTATATGTATAATTTATTATACGATGAAGTTATAAAATTGTAAAATATACTAAAATTGAATTTTATTTGAGAGAAATGTGTATGTTATTCCAATGACGTGATTATTAGAAATATCAACAGAATGGATGAAATGTGAAATTAATGATTTAAAGAGAATATGACTGAATGATAGAAATGAAAATCCTCATGTTTATATTATATATTTCATAATGGAATTTAATTTAGTGTATTTATTTGAGCACATAAAACAAATTTATAATGGGGATGAAATATTTATAATCTTATATATTCTCTTCATGTGTACTGAAAAAAATATATGGATGGTGGAAATATTTATACAAAAAATAATAATTTTTAATAATTTATAACTTCTTTTTAATAAATGAATTATTTATATATATGAAAATAATTTCATTATTTTTTAAATGATTTTTATACACAGGAAATTCATGACATCCAATGAAGGATTGTTTTATGAAATGAGACATTAATACTTTCTAAAACTCAGTAATAATAAATGAGTTTTTTATTATAATACAATTTTTTTCACATGTAGATATTTTGGAACAATATGGGAATCATATAACATTATATCCCTATATCATTATACATGATATTATAATCAAATAAAATGGCACATTACTCTAATTCAAATAATAAAATATTATATTATATTGTTCTTTTCCAAGATTAATTCACTGAATAGATGATGAATAATTGAAAAAATCATTTAATCATATTTTTTGTGGATTTAAAATTAATGACTTTCAAATTCCTTATTATTATATTTCTATATGATTTTTTAAAGATGTTGGGTAGACTTATAGGGTATTGGATGTCATGGTATGTTTCATTTTTAATATTACTATATTATTATAACATTTGGATTAATATAATAGATTAAAATTAATAAGTGTAAATTGATTGAGATTTGAGATATGACTAATGCTATTGTGTGATGTTGGATAAGTGAAGTATTGTATAAATAGAAAAATAAAAAGTTTAGCGAGTTATAATATTTCATTGATTATATGTTTCGTTATAATATATTCCAAAACTAATAATTTGGACTCCTTATTTAAATATAATGAAATAATATTCTAAAGAAAATTTATAAAATTAATACTACAGGATATTAAAGGCCAACAGACATTAGAATTTATTAATAATAAATTTGTAGTTTATGACCAAGACATGGGAATATGATCTTATTCTAATATTTGGAATGATATTAACATTTAATGAAGTAACATTTTTCATATTAGACATCATAATATCATTGAAATAATAATTTTTTGATTATAAATAGAGACCCAATGATTATTGTCTCTCTCTTTATATTCATGGAAGCATATTTTACATTAGTTTCACCTAAATAGAAATACTGAGATGGATCCTAGAAGATAACTTCCCCTCTATTATAAGAACATATGTATTATTTATATAATATATGTATCATATTATAACCAAAACCGAGAATGGAGTATTTAACACCACTATGTATTAAACATGATAAACATACCAGGTTCCCTGAATATTCATACCACATTTCATCCATCCTTGGTAATTTTCAATGAAAAGATGATGAAGACCATAAAAAGTAACATTGGTTAATTTCTAATGACTAGACATTATAAAAAATAGAAATAATTCATCCCCCACCACATCTTATTTGTATAATGACATAAATGAGTATTTTTAAATTATTTTAAATGAAGATAATGAGTTCATATATAATGAAATTTCTTAATTGGTAATGACATCTTTTGAACTGTCACTATTATAAGAGACATTATGACTTCAAGGAATACGTATTTGTTTTGAAAGTGATATTTATAATTTTATACAGTTAAATTATCAGTGTATTTATTGAATAATTTGTTTATTTGGATATATAAATAATATTTCTACACATTTAGAAGTCATTATACAATTGGGTAAAGATAATGATGGTCACATTTTTAATCCAATAGAGTATATAAATATTTTTATTTATAAATATATATCATAAAAAATATAACTACCAATAGATTAGCTAATAATATAACTCCATTGATTACAAATCGATCTGAATGAATGACATACAGATGTTACTAAAAGAATCTCTCAGTTATGTTATCAGAACAATGAGTTATGGGTTATTTATCATAAAAGTATAAATCATTATTTTTTTGGATTTAGATATCTATACTAAGTCATTATTATAGATGATATAAAATCAATTGTATGATGAACATTATTTCTAAATAATATATGAATGAGTTTTAATTTAAACATTATAACGCTTTAATATGTTATAATTGATTGATGATATTTAGTAGCAAAAACGACAAACATGAAAATCACTTAAATAAAAAATAAATGAAATGTTGATATTCTGAAACCACTATGATATTAAATTATTTTTAAATAATCATAAAATCAATCATAATGCACATTTTTTAAAGGATATTGGACGAATATAAAACATTATATTGAATAAAATTACAAATGAAAAAATGAGTAATAATATTTTTCAAAAAAAAAATAGAATGATGACATTTTTTAAACGATATTGATCATATATAATATTTTAATTATTATTATTGATGGAGAACATTCAACCTTAATTTATATTTGTTTAAATTTTATGAGGTGTAAATTCAAAATAATTTATAAAATTAAACTTGTTGAACATAATAATAATTTTTTTAAATCCAAATATTATAGTATTAGATAAAAAATATTGATTATATATTCTAGATAATGTAATATGTGAAAATAATTAAAATATAGTTTTTGATTAAAAACATTCCCACAATTTAAGATATGTATAAATAAAAAATATATATAATAATAAATTAAAACTAATATGTGATAATTTATTATAAATAAACTAAAAACTGATAATGTTGTTTCAGAAAATAAATACATAAATCTCATATATTTAGTTGTGAATGAAAAAAATTTATTCATATAACTTAATAATATTTAATCCAATGTGGAAATATGATGTATAACAAAAAATCTAATTATCTAAAACAAGGTTCTCATAGTGCATACTTTTACGTAGATTCATTATCATCTAATAATTATTCAAAATATTGGATATGATTTTATTCTTGTATATATGGGTAAATTTTTTTTATTATTATTTCGAGTAGTTGATAATGATATGTATGATATATGAAGATCAAAATTCAAGGGAAAAAAGTAATCTACTGTTTTTGAATAAAAATTTAATTTTAAAAATTAATTTTTTTACATGGAAGTATTTAAATCCAGGAAAATAATTCTTATTTTTGGTCAAGAATGTAAGATTTCAGTAGAAAACAAATTTGATTGATAATTTATAGAAATTTGGGGAAATTTCAATTAAAAAATTGGAATATTTTAATCAAGATAAACAATGAAATTATATAATAACATTAATGAATGACCGATATATATATCAAATATTAAATATGAATTGAAAAAATGAAATCAACATTAAATATTTCAAACGATTAAATAAATAAAAATTAAATCAGAGTAGATATTTATAATATATACAATGTTATAATTGTGAAAATTAAATTGAAACCTAATTTAAACATAATGATAGACAATAAAATACAATTTGTTATAGTCTACCCAACACTTAATTTATTTATAGGTGATTGATTTGAACCCTCGAATTTAGGGATTCCGTATTTCCCTAGAAAAACAAAACACACATTTTCTAATAGTGAATTAATAAAACAAAGCCCAACCCTTGATTTTGAGTAAAGAAAGAAAAAAATCTACATACAATCACACTGGTCGTATTGGTCACTCAAATTAAGATGATGTGGATGCATTTATTTCATACTGTCAACCCAATTAAAAATAACTCTATAATATATTATATTGATTGGATATATAATAATTGTTGAAATAGAGAATAATATATGAGAGGTAGGTTTAGTACAATAATGATGAATAATTTTATTTTCAATTGAATGTATAAAATGTATTCATATATATCTAATTAATGTTTTTAACTATGTCATGTTTATTCCTTCATTGGGTTAAATTTATGACCCTATAATTCTATTCTTAAATATAGATATTCTTCTAGTATAACATTGACTAATATAGACAGACAGTGAGAAAAATTAAATTTCAAATTATAGATATATTAAACATTGATTCACATATGATTCTTCTATGGTCCATATATATTTATTTCCATTCCGCATTGGTTTTAATTTTATGAAATAAAAAGGTTTCTTTTTTCTAGATATGTAACTAATTTTATTGGGCCTACCGGAATGTTGGATGATCGAAAAATCTCATCACTTGGAACATGGGAAGGATTTTTGGAGGCCACTCACTATTTTTTGTGTAATGACATGACCATTTAAAAATTAAAATACATTTTGAATAAATAAATGCATTTCTATGTAATATTGGTATAGGAAACACATGTAATACACTGTTTAATTTGGACCATTAATAATTATATTTGTTAATATCAAAATGATTTCAAAGCATTAGGAAAAATAAAACAATTTCATTTCATAGTGACCATTGAGAATGATATATATTAATGGTTATTGTATATAGTATTTTACACAAATAAAATAATGGATGTCATTAACCTGTATGATTAGACCCAATAAATCCAATTTATCAAAGCTTCAATGGGGGACCTAATTAATGTAAATTTACTATGACCAATTCCAATTTGAAAATTAATAATTAGAAAATGAATGAAAAATATTATGTGATATGTTTATTCTTATTGAATTCACCAAGAAACAATATTCCTAGATTCATCAAATTTAATTACTACCAACATTCATCAATACATTATGATCTATACTAGTTTGATAAGGGTATTTATCTCAAGATCCTAGTAGTGTAAATTTAAATAATTACCTGGTAGTATAAATATAACACTTTTCATTTTAATAATATAGTGATCAAGTTAAATGATTTTCATTATTAATTAATTTATATAAAATGATATATCATATTTTATTAAAATTAATTTATTTTATGAATAAAAAAAATTTATAATATATATTATTTTAATTAAAATACAGTAGTTGACAAATTCATAATTATTGAATATTTTTTTCAAAAAAATTGACAATAATACTTATTTGAATATAAATGATAATATAATTTAATGACGTGCAATTTCATTTTTATGTGCATCTGAATAATTTTATTGTCTTTATAGAAATTATAATCAATTAAATATTCATTTTATTTACAATGCCAAATTTTAATTGTCATATTTTTATTTCAATGAAATAAATATATTTTTTGACAATATCACATCAAAATTATACAATCGGGATTTATTCATAATTCTCCAAGACAACTTATTTTGTTTAGATAAATTGAATACAATATAAAGATATATTATTTATAATGACATCTTAAGATAATAAATGTGATATAATAAATACTAAAAATGGAATAAAAAATATTTTCCATATAATATAATTTTCATTTAATGTTAGTGGATTAAATTTATAATAATTTTTTGAATCCTCTAACCCCAATGTTATATTTTACGAGTTTTAAATCAATTCATTATGATCATTACACACTTAAATAGAAAAAATAATATCATTTCAATATGTTTTGTTCCTAGCCCTGTCATATATTGAAGAAAAACATAACAATGGTAAAAATTATTGGAACACCATTAGATGGATTTCACTTTTTGTAATTTATCAAATAGATCCCAAAAACTATGTTTAATAATTAATAATGAATTTCAATCTATTATTCTATAAATTTCCACCAAAAGACCCATTCATCCTTACTAAGAATTCATTTATCAAGAATTTATGCTGCCACTCTTACTTTCAATCCCTACTATGGACTTCCAATAGTCTAATGAAGCTCCTCAAAATATTTTTGAAGTATCATCTAAATTATATTGATTTTATTCTTATCTTTCTATTTCATGTACATAAATTTTTAAAATACTTTTAATATAAATTTTTTAAATTAAATTTTTTTATAGAAACAATTTAATATACATATAATTAACATTTCTGATTCTAATCCATCATCCCTTATTAAATACTTCTATTAACATTTATTTTCAGAAGTTATAATTAATAAATTATCTTGTGAATTTAAATGATAAATATTGTATTACTACAATAAGTTCAAATTTCTACGAAATGGAATTCTCATAGGTATGGAAATAATTTATTTATTATTGAATCAATGTTATATAGCCCACAATACATAATCATGTGATTAAATATGATGAAATAAATTGTTATTTTATATGATTTATATGGAAGGAAAATTTATGTACATAATATAAAGGTGATTTGTGGGATTCAAAATTAAAAACATGCTAATGAATTGTGCATGGTTTTATCTAATTAAATAACATGTTTAGTTCTTGGAAAATAATAAAATTAACATTATATTATGAAAACTCTATGGTTATCCATGAATTTTTTTTATGATTTTATTTTTATATTTTTTTTCTAAATTCCAATATTTCCTTGATTCTATCATATTACATCTTTATGTTTTCCCTCATGTCTGTGTTTCTATTTCACGGCCTCTCAACTTCTTTTAAAAATTACTAAAATTTAATAAATTAATCATTTTATTATTTCAATATTGACTTATAATGATTTGTGTCTCAACAATTTCTTATATACCTCTCCATGTTATCCAGTGTAGTTTTAGAGGTTGACAAGATCAATTCTAAATATAATAGTATTTGTTCTAATTTATTTTTCCCAAATTCAGTTAATGTTGTTATGTTTATTAATACCCACGGACACTAGTCCAGTCAATTATTTTTGGATTTTATATTGTGTATCATTATATAAAAAATAATTAAATAAATATATAAAATATATGGGTTTTCATAGTTAGTCTCCACAAAACATTCTAGTTAATATTGGGATTTAGATTATAAAAAAATATTTAATGAATTATTTTGATCAATAAATAGAAGAAATCATCCCTAAATTTTGGGAATGTTATGAGTAAGTGTTTTTTACGATAAAATATCAATTTATGGATTCACAATGTGGGTGTCTCTCTAAAAAAATATTTAACAAGTCTTAATAACATTGAAATGAGGCCATTTCTGATTAAATCCATCATCCCTCCATAGAAAAAAAGAGTCCACACAACACAATTAGTATGACAGATAGAGGTGATACTATATTATAAATTCACATGAACATTATTAACCATTATATAGGGAACTAATATGAAAATAAAATTTTATATTTAGATTAAATTGACTGATAACTAATTATTTATAGGTTAAAAAATGTATTTCATTTACTTGTAATTGAATAGATTATCATAATATCACATTTATTAGTATATTTTAGGATAAGATTATCGATACATAGGTATTGGAAGATGTAAATATTTGAACATGAATAATAAAATGATGGGACAATTTTCCATCCAGGATCTTATTCATGTATTCATATCAGGAAAGCTTTTTATAAGAATTCAAACACCACAAAAAACATTTAAGTTTAGATATAAGTAAAAATGAAAAATGTGATAGTGTTATTCCATGTATATAACATATCACCTATTTAATTTCTTTAATTAATTTCCAATAATATAGGGTGATATTCTATTTAGTGGAGTTGGATTCTCTTGTGGGTGTGGATTAAATATATATTCCTATAGAATGTATATATTATTGAGATTAGGAAATAAACCACCATATTATGAATCTCTCACGATTATATATAAGATGAATGATTGGAATTAATATAAATCAGTATCATTAACTAGATCATGGATATTATTTTATTTGGAGAAAATGTTTCATGGTAAAAATATTTTGTATATGGGCAATATCATACTTAGGGGATTCCCATATAAAGGTAAACTTATTATGTGTTTTCTATATATTCATTTCCTCTTCCACCTAGTAAATTAGTTGAGTTATATATTGGCCATATACCTTTGTATTTTCAATTATCTATTCATATATATTGAATATCCACTATCGAAATTGAATACACCAATAAGAAAGTACCAGACAATTTTGACAATGTTTTTATATTCCCATGTTATTTACCATGGGGTGGAGTGGCCCTTTTTTCATGAAGAGGGAAATTTCAATGTTCCAATAAATTAATAATAATGAGATTACTAATATCATGGTTGTGAAAAAAATAACATCCTCTATGAAATGATGTCTCTATTAGTGGCTATGGGGAGATATGTACTTATAAAATGTGGATCAATGGTTGGGATATTACAATGTAATGGTGAAGGAGGATATCCCAAGACTAATTTTCATATAAGGCCCAAAAATAATGATTAATAAATAATTCTTTTTTTACTTATTAAAAATCTGAATATATTCATGAACATTATGGATACAATCCATTATAAATAACATGAAACATTTAGGGTAAAATTTGTAGATGTTGTTATTATTTGCCCTAAAATAAAAGTGGTATTTGGATTTTTTTTCAATTTTGTCCTAAATAACATATGAATGGAAAATTTATATATGCTTTATAGTAAATAGCTTTTTTTGGTGTATAATATATCATTTCTTTTAAATGTTATATCCTGAAAATGAATATATATATATATATATATCCATCAAAACAAATTAAATTTAAGGATATCCTAGGCCAATATCTATAAGGATAAATGATGAAGCTCATATTTTCCCATATGTTGTACTATAATTCAATGTTTACAAACCCACCATAATCGTATTTATTGGGAAATTGTTCCATATTTATCTTTTTGTCTTATTTTGATCGTAAATACCAAAATGGACTAATTCTTCATTTTTAACAGATTGTTATCATAATGGTATTTATTTCATATCTCATAAAATATATTTTCAAATATTGTGATTTGAAATTTATTGGAATCACTATTTTGTTAATTTAACCTTGTATTCTAAATTAGGGGTTGATTAAAGAATAAAAATGAGTAAAAAATAAATGAATTTGATGATTTTTCTGGCAGACATCATGGACCTCTCCACCGGAACGGAAAACCATCTAACCCTATATACCTCAAATTAAAGCCATTCTACCTGGGATAACACAAAGACACAATAGAACTCCTCTAATGTTAATTTGAGCTATTTTTGAAGTCATTAAGAATTTAATTGGATGTTAATATTTTAGAGGAAGCATCATGGAACCTGTGTCTAGAATAGGAATCCGACAAAAAAAATATCATAACTCTTGCATATGCTGGCCAATTAGGAAGAAATGTTGTGGGTGAATGGACCACACATTTATTAATAACATTCAAGAAGGGGTATAAGCATGAATCAGCAAATTAATGTGCCAAAAATGTGTCAACATCCAGAGGACACAAATCTGCGTATAAAAGTAAAGGATCTCCAACCTCTAATTTAATTTCAGTAAATACCAACACCATCTGGGGGAACCAAATAAATGAGGTAAAGGTCCATTTAAATAATTATTCATATATTTTTTTATTATTTTTAGTTTTATTTTCCAGAGTAATTCATTCAAATTTTAATTAAATTTTCTACAAATTCTTTTCCACCAACTTTCTTTTCTAACATTAATCTTATTTCTATATCTCTTCAATCATTCCATCGTGATATTTATGCACTTTTCCTTGGAAAGGAAAAAACATGAGGCTTGGACCTGGGGAAGGATTTCAGGGTGTTCTTCATTATAAATATTTATCATAGAATGATTTAAATTTATTTGTGATGGATATATGAGTATTTTATGGTTGTAGTGGTCATCCACCCTAACACTATTTTAAAAATCCATTCCTTTCCACTGATTCATTCTTTCTCTATCCCATCTCTTTGGAAACACATTAATATAATGGAGTTAGGGGTTTTATAATGGATGAAATGGAATATGTTGGAGACAAGTCTTTTGGGATAACATTCTCAGTTGAGGTGTTATCATAGTTGACTATTAGAGGAGGTGTGGAATGGTGCACTGGAGGCATGATAAATTTACACACTTGTTAAATAAAAGGAAAATAAATAATTAATGATTTTTCCTAAAAATAAATATCAAATTGAATTTACACAATAAATAAATAATGAATGAACCTGGTTTATCCAACCCTAGGACCAATACCTTTCATTATTGATATCTATTTATTTAAATCTATTATTAAATTCTGCATGTTATTATTTAAATTGCGTGTTTTCCAAAATACACAAAATCCTTTTATTCTATAATAATTAACAAACAAAAAAGAATTATATTATGTGAATTTTAATTATTCATTGAACAGACTGCAATGCTCCTCAAGGTAGGCAACCCTAGTCAGCCATTGTTATTTATTTGGAAAATAAAATTTATTTTTCCACGACTTACGACAGGCATGCATCAATTAAGCATTATTTCCAAAGACTACCTGCGCAGTATAGTTAATTTTAGAGATACATATCATGATTGGAAAAACACTAACAAAATTATATTTTAATAGAGAAGTGTTTATATAGATTGATTAATTAATTTATATCTTTAAAGGGATAAATAAGAGTCCATTCAATACATCTGTATCCAAATTAATGTCTAGTGGTGATGGATTTTTTAACTATAGTGATGCATACAAAAACTATTTCCTTGTGTTATCATTTTAGGGGATAAATTGATTTCTTATTTATCTCACCAATTAATGGTCCATGAGAATAATTTCCAAAACCCATGCTCTATATTTTGATATACATATTCTAAAATTAAATGTTTACAAACATTATATCAATATGTAGATGTGTGAAAGATATATGAATCATAAAATACTCGTGAATATATTTAAAAAATGACCTCAATATGCACCAAATAAGGTGGTTAGATATGAACAATGATTATAAATATTTAATACATTACTAACATCATATGTTGAAAAATGTAACCAATTTTTTAACCAGAATAGATCACATGTAATATAAGAAAATAATGTTTGAATATGATCAAAAAATATTTGACACAAACATGATGTAATTAGAAATAATAAAAGGAACAAAATTATATATTTCCAAATAAACTACTAAATGATCCAATCATGAGAGGAACATGGAGGACCTAAATGATGAAGTGGAAACAATAAAAATGGATTAAAATATTTTATTGATCAATATTTATAAAGATGAATATAAAATATTTGTTACCTGAATATGTTTACAGAGATAATAATTTTTCTTAAAGGACTATTACATTATTTTAAATATAAAATACATAATCGATATACATATCCATGATATAAAGGATTAGTGTCTTCATAAATTTATTTTCATACATACCTATTTCATAAGAATTGTATTTATTTATTTTAATACATATTAATTATCCTAGTAAATTATTTCATTATTCTTATTACATGTAATCACATGAGGATATAAATCAAATACATGATTGATATAAAAGCATATAAAGAGCATGAATAATGAACCCAAATCAATTTCAAAAGGGGGAGAGTAATAATAATTATCATATCATAAAAATAATATCCTCATAAACATCATGATGGAAATATTTGATAAATTCATGAAATGTATAAGTTAAATAAAATTAATCCTCATGTCATTATAGTCAAATACCTCACACAGTTATGAACAATGAAAACATCATGTTCATTGAAAAAAATATTGGAATAATTGTAACGTAATCTCAAGATCAAAACTAGAATAATGTTAAAAAATAATTAAAATAATATCCAAAATTATATCCATTTCCCTGTGCATTGGAGGGATATATAATTTCGGGCCCTCTGATTACAACATCATATATACATAATCAAACACTCCAAATTGAACATATTACAATCATAGTCACGAGATATTCCATGGAAATGAATGTGTCTTGTAAGGAATTAATATAATTATTTCATGAATCAAATTGGTGTATCTAAATGAAAAGTTAAAAAAACAAATTTTTATATAAATCATCATTATTGGGAAAAGAAGAAACAACCGAAAATGATTAAAAGACTTGTTTTGGAAAGAAGATTTCATCAGGAAAATCATTATATTTTTCAAAAAATTAAGTTGGAAACAAAAATGTCCCAGAAAAGAAATGTAATGTTCATGTAAATGTGTTTTATTATAATTATAGTAGTATGTATACCAAATATGTAAATACAATGGTATAACTAAATGAAAAGGAAAATAGTTTGATAATCCCTTTACCTTTATTCCAACATTATTTTAGAACTGTTACGATTCCTAAATAACCAATGTATATTTATTAAAACACTAATCTGTATGAGAATTATAGTAAATAATTCAGATATTTATCAATTATAATCCATTTTTTATATTTCCTTGTTTGTATTGATAATATTGAAGTGTTTTTATTTCATGTTTTTCAAATAAAAAATATCATTGAATTTGATTTACCAAATTTTATTCAATTATTTTCTTAGAAAAGTATTATTATATATCGAATCTTATAATAGACATTATTAATTATTTATATATTATATATAATTAACCCTATCCATTCATAATGATGGTTATAGTAATTAAAATGGAAATTTCTCTATAGGCTGTCAACTGACCTTAAATTGGATGTTTTCAAAAGTGAAAGAAATGTAGGAATGGAATTAATATTATTCATAAATATAATAATTAAAATATGTTAAAAAATTAATATAACTATAACATAATGATTATTTAATTTAATTTATTATTTTCTAACAGAATAGTTATAAGTCGAAATAAAAGAAGAAACGAGGGAAGAGTTAATAGAGAATTACTCTATACCCACTATCGCTTAACTTGTAAGATGTTTTTACTCCATTGGTGATTATAATCAGATCTCTCCATAATGTTCCAATTTATTTAAATTTTCATTAGATGTAGTATTTCCGAATATAATTGGATTTTAATTTAGTGGGAGGAGTGGTATTCTAATGGATAGGAGGCGAGTAATTTTTACCTATGGGGAGGGATAATTTAAGAATTAAATATTGAATTATATCATATGTAAAAGATATAATTGTGATTTTTTTATTATAAATAAAATATAAATATAATATAATTTATTTTAGACTTTAAATACCATAAATAAATGAAATTTATTATTTTCTAAAAATCTAATGTGGAATTAATGGAAGTGTATTATATTAATTCTAATCTTTTAGTTTATTAATTTTTTAATACTATTTTACCATTCTATTTTGGAAATTTCTTGTTACGTTCGGAAATTATGCTTATTATATTTTAAATACTAATATTTGTAATTAAATATATCCTGGTCAAACTATATTTTCTATAAATGATTAACCATTATTACATCATAAATTATGTAATTTATGATATATTGGTTAAGCGAAAAATTGAACGTTTTACTATTCACTTGAAAGTTGAAGTACTTCCTAAAATATTAAAAAATATAACATGAAGAATTTTTTTGAATTGATTTAAAAAATATTATTAATTTTATCAAAATAAAAAACTAACATTATATATTATAAATGATAACAAAAAAATTGTGATTTTTATGAAATTCAATAAAATAACATTTATTAAAATAGTTCTAATACTTTCTTTTTATTTTCTAATAATGATATTTATTTTTTTGGAATTAAAAATATTATATTTATCTAAAACAATCATTTTAAATATTATATATTGGACATTTTTTTTGGTAAAATTAATTTTTCAATGGTCTGGTTACAATTCTCAACAGTCATGATACTATTCACAATGGTAAAATTACTATTCAAATGACCAAATTACCTTATGTAAATATATACCATTCATTCTTAATTATTCAACTCGATTCCTCTAAATGTGATATTTTTCACTTTTCTATAATAGTGATGGGTTAAATATAATTTTTTTATATTGTCTTGGATGTGGTGGTGATAATTAATGTGGATTTGGGTTATCCATATTTTCTCATTTTTTCATTTATATTATATTTTTTCCATTTGAAATTTTTTTAATTTTAATCATTTTCAATTCTTATTAAATTAATAGCATTTATTGATGAAATAATATTTTTCACGATTTCTTCTTATTTATAATATTGTACACTAAACTACTATAGTAATTTATTTTATAAGAAGAATATCATTTGATAAATCTTGGTTGTTACATATCTCTCACATTTTCGAAATTTCATCCCTAAAATGTCAAAGTGGATTATTACTTGAGATTACATGAGGGTAATGTTTTTTATTGTTTCCTAATGTACCCATGTTACTTATTGAAACATATGGTTCCTTTATAAACATTGATAGCGTGAGTTTCTTTATTGTCTAAAAACATTTCTTTGCAGTCAAATATCATGAAGAGATGAATTTCCTATGTTACTTCATTCTCACATTGTCACACAACTAGTTTAAGTATGTATGAGTTAACAAGTATGTATATTTTAAGGGGTGATACGTGGAACATATCAAGAATACCAGCCATTCATGGCTGAATTAAAAACTGATAGGCCACTGAAAGTATATTATCAATGATTTTAAAGAGACTAATTTATATTAGTGTATTCATCCATTTTTTTCAAAAGAACAATAATCTCTTCTGTAGTGATATTCATAGAGAATTGTTTTATCCAAAAAATAAAACCAAAAACATTCAACGGATTTCATCATAGCTCTTTCTCCAACTATGATATGATTTTAAATGTTGATGTATGATTAGAATATTTTTTTTATCAAATTCACAACATAATATTCAATTAGGTTTCAATAACCAAATCCATCCAATTAAGTGGGATTTCAACATCACTTCCCCTATTGCGCCTCATATGAAACCATTTGAGTACTGAAGATGAGTTTTTTTCTTATATGAAAACTCAACTAGTGGGAGATGTTGATCCCATCATACTTTTATTTCCATTTATAATGATCATATCATGTACTAGAGTGCATGAGTAATCCCATCATATTGTCCATCAATTAGGGGTGATAAAACGTAATACTATTTATTTCAATACTCCATGAATGTTGAAAATTTATTCATAACTTCTCGGTTAACCATAGATCATGATCGAATATTGATATATATAAGACTTTCATAAATATAAATATATTTTTAATTTATTTAATCCATTAAAATTTAATAATTTGGGGTTATTTGCATGGTTGTTAGATTTTTTTGTTTATATTCTGTTAAAACATGAAAATTTCATAGTTTATCATTTTTATCAAATTTTAATCACATTGGTATTTAGAGAATAATATTTTCTATATCTATATAATCTCTGTGATTCATTTTATAGGATTCCTATGTTAATGGAAATTAACATTTTATTCTCGATTAAGATTTAATTTCATCATCTGAATATACATAAAATAAATCACTATTAAAAATATTTCAGGATCATAGAGTGGTAAACATAATTAAATTTGGTATAACTATAGATACACACCAATAATAAAGGTGATTATCTATTTATTTGAAATTTACATTGTATCATCATTTAAGAACTTAATATCGTAGTATTATTTACTTTCTTAGGTTGACATTTAATTTACAATAGTCAAGGAAGAATTATTTAATCCTCGTACAGAAATGTGTAGCCATAATTTATGACATATAATATGTTATTAGAGTTAAATTTATATGAAATTATTAGGTTCAATTTGAATTTAATTCTGAAGGAATTATAATGAATCTTGTAATTATTCTACAATATTGTGGGATAAATATGGGCCAACTTTTAAGGGATGCATTCTTGTGGGGAAGCTGTTTCACTAATCGTTATTCATGTTTTATTTTAGTTTTTATTATTTTTACATTTTTTATCCTATGTTTTATTTTAATTTATTTTATTTTAAATAAAATATTAATCATGAATGGTTTTTATTATTTTTTAATTCATATGCATATCATCTTTATTATTCTCTATCTTTTTTTCATTCTTGTCATTTCTTTCTTCTTCACTTATTCTTCTTATTATTTTTATTTTTTTATTTTTGGGTGGTGGTTTTTTTATTATTCCCTTCCCATCGAAATTAGTTTTATTTATTTTATATTGTTTTTTCTTGCACATTCAACCATGAACACATTCCCTAAAAATAGTTTATGCCCTTAAGCTTGTCCTGTGAGAGGTAAGTGTTAATTCCATTAATATGTGAAAAAATCATATTTTTTATACATGTTTTGTGGTGAGTGAGGCTGGTGTGAACTAGTTTGTATATAAAACCAAAAATAATTGAATTAAAAACCATTTCTTTTATTTTATTAAATATTTTTCCTCCATTATAGTGGTTATGTGACCTTTATAAGACAATATTAATACATTTGGAGTATTTAATAGAGTACAATGGAACATGATCATATGATATGTCACACTCCACATTTAGGTGTTCCATCAATCTTTATTTGAGTATTATTTAGAATTAATATTTCTAAACGCATTAAAAATATCACACCAATAAATAAAAAAATATTAATTCATGAATGAGATCCAATAATTGAATTATCAAACTAAATTTAAATACCAACAAGGAGAAGAATGGAACCCATTGATCAAACCAAAAAAATCCAAGTTCATTATTCTAATAGCATTATATTTATAATTTCATGTTTCTTTATTATTTAAAATTTCATTTATTTACAAAAAATCTGCATTGATTTCAATAATAATAATATCAACAAAATCAAATTATTTATGTGAATTTGAATTAGTAAGTGAAACAAATTGGAATGATATTCATTTGTGTTGAAACTAGTTATCCTATATGCTAAATTTCAAAAATAGTTATCTTTTTTTCACAAGAATTTGATGTATGAGTAAAAAATGGAACTTTTTTAAGAGGTACAATATATCCACACACAATTATTTATAATCAATAATAAAATTCCTAAATTCCAAACATAAAAATATAGTTCTCCATGGTGTATTAAAATTGTGCTTATTATGAATGGAATGACTAATAACAGTTGTAATAAGAATAGAATATTTTAAAATCTCACATGTAACAAATTCAAGAATAAATTCAAGGACTGGAGAGAAAAATGGATTTTTGAAATAAATATGTACAGACATCTCAAGGAAAATAGTTGGAGCCACAAGAAGAATATGAGAAAGAACCTGATGAGGTAAATGAATAAGTTCATTTTATTCTTTGAAATATTACCTAATACATCTACTATGTTGAGAATAAATAAGGATAACATCAATAAACCATTCAATTGAGGATCCAAATCCAAGTTTACCATGATGATATAACTTAGCTTCATAATGAGGTTGACGTACCTATAGATGTACACATGGGTTATCAAGAAGACATTAAAAATATTTTTAACTACTATGTGTAATAACATAATCCCTCCATTCATAATATAGTAGAAGATCCATCACCACATTAATTCTACTAAGCTATGGAGTGGGAACAAATCTAAATAAATGAATGAATTTTGAAAAAATGATTGAGGAGCCCAAATACTTATGTCTATCAATTGAGATCCAAAATCAAGGTGAACTCACAACTGAGGTAGTTATTGAACAAAAAAATAAATTATATAATCTAATTCAATGTTTTTTTATTATTTTATTCAATCATATTTGACTTTAACTGTTTATTGTATTAGATTTGGTCAATATTTACTATGCCTTATAAGAGGTTGAAGAAACTAATCATGCACCTATTTATGAACATATCATGCTCCCTAGATTTGATGAACACACATTTGATGAACCCCAAGAGAAAATAAAATTTTCTAAGCCCAATAAAATTAATATAGAGGAGACTCAGTTTAGATTGGATAATATTTATATTTTGTTGATTTATATTTTATTCATATTAAAATACATTCTATCATTCCCCATAAATTTTAAATTCATGCATCCCATGTTTGGACATAAAAATAATGGTATGATGATGCTTAACAAGTATATCCCTAGAAAGTGGATGACCCATACTTCATCTTATCCCCACCAAAACATTTTTATTTAATTGTAAAGGTGGTGGATCTGATTAAATCTATATGTGGAACATTCCACCGGAATAAGGAAGAAGAAATAGTTGTGAATATCTATATGTAGTTCTGAAATAATATAAGATCCATCCTCCATCAAATAATGGGTTATCCTTATTAATACCCTTTGGATGATGTAAAAAAAATATAGCTATCCCTTATGGGATCATAATAATATTTATCATTTCACTCTTTCTATGAATCTATATTTTAATTTATTTCATTTGATTTGTTTATCCTGGAACCCACTCCCTATTATTATTTTTGATCACTAATGACATGATCCTTGTAATTAATTGGTTTATTTAAATTTTTATGTTAATTACGACACATGATAGACCTTAAACATTATAGGATGCGAAATAAATATCCATTTTCAAAGGGAGTTATATTTTATTGTTTATATTCAAAACTCCATATATTTTATATCTTAGAACTTTATTTTATCACTAAATTGTAAATTTCATTCCCATGCTTGAACTATTATCTACTAGAAATATCTAAGAGATATTTTTTTCTTAGGAATCAAATAATTCCATGTTTTATATATCAATATAAATAAATTGAATTCCTAAAATGCAGAATTGTATGATTAATGGGAATCATGGATATTAAAATGATGACTCATAATGAGATGTAATTAATTGATTAATGTAAATGATCATCCCAATGAAGTTTTAATGATTTGAATAACTAAATATCATGATAATTAATATGTGAGTATTATTCATTTCTTTAGATATTTTATAATATTATATTCATATTCTAGAGAGAAATTTTAGAACTTCTTCTTCTTTTATCGTTAGAATATTAATTTTTTGATCTCGGGATATATCGTCGGCCTGAAAATGAATTGAAACATGTCAATGAAATTGACTCTTAAAATACACTTTTTAAATCATATAGGTGTCTTTTGATAATCCATTATCATAAATAACAACATTAAATTATTCCATGTATATATTATTAGAACCATGAATTTCTATGTTGGGTATGAGCCATAATTTATGAATTTATTATCCATTACTATCCACCTCATAGTATTTTCATGATATCATTATGGTTAATTGTTGCGTTGAATTGATACATATGAGAATGTATTAAATACCTTATAAGGAAAAAGTTTTGGGTTCTAGTTGTAGTGGTTGGTTGACAGAAAATTTTATGTGGATCATTTCAATACAATAATAATGAATAGTAGATGTTTTTTAAATGATAATACTCTTTTATTTAAATGTGTTATTAAAATAATAGGAATTTTGGATTATTGAATAAAAATGAGCTAAATTGTGAAAAGTGCTTAATCCTGGGTTTTTTACAGATTTTAACGTCAAGGGTATTTGGGTCATTTACTAAAAACAATAATTCCAAATTGAGTGATTTTTTAAAATCCTTATTTCATTTCCATAATTTTCTTCATCTGTCCTAGAGGATGAATCAATAATCTAGAGGTCTTAAAAAATCGAAGAAGATTAAAAAAAATTCGGGCAGACAGCATGGACCCCACCAACGTAACAAACATCTATCTCAGACTATATGCCTCCGATTGATGTTATATCATCAGGGATAGTACATGTACACATATTATCGCCTCTAAAAGTAATTATAGAGTGTTTTGAAGTCATTAAGGTAGTCATTGGAGGTTATTATTTTAGAGGAAGCATCATGGATCCTTCGTGCAGAAAATGAATCCTCCAATTAAGAAATCATAACGCCTACAAATTATGGCCAAATGAGCTGCAATTTGGTGAGTGAATGATGGACTAATTTAGGGAGAACATTAATTAAGGTGTAAAAACATTAATATTTCAAATAATGGGTCAAGAAGGTGACATCTTGTAGAGGATATAAATCATCCTTTAAATGTTGATGAGCTCCTACCTCTCAAATCATTCTAATCATTCCCATCACAATATGGGGGCACCAAGGAGATGAAGACAATTTATATTTATGAATTTTAATTCTTTATTATATTTTTATTTTTATTTTTCATTTCCATTGTATGCATTTAATCTATTTTATATTAAAGTGTCAAACTTTATTCTTCCACCCCTTTTCTCTTCCGAGTCTAGTTCTCATTCTCTCTCTTCTGTCTTTTCAATTTGATATCTATGAAAATATCTATGTAAGGTTACTAACATGAGGGATGGAACAAGGGGAGGTTTCACAGTGTTCTTCAATATTTCACTTCAATTTAATATGTTTTTATTCTATTTGTGGTGGGGCAAGGATATTTCACGGGTGCAGCGGTCATCCATAAAGACACTATTTCCAAATCAATTCTTTTTATTATTTAATTAATTTCCCTCTCTTCACATAGAAAAATAGTTCATATGGTGGATTTGGGTATCGTTAAGGGATGAAATAGAATATAGTGGAGCTGTGTCATTATGGGATAGCATTCTTAGTTGTGGTGTTATCCTAGTTTACTATTAGAGAGGGAGTGGTTGGGTGTGCCGAAGGGTTGCTAAAATTACACACTCTTTTAATAAAAGGAATGTAATTCATTAATGGGGTTTCATAAAATGAGTTATCAAAGTTAATTTAAACAATTAATAAATAATCAATGAACCTGTGTTATGTAACACTAGGACAATGTTCTTTTTTTGCTAATTAATTTCTGTCATCATTTTCATCTACGTTTTGAATTAATGATTTCATTACATTATATTATTTTCAATTTTTTCTAATATCCGTAAAATCATAATTTTAATTATATATTAAAAAAACCAAAAATAATTAGGATACTTGAATTAGGATTACTAATTGAACCAACTACAAGGCTTCTTATGTACTATGGCCATGGTCAACCTCTATGTTGCACTAGGAAAACATTGAAATTTTCTTCTTCCACATCCCACTATAGGTGTGCATAAAAACTATCATTGTAGCTGGGGAGATAAGTAGTTAATTCTATTACCTTATCAAAATTCACAATTTTGTAAATATTATATTTTTATTATTATGAAAAATCAATAAAAAATTATTTTTCCTTGATGTTTTCAAATTCATATTTTTATGCGTAGGAGGATTACTAACGAGTGCAATATCATGAACCAGAAATTGATTATCATGGCCTAAATGACTGGGTGGAAAGGATTTGTAACACTATAAATGATTTGGAGTGGAAAATGGAATGTGTATTTTACTATGTCTGTGCATTGATAGATCAACTCGACCATGAACAAGAAAAAAAAGTTGGGGTAGTGGTGGAAGAAATTTCACCACTAATAATTAAAGAACTAGAAGAGGCAAAGGTCAAGGTGCCTAAATAATCATTTTTCCTAACTCAAACAATATTACACGAGATACATTTAGTGGTGGATGACTGTTAGGCTAAGCCAAATATAGGATATCAACAGGAATTAGTGGATTTATGGAAGGAATGCGAGGAACTACTTCATCTCCACCAGGCATGCAATGAAAAAGTGATAGTACCACTATAATAAGACACCAATCAAGTGGTGTAATTGGATGTAGAGAAGGAAGAGCTCGACTATCTACCTCCATCCAGTGAAAATAAACTCCAAGAGACATTTTACAACAAGGAAATGATTAAAACCGAACACACTCAGAGAAATGATACTATCTCGAAGTCAAACTCATTTGATTTTATGGAAACTAATTTGAGTATCAACCATAATATTTTTAAATTTTCAGAATTTGATGACGCTTATTATACCTTGAAAGAGTATAAGAAATAATAAGATTCACCATTTTAGGAACACATAGTGCTCCCAAAATACATTGAATATTATTTTGATTGAATCCAAGAATAGAAAGATAATGTTTCCCTAGTAGCAATAGTGGAGAAAGAATATTTGTACTTCATCCTACCCCCACCATGCAAGTTGTAACATATTATGATGGGGGAAAATTTTCTGAAATCTATCCCTAGAGTCCTCCTCAATAAGAACACATATGTGGATGCTGGGAAAACCCACAAGTGGTGGTTAAAATCAAATAATCACCATCCACCCTCAGATTTTGGATAACAGCGGGTACTTCCCTCTAGAGGCATTAATAATTCAGTTACCACTTGGGGGATTATACCATGATTTATATTTAATTGATTTATATATTTCAAAGTAATTTATTTAGATTATTCCACCATACGGCTGACTCCCCATTATATTTTGAGCTTTAATGACATGATCCTCATTCTTAAGTGAGTGATTCTATTTTGTAGGTTCATATATGTTAAAAGGAATCCTCTAATACTGGATGACGAAAAAATAATTATTTCAAAAGGGAGTTCATTTTTAATTTTTAATATTTTAAACTCGTGATTTTTTTTCCAAATGATGTTTTGAACTTTAAAGATAATATTTCATTCCCACAGATGAATAATTTCATTACATAACTTATCTATGAGACCTGAGTTTCATAGAAACCCATTGATTCCCTATTTTTTATTTCAATGTTAATGTTATTTAATGAGTTAAATGTACAATTTAATTTTTAAAATGAAGCATAGATTTTAAAATGATGACTCATGATTTAAGGGAATTAGTTTATTTATGAAAATGAAATATCCCACCCATTTTTCATACATTGAATTTATAAAATTCATGTGAATTGATTTATTATTATTATTAATCCCATGAGTGATTGTCCAATATCATATTTAAAAATCACCTTAGGATTTATAGACCATGTATTTCTTTTTATTAATCATTTTTTGTGCTCTAAGAGCCAATATGCTCTGCGAGCCCATGTACACTGCAAAACTATGAGCTTTGCGATGCCAGGTGCTCTTTGATCCCCTATGCTCTGCAAGCCTATAGTCATTGTGAATATCCTCTTTGAAATTCCACTTTCCTTGTGACCCCTTATTTTACGTGGCCTCCAATCTTGTATAGTGTGATTTCAATGTCCCATGGGTGATGCTTCATGTTATAATTATTTGACTCATTTTTCTTCACATAGTCACACTAATGAGTATTGAATATTCACATAGCCATGGTAATGTGTTCCCCTCATTGTTCACTCCAAAAATCCATTTCCATATGGAATTGCTAGAGCCTTACCATTGCTAAGGGTTAATGTGCCCCTGTTATGTAAGTCATAGTGCTGAAGAGTGAATCCACACCATCTGAGCTACAAGACGTTAAATTTACAAGCACCCACATCCCTAAATTTTTTTGTTAAACTATTATCACTTCATAAGAAACAAGTCCATAGATGACCACGAAAAGAATGGGAACTAACACCTTCTCACGCCCTTGTCCCTCTAAGATATGACTCCATGCATACCAATGAAGGTGCTTGGGTAAGCCCTAACACCCCATGATATTGTTCCCCATATATGATGACCATATTAACATTATAAATTTGGACCCCTACTCAGGATTACATCATGGAGTAAGTTAAAAACATCATTTAGTTGATCTGCTAACTACACATAATCCCTGCCTCATTCCTAACAGATGCATATTATGAGATGTGATCATTAGGTCTTTCTTTCCTATTTTTTCACATTCCAATCAAATATCACATTTTCTTGGAGTAAGCATCTACCATGACATAATCTTTTGGCCGATAGAGTGTTTATAACCCTTCCCACATCATACCAAACTATGTGGAATTATATACTTTCCCTTTTTATGAATGGTATATTGAAAGACTCCTAGAGGTTCATTCCCATCCACCCATAATCATCTATTCCATCGATTTCAAAAAGATTCACACCTTTCAACCAGTAATATATCAAACTATACGCTTTATAACGACATGGGTTTTGATCCATATCTTGTAGATAGAGAGCAACAAAATCCACCCTACGATTCAACCCCATACACTAGTAATCATTGGCTTTCACATTGTTTGAGACCCATATATGCTTTCCTCCCTATTAGTGGTGTTAGACAAGTTCACAGGCATCAAACCAAGTGTAAGACCCACAGTCAATAAATACACCTCTACCTAAGAGTGTCCCTCTTTCGAGGGCCCACTAACCAATCGTAAGCCCAAAGATTTTGTTGGGTTGTTTTCCTTTATGTACACCATATTACTATTCCAACTTATCTGAACAATGTTGAAATTGATCATTGACACTTTTTTAAGAAATGTGCATAGGAATCCTACCAATGGTTAAATCCCATCAAACATGCCCCATCGAGTTCTATCCCATGACCCTTAATGATCTGCGAATGTCATTGTCACGACTCGCCTTCACCAAAAAGAAGGGAAGGGTCAGCATATTTTCAGGACCTACCTTCTTTAAGTTGAAGGAGAGATAATGACCCCCGAGAACCGCCTTCAATAGGTCCCGGAGTGGCGAATAGAACCAATGGTATAAAAACTACACACAAATGGAAGGCATTACCCATTTTTTATAGGGTTGGGAGATAAGAAGATAAAACCCAACAACACCAAGGTAAAAGAATATTAAATTCAAAATTAAACCATTCCCACATGCATGTTACAAAAGTAAAATCCACAAGGTACAAAAGGTTACTACAATGGTATGTACCAAAGGAAGAAAAACAACAACTACAACTGTCCCAAAGGTCCGAGCTAGTATGGTCTTGCACGATCACTGAAGTCCTCCGGGAAAAATGAATGCAGTTTTATATACGTAGGGTTAGCATAAAAGTACACTCAATAGGGAAAACCTAAGACTCTCGTGCACAAGTGGTGGAATGTACTAACGTCCTGTGAGAAAAGGAGTAAGACAAACACTTATCAAGGTAAACTATCCACCCAATCCTCACCAAGGCACACTCCCCAAATATCACAAGTCAAGTAATATATAAAATAAGAGAACAACGATGTTTGGGTACCCCACGCCACTTTCTCGCTGGTTATTGAGACATCCTACGCATCGAACCAATCCCTCCATTCTCACCGCTGTCCCACTTCCACACCCGCCCGCACACACCAGGGCCATAACCGCACACAGTCCCACTGTCGAATCCCCCCCGAAAACACCAGGTCCACAACTGTCACATGTAACCATGGCTGCAAACACTTAGGCCAGAACAACAACCACCACGCTCAATGACACATAGGCTAGAAGATCCACTGCCATGCTCGAAGACACCTGACCCTCATCCCGAAGACACATGGGAAACCACCTGCCGCACACACTTGGCCAACCACCACACTACCCCGCCCGAAGGTTCTTGGGCTAATAATAGACCTCAAGCCATCACAGCCTGCCCGAAGATACTTGGTCTATTGAGGAAAGGGATCAGAAAAGGAGCTAATAACCAGCCACTAAGAATAGTGTTGGGAAAAACACCCTCCCCCACGAAATGTGGGTGTTCGGCACTAAGTGCTCAACTTGGGTGGGGCGCGAATAAGAAACCCAAAAACTATAAGTATATACATATGTAGAAATCACTCACCCAAAGTTAGGTTTTTCTTCAGACAGCCTACAGATCACAACAACACTCAAGTCTGTGTCACCACTCTTTCCAACAAAACTCGTTTGTCCCCTTTCTTGTTTTCATGTTCTGTAATAACGTTTATATAATTTCAAGCACTACTGGGAAACTGAACCATAAGAATAACCAAGGAAAAGAAACCATCCAAACGTCAATTAAGTATGCACACCCGGTTCTCTTGTATAGTCACAACAACAAAGGAAATAAGTTAGATCCCTCGAAGTACTGGAACCAAATACAACCCTGAGACAATGCCCCGTGTCCCCTCCCCAAGAAGGTTTTTCATCAATATAGGATCCCATCCCAATTTCATAACCACCAAGAGTATAAAAACAGGGTATCATATCCCCTCCCATGTTCCACTAATTGTCTCATGAATGAAAACAACCAAACCACTACCACCGACACTAAGCAGGGCCATGCCTGTATGTTCAGATTTTAAGGATTTTACACGCTCCATGATTTCAATTTTCGTGTGCTTTAACTGGGGGTTATCACAGAAGGATTGATCCTGGTGCATTCAATTAATTTATCCGGGTGTACGTGATTAATTCCTATTTACAGCAGAAGATCACAACCACAAACAACCCACATAAAAACATCCCTAGGGGTTCATTAGTGCATAGAGAAAGACTACTAACAGTGCTGATTTTCAGTAGGCGTAAGCCCGCCCAATTCAGAAAGAAGATCATAAAATAAAGTAGTGTCAACAATAACATCCCCCCTCATTATTTATAGAAACCGTTTTTTATCATTGTTTAGGTCTGGTTTATCTAATTCCACAGAATCAAAACCACGCCCACCTCGCACGATACACAAAAGAGAGAGAAGAATGAGAAATTCCCTACTTGTTGATCGTCGAATCATAGGCCGTGTGCGGAACATTATGCATAATGATGCGGCTCACCAGATGTATGCAAATCCGTTCGTCGGGACGAATGTACACCTGGCTGAGGGTGATCTAGAAAAGAGAAACCCAGGGTGAACCCTTTAGTTATAAGGACCACAAGCGGTTGAGATAATAATGTGAAACCGCATAAGGCGCGGGGTCGTGGGATGACCATGCGGCCCCACATGTTATTAAAGGGGTCAGGTGGTTTAAACCGACGCATTAATTCCTGAATTTATTAATTAAAACATTTGTGGGTGCTACCAGGGTTTAAAACACGCTTAAATAAGTCAAATTAGGGGTTAAATTCCAATTTGCGCAAAAGGAGCGCTACTGGACCTCGTGGTAGGCCAGAGCCACCGGTAGATGAGAGGTACCGGTGGGTGATGACTACCGGTAGCCGAGATACCCGTAGGCTGCAGCTACCGGTAGGCCGAGCTATCGGTAGGCTGCAGTTATAGGTAGACTGAGCTACCTGTAGGATGCAGCTACCGTTAGACCAAGCTACCGGTTGACCGAGCTTCAGGTAGGCCGAGCTACTGGTAGGCTCCAGATACAGGTAGGCTGAGCTACCCGTAGACAGAGCCTCTGGTAGCTGCAGCTACCTGTGGACCGAGCTACCGGTAGACAGAGCTACCAGTAGGCTGCAGCTACCGGTAGACCGAGCTACTGGTAGGCCCTCAACCGGTAGGCTAAGGCTACCGGTAGCCCTACACCACCGTGATTCCCAGACCAGAAAACCCAACAAGAGATTTTCACAAGTAATGGACCCCAAAAACCAGGGCCATTACATCAAATACCTCTAAAACGATTCTCGTCCTCGAGAATCAAAACAAACCAGAAGGAAAGAGAGGGTCCGAACAACCACCTCAAAAGATACCAATTAGGATTGAACCTGTGCTAACTAAAAACACTTCCAACATATCACGCCAAACTGCCCAGGAATGTGGGTTGGGGAGTCTCCTCCCCTCATGTCAAGATATTATCCGCATTGGGCGACACTGAATCACCCGCACAGGTTTAATCGCATCCACCTTAATGCATCTTGATTAGGGGTCGGGTTCCCTCCTCCCCCATAGCCAGGGCTTTTCACACACATTTAGAGGAAAGAAAACGAGTACATTTCATAGTCAACAAGACAAAACGTTCTACCACAACAGGTATAACAAGGAACAAAACTCAAAACAACTCTGGGTACTGGGTATGCATCTATTCTTCTCTCTCCCACGTACTCTTGTCGAGCGCACAATGTATCAACAACACATGAACCAAGGGAATGGTTCTCCCACGAAGAACCTTCTACTTGCGATCCTCGATCATCACTTGTCTCTCCACACAAGTCACGTCTTCCTCGATGTCCAGCTCACCCCAATCAAGGACGTGTTAATCATCGTGCAGGTACCGACGGAGCTGGGACACATGGAAGACATCATGTATCCTTAGTAGCGGCGGTCGTAACGCTAGCTGATAAGCCACTTCGCTGACCCGTCGGAACACTTCGAAGGGTCCGATGAACCTAGGAGAAAGCTTACTCCCATTGTCGGACCTCCTCTACCCATGCCGAGGGGAGACCTTCAAGAACATGTGGTCTCTATCCTCAAACTCCAAGGGCCTCCTTCAGGTATCAGTATACGACTTCTATCGGTCCTCGGCCGCCTTCATACATTCCCGTATCAGCTGAACCTTTACTGTCGTTCTCTACACCACTTCCGGGCCGAGGATGCCTGCCTCTCCAACTTCGGTCCAACACACAGGTGAACATCATGGCCTCCCGTACAAGGCTTCAAAAGGGTCCATACCAATGGTAGAGTGGTAGATATTATTGTAGGAAAACTTTACCAGGGGAAAGTATCGCACCCATGATCCCCCTGAGTCCAGAACACATGCCCGCAACATATCCTCCAAGGTCTAGATGGTGTGCTCTGTCTGTCCATCTGTCTGTGGATGGAAAGCAGTGCTAAGATGCAGCTGGGTGCCAAAAGCATGCTGCAGTCCTCTCCAGACTCGCGAAGTAAAACTTGCATCCCTATCCGATACTATAGACCTTAGAATCCCAGGAAACCACACCACCTCATCCAGGTATCTTTGGGCCAAAGCATCCACTGAACTCGACACCCTGATCGCCAGAAATTGAGCTGATTTCTTCAACCTGTCCACTACCACCCAGATGGCATCGTATCCCCCATGGACCTTGGGTAGTCCCATGACGAAATCAATCGAGATTTCATCCCACTTACACTCGAAGACATCTAGAGGCTGAAGTAGGCCGTCTTGAACTCAGTGTTCAGCCTTCACTTGCTGACACACTAAACACTTGGCCACAAACTCTTCCACCGCTCGCTGAACCCCGGGACAACAAAACTGCCTCTTTAGTCGCTGGTACATCTTGGAAACTCCTCGGTGTACCTCCAGGGCTGAGTTGTGGAACTCACTGAGAACCCCGCCGCACATTGACCCCGAAACAATCAACCTTCCCTCGAAAAGCATCCAGTTCTGATCATACTCTGTCCATCATTCCAGAGCATTGCCCTGGTCAACTTGGTCACACATCACTTCGCACTCTGGGTCTCCCCACTGAGACTCATCCACTTTCTGAAACAGTGATGACTGCACTGTCATCTGATATAGGTAACCACTCCCTCTATCCGTCTTCACATCCAGGTGTAAGGCAGCCAACACCTCCATCACCCTCCAGGCGTCCGCCAAATCTCAGACCACACCATTCTGCATCCTCCTACTCTAGGCATCGGCCACTACATTTCCCTTTCCCTCAGTATAAGAGATATCGATGTCATAATCCTAGATGAACTCCACCCATATCCATTATCGCATGTTTAGGTACCACTGGGAGAAGAAATAAATCAAGCATTTGTGATATGTGAAGACCACAAAGAATTCTCCGATGAGGTAGTGCCTCCACAACTTTAGCGCAAAAAACGACCGATGCAAGCTCCAGGTCGTGGGTGGCGTAATTACTCTCATGAGGGCGTAGCTACCTGGACCCATAAGAGATCACCCCTTGTTGCTTTATCATCACAGATCCCAAGCCCTATCCTGAAGCATCGAAGAACACCTTGTACGCTGCCCCTTCTTCTGGGAATCTCAGCACTGGGGAACTGACCAAATTCTCTTTCAGATAGCTGAAGGATGACTCACACTGCTCACTCCACACGAAAACCTGGTCTTTCTTGGTCAGGGCTATCAAAGGGGATACAACTCGAGAGAAGTTGGGTATGAACCTCTGATAGTAACCTGCCAGCATGAGGAAAATACGGATTTCTGCCACATTATTGGGTACTTCCCGAGAAACAACTGCCTCAACCTTTGATGGGTCCACTGCTACCCCCTACTCGGACACTACATTCCCGAGGAAGTGCACTTATCGTGTCCAGAACATGCATTTCGACAACTTCCCATAGATCTGATGAAGTCGGAGCACCTCCATAACCTTCCTCAAGTGCTCTGTGTGGTCCTCCTCTGATATTGAGTAGACCAAGATGTCGTCAATGAACACAACTGCGAACCGATCTAGGTACTCATAGAAGATGGATTTCATAAGACCCATGAACATAGCTAGGGAATTCGTAACTCCGAAGGGAATGACTACGAACTCGAAGTGTCCATATCTGCATCTGAACACCGTCTTCGGGATGTCGCCCTCCATTACTCTCAGCTGGTGGTACCCAGACCGCAGGTCGATCTTCGAGAACCATCCTGCCCCATTCAGCTGGTCAAAAAGATCGTCTGTCCATGGAAGAGGGTATCAATTCTTGATCATCACCTGATTCATCCTCTAGTAGTCTATGCACAACCTTAGAACACCAAATGCCTTCGTTGCGAACATGAATGGAGCACCCCATAGTGACACACTCGTCCGAACATAACCCCTCTTCATTAGATCATCAATCTAGATCCACAACTCCTATAACTCTGAAGGTGCCATCCGATAAGGAGCCATTGAGATCGGACGAGCGCCGGGCGGCAGGTCTATCCTGAACTCGATATCATGTCGAGGGGGTAGAGTCGTCACCTCCTTAGGGAAAACGTCCATAATCCCATGGAAGGTCTATGGTACATCCACCATTTCAGCATCTACTGACCCTACTGACAGCTCAGCTAACAAGGAGGGGAGGGCTTCCTCTCGCCTGTCGAACTTCTGACTACTCTGCTCGCCTATGAAAACAACATGACGATCGTCCATGTCTAAGAACACGACCCTTATTCAGAAGCAGTAGATGATGGCACACACAGAGAATAGCCATTCGATGCCTAGGATGGCATCGTATGGTTGTACCTGTAGCAGAAGAAGATCCCTAACCGACTAATGTGGCCCTATCATCAGTCTGCATCCCCAAAAAACAAAAAACAAGTCTGTCTGACCTCTAACTGGTGTTCTCAACACTAGGGGCATTAGAAGTCTCTCAGTATCTAGAACCAAGGAACGGGTTAGAATAGGTGCAATAAAGGAGTGCGAACCTCCAGTATTGAACAAGGAAAATTAAAGGGTACAAAACAAACTGATCATACATCGAACAACCTCTGGACCTATTGGAACTGCTGCCTATGTGGCATTTAACTATCCACACCCATCTCCTATACCCCACGGTTGTCGGACACCTCCCCAACCACGCCCCGTTCGAGGTCCCTGGGGAGCGCCCAGAGGTCGACCTCCTACTCCCACGTCTACCCTCGGAGGAGTGGGAGCTCGATGTCCCTGTTGCTGCTGCTGGAAAGGCCTAGCTGGAAGCTGCTTCTAGGGCGGGCGGTGGGGTTTTCCACCACCACCGTACTGCACCCGGTCCGGGCACTGACTCCGAAGATGTCCAGGGCTCCCACAGACGAAGCACCGCAGTCCCTGGCCCAAAAGAAAAGGGCGAGGACCAGGGGATCAAAACTGAAACTGCTATGGCCTGCTCCCTGCCAGTCGGAACCTGGAGGGTCTTGACGCTGGAGGCCTGGTCCTGATAGCCTTACCCTTCTATGTCCCCAGCTGGATCCCTTCTCATGACACTCCTCCTAGATCATGCATCCTCTCCACCACTTCGACCTTCTTCTGGACCTCCAAGTACGTTGGAAGGGTAAAGAGGGTAACATCATACTAGAGGGAGGGTCAGAGTGCCTCCTCCAAACACCTTGCCCGAGACTCCTCATTGTGGAAGAGGTCTGGAGCAAAACGTAGGAGGTCCTTGAAATTTATCATAATCTCCCTCACAGACATACTCCCCTATTGGAGGGAGAGTAGCTCCTGTCTTTTTTCCTCCTTTATCGTCGAAGAGTGGAATTCCACCCAGAACTCCCACTCGAAATCAGCCCACGCCACCTCGGACTCTCTCCTCTCCCCCTGGTAAAGCATCCACCACTGACGCGCCGCTCCCCGCATCTGGCTGACGGCTAGAGGAACCCAGTACTCAGTCGGGGCCTGAACTAGGATGAAAGCTATCACTAGCTCCTCTATCCTGCCTTCCGTCTTCATGTCAGATGTGCTGCCCTCATACCTCTCGAGGGGCTGTTGCTGGAAGGCTCGAAGTGTCTTCTTCCACTATTCATCCTCTTCCTCTTGATCATCTCTCTACTGATCGGCCAAAGTAGATGCCGGGTCCTCGATCGCTTTTATTACACGTGGTCTCCTTCCAGGTCCCATAGCTGTAGGGTAAACAAGGAATTCCTAAGCCTAAGTAGTGCATAATATCGTTCTTAAAACATATTAAAATTTTAATTTATTATTAATTCCCAAGACATCCCAGATACACGAGAACACAAGTCATTATGATGCATGTACCTATCCTAGGGTTTCTACCCTACAATCAACACGACCTCACTTGGTCATTCGGTAGGTCCAGAGTCCTTGCAGCGGATCACGAGGGGCCCTAAAATCTCATGTTCTATCCGGTCTTCCCTAGCCTAATTCTTGCAACAAGGTCACACAACACTATTTCCTTACCATCCCATGCAATCCACATTGTGCCTAACTCCAGAATCCATCCAATCTCTCAACCTCTACCTCTGATACCATTCTGTCACGACCCGCCTTCACCAAAAGGAGGGAAGGGTCAGCAGATTGCCAGACCCTTCCTTCTTTACATTGAAGGAGAGATAATGTCCCTCGAGACCCGCCTTAAATAGGTTGCGGAGTGGCAACTAGCACCAAGGGTATAGAAATTACGCACAAATGGAATGTATTACCACTTTTTTTTAGAGGATCGGTAGATAAGAAGATGAAACCCAACAACACCAAGGTAAAAGAAAAGTAAACACAAAAGTAAACCATTCCCACATGCATGTTCCAAAAGTAAAAGCCACAAGGTACAAAAGGTGACTAAAAAGGTAAGTACCAAAGGAAGAAAAATATCAAATGTAACTGCCCCGAAGGTCTTAGCTAGTTTGGTCTTATGCGATCCCTGAAGTCTTCCTGGAAACGTGAATTAAGTTTTATATATGTAGGGTGAGCATATAATTACACTCAGTAGGGAAAGCCAAAGACTCTCATGCAAAAGTGGGGGAACGTACTAAAGTCCCGTGATAATAGGAGTAAGACAAACACTTATCAAGGTAAACTATCCACCCAAGCCTCATCAAGGAACACTCCCCAAATAACACAAGTCAAGTAACATATATAATAAGAGCACATCGATGTTTGGGTACCCCGCGCCAATGTGTGAGTCCTCTCAACTACCTAGATGTAAAGTGAGGATAATGATTAGAAATGATCATCCATGGGACTTCATGAAGTCTCAACACATCTTCCAGATAATGCCATGAAAAAACATTCACTGATCTTGATTACTTTATTGTTGTTATGTGGGCTGATTTTGTTTAGCGATCCACTACCAACCAAATAACATCAGGTCTTCCTGGAGCTCAAGGTAAAACAGCAAAAAATTCCATTGAGATGTCCTCCCACTTCCAATGAGGACTCTCTAATGGATGTAGAAGACATCCAGGAACATGGTGTTCGGACTTCACCTTCTGGTAGTCCAAACATCGACACACAAACTCGGCAACCAAACAATTCATCACAGGCCACCAAAATTGGCTCCTGAAGGCTCTGTACATCTTTTTCATGCCAGGATGTACCGATAAAGGAGATCTATTAAACTATATGAAAAATATGTCGTGAATCATCAAAGGAACAAAAATCTATCCATGATACAACACTCGATGTTGTTCATCCTCCGACTAACAAACAGGGGTCTCACCACACACAACTCAATCACTCCACACATCCACATCAAGATCACCTAATAGGGAAAATTCCACGTTCTCCACATGATATGATTTTACCGTCACTTGAAAAAGATTACCTCTACCCCCAACTTCTTTCATATCAAGATGTAATGATGACAGTTCTTCCATTACTCTCCATAAGTCACCAGATTCATGCACTGCATTTCTACGTGACTTCTAATTCAGTGCATCAGCTACAATATTCCCCTTTCCAGGTTGTATATGATATTTCGAAGTAGTATTCTGGTAAGAAATCCAACCACCGATGTTGTTGTATGTTCAAGTCACACTGGGAGAAAACATACCTCAATCTTTTCGGATTGGTGAAAACCACAAAACACCCACCAATTAGGTAATATCTCTACAATTTCAGAGCAAACACTACAGATCCAACTCTAGATCATGAGTTGCATAGTTCGGTTCATGGGGACGTAACTTCCAAGACCCATAAGAAACAAATTTTCTTTTCTACATTAGAACACGGAGCAACCCCAAATGGGAATCATTATAGAAAAAAAACAAACTGAACTCCCTGAACTGGAAGACAACAAACTGAAGCACTTAATAACATCCCCTTTATATACTTGAATTCTTCCTGACACTAGTCAGTATATATAAATGTCTGATCCTTCCTAGACAATGTTTTTAGAGGAGTCACAACTTGTCAGAAATTGTCTATGAACGTCCTGTAGTAGCATGCGAGACAAAGGAATCTTCAGACCTCTGACACTATCATAGGGGCTTCCCAAGACAGAATTTATTCTATCTTCATTGGATACACAGTTACTCAAAAATGGGACCCAACATGCCTTATGAAAAAAACCCTTGAATCCCAAAAATCACCCTTCGACAACTTCCCAAACTGCTGATGTTGACGAAGAACTCTCAAAACAACATGTAGATGATCATTATGCTCCTCCTTAGATGTAGAGGACACAAGGATGTCATCGATGAAAACTACCAAAAAAATTTCCAGGAACTCACGGAATATATCATTCATCAACCCCATGAACCCAGATGGAGCATTCGTCACATCAAATGACATTACAACGAACTCATAATTCCTATGACGACAACGAAAAGTAGTCTTCGGGATATCCTCATCCTTCACACACATCTAATGATATCCCGATCACAAGTCAGTCTTTTAGAACCAACATGCACCTGTTATATGATCTAATAAATTATCAATTCATGGAGGAGGATAGAGAGTATTTACTCTCACATTGTTTAAGCGATGATAATCCACACACAACTGCAAATTGCTGTCAGCCTTCATTATGAACAAAACTAGCACACCCCTCAGTGACACACATGGATGAACAAAACCGCATTGTAACATAAATAGAGCTATATACATAGCACTCGTAACTCATAAGGGGCCATACTATATTGATACATAGAGATTGGAGATGCTCCTGGTTGTAGCTCGATCCAAAACATGATCTCTCGTCGAGTGGGTAATGCTACAACCTATTCTGGAAAGACATCTGGGTACTCTTTAATGACCCTAGGAAATTCCAAATGGTGAACCCATGAATAACTCAACATCATCTTATCCATCATGGATGATAAGGATGGATCATGCATATGACCAGTCCGAGGATCTCGCTCGCCAAAAAACACCACCGTCTATCCATCCACACCATTGAAAATGACCTTATTTTGCAGAAATAATCCATGGTAGCCTGCACCAAATAACACCAATCCATGCTAAGGATGGCATAAAATGGTTCTATTCGTAATCATTTGAAATATCTCCATGAGAAGTGCTTCCCCAACACCAGCTCACAGTTTCTATATACATGAAACAAGTCATCTTGACCTCCAACTAGCATAGTGAACACCAAGGGAACTTGAAGCCTCTATACATCATGTCCCACATCATGGAAAATGTTAGGTGGTATGAAGGAGTGTGTTTCTCATGAATCAAACAAGGAAAACACCAAGGAATATAATATGAAAAGGGTACCTCGAACGACATCTGGCTCACCTGGTGCTGTCAACACTAAAGCATGAAGCTGACAACGAATACATCCATGGTCTCACTGACCCTGACAAAGACCACCACCACAACCACGCTCATCTCTATAAGGATGAGGAGTATCACATGGCTATCCTATGTCTGACCCATCTACCCTTTATGGATCTATAGCTGGTGCAATGGACTGTTGCTGCCTCATGTGGAACTGCTTCAATGGAGGAACCTAGAATGGAAAAACTAGTTCACAGTGAATTCTCTAAAAGGTCGGTCACACTCACTGCTGATGACCTTGAACACCACAAAAAACAAGCGCCTGATCCTTTGTAATAGGCCAAAGAGCTACTGACACCCGATAAATGAGATGTTGTGGGCTGTGACCTACCCCCGGCTGAATGGAAAGTCTTCTGTCCTGAAAACTGGGAAGCCCGGACCACAGCTCGACTTCAATCGGAATCATGATGAAACCCATCTCATTATGATTTGTTCAGGACAATGTCATCTAGATAACCAATTCCCTCTCTAGTACCTCACGATATATCTTCAGCATAAATTCGATGACCGGGAACATGATCTCTGGATGCAAAGCCTCCTCGAAATGCCTTTCCCTGGCCTCCTCATATGGAAATAGTTCCAAAGCATATGAAATACATATCCTCAAATGGATTCCAAACACTCTCACACCAGAGCTCCACTATAGAAGTGTAAGACGCTTCTAGTCACTGGATTCCTTCACATTAGAAGAAAGAAACTCGACTCTAAACATGTATTAGAACTCCTCCCATGAGATCACTGACTCCTCGCAATCCCTGAGGAACAACAACCACCACCGCCTCACTGCTCCACGCAACGTTTTCACAACCAAGGACACCCAGTCCTCCTTCCATGCACGTATCGAATTGAAGCTGATCTCGTCCTCCCTTAACATGTCCATCATGACTACATATGAAATGGAGGCCTCATACTTCTATAGATTCAGTCACTGAATGATTCTGAGTGTCTTCCTCCATGTGTCGTCGTCGTCAATCTCCACCCTGTGGAGATCTGCTATAATATCCTGATGGACATCTTCTATGTGATTCTGATGAGTACATTTACCCAGTGAAATAACTATAAAATAAATAGTAGTTAGGTCTCCTGAACCTAGAATATGGAAGACTCAACATTAATTAATTAATTGTTTTCATTTATTCGTTTTAGGATAACCTATCCCATGGTATACCAATTCAAACACAAGCACAAATAACAATGATCCATGATCCTTACCTAGGAATCTACCCTGCAACTAGTATCACCTCATTTAGTGTCCATTGTAAACATAATGTTCCATACATTTGATCATAGGCTGCCAAAAATTCCTATGTCTAATCAGGTCTCCACTGTTTACATCACTTGCTAAACATGAATGAAAATGTTGTCCTACCAACCCATGCAATCTCACTTATTCCTAATTCCACAATCCATTCTATCCCTCAACTAGACCTATGATACCACTCTATCACAACCACCTCCCCACAAAGTGCACTTCTACAAGGCTAGAAATTTGATAAGGGAGATAATGACCCCCCGAGTCCCACCTCCAGTAGGCTCCAGGCAGTCGACTAGCACCCAGGGTATAGTAAACAAACAAATGTGAGTCATTACACTCTATGAGAACATATGCACAAGAGATAGATATGATATACACCAACCAACTACCTCACAAATCTGAAATATAAAATAAAACCCATGTTCACATATGTAATATCATTCAAATGTACTACAACAGGAAGTGGAAAGCTGAAAATACCCAAAATAATGTAAAAACAACACCAACCACAAACTTGAACATCTTCTACAGCCCCAAGAAAGTAGAAACTAATTTGATCTCCATCCTGATCCAAGTGACCTGAAAAAATTTAATATATAAATAGGGTGAGTATAATATTTTGCTTAGTAGGATCCTCTCGGATGCCTCTAGTGAAAAAGTAATGGAAGCATGCTAAGCACAGTGAACAACAAGTGAAACTAACTCATCACCTAAACATGTATAATAATTTCCCATCCTAACTATGGTTACTATCACCACATAATGCATACCATAGTATATAATATAATAAACAATATCAAGTGTCCCTCGATACAACATACCCACTAGTTTTCCGGTTATCTCAAATGTCGCACCACATCCATGCATGAATGTAACCAAGTAGTTTTCGTGTACCATCACTGATGGAATAACGTGTGTCATACGTCGGGTATTATACCCCAAGCCATTACAACCAATACACCGAGTAAGGATCCCCAATCCATCATATCCTATACACGTTACACCTATAGTAGTCCATAGGATACAAATTCGGAATATATGTGTGTGAATAACCACAAGCCCTGAAAAACCTATACACACATATATGGGGAAAACTAACCATTGTGCCTACCAGCACAATTATCTACCAAGAGTAGAGTGTCGGGCCAAAGGAGGTATTCAACCATCCATCCTCCCACAAGAATGTAAGGGAAAACAACCCCATGAATCAGAATCATCGTGGTGTCAGTTTTCATTACTTATTGGGTGGAGTTGCATATAAAAACACAAAGGTACAAAATATATTGTAGCTCACAACCAAACTATGGGCACAACCTAGTCTTAGACTCAACTAGAGCTAGCGTCTCTCGAACTCTGGGCTTCCACTTCTAAGACTTTGTATCCTATAAGCACACATCCATTTAGAGAGCTTCCATTCATTATTTCATTCCATTTTTATCATTTTCATTTTATTTTATTTTATTATTTACCATTAATTAACAAATAACAATTCCACATTATATTTCATTAACATCACACCAAAAGTACACTACTCCTTCAAATTACAACCTTAGCATTGCGCCCCAATATGCTTCATACCCAATGGGTTAAAATCTATTATTCCATAATATATTTATATCATTACATTCCTATAATCCCAGTAATTCTTGAAAAACATTCTATGTTACTAAACACAATGGGGCCAAACACAATGAGTTGATGAACTACCCATTGAGTCTTTTCCACCTATAGAAAGAGCATAGACCCATTCTCCATTGAGAAGATAAACACAGAAGACAAGTGGCATACCTCATTCGTCTTCAACCCTTTTAGAAGAACGGTATGTAAGAACAACTTGGTTGAGTAGTGGGGAGATGTAAAACACATAAATATCCAAAAGAATCATCCATTATCCAAACATTCACATCCTACCCATTCCATTATCCATTGTGTTCTCACTAACACCCACATGCATAAACTGTTGCTTCTCACCACCCTAGGATTCATTTTATACCACAATAAAAAGGCCTCCAGGCCCCCACATATCACAAGACCCATCTTGGATCATATCAAAATAGTATAATCAGGAAAAAAACATCTTAACAATTTGTCTGTTGACCCTTTAACAATCAAGAGGGTAACTCAGAACCCTATAAGAAATTATGTTTTATAAAAAAACGGTTATTTAATCTATCTTGGGTCAACCAATTATTATTTTCAGGATCCAAATTTTGAAAAACTAATCAGTATGTTATCATAATGATTATGCATGATTACTGTGCCAATTTGATTAACAACAAATTACAAAAAAAAGAACCTAATTCATTTACATGTATCTTTATCTATATCCAAACAGTTTTCAATTAATTCCAGTTTATGATCATTACCAATTTCCACCATGAACAAAGAAATAAACGAAGCATGTATGGATATCACACTATCTAGAAAAACAATACGCAATAACATACGATCAATATCAAATAATTTATCTCGTTCAAATATTTATTATGTCATTTCAATTGTGATCCATTGTGATAAAACATGCTAACATTACAGTTGAACATAAAATACGAGAGAAGCAATGAATCCCCGACATCAAACAATTATTAATGTTCCTTATATGGTAACAGTCTAGACAATAGGTCAGAATCCTCCCCTCATGACAACATCATCAACCTGGGGATTCCACGATACGAACGCACCAACCGAACCCCAAGAAAACTCCATTAGAAGAATGGAGATTAAATGCTATAATACATAAAGAAGAATTATGAGAAGATGAACACCAATAGAACGACGATAAAACAAACCTTATATTGATGATTGATCGATACTTCTTGGTTGCATAGAAACAGAGGGTGCAAATGCAGAAAGGCAGACATTAAGGAAACCAATCCATGAGGAAAAATTTGCGCTCACACTCCCAATGGGAAGGAAAAAAGGATTGAGCATCTCTCTCTTGATAACAAGGAGGAAGAACAATGGAGGAAGTTATCTTGTCCCTTTAGAAGATTTAACAGAGTGACGATTTATGATACACTTAATTTTCCATTAAACGTGGATCACATTAGACCATGTCGTTTGATCAACTAAAATCATCCTGATCCATATGAATAATTAATATAGGAGTTATGTCCATTAAATTGTCCTTGGAGTCATTAAAATAATTCTTTAAATGGATTTTTTGTCAAAGGAAAATTTAAAGGGGGAAACTGTAGGAAGCAAGAAACATTGTTCACGAACACAAAATTTAGCAAAGGAGAAAAATTGTTCATTAACCTCACCATTAGCACCTCACTGATAGAACATTGTTCACGAACCTCAACAATAGAACACTTTTTATGAACCGCACCGATAGAACATTGTACATGATCCTCACCGGTAGAACCTCACCGATAGAACACTATTCATGAACCTCGCCATTAGAACACTGTTCATGAACCTCACCATTAGAATATTTTTCATGAACCTCACTGATAGAACATTTTTCATGAACCTCACCGTTAGAACCACAACAATAGAACACTATACACATATCATTCTAGAAACACTCTTCAAAGAACTAAAAATTTGGCAATGAGAGGCCACCATTAGAGGTGACTGATAGAACTGTTCACAGAATTGGAAATTTGGAAAAGTAAAGAGATGTTACCTTTAGAGGTTACCGATACAACTGTTCACTGATGGAACTTTTCATAGAATTGAAAATTTGACAATGGAATGAGAGTTTACCATTAGAGGTTACCAATAGACTATTCACTGATGGAACTGTTTATAGAATTGGAATTTTGGAAAAGGAAATAAAGGATACCATTAGAGGTTACTCATAGAACTGTTCACCAATGTAATTATTTATTTAATTGAAAATTTGGAAAAGGAAATAGGGTTTACCATAAGTTTTTACCTATAGAACTGTTAACCGATGGAACTGTTCATAGACATGGAAATTTGGAAAAGGAATGAGAGGTAATCGTTAGAGGTTACCAATAGAACTATTCACCGAAAGAACTGTTCACAGAATTCGAAATTTGTCCATGAGAATGATGTTACAGTTGGACCTCACTGTTTGAACTATTCTTAGAAGGTTACCGATGCACTGTTCACAACTGTCTACCATTGGAACTATTCATTGAGGATCACCGATTCTAATGTTCAATGAATGGAAAAATTAGAAAAGTGTAGGGGATAAGTCACCATGACCTCCCGGAACACCTGAAGCACCATATTTTCCCAATGGAATGGACCAGAGAGGTCTAGGACATTACAATGTCCCTGTTCAAAATAATAATTTTATTATGTGAAATATAATGTATAAATGTTTTAAAAATGTGATTTGAAATGGGTTCTCCATCGAAAGGCAGTAGAAGTCTATTTTTTTGAAAAATACTTCTTTTATCCAAATAAATTGAACATCTTATTATATAACTTCTAGAAAATACAGAAGATAAATGTTAATGATTTATAAAAATAAAAATGTGGTTAGTAATATTAATTAAATCTAGTTTATATCCCAATAAATTATAAAATTTTAATAATATATCAGTTTTTAGTAAAACTAGATATTGTATACAATAGAAGCCAAGTATATGTTACATCTAGTGGAGGGATCATTTGGGGTCTCCTATAACCTAATCCAAACTTATTTCTTTGATAAATTGAATAAAATATATACACATTTTTGCATGTATTGTACGCTAACATGGTTTTGCGTGTAGCATAATACATGTCAGTTTATTGTTAAATTAATTCTTCACATCATGAATTGAAATATGTAAATGAACATTTTAATTTATTTGAAATAAATTGTGCATAAAAAAATAAGGTGTTACATTTTACCCCACTTAGAAATAATTTATCCATCAAAATTTGTTCGGGTTATAATGGTTTTTCTACTTGAATGTTTCATTCATAGAATCCCTTATCGTAAAAAGGAATAATAAAACATCATTTTTAAAAAAGGAATTTTAGAATCATAATAATTATCTAAAGTAACTCATCACTGGGTTTCAATGTAAGAGAATGTATATAGAATGTGAAAATATTGGTAGAGAAGAAAAATCCCACCATCATGTTTTGATGGATAGTGATGGGGTACATGGTTTGGAGAATGTTAAAAACTAGAAAAATAAAAATATGTGATTATTTAAGGGACCATATAATTCATTAGGTAAGAATGTACTGAGATAACTTATTTTGATTTTATGATCAATTCCCTAAAGTTGTATAATTTTTCATGAGATTAAATACATATGTAAATTTGTAAAATCTCTACTTTTTTTATTCCTTGAACAATTTCCACGTCATCTCTCATTTAATTAAATAATTTTGAATTTTTTCATTAATAATGTTTTATTATATCTTGTTATATATTTATAGGACATTCCATCTATCTAAAAAAATTGTTATAAGAAGTAATAAAATATACATAAGTCCACCTATAGTGTGATAATACATTATTCTAACAAACCAAAACCAGAATATAACTTATACAATCTAGAAATTGATATATTTACATTTATTAAAAAAAATTAAATTATGAAACCTTAGTAAGAGGAGAACTCAATAAAATTAACATTTCCCTCCCATATATAATTATCATGTTGTTGGTTGTCTCATTCCATAAATGTTAATACATTAATGATGTATTTTCTTGAAACATTATAATAAATTGAATTACTATAGAACCTTAGTGAAAACATTCATTCAGTCAAAATTATCTCTTTCCACAAACAAAAAATACTAATAATATTATATACTCAAACCATTATATCACAATTTTGTAATATCAGACATGAGGTTATAATACTATCAACAATTTCATTATCTCATCATCTCACCATTATGCTCATATCTTGTGCTTTCCAAAAATAGTTCAATCAATTTTCATGGTTATCGGTACCTTATAATTATAGAAAACCACAGTGCACCAAATCATAGATATTACAATATTTCATAATCATATTATTGATATTCTAGAACACTATTTTGGAATCCCATTTTAGTAAAACATTGTCATTCGACTACTTAGTTGTCATACTAAACATCAATAATAGTGATCACATGTTATTTTCCTTTTTTATCTTCCTTGAGTGGTTGTTGATGTCAATATTCATCCACAACCCCTGGATTAGGAATTGGATAGTATAATTCCTGATTTCCTTACCCTTGGAACCCTAATTTGTGGGAGGTGCACTCATTGTAGCATTATATTTATTCTGATTACATTGGTAAAAAAATGCTCAATGACCATTTTTACCATACATAAAACATCTATCATCCCCATTAAGACAATATCCAAGGTGCTTTATTTTAAAATTTGAGCATAACGAAACAATCATCTTCATTTCACCATTTTTATCGATTTTCACAGGATCACCATCATTCATTTCTTATAAAAGACCAGAAATAAATACGTAACACCAAATTTCATTTCTAACCTGATAGTATAATGCACAATCTCTTCTTTGTTACTAACGTCTCTAATAGAAAATGAACATAGAATACATGGTTTTAAGAAACTCATGAATTGATATAAATTACATTATTTTAGGATAAAAAATCCAAAATCCTACTTTCAGATTATTGTAAAATTTGACTTGTATGTACCAACTAATTCTTCGTCCTTTTTTGAAAGATAATGGGCCTCCTTTTCCATATTTTATTGAAGAATATGTCGAAATTACTTATGGAAAAATATGGTCTTGATCTCATCCTGTTTTGTGGATTCAATTTAATATTTCTACAATGTATTATTGATTAGAGTCAACTAAGGGTCATCTTATATTTATAAATGATAAATAGAAAAATGGGATTTTTCATGTTCCAAATAGCGAAGGGTGTAAAATTTAATTCCAATGGTATTGATCTAATATTTAGAAAATAGTGGATCATAATACGCAATGAGGGAAGGTAGACATTTCCTCTTGAAGGACTCAACAGAATGTTGTTCCCCTCTCTGCTAATTTGAGGTCCATAATGATTCATAGCTTTTGTATGTATAAAAATAATATGTTTCATTAAATATCTCATAACATTTGTTCTTTCAGGAGTATTTCTGAAGCTATCATCGGCGTGCACACATCCGTCTATAGAGGATGCGCTACTGTTACCCGCATTCCCTCTTTCTAATGGCGGACTACATCCATTCCTTCATCAGGGATGTTTTGTCCTGTATCAAAATTGGATGATGGGATGTCAGTTCATCCTTCTGTGGATTCCTCCTCGTAACTCGTCACCTAGTCCAAGTCTCCCTTATAGATTTAAGAAATTTTTTTTGAAACTCTTCCATCTTCCATATCATCATGGATGTTGATAAATTACACTGCTTCTTTCGGGACATTCCAAGGGGTTCGGTCATTGCAGCAACCTTCATTCAAGGAGTTTTAACATTGGGCATCACTAGTGTGTTATGGTCACAAGAACACTTGAGTGTCTATCTTTTTTCCATTATTATATGGAATATCTAGGGCACAGAAGCCCGAGGAATCCCACATAAAACGTGGAGAATCATATACCATGTGAATGTTTCTGGGGATTTCCTAATCCTCCCATGTTTAACACAGGGTATGACACATGTTTAACGTCTAATGGAGACGAATCAGACTGATCAGAACACTGACTAGAGTGGATCAAATTGGTGCAAGGGAACACATATGGTGGGGTCAATGTGTGTTTGGCTTCCCAAATACTATTAAATTGAATGGGGAATTGATGGCATGATCCCATTGGGATGTGGTGGTCCGGGTACGAATCGAGATGGATAATGGAAGGATTTGTGACGTGGATGGTGAATGAGATGGAGCAGTCATGAGGATGACGATGGTGTTGGGATTTAGTCTCAAAGAAGCTTTGTACGTATCCCCATTACAGGGAATCAATGTCCATGTTGTTCGTTTGACTATCTCTTACTATCGATTTGGGTTTTCAACGACTTACTGTTGATGGGACTGTAATGGATTACCGCTGGATAGGGATATCAATGGCTTACCGCTGGGTAAGGTTTTCAATGGCATACATCTGATGGGTCTCAACGGATAACCGTTGGATAGGGATTTCAACGTCTTACCACTGGGTGGAGTTGACAACGACTTACCACTGAATGGGGATAATGGTTTACGCCATGCTAGACAGTGGCAGACCGACGTAAGGGGGGGGGACTGCTGGGTGTGGGGCTTCAACCTTATGGAGGCTTTCTATGTACCTTAACTTAGAAAGGATCAAAGTCCACGTAGTTCAAATGGAATGGGGCTCGGTGAACAGATTTGATGTGGTCAGGACCGGTGGGTTTGGGCTTCAAACTCGTGGATTCTTTTTACGTACATTTCTTTGAAATGGATCAAAGTCCTCGTAGTTCCGGTATGTGTTTGGGACATACACTCTAGGCTGCCCAAGGTAATTGTGAACCGACATGAATGGGTCTAAGTGACCAATGGGTGGTGGTCTTGAACCTCAGGTAGGCTTCCTATGTACCTTTCCTTTGCAAGGATCAAAGTGCTCATAGTTTAGGTTGGGTGTGGGGATTACACTATAGGATTTCCAAGGTGTTGGTGAACCGACATGATGGGGGTTGGAATGACTGGGGGATGGTTGGATTCAACCTCATGGAGGCATCCTACATACCCTAATTTTCCAGGATCAAAGACCACATAGTTCGTGAGGGGGGGGGGGGTCAGTGAACCGATGTGAAAGAGGACCTGGGGTCCAATGGATGGTGGGATTGAACCTCAGAGAGGCTTCCTATGTACCATGTCATGGAAAATATCAATGTAATCATAGTTCGGGTGATCTTAGAAAATACCATCTAGGTTTCCCCTGGAAGATGTCATGGGTGTGATTTCTCTAATCCCACATGAGTCATGCTTAGTGTGGGAAAATAGTGACAATAAAGACCTGACGATCATGTCGCGAAAGGTGCGTCCATGGGAAGTGGATTGGGGCTTACGCGTGAATGCATCTCAAAGAGGAAACAACAACTTATGTGTGGTTAGTAGCCCAATGTGGATGTGACATACATTATGATGAAGGCCCGGATGATGAAAAATCATAGCGGGAGAGGGAATTGGAACCCAGGAAGAGAGGAGGAGTAGGGGTGCTACCTACTACATGAAAAGCTAGGGGCTTACACCAGGGTGGTTTCCCTCTCCCCGTGTAGGATGCATAGGGGAATTCACAGTTTAACGTAATATGCTGCGGATAAGGGCGCTTGGTAGTTTAACATCTTGTAGGTCGGACAAGGTGGGTTTACTCCACACCCCTAGGACATACATGGCTAGTATCTCCTACCCCTTGGGGAAGGTAAAGAATCAACAACACTATATCTAGGGGTTGTTATGGAGCGATCCATTGGGGGGTCCAAGATAGTGTGGCTCTACAAAGTAGTAATAGCCATTAGCGGGCCTATACGAAGATGTATGAGGCGATTCAACACAATGGGCAGTATCACCCAAGGGACACTGAAGTTACTTCACATGAACTTAGAGGGTCATATGCGGATGGAGTATATGATGAAGGTGGTTTCAGCACATGAGCTTCCTGGAAATGATGCCCGGAAGAAGGACATCATGGGTGTACAAGGAGGGAGGGTCGCACACAAAGGGGAATATTGCACGAAAATGGAGAATTCGAAAAAAATTTGGGATGCTTTTGGGCAAATTGCTGGGACAGCGTGAAATCGGTCGGTGCAGTGTGAAATCGGCCTAGGTGGCGCGAAATTGGCCGGTGCTGCACGCAATCGGTCGGGGCAGCGTGCAATCGGCCAGGTTGGCTTGAAATTTCGATTCTTGTGCATGAATGGTGGGGTTTTTGTGGAATGGAATGCACACAATTGGATGGAATTGTGTGAAAAATTAGGGATTGGGTGCAATTTGAAGGATTTGCGCATAAGGGATGGAACACGATTGGATTTGGCAGAGGATTACCTTTGAGGGGTCTCGTGCAAAGGCGGAACCTCGGGTGACCTGGCGTATTAAATTCAGTACCTGAGTGCCCGCTTTAGAACGCACTGGAGTTTAATTACAGGTCATAGAGGCAGTTCTAATTTTTTCGACTCAGATGTCGAAGGGGCGACCTTCCATTTATTGGCACTTGGGAACACAGATCCACGTGAAAAATAGGCCTATGTGATATATTTTGCATTCCAGCATTGGCAGCGTGAAATGAAACCATGTGGGGTGTCGGCGAGTAAAATTCAATGACCGTGCACAAATTTCTTGTGAATCCCAATGTTTTTCACATGGGTCAATTTTTTTTCACGCCACATAATTTTATTCGGGTGGCCCCTTCGGGCCCCTCAGAATGGATCACTGGTTCCAAATATGGATTCTCTTTGTCCTGACCAAACATTCTTCACCCCTTGAGTGTTTTTTGGCATCTACAAATACCCCCCTTAGGAATCCGATTGGCGAGGGGCCACAATGGTTGGATTCCGAGGGAAACACCGAGATGCAGGAATGCAGGGGGCCTACTCATGCTATAAACTGGAGCAGTGCAAAAAATATGATACGGAGCATGAAATCCAATTTTTGGGCCACTGTGGAAACCCATCTATGGACCTATAAATGCCCCGTGGGTCCCTCATCCCATATGGATTTTCTCGTATTATAATCCTGGAGCACTGGGACGGGAAATATTTCCTCTGCCCTGCATGAAAAATGCTTCGGTTGTGCGTAATTCACAGTGGTCAGGTATCATTTTACGTGAAAACCCAGGATTATTCGTGACAAGGTCAAATATTCCGCGCCATCCTTTTATTTTTCATTCCAACCTCTTAAGACCATGCCGACAGAAAATGGCATCCAATCAGAATGATGTTGAGGGAGAAGTCACGTTAGCTTCTCGAAGGGATTAGATGGTCGCCAACCCTGAGGTTTATGGCATCCAAAGGATCATATCCAGCAACCATACTCTCTTTAACATATTAAAGCAAGCCCAGAAGGATTATTTGATGTCTTCCAATCTGCCGATATGGGACTTTGGTATCTTGGAGGAGGTTCTTGTGCCCAGATTTGATGTCGACATACCACGGTCATGGGTGTCACGTGAGGATGACCTACAATGGTATAACACCACCAACAACGACCATCCTATTAGAGAAACTAGTCATATAGATGTTTACATCCTGAATCCCAGGTCTATGACCATTTCTGAGAGTGACCCAGTTGTGGATGATTCCCCCGCTGTTTATGGAATCACCTTCTGTTAGAGTTTTAATGATGAGAATAGAAGCCAGCTCCAGGATTGGGATCTCAGGTATGGAGGAAATTTCAATGATGAGTTGGCCTAGGTGTATTGGGTACGTCAGACGTGTGACCAGTATGGGACTGAACTATGACACGCCAGTTTGTTCGAGGCAGTGTGGACATCACAATTTCATTTCTATCACTAGCATGAGATTGGGCAAGAGTGGTTCACTCGACGGTCCCCTGAAACCAATTCCTTCCATATTCACCATTGGGATGTCAGAATTATCCTCTGGGATATTCATTGCATTGGGGGTATCCCATTGGATGGACACCAGTATGATGAATTTCTCTCAACGAGGAACATATGGGGAGAAGGATTACGAACTCCCATGCAGACATGGCACCTGTTTGAGATTGCTAAGGAGAGGCTGGGGGTAAAGGGTTTTTTGAATGCCATCACTTACAAGAAATGGTTTAGCTTGTTCCTACAAAGAGATACTAATATAAAGATTCTTGGGTGAGGGATACGGTGTCCGACCATGACACAGAGAAGAAAAAGTGGATCATACATGAGGATCCAGGAGGTAGGGGAATATCAGTCATGGGTATTCAGTATAAATGAGATTCGGGACCCGAACATCAAGTATTCTTGGATCCTTGCAGCATTCCTAAGTGGGTTTCTCTTACCGGTGATGGACTCAAGGATGGGAGTTCATCCAATGACCTGGGTGATGGATGGAATAATGGCTGCTAATCAAAGGTTCAATCTGGGAGTCCCCGTGTTGGCCAGTCTGTATGACATTTTGGGACTCATTTTGAGAGGGGTGTAACCGAGAAGGATCTGTTGTCTCTTATAGATAATTTTTGGCTGGTTCGTATCTCATTGATGTGGGTATATCATTCAGAATTCCATTATTCCTCCTCATAATGGACTACTACCTTCCTTGATGAACATCGTCAGGGTCAAGCCATTGATGCTCAATTAGGGCAGAGTAAGAATCAGAATTTGAAATCATATCAACATCACTTTTTTCCCATTCCCCACCCTGACTGGCCAGATGATAGATAATGGTTAGACCTCAATAGAGAAAAGGTAATACTACCATAGAATCCTGGTTCGGGTACGTGTGGCCAAGATTGATGGTAAAATCATCTACGAGCCCTAGGTGATGTCAAGGTTCTCCAGGCAGTTTGGATGCCTCCAGAAGATGCCGAAGATGGGGTATGTAGGTGTCAGTGAAGAGATGAACCCCTAATTTCTTCACAAAATGTTGCTGATGTTCACAGCCCATGGCTCTAGAGATTTCATTACCTTTCCCTCCACCAGAATTGACGATGTCTTCTCAACATAATATGCCAAACATTGTGCCATAGCGTACCCGAAGGGGTGTTTGCATAATTGAGTCTAGAAGCACAAGGTAGCTAGTGTAGAACCTGGGCAGCGAGAGAGCAGATATAGTGTTGTTGGGAAGGAAAGGTTGGATTCACTTCAAGCACCCGGGCCCACACAGGTCGGGGATTCAGTTGTTGGGACATCGCATGGTGTGGTCATGCCCTCATCGCCTAGGAGGAGAGGAGGTAGTGGAGCGGCCAAGGAACTTAACAATAAGCAGATAAGGTTCCAGCTCCAACTATATGATGAAGCAGTCTTCTCGGCACTCTGGTCATCCTGGTTGACCCTACGGTAGACGATGGGCACCGAAAACCTATGAAAAAAAATTGTACGAGATGGAATCCAGCTTCTAGAGGTGATACTCATTTGGATTGTCGACAGGGTGAACTTCCATTGACGACATGCGTACCTGATGACCATGGAAGCGTATTCATGCCAACAGGGTCGGTGTGAAGAACCATATTTCATGGTGTAGTTAATGCTTGGCCATGAGCATGATCCCGAAAAGATATCGTCATAGGATGACGATAATGATGAAGAGTCGGAGGGTAGGGAGACGGAAGAGGAGGAGGTAGAAGGATAATGTGAAGGCTCTTAGGGGGTGTCCCACCAAGGGAGTCTTCGGGAGAGTGGTGAGATTATCGGCTCTGATATATACATAACTGAGCTACTTGAGGTACATATAATCACTTATTTATTCTCTCCACATCATTTTTTTCTATACACTTCAATCAGATCTCGTAATCCTGTTCAGTAGGATACTGGTGCTGACCAAGAGTCTCCATCCGATGGGGGGAGGCACAAATAGAAAAATTTTGGGAGAAGACACCCATTATTGAGCTAACGAGAGCTGAGGGATCACCTACAATGACAGCTCCTGTAGTGTCTGGAACACCAGAGGTTGATGCTTTGGGCTCTTGTAAGTTCATCACTTCAACCCCGGTATTTACCCTCAGATAGCTCAGTTGATTAGGGAGCTCATTACATGTGTAGTAATCACATCCTTAGAGGCTCTTCGGACTTCCAAACCGAGGTCGTCTATGATTGATTCAGAGACCAATGTTTCATCCCATTCAAGACTCACTTCTCAAATTGAGCTGGCCCCAGAACTCGGTGATCAGATAGTTGTGGACATCATCATTTCTCATGTCAGCATAGGGCCAGAAGTGGGTGAGGGAGCTACCGAGAGAGAGGTGATAGATGAATGTCACCCACGCATTGAAGATCCCAACTCCTTGGGAGGGGTTCTTGAAGATGACCCTACTACTGGTCTCTTGGATGCATTCCCCGACTACAATCTTGCTGATCCTGAGGAGATTGATGATTCAGAAATAGTGGCAGACGAGGAGAGCCGGATGACGCAACACAATAGGTGGAAGTGTTTCAAGAACATTCGCAGTCAGTGCCATATAGAATGGCTAAAACGTATGGGACATATCCACACATGGCTACTTTTCATTTTGTTGGAGGGGTGGACGCTGAACGCCTTCATTAGATGGTCCATGACTACATGGACGAGTAGCTGTGTGAGAGCAGCCGACACTCGGACATTTCCCGACATCATAAAGGGTCGGGGAGTGCCCAAGAATTCTTGAAGTCAGAACAAGATGTCCGACACTTCAAAGAGAATATAAAAGAAGATGAGGTATTCATGGCCAACTATTATGATCTTGTGGAGAAAATGACAACCCAGTTGGAGGATGCGAATGAGGAGTTAGGGGAAGCGGGTTACCAGATCACTCAAATTAAAAATGAATAGGGGAAATCATAGGCTATGGATAGTACACTACGTTCAGTTGGTGCTGATGAAGAGAGGGTCCTCGTGTGGAGAGAAGCCATTCTGGAAACCACAAGACAAAAGGTAGCGGTGCTGGAACGATCTATCCATGATACTGATCCTTATGGGACATGTTTTGGCTCAAATCATAAAATCATTTATCCTTACTACCACTTATTATGAACTACATGTATGGATATGTTTAAGAATAGATTTTTTCCCATGTTCGTTTGGTTTAATTCATTCAACTACAATCTTGAAATAAATAGAAACCCATTCCTAAGCCCACGCGGGTCACACCAAGTGTCAGAAACAAAGAATGTTTGTTTTATTACTTCGTTTGAAAGAAGGAGTGTTAACCAAACATCATCCATATGTGGATCTAATGACTAATTTGGATTCATGGAAAGAGAAGAGAGATACCTAACTGGAGAATGAAGTTCACAGAATAGTTGAATTACCAATTTCTTGATGTGCTCTTGTGCACATATGGAGTTACGACAGGGGCGCTGGAATAAATCCGAACAAGGGGGATGGAAGGTGTGAATTACAATACTCGGGATTTGGAACACTATGGTGAAGTCATGAAATTTATGAATTTTTGTGGACCATTTTCAAAACATAGTATCCTTATTGTGTTTACCTGAGATAGGGATAACAAATGAGGGACAACAGCGGACCATGTTCGAAACATGAGGCCTGACTCGAAATGTCATACATTAGACTTCCAAAATGATAGCCCATGATAGTAGGCGATCCATAGGTCGTGCATCCATACTGTTAGGGGGTTCCTTTAGACATAAAATCGGGTGAGGATCCGAATAAAGGGCATGCAATTCAGGGAGAGTGGAGTGAGGGGTTGTCCGTCTGGAGTCTAACACTATAAAAAGTATTCCACCGTGGTTGAAATTCATGAGGTGGGTACATCAGTATGATCAGGGATCAAAAATTCTTAAAAAAAGACCCCTCTAATGAGGAAACTTTTTTCATCAGATGATGTCATGGGGAATTCCGATCTTGTTTGGGAGAAAGCTGCAATTTCATGGTCCCCTAAAGGTGCTCGGATAAAGTGACTGAAAAAAGGAGGTGGAACGACAATTATTATTCATGGGGATGGACCCAGAGACATGATTCATGGGCATTCCTACGGACCCTTTTAGGATGTGAATCAAGCCATACGTAGTTCTTTAAGGGAGTAATGTGTAGTTTATAATCATGTAGTAAGGATGCAGAGTGGTCTTAGTCTATGTTCATAGAGCTCGGACCATGGATGGTTGGAAGCTCCGGAGAAACATGATGGGGTAATCATAAAACCTGAAGTGAATGAGGACAAGTTCCACACCACACTTTACACAATTCCGAGAATAAAACCTCAGGAGAAGAGGCCAAAAAAGGTAAGAGGGAATGATGTAGGAGAGACAAGATCTCAACTAAACTGGACCTGAAGAAGAGATGCTTGGGTGTTCCTATATATCCAATGAGAATGGGAATAAATCCAAACATAGTTCATGAAGGTGCATTTTAATGTCATGCAGGGCCAAATACAATTAAATTTCATAAAAGAAAATAGATATGAAGGACTATCTCATATGAGGGGGTGTATGTGGCGTGGCTATTGAAAACCCGGCGTGAATGAGGATGATATCCATACTAAATGGACCTATAAGGGAGGGGGAAGAAAAAGTAGAGTAGATGATATAAATTAGCTGAACTGAGCTAGGCACAAAGACGAGATGTCTGTGTGTTCCTACATATCCCATAGGGATGGGAATCTATAGGTACATAGTTATCACAAAGGGGAAACAATAAATTATATTAGTTTATGGTCTTAGAACACGAACCAGGATGAAGAAGGACTATCACAAGTAACGGCGGACCTTAACCCAATCCCTAATCCTACATGAGTCTAACTCAGTGTAGGAAACAAGGGAGGATAATGTATTTTCAATATGTGAAATACATGTAAAGGGGGAATCGGTGCATCCCCGAATGATAGCCTTATCGCGGTTTTGCCCCCCTAATGTGTGGATGTGCACTGAAAAATAGTACCAATAGTTTTGAAGTTCTACTTGGACATGATGAGGTCGAGAAGGATGTGAATCATGTTACCGATATTTTTGGATTACTGGGTTGGTGTGACGATAGAGGTTAATTGTTGACTACGTTCAAAATATTGTATCCATATCACATTAGCATGAAATAGGGACAAACAAATGAGCTTCGACTGGTGACCATATTCTCAAAGCGGGAATTCTATCGATTAGTTGTCTAAAACCCTCGAGGATGTTGGACCGTGATTATAGGAGAACCCTTAGACATAGAATCCATGCCATTTTGAGGGACTATTGGGTGGGAAAGGTGATGGATTCCCTAATGAAGAGGAACCCGAAGATGGATAAATTTGTGAAAGAATGGCAGGGTAGACTCCGAAATTCCAGGAGATAACCCAGAGTACCCATGGGAACATTAGTGAAACGCCGAAGAGGATAGAGGGGCTCGTCTTGAGAGAAGCTAATTTGAAAATATGAATATATTGCAAGGGGATGGATAACTGTCACGAGGAGGAGGTAAATGGCATGGTTGTTAAAAAACCTATTTTGAATAATGACATATTTCCATGCAACACCATATATTCCTCCATCTTCCGGAATGTAGGACAAGGGGCCTAGATGAGAGGAATATTTCTAATAGATAGGGTTCAACCCGATGTCTTGACATTTGGGTGGTACTACATATCCCATGAGGATGGGAATAGACCCATATGTAATTCTTTAAGGGGGTAATGTACATTTTGTTGTCATGCAGCAAGGACGCGTGTGGGTGAGATACCCCACATACAGGAGGTGTATGGCACGATGAGTAACCCAACAGGAATGGGGACTTAATTCTATAGTACACCGTACAAACCCATGTGGTAACCTAGTCAGAGGGCCCCAAAAGGACCAGGGGCCTGAGGCTAGGCCTTAGATTCAATATCTCAGCTAGTTCATAGTTTAACGTCTTGAAATGAGGACGAATATGGATAAGGAATCTTATCTGTGGATGTGCACGACAAAACGAGTAACCCTATGTGAATGTGGACATAATCCCATACCACACCGTACCATCATGTAAGAGTTAATACATGGGATGGGGGCCCATGATAGGGTACGTGAATTGCGGAAAGGCATGTGCTCATGGTAAGGAAGATGAGTGACATGGGCGATGTCTCAATAAGATATGAGTAGCATGAAAAAATAGCCCTACATGAATGAGGACATAAGTCCACTCCACAGTACAGAACACTAAATGAGAACTCAGGCCAGGGGAAATAAAAGGCCAAGGGGCCAGAAAAGGCCAAGGGGCCTAAGGATGGGCATCCCAGCAAATGGTATCCATATGACCTCTTGTGCGGCTACCACCTCATCACTACTCCTAATCCCATGTGATAAGATCTCGGTGTGGGAAAGAAGAATTCAGATCCCCCCCCATCATATAGGGGTCTGATAGCTAGCATCACCCGAAGGGAGTTCGTCGCATGGAGATACAACGGGTCAGAATGAACCACTGCACTCAATGTTTGAGAAATCTTGGGGTGGCATTATGAACAAAAGAGGTTTGTTGACCATGTTCAAAAAACAGCATCTCTATAGCGACCTGGACTAGGAACAACAAATGAGAATCAACCGCTGACCATATTTGCAACGTGGGACTTGTATCAATTTGTTTCTCAACATCCTCGAGGGTGTTGGCTCAAAGCGGTAGGAGATCCCTTGGTCCTAATACCCCTGAAGATTGGGGGTCCTTCTAGATGGGATAGATTATGGAGTCCCAATCAAAGGATTGGGTGAAGCATGGCTATACCCGTATATGAAAGAAGAGAACACCTCCGGTGAGTGGCACTTATGGCAGGATCGAGATGAGCTCTACGTGAATTGGGGAAAAAGTATTCACCAGACCATATGTCTTGACCCGATGGTAGATTTTTGTGTTTGGGCTGGGCCAACAGATGACATGTCTGGTGGTTCCAACGTATCACATAAATATGTGAATCAAGACCTATGTAGTTCTTGAAGGCCATGATGTTTAGAGACTTATAGTGAGGATGTGGGGGGATATAAGAATGGATAGTGAGAATATGATGTGATCGTCGTAATCATGACATGAATGTGTCTATGTAAGAATGTACCATATCATGCGAGGACCCTATGAGTGAAATATTCCCTGGGGGATTGTCAAAGATAATTTTTTAGGGATGGGCTCTAGACGAAGAGCCTGAGCGTTATTCCATATCATTTGAGGATGGGAATCAAGCCACACATTGTTCTAAGGGTTCAGTTTAACGCCTTGCATGGCGATGTCTTGCGGGTCGTTTTACAAGTTACAATAATGTAGGACCAAACAACATAGGTTCATGTTGGACCATTATGTATCTTAGGGTCATGCGGGACCAGCATACTATTTACGGTTAGTCGGGACCATCCAATTTATGTTCCTGCAGGACTAGTAGGCTCAGGTAATGTATTTCTTTAGGAACATGAAATTAGTGGGAGGAGTTATATGGTCACCGTCCATGGTCACCAAAGAGTATACAACATTAGGTTAGACCCTTTGAATAATGTAAGGAACTTCCCATTTGATCTTCTACTTGGGTGTTTCCTTTCTAGGGACCATTGGTGATCAGAAGGCCAATAACAAGTCACTTTGAAAGAAAGATAATAGATGAACCCTCTTGTTGAATTCCCTAGCTATCTTGTTCTGGTTCCTTTCTATTTTTTTCAGGTCATGAGGGCTATCTTCATAAAGTGTTCCAAATTCAGACAGAAAAATTTTAGCTACTTTATCTAGAGTCATCTGGTTATAGAACGTTGTGCGTAACGAAGGTAGCAGGATCTCGATAAACAGGACAGCCCCAGCTCTGTACACCAGAGAATATGTGGTCACCTGGGTGGAATTACGAGTCGTTGTCCGATAATACCAGAGGGTTTTGGGGAGCTTTTCTGTCCAAATATTCTTGTTCTGACCAACAAGTTTTTGATAAATGTTACAGAGGGTTTTGTTGAATGCCTCGATATGTCGATTTTCCTACTCATGATATAGTGAGGTATGGTTAGAACAGATGTTGTACGTGCCGTACAATTTCTTCAGATCAACTAATCAGATATTGGTGGCGTTATCAGTGAGTATGGAGTGAGGAACTCTAAACTGGTAGATGATTTTGGATCTCCCAATGTCAATTATATAATGGGCCTTGACCTTCTTCAGCAGAACATCCTCTTCCCAAATGGAAAAGAAATCCGTAGCGAATGGGATGTACCTGCTGTGGTGAGCTGTAGCTGGTGGATATGGTTCTATGATATTGATCCCCTTCAATGCTAATCTCCAAGTGTATTTGGTGAAGTGGAGAGGTTCTGGCTGTCGATGCATAAAGCTAGCCAGAATTTGGCACGTGTCACACTATTTTGAGAACTCAATGCAAATCATGGATCATGGAGGGATAGAAGTACCCTAGTATCCAAATATGATAAGATAGCTTCGGCCCAGTCTTGTGGGTGTCACATGAACCGGCATGAACCTCATACATGGCCTGATAAATCTCAACTCCATGGATGCAACAGAGGTGAACGCCATCAAACCCATGCTTGTAGAGGATATGTTCTAAACTAGGATCACTATTGAGGTTAAACTACAACCCACGACATCAGAATCACTCGCATATGGCCTGATCTACAGGGAGGTTACCATTTTGGAGATAATTGATAAAGGGGGATCTTTAGTCCCGGGTCACTTCAACCACTACATCTGAGGAACATGAGTGTCCAGACGTGGAGGCTCCAACAGTAAGATGGCTTATCTGCATACCATCGACATCATCTAGGGTGATGGGAGAAATGAATCTATGATGTTCCACGTGTCTAAACTGTTCATCCTGCTCGGGTTCTCCTTGCATTGTAGCCAAGCCAACTAGGGCATCAATGTAGTATTTATGAGATCGAGGGACATGAGTAACTTCCGGCTGAGATGAGAACCTGTCCATTAGCCAGAGTGTGTGTTCCAATAATGGTATGAGCTCTAGATTTCTAACAACGTAGTCACCATTGATTTACTTGATGACTAGTTGAGAATCCCCATTCACATGAAAATGGGGAACATCGATATCGAGGGCCACCTCTAGGCCAGTGATAAGATCTGGATACTCTACGTCATTGTTGGAGCATCCTTATGAATTAAAAGGTGAATATAGTAGAATGGAATGAGCTGGGGTAATAAAGAAAATACCAAGTCCTACTCTGTTGAGTCTAGTATCATTTATTCTTATTACGGTGGTGCTCCGAGAGGCACCATCGAATTCCCATTTACAAAATATGACGGAATGATCTACCGAGAGGATTTCCTCGTCTGGAAAATCAAGGTCCTGTGACTGGTCCAAAGGGGTTGGATGGGAAGCAAAAAAATCATCCAATACTTGTCCCTTGATAGCCTTATGAGGAATGAACCTAATGTCAAACTACTGGAGGATTACCGCACACCATGCAATTCAGTGTGTGAGCATGGGATAACTCAGGATATACTTCAGCGGGTCTACTCGAGACTCCAACTATACCTGGTGGTGCTGTAAGTAGTGTCCCAAATTCTTCATGACAATAATGAGTGCAAAGAATCTTTTCTCGATTGAGGAGTATATGATCTCCGTATCGATTTTCATATGACTGAGGTAGAAGAGTATGTTTTTCGTCCTATCATGGTTCTTCTGGGTGATAAGGGAGACGATATATCGTTCCAGCGAAGTTACATACAGGATCAATTATTTTCCAGTGATGGGTGGCATCGTGATTGGAGGATAGAGGATATACTGCTTTATTTCCTCAAACGCGGTCTGGAACTCTTCATCCCATTCATAGGTAATTCCTTTCTTCATGAACCAAGAAATGTGCATACACTTGTAGGCTAGATTCGCAATGAATCGACCTCTGTAAGCTATGTGGCATTGGAAACCTCAAAGCTCACGAATATTGCTCAGGGGGGGCATCTATGTGATTGCCTTGATCATTTCTGGGTCGATCTCAATGCCACTATACCTAATAATGAAGCCAATAAATTTTCCGAAGGTGACTACGAAAGCACACATCAACATGTTCATCTTCGGCTGGAGAGAATGGAGGAAGCTGAACACTTTCTCAAGATCCATGAAATGCTCCCAGTGCTGGTGAAATTTGACCACCCTATCATCAACATAACATTCCATCTATATCCTGAGTATTGTCTCGAATATTTGATGTATTTCCTACTAATAGGTGGAGCCTTCATTCATTAATCCGAGGGGCATGACCAGGTAAAAAAACGTACCTTGTGAGGACGTGAAAGCTGTTAACTCCTTGTTCTAGGGGGCCATTCAGATCTGATTGTATCCCATGTAATCATCCATGAATGTCAGGGCTTACGACCCAACCATATATTTGATTACAATTCCATCACAGGAAGGTGAAAATCATCCTTCAGACAGTGACTGTTGAGATCATGGAAGTCGATGAAAACTCTGATCTATCTGTTCTTCTTCCTGGCTGGAATAATATTTTCCAGGAATTTAGGGAACTAGATCTCCTTAACGATGCTATCCCGGATGTGATTTCCAACTTTTTCCATGACCATGGAATCATGAGAATATTTCATCATTCTGGGAGGCTGCATGAACCCACGATGATTTGCTCGAAGTCTGAGGCGGTGGTTGGATACATGAGGAGCTAGTCCTGGAATCTCTTCATAACTCCAGGGAAACACATCACAATGTTGTTTCAAGAAATCCACGTACTATTGTTTCTCCTTGGGGGAATGGAGGCACTGATCAATGTGGGTCTTGGATCTGCCTCACTACCAAGGTTCACCTGTACTAGTTCATCGACCGTGGCGGAGTCACCCTCTTCAATAGCTGGGGGAGCATCCTCCAAATCCTCTTCTTCACATACAGAGGAGGGATCTCCACCGGGAGAGGATTCCTCTAGTTTTACATCCCCCTATGAGAAGTTAGAGTTTTCCAGGGTGGTAGTGGATAGCATATCAAGAGATTCACATGCTTCCAAAACCATAACATTGAATTTTGACGATCTGATCCCGTCTGGTCTTCGACCAAAGGAAATACACTTGATGATAATAGACAAATAGTGGAGGGCCAGCCTGATCTGGTTAATTCTTGCACAACGTGACATGCATGTATGACATACTTCTGTTACTATGGGGCAGACATTCTAATACCTTATGGGGGTTGGAGGCTCTGAGATCACCTGAGCCTGATTTTTGTAGTATTATGAGGTGATATTCATCCATCAAATATACATGGGAATATACTTCCCTCTCATACCTGAGTCAACAAAATATTGACCCATGTCAGGGGTTTTCTCCTCCAGTCGATGGATTGGGAAGACGTACGCATCATCCAGACCTGCCCAGGGGTCAGCTTCAACTGTGATGGGCTCATCCTCACTCGCCTGAATTTTCTTGTCTTTGCTCTTGTAATAGTCGGCGTATAGGTATCAGGATTCACAAAAGGAAAAATTGGAGGCATCACCTTGGAGTACACCTACTTGTCCATTATGGGATTACTTGAGGAACTGGTGATATGATGAGGGAACCACCGCATGCAGGTGAAGCCATGGTCTTCCCATCAATGCATTGTAAGTGGTGTCCTAGGAGACATCCCTAAACTCGGTTCTAGAAACTATGCCACCAAACTGGGTCTTCATATGGATCTTACCGACTAGGGTCTGCTCTGTCCTGTAGTATCCCTTGATTCTTAAATCTAAGGGAGTTAGGTCATCTTTGGATAACCCCATCTTCCCTAGTGTCGGTGTTGGGATAAGGATAATCTTGAAGCCGGTGTCAACAAGACATCATAAAAACTCCACATTGTTAAATTGGATTGTGATGTACAGTTGGTGGATGTGACACTATATGGTAGAACATTCATATTCTCGAGGGAATGAAATGATGGCCTAACATTCAGCGTTCTTGACTGCTTCAATATGAAATGCATCCAAAGCTGTTATTTCCATCTCAAACTATAGGGGGATTATTAAATCCTCAATGAGGCCGTGAAACATATCTAGCGATATGAGAAGGGCCTTGATGATGGGAAGCCTTTCCAGGATAATTACAAGGTTATTTAGAACATCGTACTTCTGCGCCATGTGCGAATTTCTTCTTGCAGGAGGCCGCTCTGTGATAGGTGGCATGGCGGGCCCTGCTGGCTAGGCCGATGTATGACTGCTGATGGACATATCCTGATGCTCACTAGTCAAACCCTGCAGAGTAGCTACTAGATGGGTGTCAGATGTCTGTGACTGGCCTATAATAGTCGAGGCTAGTCGTGCAACGGTCGCAGTGGCTCTTCCTGATCCAAAAACACAAACGGTGGTGGAGGCGGGCCTGACGACACCGGATGAGGAGGTTCTGCGTGATGAGCTCTACATTGGGCATGCTGTCTGGACTCACTGGCATTCACGGCCTAATAGGAGGTTCCAAATTATGAGCCTCGATGAACCATGTAGTCAGGGATGCACTGACACTGGTGTCGACTAGGGACGTTGGGGTGGTTCGCCTAGCACTCCCTATCGTCGAGACTCATATTGGGATTTACTAACTCAAAATTATTAATCAAAGTGTACCCATTACTATCACTTGATGATTCATCCATTACTGGGTGGATTCAATATGGAATCCCCATCTCCAGAGGCATGAAGTTGTAGAGAGTGTGGCATGGTGATTGAATAGGCGCAGTGTATTTCATTCCCTTGTGCTGTTGATGCTTGATCTTATGGGGAGATGCTGGTTGAGATGAAGAAGAAGTGGCGGCTAGAGCTTCTGAAGGATCCGACTGATTCAGGTGTGCATGAATGATAACATGGGGACATGAAATGGTTTTACAAGCCATATAGTCATCATACTTCGGGGTCTTGCGGTTAGAATCCTACTGCCAATCACCTTCGTCATCACTGATGCTACGAGGCCTTACAAAGACAATTGCCAATTATGTTGGGGTTAGGCCCTGGCTTACAAAGTTGTTATCGACCTGGTCTTGAAGCCAGTCTTTGAACACATATCACTGTTTGAGGGTGTGCCCTAGGATATGATGATAGGGGCAGTAGTTGGGGTGTTCAGTGAGGATTGCCTCTTCTGGCCTTCTGCACTCAAGAAAATGCACAATACCCTATTCCAAGGCACATCAGATTTAGCTGGGGACCAGATTCTCGTTGAGCAAGTGTGTTCAGTTTCTTCTGTCTAGATAGGGGGCCTTGTGGGGGTTTTCCATGATGAGGAGTTGGAGGAGCCTATCAAGGGGGAGGGGCCTGGTTGTCCCCCCTAGGCGGTGGTGGCACATTTTGCGGGGGGATCCTTTCAATTTTGGGGAATCCAAGGGTGCGATGGAGGTTGTGGATTTGTTAGTAGTCCTGTTCGAGGTTGTGGAAGTGGCTCTGCTTGTAATTATTCCAGTTACCTGGGGGCCTCAATTTGGATCACCGCGGTAGGCTCGACTCTGACAGCACTCCTTGTGGGAATTGCAGGAGGCAGTGGACATATCTAGTTGTCCTATTATAGTGCTTATTATAGGTGTTGGGCCTTATCAGAGAAGTCTTGAAGTCCCCCCGAGATAGTTCTAGGTTACCAGAGAGGGATCCAGCTCCGTGTTGACATTTCCTACAGACACCATCATTAATTTCTCAGGAGTGAGTGTCATGTCAAGTGAAAATTTTAGCCCTTTACACCGGGTGATGTAGTCCGTCAAACACTCATTAGTCCTTTGTTTGAACTTCAAGAGATATACGATGCTCATTTTCCACGTGGAGGAGCTGAACTGGTAGAGGAATTGCCAGCGATGGTCCTCCCGGCTGGTCACAGATCTGACGGGAAGCTGGTTGTACCAGACGAATGAAGGCCCCTCAAATTTCTAAACAAATCACCAGAGCATGGCAGCCTTATGTTGTGCCAGTGTCCCCAACATGGGCCCAAACCATGAGTTGATGTGGGCCAGGTGCTGCGGCGGGTCCCTATCCCGTTAAAGGAGGATAATGTGGGATTCCCGAAACCTGGAGGTGACGTCATATCATCCACTCATGCTGGATATGGCTTTCCATAAAGAGGGATTTCCACCTGTCATGTTTCAAATGCCACATGGTTGAAAATGAGTGCTGCCATCAGATAATCTAGGCGGGGGTCCCGGACATGATGGGGATCCCTAACCAGGACCGCGTTCGTGGGTTCTTCAACATGGTATGCAGGCCCTGCAACTCATGGAGCAGCTGGAGGCATGACCCATTGTGCTGTCAGGGGAGCCAAAGGTGGGTCCCTTGGATTGTCACGCCATTCGGGAGGATTTTTTGAGACATACCATCCCCTCTATCAATAGGTTCTAGCCTCAACCCTGCCCTGGCCTAGGATCACCATAGTGTGGCCATCACACTACATCACATTCATCCAAGAGGTTATCGACCAAATTCTACTACTCAGTATGTTGCTTCTATAATGTTGAATTCTAGGGTTCTCTTTCCTTCTTCTTCACTAAGGTAGATAGGTCAGAGTGCTGGGAAGCTTCAACGTTCTCTTTACCATCACGGGAAGTCTGATAGAGTACTAATACCTTGTTGGGCACATGGATACCTAGTATGTTATTCTACTGGTGAGTAACCCTCTTCGATGGTTCCAATAGTGGTGGCACACACTTGGGGGGTATGTCCACATCAAGAAGATCCACCACATCCTCAACGTCCACTATGTTGGCCATATTGATTGTGACCATTACTGGTGGAATTTCCTCGATATCACCTAGAAAGTCGGGTTGCGGCTGGATAGAATTGAAGAGGAGGGAAGTTTGCTGAACTGACCCACATATTTTCACATGGGGGATGTCTTCTCGATAATCTTGCGGAGTATCTTGAAACTATGAATGCATTGTTGTTGGAGGGCCTCATAGCGACCTGGCGACTCAGGGTGCTGAGCCACAGAGAGAAAACCCAGATTGACTACACAACATTGCTAACCAATGTCTTCGAAATGCATTTGATTCGTGGGATAAACCACTCACTGAAGACGAAGGAAAATGTTCATCACCCAAAGGGTTTGGCCGAAACATTCCACCTCTTCTAGGGAGAGGGATTCCAGCGTGTGAAAATTTGGCGCTACCACGAGACAGAGCAACTTGGGGAAGTGGTCCACTATGAGGATGTTCCATATGTTCCTCGGATCAGATTCATCGTATGGCCCTTGATTTCTCCAATCGTCATCTGGGGGTGGCTGAGGAATTGACTACATTAATGAGGAAGACCGCTAGGATGGCAGGCTAGCCGGTGGAGAGTACATTGAGCGGGATGACTGGCTGCCGAATCTCGGGCTGTCCTCCGAAGAGTGTTGTGACCTAGAAACTACATTGTGGTATGATAGGCAAATAACTACAGTTCTTGACTCATGGTCTAGGGTTGTGGGAGATAGACAGTGATGGTTCTCGCCCCCCATCGATCCCCAAAATAGTTCTATGTGACCTCTTGTCGAGGTAGAGAGCGCACCTGGTGACGACGGTGGTGATTTCACAACCATACCATGCATGTTTTCCAGATATTCATCCTCTTAGATATACAGATGGAGGGAATCATGAATCTGATGGACCTCGCATTTAGGTTGTACTAGGCTGATGCGCCTCTTTCTAGCCCCACCCCATGACATGGATGAGCAGGAGGAGGGTACTCATGTTGAATCGTACTCCACTTCAGAGTGGGAGAAGCTAACTGGTTTAAGCTCTGTTCAGACATTACCAGAGTTCTTCTTATGGCGATGATGATCCGCCTTCCTTCCGTAGGGTGGCTCCTCGGGACTGGGCTGATTTCCGACTTGGGGTCCTTCAGCTGCACTGGTGCTGAGGCAGAGAGGGTTTCATCCTAAGTAAGTCGGGGATAAAGAGAACTAGGACAAATGTAAAAGGGGACATGGGGAGGATCTCCAGGAATAAGGATGATGCGGTAAAGACCTCTACTAGAGCTCAAAGAACCATTGGGAGGACCCCTAGTCATGTTTTCCCTTGTGAACACATTACGAGGGGGTCCTTGTAACGTTCTATCTGAAAACGGGTAGGAACTCATTGTTGGGTGCTAGTGGGGTGAGGATGGCTTTCACCCATTTGGTTTCCATGGTTTGGAAGACCATCACTTGCTACTGAGAGGACACTGGGAAGGTTCACACATCGAAGTGAGACTACATTCATATCTTCCCCGCTTCGGCGGTCGGGGGCTAGAAGAATGGCTCCATACCTGGTGTAGTGGATAGGGGAGAAACATTCAAACTGAGAGTCAACACCACGGGGAAGAACATCAATTAGATTGAAGGTGGCGTGGGGTGGACCTCCATGCCGATCCTCTAAGTGGGTAAGGTATGAGTTCTCTGTGGTAGTGGTTTGGGGAGGACCTCCGTACTGGGTGGCATCACTACCAGTTGGTCCATGGCGGCCACTACTGGTGCCAATGACCAAGAGATTCAACCCAGCCTACCCGTGGGGCAGTTGTGGCGTCAATCCTGGTCGGGAATATATGTTCCCCTACTCTGTGTATACAGGGAACTACTGATATAAGTCGATGGTGGCTCGATCCACATTAGTAATTGACACGGATGCTCCCTGGCAGGCGTCCTCATCTTGTGCCCGATGCTGGCATCGGGTCGGACGACCCAGAGCTGGTGGTGCAGGTATGTGGATTACCTGCTTCTCATCCTGTAAGACAGGGTGGTGGTGCTGACGTGGCTGGGTGGAGCCCTCACTGGGAGCCCTTGGAATGGGACTCTAACCAGGCTAGACCGTACGTCACCTACCTCATCAGCATAAGGCATGGAGTCGTCAAAGCGTTCTGGGGAGAGGCTCCCGAAACTGTTGTATGTCAGTGTGGGGAGTAGTGGATCCTGGAACAACCCTTGGGGGTGGTGTTCGAAATGTGGAACAGATGCCTCCAGATTCAGGTGGGCCATATCTTGAGTAGGTATAATGCCCTCCTCCTCATAACGGCACATAAGTTCGTTCATTACCAATCATTGGATAACATCGGATGGGGATATGTGGCATGGGCTCTCCATGGACATGGATTTGTAATTCGTCATGGATGCAGTGGAGCCACGTGGGACTGTCGTGTTGGTGTTGACCCTACCCCTGCATTGGTGGTCAGGTGGTGATCATGACCCTGGTGTAGCAACCTGATTTCTCAAAAGAATGTAGTTTAACTCATGAATGCTGAAATGAAAAGGAATAGATGACCATTTCCCCCGCACAATTCTATCATCCAAGAATGGTAAGAGGTATCCACACTGACAACGTCGTGGAATGGGATGTCCAACTTTCTACTTCCCCCACTTCTGGTGAGATTCCTAACAGGTCTGCTATTTTCCTGGAGGGACCCGACACAAGATAACTGGATCCAATGACGTGCTAATCCATTAATTCCTCGAATGCTACTAATCTCTATATTGAGTATAATAACATCACGTTGGGTTCACCATTTCTATTTCTGATGCTTCCGTCGGGGTGCGCACATCCGTCTATGGAGGACATGCAGCTATTTCCCCACATTCCCTCTTTCCAAGGGAGGGAAACATCCATCACTTTTTCAGGGACATTTTCTCCTTGATCAAAACAGGATTATGGGATGTCAGTTCATCCTTCTATAGATTCCTCCTCAGAACTCATCACCTATTCTGGACTCCCTTAATTATTTAAGATGTTTTTTGTGAAACTTTTCTTAGAGCCACATCTTCATGGACACTAGTTAATTACACTGCTTCTGTCCGGACATTCCAAGAGGTTTGGTCAGGGAAGCAACCTTTAGTCAGGTGAGTAGTCACGTTGGGCATCACTGGAATTTCTGGGCGCTGGAACACTAGAGTGTCTGCTTATGTCCTTTATTATTTGGATTCTTGAGGGTGCGGATGCCTGAGGAATCCCCCATAGAACATGGATAATCATATTCCAGGGGCATGTATCTGAGGTTTTTATCATCTTCAATTGTTTATCACAAGTTATGTTGCAAGTTTAGTGTCTATTTGAGATGGATCAGACTTATCAGAACACTGACTAGAGTGGATCAGATGGGTGCAACCCCTAGAGGGATCACTGATGTTTGGCAGAATGTGTGGTTGGAATCTGGATTTCTATTAAATGGAATGGAGAAAGGGGTGGCATGATCTCACCGGGATGTGGTGGCCTGGGTAATAATCAGGGTGGATGATTGATGGTTTTGTGAAGTGGATGTTGAATGGGATGGAAATGTAATGAGTATGTAAATGGTGTTGGTTTTTAGTCTCAACGATGATTCCTATGTATCTCCATGGAAGGGAATCGAAGTCCACGTAGATCATCTGATGACGGCTTAACGCCGATTGTGGTTTTCAATGGCATACTACTGGATGGGGTCGCAACGACTTACTGCTAGGTAGCGATTTGAATGGATTACCACTTTATACGGTCACAACGGCTTAACGATGATTGAGGTCACAACGACCTACTTCTGGATAGGAATATCAACAACGTATCACTGAATGGGGTTGAAAAAGTCTTACCGATGAATGGGTTTGACAAAGGATTGCCACTGAATGAGGTCACAACGACTTACCACTGTATGGGATTCATATTTTAACATCAGGGAGGACGGGGGAGAACTAATGTAAAAGTGGGATGGAAATGCTGGTTTTTCGGAATGAACCTCATGGAGGCTTCCTACGTACCAATCCATGGCAAAGATCAAAGTCCACATAGTTCGGGATATGGAGAAATTTGGGTCTTACACTCTGAGGAAGCCCAAGTTGTTGGTGAACTAACATTAAGGGGGTGAGAGCGACCAATAGGTGGTGGGTTTGAACCTCGGGGAAGCATCCTACGTACCTTGCCATGGGAAGGATCAATGACAACATAGTTCAGGATTAAAAGAAGTTGGGTGGGCTTGAGCCTCAGGGAGGATTCCTATGTACCTTTCCATGACAATGTTCAAAGACCACATAGTTCAGGTGGTGTGGGGATCAGTGCACTAACATGAATTGGTTGAGACTAGTGTCTGTTGTTCTTGAACCTTATAGAGGCTTCCTAAGTACCTTTCTTTGGAAAGGATCAATGACCACGTAGTTCAAGTGGTGTGGTGCTCGGTGCACCGAGGTGAGGTGGTCGAGACTGGTGGTTGTTGGGATTCAAACATTTGTCGTCTACCTACATACCTTTCCTTGGCAAGGATCAATGTCCTCGTAGTTCAGAGTAGGTTTGAGGCTTACAATTTAGGCTGCACAAGGTGTCGGTGAACCGACATGAATATGGTCAGAGCGACCAATTGATGGTGGGATTGAACCTCAGGGAGTCTTCTTAAGTACCTTGAATTTTCATGGATCAAAGACCACATAGTTCAGGTAGTATGGGGCCTAGTGCAACAATGTGAGGTGGTTAGGACTGGTGGTTGTTGGGCTTGAACCTCATGGAGGCTTCCTACAAACATTGCCATGGCGAAGATCAAAGTCCTCATAGTTCGGAGTAGGGGTAGGGCTTACACTCTATGCCGCCCAATGCGTTGGTGAACCGACATGAATATAGTCGAAGCGACCAAAGTATGGTGGGAATGAACCTCATGGAGTCTTCCAACGTACCATTCCATGGAAGGGATCAAAGACCATGTAGTTCTGGCTGTATAGGGCTTACACTCTAAGCTTCCCAAGGTGATGGAAAATCGACGTGAATATGGTTGGGATGACCAATGGATGGTGGGCTAGATCCTCAGAGAGGCTTCCTATGTACCTTTCCTTGGAAAGGATCAAGGACAACGTAGTTTAGGTGGTGTGGGTCTTACTCTATAGGCTTCCCATGGTGTTTTTCACAGTCAATGGTTGCTCTATGCCCACGTGAGTTTTTATCAGTGTGAGAAACAATAGAAAACATAGACATAATGATCAATTCGCAAAAGTTGAGTCAATGGGATGTGTAGTGGGGCTTACACATAGTTAGTGGACCAAAGAGGAAAAAGGGGATTACGTGTGGTTAGCAGCCTAGAGATGAAATAATGGATTATGATTGGTTAGCAGCCTGAGGTGACGAACATTGGGACTTTCTCTAAGATGGAGGAACGAATGGTGATAAAGCCCAGCGTGAGAGGACATGACACCTAGGAAGAGAGGAGGAGTAGGGAGGCTACCTTTTGCAAGGAAATCTAGGGGCATAAACCAGAGTGGTTTCCCTTTACTCATGTAGGATGCATGAGGGGAATTCATAGTTTAAGTTCATGTGCTAAGTATGAGGGGGCTTGGTATTATAACGTCCTGTAGCTCAGAAAATGTGGGTTCGGTCTGCACTCATAGGACTTACATAACTGGTACCCACTGCACCTTGGTGGAGATAAGGGAATGGAAACACCGTGGCTAGGGGGTGTTATGGGGGAACCATTGGGGATTCACGTTAGCATGGCTATGCAAAGAATCTATATCAGTTATTGTTCCTATGAGATGCAAAATGAGGTGAAGCCACAAAACGGGATGTATCGTCCAAGTGAATTTGAAGATACATTGCATGAACCTAGAGGGTGGTACGCAAACAAAGTATATGGAGAAGGTGTTTTGGGCATGGGAGGCACACGAAAATGATTCCCAGAAGAGGGATATCACGGGAACACAATGAGGGTGGATCACACACAAAAGGAACTGTTCCGTGAAAAACGGCGGGGCTGATGCACAATTAAGATAATTGCATGAAAAATATTGTGGCGGGGCACAATCAGACAGTGGGCGTGAAAAGGTCAAGGCATCACAATATAGGTCGGGGCGACATAGAATCTTCCGGTGGGCGCGCAAAGGGTTGGTGGGCATGGAAAAGAGTTTTCACAATTTGGAAGGAATTTTGTGCAGAAGAAAGGATTGTGTGTAATTGGAAGTAATTTTTCGTGGGTGATAGGACTCTATGAGATTTGGATGAGGAATAACCGTAAGGGGTCTCACGCAAAGGTGGACCCCTGGGCGACCTGCAATGAAAAATTTAGTACATGAGATCCATCTTTTGCGTGAAAGATATATGTACATCACACAGGGGAGATGGTTCAGATTCCTCCCTCGTATTGTGAAGGGGCGAAATTCTATTTATCAGCTCTTGGGGTCGCACATCTGCACATAAAATAGGCATTCATGAAATGTTTTGTGCACCGGCGTCCGCAGCATGAAAATTCAACCGTCGGGTCGGTGGTGCATAAATTTCCATTCCCGTGTGAAAAACACTCATGAATCCCGATGTTTTTCACGTGGGACAAATTTTTCACGCACTGATTACTTTTTTCACATGGCCCCTCAGATCCCCTAGGAATGGATCGCCGTTTCAAAATATGACACAACGTTGTCATGACCAAACCTTCTTCATCCCATTAGAGTTTTTTGGAATCTACAGCGTCGATATGGTTTCCATTCCTCCAACTAAGAAAGAAATATAAAAACTATTATACAACATATAATATCATAATATCAAGAAACATACTATGTATTCTCAGAAATTGTGAATCACCAAATAGAAAATTTAAAATTCATGTATAATTAATATGTATAACATAAGATTAGTTTCTTTATGATTATTTATCTATTCTTTTATATAGTTTTAGTCTATGATATATGTTTTAAAAAATATTGATTCAAATGTTTCAACTAATCATCCTATAGTACCAAAAGTAATGAACTCTACTCTAGTAGCACGAAGGTGGTACCTTACTTTTATAATCTTGGTAAAATAAACAAGGAATTAAAAACATGAAATATAGAATAGTATAATAGATTTAGAAGACCATGTAAACAATTATTGTTATATTGCAAAATTAAATGAAATAAAATATATATAATAAATAAGAGAAACCCCTAAACTATTATATTATCCATATATATCATTCATAATATATATCATCATATACTGGGAAAAAATAAAATATAACAATGGGGTGGGCTCATATACTCTATAAGGGTAATAAATACAAAGGAATATTCCATAAATAACATAAGGAAATAGAAATGACGAACAACTACAGAACATTCCATTAAAACATAATCTTTATCCAAATATGATAGGATTAAAATCAAGTTAAATAATTCTGTAATGAAGCATATGAAAAAGAAAATTTATCATGTATATTATACTGGTCGAATAATCTAATTAACTATTAATTACTAGTAATATAATAAGGGAATACAAAATGTTGGAATCCATTACCATATAGTCAAGTATTCAGCTATGACACCATATATAAATGGGTAAAAACCATGTATAGTTTTATCATGAGACCTACCAATGCATCAAGGGTTTGTTAGGTGTCTTTCAATCACCTATTAAGTAAAATTAATTACGCATATGAAAGGCTTGAAACCAATTAAAAATATTGATTCATATTGACACTATTATATGACACATAAAAAAATCATCAATAAGTAATTATAATCATAAACTAAGAAGTTTAACATGAAGAATTATATCAATATAGTACATCCCAACAAATAAACATAAACCATTCAACAAAATATTTTATATGGTAAAATAAGAAATCAATATCAATTTATCATAAGAATCAATTGATGGAATTAAAATTGATGAAAATACTCTAATGAAACCATCGAGAAACTCTTTATTGAAATACAATTTTCCTTTTGAAAGAACTATTCAATAAAAATCATTTTTATTTGTCCTAATAAAATTATTAACATTTATATCCTGAAAAAAGAAATTGAATGAAATTATTTTTTAGGAATATGAAAATAACTTTAATATTTTTTTTAAAATGAACATAAAACATGTAAAAATGGTGTTTATAAAAGTGTAGATATGTGAAACTTTAGTGTGGTTAATGAGAAAATATAAAAGATTCTTTAAAGCAGAAGAAAGAATAATTACTTAGATAAAACTAGAAATCACGTAAGATATTTTTCATGATGAAAATATTTATTTTATTAAAATATTTTTTTAATATAAGAGTTTTTGTAGTGTACTCAAAATGTGTATGAAATTTGGAAGATCACTTAAACCAAGTAGGATTGTCCAAATGTATGGAGAAGGGAACCTTATAAAATTCTGTATTTCCCATAAAGGAGGGATAAAATGATTTAGATACTTGATCTTGAAAAAAAATACACATAGTTGATAAGTTTTATATAAAATAAATAATAATTACAATTGGGTAAATATAGATAATTCATAATCTGAATCAAAATGGTGGTTTAGGGAAAATCCATTACTTTATGTCTAAAAGCATTCATCAGTTTTAATTAACAACTTAGATAATGAAATTTAATTCATTATTAGTTTAATACAGAACCTATTAAACATTTATTTTACATATTATAATTTTATGATGTTCATTTATGTCCATTTTCATTAGTTATAATATTCAATTTAATCATTCATAAGTGTTCATTACATTTGTTTTCATGATTGGTTTACTCGTATACATGTATGAAAGATCATATGAAATGGTAATAGTTATTTGGATTTGATATTATAATTTACAAATGAAATTTCACAATATAAAATGGTATTATATATAATTAGATCCATAAATGATGATGATTTAGTATACAAAAATATTAATGACAAATATCTGGGTAAATTTGGAATTTTTTCGATCAATACGCACATATTTTTCATAAAAAAAATATTATGTATCTTTTCTAAATGCAAAACACTTAATAATTTTTAAGAAGAATATAATAATATTTTTTAACTATAAAAATATTATTTTTACAATCCTTGAAGGAGTTATTATAAAAAGAAAGAATCATCTCCAATAAAGGCGGTGAATCAACAAATCATGAGTGACGTTTTAATTTTCAGAACAAAAAGTGAATGATAATTGAAATTATGATGGATATTCCAATATCACAATAAAATTGCAGTATATATATGATTATATATTTTTCATTCATGTTTGGATAGATTAAGAATGTAAAGTATAATAAAATAAAGTAAATTGAAGCAAAAATAATTGAACTAAATGAGATTTTACTTTTTGAATTCCTCTCCTTGAGAAGATCCATAAGAAATATTGAAATGGTATTTTGTTGAGAAACGAATGACCAGAAATTCAGTAGATAATTCCATGATTTATTGGTTAGTAATTTTTCAGGATTAATGGATTTGAATGTGTGATGAGATGATGTGGCGATGGATGGTATTTATGGTGGTGGATAAAGGTGTTTTTTATTATTTTATTCATTAGTTTATTATTATTAGTGAATAATATCAGTATTATTGATTCTTAGGAACAAATATAGTTAAAAGGGCATGTGAGTTCTATATAATGGTGTCTAAATCACCAATTCATCAACTAGTACTCAATAATTCATGCATTTATCTAATACCGTAAATTACCATATCATCATATTCAAAAAAGTTAAAATATTCTAGAAGAATATCAAAAATTCAATCAAACCATTTTTCAATATTTATAATTATAAAATTGAATCCATTTTATGATAACAATTTTATAATTTTGATAAATTTATTTTTTTCATTTAAATCATCATTTACTCAATAAATATAGATTTTATTTGTATAACTATTTTTATAAAACCTTAAATATTACATTAAGGTTATATATAAATATATTATAATAACAATAATTTTTTTTTAATAATGTATTTATTATAAAAAATAATTTATAATCTTAAATAATTATATTAATTATTCAATTTCAAATAAAATATTATGATTTAGAAAAATACCAATACTTAAATTATTATGTTGTAGAAATTTTTGTTCAATTATTCCATGAAATAAAGGTTCCAAATTTTATTTTATAAGTTAAAAAATTTTATTTATACTTTTACAGGTGAAGTTACTATACTATAGGTCATATTAATATTTTTAATCATCACATTACTATTCTAATAGACATATAAAATATTATATTACGTTTTTTAACATGGTGTTACATAAAGCATAAACTCTTGATGTTGTTAAATTTAAATAAAGGAATACCATAAAATATTGGGGTGTTACGCGATCAATGTATTTTCATTATAATTGCAATTAATTTCTAATAATATAATGTCCACATATTTCCTTTATTTTAATTGGGTGATATTATCTCCCATATGTTTTGTAATAAATGTGAAAATATTTATCCACTAACATTATATACATTTTCATATTCATTTATAATGTAGTCCTACGTCCTCACATCCAACCTAAAATAAAAATTTCAAAACATTATTTTAATTTTATCTTGCATTTAGTTATACAAAATTCTCACCCATGTGATATAAAAAAATGACCATTCGTCTCTTTAAATCCCTTTCCTTAGCATTAATAATTCTCAAAAATCATAAATGTTGTAAAATTAATGAGTGTATATATATCAATGAAATTTATATATCGATACTATTAGGTGGATAAAACAGTGTTATAGATACACCAAGTGTTAATCACCTTGAAAAGGGTAGGTTTAATAATTGACACAACCACCCACTAATTTATGATGTGTGGGGCTATGACTACACACTGGGATAGACAATCTAGGGGGATATGATTTAGGACATTTACATGCTCTATATAAAACACTATGAATGAATTATACAACTAGTGAAAACTGTTGAACTCAATTAATACCTTCTATTTGTAATAAAACACATTGAATGTACCCTTCTAAACTACCTTATAATTATTTCTCTAACACAGGTAAATCCATTTAAAATGAGATTACCCTATAGAATAAATGATTAATAAGTATTGTTTAAAAATCAACTTTCGGTATCTGAATGATTTATAATCACGTTATACATTTTATTAAGATTATAAAATTATTGTTAATACGTATGTTATTATTTAAAAATGGATGATTATTGGAATGTTGTGTATTTATTATTTAAACATCCACCATCTCTTTGTATATGGGTTATGATAATAATATAATATTTTTTCACATGGTAAAAATTATTGGAATTATATATATTTTTATTATAATATATAATATTATTTTAAAATTTGCATATGAATATGTTATTCACTTTCTCATATGAATAATTCATTGGACATAAAAAAGGGATGAGTGTGACTTGAAATTCTATTCTGCCCTGATGCAATGGTAGGTATCACGAGACAAACTTCATTGGGTATTTGGAAGTTTTCATATAAGAATAAGATATTCCCTCAATGATAGGAGCATGGCCTCTAAAATCAAAATTTATTAGAATATGTTATATAATAAAATATCCAAATTATGAATTTCATCTTGAAATTACAACATACTATTGTAAATATGATAAATTTATTTTCAGTACAATCCATAGATATATTATGATTTTAGTTTCTTTTCAATTATATTTTTATTTATTCGTGATATATCCCTTATATTGTGTTTATATGAAGATAGATTCTAATATATTATTCCCCTAAATAAGCACCTAAGAACACCCTTATTTTTGTTCCTTTCCCCAAGAAACAAATAATAAAATTTTATGTGGCTTTTCGAGAATTTATTAAATTTATTATAATGTTATCTCAATATGTACACGCTATATCATATTTTTTTCAAATGTAATGTTTTGATTTGTATAGCCTTATATGACTACAAGGATATCTTATCCTTTAGAAACTCTCATATTATCTTTTAATAATGCAATATAACTACCACCAATGGGTTTTGGTGTCTGGATTGGTATATTTTTCTTGGGTGATATTTTACTAGGATCCTTAAAGAGTATATTTTTTGGAAACAATTTAGATATAATATTTTCTACAAAACCCATCAACCATTCAAGGAAAATTTCCTAAAACATAATAGGATTTGTATTTTATAATTAAATACCAAGAGATTATTTTTTGAATTCTATTGTATAATGAATCAAACTAACTACAATAATGAGAACGATATATACACCAATAGTCAGGGCATGGTTGTTCCTCCTGAACTAGTTAATAAAAAGGGTGTTGAGACTATTAATATCACAACCATATTGGGGAAGTTTACCGTTGTTATTAAATGTAATATATCACACATAAAGAGACATACTGATTCAAAAAATTGTGTCACTATGTTAGACCACATCAAGTGATGATAACCACTGCCTTTTTTGTAACTTCTACACCATTGGTAGATGTACAGTGGATCATGTCCATAGAAAATGAAATTATCTATCTAGGATATAGTGAATGTAATAAACTAATCTTATAAGTCCATCTTCTAAATAGATATGCAAACCAATGGCGGTGTCTAATTCCGAACACTAAAGAGGAATATGAGATAAAGCACATGAAATGGGTAACTTTCAAGGAGGAATTCAATGAAAATTACTTTCCTAATGAGAAAATGTGATAAATGTAAATGAAGGTCCTTATTATTTGAAAAAATGTGGAGGAAAATTTACCTGAGTGTGAAGATATCTTATCAATGTTATAATAGAATGTTATGAACAATTTATATATATATATAATCATGTTATATCATTTCATTGATGGGTTAAATATTATTCTTCAAAGGATATTGGTCTCTCATATTTTTTTTCATTGTATAAGGAAATTGTATCAGGAACCATTAACATTGAAAATAGGATATTTCCATGAAAAATACATATAATAGGTAAATATTGATAGGAAGAGGCTGACTGAGCATTATGTGATGAATAATGTGACAAAAGGTAAGAAAGGTTGGGATTTACCACATGTGATAACTATGTGATGAAAAATCAAACAAATTATATGATGGTAATAAGATTTATTTACATGTTAGGATAAGAATAAAATAATGATTATGAATATAATGTCAGGAAAGAATCTTGCGATGCTTAATTAATTATATGAATGTAGAAGGGAAATTATGAGAACTAATGAAAAAAATCATTTTATAATACATAAGAAAAGGCCTAAGGTGAAAGGACATGATTATTTGATATACCTAGATTATGTAACATTTCATTATGAAGTGGTGTTATGTACTATGATAATAGACATAAACATAGATACAATTATATTAACATATAAATAATAATATTATTTTAAATATTCAGTGTTTAGAAAAACCATAGATAACTCCCTTACACCCTAATATGTGTGACATCAATTAAGACACAAAGTATATATATTAATATAATAATTATATGTTACTTAGATATAATTTGGAGGAATTCCATTCTTTATTTAAAGAAATGTTCATTATCAATATTGTTATCATTGAAATTATCCATTGTTTTTATTATCATTCATATTATAATACCACATTAACTATAAATGATTAATATTATGATTCAATAATAGTTAATGGAATGTTATATATTCAAAGGGGAAGATTTATAAACTATATCATGTCAAAATACACCCCAAAATATATCTCTTTAATTTTTTTTGAAGAGATAGATCATTAAAAATATAAGGAAAAAGAAGATATCCTACAAATAGAGGGGATAATTTTTTTATAAAAACTCATTGATGTTTTATAGATGAATTTTCTTTCTATGAAACATAGTTTTATGTTGTGATTCCAAAAGAACTCATGAATATTTAAATAAATATCTGTAAAAATATATACTATGTGGAACTAGTGGAATTTTTGATGTTGAAGAAATAACTATGGAATTTGTGTGATATGTTAATTGTAATCCCTATTGTTTTAATGAAGAGGTACTTTGTTTAATTCTTGAAAAAAGAGTATATTATGTAATTTTGAATCAATTATAATGATATCAATTCCATTAATATAAATAAATATTATATTTTATCAAAACATTTTGTATTATTTCACCATATTCAAGGATCCCAATAATTTTAAATGATTGGTCTTTGATTTGGTTATCATTAATTATGGTTTAAGTATAATGATGTAATGAATACAACATTTCAAACATGTTATGACCATTATTAGTGTAGCGTAATAACATATGTAATAAATAATTCATATTTTTTGTTTATTTGTTATGATAAATTTAGTATTCAAGGATTAACTTGATAATATTGTTGTGGTATTCGTTGATGTTAATGTGATACGATCTAGGTTTTATGAAGAGCATGAGAGTCATCAACAAATAAAATTTTCAACCCTTGGAATAAAGTAATTATATAGGAATATATTAACCGTGAATTTTGGATCATGTAAGTTTCTTTTTAGGTCCATATTCTCATTATGGAATGAATATATATTGACCCATCAAAAAAATTAATGATACAATGTCATATAATGACGAACATATCTGACAATCGATGTTTCAGGGGTTTAATTTTTTAGTATCATTGGTTAGTTGAATATTATGGCCATCTAAACAACACATTAACCATGTAAACCCATAATGGGGTTAAATAGACATGGTCATGAGAATGTGTAGAACATTTAAAAGATCTTAAGAGAAGACTAATTATTTGTCCAGTATTTACACTACTATTTAGTATAGAAGGAATTGTAATATATAATGATGATTCAATGAAATGAATTGGTTGTGTCATTATGACGAATAATAGGTTAATTTCTTAATCATTGTGATAGTTAAAATTAAATGAATAGAACTATCAAACTCATTACATTGATCCAGAAGTAGTGATTTTTTCATTAAAAATATCGATACACTTTCATTTTAATAATTGAGGTCATATAAATGGTCCAAAATATTATGATGTATATGTACTCTCTCAAGGATCCCCGCATGAGTTATATAAGATGTTTGGAACTACTAATGGACTAAGATATTTTGACACAACACCACCCAAGGAAGGAAAAAATGTTATTGATGCATTGAGCGTGAGAGATCATGGAGTTATGAACATGGTTAGGATTAAAAAATATTCCTTTATATAGAGATTTAGTATATATATATATGATGTTTTTTTAGATAAGGGGATCCATAATTATTTTTCCTAGACATAGTTATTCCATCATTAATATAAAAATAAATATGTTCTAGTAGGATGACGATGATTAATAATAGAATATTAAGGTGGTAAATGCATGAAAATTGATGGACTTAATCTAATGAAATTTATTTTTATATTTCCTAAGTGATTATATGTTACATAAGTACAATATTTTTGGAGAGAACAATAATATTAATAACATAACTCTTATTTTTATAAACACCATATTTTCCCAAATATGTATATGGATTTAAGAGAATACTTATGGATGGATGGTATGAAGAAAAAAATTGCGGTTTTTGTGTCCAAATACTTAATACATCAACTGTTAAAGGCTAAAACGGTTCATCTTAATGGATTTATGTATCCTATGCCAATATCTATATAGATGTGGTACACCATTATAATAGGCATTGTTACTATACTCCAAATGACATTATGGACAAACAATGATACTTGGGACATAGTATATCATTTTACTAAGTATTATCATTTTAAAATCATAATTGAATAAATTCCCAATGAACACATTTTCAAAATATATTACAAAGAAACTATAACGATTGATTTTTTTCCACTATAAATTGAATACGATCATGACCCTCAGTTCACATCACATTTATGGGAGAATTTTTATAGGGTTTTCAAAACTGACATTCATTTATTCATAACTTTTCATACCCAAACTAATGGGCAATTTTAAATGAATAATTAAACAGTAAAAGAAATACTACGATCATGTTCTCTTTATTTACATGGTATATGAGATCATTATTTACCTTTGGATGATTATTTATGTAGTAATAACATTAATTATAGAATATAGACTGCCACATATGAAGAATTGTATCAGAATAGATGTTGTACTCCAACTAGTTGGGATGAATTTGGATAAATTATTATTTAGCTATGGTTTAATAAAGGAGTTGTCTGTTAATATAAACTTTGTTCATGATCATATTATTGTAACCTAGAAAAGAAAAATGTTATATCTTGATAATCTAAATAATGATATAGAAATTAGTTTCCGGATGGTATACTCATTAATGATTCAACATGATTCGATGTTATACAATATATAAATAATTTGAAGTAACTCCATATATTTATTGGTAATTTTGAAATATTAAAAATTATATAATATGTAACATAATGGTTGGATATAACTCATAACCATTTGGAAGTAAAAAATGTCTTCCAATTTTGATTTGAAATATAGTTCAAATCCAAAACCTGGCTTTTAATCATTGGGAATAGGGTTGGAGGCTGAATTTTCATATAACGACTAGTATTTTCCTATTTCCAAGACTATATATAATGTATTTAATAATTGAATAACTAAACTCATGAAAGATCACTAGAGAAATAAAAAATTATAAGATGAAACATTGGAGCATGAAGAATCTATTCAGAAGGAATATAATCATTTACTAAATTGTTGATATATACACTAATTTTTAGTGTGAAATTGTTTAAGGTGGACAACGTAATACCTGACTCCATACTATAGAAGGTAAAAAACATATCCTAATTTATCAAACAAAGAACACTTTGAAGAGCCATTATTCATGAGTATATTTAAATTTTTATTTTATAAATGATAAAATATATTTTCTAAAAAATAATATTAATTTTTATATTTATCATAAATACATTATATTAAGATGAATGTTTTAAATTTTTATAATATAGTTGTATTTATGTGATTAGTTAAAAATAATTTTAAACTAAATTTATGACTATTATAAAATCATCACTATATAATAATGATCTAGATGTTTATAATATATTTTATATGGTTCGAAATATAAAAATAGATTAAAACTATAAATATTTTGAAATAAAATTCCTAATGTATAAAACCAATATTTATCAATTTTTATACCTGTGTAATATTTTATAATAAAAAGAAATTGTTATTGGAAATTTACATTAATTTAATATCATCATGGTGAAATTTGGTTTTTGAATACTTTAAAAGAGACATTAAGTTATTTATTTTAAAATAATATATATATATATATATATATTTGGAAAATAAATATCATTAAAATTTTTAACATAAATATATTTTTTATTCCTTATAATTTACTATTTCTTAAAAATATTATGTAAACAGATGATAAAATTTATTTTCATTATAAATTTTTATATTATTAAAAAACATTGAGTTCATATTTAGAATCTGTAGGTCGAAATTATGTTACTATGGATGTTTTATTTTTGCACATTCAATGTAAATTAGACAGGTTAATGATTAATTACCATTGTAAAAGTAAAATGTTTTGTCCAATTAAATAAATGTATAATCTTATATAATTTTTACCTAAATAAATTAAATTATTTTTACTCTAATATTATTTTTAAACAAACCAATATATAATGCCAATTAAATTATTATGTAATTTGTAATATAAATACTAAAAAGATATAAAGAAATACAATTTTCAATAAATATAATTTTCCAATTTATATTTTTATAATTTAAAAGATAATTTTATCATATTGAAAAGCTTAATTCGGTTAAATGGATCCTAAATTTGAATTTTTTAAACTGAAATTTGGTGTGATGGGTAACATTATATTTTTAAAAATTTGTTTTTTGGAATAATTAATTTTAAATCATTATTAATAATGTTAAAAGTGTGTAAATGAAGTATCTCAATTTTTTTACATATAAAAAGTCACATAACCCTTATCAAAATCATTTTTAGGTATGAATGTCATATTCACAAGGTTAAAATTTCCTTTCCCAAACTATCTCTCCAATCTGATTAAAACCATATAAAACCAATGTGATTCCATTTTACCCTTTACCTGACATTAGTTCCTAGGAAAAATAACATCATTTTCATCTGTAAATGAAGCCCCATACCACACATTCACTCATTACACTCCACAAAAAATGGATTTATTATGTTATTCACCTTTATATCCCACTCCATAGTGCTCCCATGGTGTTCCTAATATTTGGAGGAGTCTTACAATTTTTTAAAATTATACTTATCTAAGATAGGTTTTATAATCCGTTATTTACTTTTGTAATTGTAATTAATTTGTTACAACTCCATTCCAATGATTTCCATGATTTTATTTTCATGGTATTATATTCTATTTAGCATGTTGTTAATGATATTATACTTAATCTGCCTAATTAGATTTTCTTTTATTTGTCATTATTATCCCAAAATAAAGGTTCTCATTCCAACATTTCATTACCAGTGACATAAAATTATTATAATACCTTCATAATTTCATTTATATGTTATTATCACCAATATGATATATTGATAATAATATTTCCCCTAACTAAATAATTTTATTATGATTTCTTACTACCCAAAAATGTAAAAAATAATGAAATTAAGGAGCATATAGTTTTCTTCACAATGACATCCATGTATATATATTAATATGTGGATTTTATTATTGAACAAATAAACTGAGGGGTAATCATATTATTTTTATAAAACATGACGATGGATTTTTCTTCCATTTTAAACTACTGAACTCAATTAATCTATTCTATTGATAATAAAAATATTTTAATGTCCATATAACCACAAAATTCTATTTATTTATTTGATAAGGGTACTTCTATTTATTATGTGAATTTCACATTGATTCTATGTTGATTATGTATTGTTTAACCATCCACTTTTTTCTCTCTGGATGGGTTATAATCATGTTATCCATTTTATTGACATAGGGAATTAAATATCAATTATGTATATTTTTATTTCATTATTGATGATTATTTTAAAGTTAACTATTTAAAATTTAACCATCCACATTATCCCTTCATATGGTTTATGTTCATTTTATCCTATTTTTGGACATTGGTAAATATATTGTTATTTTTTATTTTTTATTATAATATGAATTATTATTTGATGTTATGATTTTAAATGGTTAATTAATTTTTTTAAATGATGAATGTTTTTTCAAAACAAGTGATGTGTGGGGAACAACATTATATTGCATTGATTCAAAATGTTTCCTTATGACTTTTCAAATTCCTTTTTATTTTGGAAATCGAAAATTTATTTCCTTTAATATTATTTTTCGTACCTTCATTAACAAACTTTTGTTAAAACTTATGAAATTCTGATCATTATAAGAATCGTGTACTAAAATATCTTATATTATATTTTCCAAAAAGTCTAAAAAACATTTTATTATCACTGAATAGAATCTGGAATCAGTGAAAACTAGGTCCATAATTTTAACTGGATTATCAATATTTATTATTTTTGATTTGCACAATTTTCCAATTAGGATTAACACAGAATATCAATATCGATTCTCACAGAATCTCAATTCTGATTGACACAGAATCTCAATTCTCATTCACACAGAATCTTAATTCAGATTCACATAGCTTCTCAATTCTAATTTGTACATATTTTTGAATCTGATTCACATGGTTTCTAACTTCCAATTCACACATATTTTTAAATTTGATTCTCACACATTATAGAATCATATTGTAATACATTATGAAATCAGGTTTTACTTATTTTGAGAATCTAATTTCATAAATTTATCAATATGTGTTAGTCACTATATTTTATTATTATCAATATAATAAGATTATAATACATATTTTTGTATATTTACATAATAAAATCTCTCATTATATTTTTTATTATTTAAAATGATGTCTTCTAATTAGTTATTTTATGACCATTGTATGTTCTAGCAATACCGGTCCATCCATAATTTCATGAAAAATATGACCATTGAATAAAAATTCAATAGTTTCATTTCAATCCTATAAATAACTAGTCACTTACTCATTTGTAAAGAGTGTTTAACAACTATTTTTGCACATATGCTGTTCATTTTCTCTATTGTAAACTACATGATCTATGTTTTTGTAACAATCATAAGAGAGTGACAATCTTAATGAATCGTTATCAAGTTATCTCTTTATGATTTTCATAATATATATGATTATTTAATAGATGCATTCTATCTCAATTATGATAGATGTAACAATTAACTTCTTAATCGATGACTTAAATGAATATAAAAAATGAATCTAAATATGATCTTTCATGGATCGATGACTTTCCAAGGTGACGATAACATAGACTTTATGGAAAGTATAAATCCTATAAATTTTTTCTAGATACATTTTATTCCCATTCCATTCGGTTAAGAGATTTCAATTATATTTCTATACTTGTTTTGTTACATGTTTCTTAAATATTACTATAATTTTTTATAAATAGAAATTGTTAATTATTATACATTCACTATTTCTATAAACCTTGATTATAGATTCTATACGCTTTAAGGTTGAATGTATTTTATGATAATTTTTGTATAATTTTCATTATGACAATCATATTTTTCGGTCCTAATGAGATTTTAATTAACATTTCAAAATAGGGTTTGTGAATCTGATTTAATTAAATTTTAAAATGAACATGTCAATAATATTTAAAAGTATGTTTTTAAACATACAATTCACCCTCTTTCATAGTTGTTATATCTTCATAGATATTTTTCGTCAAAAATTGGTATTATATAATGTTTCAACAGCTCAAATATTTTCATAAATAAATTTTTCATGTAAGTTAATTTTCATTTATAAAAATACTATTTATGAATAATTTACCACACAAATGTGTATTGTGGAAACAGATGTTTTGTATTCTTCTAAAGAGTGAATGTTTTCTTTGAAGATACTGAAAAAATTTGAAACTTACAACACCAGCCTTTCTTGATGGAAATGAATATTAATACTGGAGAGATGAAATGAAGATGTTTTTTGAAAATAATTGTGTGAATAATTTTTTAATTCTTACTAGAGATTACAAAATTCAGGAAAAGAAGATTGGCTATTTTCAAATATTGAGAGACATGAATATAAGTTTTAGTATAAAGTATGCATTATTTTAAATTGATAAATTAATAGAAATATATATAGTCACATAACATCTTGTTATGTAGAGAATAACATTTGGATGTTACAAGCGATTACTCATATAGGAACATCTAATGTCATCGAGACCAGTTGATCCATTATTAGTGAAGACTATTATGATTTTTTGCCACATGTGGAACCTGTAACAATATTTCAACAAAGATTTAAGAAAATTGTAAATATCAAAAAATACATGATGGAGAAAGGGGTAAAAGATTATTTTCATGGGTAAAGGATCATATAAATCATTCATAATGTATAGGAGTCAAAGCGAATAGTGGTTAATGAATAAATAAATGATACAAATGTTACACTTTAAGAGTTATTTGGTAATATTATACAAGGGTGATTAGGATCCCGTATATCTGGAACTAGTTATAGATTTTGATGAATCACATGAGTTAATTATTGAAAGATGATAATATAATGTACAATTTAAATTTTATAGAAAGTCCTACTCAATGTCCTTCAGGAAAGAAGCTAATATCCTAGTAATACCTTTGAAAGAGGATATTTTTACCCATATTAAAACTATTAAAATCATAAAGAGATTTGAATAAGGAATAGGGAATATAATCCTTTGGACTTTAGTCAATAAAGAAGCCAAAACATTATCATATAACTTCCAAAAACATTATTGATTCATTATATATGCAAGGGTTACTCATCCCAACAAATAAGGCAACGATACCCTCAAGGTAACATATATCTTCATGCAAGATTTACTTGTAAATATATTAATGATTGACATTATATAGAAATATTCTTAAATATTTGTATGATAATGGACAGATTGATCATGTCTCATATCATCATGTTTCTAAAGTCTTTATAAATGTTTTAAGGTAATTGCTTGAATTTTTTCAATGTTCTGTGTATATCAATGACAAAGAAGATCAAGATTATTCGTTTAACGTATAACAGACGTAGATGAATGAAATATTATTTTCATGATACGACTTAGGGGTTTATTTATTTTCCTTAAACGTCTTGTCATGTTAGAGAATTTTTTCATTAAGAGATACCAAATAACATGAAAAGATAATATCATGCTTCCAAAATGCACAATCCAAAGAATCATAAATCATATCGAAATGAAGTTCTTGAAATGTAGAGAAAATAAATAGACATAAAAATTAGTATATCAATAATATTAGTTAAATCTAGTAGAGGTAAATGATTTAAAATTCCATGGTTATAAATAACTATAATATAATGCAAACGATAATAACATGAAAAAACTTTGTCCAAAGAAGAATTGTGCCAGCATTTTTTAAAATATACAAAAGAATAATTAGAAAAATTCCTATTATTGAATCATTTTTCAAGAATCTACACATCCCCCTTGTCCACTAGGTTCCATGTTGGTTGAGGCTAAACCAAAAAATAAAGGAAATATAGTAGTTTCATGTATACATCCGAGTGTTGAAGAAAAATCTCATATATGATATGAACAAAATGTAGAGAATGAAAATGAGGATGAGATTCAAGGAATTGAAAACATTCATAAAGATAGTAAATTTAGAATAAATTCTACCATAACTCTTCATGAAAACTCTTCCAAGTAAGCCTAAATAGAGAACATAGTTCAGAAATCCAATTGTCAAACTGAGAAGTCTACCTCAACACCGAATGAAAAACTCACAGATAGTATAGCTCTGAATGTAAATTATGATCGTGATGATGATTGTGATTATGATAAAGAAATAATTTTCCTGAATTTTTAGGAAATTCAAACTGAATATAGGACATAAAAATCATAATCTAAGAAGGATAAAGAGAAGAAGATAGATGTTATAACTTCTATGAAAAATCAATTTGAATCATAAAACTTGTCATCTTGTATGGGAAAAGATTATTTTGATCAATTTTTAAATAATTTGATAATATATATTGTTTTTTTAAATATTGGAACAATATGTCATATAATTCAATAAAATTTTATTTAGGAAAAAGGACTCAATAACCCTTCAAATGGAGAAGTTTATCATGATTGAACAAAATTTTAAAACTATCGGGAAAATTACCATTATCATTGGAAATCATTTAGAGAGATGAAATAGTGTTCAATAAATGGAAATTATTATAGAAAAGTTTTTTCTGATATATTTTGTTGAATCAATAATGATTTTAATGAATCAAGAAAGTCACTCATAGAATAATAGATTAGATTTTTGAATACTATACAGAATGAATAAGGTATTTAAATGAAATACATAAAATATATAAATAGAAATTTGAATTTATAAGACACTATGATGAAATTTAATATGTATTATAGTAAGGAGATATATCAAAAATACAAATATCCGAAGAAAACATTTCAATGTCATGAAGAAAATATTCAAATCCATGAAATGAAGAATTAGATTATGAAGTCCTCTACGAGAATTTTGAAGAATACCTCAAAGAATTGATGAAGTTGATGTCCATAGTCAGATCATTAATTCCAAAGATGGATTGATTTTTTTGTATCTATGAAACATTTATTGTATAAATTTTCATTATCATTTATTAAATTTATCTTTTTTAATAAAGATTATTTCTTAACCATTTTCATGTACGTTATATTTTATCCATTCATTTCTGTAAATAAAAAATCGGGGGAATGGTTAAGAATATTAAATAAGATATTCTTATGTAATGAGGAGATATTTCATAAAGAATGGAAGAAAAATACATAAAGAAAAAAATATGTTACATTGGGTGAGTTCATGTAAAAAGGTGAAGATTTTCGTATTAATATTTCTTAGAGTAATATACTCATGGGGAGATTTTTATTTCTATTAAATTAAAATATGAATTTTCGGTCTTAATTATTATTTTATAAAAATTGTATATTCATTCCAAATTTGGTGATATTTTTGAGTCAATGGGTTTCATCATGACCTTTATCATTGATTTTTTTGGTAAATCACAAACCCATTTACGTTAATATGATTTTTCTTAGCATCTTAAATTATTTTAATCCTAAACATATGAAAGTGTGATTATAATCAGTATTAGGTTCCTCAATATGTTCTCTGAAATTTAACATGTAAGTATAACCAAAAAAGTATTAATAACAAATAGAAACTAGAATAAATGAAAAACAAATCCATAATTTTAATTAGATTCTCATAGTGTCTTAATTCTGATTCACTTAGTTTTTCAATTCCAATTCGCATGGAATCTCAATTCTGATTCGCACATAATCTCAATTTTGATTTGCACAAAATCTCAATTTATATTCTCACATAATAAAAATTCATATTTTCACGAAATATTAATTCTGAATCACTAAGATTTTTTTGTTTGATTTACACAGTTTCTCAATTCTGATTATCTCAGATTTTTTAATATAATTACTAATCTTTATAGAATCTGAATTTAAGAATTTATGATATCATATTTTCATTATTTTAAGAATCATATTTCATAACATTCTAAGAACTCATTTGTTACTATAATTTATTATTATTATTATTATATGTTAAAAACATGTATTCATGTTTGGTTAATAAAAATGTTTCTTATTCTATTTTTCCATATGAAAAAATGATGTCCACTATTCTATTATTCTATGACTGTTGATAGTGCCACTAATACAGTTACCTCTGAAATTTCATAAAATATATTACTGTTGGAGAATTAGTAGATCATTAAAATTGAGCCCCTTAATATGTGATCACATAATAATTTGTAATGTTGATTTGATAAATGTTTGTGTCTATATTATGTTTATTTTCTCTCTTGGGAACTACTTATTCCTAGTGCTTGTAACTGGTGTATGATAGTTTCAATAATAATTTATCCTTTCTAGGATGTATTTTTAAGATTTTAATCATTTGTGTAACGCCCCGACCCTAGTTACCCAGAGTCGGTGCATTATTACATAATATTGGCATGATCACAAGAAAGATCAAATCTCGAAAGACCGATTGGTTTAGTAGCCTTGGAAACACTAGATATATTCATAAGTTTTACATTACATCATAAAATGATAAACTACTACAAAAACATAATGTTTCCACAATCCACACTATTAAACCCTCATAAAATCCATGCAGGTCATTCATAACTTACTTATTCACATCCTGGGAAAAATAAAACATAGAAAAGGGGTGAGCTCAAATGCCCAGTAAGGATAACAATATAGCGGAAACTTTCATAAATAAGAATAAACATTTAAGGCAATGTATAACTAAAACAAAAGCCTTTTAAATATGAACATTCAACATGGTATGGAATAAATAAAATGAAATAATGCCATTTACTTATTCACATGGATATTCTAGTAATCGAATAATCACATGCAAAAATCAATAACCACTTTCATAATGTTGGAATGCATAATGCCAGACTATCATAACCACATAGCCAAGGCCTCGTGCCAAGACTAAAAATAAGATTTTGTCAAGGCCTTGTGCCAAGACACTAGTTTGTCTCATGAGACCTACCGATGCATCGAGGAGCTATAGTGGGCTCCACCCGTCACATATTAAGTCCAATGCATTCCCATATGATAAGGTTTAAATATAACATAAACATTCGTATTAAAACTAGCATACGAAATGTCAATAATATCACCATAAACTATGAATGGTATAAAAATAGCCCATACACAGTCAAACATATCACAAAACCTTCAATACAATATAGAAGTTTTGTATCATAATAAATCAACTTCAAATAATCTTAAAATCCATCAAAGGATGTTGACATAGATGAAATCAAAATTCTTTTTAAAGAAATATCTCCTTTTATTTTGAAATAATTTAAGATCCATATAAAATAAAACATTTTCTTTGAAAATATTCTTATAAGCTTGTAAGGGAAGCTTTGAAGATTTTATAACGGCGGAAAATAGCCGCACCCGCCGTATAAGTTAAAAAAAACATTCTTACCTTAATTCTGTCGAAAAGGTTAAAAAGGACATTGTTTTGAAAACGACCGAATGATTCCTTTATAAACCACTTATAAAAGTCAAAAAGGGTATAAATTACTTTAACTCATATTCTAGTAAATAGTAAAAATGTTTTGAAATGCATTTTTATGAAACATGGATGTGGATGATAAAGAGATCCCAGTAGATTATTACGTATAAACAACCTTGGATAATGAAGAGGTTGTAAAGTAAACCCTTACCTTGTACTTTTACTTGGTTGGGGTAGGTTAACCTCCTGTATAATGGTGAAATAGTTGTTATACAAGAATCATATATAATAATATGATATCATATATGATCTTTTAACATTGATTTGTTAATAATATCTTAGAATTATCATCGTTTCGGGAGTTAACTTACTCATTTTCTTTTATATGTTTTGTTACATAAGCCATGGTTGTTGTATCTTATTCATGTCCAGAATGATATCTAGTCCATAAACATCATTTTTAAATCATCAAAGGATAATTATACTTGAATGGATACGATGGAGAATGAATCTCATCGCGTTCGTGGAGACGGTAGTCCGTACGTACGCACGAGCGACAATATCAATCTTTTGATATTAAAATAATATATAAATGGATGGTATATCATATATACAGAATCATTAACATGTTATATTTATTATTTACATGAGTTACACATCATTATTATACCCATCCAAATAATAATATATTGAATAACAATTACACCACGGCGTGGAGACGGTAAGCCGTACGTACGCACGTATGATGACATGTTATTCAAAGGGTGGATAGAATACTGAATATGGTTGTACCATATTTATAATAACATCACAGTATATGTGAGATACTGGAGTTATTATTTTAGAATGGTAAGAACAAAGGAATAAGAAGTGGAAGAAGAAATGAACTCGGAGAAGGGTGGTGAAATCATTACCTCTTCTTTGGGTTCTTCCTTTTGATTTGATCAAAAGGGCTCCTTAGGTTGGCTTTATGATCAAACTAAGGCCTCTCGGTTGTAGTGAGGGATGTTGGGAGAGTATTTGGGCAGAGTTTGGTCGAACCAAAAGGCTTTGAAGGTGTGAATAAATGAGAAGGACGAGTGCTCTTTTATAAGAGGGGTGAGGGGCACCTTTGGAAAAGCTAGAAATATTAATTTATAATAAATTCATATTCGGTTTCTAATGGCTCTAAAGCTTATTATTCAAAGGTTAAGGTGGGGATAGGTCGAAAACCACTCAACCAATAGAATTTATACAGGTTTGGGTACTTATATTAACCTTATCTTTAAGTATTAACTCTAAGTTAATTAGTTTCACTTTAACAATGTCTCTTTGTATTTTTATATAATATCGTTAATAAACATACTATATACATCCAAACGACCCCCAAGTGGTACATTAATGATGACCCTATCATGATATAAGTCTCATGGCCGAACCTTAGATTTTTAGGAATTTAATATCAATTAATAATATAATATTTGTTTTAAAAACTCTTTTATGTCAATTTTGACACTATTCAATAGTTGATTTTTGTGAAACTCATAACAGGTTGGTTACTTCGAACAAAGTCAATCAAATCAATCCTAATATATCATATTATACTAGAAAATTAGTTTAATTCATTAAAAGTATCATATTATATTTATTTGGGTATTTATAATATCAATTATTTTAATTTTTCACTATTATATTAATTACTGCATCATCATTGTGTCATAAATAAAATAAATTATTTATTCTATAAAAAATTATAAATAAAGTATAATTATGTAGGAAATATTTTTATCTTTCTATGGAATATTTATAATCTAAAATCCAACTTATATAACCCTATGTAACAATTGTTTTTCTAAAAGATATATGCTTGTGTCATTTTTGTATTTATTTTGACTTAATTAAAATAAAGTGTCATTATCACTTACAAGTGGATCCATGGGGTCCCAAAATAGACCCAAAGATGCCCATGGTCGACCATGTATCAACCAATAGGGTTAGGACACGTTTTAGGGTAATTTAGTATTATTATAATATTATTTGTTTTAACCCTTATTTACCGGATTTACCCTTAACCATGGTAAATAAAATATTTACCGCAGTAATTATTCAAAATGTCTAAAAATAAAAGTTACCTATTTACATAATTTGAACATCCTGAATCCAAATATGGAATCCATTTTTCTAAATTAAAAACACAGAAGTTGAAGAAATTAATTTAAAATTAATTCCCGCTGTCAAAACAAAAAGCGTGTTTTTAAGAGATAATAACTATCAAATGATTGACACTTGTTTATGTTCGGTTTAATTGTAAAATTATGTCCAATTACCAAAATTATATTATATGTTAAAAATATATTCTAAATATACTTTAGAACCACTCAAATTCATAATTTATCACTATTAATTATTTTGATTAAAAAAGTTGTTTTTAATTAAAATTTAGTAATTTTCACTATTCATCAAAATATGAAAGTTATCCGAAATGTACCAAAATTTAACCTTAGGCTAAATTCGATATTCCGAATCCAAAAATGAAGTCCATTTTAAAATATAAAATATATATAATTTCAAAAAGTAGGTATTACTATTCATAACGGCTAGTTTGATTGGTTACGGTGTGTTAGAACTCGGTGTTGCGTACAACACACGCTAGCGTACCGTGGAAGCTTGGGATGTTTCATTTTAAATTTCTGATGTCCCCATTTAGTCAAAAAGTTTAAAATATAGTATCTAAAAAGGGTTCACTAGTAAAATTTGGTAAAATTGAAATAATGAAAATGAATTTGTTCTTACATTATGTCTAAGAAACTCATAATATGGATTCTAAAATTATAAGGATTATATAAAGTTTAAAATTTAGTTAACACTATTCATAACCTCTTTTGAACAGCTTGTTTGGTAATTCATGGTGCGATTGAACTTGGTGTTGCGTGTAGTGAAAGTTATTGAATTATTTTGAAGAAATGACACACTATAAAATCTTGGGGTGTTACATTCTCCCCTCCTTCAATAAATTGCGTCCTCGAAATTTGAAAATGTTCTTCGAAAATAAAAGGTTGAAAATAGAAAATATATTTATGGGAAAACCCACATCGGAAATTGGGTTACTAAAATTTAGTCTTAATATGTGGAAAAGAGAAATGAAAGGGTCACCACCAAATTATGATCTTGATTTGGAGAACATTGGTGGCAATTAGAGACATATAATTGGAGGAAAAACGTAAATATTTATAGGTAGTGATTGAGGTCATAAATCACAAACAAGTATAAAATTGAGGTCCATAAACTCATCAATCTATGATGATTTGAAGTACCATCGGTTCAACAAAATATAGTGTATTGGGATAACACATTTTTGCAGTTTCAAAATATCTTAGTTGAAATCCCACATCGAAAAATGAATTAATGAGGCCTCTATTTAAAATAAAGAGTGGAAAGTATGATGATTACCGAAAATAACACATACTAGGGTTACATGTAGGAAAATATGGATATGGAAGATAAATCTAACCATCAATTATCTAATGGAGAGTGGTAGAGAACATGGCTATGAAAAGGCCAACAATCCCAAAGCCATAAATTAGTGATGATTTAAGGTACCATCTAGGACAACATTTTTGTTCTAAGTTCCTTTTATTAATGTTGAGGAATTTATTTATGAGATTGGATAAGATCATAAGGAGATATAATTACTTTATAATTAGAGTTTTATCCATTAATAAATTTCTACCACAAACTCATCTTTCACTCTAAAAGATAATAGAATGTAAAAAAAAATTCTATTTACACTATTCGTATAGGGTTCCAAAATAAACGAATTTATAATTCATATACAAGATATTTTAATAAAAACTACATTATTTAATCCAGGACATCTCGTGAGATAGTGGTAGGTGATACACCCTTGTCGCCCTTCGGTTGCGGGTTCAAGTCTCGCAGCCTTGCCGGACGCGACGGGTTGTCGCCCGACCTCTGGGTTGTCCTTTTATGGCAATCCAAAATAATCCAAACTAGAACTATCCAAAATACTTCTGTCCAAACTCACAGTCCAACATTTATAATGAAGGTAAATATAATATAGATCCTTTTTACCCCGTAATAGCATATGAATACCTTCATCATGTATTCATTTAATACACTGAAACATCCTGAATTACCATATTCCTTATTGATTACATCCATTCTCCCTTATTCCATATAGAATGCTGGATATACTTCATCAATCTAAAAATGTTTTAAACCCCAACAATGATGGAATATACAAATCATTAATCAGCTTCAAGGTAGTCAATAATATCCAATATAATTTATCCAAATCAATCATGTATTATTCTAAAATCACCACCTCGGTATCTGAACCATATTATGGTTTATCTTTCTCTCAACCATATATTTTCCAAACATTTAACCTGCTACTGAGTCAATTTTCATTGTTCCACACCATCTCAAGTCCTTAATGAAATAGTACTGCAGTACAATCCTTATATACTCCATAATTATTATAACAAGTACATTGTCGATACAACACTCAATTGATATAATCAACATAATAACTCTAATCATTCCTCTTAATATGTGGTAGTATCATAACTTGATTATTATCCAATAGCATCATTTTCGGCATAGTCTGATGACTGGGACATAGGTTCGCGTAGTGTCCAAACTCCTTGCAAATGAAGCATTGTACATTTGAAACCATTTTCTTACCCTTGCAGTCATGTACTTTTTGCCCTTTTCCTCCACACTTATAACAAACTCCCATTCCTTTCAGGAAAGTTCCAGGGTGTTTCTTTCCACAGTTACCACATATGGGAAAATTCTTCTTTTCCCTCTTCCCTTTATCCATCTTTTTCTCTTCTATCCTTTTCTTCTCTTGTTTCCCTTCAAAGCCATAGGACTCAGTAAACTCTTTACATATCTTATCAACACAGGATATTATTTCTTCATATGATGATAATACATGAGAGACTATTTCTCTTATAAATTCTAGCTTAATTCCATGAACGATATGATCCTTCCTTCTCTTTGGATCATGTGCATATCTGGAGTTCTCATTCCTTCTACTGGGCGCCATTTCTAAACAATGGCATACACTAGATCAGTTTATGAATCAAAATACATAATCCCATACTTATAAAACACTCAACATAAATTGAACTATTTATGGATATAATCCATAATCATAAAAATGTTTTCTTTGAGGAATTATATACTCATAAAACCCTTCATAATGATTTGTAAAGAAAATGAGAGTTATCCTAAGCATATCCCTCGGGAGTGTCGTAACCAAGAGTGCAGCAAGGCCCGTTGTCGTGCACCAGTTCCCGTTCGAGTCTAGCTCAAAGCGGTGTTTTCGGGTTTTACCCCTAGGTACATCTGTGCCAGAGCCGCCTCTACCTGCTCGTATCCAGACAGGGATGTATTGTTTGGAAAACTCACAAAATCTCTACAATACCAAAATTCTAGGAAGTTCATCTATACTAATCCTCAAAGTTCATCTTAGGTCTACGTGCTCTAATCAGAGTTTATCTAAATCTAGCTTCCAAGGTTTGTACTAAACTTCCTCTGATACCAACTATAACGCCCCGACCCCAGTTACCCAGAGTCGGTGCATTATTACATAACATTGACATGATCACAAGAAAGATCAAATCTTGAAAGACCGGTTGGTTTAGTAGCCTTGGAAACACTAGATATATTCATAAGTTTTACATTACATCATAAAATAAAAACTACTACAACAACATAATGTTTCCACAATCCACACTATTAAACCCTCATAAAATCCCTGTAGGTCATTCATAACTTACTTCTTTACATCCTGGGAAAAATAAAACATAGAAAAGGGGTGAGCTCAAATGCCCAGTAAGGATAACAATATAGCGGAAACTTTCATAAATAAGAATAAACATTTAAGGCAATGTATAACTAAAACACAAGCCTTTTAAATATGAACTTTCAACATGGTATGACATAAATAAAATGAAATAATGCCATTTACTTATTCACATGGATATTCTACTAATCGAATAATCACATGAAAAAATCAATAACCACTTTCATAATGTTGGAATGCATAATGCCAGACTATCATAACCACATAGCCAAGGCCTCGTGCCAAGACTAAAAATAAGATTTTGTCAAGGCCTTGTGCCAAGACACTAGTTTGTCTCATGAGACCTACCGATGCATCGAGTAGCTATAGCGGGCTCCACCCGTCACATATTAAGTCCAATGCATTCCCATATGAAAAGGTTTAAATATAACATAAACATTCGTATTAAAACTAGCATAAGAAATGTCAATAATATCACCATAAACTATGAATGATATAAAAATAGCACATCCACAGTCAAACATATCACAAAACCTTCAATACAATATAGATGTTTTGTATCATAATAAATCAACTTCAAATAATCTTAAAATCCATCAAAAAATGTTGACATAGATGAAATCAAAATTCTTTTTAAAGAAATATCTCCTTTTATTTTGAAATAATTTAAGATCCATATAAAATAAAACATTTTCTTTGTAAAAATTCTTATAATCTTGTAAGGGAAGCTTTGAAGATTTTATAACAGCGGAAAATAGCCGCACCCGCCGTATAAGTTAAAAAAAACATTCTTACCTTAATTCTGTCGAAAAGGTTAAAAAGGACCTTGTTTTGAAAATGACCGAATGATTCCTTTATAAACCACTTATAAAAGTCAAAAAGGGTATAAATGACTTTAACTCATATTCTAGTAAATAGTAAAAATGTTTTGAAATGCATTTTTAAGAAAAATGGATGTGGATGATAAAGAGATCCCAGTAGATTATTACGTATAAACAACCTTGGATAATGAAGAGGTTGTAAAGTAAACCCATACCTTGTACTTTTCCTTGGTTGGGGTAGGTTAACCTCCTGTATAATGGTGAAATAGTTGTTATACAAATATCATATATAATAATATGATATCATATATGATCTTTTAACATTGATTTGTTAATAATATCATAGAATTATCATCGTTTCGGGAGTTAACTTACTCATTTTCTTTTATATGTTTTGTTACATAAGACATGGTTGTTGTATCTTATTCATATCCAGAATGATATCTAGTCCTTAAACATCATTTTTAAATCATCAAATGATAATTATACTTGAATGGATACGATGGAGAATGAATCTCATCGCGTTCGTGGAGACGGTAGTCCGTACGTACGCACGAGCGACAATATCATTCTTTTGATATTAAAATAATATATAAATGGATGGTATATCATATATACAGAATCATTAACATGTTATATTTATTATTTACATGAGTTACACATCATTATTATACCCATCCAAATAATAATATATTGAATAACAATTACACCACGGCGTGGAGACGGTAAGCCGTACGTACGCACGTATGGTGACATGTTATTCAAAGGGTGGATAGAATACTGAATATGGTTGTACCATATTTATAATAACATCACAGTATATTTGATATACTGGAGTTATTATTTTATAATTGTAAGAAGAAAGGAAGAAGAAGTGGAAGCAGAAATGAACTCGGAGAAGGGTGGTGAAATCATTACCTCTTTTTCGGGTTCTTCCTTTTGATTTGATCAAAAGGGCTCCTTAGGTTGGCTTTATGATCAAACTAAGGCCTCTAGGTTGTAGTGAGGGATGTTGGGAGAGTATTTGGGCAGAGTTTGGCCGAACCAAAAGGCTTTGAAGGTGTGAAGAAATGAGAAGGAGGAGTGCCCTTTTATAAGAGGGGTGAGGGGCACCTTTGGAAAAGCTAGAAATATTAATTTATAATAAATTCATATTCGGTTTCTAATGGCTCCAAAGCTTATTATTCAAAGGTTAAGGTGGGGATAGGTCGCAAACCACTCATCCAATAGAATTTAGACAGGTTTGGGTACTTATATTAACCTTATCTTTAAGTATTAACTCTAAGTTAATTAGTTTCACTTTTACAATGTCTCTTTGTATTTTTATATAATATGGTTAATAAACTTACTATATACATCCAAACGACCCCCAAGTGGTACATTAATTATGAACCTATCAGGATATAAGTCTCTTGGCCGAACCTTAGATTTTTAGGAATTTAATATCAATTAATAATATAATATTTGTTTTAAGAACTCTTTTATGTCAATATTGACACAATTCAATAGTTGATTTTTGTGAAACTCATAACAGGTTGGTTACTTCGAACAAAGTCAATCAAATCAATCCTAATATATCATATTATACTAGAAAATTAGTTTAATTCATTAAAAGTTTCATATTATATTTATTTGGGTATTTATAATATCAATTATTTTAATTTTTCACTATTATATTAATTACTGCATCATCATTGTGTCATAAATAAAATAAATTATTTAATGTTCAAAAAATTATAAATAAAGTATCATTATGTAGGAAATCTGTTTATATTTCTAAGGAATATTTATAATCTTAAATAAAACTTATATAACCCTATGTAACAATTGTTTTTCTAAAAGATATATGCTTGTGTCATTTTTGTATTCATTTTGACTTAATTAAAATAAAGTGTCATTATCACTTACATGTGGATCCATGGGGTCCCAAAATAGACCCAAAGATGCCCATGGTCGACCATGTATCAACCAATAGGGTTAAGACACGTTTTATGGTAATTTAGTATTATTATAATATTATTTGTTTTAACCCTTATTTACCGGATTTACCCTTAACCATGGTAAATAAAATATTTACCGCAGTAATTATTCAAAATGTCTAAAAATAAAAGTTACCTATTTACATAATTTGAACATCCTGAATCAAAATATTGAATCCATTTTTCTAAATTAAAAACATAGAAGTGGAAGAAATTAATTTAAAATTAATTCCTGCTGTCAAAACAAAAAGCGTGTTTTTAAGAGATAATAACTATCAAAAGATTGACACTTGTTTATGTTCGGTTTAATTGTAAAATTATCTCCAATTACCAAAATTATATTAAATGGTAAAAATATATTCTAAATAGACTTTAAAACCACTCAAATTCAAAATTTATAACTATTAATTATTTTGATTAAAAAAGTTGTTTTTAATTAAAATTTAGTAATTTTCACTAATCATCAAAATATGAAAGTTATCCGAAATGTACCAAAATTTCACCTTAGGCTAAATTCGATATTCCGAATCCAAAAATGAAGTCCATTTTAAAATATAAAATATATATAATTTCAAAAAATAGGTATTACTATTCATAACAGCTAGTTTGATTGGTTACGGTGTGTTAGAACTCGGTGTTGCGTACAACACACACTAGCGTACCGTGGAAGCTTGGGATGTTTCATTTTAAATTTTTGATGTCCCCATTTAGTCAAAAAGGTTAAAATATAGTATCTAAAAAGGGTTCACTATTAAAATTTGGTAAAATTGAAATACTGAAAATGAATTTGTTCTTACGTTATGTCTAAGAAACTCATAATATGGATTCTAAAATTATAAGGATTATATAAAGTTTAAAATTTAGTTAACACTATTCATAACCTCTTTTGAATAGCTTGTTTGGTAAGTCATGGTGCGATTGAACTTGGTGTTGCGTGTAGTGAAATTTATTGAATTATTTTGAAGAAATAACACACTATAAAATCTTGGGGTGTTACAATTTGTTTCATTCTTTAATCATGTTATTAAGAAGAAGAAGAACGATATATATACTAATTAAATTCTAAATCTTTGGCTAATGTAGGCAGAAAAGAAAAAACAGCATCTAATATTTAAAAGATCGAGTGCTTACCCTTGTTAGGGTAATAAAAACATTTATGAAAGTATAAATCAATATAATTTTATCCAAATTCATTGGATACAAATCTCTTTTAATTAAATGAATACAATTCAATTTTTCAACATGATATATTAAAAGTTTCATTAATTCCACTAAAATTTCATATAAATAGATAGTGTTTCTTATTATAAAATCTATTTATGTATAAATTCTGATTTATGATTCCACAAGAATTATGGTATAATATATTTTATGAAAACGTATGTCATAACTTCATTATTATAATCATCTATGTCATACCTAGACATGTTTTAATTAACTATAAAATAGTGTTTAGTGAATCCTACTTTTAATTTTTTTTAAACAATGATTTCCATAACATTAAAAATGTATGTTTATAAACATAAAAATCAACCCCACCTATAGTTTTTTTATCTTTATACCTATTTTGATCCAATATATACCCCCAGAAAGCATAGGTTGGTCTCATGATACAATCGTGATTGGAAATTTTGTTGTAAGCCTACCGAATATAGGTTTTTTATGGGTAGATATTTATTTTTATGATCATGATGTCATTGATTATGGTATGGAAATAGTTGAATTACATTATTCCATTCAAGGATATATAACTAGTTATTTATATACTACTGATCTATTTAATTTTTTCCTTCAATGTTTATATTATTATCATAGATTTTTTTTATTAAATATTCATATTGATTATTTTTTCATTTCATATAAAATATTCCAATATTATTTATGATAGATTCCACTATATTATACCCCTTATTGAGCATCTGAGCTCACCCAATTTTTTTCCATTCAAAAAAATTATAATATATAACTATGTATAATTTTCAAGGAAATGATAGTTGGTCCAACAATTTTTTCACAATGTTTTGATATTGTATCTTATATTTTCAAATGTATTTTATTTGTGTGTCATGTCATCCATGACTATAAGGTGTTAGATTTTATATAAACTATTGTATTCTCTATCAATAATATAATAGTGCTTCCATATCGATGTTTTTGGTGTCTAGGTTATTGTAACTTGTATCAAATAATGGTTAGTAGGAACCATATAGGCATCATTTAGAGGAACCTATTTAAATAGAATATTTTTATGGAAATCCCTCAATATTTATATGGATAACTCTAGATTATATTATAAGAATTTTAATTTAATAATTCAGTATCATTTTATGATAATGATTATGCTATATTAAAAATATAGACGATAACTGGAGGTATGAAAACCATATCAACAACAATAGTCAACAATGGTATATTCCCATAGAATAATGGAATAACAAAATAATTAAATTAGTTAGATCACTACCATTTTAGGTTAGTTTTACCTTGTAATGAAAAATAATTTTTCATGTCGAGATTGACTAATGACACACAACATTGTGTAAATATGTTCGACTTATTATAAGGAAAAACTCAAAAATTAGTGGAACTTATAATCTATTTTTAGATAATAAATAGATCAAGTAGTTAAATAATATCTTTATTGATTTTTTGAATTCATTACATGGATAAATGCATCATCTTAGTCTATATTCACGGGGGATATACAGAATAAAGGTGGCTGATAATTCAATAAAATTAGAGAAATATGAGATATTTTGGAAGTAATAAAGATCTTTTAAGGTGTTTTTCTATGAAAAATACATTCATCGTGAGAAAAAAGAATAAATGGAATGCAATTTCCTCAATATTAGTGTAAGAGAGGATACAAAGGTTTTTCATTAAGAGATTAATTACTCAAGGTTATTTATTAATGATATAAATTATGTACACATACCAAAACATAATATTGACCATTTATTTCATGGGTTAATGTAGGGTCTTCATAGGGTGTCAGCTTCATTGAAATTTTTTCATATGAGGATCTAGTGTCAATCTAAATTAAGAAAGAAAAGCAGTTATCCATGATACATGTTTTTAATTATAATATGAAAATGTAGATTATAGTTGATCATTATGGTTAGACTAATGTGGAAAAGGGGTGAAAAATAATGATGGGATTTCACATAGTTGATAAATATGGGAAGAAGCTCCATGAATATTTATAGAAGGAAATATGATTTTGTCACTAGAGTAAATAAAAAGGTTTTCAATATCATTTATTTAATGAAATGGAAAAATCTATTGATAATAATTTATTTATCTATGAGGAGAAGGGGAATTATGTGAACTAATTCCCCAAATGTTATAGAAATTTAACACAAAAATCACAATGAATATATGAAAATATTATGATATATCTATATCTCAATTTATTGTTCCTAATGAATTATTGGTAGGAACTCTGATTATAGAGTCCATGTTAACTTATGGTTTATTTTATTTTGGATATTATCACTCCTTATATCTTCCATGGTAGAAACAAATCGTAGATATTTTCCTATAACCATAGATTCAGAGATTCAAAATAAAGCACAAAGTGTAAATATTATTACAATTAATATACATATCTAAGTCCCAATAATTCTGCATGAACATACCCCATTTCAAAACATGATAATTATACATGTGGTTAAAATTGATATAATATTTTGTATAGAGTGTATTTTAAATTATAATGAAAAAATATGTCCCCTAAAATTATATTATGATTCATGAAAGTGTCATGTAATATACTATATTTAGAGAGGATAATTCATTATTTAATTCATGTCTTGATCCTCCCATAACAGCTCTTCATATTGAAATTTTGGGAATATTGGAAGATCAATCATTATCTATAGATACATAGTATATCCTAATAATAAAATATGTACCTATGGAATAATAAATAATTATTTATTTTAACAATTACTTAAATAATGATCCACCACCGAATGAATTTGTGTTCATTATTGAACACATTCATATGGTAAAACCTAAATATTAAACATTCTATAGAATATAACTAGTTTAATTTTTCATGTTGAAGAAACATTTATGGGAGATGTGTGATAAGGGATTTATGAACCCAATGATTATGCATAAGTCAACCATGTTATATTTATCAAAGTGAATTATTTTTATATGATTTTATATTAAATATATCAATATCAATTCAATTAATATTAATAATAAATATCCATAATACAATAAGGATAACATATTTTATTAACGTAAAGGATCCCAATACTATTAAAACATAGATTTACACTCTAATTATCAAAAACTAAATGTGTATATCATTTTTTTTTCAATGGATATATGTGAAATAATGTGTCGACATTACTATTTTACAGTAATTACATATCATTGAGTAATTCACAATTTTTCTTTATAGATATGAGGAATTTTGTATTTTAGGATTATCTTGATATGTTTTTGTTGTTAATCATTGATAATATATAGAACTATTCTTTGAGATATTAAGAGTATGTGTGTAAACTTCATGTATTTCAAGTTAGCCATAGAAAAAAAATAATTATATGGTGAATATGTATCTGTAAATGTTATTTATTAATAATTTTTTTAATGGATATATTATCCCCTTGTATGAAATATTTTTAGAGTTATTATAAAAAGTATTCAATTAGTGGTCTATAATAAAAAATAAAAGTTATATTCAATTTTTGGGTGTTTAGTTGGATATTATTTTCATATCATTCATGATTTTCCCAATTGGAAAACTCATTAGACATGATGACACATAATGTGGTTGAATTACGTTCATCAATTGAATATGAGTAATGTATTGATGATATAGAGAGGGGAACGAATAATGAACCAATATAAAATATTCCAGAATGTATGGAATGATTTATAATATATAGTGATGCATCTATTAAATGATGTGGTTGTGTACTTATGTTAAAAGATACTGAATTACATATGCCTCAAAAAAATTAAAAATACATTATTATAACAATCTATTAAATGAACATATTTTGTAGATATAATATTTTATTAAAAAATGGATAAAATACCGTTTTGGAGAATTATAAGATATATAAATTGACCTCATGGTTTTGATTCATATATTCTCTCAAAATGAGATTTTCTTTAGTGAAAGAAGAATTTTGTAACTAATTAATGATTATAATTGACTGATACACAAATTCCCCTGGAAGACAAACAATTATAAAGACGAAATTGTGGTGTATGGAACATGGAGTGATTAACATGATGAGGATTAATGAAGATATAATATATGTTGTTTTACTGAATATAGATAGAGTATTTTTGGAATGTGGAAGCATCATTCATTTTCTATGAAATTTATAAACGGTCATTATTAAAAAATATATATCTCCCAAGAGGATTATGTGGAATTACATTGGAATATTTAAACAAAAAATGATGGTTATAATTTAATATTCACATATAGAGATTGATTGTTGATGTTGGGAATGAGGTTATGTGTTCCATCAATAAGAGAGAAAGAGAGGGATATTATTGATGATTCACATGGTTAGATGTTCTTTGTACACCTAGATTGGGTAAATATGTATGGATACATAAGAGAGAATTTCTGCTTGGTTGGTATGAAGTTAGTAGGTGTGGACTATATGTATATATTTCTATCAATCCATCAAGAAAATGCTGAATTAAATCATCCTTAGGGAGTTATAAAACCTTTTATAATACATATTTAAAAGTGGGAAAAAAATTATAATTGACTTTATCATTGCACTCAAAATGTGTCCAAGGATGAATGATGCATTATGGGTTGTAATCATTTGTCTTAATTTTTCTTGTAATTTCATAGAAATAAGAAAAATATTTCCCATGGAATCATTTATTTAGTATATATCACTCAAATCAGAAGCCTTATTGGGGATACTCTAGAAATTTTATCTCCTCCTAAATGTTAGTTGAAAATGAAATTTTGGATGTGGGAATTGAGAATTAGATATATTAAATCATTTCATATCTTCCCCAAACTGAAGGAAACTCAAAAAGAACCATACAATCTTTAGAGGAAACGATAATATCATTTTTTTTTGACATCCAATGTATATGATATTACTATCAACCTATTTTTGTAATTTTTATACTCCAATTGATTTCATTTTAGAATCTAGATAGAGCCATATAAAGCATTGATTATGAAGTGGTGTTATACTCTGAAATTTTGGGAAGTAATTTAAGATAGAAATCTAGTTAGGCATGGGGTTATCAAAGATATGGATATTAAAATATAATTTTTTCAGGATAATATTAAAAGTAGTAAAATATAGGAAAAATATATATCTGGATAATTGAAGGAAAGAATTAAAATTTTACATAGGGGAACTTGTATTATTGAATGCCTTACGTTGGACAGAAGTTGTAGGCTTGGGTAAAAAGTGGATATTAATACCATTGTAAAATGGGCTATTTAGAATAATATAAAGAATACGATATTTAGATTACCAAATAACGATACATCATTAATTTTCTAATGTACATGATGTATTATACGATTCATTACTAATGAAATATATAACATATGAAGTGCATGAGATCCCATCTATTGGAATGGAGTAAAACTTGGAATTTTATTACAATAATCGGTTTTTCTAGTCACATAACACTAGACATTATGTATTTCAGAATTGAATAAATTGATTAATGAGGGTACTTCAATGAAATTAGAAACTAGAAGAGCCAACCTAGCAGCTTGATGAATCAATGAGGTATGAATATATATATTTATTATAAAACTTATATTTACATAATTTCTAGGGTGAAATTATTTTAGGTAAAATAATATAATATTTGAGACCCTACTGCCGCATATATGAAATATATATTGATATATCTCTTAAATAAGACTATAAGGAGCCATTATTTAGGATTATTTATAAGCATAACTGATGAATATTTAAATTTCTGTTTTACAAAATAAAATTTATTTTTTAGATCATTAAACATATATTAGAATATTGTAAAATTTTGGGGTTTTTCGCAAATAGATTATATTTATGTAATTAGAGATTGATATATATTTTACCAAATATATTACTTTTATAACCATATCATTATATAAAAATGACATTGATGTTCTGAAAACCTTTCAAATTGTAATTGTTTATGTTATTATACTACTTTTCATTGAAATATGATTCTTAAATTATAAAACCTATGATTAATCTTTTATGAACATATGTAATATTTTCCAATACATGAAAATTTTTTTCAATATATTTAATTTTTTATATAGTTGTTTTGTAAAAAAATGGATTTGATTTGTTTTAGGTGACACATAAAATTTAATAGTTTTATTATAAACCAAATTATCTCAAAAAAAAATAAAAAGAATTCATAATATTTTCCAAAATTATTTTTTTGTATAAAATATATTATTTCAAAAACATGGTTCATTATGCAAATATTTTAAAATTAATATTTTGTAAAAATATTAATTATATTAGTTAAAGTTTAATTTATATCATGAATCTATGGGTCATAATTGAGTAACTATTTCTATTTTAATTATAATAATTAAAAAATAGTACATAAGATAAATATTAATTACTATGAATAATGTAAAATTGTTTATATAATATTAAATTTATATAAGAGATATAATTATCATCTAAAAAAATAGGCTAATTTAACTCTTATTGGATGTTGTAAGAAAGTATATAAAACTCATTAAATTAATAATTAATTTAAAATAACAACTCAATAAACCTAATAAATAAAACGAAATGAATTTAAAATAAATATTTTTTCTATATACTATGTTTTATTTTAATAGTTAATTTTCTCATATTTTTAAATTTTAAAAAGTTAAATGAATCTCAAATTCAGATTCAAGTCAATAAAATTTTCTATAAAGACATTTATTATATTTTTAATATTAAAAAAATTGCCATGGTAATTTTTTAGTCAAGTGTAATAAAGTTAAAAATGGATAAATTGAGTATCTCGGATTTTTAATAATTAAATTATCACTTATACATTCTAGTAATCCATTTTAGGTATGAAAGTCATAGCCAAATATCTCACCATCCATTTATCCAATAAAGAATCCTAAATCACCAAATAAACCTAAAACCCATGTTATTCCATTCTTACCCCATACAGAATATTAGTATCCATGAAATAAACCCTTCTTTTAAACTATAAAATAAAATCCCAACAACCCATTCACCCATTAAACACCACCCTAGAGACATTGATATTGAATTTACATTCAATATCTCTCTAAATCTCTTACAAGGAGTTATTAAGGTTCTAAAGAGTCTTACAAATCATTAAGAAGATATATAGAATGGTAGGGGTTTTGAAACCTCCTATTTCTTTTTAATTAATATTATTTTTTTATAATAATATTTCAATAAATTTCCTTTATTATAATTTCAATATACGAAATCCCAATTAAATTTTATTTATTGAGATACAACTAATCCCCTCTCATTATATACTATTTCCATTTCTGTTACTATATAGTAATAAATCATTTCATTCCCTCCTATAGTATATTTTATTTTTTTTCTTTTTATCATGACAATAATTATATGGAATTATATCCCATTTAATGTAGGGAAAATGATATTTCAACTAAGGAAATACATTTTCTAATCCATCATAACGCACAAAAATAAAAAAAAAATTAAAAAATATGTATTATAAAGTCCTCCAAAATATGAAATCCCTATCTTGGAAATAGAATGTGGTTGTAGTTATGCAATATATGGAATAAAGGGTAATTAACCAAAAATGGTTTGGTTGATGCTTTGAACGAACCATCATCCTAATGCACAATTTGCAGACCTATGACTGCACACCAATCTAAACATTATTTGGGGATTTTCTTTAGGATATTTACATGATATTTATGATCCATTATGAATTTTCTCCCCTATCAAAACAAACAATTTCTCTCAAATACAATATTATATTTATTTACAAATAAATTTCATGTACCATCCCCCATAAACTTATTCTTACTTCATTAAAAAGGGTACTTCATTTTAAATTGGTAATTAAAAATAATTTATATATTCATTACATATTATTTAACCACAAAAATTCTCTCTCTGAATTTCATATGATCTAAAATTAATCATTATATAAAAGTGAAATGTATTGGAATTATGAATATTATTATTATAATATGTATGGTTATTGGAAAATTTTATATTAATATTGTGACCATCCTAATTCATTCTATCAATGGGTTATGATCATGATTTCATATTAATTGACATGTGAATATGTATTTTTATTATGTATATAGTTATTATAATAAGAGTTTTTTTTAAAAAAAATTGATTGAATTATTTATTCACATTCGTAAAAAATAATGGCATTAGAATTAAAAAATTATTCTAGTTGTGGTCGATATTATATATTCCATTTGTTAATTTGATGGTATCTAGATACATATATGAAGGGGTATTTTAGTTTATTATTTCCCAAAAAATTAATTTTTTGATGGTATACAAATAGTTTTCGGGAATTTTTAATTACATAAATGTAGAACAATTTATTTTTATCCCTATGATATATATATTTTCATCATTATCAAAAGATATATTATTATTTCAGTTTTAGTGTGTTAATATTTTTATTGTTGTTTATTTATTACATCTATATTACTTGTCTGATGTTTATGTTATGATTTATTTAACTATATGCTACACCTCACTAAGAAACCACTTGTCAAAATATGGTGTCCCTAACAACACTTTTCCAAGCAGGTCCCAAAGAGAAAATTCATGTCTTTAATATAGTTTCTTTCACCCATTAATCGTTCTTATTTAAATTTATCAGTAATATATTATTACTTATTATTAATTTCATTGAAATTTTTTTTTCAAAATAATATAGGTTATGGAAATTTGAAATTATTTATATCAGGTGACTTTTTTACACAGTCAATCGTTATAACATTCCTTTATAATTTTTTTCAAACTCCAAAAATAAAGTTAGAACATGTGTATCAGGATTGAATATGAAATCATAAATATTTATTAGATTATTATTTAATTATTAATATAATACTTTTTATAATTCGGTAATGGAAATTTTAGATTACTTCCAATAATATATTGAATTCTTTTGTAAATGTGAAAATCACAAAAAATGTGATGTTTGAGTGTTCATTGGAAACCATTACCTCATGTTCCCCAAATAAACTTATGATTCTAAAAATATATATCAAACATATATTATCAATATACATGAACATTATATAGTGGATGAAACCATTATCATTGAAAATAGATCAAAACTACCAAACCAACTCATGTGTGATGTAACAGAGCATCTAACCCAATAATAATTAATTTAATAAAATAAATTTAATATATGATATTAATTATTTTTATATAAATTATGTTATGAAATATAAAAATGTATATTGATTATATATATGTGAAAATAATTTATTTATTATATATGGACAAAGAGGGGATCAGACATTGATATTTTAGAGGAAAATATTTCTTATCCAATTTAACATTGATATAATGATTCAACATATTTATGATACAGATAATGAAAATTATATCACAATTTTCTCTAAAATAGTGTCTATATTATTTTTCTATTTTTATTTTTCTTGTTTATATGTCTTTGAAATATTTCACATTAATTTTTTTCACAATTTAATGGAATTCATGATTATAATTTGTTCTAACCTTATCTATACTTTTTATTCTATAATCATTTTATATGTACATGTTTTCCATATATGTTTATGAATATAATTATAATTCATCTTTGAATAATTAATTTGATTTTCTATTAAATTTTTCATGCGTTCAAAATGTTTTAATATATCCATTTATAATGATTTCCATGTGGTCAATTTATCATTTGTTTTTCATTGGTATCCATTATAAAGATTAATTTAAATGTTTTAAGTGTTTTCCAAATTATATTATATTTTTTTAATATAAGGAAAGATAACATTAATGTCGGAAATCAGCAGCCGTACATAAGCAGAGCCATGAGGGGAAATTGTCCAGCCAGAGCTGGTTGTCATTAAAGGGGCCTGAGGCTTCCAGTTGATGGGCCACATTGTTTCCTTCCCTTTTCGTAATGGAGAATGTTCAACGAGAGAAGCCCCGGAGAAGCGAGTAAATTCTCTTGATGATGAAGCCCAAAGACTGTAGTCCGATGTCGTTGTGATTAATAGCATCGTTCATGATGAGTTAGACAGAACCAATGATGAAATACAATTCTTCATAATTCTCCAGACAATTATTATAATCTCATATGAATAATGTTTCATCATTTTACCTCTAAAATTATGATTTGTTTTCATTAATTGAGAAATAACATAATGACATCACCATTATTATTTCTAATGATTTCCTATAAAGGGTTGAAAGAGAATTTTTTGGAATTTTTTTATCATTTTTAAATTAATATATCTCATAATTATGAATTTATTTATGTGGTATAAATTTGTTAATATATTGATTATATGTTTGGTTGGAATATAAAATTTATAACCTCTCATGTAATGGGTAGGTATTTATATGTTATAATATTATATATATAGGATTTAGTAGATAACATAACCCAATAGGGTACTCTAAAAACTATGCTTATGGGAATATATAATCTTCAAAATCCATTTGTGGGCTTTTCCATAATGTAATAATTATCTTATAAATAATCATTGAAAAAATAAAATCCTTTCATTTCTTATGAGGTTTTGTTAATTTCTAGACACATTTATATGATATTTTTCTATGTATTATGATACCTGTCTCATGATTACACAATCATATACACTAGAAATTTATATTTGTCAAAATACTAATAGTCATATTCTGAATTAATAATTATTTTATAATTTTTTATATGAGTTAATTATAGTATTTTTATATACCTTTATTATATTCTCATTAATAAATTTTAATTTTTTTCTCATTAAAAATCATTGATTCATATCTCTTATGATCATGCCATATTATCCATCTAAGAATAAAAATTCACCAATATTGATTCCATTGGTTATGTGTAAATGTATTATGTTAGTAATTTTTATAAGATTACCATTTTTTAATAATCTTCATTGGAGATATCAAAGAATGACAGATAAAATTTATTGGTTTTATATGTAGACATTAAATACACTAAACTCATAGATTCTAGTTTACTGATTTATTATTTTATGTAAACAATATCCATGTAAAATAATTTTTTATGAATTTTTTTATGGTTGTCTATTCTTATGTGTGACAAGATTTATATGTTTATGAAATATCCTAAATATGAACTACAAATTGGATTAATTGGTCCATATTTAAATCATTTCCCTTCGAAGTTTTAGTGAAATATGTGTTTTATATTGATTTTAATATATTTGTGTCATAATCTATACATGTTAACAGTAAAACAATTGATTTTTCATAAATTAATTATTAACATTATGATAAAGGTTTACTTTGATAACGATCCGGAATGGATCACATTCATATATGGGAAAAATAAAATGGGATTAACTAAATGAATTATAATGTAACATACTATAAATGAATATTTGATATAGTCTTTATTATGTTCATTACAATCGAATAAACTCATATGGTCTTGAATGTAGACCTATTGGAAAATAATATATCAATAAGACACAGACTTAGCTCACTCACATTATCAAGGGGCACTAATACAATTATCCATCAATGGTACTTGATTAGATGGAATGTAAACAATTCCTCCATGTATATTATTTTGATTTCAAATGAATTATAAAAACCATAGAGTTTCAAAAATAATTAATAAATTCTTAACCATTTTTCTTGTTTGGTAAAGTATTTTTTAATGCATCTCCTATGTCTACTATAGGGTACATCAAATGCATTATCACTTCCACCATCTAATATTCTATGTTAGATTATGTTATACACATGAAATAAATCAGTATACAATTTGTGATCACATTTATTATATATAATATCATAATTTATTTTTTAAATCCATTTTCCAATCTCATGGATAATGAAATAATATTTTCAACGTATGAATTAAATATATTATATTTGAAATTAATTTTTTTCCCATCCAATCAACTCACAACAACATGAAAATAAATTTAATTATTGTCTCTTCAATTATTTTATGGTGAAAAAAATTATGTATTTTTATATTAATAATATTTTAAACCTACTATGGGTTTACAAAAACACTCTAGATACCCCCATCCTTAGAACTCCTTATTGATAATTTTATGATATTTAACTGAGCTTATCTATCAAGAGATTGTGACCGTCCTATGGTATAAAAATTAAAATTATGTAAATAAAGATATGGAGTAAAATTTATTTTAGGTAATAAAAAAAACCAAGAATTCAAGATGTTGGGTGTCAAAAACCATTGAGGTTTATGAAAATTACATTAGTCATGTGATTAAAAAGAATTAAAATCATCCCTTATTTTTTGAAGGAATGATAACATTTTCCATTATCACATGTATGAGAACATAGAATAATCTTGATAAAATTATATGTCTAATGGAAAGGTCTATATACAGTTTACGTGTTATACTCTAGTAGATTAAAATGGGTTATAATGCGGAAAAAATGATAAATATGCTAACTAAATTTCTTATAGTAAAATAAATTTTCAAACATTCTACATATTATTGAATAGTTTTTATAGAATCACTATATATAAAATAATATATGTATTAAAATATGGAATCATAAAAATCATGACAAATTTATCCTCGTATAACATTAAATTATATTGAGGGGATACTCTTAGATGACCCTGAACTATATCATTCATTATCATTGTTATATGAGAGAATTTCAAAAACAACATTTTTTATAACACGAGCCAAATATTTTTTCATATTTTGATATATCATTATTATAAAATTTAATTCATTGCATTCAAATATGTGTATAATATGAAAATAAATCATATTGAAAAATAACATGGTCTTCGTGAATGTTATCATAATCCATTCAATGTGTTTTCAACTCCATGTCTTATATAAAGTACTCAATAAAAAATAAGTCATCATTCTAATCAAATTTACCCAATTTATTTCAAGGAATATTTATATAGATTTATGTGTGGAATTATACTTGTTTCCAACTGATACACAACGACAACATGATATCCCATCCTATACAATTTTAGAATTATAATAACAATCTCAATGCAATACTATTTCATACAAAATATTTAAATCATTAACATTAGTTATATACTGTTTATCCTCCAATGATAATCCTTTTATGTACATGTGATATTAACATCAATGACTATTTATTTCAAGATTAATGTAATTAACATGTATGTTTTCACACACGAGCCCCTAATCATGGGAGAAGTTGTAGGATTTTAAAAGGATCAATTTATATTTTTATACCACAAAATTAGATCGATATTAATCCATGTTATAAATTCCAAAATGAATTTTGTATCATCCATTAATTCTCACTGTTTTATATACAATCAATTGTCATTTGTATCAATCCCCTAACATTTTCAAAGATCCATTTTTATTCATTAACTATGGTTGTATTTATTCTAATATTTTCATCACAAGTAGTTATGTATTGATATTTTATCTATGGTTTACCAAAATATTTTTTCATTCAAATCACCTTTTACCACACTGAACTATTGGAATGTCACTATATGTTCATATCAGTTTCATTTAATTCTAATAATATATATTCTCTCTTTCACGAATCCCAAAACATTTTACATTATTTAATCTCAAATAACATAAAATTTATTTTAAATAATAAACTATTAATTTTTACACAACATTTTTTGGACTCATTCTCAATTTGATAAACATAATTCCTAGATTGGTTAAAAAATTGATTATATATGAAATTTTATATCGAGTATATATGATTAAAAATCCCCCTACGTATGATGCTGAAAAATTAAAAAAATATTCTCTTCCAATACTTATTCATTTTTATATATTTTTAACAGTAAGAATGATATCTAACATTATATTCAATTAAAAATATTATAATAAATTTTATAATTTTAATGTAAAAAATTTTCATCATAATGTTCCCTTTTGATGATTTAATGGTCCATTATACATTTTTCTTTTAGTGAGTGTTTAGAATCAATGATATCTCATTAATTAATATGATGATGTGAGTGTATGGAGTTGTTCTCAACTATTTGTGGTCATTATACAATTGACCATTACATAGGTAGGATAAGGATTTATTAAAAAAATATATTTAATGTACTAATTTTTATATAACCATAACAAGAGATTGTTTATATAATCATTCTCTTAAGGAAAATCAATAGAAATTTAATATATTTTAATTTTATCTTGAATAATTCATTATAGTTTATTGTTAATAATTTTAGTGATGAAATGAATTAAATATATTGATTGAAATTATATAATTTTTTCTCCTCCCCATTGTTGGTGTGGGAACTATTTTTTCATGTTTCCAAAACAACATCCCTAGTAGAGGTGGATGTCTCACTATCCATTTCAGTTCAAAATTATGAGTAATGATATGTGAAACATATAATATTACCAATAGTTTTCTTATTATTATCTATTGGTGGGAAACATAGATCAAATTATTGATGTTTTAATGTTAACTTTGAAGTGAAATTGATATGAATAACATCCCATTATTCAGGGTTCCATATGAGGAACATAGAGGAAGAGTTGAGATGTAATCCTAGAAAAACATTGCCCCAATTCCTTATAGTGGATCCCATTTAAAATGTGGATAATTATTATGAGAAAAATAATGTATATAATGTGTACCATATTTATTCCTTTTATTTATTATAATATAATTAATCACCAATCTATTGGTGATACTATGGCATAGAGGATCATTGGTGGAAAATTAGGTTCTACATGATCGTTTTGAATTCAGTTTTGATTTGATTTTATATCTGGTAAATTGAAACATTATTAGGAAACGTATTGAAGAGATATAAATATATATAGGATATAATAACTATAATAACAATAATTATTGAGATATACATGTAGTAATACAGTCATGTTCAAAAATATGTTGTTCTCTTAAGAAAATATGGATGTGTGATTTTTATAAACATTTGGATTATATTTTCAGGAACCTTATATGTTGATGGGTTAATGTATGAGGATAAAAAAATTATCAAATAGTTAAAATTTTAAAAATAATTGAATATAATAAACTCATTGATTGCGAGAAATATTTCCTCTTTTCATTCATTATGGTTATGGGTGTTCCTTTCTATATCAATTCTCAATTAATTGGAACTATTATTAGTCCAAAATGAGTGATTTATAGGAAAATTAAATGATATAACAGGGGATAGATGTTGTAAAATCCATCCACCTAATTATTAGTATATAAATACAATTTAATATAAACAATTCTGAATATTATAAAGAAAAAAATATTAGATATTCAAGGCAAAATTAATTTAAAAAATATGATAGTGACGATAAATGACTGAAAAATTCCATAATTATTTTATTTCAAACAACATATCTACTCTATAAAATACATCTTTTGTGACAAAAATATATTGAGAATATTTTACATGATCCTACATATCAATGTTACATTATCCAAACATCATCTACTTTATATATATCAGATGATATCTATCTTCCAATCCCTAAAAGGCCATAGTCCAAATGAACAAAATAATCATACTAAATCACATTGAGTTTCATCAAATATAACCCAATTAGAATTTATTTTTCATACTATCTCAAAAATACAATAATCAACAATATTATACAGTCACAGTCTAATTTTGAAGAGTATTAATTTCAATATATTGTAAAATATCTACCATGATGGATGTTATTTTATATTAATGACTTGAAATATAAATATAACAAATAAAAAATATGTGATCATTAAAATAACTAAATATTTACATGTTGGATATTTTTCACAATAAAAAATTATTATAGGATAAATAACTCAAAAATAATGATATGTTAGCATGGATTCACTGCTAAATGACTTTCTATCACTTATATTGTAAAGAACATTTTCATAGTAGCTTAGACCCATTCGATACATTATTACATTGGAAATAGATACTTGTGAGTACATACTAATGTACGAGAAATTATTCCATTCTTATTAAACAAGATTATTACTTTATTTTTACATAAAATTTGAAAACATTAAAATAAAAAATACAATTTTTTCTGTGGACATAATTATTTCATTCTGGATAACCCGACATATCAATCATAATACCATTCTATATATCATGTTGAAAATAAATATAATAAATATGTGACCTCAGATGCTTATATTGAGTATGAATGTATCATAATATTGATAATACATGAATAATATTCCATGAAATAAATTATAATGAAATAACTCTATAAATACTCATATGATCTGAAAAACAATCCTTGTATATAAATTATATTCCAATAATCACAAGGATATCAATATATATAATCATAATGTTACAAAGATTAATGTAAGACATATAAAACATACCATAAAGGCCACCTAAAAAGAAATATATATCATTTGGACCTCAAGAGAAGACATATGTAACTTAAAGTCCCCATGCTAATAAATCTTGCACAAATGGGTAAGGCCTAGAAGAAATTCCCATTCTTGTTTGTCTCATGAGACCTACTGATGCATCGATGGGATATGTCGGGACTTTCCCATCTTATACAATGTCCTTTGAATTACTCAAATGAATGGGGTAAAAAATTAAATCATTTTTATTTAAAAATATCATATCAAATTTTTATACATTCAAATATGAAAAAACATAATCATAACCCATCTAGATTAATATATAGAATGGTATCAAAATTGTATGCATTCCATGAAAATTACCTCATAACATGAAGATAAATAAGAATGTTGGAATGAAATTAAAATTTATGTAGTATAGAATATTTAAAATAAAAGATTTTTTTTGACTACAAATATAATAATCATAACATTAATTTTATTTTGTGGAAAATACACATTTCAATTTGAAAACCAAATTTTATAAAAACTAATAAAATACAAATTAAAACATTTCATTGATAATGACCATGTAAAATTATAATGGATTAATGAAATAAAATATAATTCATGATGGTGGGAAAATTCCATCATGATATAAATGTGAATTACTATTCTATTTCAAACCGCTGTAAAAAGATAAAAATTTCCTCCTTTAGAAAATGATAAGATGAATCATTTAAATTTTTTTTATAAAGATATAGAATGTTTAAAAATTAAATTAAAATTTCATTTAATAGTTGTTGAAATATTATTTAAAATATTATATATTAAACAAAGATATATATGAAAAATATTCCCCCTTTTGTAGATATAAAAATAAAAAATCTTGAATAATGAAGAGATTGAAAAATAACAACTACTATTATAGTGTATTTTCACTCATAAACTCATGTATGAATGAAATAAATTCATATAAAACATCAAATAAAAAAATAAATATAAAAATAACAATTAAGAAATATTAAATTGAAGTTTTATACACAAAAAAGGTGAGAATATGGGATATGTCCCAAGGAAATAAAAGTGAGATGAGAAACCCATACCTCCTACCCAAATTCCTTCATAGATTTTAAAAACTCTTATATAATAAATATGAACTTATAATAAATATATTTTATAAAATTACTCATATATAAAATACCACATATTGTTTACATATAATCTTTGATAACCAGTTTATTAGAAATTAATTGTTAAAATACTTTTTTTTTCTAATAGACGCTTACTTCTCCATGTTGGTTTTGGTTTGGTGTTTTTAGTTATTTTATTTTTATCATTATTTGATTGAATTTATATGCATCCCAAATTAATTACCCGTTCTTAGAACTTTAGTATTGCATAAGTTTGGGGTTGCTCCACAGGGAACCGTGGCATGCGTGAATTCAATTGAGTTAATTCTTAATTAGGATAAATATGAAGAATTTTTAATTTATTGGGTTGATTATGGGTATTTATTGAAACTAAATTGATTCACTTTGAAGAAATGGATACCGTTTGAAAGAAAACAATCGGTAAATTTAAAGTGTTTTTAAAATCGATAGAAAAGATGTGTCGGGGCTGTGGAGATCAAGGAGTTCTTTTGCAGATTGTTTAAATGGTTGTGTTTTTCATAATAATTCAATCTATCTAGATTTCATTTAGTTATAAGATTTCCTTAGTCTGTTTCCTCTTGTTTGGAATTAGTGCAGTTGACTCCTTGGTCTGGTAGTCAGTGTGCGTAATTCTTTATTAAGTTCAGTCCATTATTTGAATCGGTGAAATCCTTCCAAGGGTCATGGATGTTTTCACAGTTACTTTCCTTTTGTATCGCTTAGAATTATTCCCTTGGTCCGGCTCAGAATTCTCAATTATATTTAATAGTAGATTAAGAAGAGTAAGATAAATTAAATCGATAAAACACAACTATACAAAACAACATACAAATTATGATCCCTTCATCCACAGCCCCAACATGAGGGGTTTAGTTACACATAGAAAGTGGAGGATAAACGACACATGTGATACCTGACGGATTCATCGTGTAAGTGTTAAGGTAGCATTTCAGATGGTGGAATAGTGGAACTATGGCACCACGGTGGCTCAAGAATGGTAGAAACAAAGCTTCTTCTCTCCTCCAATGGTTTTGAAATCCCAAATCTGTAGGCCAAGGCCTCTTTTTATATAAAAATAAATTACACTGCGTGTATAGAATGTACACGCCGTGTACTATTCGTCAACGCGCTTTGGCGCTAATTTCCCCGCAGGCAGGTGGCCTGACATGTCATCTTTGACTGTTGAACATGACACCTCCTGGTGGTAGGGTGTACATGGCATGTAGCGCCACCATATACAGCATTTAGTCTCATAAGTTTGGCCACCAACCACTTCTAGAATAATAGACACGGCATGTAGAAATTCAAACATTCTGTGTCTCCTTTAACGTCCACATGGGCGTGTGGACTTTTCTCAGCAACCACCGCTTCTAGAATGTAGTACATGGCATGTAACGCCGCGTCACACGGCGTGTATCTTCTGCCTGGTGACATGGGAATGTCCTCCCTCCTTCGGGCTGTGTCCCTGTCGGGACATACACGGTGTGTATAAAAGTACATGCCGTGTAGTTTTAAAATTTTCACAGACTTCCCTTGATTCTTGTATTTAGCCAGAAAGCTCTTGAAAGTAAACAGAATCACCAAAATCAAAGAATATGTTCATGAAACAATAGATATTTTCTGAAAACATGTTTTTATCTTCAATTATATATATGGAAATGTATACACAAATTGGGTGGATCAAATTCCCCCACACTTAGTCTTTTTCTTGCCCTCAAGAAAAATATCAACATCAAATTTAGAGAGCCTATACATTAAAAGGAAGGAATTTAATTAATCAAACGTATAACTGATAAAGTTATTGAGGAAAAATTCTAAAAGGAAAAAAAGAATTCAATTAATAAGATATTAAAATCATGCCTCATATATAATGCAATTAACTACTCTCATCCTCTTTCAACGCATTTTTCAACCTTTCAAAAATAAGCATGCCACTTGATGATTTACCTTACCAGTTAAAATCACACTCCACACCCAATATTTTTTTAATCAAAGTTATTCTCAATCTATTGTATATACACTTTATCCATATGTTTTCATGATATCATGTTCTCTACTTCAGAAATAATTGATTACAAAAATCATGAGGGATTTATCAATAAGGTTCAGATGTCTCTGTCCCTATGGATAAGGGTTGGTAGGTTCAGATGTAAAAATAAATTCCAAGTCTTGAAAAAGGAAGGATAATTCCTTTAAACAACATTGCAAGATATTCAATGTAAAACTCACTGAAAATGAATCCTTCACAAGCTCAGTCAAATGCTTTTGTAATCGTCACCATCTTCCTTAGTCAAGTAGGGTTCATGGGACAATAAGCATATGGTCCCCTTGTTGTTTTTTTGTTTTTTGTTATATATATATATATATATATATATATATAAACACAAGGGAAACACTTATGAATACAATGAGTAGATATTTGGAACCCATTCATCCCCAAATAATCAAGAAGCACTCCCCTACACATTATTCCATGGCTGTCAAAAAAATTGCCATGTATTGCCAACTACCTCTTTAAAGGTCAAATGAATAATTATGCAATGTTTAAAAAGAAATAGGGTAGGAAGGGAAATAGGCTTGTACTGTGGCTTCCTATAATGGTCGTTCAGGGCTTCTATAGTCTTAACGAAGATTAAATGAAGGGTAGGTCTCAAGATAAAGGGGTGAAAACAATCTAGTGCCTCAATCATGTTAAAGTAATTCAAAAAATTATTCATGTTTCAAAAAGAAAAACTTCCAAATTCTGGTAGTGAGAATATCCTAAGAATCTATCAAGAAAGAGGGTATTAGAGGTGGAATACAAAAAAAGGGTTTAGAATACCTCTCAAGAGTGGAAAAATAATAAAGGGACAATCAGCTCACGACATGCATATAAATTATTAGCTTATTCAATGTAATTTAATCAAGGACGAAAAGTTGCAATTGAAACTATATCAGCAATAATTTTAAAATACCTAAAAACTAAAATAAGCATGTAAGACTTCCATATGTTTCAATTGATAACTCTATCATTTATAAGAATTATTAACCAAAATTGCTTTATATTTTCAAATATAGAATTTAATAAAGATGTCTCCTAGAGTAGTTAAAGGGAAAAGACGAAGGTGAAAAAGATAGATGATCCCCCACACTGAATAAGGCATATGGCCCACCAACTTCAATACTAAGGGAAAGGGTGGGAAAGGTGGTGATATGGGGAAAAATGAGGGAATGTAGTGGAAGAAGTAAATCCAAAAAGAATGAAAATAAAAATGAAAAAATACTCCCCTCATGAAAATTGATGCCCATGGCGCGCCATGACCATACCTGTGACTATCCAGGAAAAGGAAAACTGCAAACATGCATAACATCACAACACAGATAATGACAAAGTAGATATATAAGATAAAGAAAAATGTCACTATCATGGGGACGCCTCAGTGGAGGCATCATCCTGTACAAAATCAGCCGGTAGAGATGGAACACGAGGTGTGGAAGAGCGAGGCTCTGACTCTACAGCGGGAAGGGAAGCTGAAGAAGTAGGAGCCGCAGGTTCTAGACTCGGGATCGGAAGCACAGCAGCAGGCCTGGGCCCGGCAGAAGTGGTAGTAGCAGAGTTCACCATAGTCATCAGAACAGAATCTATGGCTGGTGCCGGAGATGGCGGTGGAGCAGCAGAAAATGGGCCAGGAATGGAGACAGAGGCTGGTGGCTGAGGTAGTGGAACACGAATATGCTGAGCAATATGCAACAAAAAATGCTCCATCTGGTCCTAGCGACCATCCAGACGAATCAAATGGTGTGCAATGGTGTCCTGGCGGCAGATTATAGGATCTAACTTCTGCTCCAGCATGGCTAGGTGGAGGTAATGAGTCGGATCGATCGAGGGTGCGAGGGTAGGTGCTGACCCCGATCATCCTTCCCCACCCGCTCCTGCTTCACCACCTCACCCACCTCCTAAAGTCCATATACTGGGGTGAACCTAACAAGTCATGATGTAAAGAGGGATCGAATACCCCCAAGTGGTGGGCAAGACGGGTGGTGTAAAACCCGCCGTTCAGGTTTCCCTGACGGCCGGTAAAAATGGAGTGGAAATAGGAGCAGACAAGATAGGGGAGGTCCGGTAGTCGTGACGGAGGACACATGTAAGAAGCTCCATGTCACTGCCGGTCATGACCTCCATATCCTCATGGTGGGGAAAAATGATGGCGCTGAAGCACCGGTGGGTTAATCAAAGGAAGAGGTTGGAAATAAGAGTGCTCTTTTGGGAAGTGGGGGAGTACCGGTGGTCAGGCCCGGTGATCTCAGGCCACATTGAAACGAGGTCAGAGTGCTTGTTACAGGTCTTGTCAGAAACGGGGGGTGGGGTGGTAGGATGAGGGTAGAAGCCGCACCATCGGCCAAACTCTATCATAGTAAGAGAGAAACGGCGGCCGCCTAACCGGAATCAGACTACGGGTACTGTATCGCCAGGTGTCTCCTAGTACTCTGCTCCATCGAACTCAAAGGAGGCCGCAAATTCCAAAAATAAATCACAGAACACAGGAGTGTAGACCTGGAAAATCTCTAGGAGTTTGGTGTGCCCGAGAACACCTCCAACTCCTCCCAAATATCAATCCCCTGTGGAATGATCTTGTAAAGGTACCAGCCACTCAATGGTATCAGCTGATGAGAGAAGCGTCGGAACCTCTCGTATGCGAGGTCGGTGACCGGGAATACCGTGTAGGGATAGGGGGAACCTGCAGGTCCCGGCCCAGGTGCCGGTGCAGCAGCATCGTCTGGCTCTAGAAGTGGATCTGCCGAAGAAGAAGGTGGCCTGGTGGAAGGTGTGCTCAAGGAGGGACCAGCTGCTGAGGATGATAGTATAGGTAAAGTTGTAGTTGGTGCAACAGAAGTAGGCCTAAACTCATCTGAGGGAGTGAGTGGTGGAAGAATGGCCAATGGAGGGAGATTAATGACCGTAGTGTCGGGGTCCAGCTGCGTAGGTGGTCGGAGTCGGATCCGACGATAGTTGGGCCTCTCGCCCTCGGGGGTGGAGGTTGGCCGCTTCCCGCGGGAAGGATCATGATCTGCCATATCCTGAAATAGAAAGAAAAAGTAAAAAAACGAAGACAAAGAAAATGGAAGAAAATAAAACAAAGAAAATGTGAGAAAACTGGAAAATAAAAGTACACGACGTGTACTCCAGAGTACACGACTTGTAGTTAGAATATAGAGTATCCAGTGTTATCTGGAAAGACACGCTGAGGGTAGAAATAGACCATGTAATAGTACACGGCGTGTACCGAACATACATGTCGTGTTCACTCAATGTACAGGTGGTCGTGTAATATAAATGACATGGCCATGTGGTTATCAGTTCAAAGAAAACATTACACACCGTGTAGGTAAAGGCCACTATGTGTACTGCACATGAATAACATGGCTGTGTAGAGGGTGAGACACGAGCTAGATAAAAATCTAACAGACATGTCGTGTACCAAACACACACGCCGTGTATAGGAACATGGGGTGAGAGGCCATGTAGAGGGGAGACACGGGCCAACTACAGATAGAAAGGACAGGACATGTACCGAACATACACATCGTGTTCTCGAACATGGGGGAATAGGTTGTGTTATGTTCCACACACCGAGGGGCCAAGGAAAATGGTCTACACGGTGTGTACCGAACATACACACCGTGTATAAGCATAGTTTCGAAATATTTTGGGTGTGGCCATGTACAGAAGTACACGACCTGTGTTCTTCATTTTGTGGTCATGTAATATCGGAAGCCGAATGGTTGGCCGATCTGATAATAACCCTAAAAAAGTCTAAAAATTCGAAATAGAGGGTGCAGAACGACGTACCTTGACCGAGGATCACAATGTGAGAAGAATCAGAACTTGAAATGCCCCAAATCAATGGATCTGCCAAAGGGGGTTCAGGTGGCGTTCGAGAGATGAAACAGGAAGAAAAGAGAGGAAAGGGGCGGTCATGTGACACGGCCTCAAGCTGGGTGGACCGCAACATAAATTGCCAAGGTACACGACATGTATGTTTGGTACACGCCGTGTATCCCGAATTTTTTTTTATTATTTTTATTTTTATTTTTTAAAAGAAATATAATTATTATTGTAAACTATATAATAATTATTGTTAATAATTAAAAAAAATTCTATTATACATAAACCTATGCATGAAGTATATCGGGAAATACAAGCCGTGTATTTTAAAATTAGAAAAAGAGTAGTACAACATTTGGTCTGGTGCGTGGGGCAGGATTCAAACTGGTGATCAGCTGTTCCGAATGGATGCCCTCAACCACTGGAGAAAAGCTTGTTCTACTATTCATATTTATTTCATATATATATATATTTATTCTATACGGCCTATACAAATGGAAAGAAAGAAAAGCATGGCATGTGGTTTTTATTTAGGATAGGATGGGGGTGATGCAGGGAGATTAGTGCGATTCAAAACCAGGTCTTTTGATCCTGGTGCCGAGACTTTGCCATTCTTCCAACATTCCTCGCATGTAATTTCTTATTATTAAAATTATTTTAATTTATATTTGAAAAATCATGGCGCACATGGAGTATTTCGAAGAACACGCCGTGTGTTTTTATCAAAAAAAAAATGATTGAAATGGGACGGTTGTCTGGATTCGAACCCAGGTATTTTGAAACCAGATTACGATTCTAGAAAGCTGGTCCATCACCACCATGGGTTTTATTAAACAAATTTATATATATATATATATATATATATATATATATGGAAAATACCACACACGTCATGTAATTAAAATGCGGAACCCCGTGCCGAAGGTAGGTCAGGAGGATTCGAACCGAGGACGGCTTGAATAAACTCCAGTGACTTTTCCATCGGCACCGACATCATCCCTGGTTATTTATTTGGTATTATAGAGATTTATACTATGAAGATTATAAATTTAAAAGATCAGTAAATTCCATGTATATAAGTGGGACATGGCATGTATCCTATGGGTTGCCTCCTAGGAAGCTCGTTTGTTTTAGGTCATTGGCTTGACCTACTTACCTTGCTCACCTGAGGTGTATGGTGGAAAACGATCCCGCCATGTTTTATGTAGGATGGTAACCTTTCAGCCGCTTCACATTTACCTTTATTGGTTGACCATATTCTCCAGAAATTTCTACCACTCCATGATGGAATACGCGGACAATGTGGAATGGTCCCGACCAGCGTGACTTTAACTTCCCTGGAAATAAGCGAAGATGAGAATTAAAGAGAAGTACATGTTCACCGGGTTGGAATGATTTTCGTGATATCATCTGTTCATGAATGGATCTTGTCTTCTCCTTGTACAACTTGGCATTCTCATATGCCTCTACTCAGATCTCATCTAGTTCTGACAGTTGGAACTTCTGTTTCTCTTCAGCTTCCTTTAGATCAAAATTTAGGGCTTTGAGGGCCCAGTAGGCTTTGGGTTCCAATTCTGCTGGAAAATGGCAGGGATTTCCATGGACAAGGTGGAATGGAGACATTCCCAGTGGTGTTTTGAAAGCAATCTGATATTCCCACAAGGCATCATCTATCTTCTTGGACCAGTCCTTCCGCAAAGTGTTCACTGTTTTCTCCAGGATCTGCTTGAGCTCACGGTTGGAGAGCTCTACCTGTCCACTGGACTGGGGATGATATGGTATCCCCATCTGATGCTTTACCCCATACTTCGACAGTATTCCTCTCATCAGTGTGTTGTCGAAGTGGGTCCCTCTATCACTGATCAGTACTCGTGGAACTCCAAACCTGCTAAAAAAACTTATCTTTAAGAAATTTATGAATACCATGGTTGTGTCGTGAGCTATAGCAGTAACTTCCACCCATTTGGAGACGTAGTCGACCCAGAACAGGATGTAAGTGTTTCCAAAAGATGGGGGAAAGGGACCCATGAAATCAATACCCCAGACGTCGAAAATCTTGACCTCCAGGATGGGGTGTTGAGGCATCTCGGCTCTACGTCCCACATTACCTGTCCTCTGGCATCGAACGCAACAAGAAACAAAGTTTTGAGCATCTCTATGCATGGTGGGCCAGAAAAATCCAGAATGCATGATCTTAGTTATGGTACGGTCTGACCCATAATGTCCTCCTACTGGTGAGGCGTGACCAAACTCCAAGACACCGTGAACTTCATTCTCCGGGATGCAACGACAGATCACTCTATCAGCACAGGATCATAATAGCAGAGGATCCTCCCAGAAGTACCTTTTCACATCAAAGAAAAATATTTTCCTTTGTTGGATGGAGAGGTCGGGGTGAACGACACCTATAACAATAAAATTAGCGATATCAGCATACCATGGTCGAGGTGTTTCACTTATCGAAAAGAGGTGATCATCAAGAAAATCCTCCCCGATCTCCCGATCTTCTTCCCTCTACAACTAAGGCTGCTCGAGGCCGGAGAGATGGTCAGTAATGAAGTTCTCACTCCCTTTCTTATCTCGGATCTCAAGATCTAATTCTTGTAGGAGGAGTACCCATCAGATCAATTGGGGCTTCATGTCTTTCTTGTTGAGTATGTACTTTTGTGCTGCATGGTCATTATAAACAATAAATTTAGACAACACTAAGTAAGAAAGAAACCTATCAAATGAGAGAACCACTGCTAGCATCTCCTTTTCTATGGTGGTGTAGTTGATCTGTGCATCATTGAGCGTTCTGATGGCATAATGGATATGTTGTAGAATTCTTTCAATTCACTGGCCTAAGAATGCTCCCACTACGTAGTCGCTCTCATCGCACATCACCTCAAATTGTTCCTCCCAATTGGGAGAAATCATAACTGGAGCTTCCACCAGGTGCTGATTTAGATGCTCAAAAGATCTGACACATGTCTCATCGAACTCAAATATGCCATCCTTGGTTAGAATATTGTTGAGGGGATGGGCTATTTTGGAGAAGTCACGGAAAAACCGTCTGTAAAAACCTGCATGCCCCAGGAAGCTACAGATGGAGCACACGGAAGTCGGTATAGGTAGTCGAGAAATGACTTCCATCTTCACTGGGTCCACCTCTATCCCCTTCGCTGAAATTTTGTGGCCAAGGATAATGCCACTTTTCACCATGAAATGACACTTTTCCCAGTTCAAGACTAGGTTATTGTGCTCACATAATTTTTAAACCAGTTCTTGGTGTCGTAAACAAATGGTGAATTATTTTCTGTAAACGGCAAAATCATCCATGAATACCACCAGGATTCGTTCCTCCATGTCGTGGAAGATGGCCAGCATACAACACTGGAATGTGGAAGGGGAATTTCACATGCCGAATGACATCCTTCGATAAGAAAATGTGTCATAGGGGCAAGCGATTGTGCTCTTTTCCTGATCCTCTGGTGAAATGGAGATTTGGTTGTAACCGGAATATCCTTTGAGGAAGTAATAGAAGATGTGCCCTACTAGCCTCTCTAGAATTTGATCCATGAATGGAAAGGGGATGTGATCCTTTCTTATGGAATCGTTTAGCTTTCGGTAATCCACACAGACTCGCCATCCCGTGGTAGTGCGTGTAGGGATGAGCTCGTTCTTTTCATTTGAAATCACTGTGATACCCCCCTTTTTGGGTACCACTTGGAGAGGACTCACCCACGGACTAACCGAGATGGGATGTATGATTCATGTATCCAATAATTTAATCACCTCTTTTATTACAACTTCCTTCATGAGAGGATTCAAGCACCGTTGTGGTTGCCGAGATTGCATGGCACCCTCTTCAAGTAGAACCTTGTGAGTGAAAATGGTAGGGATGATGCCCTTCAGATCAGCGACAGCCCACCCAATAGAATGATTCCACTGTCTGAGAAACTGCATAAGTGCATCTTCCTGCTCCTGTGATAGTTCTGCATTATGTATAACAGGAATAGTTTGGTTGGGTCCTAAATACCCATACTTGAGAGAAGATGGAAGAGGATTCAGTTCGAGTTCAGGTGCCTTTAAAATTGAAGGCACAAGTGGCTTCACCTTGTCACGTTCCAAACTATCAGGAACAACTGCACGCTGCCAATAGTGGCTGCCCTGGCCTTCTATGAATTGAAAAACTTCTGGCGCTTCTTCTAATAGAATATCTGGAATAGTTAAATTATTTGAAGAAAAAAAACATTCCAGATCATCCCCTTTTTCGGTAAAATGATTAACCATGGTGGACACTGCATAATAGTTCTTATGCTCTGACAAGGAATCATTTTTGACGGCCTTGAGGATGTTGTAGGAAAATCTTTCATCACCTACCCAAAAAATTAGCTCCCCTTGGTGCACATCGATCAGTACCTTCCCAGATTCCTATAAAGGTCTTCCATCTATAAGAGGTGCTTCCTGGTCATCCCCCATGTCGAGTATGATGAAATCAGCAGGAAGGATTAGCATACCTACCTTGACCAGTTCGTCCTCCAGTAGTCCATTCGGGTGTTTGTTAGATCGATCAGCAAGTTGAAGGGCTATGCGGGTAGGCTTGAGCTCGTTGATTCCGAGCTTCCTGAAAACTTCGAGAGGTATTAGGTTCGCGCTGGACCCTTTGTTGCAGAGGGACTTCCCAATCTCACAGGATCCAATAGTACAAGGAATGGTAAAACTACCTAGATCTTGGAGTTTGGGAGGAATGGGATGTCGAACCACCGCAGAGCACTCCATCGTTAGTGCAATAACACCCAAATCATCCATCTTCCTCTTATTCGAGAGGATCTCCTTCATTAATTTAGCATAGGTGGGCATCTGAGTCAGGGCCACTGCAAATGGGATGTTGATATGTAACTTATTGAACACATCCATGAATTTTCTAAACTAGTGGTCCAGATTCCTCTGCTTCAATATTTCCGGAAAGGGTAATCCACGCTTGAATGGTTGGACTACCTCCTTTTCATTATGATCTAAAGCCCCTTCTACGGGCTGTTGGATGAGGAGGGTCGGTATTGGTACCTTTTTCATCAATAGTGGGTGTGGATGCACTTTGTTGTGCTGGTTGGTTCTATTAGAGCTCTTTTCCACTCCTGAGCATTATAGCGTTGGCCTCCTCCCTTGGGTTCTTTTCGTTGTTCCCTAGTAGTGTATCGGGCTGCCTCCATGAGAGATGATATTCCAGCTGGCCAATCTGATTCTTCAAGACTCGAATCGAAGCTTCCTGATTTTGGAACTGAGTCTTAGCAGTAGATTTGAATTTATTCATCAGATCCTCTATCCTTGAGGTGTTCTCCCGCTGAGGTGGTTGTTGAGCCGGTGGAGGAGGTGGTTGCTGTGGCTGTTGTGGACGAGGGTGTTGATACCCTTGTTGCTGATAAGGACCCTATAGGGGTTGTTGTGGCCTTTGGTATTTGTTCTGGTATGGAGGCTAGTTGTAGCTGGGCGGTCGCTGGGGTGGAGGATTCTGTTGTTGTTGGCCCCAGCCTGTGTTCTGTTGATCTCGCCATGCCGGGTTCTGGTGCTACTAGTACTGGTTGGGCCCTCGATGTTGGGTAACATTACTCACCTCACTCGTCGAAGGGCCTCCAGTCGTACCCGATAATTATCCCATGATGTGGTTATCACCACAGTCACCACATGATGGATGGTTTTCCACATGAACGTGTGATGCTCCTTTGAGGTTGAATGCGTCAATTTTCATGGACACAACGTCTAATTGAGAAGCTAACATAGTGTTAGCGTCAATGTTGTGAATACCTCGCTTTTGAGTCCCTCGATCAGAGTGCCACTAGAAGATGTGGGTGGACATGTCTTCCAGTATTTCGAATAGGTCTTCGAGGGATTTCCACATTACCGTACCTCCAGCAGTAGCATCCACCACAGTCTTTGTATTCGTGGTAAGTCCTCCATAGAAGGTCTGGACTTGCATCCAGAGTGGGAGTCCGTGATGGGGGCATTTTTGTAACATCTCCTTGATGTGTTCCCAGGACTCGTACAATTACTCAGAGTCGTGCTACTAGATGTTATGGATCTCATTCCGGGGTGTCACCATCTTGGATGGTGGTAAGAACTTGGACATGAATGCCTGGGATAGCTCCTCCCAGGTGAGGATAGATCGTTGTGGAAACCCCTTGATCCAGTCCTTCACCTTATCCCATAGAGAAAAGGGGAATAAGCAAAGACGGATGGTGTCCTCAGACATGCCATGGTACCGAAAGGTGTCACAAATAACCAGAAAGTTGGAGAGATGGGCGTTCGGGTCCTCGCTAGCCAGGCCTCCAAATTGGACTATGTTATGGATCAGCTGCATGATAGCAGGCTTGATCTCGAAGTGCTGGGCCAGGACCAGAGGACAAACGATGCCCGTATCAGCTCTGTGAATTGATGGAAGTCAATACTCCATAAGGGTACATCTTGGAGGTTGTTGCTGATGGGGTGGAGCTTGCATAAACAACTCATGATGGGAAAATTATAGCCTTGGGAAGTGTTGTTGTGGTGGCTGTCGGTAATCCCTTGGGAGGAATTCCATGAAGGCTCCAGGAGGCTATTCTGATCGACTAGTAGTGGGAGGCTACTGATCATAGTACTGATGCTTAGTCTTATCATCTACAGCTGGTGCTCCATCTTCCTTGTTTTCCATGGGTTTTGGTTTATGGTCATGAGTTTATGTCAGTGTACGACGATGATGAAGCAAGGTCCATTCAATTTCTGGGACAATCAGAACTAATTCCAAAGACTCATTGCTTCTGGATCATGTAAAACGTCTAAACATACACTTTAATCTCTTCACAACACAAAATGAAAACCAGGCATAAAAGGGAAAAACAAAAGAGAAAATTTGAAATGGGATTAAAAATAAATTTTTGATAATTTTGTATTTTTATTTTCACTTCAATCAATTATTAAAAAAATTGAAATCTTAGCACTAAAACCAAACGTGTCCCCAGTAACGGCGCCAAAATTATGTCTCGCTAGTCGTTTATCGAAGTTATATGCGTCCCAAATTAATTACCCATTCTTAGAACTTTAGTATAGCATAAGTTCGGGGTCGATCCATAGGGAACCATGTCATGTGTGAATTGAATTGAGTTAATACTTAATTAGGTGAAGTATACAGAATTTAGAATCGATTGGGTTAATTTTGGGTTTTTATTGAAACTAAATGGATTTACTTTGAATAAATGGATACAGTTTGAATGAAAACTATGGGTAAATTTAATGAGTTTATAAAATAGGAAGAAAAGACGTGTCTGGGCTGTGGTGATTAAAGATTTCTTATGCAGATTGTTTAAATGGTTGTGTTGTTCATAATATTTCAATCATTCTGGATTTCATTTAGTTACAAGATTTTCTTGGTCTGGTTCCTCTTGTTTGGAATTAGAGCAATTGACTCCTTGGTCTGGTAGTTAGTGTTCTTAATTCTTCATTAAGTTCAGTCCATTATTTGAATCGGTGAAATCCTTCCTATGGTCATGGATGTTTTCACCATTACTTTTCTTTTGTATCGCTAGGAATCCTACCCTTGGTCTGGCTTAGAATTCTCAGTTATATTTAACAGTAGATTAAGAATATTAAAATGAATTTCAACGATAAAAAACAACTATATAAAACAACATACAAATTACAATCCCTTCATCCATAGTCCCAACACAAGGGGTTTAGTTACACATAGAAAGTGGAGGAGAAACGACAGACGTGATACCTGACGGATTCATCATGTACGTGTTGAGGTAGGGTGTCCGAAGGTGGAATAATGGAACTATGGCACCACGGTGGCTTGTGAATGGTAGAAACATAGCTTGTTTTCACCTCCAATGGTTTCGAACTCCCAAATCCATAGGCCAAGGCCTCTTTTTATAGAAAAATAAAGTACACGGAGTGTGTAGAAAGTACACACAATGTACTTTTCGTCAACGCGCTTTTGCACCAATATCTCCACTGGCAGGTGGCCTAACATGCCATTTTTGTCTGTTGAACATGGTGCCACCTAGTGGTTGGGTGTACGCGGCGTGTAGCGCTACCATACACGGCGTGTAGTATCATAAGTTTGGCCGCCATTCCGTTATAGAATCGCAGACACAACGTGTAGAAATTCAAACATGTCGTGTCTCCTTTAATAGCTACATGGGCGTGTGGACTTTTCTCAACAACCACTGCTTCTTGAAAGTAGTACACGTCATGTAACGCCGCCCCACACGACGTGTATCATCTTCCTGGTGACATGGGAGTGTACTCCCTCCTTCGGTCCGTGTCCCTATCTGGACATACCCGGCGTGTATAAAAGTACACGCCGTGTAGTATCAAAATTTTCACAGACTTACCTTAATTCGTGTATTTAGCCAAAAAGCTCATCAATGTAAATAGAATCACTAAAATCAAATAATATGTTCATGAAACAATAGATATTTTCTTAAAACATGTTTTTATCTTTAATTATATATATGGAAATGTATACACAAATTGGGTGCATCATTATTCAATATTATGTTGAATTTTAAATATTATTTAAATATCATGTATATTAATTATATATTAATTTAGAGTAATCCATAATGAATATAGATAGGAAAACAAATTTCATAATTCATGTTGATGGTATGATCTACTACATATGAATGATGTCTTCACTTTTTTATGGATAATAAAATGTAAGGAAAATAAAATTTAAATTTATAATTTATTATTATAACATTTAAATAATAATTTTTTTATAAACCTATCCTATTTACTATCCATGTAATGTGTAATGGAAAAACAGAGCACATATCTTCATGCTTGTGGTATTCAACATGCACGCCGATAAACAATTATTATTTTCCAAGGTAAGAAAGTATATAAGATATTAAAAAAATAGTAATTATGTGAAAAATATATTTGATATAAATTTTTTCCATCTGTATAATCATCCAGGTTTAATATTGATAAAATATGAATTACACCATTATGTGGTCATGATAAGTTGTATGTACAAAAAGGTGATGCTTTCTCTTTTTCAAAAGATATAAAATATATGGAATTTTGATTTACTAGAATAAAAATAACAATTATGATTACTTATGATAGTCTCTTTATAAACATAGTTTGATTAGAAGCATAACAGGATGTTGCACTATAAATAATCAATGTGGAATCATTAATGGAGAATACCTATTATTCTATAAAATTTCATTGGATCTCTTCTTAAGGGACCAATAATATGTATTTTGTGGAGACTAGAACCCATATAAGTTGAATAATTTTATTTATAATAATTATGTGTAGAATAATTTCATGCTATATGATTCTAAGTGGGGTATATAAATGAGATAAGAAGTTTTATTTTATATGAGAGGGAAGGGGAATTCTAATAATTTCATAAAGTATTTAAAAAATATAAATTATTTTTCACATCAAAATGCATCAAAAAAATTTAATTTTAATATACGATGTGTTTTAGTCTAAATAATCACATTAAATAAAACTTGAAATTGTTTTGGGTATGTTTGGAGACATATCTATTAGTTTTTAACTATTGTTATCCTTTTTAATAATTACTACAATATTAATGTTTCTTATCATTGAAGGGGTAATAATGTTTTTATAAAATGATAAAAAATCTATTAATGGACAATTTTTATGTTTAAAATAACATATAAATAATTTTTTTCAGTAAATTATTTTTATAATAATTTTAAAAATATTATTTATTTTAAAATATAATTACTATGTTTTTTATTAAATTCCATAATTATTTATTTATAAATATCTTAGAAAAATAGAAAATTATAATTTAATCATTTAAAAAATCCCTAAAACATCATGTTTATCTATAATATCCATTGGACAAGTTAAAACATTAAAATTATATCACATTTAATATTTTTAATGTCATTTAATTTATTTTTCTGTTATTTGAATTAATATTGTATTAGTGTTATAGAATAGTTTTAATTAATGATATAATCATTATAAATTATAAATAACATACTATAATTTATATAATTTCACTATTAAAAAACTAACCATTAATTTTAATTCACCACTTGGTTTTTTATATGTAAAGACATAAGGGATATTTAAAACCACATGATATTTTGAAACTTTTATTCATTTAAATAATATATTTTCATTTTCTGGGATAACATTCCATTAATATAATAATGATAGACAATTATGTGATAAGGGTGTAATTAACATCTTTAGATAAGAAATATGAGGAATCATTATGGGGTTTTCACTTAATTTTAACCCAACTTAACACGATTGACCCTTTATCGAAGAGATAATTTTTTCCATGGTTACTATTAACGTTAAAAAAATTCAAATATTATTTTTAAAAAATATGGAAATACTAATCCTAAATTTGTACTTCTTTTTTTCAAATTCTATACATATCTATGAGATAAATTAATTTTAAAATTAATGTGAAAAACGAGACAAGAACCTTGTTTTTAAAAATATAGTTTTTAAGCATGAAATTATAGTTTTTTATAATATCACAGATAGAATAATTACTAGATGAATATTTAGAAAATTTTATTTCATATATAATATATAAATTTTCCTAAAATAATTCAAATATAGAGATTAATTTAATTTATAAATATATTTGTGTGCAGAAAAATATTTCTTAAAAAATGGCTTCTATTTTAAAAAAAAATTCAAAAAATATATATATAAATAAATAATTTGAAATATTAATAATATAATAGAACAATTTATAGTTAGAAATTATTTTCCATTAAAAACTGATATTGTAAATTCTTGAAACAAAAAAGCTGTATTTTTCTTTTTTTACTAAAAAATATTATCCAAAAAATTTGAATCTTTTTCTCAATGTGATATGTTATATGGTGATTTCAAAAATTCTAATATTTTTATAAAATTAAATTTATATATGTTTGAAAATTTTATTATAATATATGATGAAAAAATTAAATAAATTCATGTTTGAGAAAATATATTTTTAAAGCATAAAATACTTTTACAAAACTTTGAGTACTTGATTTTTAATATATAATTAGTGATTTTGTATTGAATAAGACATTTATAAAATTAATAATTCCGTTAGTAATATTCATAACCATAAACTAAATATATATGTTATAATTTTCATATTTAAATAATAATTTTTTTGGTTTGAACAGGCTTAATGATGTGTTTGATTTATGCTATAGTGTTAATCTAAATGCTCGAAATGTCACATTATCCCACTTAAATAAATTGCATCCTCACAATTGATTTTTTCATTTATAATCAGTGGCTCATCAATTAATAGTTACTTTATCAAAAACCCACCTTGTAAAAAGGGTTAAGGAAAACTCCTTAAAAAAGATGAAAATAGAGGAATGAAGATCACTATAAAAATATGTTTACTAAGAGGAAAACATTAATGGGATGTTAAAAATCAATAAATGAAAAAATAATCCCCATGGATTAATAGATAGTGATATAGAACATCATTACGAAAATGATAACCACTAAAAATTAGAAGTATATGATGTTTAATAAGACAATTAGTTTATTAATACGAAACAAAAAATAATATGTTTTTTATTTAAAGGAAAATTTCTTATATTCAATGGATTATTTAACTATCTAAATAAATCAAATTATATGATAAACAAAAATGAATTTTTACCATGTTAAAAGTAAAATATCATACAATGGTTTTTCATTTATCATTTTCCACAACATATCCTACAGTATAAAATGTATAGTTAAAATGAATTTATGTTATACATGAATAAAATTTATTGCACCGTAAAATCCCAAGTCATCACTTTTTCCAAAAATATTTACCAAAACCAAAAAAGATAGCACATGAATTCCAATAACAACAAACATTCAACTCAATCCATTCCATAAATAGTACACAGTATGGATCATCCAAAATATTTCTATTCAATTTCCCATATCCAAATTTTCTTGAATAAGGTCGATAAATATAAAAAATAATCATTTCATTAATCCCTCATAGAGAAGCTTATAATGTCCTATTTGAATAAAATGATCATATATTTTACTAAAAAATGGTAATAAATTGAATCACTATACAACTAGAATAAAAAAAATCATGGTTCAATGAATTAACTATCCTCATTATTACCTCTAAAATATTTGATGATCATATATATTTAAAAAATCCAAAAATGTAGTACACCTTATCGTGAATTATTTTGTCATTAAATCACAAATCACATTAAACATAACCAGTACTGCACCCATTATCTTTTAAAATTTAAATATTATCATAATACTTAAAAGATAATAACTCAATAGAGTGAATATATTTTAGGTTATCATTCCCTTATTAACCCATTATATAAAAATATAACCTTAACACATGTCAATGTTCATTTTTATAAGTACCATTAAACATATTATTTCACTTCTTTAAATAATATGTATCGTAGTTCAATCATAAAAATGATAATATCATTGAAAAAATATTAATAAAATATATATATTGAATCCAAGTACACATGTACATCAATCAGATCACATTGATTGTAGTTATAGGATAACATTGACTTTGCACTCTTTGATTATTCTGATCTATATTCCCATGAATCATGGGTATTTAAATATTTCTATTCTCCATATTGAAACATTTGAAAAATGGAATCTTTAGGTAAATTTATTAATCATGAAATATTGATCATGATGTAATGTCTCTCTACAGTTTATGAAAAAATTTATTCTCTTTAAAAACGTACTAGGTTGTTTCTATCCTAAATAATCAAATTTAAAAAAATAAATTATTAACTTATTCTGTTTATCAATTATTTTCTATTTCAACCCTTTTGTAACATCAAATGTAAATAAGGAATATAATATTTTCAAATTTATTAATATTTGTGAATTAATTATTAATTTTACATTAAATGGGATTTTATGATCGATTCAGTACCCAATACGCAACAACGGGTTTCTTTAAAATATTATGTTCTACACAAAGTTGGGTCATACTGAAAAGTAATAATATAATATTTTTTAAATGGTAGTTAAGGCATAACTGTTCTTTTGGCGAGAATGGAAATAATTTACTAGAATATAAATATAATTTTTTTTAAAATGTTTTTAAACATATCCAATAAATTTAGAGGCTTTAGATAAGAAAGAAGTAGATTTTAAGAATAAATACTCAAATATTTATTAAAAGGCCGATTTACTAGCTTTTGATGGTGAACTCTCTTTAAATCTAGTTTTAGTCACATTAAAATGTTATCTTTGAAAAAAAATAAAATTCTTCCTTAGAATCAGGACATCAATATTTACTTTGGGTATATTTATGGTATTTTTCTGATATAATTCATTATTTAAAGAACACTGAAAAAAAATGTATTATAATTCAAAACTACATTTTAATATAATTTATTTATAAGGGTTTGTTATCTTTTTAATTGTATTTGATTTTTAATTATATTATGTTTTTAAAATTTAATTCAATTTTGGTAATTACAAGTAATTTCACTTTGAAAATGGACAAATATAAGTGTAAATCATTTTATAGTTATTATTTCTTAAAAACACACTTTTTTATTATGACGGCGGGAAATAATTTAAAATAAATTTCTGCCTCCTATGTGTTTTGAATTCAGAAAAATGAATTCCATATTTAGAATAAGGAAGTCCAAATTGTATAAATAAGTATTATTTACTTATATACATTATGAATATTTACATTAGAAAATATTTTATTTACCCCGGTTAAATGGTAAATATGGAAATAAGGGTAAAAATTAAGATATTAATTAAATAAAATTACCCTAACATGTGCCCTAATCCTATTGGTTGATACATTTCCTACCATGGGAATCCTAGGGTTTGTTTTTGGACCCCTTGTGGCCATAGGGGAGTGATAATTACACATTATAATAATTAATTTAATGTAAAGACAAAAATGGCTTAAATATATATGTTTTAGTAAATAAATTTTAAATGGGGTTATATAATTTATCACTTTGACTATTAAATATTAATTTTAAATCTATAAATATTTCTTACACCATGATATTTGTTTCATAATTTTTAGACATTCAATAAATAAAATTATTTATCACTCAATAATGATGCAGTGTTTACCTCATTAATAAATTATTTAAATAAATAAGATTATAAAAATTATAATTATATCCAAATCCTATTGAATTTTTATTAGATTATTTTATTTACAACATGATTCATCATATCTTATACCTAAATGAGTTTTGAATCTTTATAAACTGAGAATAATTATATAATAAAATAATAGTTTTAAACAGTCATCAAGAGCCCCTCTTCCCCCATATAAAAAGCTTTCAGTTTTAACCCATTCCTCACACATCTCAAGACACATGGCACATAAAAACACTACCCAATTAAGATCCCTACATACTAACCCTTATTCTTGAAGCCTTCCCTTAGGCATAAGGATATTCCAGTAATTCTTTTGGTTCAAACCAATGGGAGATACCTGATTTAAAGGTAACGTCATAAATTATGTTCTTTTGATAATTTTTTTTATCCAACCCCATAAAATCTTTTTATTAATTTATTATATAAAAAAATAGTATCCTAAATATAAAATTTTGTTTTTATGATAAGGATTCACACAACACTTACACACACCTCCATCTATGGGGTAATGAACATATTGTATATGTGGAAGGTGAACTACTGCCTCATGAAACGAGGATTGTTCAATCTTATCAAACCACATTTTATGGTTTCCATTAAGACAGAACTGTATTTATATGAGATATATATTATACCATTAGATTTTTATTCAATTAAATATTAAATAGAAATTAATGTAGCGTTCATGCGTATGTGCTGCTTACTATCTCCATGAACGGTGCATTTCATTTCTTATCTCCAAATGTTATGTACTATCATAAATACACATATATACTGGATATATATGACATATATGTTATCTAAATAATTAATATCATTTTTGAGATAATGTAATTATGACCACATTGGCAATTTTTAATTATAACAAGATCATTTTTGACTAAAATTGAACACATCGACAAAATTTCTGATATGAACTCAAATAATTCACTTATTGTTATAAAAAATAGATAATTGATATAAATAGAATAATAATATTGAAAAATGTTCTAAATAAATTTGAAATTAACTTTAGTTTATTATTCAGAAGATTATGGAATTATCTAGTCAAGTTAGACATAAGGTAAGAGACTTCGTCTCAATATCCTTTCATTGAAGAATGTTTTTTATATTCAAAATTATTTTATATGGAGTATAATCACATTTAACATTTCATTTCATTCAAAAGAAATATTTTTCTAAAAGGTTTTTTAGTAAATGAAAAATTTTAAGGTTTCATTTTACAGTACATGTTGACAATGATCATTCCATCCCCGCGAGTATTATTGCATCTTTGGCTTCCTTTACAAGCCATCGTGTCTATAACTGAAAAAATAAATACAATATACCATGTTTACGTATATTTTTACTGAAAATGGGTTTGATAATGAATTTATTATTTCAATATCATGAACTGATATATTTTAATTTTAATGTGTAAATGATACAATTCATTTATTCTTGTTTTATGTGTTATGGTTCTTGGGAATTGTTTATATATACGATTAGTTCTATAATAAACCTATAGAGGGTGAGCCTGAGATATCTCCACAATTCATTGGGTAACGTTATAGAGGTAAACATGAATATTTCACTTAAGAGATATAAGTAATATACGCTGATGGGTATTCCAAATGTAACATCCTGCGTAGTTGTGAAATCTATAATGCAAGTATGTTATAGATGCCTCAAGTTATGTTAATGATTTATGATTTCTATGTGTTATACATAATTTAAATGATTCAACATGGTATGTGCTTTTTCTTGGTATGTATTTATGGACTAATATTGTCTTTCTTTATCTAAAAACCTTTAATAAGCATTTTATGCTCATCCCATGTTTTATTGAAATGTTTTTCATAGGACATAGAGATGAATTGGGTCAATGATGGGATCAAGGAAAAGTCATGCTGTCAAAAACATGGAACTAGACATGACTATTTTTTTCACGAATTTTTATATTATGAAAAATATTGAAACTTAGTAGAATTTTCTACGTAGTAATTTTTGAGATGTAATGTAATAATTATTTCCTAATTCTCTAAAACTATAGACCTAAAAATATACATAATGTGAATAATTCATTTGATTTATGATTGTAAATTTTTTAAGGGGGTGTCCTTCCCGTTGGTATTAGTGATCGGTTTTGGAAACACATGAGTTTGGATATTGTTAAATTAATATCCATAAATTCTTTTTAGTTTATGTTATTAATGAAATCATATAGAATTTATAAATTACCATGTTTCTTTGAAAAAGATATTTCTACGTTTATAATGGTTTTTAATAGAGGAAATAGGGCAATTATGATGGGGCAACATCAGGAGGAAGAGAACCTTCCAAATCAGCAACCTGAGATGGTCAGAATCATAATAGAACAATTTTTTTAGTGATGGCACAGTTGAATCAGGATATAAATATTAGTTTTATCCATGCACAATATCATCTAAATCAACCACAGAGGAACATGTCCATAGTGAAGCATTTCATGGGGCAACATCCCCCATCATTTAGAGGATCTTCTGACCATGTGATAACTGAAGGTTGGATTAAAGTAATACAGAATATTTTTGATGTCATGGGTGTTCATAACATAATAATGATTGTCTTTCTACTTACCTTTTTGAAGGTGAAGCTGATCAGTGGTGGTTGATGGTGAAAACTATTATGGATAGTGAGATATATATGTCTTTGCTTAGGAAAAATTCAATGTTCTGTTTCATGAAGAATATTTTTCCAAGGGGGATTGTCTTATGATGGAAAAAAATATTCATGCAATTGATATAGAAGGATGACTTAGGGATGCTTATAATACAATATTCACTCGACAGGAAATGTATGCTCCAAATTTCATATGAGATCATGATAGTAAAATCAACCATTTTTACTCAATATTAATGCCAATGTACCAGAAATCTATAGCTTCTGGTTAGTTAAAAAGTTATGGAAAACATATTCAATGTGTTGATAAGCTGGAAATGGTGTTTTTCGATGATCATTTTTTCTATGAAAAACAATATATTAAATGGTCATGGTGGCAGAAGAAAGGGAATACCTCTTCAAAAAGTGTCATGGTATGAAACTAATGGTTGCAGTTTGTGAAAATTTTTGTAAGAAGAATGCTGGGGAATGTATTTTAAATTCTGTTAAGTGATACCAATGTTGTAAAATTGGACATAAGGCTCATAATTGCATTAAATAAAGATCAAGGTAATTGTAAGACAAAATCTGATTTACAGTCAGCAAAAATTATAAAGTGAAATTTAATGGGTCATTATGGAAATTAATGTCCTACGATGTACTCAACTAAGGAATTGTAGATAGAATACAAGCTGCAAGGGGTGGTGAAATAATTTGAAAATAATTTAGTAGATGTTGGTCCACTGACAGAAATAGAATCTGGTACACTGTTTGTTTGTTTAGATTATGCCAATGTGTTGTTTGATTGGGGTTCTACATATTCCTTATCTCTAAGAAGAATTATAATAAATTGGGAATTCAAACTCTAGATATGAATCCTAAACGTATGGTAAAAAAAATGGAGTAAATGCAGAGAAAAAATTAAATTAAAAGAACCTTCATGTCCTTGTGTGCGGAATGATTCCCCTTGCAGACCTTATTGTTTTTCCTCTAGTAGTGTTTGATGTTATTTTGGTTATGTATTGGATTTTCGGGTATCATGCTAAGATTGACTACAAAGATAATGCGGTTTATTTTCTAAATCATTATCAGTTTTTGTACAATAATGAACTTGTACTTTTGATAACATATCTGGATGCTTGAAACTAGTAAAAGATGAAAATTAATGTTACCATGCACATATTGTTGAAAACAAATTGACAGATTTGGTTAATTATTTCTCGGTGGTAAATGAGTAACATGATGTTTTTTCCTGATGATTTTCTAAGTATAATAACAGATCAAAAAGATGAATTTAATGTTGACTTAGTTCATAATGCTAAGCCAATTTCAAAACCCCCTTATCGAATGGCTGAAATTGAAGTTTTAGTGTTAAAGAAGCAATTATAGGAGAAAATAGATTATCATCTCATTCTACCTTGACCCACACCATGGGGTTCTCCTATCATGTTTGTTAAAAAGAAAGATGTATCAATGATAATTTTCATTGATTATTGATCATTGCATAACATCATAGTTAAGAACAAGTATCATTTTCCTCATATCGATGATTTTTTTGATCAGCTCAAAGTAGCTCAGAATTTTTTGAAGATTGATTTGTGGTCAGGATACAATCAGTTAAATGAAAAGGAATAATAAATTCCAAAGATTGGTTTTCATACTAGATATGTCCATTATGAATTTGTAGTTATTCCTTTTGGGTTAACTAATGCACCTGCTATATGAATAGATCTTATAAATAGAATTTTCCATGAGTTCTTTGATATGTTTATGGTTGTGTTCATTGATGATCTTTTAGGTTTTTTTCTAAATGTAAATAGGAGAATGAAATTCACTTAAGGGTTTCCTTTCAAAACATCAAAGTAAATAAATTGTCATGAAAATTCAGAGAGTGTGTGTTTTTGTTTAAAAAAATTTCATTCCCGGGTCACGTTATTTCAAACAAACAGCATAACTGTTGATCCTTATAAACCAAAAGTTGTTGATGAATGGCCAAGACTCCAAAATATAACTAATGTTTGTAGTTTTTTGGGGTTTAGGTTATTAAAGAGGTTTTTTTGATAATGTTTCACTGTTATATATAACAATGAATCAGTTAACTTGAAAAGGTGTTATTCTCATCTATAGAAAATAAGGTGATGATTGTTTTGAGCAATTGAAAATAATATTGGTAAATGCTCCAGTTTGGGAACTACTTTCTAGAAATTGTGAGTTTGTTATCTATATTGATGCTTCATTTAATAGACGTTGTTCTACCTTAATGTAATATGATCAGGTAATTTCTTATTCTTTATATCATTTGAAACCTCGTGAGTTATATTACCCAACACATGATTTGAAATTAGCTTTTATTTTTTTTGCTTTAAAATACTAGAGGCATTATTTTTATGGAGAAAAATGTGAAATATATACACACAAAAAATGATTAATGTATATATTTACTCTGAAATAATTAATCATTAGACCACAGAGATGGTTGGAATTGATCAAAAATTATGACTGCACAATCCATTACCATCTTGTAAAAACATATAAATTAGTATATTAGTTGAGTGGAAAAAGTAATGTTGCAGTAACTATTATATGATAGGAATTATATCCTTTGGTTTTTAATTTGATGAAATTTTCAATAGAATTTTTTTGCAGGAAATTTCTCTATTTTGTTTTAGGAGTCAGTAAAATAATCTCTATCATACATAATTAAGAAATCACAGAAGGAAGACAATGATTTATAGAAAAAACGTATCGTTAGTTAAGAATGGTTTTTTTCCATATTATAACAATAATAATGATTGTTTTTTGAGTTCTGGGATGAGATTATGTGTTCCATGTGATTCAATGTTGAAGAATGAGTTGTTATGTAATGCTCATAGATCTCCATTTTCAGTTCCTCCTTGCAGTACTATAATGTACATAGATCTTCAGGAGTATTTGTAGTGTGAAGTGAATGAAAAGATATATATTTTATTTTACTATGAAGTTTTTGACGTGTCAATAGGTTATGGAATAGTGGCAGTTACTGAAAGGGATGATTTAGTATTTACCAGTTCCAGAGTGGAAATTGGAAAAAATATCCCTGGACTTCATTGTAGTATTACCGAAAACATCTTGAGGTAATAATGAAATCTGGGTTTTTCTTGATCGATTGACTAGATCTTCTCATTTACTACCTATTCGAGATATTGTTTCTCGAGATCAACATTCTCAGTTTTATTTTAAAGACATAGTCAGGTTGCATGTTTTTTCCCTCTCCATTGTATCTGATCGTGATCATAGTTTAATTTATAACTTTTTAAAGGCTTTCATATGTCCTTGGTCACTGAATTAAATTTTAGTATATATTTTTATCCACAATCATAAGGGAAGTAAAAACGAACAATTTAGACCATATATGATATGTTATGTGCTTTCTCTATGGATTACCAGGGAAGTTGGGACCAACATATTTATTTGGATGAATTTTTTTAAAATGATATTTTTCATTATTGTATACGGATGGATCAATTTTATGAATTTAAGGGGATGTTGTGTTGAACATATGATTTTTGGGAAGAAGTAGGTGAATGGATATTGAGGGGACTAGAATTAGTAGAATAGATGGTAGAAAAAATTTAGTTGATACAGAAACACATGAGAACAGCTTAGAGCGGGTAGAAAAGTTATACAGATAACCAGAGGAAGGATATATCGTTTGAGGTAGGTTATCATGTCTTTCTCAAAGATTCTCCATTGAAATGTGTTATTTGTTTTTGGTAAAAAGGGAATGTTGAGTCTGAGGATCATTGGACCTTATAAAATCCTAGAAAAGTTGGATCAGTTTCCTACAGAGTGGCATTACCTTCAAGTTTATCCATGTTCACAATGTTTTTCGGGATTCGATGTTGAGAAAGTATATGACAGATACATCTCATGTTTTGAGAACAGGATTATTTTAGTTGGAAGAGAATATCCCTTATAAGGAACAAAGAGTCCATATTTTTAACAAAATAGAGCATGTGTAGTAGAATAAGGTAATTAATCAGGAAATGGTTTGTGGAAAAAAATATTGTTGAAGATCCAACGTGGGAATATGAAAAGTCAGTGAGGGATAAATAACCACACTTATTTGCTATGTGAATAGAATTTTGGTGATGCAATTTGCAAAAGGGTGGAGGATGTAACATCATAAATAAATAAATAATATTACATTTTCATATTTATTAAATTTTTTGAATTAAATAATAATTTTAATTTAATGGGTATTCTATGTTCGATGGTGTACCTGATAAGAAACACCATGTTTCATTGAAATATTATGATGCACACAATGTTGACTCATACTGAATAATAAAAATATAATATTATATTAAATGTTATTTAAATACTAGACTTTGTATTGTGGAGAATGGAAATAAATAACTACAATATGAATATTCATTTTTGTTAAATGTTTTCAATTTTAGCCAATAAATTTTAGAGGAATAAAATATGAATGAATCTGATTTTATGCATAAATAATCGAATATTCATTAAAAGGTTGATTTACTGCCTTTTGATTCGAAAACCTCATTAAATATTTTCTTGGTCAATTTTATATTTTATTTTTGAAAAAAAATTAAAATTCTTTTTTAGAATCAGGACATCAAAATTTACTTTAGGTATATTTTTTGTAATTTTCTAATAAAATTAATTTTTTACGAATAGTGAAAAATATTTTATTTTTATTTAAAATAGCTTTTAAATCTAATTTATTTATATGGTTATATTATATTTTTAATTTTATTTAAAGTGTACATATATTATTTTATTACTTTTTAATCCATTTTTTATCATTTGAATTAATTTCACATTTAAATTGGACATAAATAAGTGTCAATCTTTTGATAGTTATTATTTTTTTAAAAACAGACTTTTTTGTTTTGACAATAGGAATTAATTTAAAATTAATTTTTGCTACTTCTGTGTATTGAATTTGAAAAAATGGATTCAATATTTTGAATCTGGAAGTCCAAATTTTGTAAATAGATATCTTTTATTTTTAGACATTATGAATATTTACAATGGTAAATATTTTATTTACCATGGTCAAAGGGAACAATATGCTTTATAAGACTAATGAATAATATTATAATAATATTAAATTACACATACATGTGTCTTAATCCAATTGGTTGATATAAATCCAAACATGGAAATCCTTGGGTCGATTTGGGGACCCCATAGAGCAACATGTGAGTGATAATAACAATTTTTATTAATTAATTTAAAGTGAAGACAATAAAGACTTAAAAATATATCTTTTAGTAAATAAATTTTTATATGTGGTTATGTAAGTTATCTCTTAGAATATAAATATTAATTTTTAAGAAAAAAATATTTCTTACATCATGATTTTTTTTTATAATTTTTAGATATCAAATAAATAATATTACTTATGCACAATAACGATGCATTCTTTACCACATTATTGATTGATTTAAATAAATAATATTATAAATATTAAAACAATATCCAAAACCTATCAAATTATTATTGGAAGACTTTATTTAGAACATGGGAAATCTTATCGTTGATGTTATTGGGTTTTGAACATTTAGAAACCAAAAATCATTATATATTCAAATACTATTTTTAAACATTTTTACAGATCCCCTCCTCTCATGTATAAAAAGTCGTCAAATATAACCCAATTATCAAAATTCATAAACTCCTAGCTCTTCCAAACTATACTCAATTAGGCTCCCAACATCCCTATACTCCTCCACGAAGCCTTTTTATAGGAAGAAAACAATTTCTGAAATCCTTTTGGTTCTAATTAATGGGAGATACCCGATTTATAGGTAATGTACCAACATAAGTTCATTTATTTTATTTTATATATCCAACCCCATAAACGATTTTTATTACTTTATTTTATTACAAAACCAATAACCTAAATATAAGAGGTTGTTATTATGAGATTGATTCTAACTACACTTACAGACACCTCCATATAATGGGTATAAAACATATTGTTTTTGTGGGCGGAGAACTACTTCCTCAAGAAACAGTGATGGTTTTCTCTTATCCTAACTCCTATTATAGTGGAAATTAATATTAAAAATTATTTATATGTGATATATTTTATATTTATATTTTTTCTATTTTTATGTATTTTTAATTTACCTTTATGGTTTCCATAGTGGGTAAATAAAATAATTTCATTTGATGATGTGTAGACTACCACCCCTTCAAAGTGATATGAATCATTCATGTGATATGTGAAACGTATAAAGTACAAAGATTATGAAATTTTATGTGATATTATACTGGAATTATAATATACCTATTTTTTATTATTTTTATATTTTATTAAATATTAAATAGAAAGGAAATTAGCGTTCATGCGTACGTATGGATTACCGTCACCAGGAACGGTGCATTTGATTTCATATAACAAGATGTAATGTACAATTTTAAATACATATTAATACTGGATATATTTTTACAAATAAGATATATAAATTCGGAATATCATTCTGGAGATAATGGAATTTCAACCACATGGACAATTTATAATTATAATACGGTCATTTTTAACCCATGTTCCAAAAAAATGACAAAATGTCAAATATGAACTCAAATATTTATTGAATTGTTATAGGAAGGTAATAATTGATATTAAAAGAATAAAAAACATTATATGGGTTTTAAGAAAGTATAAATTAACTTTTTATTATTATTCAAGAGATTAAAGAATGATGGTGTCAAGTCGGACATGATGTAAGGGACATCATCACAATCTCTGTTCATTGATGCATTTTGGTTTTATATACAACATTATTTAATACAGTGTATAAACACCTTTGACTTCCCATTTCTTTCAGAAGAAATTTTTTTCTACGAGGAATATTACTAAACTCCAAAAAGAATGATTCTTTATAACATATTAGGTGAAAAAAACCAATCCACTGATGTGTGTTTGTTATTTGATCTTTGGATTCCTTACCAAACTGTAATGTTTTTTAAAAGAAAAATAAATTGCATATACCCTTTTTACATATTTTGGTTTTGAAAATGATTTTGAGAAATCATTGATTATTTCAGTATCTTGAAATGATATATTATGATTGTAATGTGGAAATTTTATCTTTCCATTATGCTTGTTTTGTGTGTTATGGTTCTTGAAAATTGTTTACGCATACGAGTGGTTTGGTGATAATCATAGGGCAGGTGAGCCTGAGATAGCTCTCCAATGCATTGGGTAATATGATGGAGGTAAACATGAATATTTCTACATAGATATTTTGGGAATATACTGTGATGAGTATTTTATATAAAACTCCCTAAATAGTTGTGAAAGCTAAAATGTATATATATTTTGGATGCCACAAGTTACCTTCATGATTAATGATTTCTATGAGTTATTCATAAATCATATGATTTCTAGATGTATGAGCTTATGCATGGTATGTATTTTAGGACTACTGTTATATTTCTTTATCTTATAACCCTTACTAAGATTTTTATGCTCATCTTGAGTTTTTTTGAAATGTTTTTCATAGGACTTAAACATTAATAGGGACAATGATGGGATCAAGAAAATTCATGTCGTCTAAAACATGTAACTAGACATGACTCTTTTTTCCAATAGATTTTTTATTATGAAAAAATGAAAACTGAGTTGAATTGTCTTCTTTTTAATTTTTTAGATGTAATGTAATAGTTATGGCCTAATTATGTACAACTCTAAACCTAAAATGATACTCATTGTGAATTATTCATTTAATTAATTATTTTGTAATGTTTTATGGTCTAGTCCTTATACCTTCCTTATATTTATTCCCATATAGGCCATATGACTTGTGGTTTTTTTTTCATATATACATAGAATGTGATACAATATGTTTATATGATGAGATCTTTTGGGAGAGTACTTCCTTTTGAAGGATTCTATTTAACCATTAATTAAAATAGTCAATCTTAGTATTTTGATTAGGTACATAGTCTGTAACCTGATAGGTTATACTTTTAAAATTTAACATCGTACAATGAAACATTTTTCTCTTCCTTTGGTCTCAGAATAAATATTGATATCTTTAAATCACGTCATTGTTCACAAGGAAATGGTTTTTCTATACAATATTCTATAAAATCATTCAATTACATGATTTAAATTTCCTTCACATACTATGTGTTCCCAACCAATTACCACAATTTATCTTCAGCGCTAGAGATATGATAGAGTACCATTAGGACCTTTTTATTTTCATTACTTACCAATGATAAATGTCTTTTTTAAGTAACATATCCTTTGGTCAGCTACGAATGAATTTTTTATTCCATAAAATAATGGTGCTTGCTAATTCAGGTAGCTATATAACATTTTCTCATTGTTTTGTTAATCAATTGTCTGATCCATAAGATGTATGTTATTTTTCATTACATATATCAACTTAACTAAATAGTTATAATATTTCCACTCAAACTATATCTCAGTCTCCATTTTAGACCAATATTTAGATTTATCATCTTTCAATTATATGAAATACCTACATGAATTACATTAATTTTTATAGTTTCCATTTTCCCACTAGTACCGATTTTATTAAAATGTAATTTCCTATATTAGATAAAAAATTAGTTATCATGTTTTATTATTTATAGTATAGGTAACATGTTATCATAATTTCAGCAATTTTTTTAAATTAATCGAAAAATTATATGCTTGGTTTCTGTGGAAATATCCTCAATGTTTATCATAGGTTTATGTTCTCTAATATATCTTTTCCTAAATATATTTACCATTTTTTCTATTAACCTTTTTTTATACTAAATATAATGTCACTAACTGTAATGGTGCATAGATAGTGGTTACCATATTACATTAGAACTATATACAAAAGATCACATCATAACAAAATTGGTTAGTTGTAATGGAAAAATTTATTTACAATTGATTTCAACAAAATATTTGAAAACATTAAAATAAGTCATGTATTTTCTTTGAAAATATCAACATATTTCCTAGATTGACCCAACACATCATTCTTAATTGACGTCCTAGAATCATAAGGATACAAAATGTAAGAATGTGGGGAGATAAAATTCTTACTAAGGGTATAAATACTACTAAAGATAAATAATTCATGAATAATATTCATAAAAATAAATGATTATCATATAATGTAATATAACAATCACATGAGTTACAATATTTTTCGGGGATAAAAAAAATGATTAAAATAATCATCAAAACATCAATTACTAGTTTCCTAATGGAGGAATGCTAAATTTCAGACAAATAAAACATACCATTATGGCCTCATGCCATGGAATCTGTATCATCAAGTCTATGTTCAAACACATCTATATCCCTAAATAATCATTCCCAGAAATATTGTATAAATTGGTGAGGCCTCGGCCCAATACTGAAGATAGTGTGTCTCATTAGACCTACTGATGCATCGAGCAACTATAATGGTCCCCTCCCATAACATAATGTTACTAATGAATTCCTAAAATTAAAGTCATTAATCAAATTAAATATATATATATATACATATTTAAAAACTATAATTTCAAATATTATTACCTTCCCCAGTCAACAGAAATAACTTTAACCCATCTTGTTTTATATGGTGAATGGTGTCACAATTGTACATCCCAAGTAAATGTTATCAATTTCATTTTGGAGAAATAAAAAGGATGGAGTAATTAAAATATATTCCCAATTTAGAAAATCCAATATAGTATTTAATTTAATTATTGAATAGAAAAATAGTAAAACTATTATTTTAAATATCATAAATAAAATAAACATTTTAATTTTAAAATCACTTTTTAAAAACATCCCAAATATGAAATAAACCATCGAAAATAACTCAATAAAAATATAATGGAAGCATTAAATAAAATATTAATCATGATGTTGGGAAATTCCAATCATGATGTAATAGTTTAAAAAAATTCCGTTAACACTATTGTAGAATGATTAATAAGTAGCTCATTCAAAAAAGGATATGAAGATTTAGTTAAATTATATTGAAAAATGAAAAACCAGGTATGAAATGAAATTAACAAAATAATTAGAGATAAGAAAAATAATTTTAAACCGTTTTGATGAAAATATGTATATTGAATATAAATATTCCCCCAGTTGGTAATTATACAAAAAAAATCTCCAATATTGATGAGATTTTGAAATAAACTATTACAGTTGTGGTAACTTTTGAATTAAAGCATCCCCTGTGAATGAAAAATAAATGAAATGAAACTATAAATACCATGAATATAAATCGATTCATTAGTGTAAATATCAAAGGATATGAATATAGACATTTTAAAATAAATAGGTGTTAAATATGTCATATGTTCTTTTGAAGTAAATGTGAGAAAAGAAAACATTACCTATGGTACTGTTTAATATAATGTACTATTTCATAATAATATATTATCACCCATTTATTAAATTTTTATTGTCAAAATAACTTTTTTTGGTACTGACTCTTTCATTTTTAAAGGTATGTTTCTGTTTGGTAGCTGTAGTCATTTCATTTTTATCATGTTAAATTTATATGAAAGATTTTATATATTATATTAATATAATTTATATTCTTTTTTAATGTATTTATAGTAGTCCATCAATGATTTATACATAAAAATTAATTACACCGTTTATGGACACTATATGCATTATGCACACATGATTGTTATTTTCAATTTTAGATTGATAGAAAAAAATAACGGTAAATATTAATTCACCATTAGAATATAATTATTAAAAAAACTAAATCATATATATTTATTAAACATATCATTATTACCATCTAAGTAAAGTTAAAATGAAAATTTTATCACATCACTTTGAGGAGGTGGTAGTCCACACCTATACACGAGCAACATAATTGTTTTCAAAGAAATCAATGGAAATTGGGTATATATGATATTATAATTACAGAAGAATTTATATTCCATAAATATAATTTTTATTCATTATTTTCATGGTTATAATCATACATGGGGAACATTTTGGAAAATATAATCACAATGCATCATGGAGATGTATAGCAGAGCATACAGACGATAGATGTTTTCCCTAAACATATGATATTAAATAGTTAGAATATGGGTATACCATATTCATAATTATGTTAAAAATTATTTGTAAATTATTTTTTTAATTATATAAGTATGGGTATAAAACTTTATGTGGAAGTTAGAGACGTGATAAACATAAAGGAATAATTAATAATGATTATCTATTCATCAATAAAGGTCATTTAGATATATTATTAAGTGACACAGGTAAATGTTTTTGGGGATTTCATCACCAAATTAATGTGGATAAATATGGTCATAGTTGGAATGTTCAAGAATTGGTCAAGCTAGAAGGATCAATGTGGCGTGAGGAAATGAGATATGGGGTGTCCATTTATTTTATTGGGGATGGTCATTATTGGAATTCTATAACAAAATAAAATAAAATAACTTAATTTTCGTTTATTAATGGATCAATTTTTCAATAAATAGAATATAATATGTGAATTAGTCTAAATAATATCATATAGTAAATTGTTTGACAACTTGTGTGCATGTTTTAACCCAAAACGTTTTGTTTTAACCCATTGTTAATTGTTTTGATAATTACAACAATATTAAATGTTTTATACTATTTATGGTTTAATAATTTTACTATGAAATAATTAAGGACCCATAAATGGTCCTTGTAGGATGTATAAATTCATATCAAATTCATTATCCTAAATCTATGTTATTAAAAATTTTAAATTATTTTATAAAATATTATTTGTTATAAAATATAATTAATGTAATTTTAATACAATTCATTTAGTTGGATAATTTTTACATCATGGATGTGATGAAATTAAAATATAATGAATTAAAACCTCCCTAAAATATCATATTGATATATAAAATCCATCTTTGTAGACACTAATATTTTATCAATGAGGATTATAATATTATAAATTATGTCTTTAGTATATTAAAATTCAAAAGAGTCTATAAGGACACCAAAGGAATTTCCTAAATAAACTAATGCATGCATTTTCCTAGGTGGTAAAAATACCACATAGCTCCACTACATGGACCAATGGAGCATGACACCGCTACAACAGACACATGTGCTATGAAATCACACCATGAACCAGTTCAAACATCCTCATTTGACCAGAGAACCCTATTTTCCAATAAACAGGACCCCATGGCTCCTCATTTTAATGACTAAAAAATAATAAGAACCCTAAGATCACTAATTTCACAATACCATCACTCAGGTCCACCAAAATATATCGAATATATTTCCAATGCCCATGATATGATTTAATTAAGGGGTATAAGTAAAACCAAAGTCTTATTACTGTCCCAATCATAATGCACAAGCATGCTGACCATTCTTCCCTAAAGAGAAACCACCTATGTGAGGACACTATCCCTCACCAGGGACCTCTGAAGGATCCTTCTAGGGACACCATAGGAGACCTAGGGTAACTATGTAAAAGTCGCTCCCATTTTTTCAGAAGTGGTATATTTCTTGTTTCATATCTAGTTCAGGTAGGATTTTACCCCCTTTACAAATCATTTTCAATTCCACCCATTCCCTACTCGACACACCTACACATTACACCTGTGAATGGAACCTATAGCCATGACATTTGTGAGTTTACTTTAATTCCTTTATCAAAGATATCCATGGACATGACATTCCTTCCTTCGCTAGATATTCTGAAAGAGACCAAGTTGAAACATGCACAAAGACTTATGTACATTCAAATCAATGAGAAAAGGAACAACTACATGTCCCCCATTTTGATTTTTATTTATATTTGTCAATGGTTTACAAAAAAAATCCTACCATAATGTTAGGATACTTAGGGTTCATGTGTATTTTTATATATAGTAAATGAGGACCCTTTCCACGGTGATAGTGTCAGGGAGTTCCCAGTCTCAGATACCAGCATTAGTACAATGTACATCTCTTCTCATATCCATGACCTGGAGCCTCTGGTTCCATGTAGGGAGGATAAGTATTACACTTTAATTTTATTTTTACATGTAATGAAATACTCATTAATAGTTATGGAACATATTTTGTGGAACCCCTCCTTGTTTAATCCCATTTCATTTTTTTCAGGATGCTTTACTCTTTCTCATCATTTACATATGGACACTGAGACAAAGTGGGTTTGGGAACCCAAGACATTTCCCATGTCTCCTTCTTTATTCCATCCTCAATATCTATAAATTGGACTCATTCTAGGTTAAATTGAATTGGGTAATGTTTCATGACCCCAACCTCTTCCACCATTGATCAACTCCACTTCCATTGATGGAAACATGTTATAGGAAACTGGTACACTCAATTCCACATACCCCACACCCTTGGGATATTCATTTCCATGTCCATCAGTGGACAAAGGTATAGTTTGTGGTTTGTAGGATATAAATTTCCCCTTATTTATCACTTAGATCATGATTCACATTGGCATTGATTTAATTAATATCATAAAATATGCATGATTTATGTGATGGAGTGAACTATGAATACTATGGCTCTGCCCATAATTTGGATATATAGGACACCTTTTATGTATTGAGATCCATACCATATCATATGTGAGATGGGAAACCATACCACTCAATGGAAGTCCATACTATGATAAATAAAATATCTTAATTCCTTCAATCCAGACTATTTCGTGATAAATATTCTCCAAAACAAGCATCACCTCATTATTTAATAGGGCCTTATGACCCAATGTGATTAACATTCATAGCCTCCATATGCAGGGTTACACAAAACTAAACTATGTATGCTTGATTCTACGAAAATAAGATATATATGAAGCATCCATGAGTTCCAAAACCCACAACCCAATTCAATCCTATTATCTCTGGGATAAATTTCTAGTATGGTTTAATTCATTATGAGAATCCACATCTCTTTCAGTATCTATATGTTACATCACAAATATCCCATACCAAAAACTGAATAGGCCCATTCTGTATAGACATCCATGCCACAGGATGTTAAATTGTATGTTTGGTTCCTTATCACATGAATTTAAAATGTATGTTGTTACCCATTATGCGGTACAGAAATATGTCAGTTTTACAACCTTCTATAAGGATATGTAAGAAGCCCATTTATGGATTCGATCACATCATCAAAATATCTCCATTGTTCCTGAATAACGATATACTCTGGAGTTCCCCAATAAGTCACTAGAAAACCAACATCGTTTTAATAAATACCAAATAATATTTATGTAGTATATAAAAGGATACCATCGATGGAGAATCTCTGATACATACAGATATCTCCATTGTTGATGAATCTCAGATATATATGAATGACTCTATTTTCCACTCATGCTAATATTTGATTGTTAATTCTAGGGTAGGATACATAATAATTAACAATTAATAAATGATTCATGAACATATCATAAATTAATAATACAGTCATTGAGTAGGAAATAATCCCTCCTCAAAATAGTGTGATGAGCCTGAAATCCCATCCTCTCAATCACTGTGAGTTATTAAGCATCTTTGGCCAAACCTCCCGACAAGAAAATTCATTTATAATATACGTCTTCATGGATATAGAACCATTGGGTGTTTCTGGTTCCTTGAACAAACCCATTAGATACCATTCATAAATTTGGATTCATTACATGAACATGATTCCATGGGAAACAAAATAAAGTGAACCCAACACGAATTCTTAACCAAGATGATGAAATTACATATCATTATGGCCTAATTTAACTTCATAAGAAAGGTACACTAATGAAAATAAATCACACATGTGTTCCATAAATTTAGGTGTTGATTTTGAATAGTTTATTGTTTTTTTCAGACATAAAAGAATTCATTTTCAAAACTCCCATCAATCGGATTGTTTCATTCTACATTTCACCCATGATATCTTCAACTAATCCCTGGTTTGGGTCATCATCTGTGAGAAGGAAACCAATGCCTAAATATTGTCTTCAACACTCAGTATCAATCTCACTTGTCTAGGAGTACCATTCGAATTGAAAAACCCCAATCCAAGAGGTCTTAGGATAAGTCCAACTGTTTTCGAAGAACCCCTGATCGTCCGATCATTGACAAATATTGGTCTTGTTGAAGATGGAACTGATTGAAATTTCCTAATATTTCGGGAACCTATTCATAAAATTCAACAACCAGATCCTCTTGTATCTTTGGGAGGTGGATATAGAGGCCACATATAACCTCATATAGGAGAATATGGGGTCCCTTTCATGGGATCCTGCAAGAAATATCCATCACCAACACCACACGGTAGTAACCACTAATCATGGTGATGAGACCATCCTCAGTTGTCTATCACATGTCCATTAATCTATAGAAGGAAATATGGAAAGCTAGGGTTATGAACCGACCTACAGGGAGAAAGGTAACACCTTTACTCCCTCTAGAGATTCCCACAATCCCAATTTGGTGGAAAATTGCGATTTTTCTCAAACACCAATCCCCATTTATTCTTCTAGATAGTATACTCATTTGGAATCACTTAATAATGTCTGCCATATATATCTGGTGTCATGCGGGGAGATGAATTGTAAACTCTCTTGCACTTATAATGCCTATCAAAAGCCTTATATGGAAGCACCTATAATGTCTGTATGACGAGAAGGGGAGACCCAAGTCTTTTCACCCATAGATGAGTACCCTCGGTAACTATTGGAATGAAATAGAGGACAAGAGTAAGAACACACACCAACTATACATATAGGGTAGGAATATATCCCTATTCTTGTACCTTATTTCATCAAACATATCTTAGCAACGGTGAATGTTCATATGCAAATCCCTTCCCGCATCCTATAAACATTATATAACAAAATAATGGTGATGATAATAGTGCATGAGGAGAGGACATGTATCTTTATCCTCAAAAGTGTGGTGGATCATCAGCATATCACCCTATAGTAGATATAGACATCTTCTCCCATCATTGTGGGTTGTGGGTAAAAATACCCAATATTATATAGAAAAATTGATCATGAACATACAACAATGAAAATGAGAGGTAATTAACTTATTATAATGGCCATTTAAGGTAGGAACAATCACATTCCCATGAAAACCACATCCCCCCGCAAGTGGCTCCAATATCTCATATGAAGTCATCTATGAATATGCCGCATCAATCATAATTACAGAATCAAAAGATGATATTTGATCGAGATCCACATAATTATGGAGTTACTGAAGACATAAGCCTCTTATCTATATAATCCCATTTTCCTGACCTTTCATTACCAAATAATGGTAGAAGTAGCAGAAATGATTTAGGTCACATTCAAACACATGACCATGATAGAATGATTGATGAAAAAATTATGATATATATAAATACCCTATCAATTTATGAGAGTCACAATAAACCTCTATGTGTCTGTAAGAATAACGTGAATGTATAAAACCCCGATATTTCATAGTATGTTATTTCTTCAATTTAATTCAATAACATGCACTACACGTAACTTCGAGTTCTAACACACCCCACAACCAATCAAACTAGCTGTTATAAATAGAAATACCCACTTTTGGAAATTTTATAAATTTTATCATTAAAAATTGAATTTATTTTTAGATTATTAATATCAAAATTATCTTAGGGTGAATTTTTGGTAGTTTTCTGATAACTTTCATATTTTGATGAATAGTAAAAATTACTAAATTTTAATTAAAAAATCCTTTTTTATCGAAATAATTAATAGTGATAAATTCTGAATTTTAGTGGTTTTAAAGAATAATTATATTATATTTTTACCATTTAATCCAATTTTTGTAATTGGAAATAATTTCACATTTAATCTCGACATAAGCAAGTGTTAATCGTTTTATAGTTATTATTTCATAAAAACACGATTTTTGTTTTCATAATGGGAATTAATTTTAAATTAATTTTTGCCACATATGTGTTTTGAATATATAAAAATGGATTCCATATTTAAGATTAGGATTTAAAAATTTTGTAAATAGGTAACTTTTATTTTTCTACATTTTGATAAATTATTTGGGTAAATATTTTATTTACCATGGTGAAAAGGAAAATCTGGTAAATTATGGAAACAATTAATATTATAATAATACTAAATTATCCTAAAACGTTTCCTAAACTGATTGTATGATACATGTACGACCATGGGCATCTTTTGGTAGATTTTTGGACCCCATGGAGCCACTTTTAAGTGATAATTAAACTTTATATTAATTAAGTTAAAGTAAATACAAAAAAGACTTAAGTATATATCTTCTAGGAAAACAATTTTTACATATGGTTATATATCGTATCATTTCATATATAAGTATTCTATACAAAGATAAAAATATTTAATACATAATGGTATTATATTTATAATTTTTATACATTGAATAATTAAATTTAATTATGAAAAAATAATCATGCAGTATTTTCCTTATTAATGAATGAATCCAATAATTGGTATTATAAATGATAAAATAAATATAATTTTAATGTTTTGATGACATACACGAATTTTATATGTTAAAAGGACTTTCTATGATTTCTTAAATGAATTTATTTCTAAATAATATAGTTTTAGGACTATAAAATAATCAACTATTAAATAGTGTCAAAATTGACATAAAAGAGTTTTTAAAATAAATATTATATTATTAATTGATATTCTAATTATAAAAATCTATGGTTTTGCCAAAGGACTTATATAATGATAGTTACATCATTAATGAACCACTTGGGGTTATATTTATGGTATATAGTATTTTTATTAACTATATAATATAAAAATACAATGAGACATTGATAATGTCAAACTATTTAAAAAAGTGTTAAATCAAAAGGTACAAGTTAATATAGTGACTCCAACCTGTCTAAAACAAATTTTTGGATTGTTTTTTGACCCATACCAACTTTATAATTTACATAATCCATTTAAGAGCATTTAGAAACCGAAATTTATTTTATTATAAAATAATATTTCTAGATTTTCCTAAGGTTCCCCTCACAACTCTTATAAAAGGGCAGTCCCTATTCCATCTAATTAAGACCATCAAAGACTTTTGAATATGCCAAACCCTACCCAAATATACTATTAACTTCCCTAAATTTATCCTAGGGTCATTAATTAGTCAGAAAGCCAAATTACGGAGCCCTTTTGATCAAATCAAAAGGAAGAAACCAAAGAAGAGGTAATAATTTCACCACTCGCTTTTAAGTTCCTTTCTTCTTCCATTGCCTTTATTATTTTTTGTTTCTATTCTAAAATGAACACTCGAGTATATTCTATATACTGATATGTTATTATAATTATGATACAACCAAATTCATTAATCTATCCACCCTTTGAATGACATGTTACCATACAAGCGTGCGTACGACTTACCGTCTCCACGTCGTGGTGTAATTGTTATTCTATACATTTTTATATGGATGGGTATAATAATGATATGTAATTTATTTAACCAATATCTATAATATGATAATGATTCTATATATATGATATAAAATCCAATTTTATGATATTTTAATATCAAAATACTGATATCGTCGCTCGTGTTTACGTAAGGATTACTGTCTCCACAAACACGATGAGATTCATTTCCCATCGTATCCATTCAAAAGTAATTATCATTTGATTAATAAAAATAATGTTTAATGACCTGATATCATTCTGGATATGAATAATATACATCCCATACATAACAAATATGACTCACATAACAAGTATTATAAAGGAAAACAAATCCTTTAACTCCCGAAACAACGATAATAATAAAATATTATTAACAAATCAATGTTAAAAGATCATATATGATATCATATTAATGTATTTTATACTTGTATAATTTAATAACAATTATTTCACCATTATATTAGAGGTTAACCTACCCTTGACCAAGTAAAAGTACATGGTAAGGGTTAATTCTACAATCACGTCATTATCCGAGATTGTTTATATATAATTATCTACTAGGACATCTTTATCATCAATATCTATGTTTCTTAAAATGTATTTCAGAAATTTTTTACTATTTTATAGACTTTGTGTTTACATCATTTATGCCCTTGTTTGACTTTCTATAAGATGTTTATAAAAGAATATTTCCATCATTTTCTAAACAACGCCCCTTTTAACCTTATTGACGAAATTATGTTAAGAATGTATTTTTTAATCTATACGGTAGGTGTGGCTATTTTCCGCCATTATAAAATCTTCAATACTTCCCTTAAAATATTATAAAAAATATTTTCAATGTAAATGTTTTCTTTTATAATTATGTGAAATTTAAATTATTTCAAATAAAGAGATATTTCTCTCAAATTGTTTTGATTTCACGTATGTCAACATCCATTGATGGATTTTAAGCTTATTTGATGTTGATTTATTATGATACAAAAAATCCACATTGTATTGATGGTTTTGTGATATTTTTTAATTTGTATGTGTTATTTTTATACCATTAATGGTTAATGGAGAATTTATGGATATTTTGTATGCTAGTTTTAATGCAAATGTTAACATTATGTTTGAACCTGTTCATATGAGTAATGCATTGGACCTAGTATGTGATGGGCGAAGCCCGCTATAGCTCCTCGATGCATCGGTAGGTCTCATGAGACCAACTAGTGTCTTGGAACAAGGCTTTGACAAAATATTATTTGTAGTCTGGGCATAAGCCATTGACTATGTGGTTATGATAGTTTGGCATTATGCATTCAATCATTACGAAAGTGGTTATTGATATTGCATGAATTATTTGACTAGTAGAATATCTATGTGGATAAGTAAATTGAATTGATTCATTTTATTTTTAACATATTATGTTGAATTTCAAGTTAAAAAAGGCTTTTGATTTAGTTATACATTGCCTTAAATTTTTATACTTAGTTAGGAATGTTTCAGCTATATTATTATCCTTACAGAGCATCAGAGCTCAGCCCTAACTATGTTTTATTTTTCCCAGGATGTGAAAAAGTATTTTATTAATGACCTACAGGGATAGTCTGAGGAAATGTGTGTGTGGACTATACAGACTATGTTGTTGATGTTTTTCACTTTATCATGTAATGTAAGACTTATGAATGTATCTAGTGTTTCCAAGGATACTAAACTAATCGGTCTTTTGAGACTTGATCGTTTTTGTTCATGAAAATGTTACGTAATAATGCATTGACACTAGGTAATTGGGGTTGGGGCATTACAGTTGGTATCAGAGGAACTTTTGTACAAACCATGGAAGCAAGATTTTGATAAACTCTGATTAGAGCACATAGGCCTAAGATAGACATTGAGGATTATTATAGAAGAAATTTCTAGAATTTTGGTATTGTAGAGATTTTGTGAGATTTCCATGAAATACATCCCTTTCTAGATACAAGCAGGTAAAGGAAGCTCTAGCATAGATGTACCTAGGGGTAAAACATGAAAACATCGCTTTGATCTAGAATCGAATGGGAACTGGTGCACGAAAATGGGCCTTGTTTCACTATTGGTTATGACACACTCGGGGGATATTCTTAGGATAATTCTCATTCTTTAAAAATCATTATGAATGGTTTATGAGTATATACTTCCTCAATGATTTTTTTATGACTATGGATTATATCAATAAACAGTTCAATTTATGTTTGGTATTTTACAAGTTTGGATTTATTTATTGTGATTCATAAACTAATCTATTGTATGCCACTATATAGAAATTCCTTCCATTAGAAGGAATGTGAACTCTAGAAATATGTATGATCCAAAGATTAAGAAGGATCATATCATTCATGGTATTAATCCATATTTTAGAAGGGAAATAGTCTCCCATGTATTCTCACCAAAGAAGAAATAATATCATGTGTTAATAAAATAAGAAAAGAATTTTCTTAGTCTTATGGATTTTAAGGGAATCATGAGAAGAAAAGGTTGGAAGAGAGAATGATGGATAAAGGGAAGAGGGAAAATAAAAATTTTCCCATATGTTATAACTGTAGGAAGAAACACTATAGAACATTTTTGAAGGGAATGAGATATTTTTATATGTGTGGAGAAAAATGACACCATGTACGCGACTGGAAGGGTAAGAAAAAGCCTTCAAATGTACAATGCTTCATCTGCAAGGAGTTGGGACACTACGCGAACCAATGTCCAATTCATCAGAGTATTCCTAAAATGATGCTACTGGAAAATAATAAAATTATGAAACTACCATAGAATAGGAGGAGTGATTATAGTTATTATGTAGTTATTAAAGAACTATGTCAATTGAGTGTTGCCTCAAAAATATACTTGTTATATAAATTATGAAGATAAATAAGGATTGTACTGCATTACTATTTTATTGAGGATATGAGATTATATGGTTTATGAAAATTGACTTAATAGTAATATAAACTTTTTATAGAATACATGGATGAAGGAAATTTAATCCTTAATATTGTCCCGATAATGAGGTATTGATTTTGGAATAAGAGATGGTCGATTTGAATAAATTATATTTGATATTGTTGACTACCATGAAACTAATTAATGATTTTTAAATTCTGTCATTGTTAGAGTTTACAACATTTCTTTATAGAATGAATATATCCAGTATTCTATAAGGAATAAAGGCGCATTAATGTAATCAATATGGTTTTGTGGTAATTCTGGATGTGCAGTGTTATAATAGAATACATGATGAAGGTGACCACATGTTATTACGTGGAAAAAAGGAACTTCATTGTGTTTACCAAGCTTATAAATTTTGGATTGTGATTTTGGACTCAAGTATTTTGGATAACTCTGGTTTTTGATTATTTTTGATTTCCAAAAAAGGACAACTCGAAGGTCGGGTGACAAGCCGTCACGACTGGCAAGGCCGCGATACTTGAACCCACAATCGAAGGGAGACAAGGTTGTATCACCTACCACTGGCCCACGTGATGTCCTGGATTGAATAATGTTGTTTTTAGAAAACAAATTCTAGTAAATGAATTATAAATTCATTATTTTGGAACCCTATACGAATAGGATAAATAGAATGTATTTTTTGTGTCCTATTATCTTTTAGAGTGAAATATTAGTTTGTGGTAGAAATTAGTTAAAGGATGGAACTCTACATGCCAAGTATATATTTTTCCTCTTTACTTATTCTATGAGAAAATTAATTCTTAAAAATTATTGAATGGATCTTAAAACCAAAAATTTTCTATCTTAATACCTTATGTTTTGTTGAACTGATTGTATTTTAAATCATCATAAATTAATGGCTTTGAGGCCCTTAATTCGACAATTATTTGTGACTGATGACCTCAATCTCCCCTATAAATATTTACATTTTCCCTCCAATTATTTGTGACTAATTTCCACCAATGTTATCCAAATCAAGATCATAATTTGGTGGTGATTTTTTTATTCCCCTTTTCCTCTTATTAAGACTAAATTTTATTATCCTATTTTCTGATGTGGGTTTTCACAAAGGTATTTTCTATTTTCAACCTTTTATTTTCGAAAAACAATTAATCATTAAATGTGTGAAATTTATTGAAATAGGTATTAATGTATCACCCCATGATTTAAAAGTATGTTATTTCTTCAATTTAATTCAATAACATGCACTACAAGCAACTTCGAGTTGCAACACACACCACAACCAATCAAACATGACATTATGAATAGTAATACCCACTTTTTGAAATTGTTAACATTTTATTTTGAAACATATACTTCATTTTTGTATTCTTAATATAGAAATTATCTTAGGGTGAATTTTTGGTAGTTTTCTGATAAGTTTCATATTTTTATGAATTCTAAAAATTACAAAAGTTTAATTAAAAACAACCTTTTTAATCGAAATAATTAATAGTGAAAAATTATGCATTTGAGTGGTTTTAAAGTATAATTAGATTTTATTTTTACCATTTAATCCAATTTTGGTCATTGGACATAAATTTACATTAAAATAGACATAAGAAAGTGTCAGTCTTTTGATAGTTATTATTTATTAAAAACACGCTTTTTGTTTTGACAACGGGAATTAATTTTAAATTAATTTCTGCCACATCTTTGTTTTGAATTTATAAAATTGAATTCCATATTTATAATCATGAGGTCCAAATTTTGTAAATTGGTAACTTTTATTTTTAGACATTTTGAATAATTACTTCGGTAAATTTTTTTACCATGTTTAAAGGGTAAATCCGGTAAATAAGGGTAAACAAATAATATTATAATAATATTAAATTATACTAAAATGTGTCCTAACCTGATTGGATGATACATTTCCGACAATGGATATCATGGGGTCATTTTTTGGACCCCATGGAGCCACTTGTAAGTGATAATGACACTTTATATTAATTAAGTTAAAGTAAATAAAAAAATCACATAAGAATGTATCTTTTAGAAAGTCAATTTTTACATAGGGTTATATATCATATAATATAGACTATAAATATTACTTATATATCTAAAAAGATTTCATACATAATGGTATTTCATTTTTAATTTTTAGACATTGAATAATTTTATTTATTTATGACACAATAATGATGCAGTATTTTCCTTATTAATGATGGAATCAAATAATTGGAATTATAAATGTTAAAATAAATATAATTTGAACGTTTTGATGACATCCACGAATTACATAAGTTACTATAACATTTTAGATTACTTAAATTAATTTCTTTTGAATTAATAAAGTTTCTAGGATTTAAAAAAATCAATTATTAAATAGTGTCAAAAATAACATAAAAGAGTTTTTAAAACAAATATTATATTATTAATTGATATTCTATTCCTAAAAATATAAGGTTCAGCCAAATGACTTATATAATGATATTTTCATCATTTTTGAACCACTTTGGGTTCTTTTGTATTTATATAGTATATTTATTAACTATATAATATAAAAATACAAAGAGACATGGTAAATGTCAAACTATTTAACTAAGAGTTAAATCTAAAAGTTGAGGTTAATATAGGGACACCAAAATGACTAAAACCAATTGGTTGAGTGGTTTTAGACCCATACCCACTTTAGTCTTTTAATAATCCATTTATGAGATTTTAAAAACCTAAATGTATTTTATTATAAAATAATATTTCTAGCTTTTCCTAAGGTGCCCTTCACTCCTCTTATAAAATGGCTCTCCCCCTTCCCCCTAATTCACACCTTCAGAGCCTTTTGGCTCAGCCAAACCCATACCAAATATCCTCTCAACTACTCTCACATCATTCTAGAGTCCATCCATTATTCAAAAGGCCATCTAAAAGAGTCCTTTTGATAAAATCAAACGGAACAACCCGAAGAAGAGGTAATAATTTCACCACCCTCTTTCAAGTTCCATTCTTCTTCCACTTCACTTTATTTGTTGTTTCCATTCTAAAATAATAAATAAATTATCTTATATATACTATGATGTTATTATTTTTATGGTACATCAAAAATCATTATTCTATCCACCCTTTGAATGACATGTCACCATACGTGCGTACGTACAGCTTATCGTCTCCACGTCGTGGTGTAATTGTTATGAAATACATTATTATTTGGATGGGTATAATAATGATATGTAATTGATTTAAATAATATCTATAACATGATAAGGATTATTTATATATGATATACAATCCAATTATATGTTATTTTAAATTCAAAATAATGATATTGTCGCTCGTGTGTACATATGGATTAAGGTCTCCACGAACGCGATGAGATTAATTCCCCATCGTATCCACTCAAGACTAATTTTCATTTTATGATCAAAAATAATGATCAATGACTTGATATAATTCTGGATATGAAAAACATATATCCCATCCATGACAAATATGACTCCAATAACAAATAATATAAAGGAAAACGAATCTGTTAACACCAGAAACAACGATAATACTAAAATATTATTAACAACACAATGTTAAAAGATCATATATGAAATAATATTAATTTATGTGAGTCCTTTATAATTTAGTAACAATTATTTCACCATTATACATGATGTTAACTTATCCTCGACCAAGGATAAGTTCAAGGTAAGGTTTAATTCTACAATATTTTCATTATCCATGGTTGTTTATACATAATTATCTATTTGGATCACTTTGTCATCCACATCCATGTTACTGAAAAATGTATTTCAAAACAATATTACTATTTTATAGACTATTGGTAAAAGTAATTTATACCATTTTTTAACTTGTTATAAGATATTTATAATGTAATATTTCTGTAGTTTTCCAAAGAAGGACCTTTTTATCCATTTTAAAAAAATTAATGTAAGAATATCTTTTTAAACTTATACGGTGGGTGCGGCTATTTTCCGCCATTATAAAATCTTCCAATCTTCCCCTACATGATTATAAGAATATTTTCAAAGGAAATGTTTTCTTTTATAATTATGTTACTTTTAAGTGATTTCAAGAAAATAGATATTTCTCTAATATAGTTTTTATATAATCTATGTCGACATCCTTTGATGGATTTTAAGATTATTTGATGTTTATTTATTGTGATACAAAACATCCATATTTCATTGAAGGTTTTGTGATACTTTTTACTGTGGATGTGATATTTTTATACCATTCATGGTTTATGGATAAAATGTTGACATTTCGTTTTCTAGTTTTAATACGAATGTTTATGTTATTTTCAACCCCTTCATGCGAGGAATTCATTAGACATAGTATGTGATGGGTGGATCCCGCTATATCTCCACGATGCATAAGTAGTTTTCATGAGACAAACTAGTGCCATCACACAAGGCCTTGAAAAAATCTTATTTGTATTATTGACACGAGACCTTGACTATGTGGTTATGATAGTCTGGCATTATGCATTCCATCATTATGAAAGTGTTTAATGATATTTCATGTAATTATTCGGCTAGTAGAATATACATGGAAATAAGTAAATGGAATTATTTAATTTTATTTTTTCCATATTATGTTGAATTTAATTTTTAAATGGCTTTTGTTTTAGTTATACATTACCTTAAATATTTATGCTTATTTATAAATGTTTCCACTACATTTTTATCCTTACTGAGTATCTGAGCTCATCCCTTTCTATGATTTATTTTTCATAGAATGTGGAGAAGTATTTTATAAATGACCTGCAGGGATAGTCTAAGAGAATATGAGTGTTGACTATGGAGACAATGTTGTTGTATTTTGTCACTTTATAATGTAATTTAAGACTTATAAATTTATCTAGTGTTTACAAGGCTACTAAACTATTCAGTCGTTCAAGACTTGATCATTTGTGATCATGCCCATGTTATGTAATAATGCTCTGACTCTAGAAAATTGGGGTCGGGGTATTACAGAAAGAGGGGTTTTTCCATTTTATAATCCACTATAGTGGTCCTCCCCATGATGGGATTCATTGTGATGGTTCTATATGTAGTAGTACATCACATTATCAAGAGAATTACCTAGTTGGAAATTTACTGAAGTTAAATACCTCCTATCACGAGGCACTTGCTTACATAAGTCAAGTCATGTCTGACTCCTTTTCACTATCATGTGGAGTCATTTCTCAACTTAATGATGGACTATGTCAATGATAATACTCTAAACTATCCTTGGGTCACCTACATTCTAGTTAAATGGTGTAATTCCCTCCTAAAATCACAATTAATATTAAAATAGTCATGAGTCATCCTCTCAGGTCAAATTGGGTATATGAACCTCTAGTAAAAAATGTATAAGACATGCCATACATGAGGAAATAACTATATTTGGATGACATACCTGTCAGGATTTAGCCTTTGTAAATCCCTCAATACAGCATTCCAGATGAATTTTTGGATGATTGTATGCATGAAATATTCCGTGACATATGAAAAAATATTCATCATTTAAAATTAAAATGATGTTACCTTACGAAATGTATCAAAGTATTGTCATGATAATAGTATGTTTTTTGGTCCATATTGAATTGGAATATTTCATATTTTAATGAAATACAATGATCAAGAAAAATAATGGATCTCATCAACATGCAAGACTCGGTACATTATTGATGTTGGAAAAACTAATTTTATGTACACCATATAATTTTCATATTAGATGATGGTGTGAAGAAGGAGTATTTCATGCCAATGTTACCCCTAACCAGAAAATCCAACCAAATGTGGTATCATGCAATGACATAGCATATGGCCAGCTACAACAACTGGAATATATTCATGACTAAAGATATTCTCAACCTGAAAAGGACCTGATTTAATCTCATCAACAAATGACCAAAAGAGAGAAGGTTGGTGATATAATTTTACCTCAAGCAATGGATGATATTGATAATTCCTTATTTTTTTGAGGATGATAGCCATATGATAGAAAAGTATCAAAAAAACGATGTTATTTATAAATAATTGATTTATGTTTGTGGGTAATGATGAAAACACCCACATTCAGGCAAAACATTATAAAATTAGAGTACTGGATATGGTAATATCATCCACAACAGTTCAAGAGAATCCCCACCTACAGGACTGGGAGATATTTTTACCCAACCCTTGATGACTGTAAAATTGACTTGATGTATATTGAATGAAGAACGAGAACTCTCCAAACCATCGTGGTTGGAGGATTTTATATCATGACAGTCACCCCCTCAATGAGAATCCATATTCACTCAATTAAGGAAAATTCAACAAAGTAGATCCTTCCATTTCATGCCATCTCATTATACGATATGCTCATTTGAGAAATTTTTGAATGAGATATCTATTGATTCCCTCTGGGAAATTTTCCACCAATAATCAATATAGAAATAAAAAATTATAGGACAATGCATCATGGAGTATTTCGAAGAATGCATTATCATAATGTCATTGGTTGAATTCCAACAATGCATTTCCATTTGTAAATATCATTAATGTTGTCACTTAAAAATACTGTAGAACATGAGTCCAAATTAGATGAGTTAGAGGATGAGTTTTTGGTCCATAATGCGGTATATATAGTAATAAATGAAGAGGATTTTCATAACCTGAACTAGATGATTTTTTAAAATCTAGGAATTTCACTGACCAATCCATTGTTACATCCTCAAAATGCATCGAACATGGAAAAGGGTAAGATTGAAATTGTGTTTCACCACCATCAAGGTGAGGATAAAATTATTTACCTAGAATGAATATATCATCATTAAGAGGAGGTGATAATATAATTGAGGAAACTCAACAAAAAAAATCTCTGAGGCAACCGTCTTTCAAGCTACGTTCTACAAGAAGATCCTCTATTGGATCTTCTTGTTAGCACAACTAAACATAGAATGTTTATCATAGAAACTAAATAATATTATGAACATAATCTCAATATGGGATACCAACCATCAATATATTTGGATCCCATAGTAAAAGATCAATAATTCCTTACATTGGGTACACAACCAGAACTGGGGAAGGAATTTTCTTACAGGACTGTCATAATGTGTTACCATGGAAGGTGATATTAGTGCTACCAACAATGGTTGTACCATATTCTAAATTCATTATGGAATGAGCTGCCACACCTTTCCAGGCCCAAAAACAACCATCGAATCCTTTAATTCTTATGAAAATCAATGTTTCTCTAGTGGCTCAATTGGAATCCATAGAAAAATGGCATGTGCCGATACATCAAAAAATAATAATAATTACCCTTAATGGTAAGATACGAATATTCCCTCACCAAAATTTTGGAATCCAAATATTCAATATTCAATTGTGTGGGATAACTATGCTTTTACTTGATTCATTTCTTCTCTGGTAGGGATTCCAAGATTGGTACCACTAAACAATAGGAGGCAGTGAAACTCATGTGTTTTGTGAAACTCCAATAATGAGTAGCTGTCATTTGGTTCACATGTTTTTAGTCTCAAGAAATTAATGGGTGTGAATAACTCCATTAGAACATCCATTTATTGTTTAGATCAATGCTTCATAATATAACAATAAGTGATCTCATGAAATACTATCAATGGAAGAGTTAATGATTCTCATATTCCCTTTCATGGTTGAAAGGATTTCCATAATCCTTAAACCAACCACTCCAACAAGAATAACTTTTTCCAATATATATTTCAAATATTATTGACATGTTTCTCACTCCCATTATCCCTATGAAATACAAATATGGGTTTCAGGAACTTATGTAAATTTCTCAATTGGTGGAAAACTCCTTCACAGAGTCTAACACCATGTCATGAGTAATTCCATCAACATAGGGAAGTAGAACAAGAAAAGTATAGGCCACTAATGTTACAATTAATCAGGCCCCTATACCCACCACTAAATAAAATCTCATATCATATTATATGAATCAGCCTACCAAGCATGAAAAACAATGTCCACCTAATAAATATTATCATAGTGATTTGAGGCATAAACTGTTTTAGGGGATGAAAAATAATGTCTCTTCTTCTTGAATAACATAGTCACTAACTACATCATATATGAATTGCAAGACATTTTATTTATGTTACCCAAGCCTAATAAGAAGAAAATTTAAGGGGGAAATGAACTCTTAAACGATATACATTCCATAAAATATTGGGGCACTATGTTGTTGACTGTTTTTATTTCAAGGACCTCCTACAAAAGATGGTGGACACTGGTTATGTAAAAATAAAAAATTCTCCCAATGATGTAGGTTGTATATATATTACCATTATAGGGAAGGAGAATGAGTGGAAATTGGTTTAAATTAAGATTTAACAATAAATTGTGAATAGATATCCAGAAAAATGATCAACCGAACGAATTCTATCATCTGAACATAGTTGAAATAGCCATTTCCACCTTCAACCATATCTTCTATAGCACATCAAGATCAATTAATGGTTTATTCCTTCGAAGGAAAATCCAAAAAAGGAAACACAAATTTATGTATATGAACAATAATGGGAACATGATTATGCACAAATGATGAAGTCATTACTAACTTTACCATTCTTCATTTTCTATGACTTGCAAGCACATGAAACACTAAATAAATGGGAAAAGGAAATTCATCCTACCCCAAAAAATATTCATCGGATGAGGAGTTTATTTTTGGATCAATTACTTGTATTCACATAAAGGATCCTTTTTCAAATTATTATTCTAATTATGGTACATAATTTCCCCCACATTATTGGGGAACTATATGAATAGGCTGACATAATTGATGGTACAACAGAGGGAAAAATCATACACTAATTCAATACCTCAGCCATGCCCCTTAGCAATATTTTTATATGCATGAAATGCATGGAAGTGCTCTCTACTAATCTCCGTATGGACAAGGGAATTCCTCCATGAATTACAGGATCTTCCCTAACATAATCATCTAGAAATATTGGTTAGATGGTGTTCTATCACTTGATCTACCTCTGAATATTGGAAGATCAATCCAATATAATCCACCATTAGTGGTAGAAATTTTAACTCATTATTTATGGGATAGTCCATATACATCAAGAACATATTCTCCAAATGTTCATGCAAAATAGAATTAGCATACCAGGATGTGCAGACCTCTGGATCATAAATAAGATGTATTGAAGAAACTAGCCCAAGTGCCAACCAAATTATCAATCCTGTATGATTTGGGTTTATGAAAAGCTCTCCGAGAAGAACATATCGAGGACTTATCAAGGGCTCATGAGTTTTATATTTATGTTGATATTGTTGAAGTATATCATGTAATGAATGATCATGCTGAATACAAAGAAGTCATCAATTTCATGAAATATGATAAGGATGTGGTCATACAAGGACACATAAGAACCTTGTATATATCTGAAAGGATACATGAAATTTATATCTGACAAGCCATTATTGAAAATGGCTTAGTATTCACCCTCATTCCAGTATGAACACTGAACAAATTGGGTCTTGATGAATCTCACTTGTCCCATCACACTCTGATGTCACATGGTAATGATAAGAATGAGCAAGAGCCTCTTGGTGAGATCACACTCAGAAATTAGTTTCAAGATCTCCTGTCTATCATTGATTTCATAGAATTTCTGCATGATACAACTTTCAATGACCTATTGGGAAGACCGTGACTATATCCACGTGTGTCCATTAATTCATCATACCAAAAATGATGATAGTATTTTATAAACATTCAAATAATTAAATTCTATGGTGACAATTTCATGTTCAAAAACTATGAGGCCAAATACATTGACATATGGTTCTAACACATGGGAGGAAAACAATCCATTGTTAATAATGTTAATGAGATTAGTGCCCCAGGTGGACATGAAATGATCACAACAAACCATTAAATTTATTTAAGTGAATATTACCTAAAACCCATTAATCAAATCAAAGGCATAGATGTGAATTCCAGCACTCATTTAGAAAATTCTGTTATTTCAATCATGAAATATTTTCCCAACGGCGTTGAGGTAGTTATCGACTCTCTGAGTGATAATGGAAGAATAAATGATAGTTTTTTAATTCAATCCTCAACACCACAAAAAATCATATTTCTGTTAGTCGGGCTAGAAGAAGTTTTCATTATGAATGGATAAAGTGAAGAGGCTCATTTTCAGTCCCCCAATTATTCTTCAAGACACCAATAAGCCTCCTTGATCACAAGTGAGCATGAAAAGATTAAATAATCCTCATGATTCCCAAATTTTGACTTCCCTCTTCTGTCTAGGGAAATTGCTTCATTATATCCTCCCCATGTATAGGAATAAGTGGTGAAGCATGAGGAATGTGAAATAAGGGGACGATATAAAGGATTACCCTCCAACATTTCATGATGGAGTCTCCAGTACTATTGTTGAAATCAGAAATAGATCTCTCAATACAAAATAATATCAATTCCCTACTATGATGATTAAATACGCTAATTCTGAAGAACTATATGTATATACCTCCTTCATAAAACATCACTAGGATATTTTCTCATGTCATTACTTAGAAATTATGGGCCTTGAGCCCAAGGGGGAAACCCATCACTTGAATTTGATGGATGATCATGGGGGATGGAAGAAGGTAGCCATAAGGTCACACCCTACACATGCCTCCAAAATAGAGGTTCATGATGAAAAGTTCTGCGAGGATGAATTTATTTGAAAGGTACAATATCTAACTTTTTTATACAAAATTTTCCTAGTAATATAGAAAAATTGTAAATATGAATTTGCATCCACATTAGAGATCTCAACTGTTATTGTTTGAAAATTGATTTATGAATTCCGATAAAATTGCACCTGATTGATGAATCAAATGGTTATCAAGCCATCTCATTCATGGATGTATATTCATTGTATATCCAAATTATTATATCTCCAGAAGATTAAGATGATGTTGATTTCATAGTACACCAGGGAGTAATCCAATATATGTAAATTCCATTTTTCATAATGAATTATTGTTCAATATACCAATGTCCCTTGTATCTCATCATCAAACCCATAATGTGTATGTTTTTTGAATGTTACATTGATGATATATTGGGCACATTCTGAAAATATTCTGACCACTTGGCTAACCTAGAAACCATATTCCACAAGATTTTGAAGCATAACATCAGGATGAATGCTATGAAATGTCATTTTGGGGTAACATTAGGAAATTTTATTGTTTTCATTGTACACCATAATAGAATCAATATAGATCTTGATAAAACTAAAGCTATCCATGGCATGTATCCTCATCAAAACCTGAAAAAATTGATAGCAAACTAAGGGAACCTTGTCTATATCATATGCATTAATGATGGACTTTTTGAAATGTGTATTGTAAAGACCCAAAGTATTATCAATGGAAATACCTTCTTTATAATTATTCCTTATAGTATAATTTCATTAGGAATCATAATGACATATAAATATAAAAAATATTATGTGACCATAAAACCTAATTTTTCCTCTTCTATGCTTTGAATATTGAAAACCTGACATACATGGTTGTGTTGAAGATGATTTTTTGAGTCTATTTAGACAAAAATAATTTTTAGTGAATAATAAAATTCCCTTATGAATAGTCACCTACCCTTATGAATATTAATATGAAACTTATGAATACTAAATTGTCCAAAATAATATTAACCTTACCCATTAATAATTAACTAAAATTTAGGTATCTTAGAAAGGTACTGTTTGACCATAGTAAATGTTTTGGTATTTTTTGTATATAATAAATAATTAATTATAATTAATTTATTAATTTAAAAGAAAATTTATTTTTGTAAAATGTGTTCATAAATTTCAAAAATATATTTCTTTTAGTTTTGAGATAATTTTATAAGACCCTACAATATTTTTGAAAGCATTATAAAATCAGTTATATTTTTAAAAATTGTATTTTCCATCTAAATTTCAATATTAATTAAATATTAAATTAATCATATTTAGAAAAATATTTTAGAGAAAAGGACTAAATTTTTTTATTCTACATGTTGAAAAAATTTTGGGGTGAAATTTTGGGATTTTTCTAAAATACATGAATTTTTTATGAATAGTGAAATACCATAATTTCCAAAAAAAATATGCTAAATAAGTTAATTATAGTGTCATGTGTTATTTTATACTTATTAAATCCAAGTTGGTTTCGGATTACATTATCAAATAACTATTACTGGTCATGGAAGACTCACTATTCTTTGTCTTGTGGGGAAATAATAAATTAATGGAATTCATATTAAGAAATCCCCTCTCCCCTCCACTATAAATACCACCCATCACTCCCTCATTTCCCCACACCTCTGAAGATTAAATCCTTGTCTAAAATCATCCCAAAAATCTTCCCTTTCCCCTTACCCACGTCCAAGAGTTTCGTCTCTCATCAAAATAACTTTCTTGGTTCCTTTAAGGAGGATCTCAAGAGGAGGATTCAAGATGTAATTTATCTCCTTCTTTTCCTTTATATTCTTTGAAATTTCAAGTCCTTATCTTATTCTATCCAAAAATATATTCATCCAAATTGCATGGTAACTAAATAATTATAAATATAATAGAATTTTATGATTCTAATGGGATATTATATCATCCATCCCCCTTCTCCTCTTCCTTTCATTTTATAAAAAAAACATTTTTTGTGAGGTGTTCATCTATCACCTCCAACAATGACATGTCTTATTTTTTCATTTATACCTTCTGATCTGGTCATGAAAACATTTTAATGGTTTAAAAAATATATTATATGTATTATTTCATATATAACGTTATGAAAAAAATCTTATGTACTTATTACTAAATGATTAATCAAAACATGTTCATTATGGTGGAAAAAATCCCAAATTAACTCCAACAATCATCATTTAATTTTTATCTAATGATTCACCCAAATGGAATACAATGTAATTCATTATAAGATTATTTTAGCTTCTATAAAATCATTATTGACATGGATTATATGTTCTGGATTTTTATCCATGTTCTACACGAACATCAATTCAGGAATACATTTGAAACGCTCAAGAAAACCAAAAAAACGAACATTCACGAACAATGTTTTTAAACACTATAACATATCAAATGGCCCATAAAATAACATAATGATACCAAAATGACCCATATTGATGAATAAAAGGTTATTTAATTTCTAATTAATGAATATAATGTCATTATACGGGACATTACATAAAGGAAGCATTCAAATATAAGGTAAGGATAAATTCTTGAACCCACACTCGTCCTTCGTGTTGTCCCTCTTTCACTCCAAATATGGTATGGTCACTCCATAGAAATAAATTTTTAATAATTATCCTACTTTTTATGGGGTATACATGTTTTCTACTGATGTTAACATCAAAAAAAATGTTTTCCAAAAGAACTCTTCTTTTATGAACTCACCTTTACCTCTCATTAAAGGTTGATGGTTCATGTATCCAGTTTGTTATTCCCTATTTCTTTTGGGAACCCAATGTTTATAAATGTGTTCCTACAAGATGAAACCCATTCCACTACATTGTTTAGTTATGTGATTTATTTATATATGATCTATGTGGCATGCCTGATAATGATAATTTTATGATGTGATAGGTGCACCCGGAATTATATAGCACAATATGAATGTATTAATGTGACGGGTGAACTCGGGATTATATATCCCTCAAATGCATTATGTAAAGTGTTGATTCTCATGATTAAATGTGAAATTATTTGTGAACAATATTATATCTTTTTTACAGGTATGTGTTTAAGTTAACCACTAATACATGATGTTTCTTTTTTATTCATTAGCGTATTTCATGTTTTTTATTAAGGATTCTGTTATGATCATGATCCTTTTCCTATGTTTTGATTATTCTCACCCATGTGATATTTTTATAATCTATCCCATAACTAGTCTTATAGCTCAACATTTTGATGTATATCCTACGGTGACTACATGTACTAAATATATTTCAAGTTCTAGTAATAATATATAGAAGATGAAATTCAATAAATGAATATGATCGATATTGTAATTGTTATGTATGGTCCAAATTTTCCGAAGACACAAAACCATTGGAACCTCTACATTTAATACTATTATTTTTTTTATCTTTAAAATGATGTAATAGTGATGTAATAAATGTTTGGGTTGCTATAGTTGGTATCAGAGGAAAGGTTTAGTTAATTTGGGAAATAGGATTAGTGAACCCTAAAGAAAACCTCTAGCATGAGACTAAGTACAAATATGCACACAATGAATTTTTCATAGGGATCCCATATGTTATGAATTTTTTATAAAGTGTTTAAATGAATATTTTTTCATGAATTTTTGACTTATTTCTTGTTCTAAAATTTTATATTTTAGAAAATATTGGGAACTAGGAGAAACCAGGGCATCAACTCGTGCGAGGCCCAATGTAACGATTTCTCGAATGACATACCCAATGATTTAGAAGGTGGAGTTAAAAACTACACGATGATGCTTACCCAATTATCTAATGTTATTTACAATAACCATAATAATGTAGAACTTCCTCCAACACTAATGTGGGATAAAATGGATATCGAATGTTTTAGGTCGCAACCACAACCGATGTTTAGTGAATCTTCTGATCCACCAGTTGTGGAAAAGTGGGTCAAATCTAGGGAGAAGACCATTTCTATGCTTTACTGTTATAATATGGAGAATTTGGATCTACCCATTTATCCTCTATATGAATGAGGCTGATCAATGGTGGTCATTGATTAAGACACCAAGCCACGGGAGGAAATTGAAGAGATGGAATGGAAAGACTTTAAGATAATGTTTCTTTACAATTATTTACCAATAAATCGTCACACATTGATGGAGAGAGAATTCAAAGAGCTCGTGATAAAATAGGGAGAATCTGTCACAACCTACGAAGGTAATTTCACAAGGATTTCAAGGCACGCTTCTGGTTTTTTATCATCAATGATAGGAAAATTGATCGATTCTTTAGTGGATTAAAAGCACAAGTTTGAATGTATATTGTAGTTAGATACTTTGGGAGTTATGATGATGTTGTTCAGTGTGATCTTAATGTGTAGATTTAGTGTGGGGAATGTTCCCATGGATAGGGTGATAAGTAACAAATGATGTAGTTTCAAGCCGGTGGATCTAATGATAATGGTGGGAGGAAAACTCAATGACCCACATGCCAAAAATGTTGGATGTTGCACCATGGGTATTGCTTTAAAAGGACGGCAAAATGTTTCATGTGTGGGAAAGAAGGACACCATTCTCATGAGTGTAGAAAATATATTAAGATGAAGGAGAATGTGGTGGAAGAAAGAAGAGAACCACTCATGGTTCAATGATACAATTGTAGGAAGCTAGGGAACTATGCAAGCCAATTAACTAAACCTCATGTTCTCGCGGGTAATCTGTGTCAACAACCACCAATGCCAAAGTAACAAGGGAAGTCTTATGAAATCACTGCTGTGAATGTAGAGAAATATATTTAAACCATACAAGGTACATTTCCTATTCACTAAATATTGGAAAATGTATTATTTGATTTCAGATCTGCCCATTACTTAATATCTTTCATGTTTTCCATAAATATAGAATCGAAACCTCGAAACCTTGATGTAGAGATATCTCTAAAAACACTAATTGGTGCAGTCATTTCAACCCCAGTGTTTGAATCTTCTCATGTTGGCGTATGTGGGAAGATTATTCAAGAGAATATTGTAATGCTTTCGTTTGTGGAATTGGATGCTATAATGGGAATGGATTGGCTCTAATTATATAGAGAACATATCAACTGCATGGAAAAAGAAAATACCATTTCATATTCCAAACCATCCCATGATCCTCTACCAATGCAAGGAATATCATTAATCTCTTTTGAAAAATCCTTTAATGGTGTGGTTGTTGATTCCCTAAGAAGTAGTATACTCACCTAAATGGTTGAGTCAAAGGAAACTATAACTTTGATAAAATTCCCATTTCGAGAGAATACTGTGATGTATTTACCAAAGTGATACCCATAATTACCCCAGATCCTATGGTAGAGTTCTCAATAAAACCCATGCCCGGATCACCTCCTATCTCATAGTGGCCCTATAGAATGGATCCTATAGAATTGATGGAGTTAAAGAAGTTGCTGCAAGAGAATCTGGAAAAAGCGTTCATATGCACTAGTGCATCACCATGGGGTGAGCCAGTTCACATTATGATGAAGAAGGATGGGACAATGCGGTTGTGTATAGATTATCATGAACTTTACAAGATCACCATAATGAACATGTATCATATTCCAAGGATTGCGACTTGTTCAACCAGCTAAGAGGTTCTCAATACTTCTCAAAGGTCGATCTTAGTTCTGGATATAATCAACTAAAGTTGAAGAAGGAAGATATTCATAAGACTTCCATCCTTACAAGGTATGTGCACTATGTGTTTCTGGTGATTCCCTTCGGACTTACTAATTCCCATGAAATCATCATGGATTTAATGAATAAATTATTTAGACAATACCTCAACAAATATTTTGTAGTTTTTATCATAGATATTCTCATCTAATCCATGAGAAATGTGGAACATGAAGAACATATAAGACTTATGTTGGTGACATTGAGAAAGGAGAAGTTGTACGCCAAGATCAAAAAGAGTGACCTTTGGATTATGAATGTATCTTTCCTTGGATATGTGATCACAAGTGAGGTAATTTTTGTGGATCCTTCAAAAACAAAGGTGATTGTGGAATGGAACTGGCCCTATAGTGTCACATAAATACATAGTTTTCTTGGATTAGATGTGTACAACCGATATTTTTTCAGAAACATCTCACGATTGTCAATCAATCTAACTATGTTAAAATGGAAATGTGTAAATTATGTTTACACATAAGAATTTGAGGGACGCTTTAGGAGCTAAATATATGGTTTATCACTGCACATGTACTCACACTACCAAAAAATGGGGAAAGTTTTGTGATATTAAGTGATGCTTGAAAGAAAGGCTTGGGTGGTGTACTCAGGAAAAATGATAATGTGATAGGCTATGCCTCGTGAAATTTGATGATCCCTGAGCAGAACTACCTGACTCATGATCTAGTGCTCGTATCCATGATTTTTGCCTTGAAAATATGGCAGCACTACCTTTATGTTTAGAAGTGTGACATATACACCGAACACAAGAGCCTAATATATATATTCACACAAAAGGAGCTGAACATGCATCAAAGTAGATGGTTATAGCTAATTAAGTATTACAATTTCTCTATTCACTACCATCCTAGAACGGTGAACAAGGTAGGTAATGCCCTAAGAAGAAAAGAACCTAATACTCTATCCTTGTTATGGATTGGGAAAGATATTTTCTTCTTGGATATGAAATGGATGAATTTATAAATCATATGGTCCGGGGATACATCCAACCTTGCCCAAATGATTGTGCAACCATCCATCCTAAAGAAAATTATGGAAGAAGAAAGGAATGATGTGGAGATACAAAAAAGGGTGGATGCAGTAAAGGAAGGGAAGAGGCATGAGCTCCATCTCGACAATGATGGTGTGATCTGGTATGGATTGTGGCTTTATGTGCCATCATCACCCGCGATAAAGAAGGATCTATTGGAAAATTCACAAAGCTCAACATTATCGATCCATTATGGTAGTATGAAGATGTACCATAATATCTGATAACACTTCTTGTTGGATAACATGAATAAGTGGATTGCATACTATATATCAAGGTGATTTGAGTGTCATCAAGTTAATGAAGATGGAAAAAATCCTAAAGGGGTGATGCATCCATTGCCTATACCCATGTGGAAATGGGAAAATGTTACTATGGACTTTGTCACAGGTCTCTCATAGACGTCAATGTGAAAAAATTTGATATGGGTTGTGGTTGATCAACTCACCAAGACTGCACATTTTATCGCTATTTGGGAAGATATCTCACTAGAGAAACATTCAATGATATATGTGAAGGAAGTGGCGAGAATGCATGGTGTTCTACTCTCAATTTCCACTGATAGTGATCCAAGGTTCACATATAAATTCAAGATGATCCTTCAATATACATTTAGTATTGAATTAAATTTCATCATGGCCTATCACCCACAAACTGATGGCTAATCTAAAAAAACTATTCAGATGCATGAAGATGTTGTAATATACTTCTCTCTAGAATTCAAAGGTGTATGGGATCAACATCACTCATTGGTTGAGTTCTCATTCAATAATAGCTTCCACTCAAGTATTCAGATGGCTCTATATGAATCTCTATATGGAAAGAGATGTAGAACTCCAACCTGTTGGGATGAAGTTGGAGAAAGAAATATATTAGGACATGATCTTGTCCAAGAGAATACATAGAAGGTTCAAGTAATCCAGAAACACATCAATACTGCTCAGAGTCGGTAAAAGAGTTATGCAATCAACATTCGATGGGACTTGAAGTTTTATGTTAGAGATAAAATCATCCTTTGAATATAACCATGGAAGAGAGTCTTGCGGTTTGGAACGAAAGGGATGTTATGCCCAAGGTACATTGGCCTCTATGAAATCCTTGACTACATAGAAGTTTTGGCCTATCAGATTGACCTTCCACCAAATATGTCTCACATTCATGATGTGTTTCATGTATCACTCCATAGAATGTACATACCTGATCGCTCACATGTACACAACATAGAGTTGGTACAACTGGATGATGATATGTGTTATGAGGAGAAGCCGATAGAGATTATGGACTAGAGAGATAAGGTTCTACGCAACAAGACAACCCACCTTGTCAAAGTGTAGAGGAGGAACCATAAGTTTGAAGAAGATACATGGGAACCAGGGTAGGTGATGAAGGAGAAGTACCCTCAACAGTTTATGTAAAATGATCTCTCGAGGGAGAAATTTCATAAGGGGGAAATAATGTAACGACCCAAAGTTTTGTCAATGGAATTCCTTTCTTATAATTATTCCTTATAGTATAAACACATTAGGAATCAAAATGAAATATAAATATACTAAATATTATTTTACCATTAAACATAATTTTGCCACTTCTATGTATTTAATTTCGATAATCTGACATACACTGTTGTGTTCAAGATGATTTTTGGAGTATAATTAATGAAAAATAATTATTACTGAATAGTAACATAACCTTATGAATAGTAACGAACCCTTATGAAAAGTACAATGACCCTTTTGATTAGTAAAAAGTCCAAAATAATAGTAGACTTACCCATGAATAATTAAATAAAATTTAGGCATCTTAGAAAGTGACAGTTTGACCATAGTAAACATTTTTGTACTTTTTGTATGTCATAAATAAATATTTATAGATAATTAATAAATTTAAAATAAAATTTATTTTATTAAAATGTGTTCATAAGTTGAAAACTCTATGTCTTCTAGTTTTTATATTATTTTAAATGACGGTACATTATTTTAGAATGTATTATAAAATCAATTTTTATTTTAAAATATGTATTTTTCATGTAAATTATGATTTTAATTAAATAATAAATTAAAAATATTTAAAAAATTATATTTAAAAAAGTGAAATAAATTTTATTATTCTACACGTCTTAATCTGTTTAGGGTAAATTTTTTGGATTTTTTCTGAAATACATGAATTTTTTAAGAATAGTGAAATACTATAATTTACAAAAATATGCTAAATAAGCTAATTATCGAGTCATGTGTGATAATCTGATGATGTAAGCCCACATGGTTTGGGATTATATTATAATCTTACTCTTCATGGTCATTTAATACTCTCTATTCTTTGCCTTGTGGGGAAATAATAAATCAATGAATTTTATTTTAAGAAATCCCCTCTTCCCTCCACTATAAATACCACCCTTCACTCCCTCATTACCCCACACCTCTCAAGATTCAAGTATTGTCCAAAATCTACCCTATAATCTTCCCTAGCTCCTTCCCCACACCCTAGAGCTTTTGGTTCTATCAAAAGACCAAGCATAGGCCCCATAAAAAGGTTCTCAAAAGGAGGATTCAATAGGTAATTTCTCTCATCTTCATTTAAATTTCTTTGAATTTCAAGTTATTTTGTTATTCTCTCCCAAACAATCATTGTCCAAATGGGTTGGTAAATATATTATTATACATATAATGGAATTTCATTATACTAATGTGATATTATATCATCATTCCCCATCTCCTCTTCATTTCATTTTATATAAGAAAATGTTGTTCATGAGGTGTTAATCTATCACCTTCAAGAATGACATCTTTTCTATTTTTATTTATAACTTCAGATCTATTGATGATACCATTTATCTTGTTTTACAGAATAGTTTATATGTATTAAGTCTTATTTACTATTCTGGAACTAACTTATGTATATATTACTAAATGATTAATCAAAACAAGTTTTTTGTGGTCGAAAATCTGCCCAAATTAACTCAAACAATCATCATTTAATAATTATCTAATAATCCGTTTTAAGATAATTTTAACTTATTAAATATAATTAGTTACATGGAATATATTTTCCGGATGTTTATCCATGTTCTACATGAACTTCAATTCATGAATACTTGTGAAATGCTCAAGAAAACCAAAAAAAACAAACATTTCCAAATAATGTTTTTATATTCTATAACATATCAATAAGCCCATAACATAAAATAATGATATGTAAATGACCCTTTTTCTTGTATAAAATGTTCTTTAATTTCTAATTAATGAATATAATGCCATTATACACGACATTAAAGAAAAAGATGAGTTTAGATATAAGGTAATAGGAAATTCTCGAACACACTTTCATCCATCAGGTTCTCCCTCTTTCACTCCAAATTTATTATATTAACACCTTAATAATCATTTTTTCATCATTATAATACCATTTCATGGATATATATTTTTGATACTTATGTTTATGTCGAACAGAATGTTTTTGAAAAGAACTCTTCTTTTAAGAACTCTCCTTTTACCTCTCATTCATGGTTGATGGTTCTTGTATCATGTATGTTATTCCCAATGTATTTTGGGAAACCAATGTTAATTAATATGTTCTTTTGAAATGAAACCCATTATATTACAAGGTATAATTATTTTCATTATTGATATATTTTCTATGTGGCCTACATGATATTGATATTGCCATGATGTGACGTGTGCGCCCAGAATTATATAGTGCGATATGAATATTTGAATGTGATGGGTGCGCCCAGAATTATACAGTTCTATAATGCATTGGGTAATGTGATTAATCTCATGAGTAAATGATAAATTATGTGTGAACCAGATGATATATTTGATCACAAGTATGTGTGGTAATTTACCACTAATACATGATGTTTTATTTTTATGCATTTCCACATTTCATGTTTTTAATTAAATATTATCATATGTTCATAATCCTTTACCAATGTTATGATTATTCACACCCATTCTATATTGGTCTTATATGTCCCCTTACTGGGCTTCATGCTCACCCCTATTTATTTATATCCTCAGGTGACTACTTGTACTAAGGAGAGTTCAAGTGCCATTATGTAAATAGAAAAGAATAAATTGAATTAATTTGTATGCTCGATGTTGTAATTGTAATGTATGATCCTAGTTTTCCCAAGACACTAAATAATTGGATCTTCTATCTGCAATACTATTATGTTGTTTATTTTTGAAATGAAGTAATTGTAATATAAGATATGGTTGGGTCGCTCTATGTTTACCCTTCAAAAAAGATCTGAAGAAGGGGATCATATATTTATGGACCAGTGAATGTAAAGAACTATTTAACACCATTTTGAAAAACATGTTCCGTCCACTAGAATTATTACCTCCCATTGAAGAAAAAACACTCAATCTATACATGATGGCCCTAAAATAATCAATAGGAAGCTTAATTTCATAGAATAATTATGATGGGAATAAAAAGATAATCAATTCTATCAGTCTATCCATGATCGAAAAAGAGACTCTTTATTTAGACATTTATAATAGCTACTGATTATTAATCATTGTGGTTAATAAGTTATGGAACAATATAAAAAACAATAAGGTCTATATAATCTCCAGCAACAACCAGTTAAAATACACTCTCAATCATCCTATGTTGAAATGGAATCCGCACAGGGGGTTATTATTTTGTAGAAACATGATATACAATTTCTTCCACAGAAAGCAGTTAAAGGTTTTTCCATTAATTGATTTTCAAGTAGAACACTCATATGTATATATAAAATTATTAAATACTAAAATCTAGATATAGAGGTATTCTATTTTTATAGTAACAAAACAACATGGGAAATGTATTTTGATGGTGCATACAGGAGTCCAATAGGGACGATTATGGTAGACACTATACAAAAAATGATGGGTAAGGAATTTTGATAATTTTCCCCACAATGTAGGTCTTACAAAACACATTTTTACCGTATTAATGTATTATCAACAATTTGGTGAAATAAAAGGCCCTCAAAAATGTCTAAAATAGGCATTCTAAATACAAGGGAATCACCTGGAGTTAGATGTTGACTCAGAGTTTGTAATTAAACACAATAATGGGGATTACTACATATGAAAAAAAAAATAATGGATCCCCCTACATAGAAATTTCCATGTATTAATGGTAGATTTTACATCAAAACCATCATTGACTCATAACCCATGATAAAAAAATTCCCAAGAAGATTCATTGGAAAATACACCCACAACATTGCTAGATCCAAATCAGTTTGGGACTATCATCAAAACATTCCATCATAAAACGGTATCCTCTTTTGTTCATGTCATAGTAGGGGATATAAATGGTGTTATTCCTATCCCCACTACATATGGTCATACCATTATATAGATGATTCCCATTATAGGATACCTTCATGATGGATTAATCCCAACATATATAGAGAGAAAAGAACAAATTCGATTCTTAGAAACCAAATTCAATATATTCGATTGAACAAATCACAAAAAATTTATCGATAAATGTGGATTTGATGGAGTCCTTATTAAATGTATTCTTGGATAAGAAATGGCAGCCATTATTGAGGACGTACATATTGGGGCCTATGGTGCTCATTAGTCTTGGTATTAGATCTACCACCACATTCAAAGGATAAGATACATGGTGCCTTCAATGATGCAATAATTCATTGGATTCACTGAGAAGTTTCATTCATTCAACGTGAATTCCAAATTAATTAATAAAAACCCAATGTTTCTACAATATTTAATGTAGTCATGTCTATTTCCCGAATGGGGGATGGTTGTTGTGCGGCCAAACCCTCCAGTTATGGCCTAGCTGGACAATTTAATTCTTACTGGTAATGATTTATTCTCTGAACGGGATGAGGTAATACATATCAAATAATTAGCGCCCAAAAGAGCTGTTAGCTTCATGAATGCATCCATAATTACGAAATTTGGTTTCCCAATATCATGGAGTGTATAATTTGAAATGTTGATTCCTTCAAAAAAAACCTTTTGAATACACTCTAGAGGATTGGAGATAAATATAAAAAGTATTGGCATGAAATGCTCTAACATACCTTTTGGGCTTACCAAACAATGAACCATACTAAAACATAGGCCGCCTTTAACTCATTAATATACAAAACAACTACTGTACATTCCATTATGTCATAGTTACCATCAATCCACATTTCTTTCTTCATTAAGAAAACTTTAGAGGAACAAAACATGAAATTTCTAGAAGAATTGAGGTGACAAGATGAAAATATATTACATTCCTTATATCACATAAATTATTACCAAAATTAGATATATTATTCTTTTAATAATGAGATCATATTCGATTAATTTTTCATAGGAGAATTTTTTTGGTCATTAGGAGTCCAATGATACTACAAAACAAGCCTCTATAACATGAGCCAATATTGGATGGGCCTCATTACATATTCTAGGTCTACACTGAAGAAGATTATTTCTTAATCTAAATGCATGGAGAATTCATTATGACCCCGACCAAGTCATGTTTTTTGAATAAGTATTTCTTCTAATTACCTGAGATACATCTAGATAAATTATTTTAAACTATGTATCACCATATACATCCAATCTAGAAGACATTAAACTATATAGTTGTACTTTATCACACAAATATAAAAGGTATGGAATACTATCTGTGTCGCATGACATTAAACTAAGTGGAATTATCTTTCTTTTTGCATGATGATAGACATCCCGACAAGAGGTCCTAGTCCTATGACCTGAAACTGAATGAAACTATTTATCAACAACACATGTCATTAAAATCTATTGTAAACATAACCCTCAATTGAAATTAATAAAACCTAAAAATCCATGAGGTGATACATTCTGTGGTCCCTCAAATATGTGTAATCCCCATTTTAAAGAAACACTCATGTTAGTGAAAATCCTTATCGGTATTTGGGAACCATTATAACAATTAGAAACATTGTTATAATTTCCTTATTATAATATGGTAAACTACATCACAAACATACTCATCGCATTATAGTAAACTACATTATCTGTCCAAATTGTATACGTGGTTTGATTGTCAATCCATTAGGATACTAGAGACACTAGTATCTTCAATCTCTAGTCCATCCATGTCTATAAATAACAATTTCCCCCTTTACATATGTATCATCATGATATACATAGTGAACATTTTCATAACATATGGCTTGATTCTCATTATAATGAGATTCATATTGACTCATAAACCACATGTCTTGGGCCTAATAACCATTATAAAGTATATTAAATCCACTTTACTTGTATATAATCTCATTTGGTGTGAGTAACATATCTTTAATAAATACATTCATCTCTATTTTCATACCAATGAGATATGTAGAGAAACCCATATCTCCTAACATGGACCAGTTGACAACATTGTTTTTCTCTCACATTCGTTCATCTTCATCCTCACCCCACAACCATAAAATTCACTAGATTTCATGTACTATGTTTGGATTTATTATCAAAATAATGATATTTTTTGTGATTATAGGATTATACATCCATGATAAACTACCATGGAATATAAATTCCTCTATCCATCCACTGTATTGTTTGGATAATTAATCATTTACCACTCCTTGTTTCTCACACTGAGCAAAACTCATGTGGTCTTCAAATATTGGTAAAGGAGTATCCATGAATAAGTTCAAGATCTTAATTCAATTTGGGGTTACCATATTCTTGGTTAAATGTCCTTTAAAAAACACCAAATTTCCTCATTGCTTTAAAATCCACATCACAATATAATTATGAACTTCATGTGTCATGATTATTTCCTTGGTATGATACGTAGTGACACCCGGGTCATATACACTGGTCTAGTTACAAAATTAATTTTCATATGTGAAACACCCACTTCCACACTGCATGATGATACACTATGTTGTTATTCATGAACTGCATCTAGATTGATTGTCACTGGTATGAGATACGTAAAAATTTCTAGATCATCAATCATGGGACCAACCACAAAACAATATAAAAGATAATACCATATTCTCCCTTGTACATGCTTGATATAAATGAGGGTATCTAATACAAGTTTACATCCTATGCATAAACCCATATTAAAAATCCCCATATTCCTATACTCATGAATTCAATCGTGGTGGGGGGAATATATTTCAGAATGATGTGTGGACTGATTCTAACTCTTATAAGGAAAATAGTGAAACTCGGGACCTATTCCCAAATCCATTCATTATATCATGTTGTTCATCATGAAGAGACACCATATTCCTTATAGAATGAAATTAATCTACATAGATAATGTGTAATGCCACAACCCCAAATACCCAGATTCAGTTCAATATTACATAGAATTGGCATGATAGAAAGGAATTCATGGCCTGAAAGAATAATATGTTTAGTATTATTGATACAAAATTCATACATAAGTTCAAATTTAAAACATTAAAATAAATATAAAAAAAATTATTCCATTAGAAACATCAAATATTCTTAGGTTATTCCTACATGTCACTCATAACTAACTTCTTCAAATCCTGGGAAATTGAAATATAACAAAGGGTTGATCTCAAATGCTTAGTAAGGGTAAACAATACATTGGATGATAACATAAATATTAAGCATGATGAATAATTGAAAAATCATGCCTTTACAAAAAAATGAAAACTTTTATGGAAGGAATATGAGTGAGTAAATAATGCCATAAAAAACATCATCATTGGTATTCTACTAGTCAAATGACCACATGAACCATCAATATTATTTAAATAATGAGGGAATTTATAATTCTAGTCATTCTGAAACATTTTTTCAAGGCCTTGTCCAAGACTTCTAAAAATGATTAAGGCCTCTTCCAAAACAATATATCAAATTCAGATAGGCCTCGGAAAATTACATTTCTAGTTATCTTATGAGATATACCGAAGCATCGAGGATTTATAGTGGGCTTCAACTATCACATACTAAGTCTAATACATTCCAAATATTAAAAGGATGAAATATAACATAAAAATTCGTATTCAAATTAGCAAAAGAAATGTAAATAATTTAACTATAAACCATGAATGGTATAAAAATAACACATCCATAGTCAAACATATCAAAAAACCATCTATAAAATATGGATGATTTGTATCATAATGAATCGACATCATACAAGATATAAAATCCATCAAAGGATGTTCACATAGATGAAATCAAAACTATTTGAGAGAAATATCTATTTCTATTTTAAAATAATTTAATAGCCATATAATTATAAAGGAAAAATTTATTTTGAAACTTTTTATATAATATCGTAAGGAAAGCTTCGATGATGATATAACAACGGAAAATATCCACACCCGCGGTATAAGTTAAAAAAGAAAGTCATACCATAATTTTGTCAAAAAGGATATAAAATAACTTGTTTGGAAATAGATGGAAAGATTACATTCAAAGACATATAAGATAAAATAATGGAATAAATGACATTAATCAATTGTCTATTAAATATTAAAAATGTTTTGGAATAAATTTTAAGAAACAAAGATGTGCATGATAAAGAAGTCCCAGTAGAAACATACGTAAAAACAACCTCGGATAATAAAAAGATTGTAGAATTAACCCTTAACTTGTACTTTTCCTTCTTAGATGGTATGTTAAACTCTTATATAATAGTTAAATCATTGTTATTAAATTTTACAAGAACCATATTCATAATTATGATATCATATATGATCTTCTAATAATTCTTTGTTAATAATATTTTAGTATTATCATCGTTTCAGGTGTTAACTGATTCATTTACATTTATATTCATTGTTACATGGTTCATGATTGTCATGGATGGGATGTATCTTATTCCTATGAATAATTATAAAAAATCATTATAATTTTTTTTAATAATAATATGATAATTAGTCTTGAATGGTTACTAATGTGAATGAATATCATCACGTTCGTGGAGACGGTAATCCGTACGTATGATCGAGCAACAATATCATTGTATTGATTTTAAAATCATATATAATTGGATGGTATATCATATATATAGAATCATTAAAATGTTATTTTTATTATTTACGTCAATTATACATCATTATTATACCCATCTAAAAATAATGTATTGAATAACCACTACACCACAACATGGAGACGGTAAGCCGTACTTACGCAAGTATGGTGACTTTGTCATTCATATGATGGATAGATTAATGAATATTATTTTACCATTTTTATAAATACATGAAATTATATAGATGATAGGGGAGTTATTATTTGATAATTTAATCAACAAATAAATAGGAAGTGGAAGAAGAAATGAACATGAAAGAGGTGATGAAATATTTACCTCTTCTTCGGGTTCTTCCTTTTGATTTTATCAAAAGGGCTCCATATGATGGATTTATGACCAATAGAAGGACTCTATGATTAAGGGATTAATTTTGGGAGGATATTTGGGAAGTGTTTGGTAGGGTCAAATTTCTTTGAAGGTGTAAGTTTGAGAGAATGTGATGTGCCGTTTTATAAGAGGGGTGAGGGGCACCTTATGAAATGATTGAAATATTATTTTATAATTAAATAATTTTTGGTTAATAATGGCTCCAAAATTAATTATTTAAATTATAAGGTGGGTATGGGGCGAAAAACTCTAAACCATTAGGTTTTACAGATTTTTGGGTCACTATATTAGCCTTATCATTTAGATTTAACCCTTAGTTAAATAGTTTTACATTTACCATGTCTTTTTGAATTTTTTATAATATGGTTAATAAACATACTATAAAATTATATGAGTACCCAAATTGGATCATTAATGATACAACTATCATTATATAAGACTTTTTTACAATTCTATGATTTGTAGAAATATTATATCAATTAATAATATAATATTTGTTTTCAAATCTCAATTATGTCAATTTTGACACTATTTAGTATTTGGTTTTTGTGAAAGTTTTATCAATATGATTACTTCAAACCAAATACATTCAATAAATAATAATATGTAATAGTATCTTATAAAATTCGTTTATGGCATAACAACCATCAAATTATATTTATTTTAGTATTTATAATTTCTTTTATTTGATTATTTCATTAATAATGAAAATATTCAATCATTATTGTTTCATATACAATTTATTTTTATTATGTCTGAAAGGTATAAATAAAATATAATGATGTTGTAAATGTATTTATATTTCTAATTAGTATTTATTGTCGAAAGGATAACTTTTATAACACTTTGTAATAATTGTTTTACTAAAAGATATATGTTTATGTCATTTTTTTCTTAACATTTAATTAATTGTTAATAAGTGTTATTTTCACTCTCAAGTGGCACCAATGGGTCCCAAAATCTGCGCAAGGATGACCATGGTCAGACATGTATCAACCAATAGTAATTGGACACATGTTAGGGTAATTGAATATTATTATAATATTATTTTTTAAAATTTTTCCCGGATTTAGCCTTTATCCATGGTAAATAAAATATATACCGAAGTAATTATTCATAATGACTAAAAATAAAAGTTACCTATTTTCGGAATTTGGACATCTTGATTCCAAATATGGAATTCATTTTTCCAAATACAAAACATAGAATTTGTAGAAATTAATATAAAATTAATTCTTGTTGTCAAAACGAAATGCGTGTTTTTAAGAAATAATAACTATCAAAAGATCAACACTTGTTTATATTTTGTTTCAATGAAAACTACACACAATGGAATAATTTATATTAAATGATAATAATAAATTCTAATGATACTTTAAAACCACTCAAATATATTATTTAACACGAAAAATTATTTCGATTAAAAATGTTGTTTTTAATAAAAATTTAGTATTATTCATAAAAAATTGACTTTTTTTAGAAAAGTAAACAAAATTCACCCAAATATAATTTCGATATTCTTATTTCAAAAATGAAGTCAAATTTGAATAATAAAATTTATAACATTTCAAAAAGTGGGTATTACTATTCAAAACTGCTTGTTTGATTGGTCGATGTGTGTTAGAATCTCCAAGTTTCGTACAATGAATGATATTACATTATTCAAAGGGAAACATACCATGGAATCTTGAGGGGTAAAATTATCCCATCCAAAAAAATCATCCTAAAAATTTCTAGAATATTACTACATAAAATGATTCGGGTGGATAATTATCCATTGTTCCTTGGATTTCCACGATGCCTCTTCCATATTATGGTTTCTCATATAACATTATCCAAATGAGTCTTCCGGTTTCTCAGTAGTTGTTATCTGGTATCATGAATCTTGACGGGCTCTTCACGATACGAGAGATCAGGTTCCAGTTATAATTCATCATAATTTAGTACATGCGTTGAGTCAAGCATGTATTTTCTCAATAGTGATACATGGAACATATCATGATCTTTGGAAAGACATGGTGACATTGCCAGACTAAAAGCTAAAGCCCTAATTAATTCATGAATTTTGAAAGGTCTGATGTACCTGGGACTCAATTTACCATTCATACCAATTCATATAATTCTTTTCCATGGATATACCTTTATGAAAATGTGATCTCCTACATAAAATTCCAAATCCTTCCTTCGGTTATCAGTATAGCTCTTCTACCGACATTGACCATATTTGATGTGGGTTTGGATTACCTTCTCCTTTTCCATCGTTTCCTCAACAAGTTATGGGCCTAAAATTTTTCTTTCACCGACATAATCCCAACAAGTTATTGTGCCGGATCACTTTCCATATAACTCTTCATATGGTGCCATCTGAATACTTGAATGGAAGCTATTATAAAAATCAAAATTCTACCAGAGGTAAATATTGACCCCACATACCTTGAATGTCATGTGAACATGATCTCAACATGCCGTTATGGTTTGAGTAGTCTGTTCTGATTGTCCATCTATTTAAGGGTGGTAGGCAGTGCTCAAACGAAGTTCATTATCCAGGGATATCTGATGAATTTTCCAGAATGTTGATGTAAAATTTGGATCACAATCATAAATAGTCGATATGGGTACTCCATGATGTTTTAAAACTTAATTAATATATATTATTTCTAGACGTTCATGTGATAAATCTTCAATTATAGAAAGAAAATGTGTTGACTTGGTTAGACGATCAACAATGATCCATATTGCGTCATTACTTCTAGGATTATTTGATAGTCCCGTGACAAATCCCACCTTAATATTATCTCATTTCCACATAAGTTTGGGAAAAGGTTTGTATGACTCCTCCAGGATGTGGCCTTCCAGCATTCACTTGTTGACAAACCAAAAACCATTACTCAGAATCAGAAATCTTCCTCATCATGTTGTCCCACAAAAAATGTTCCTTCAAATCTCTATACATCTTAGTGCTACCAGGGTTTATAGAGAAATTGGATCTATGAGCATCATCTAACATTTCACTTTTCAGATCAGGTATATCAGGAACAGAATCACTCTTCCCAAATTTCATAATCCCATATTCATATATGAAGTCACTCAATATCAGGTCATTCACAAAATTATTATTCTTTTGAAACTCCTCATCATCGGTCTGAGAACTTGTTCTCCTTTCAAGTAACGATGGTTTGGCAACCATTTTAAAAATAAATTATGTTTCACCTTCCATGGTTATTCTCATATCTTTCTTTACTAGATCCATGTATTTTGGATCCTTTTCATCTATAAACATGTTCAAAACTCTATGATCCTTTCTACTGAAATCATCTTACACCTTATTTGCCTTCACTTGGTGGTAGTGTATAGTGAAATAATAATTTTTGTCTAGTACAATCCATTGAATTTTCATGAAGTTGAGTTATTTTTGGTAGAAAATATACTTCAAACCCCTGTAATCAGTATATATTTCACATTTTTTACCATATAGATAATGTCTCCATATCTTCAAATAAAGGATTAGAGCTTCTTTCTCAAGATCATGAGTAGGATAGTTTTTATCATGATTTTTTTTCAAATGTGATGCATAGGTAAAAACTCTATCATTCTGCATAAGGAAACAACTGATTCTTTTATTTTATGCATCACTATAAATAACAAACCCATCTTTCCCCAATGTTATATTCCAGATAGGAACATTGACTATTCATCATTTCATTTCTCCAAAACATTCTTCACACTCTTTTTTCAAAAATCATTTAATCATTTTACATGTGAACTTTAATAATGGGTTAGCCAACAGGGAAAAATTCTTGACGAAATATCGATAATTACCTGCTAAACCAATAAAACTACATAAATCAGTTATACTCGTAGGTGATGTCCAATCATATATTTCCTTGGTATTTGAAGGATCTATAGTTATTTCATCATGAGAGACAATATCTCCAAGAAAATATATCTCTTAAAGCCAAGATTCACACTTTCTAAATTTCCAATATAATTCATTTCTTCTAAGATTCTATAGAATAATGAGCAAGTGATTTTTATGATCTTCATAGCTTTTGGAGTATACCAGGATATCATCAATAAACACCACTATAAGGACATCAAGATATTTTTTGAAAACTATGTTTATTAGATCCTCGAAAACAGAGGGCGCATTAGTCATCCCAAAAAGCATTACTGTAAACTCGTAATGCTCGTATCTAGTTCGAAATGTTGTTTTTAGAATGTCTAATATCATTACACACAACTGATGGTATCCAGATCGATGGTCAATCTTTGAAAAATTTTGAGCTCCATGAATTTAGTCAAATAAATAATCAATTCATGGTAGAGGATACTTGTACTTTATTGTTATAGCATTGATCTCCCTGTAGTCAATGAACAACCTCATAGATCCATCTTTCTTCTTAAAAAAAGACAGGGGATCCCCATAGAGAAACACTGGGACGAAAAAACCCTGCATTACTCAATTGTTATAGTTTTTTCATTATTTCCACTAATTTTACATTGTAAATTATATAAATGGTCTTTGATATGGGCCAAGAACTACGAATTAAATCAATGGAAAACTTAATTTCTTATTTTGGAGGATGTCTAGGAAAATCATATGGAAACACATCAAAATATTCTTTCACAATAGGTACATCCTCTATTTGAACATTATTTTCCTCGCCCACAATATATTAATTATCTTTCTCCTCAATAATTGAATATAGTTGAGCTACTGTGGGTGGATTTAGATAAGATTAAGGTGGTGACATTTCTTCTCTAATGATATGGTGTTCTTTATCATCGTCATCAAAAATCGTAACTTCCTTCTTCTTACAATAAATTTTTCCATTATGGTCTGAAAGCCAATCCATGCCGAGGATTATATAAAATTATATCCTGGGTATGATGATGAGATTAGAAAATAAGTTACATTTATGTGCCTTAATAGGGACTACATCACAAAAGGTTGTTAAAATGATACTTCCCTTTAGAGTTTTGACTGGAAACTCCCTTGTTAAATCAAATTGGAAATATCTTATTTTCTTACAAAACATGGAAGATAAGAAATAATAAAATGATCCAGAATAAAATTAAGCAATGGATAAACATGAGGAAACCATTAAATTACCTTCCACCACATCTTTCGGAGCTTCAACCTCAGCAATAGTGATCAAATTAGCTTGGCCTTGATCCTTTGGCAATTTCTGAGGTATGTTTCCCTGAAGATTAGTACATTAATTTGTATAATGTCCCATATCCCTACAATTGTAACATTGAACATTGGTATAAGAATTCATTCACTTACAATAACCAGATATATGGAATTTCTGTCATCATTTGTAGCATACTCATTTTTCTTTTAGATTGACTCCAGGGTGCTTCCTTGCATAATTATCACAGGGTTGAAATTCAATTATTACCTTCTAACCTATTTCTTTATTTCCTTTTCTAGAGTGTGCAGAATATCTCTTATTCTATTGATTTTCTTTATATTCTTATTTCATAGAGAATTCGTTTTCTGTATTGATTGCACATGAGACAATATCTTCGTACGATGAGAATGATTGTGATATTAATGTTCGATGGAGAAATATTTTTATCCCATCAATGAAATGGTCAATCATACTTCTTGAATTACATATATAATCTGCAGCATGCCTTTTGATCCTTGTGAAATTAAATTCATACTTTGCAACATTTCCATCCTCCTTTTTCCACAGACCTAGAAATTGCCTTTCCATATAGACATGACGGTCATGAGGAATGTATTTTTCTATGAAACGTTTTTTAAACACCATCTATTCCATACATGAAACTTCTTCATCTTAATTTTTGTTTTGAATCAATGTACACCATTGATCAACATCTCCAGTGAGGCCAAAAACTGCCATGACCACTTTTTCCCTTTCTCTGCTCCCCAATGCGTGAAATATTTTATATAAGGAATATATCTATTTCTTAAATACTAATGGATTTTTACTCCCGTTAAATTTTAGTGGTTGTTGCCTCACGAATCAGTCTAACATTGATCTTCCACATTTTGTATAAGGGTGCTCTATATGGGTAAGGTTATTATTTATAACCTATGTGAGCTGTCCCAATATGGTGATATGCTAATCAGCACCATTTGTATCACCTGTTCCACTATGATTATCTTGAGTATGAGGGGAATCCCTACCTGGAGTACGTGAATTGATATTTTTTCCATTACATCCACTAGGCTCCATTTATAAATAATGGCATACACTAGATTAGTTTATGAATCAAAATACATAATTAAAAACTTATAACATACTTAACATAAATTAAACAATTTATGGATACAATCCATAATCATAGAAAAATTTCTTTGAGGAGGTATATACACATAAATCATTGATAATGGTTTGTTAAGAAAATGGGTATTATACTATGAATATGATTTGGGAGTTTTGTAACCAAGAGTATAGCAAGGACCATTGTCATGTACCTGGATACCCTAGGTTAATCCCAAAAGGCATGGTCAGAGTCTTCACACATAGGTACATTTATAATAGAGTCGCCTATGCCTACTTGTTTCCAAACAGGGATGTATTTCTAGGAAAATACACCAAATCACTAGGTTAAAAAATTTCTAGGATGTTCATTTATACTAATCCTCAAAGTTTATCTTATGTTAATGTGCTCTAATCCGAGTTATTATAAATCTAGTTACCATGGTTAGTAATAAACTTCCTCTAATACCATCTGTAACGACCTGACCCTATTTACCCAGAGTCGATGTATTATTTCATAGCATTGGCATGATCATAAAGAAATCATGTTCTGAAGGACTAATCAATTTATTATTATTGTAAACAAGATTCATACACAAGTTAATCATTTCAACTTGAAAAAAATACATCTCTAATTTATTCCATTTGAAATATCCAATCCTCCTAGATTATTCCTGCTAGTCACTCATAACTAACTTCTTCATATCCTAGGAAAATGAAACATAAGAAAGGTGTGAGATCAAATGCTCAGTAAGGGTAGAAAATACAGTGGAAGATACCATAAATATTATGTATAATGAATAATTGAAAACTCATGAATTTACCAATAATAAAATGAAAACTTTTATGGTATGAATATGATATGAGTAAATAATGGCCTAATAAAACATAATCATGGGGGTTATACTAGTCAAATGACCACATGAACAACCAATATAATTTTCATAATGAGGGAATGCATAATTCAAGATATTCTAAAACATTTTGTGAAGGCCTCATCCATGACGTCTAAAAATTATTAAGGCCTCTGCCAAAACCATATATCATGTTGGGAAAGGCCTGAGACAATTCCACATCAAGTTGTCTCATGGGACCTACAGATTCATTGAGGAGATATAGTGGGATCCATCCGTCACTTATTAAGTCCAATACATTCCTCATATGAAAAGTTCGAATTATAACAAAAACATTCGTATTAAAACTAGCATACAAAATGTCTATACATTAACCATAAAACATGAATGATATAAAAATAAAACATCCACATTCAAACATATCAGAAACCCTTCAATTCAATATTGTAGATTTGTATAATAATGAATTGACTTCAAAAAAGTTATAAAAACCATCAACGGATGTCGACATAGATGAAATAAAAACTATTTGAGGGAAATATATCTTTCTATTTTGAAATCATTTAAGAATCACATAATTATAAAGAAATAAATTATTTTGAAAATATATTTATAATCTTGTAAGGAAATCTTCGTCCATGTTATAATGGCAGAAAATAGCCACACCCTCCCTATAAGTTGAAAAAGGCATTCTTAAATTAATTTTTTCGAAAAGGTTATAATGTTCCCTATTTTGAAAATGACATAAAGATTCCATTCAAAAACATATAAGGTCAAATAAGGGAATAAATTAAAAGGTTATAAAGTACCTTGTTTGGAAAACGTCAGAAAGATTCCCTTCAAAAACATATAAGGTCAAATAAGGGATTAAATGAATTTAACCCATTTTCTATTAAATATTAAAAATGTTTTCAAATACATTTTAAGAAACATTGATGTGGATGATAAAGAGGTCCTAGTAGATACTTACGTAAAAAAACCTCAAATAAATAAGAGATTGTAGAATTAACCATTACCTTGTACTTTCCCATGGTTGAGGGTACATTTACCTGCTGTATAATAGTTCAATATTTGTTATTAAATTATAAAATAACAATATATATAATTATTATATCATATATGATTTTCTAAAAATGATTTGTTAATAATATTATAGTATTATCATCATTTCATGTGTTAACTGATTCGTTTTCCTTTATTTTAATTGTTACATGAGTCATGTTTGTGATGGATAAGATACATATTATTCATATACAGAATGATATAAACTCTTTAACCATTATTTTTAATCATCAAATGAAAATTACTCTTGAATGGTTAGGACGGGGAATGGATTTCAATCCGTTCATGGAGATGGTAATCTGTACGTAGGCACGAGTGACAATATCATTCTTTTGATATTAAAATAATCTATCATTGGATGGTATATAGTATATACAGAATCATTGAAATGTTATATTTATTATTTACTTCAAGTATACATCATTATTATAACCATATACAAATAATTTATTGAATAAAAACTACACCACGACGTGGAGACGGTAATTCGTATGTATGCACGTTTGGTGACTTTGTATTCCATATGATGGATAGAATAATGAATATTGTTGTAAAATTTTTATAAATACATCAAAATATATAGAATATAGTGGAGTTATTATTTTATAATGGAAACAAAAAAATAAATAGGAAGTGAAAGAAGAAATGAACTTGAAAGAGGTGATGAAATATTTACCTCTTCTTCGTGTTCTTCCTTTTTATTTGATCAAAAGGGCTCCATAAGTTGGCTTTATGAACAAAGGATGGAATCTAAGATGAAGGGGGTAAAGTTGGGAGGATATTTGGGTAGGGTTTGTCAATGAAAAATGGCTTTTAATGTGTGAATTTTATATAAGGGAATGTTTCCTTTTATAAGTGGGGTGCATGGCACCTTAGGAAAAGATTGAATTATTATTTTAAAATAAAATAATTTTCCATTTATAACGGCATAAAAATAAATTATTTAAAGGATAATGTGGGGATGGGTCTAAAATCTCCCAACCAATAGGTTTTAGACAGGTTGGGGTAACTATATTAACCTTTTCTTTCTGATTTAACTTTTAGTTAAATAGTTTGACATTTTCCATGTCTCTTTGAACTTTTATATTATATGGTTAATAAACATACAATAAACATCCAATCGAACCGAATTTGTTCATTAATGATACAAATATCATTATATAGGTGTTTTCGAAGACCCTTATATTTTTATCAATATAATATCAATTAATAATATAATATTTGTTTCAAAAACTCAATTATGTCAATTATGTCAATTTTGGCACAATTTAGTACCTCGTAATTGTGAAAGTCCACAAAAAATGAGTACTTAGATCCAAATATATTGAATCTATAATAACATGTCATATACAACTAGAGAATTCGTGTTTGGAATCAGAACATTCAAATTATATTTATTTTAGAATTTATAATATCATTTATTTCATTGTTTCATTAATAAGGAAAATACTACATCATTATTGTATCTTTTATAAATATATTTATTTTAGGATTAAAAATTATAAATAAAATATCTTGAGGTAGGAAACATTTTTATCTTTCTAAATAATATTCAAAGTCAAAAATATAACTTATATAACACCTTGTATTAATTAATTTACTGAAAGATATATTTTTATGTTACTTTTGACTTTACTTTAAATTAATTAATATAAAGTGTCATTATCACTCTCACGTGGAACCATGTGGTCCCCAAATCGACCCAAGGATACCCATGGTTATCCATGTATCATCAAATATGAATATGACTCATGGTTGGGTAATTTAATATTGTTATAATATTATTTTGTTACCATTTTTGTACCTGATTTACCCTTAAACCATGGTAAATAAAATATTTACCGAAGTAATTATTCATAATGTCTAAAAATAAAATATACATATTTACACAATTTGGACCTCCTGAATACAAATATGGAATCCATTTTTCCTAATTCAAATCATAGAAGTTGAATAAATTAATTTAAAATTAATTCCTATTGTCAAAACAAAAAGCAATTTTTTATGAAAGAATAACTATGAAAAGATCGAAACGTGTTTATGTTTAGTATAAATTTGAAATTACACAAAATGATGTTAATTATATTAAATTATAAAAATATATTCTGATGATACTTTAAAACCACTAAAATATATAATTTAACACTATAAATTATTTTGTTTAAAAATGTTTTTTCTAATTAATATTTTTTACTGTTCATCAAAAATATAAACATTCCAGAAAAGTACAAAAAATTCACCCTAAACTAATTTCGATATTCCAAATTCTAAAATGAAGTCCTTTTTTAAAAAAAATTAACATTTCAAAAATTGGGTATTATTATTCATAACAGCTAGATTGATTGGTTGCAGTGTGTTAGAATCTCATTGTTTCATACAATGGAAGATATTGAATTATTGAAAGGGATACGTACCATGGAAGCCTTGGTTGTTACATAATTTCATTGTTTGAAGAATTTAAACTAAGAGGTACCAATAACCTAATCATTGCATGATTATCATCTCATGTAAATTTTTAGTGATTCCTAGATCTTATGTACTAGTCCCAGCCATGGGGTAAAGAAAAATTCCCTCTATTCTACTTAAAAACCATGATCTATGATGTAACATTAAATATAGGTACCCATCATTTGGGGGACCAAAAAGAAAAAAAGATATACCATCTTCTACTTATGTGTCAAATCTTTGAAAGGGACCCCAAATTAATGACCAATATCATTCCAGATGATTCCATTATGCTCAATCACATCCCTTCAAAATATTAAAATCATAATATTAGAGGATTTTACAACATCATAATATTTCATCAACTTTTGGTGGAATGATTAATTATACCAGAAGGCTCCTTTTCCTAAATATGTAATTCATCCTAGTTTCCCTCCCATTAAAACACCTCATAATGGTCATGTGATCCAATGGACACCAATATTTTCACAGTTGTGTAATTCACCCTAGTTGTCCTTTTATCATTCATACCTTGACTAGTAGTTATTGAGTTCTTTATCAATGGTTGGGGTTTTGGAGGGATTTCTTTCACCATAACATTTATTTTATGTTGATGGTATTTTTCTCTTTGTGAGTTATTGTTATCATTTTATTCTATGTTATTCATATATACTTATTCTTCTTTTTGATTTAGTTATTTTATAGTGATATGATACTATTTTTATATGTTTATAGACTCTATATTGTACCATAATTATACAGTCACTATTGGTCGGCTACCACTGACATATGTGGTGGCACTCTTGTATCCATTTAACCAACTATCCTGGGGATCTCTTTGTTGGATCATGGGTTGGGGATTTACAAAGTGTTATAAGAGGTTTTGTTTCATGTTATCATGCAATTTTTTTATTAGATATGATTCTAACAATTTTTTAGTCCAGGGTAAATAATCATGTCTGGGAGTGTTCAACCCATGAATGGGGAAAAGGCTTAGTGGTCTGGGATGTGACTGTGGTCTTATTGATAGTTATCAAAATTGAATATGATTTCACCTTGAGTGATTGATTAAAATTATTATCAATATAGATTTATGATATTAGGTTAGTTTATCCTTGGGTTTAATGGAATGAACATGTTGTTTTAGTCATCATTCTAGGAACAAAGAAATTCAAATTCCATGAATATTCCATGATATGTGGGTTTCATACCATGATTTTATGTTAGATGTGATAATTCCTGTAGGTGATTTTATTAATTTTTTATTGATTATTTATCATTATCTTTATATTTACCTTGATTATGTCCTTTCTTATTTATAAATGAATATTATTTTCTTACAAGTCATATAATTTCTTAGGAATCCATTGGTGCATCAATTTTTGGCTCCCTTTGAGGAGAGATACAACTTTTTGTCAAATTTTATAAGTTCTTTTGTGTTAGAGTTTCCTGATTGTTTATTGAAATAGTTTTTTAAAGTGGTTTTGTTATTGAAATTTAAGAACTAGTGTTTTTTCAGAAATAAAACACAACAATAAATTTTAAACTACTTATCATAAGGTGAATGTATTTCAAGGCTCTGTTTTACATCACAGCTTATAAAATTTAACACATGAGATAAATGCTTTGGTATACGAGTTTATTTATTTATTATTTAAGTTTTATTTTATTGAATTTTATTGGAAGTGTTTTTCTTTGACAAAACAAATTCCACCTATTTTTTAACTGCTCAATTGCAGTTAAATGAACCTGATGGCTTTGCTAGACATCATTTATTGTGAACTGATTAAGATTACAGCCTCTTTATAAGAGTCTGTTTGACGGTATTTATTGAAAATTGTTTGTAACACCAAGTGTTTCTATGTAATAATATACAGATTGCATATTTATTGAAAATTGTTTGTAACACCCAGTGTTTTGATACACTATTCATCTTATTTATTTGTTTGTACCAATTTTAATAAAAACACATTTGATCATAAATTAGAGGGGGGTTGTCAAGGAGGGGGTAGTGTGCAAGGAGGGGGTCATGTTAAGGGTGATGTGGGTGTAGAGGTGTGGGGGGGCACGGGGTGCAGGGGGGATGGGGGCTGTCTAGGTGGAAGTGTATAGGGGGAGGGGGGATGTCCAGGAGGGGGTTGGGATTTGGGGGCAGTGTGAAGGGAGCAGGGGATTGGGGGGTGTAAGGGGATGGGGGAAGTGATGTGGCACATCCTGTAACATCCCGACCATAGTTACCCAGAGTCGGTGCATTTTTACATAACATTTTCATGATCACAAAAGATCATGTCTCGAATGATCGATTAGTTCCGTAGCCTTTGAAACACTAGATGATTTCATACGTCTAACATTACATAATAATGTGAAAGAAATTTCTACAACATCTTTTCTTTATATCCCCTCATACTATCCCTACATGTCATTCATAAAATAATTCTGCACATCCTGGGAAAAATAAAAAAATGGAAAGGGGTGAGTTCATATGCTCAGTAAGGATAACAATATAATAGAAACTTTTATATATAATCATAAAAATTTAAGGAAATTTATAACTAAAACAAAATCCCCTTAAACTTGAACTTAATTATAATATGGAAATTATAAAATGAAATAATACCATTTACTTATTCACATGGATATTCTACTAGTCGAATAATCACATGCAATATCAATAACCACTATCCTAATGATGGAATGCATAATGCTAGACTATCATAACCACATAGTCAAGGCCTTGTGATAATACTAAAAATATGATTTTGTCAAGTCCTTGTGCCAATCCACTAGTTTTTCTCATGAGACCTACCGATGCATCGAGGAGCTATAGCGGGCGCCACCCGTTACCTACTATGTCCCATGCATTCTTCATATGAAAAGGTCTAAACATAACATAAACATTCGTATTAAAACAAGCATACAAAATGTCAATACTTTACCTATAAACCATGAATGGTATAAAAATAACACATCCACAGTAAAACATATCACATAACCTTCAACACAATATGGAAGATTTGTATCATGATAAATCAACTTCAAAACAAGTTTAAAATCCATTAAAGGATTTTTACATAGATGAAAATGATTTGTAAAACTCTTATGATAAATACCCCCTTTTTCATGAAATCATTTAAAAGTCACACAATTTAAAAATGAAGTCATTTGAAGACATTTTTGAATCAAAGTGTCTCATACCACTTGAATCTTTTGGAAGGAATTAACATTTTAAAAACATTAATGTCCATATAAATAAATCCTTAAAAACCATTTTGAATACATGGAATTTAATGGGAAGGATATAGATGAATAAATATTTAAAACATTTGATATGATGTTTTTGTAAAAATGTACTTTAAAATAATCTCTTTGAAAACACTTTCATAAAACATGGACATGGATAATAAATTTTCCCCAATAGATATTTATGTAAAAAAACCTCAAATAATAATGAGATTGTGAAATTAACACTTACCAATTTGGTAACTTACGAAACTTAAACCCCATGAAAGAGGTATCATACAATGAAAATTTAAATACAAATAAATTAAAGTGTATTACACAAGGAATACAATTATGGGCAGTACATACACCACATAAAAGGTCATAGTGGCAATATGACATGAATCTCACGGGAATAAAGAGTGAGATGAAAACCACATACATTGTACTTTTCCTTGGACGAGGGTAGGATAATCTCCTGTATAATGGTGATATATTTGTTATTAAAATATACAAGAATCATATATATTAATATTATATCATATATTATCTTTTAACATTTCATTGTTAATAAAATCATAGTATCCTCGTCGATTCTGGTGTTAACAGATTCATTTTCCTTTATAAGCTTTTCTACATAAGTAGTGTTTGTTATGGATAGGTCACATATTATTAATATACAGAAATATATAAAGTCTATAAACATTATTTTTAATCATCAAATGATAATTAGTCTTGAATGGATACGTTGGGGAATTAATCTCATCACGTTCGTGGAGACGGTAGTCCGTACGTACACACAAGCGACACTATCATTATTTTTATGTTAAAATAATATATATTTGGATGGTATATAATATATAAATAATAATTATCATTTTATATTAATTATTTACTTGAATTAAACATCATTATCAAACCCATCCAAAAAATAATTTTGTGAATTACAATTACACCACGACGTGGAGACGGTAAGTCATACGTACTCACATATGGTGACATGTCATTCAAAGGATGGATAGAATAATGAATATGGTTGTACCATATTTATAATAACATCACAGTATATATAAGATAGTGGAGTTATTATTTTAGAATGGAAATAACAATGAACGAAGAAGTTGAAGATGAAAGGAACATGAAAGAGGGTGGTGAAAACATTACCTCTTCTTCAGGTTCTTCCGTTTGATTTGATCAAAATGGCTCCCTAGGTTGGATTTCTGGTAAAACTACCACTTATAGGTTGAATTGAGGGAAATTTAGAAAATATTTGGGTAGGTTTAGGCCGAACCAAAAGTATTTGATATTATGAATTTGCGAGAAGGGGGAGGGCCCTTTTATAAGAGGGTTGAGGGGCGGTTTAGGAAAAGCTAGAAATATTATTTTATAATGAAATTATTATAGATTTATAATGGTTAAAAAGTGAATTATTCACGATCTAATGAGGGGGTAGGTAGAAAAAAACTTATCCAATAGGATTTTGACAGGTTTGGTTAACTTTATTGATCGTTTCTTTTCGTTTTAACTCTTAATTAATAAGTTTGACATTTAACACGTATAATTGTATAGTTATATTATATAGTTAATAAACTTACATTATACTTACAAGAGACCCCAATGTGGTCCATTAATCATACAAATACAAATTTATAAGTCCTTTGGCTGATCCTTAGATTTTTAAAAATAGAATATCAATTAATAATGTAATATTTTTTTTGAAATACTCATTTCTGTCAATGTTGACACTATTAAATAATTTATTTTTGATAAATTAAAAAAATAATTATTAATTAAAAATTAATTTAAGCAATCATAACATGTCATTTTTACCAATAAAATTTGTTTATGCCATCAAAACGTTCAAATTATATTTATATTAACATTTGTAATAACAATTATTGGATTCTTTCATTAATAAGGAAAATAATACATCATTATTGTGTTGTTAATAAGTTTAATTATTAAATGTCTCAAAATTATAAATAAAATTCCATATGTAGGAAATATATTTATATTTATAATGAATATTTATATTTGAATTGATGACATATATAATCCTATGAAAAAATTGTTTTACTAAAGGAGGCATGCTTATGTCATTTTTGTATTTAGTTTAACTTAATTAATATAATGTGTCCCTATCATTTTCATGTGGCTCCATGGGGTCCCAAAAATGACCGAAAGATTCCCATGGTAAGACATGTATCAAACAATAGGTTTAGGATACTTTTCAGGGAATGTTATTATTATTATAAAATTATTTGTTTACCCATATTTACCAGATTTACCATTTAACCATGATAAATAAAATATTTACCTCAATAATAATTCAAAATGTCTAAAAATAATAGTTTCCTAATTTCAGAATTTGGAAATACTGATTCCAAATACATAATCCATTTTTCCAAATTCATAACGAATAAGTGGCAAAAATTATTTTAAAATAAATTCGTAATGTCAAAATAAAAAGTGTGTTTTTATGAAATAATAACTATCAAAAGATTGCCACTTGTTTATGTCCAGTTAAAATGTAAAATTATGTCCAATGACCAAAATTTTATTAAATGGTAAAAAAATATTCTAAATATAATTTAAAACCACTCAAATTCATAATTTATCACTATTAATTATGTTTATTAAAAAAGATTTTTTTAATTAAAATTTAGTAATTTTCACAATTCATCAAAATATAAAATTTATCAGAAAAGTACCATAAATACACTCTAATATAATTTCTAAATTCTGAATCCAAAGATCAAATCCATTTTGAAAGATAAAATTTATAAAATTTCAACAGTGGGTATTACTATTCCTAATGGCTAGTTTGATTGGTTGTGGTATGTGTTAAAACTCGAAGTTCTGTATAACACAGGCTACTTTATTATTCAAAGAGAAGTGTACCATAGATGCTTTTAGTGTAACATTCTTCCCTCCTTCAATAAATTGCATTCTCACATTTTGAAATTGTTTTTCAAAAATAAAAGGTTGAAAATAGAAAAAATCATTGTGAAAAAACCCACATCAGAAATTTGTTTAATAAAATTTAGTCTTAATAAGAGGTAAAGTGAAATGAAAGGGTCACCACAAAATTATGATCTCTATTTAGAGAACATTTGTGGAAGTTATAAAAAATAATTAGAGGAAAAACATTAATATTTATAGGGAGTGATTGAGGTCATCAGTCACAAACAATTTTAGAATTGAGGGCCTCAAAGCCATAAATCTATGATGATTTAAAATATCATTGGTTCAACAAAACATAAGGTATTAGGATAACACATTTTTAGTTTTAGGTCCCCTTACCTAATGATTACGAATTAATTTCTTCATAGAATAAGAAAATAATATATATATATATATATATATATATACTTGACAAGTATAGTTCCATACATTTACAAATTTCTACCACTGACTCATCTTTCACTCTAAAAGATAATAGAACTAAAAAAATTACATTTATCCTATTCTTATTGGGTTCCAAAAAAATAATAATTTCTAACTGATCTACTAGACCTTTTAAAAAAACTACATTATTCAATCCAGGACATCATGTGCACCATTGGTAGGTGATACACCCTTTTCACCCTTCGGTTGTGTGTTCAAGTCTCGCGGCCCTACCGGACGCAACAAGTTGATGCCTAACCTTCAGATTATCCTTTTATAGAAATCCAAATATAATATCAAACTAGAATTATCCAAAATACTTCTTTCCAATCTCAAATTCCAATATTAATAAGGTAAACACAATGAAGATACTTTTTACCACATAATTACATGAGAACACATTCATCGTTTATTCTTATAAAACACTGCAACATCCTACATTACCATAACTCCTTATTGATTACATTTATGATACCTTATTACATATAGAATACTAGATATACTTCTTCTATCCAAAAAATTTTTAAACTCCAAAAATGATGGAATATAGAAATCATTAATAAGATTCATGGTAATCAAGAATATCTAATATAATTTATCCAAATCAATCATGTATTATTCCAAAATCACAACCTCTATATCAGAACCATATTATGGTATATCCTTCTCTCATCATATATTTTCCAAAAATTTAACCTGCTATTGAGTCACTCTTCATGGTTCCACACAATCTCAAGTCCTTAATTAAATAGTACTGCAGTACAATCCATATATACCCCATAATTATTATAATGAGTAAATCGTTAATAAAACACTCAAATGACATAATTCTTTAATTACAACATATGAAATTTAATCATTCCTCCTCATCTGTGGTAGAATCATAACATGATTATTATCCAATAGAATCATTTTGGGCATAATCTGATGATTTGGAAATTGGATTGTGTAGTGTCCCAACTTCTTGCAGATGAAGCATTGTATATTTGAAACCTTTTTCTCACACTTGGAGTCACATACATGGTGTCGTTTTTCTCCACACTTATAAAAAACGTTCATTCCTTTCAAGAAAGTCCCAGGGTGTTTCTTCCCACAGATATCACATATGAGAATATTATACTTTTCCCTCTTCCCTTTATCCATCTTTCTCCATTCCATCCATTTCATCTATTTCTTCCCTTCAAATCCATAGGACTCAGAGAATTATTTACTTATCTTATTAACACATGAAACTATTTCTTCATATGTTGAGAATACATGGTAAACTATTTCCCTTCTAAATGTTTTCTTAATACCGTGGAAGATATGATCCTTCTTACTCTTTGGATTATAATTATTGCTGGAGTTCACATTCCTTCTACTGGGTGTCAGTTATATACATTGGCATAAACTAGGTCAGTTTATGAATTGCAATGAATAATTCCAAACTTGTAAAATACCTAGCGTCAATTGAACCATTTATGGATATTGTCCATAATCATAAATATGTTTCACAGAGGAATTATATACTCATAAAACCTTCATAACGGGTTGTAAAGAATATGAGAATTATCCAACGCATATCCCCCAAGATTGTCGTAACCAAGAGTGCAGCAAAGACCGTGTTCGTGCACTAGTCCCCATTCGACTCTAGCTCCAAGCAGTGTTTTCGAGTTTTACCCATAGGTACATCTACACTAGAGCCTCCTCTACCTTCTCATATCCAGACATGGATGTATTTTTCGGAAAAATCACAAAATCTCTATAATAACAAAATTGTAGGAAGTTCTTCTATATTAATCCTAAAATTCTATCTTAAGGATATGTGCTCTAATTAGAGTTTATCTAAATCTGCTTCCAGGGTTCTTACTAAACATCTTCTGATAACAACTGTAATGCCCCGACCCCAGTTACCCAGAGTCTATCAATTATTACATAACATTGACATGATCACAAAAGATCAAGTCTCGAAATGACGATTAGTTTAGTAGCCTTGGGAACACTAGATGCATTCATAAGTCTTACAGTACATATTAAAATGAAAAACAACAACAATAACATCTTTTCTTTATATCCCCTCATACTATCCTGGTAGGTCATTCATAAAATACTTATTCACATATTGAGAAAAATTAAAACATTGAATGGGGTGATCTCAGATGCTCAGTAAGGAGAAAAATATAGCAGAACCATTTATTAATAAACACATACATTTAAGCCAATGTATAACTAAAAAATCCACTTAAACATGAACTTTAGCATAATATGGAAAATTTAAAATGAAATAATTCCATTTACTTATTCACATGGATATTCTACTATTCGAATAATCAAATTCATTATCAATAACCACATTCATAATGATGGAATGCATAATTCCAGACATTTATAACCACATAGTCAATACCATGTGACTAGACTACAAATATTATTTTTTTAGGCTTATGCAAATACCCTAGTTTGTCTCATGAGACCTACCGATGCATCGTGGAGCTATAGAGGGCTCCACCCATCACTTACTAAGTCCAATGCATTCCTCATATGAAAAGGTCTAAACATAACATAAACATTTATATTAAAACTAGCAAATGAAATATAAATAATTTTCCCATTAACCATGAATGGTATAAAAACAACACATCCACAGTCAAACATATCAAAAAATCTTCAACACAATATGGAAGATTTGTATAATGATAAATCAACTTCCAAACAAGTTTAAAATCCACTAAAGGATTTTGACATTGATGAAAATGATTTGTAGAACTCATTGAGAGAAATACCCATTTTTCATGAAAACATTTAAAAGTCATACAATTTAGAAAAGAATTCATTTAAAGACATTTATAAATCAATGTGTCCCATACCACTTTGAAATTTTTTAATGGAATTACCATTTTAAAAACATGCATTTCCACATAAATAAATCCTTAAAACCCATTTTGAAGACATGGACATTAATGAGAAAGATTTAGAAGAAGAAATATTTAATACATTTGAAATGATGTTATAGTAAAACTTTACCTTAAAATAATCCCTTTGAAAACTCATTCATAAAAAATGGACATGGATAATAAATATGTCCCAGTAGATACTTATTTAAAAACAACCTCTGATAATAAAGAGATTGTGAAATTAACCCTTACCAATTTGGTAACATACGAAACATACAGCCCATGAAAGAGGGATCATACTATGAATATGTAAATAAACATAAATTAATGTTTATTACACAAATAATACAATTATGGGACGTACATATACCACAAAAAATGTAATATTGGAAATATGGCATGAATCTCATGGTAATAAAGAGTGTGATGAAAACCCCTTACCTTGTAATTTTCCTTGGTATAGGGTAGTTTAACCTATTTTATAATGGTTAAATAATTGTTATTAAATTATACAAGAATCATATATATTAATATGATATCATATATGATCTTTTAACATTTCTTTGTTAAAAAATCATAGTATTATCGTCGTTTCGGGTATTAGCTAATTCATTTTTCCATTATATGATTTGTTACATAAGTCATGTTTATTATGGATAGGTTATATATCATTCATATACAGAATTAAATCAAGTCCTTAAACATTATTTTTAATCATAGAATGAGAATTAGTCTTGAATGGATATGATGGGGAATGAATCTCATCGCGTTCGTGGAGACGGTAGTCCGTACGTACGCACGAGCGACAATATCATTATTTTGATGTTAAAATAATATATAATTGGATGGTATATATTTTTTTTTAAAAGGTTGGGGCCGAAGCCTCATTTTTATTAATAAAGCAAAGCAAAGACCTCTTTTAACTGGGTAGAGGGAGACCCATTACATAGCCCGAAGGCCCAGTGGGCTTGAAGCCCATTACATAGCCCGTAGGCCCAAATTTTTGGCCAAATTCCTATTCTGTGAATAGTAACCCGGCTGCTACAGTACCCGCTACAGTAGCGCCACCGCTACAGTACCCTGCGGCCGCTACAGTACCCGCCGATCAACAGTACCGCCGCTGCTACAGTACCCGCTACAGTACTGCTACAGTAACCTGCGCCCAATGGGTTTTGAACCCCCATTTTTCATGTAGTATTACGGGGTGCTTACCACTAAGCCAAACCCCAACTACAATTGTATGGTATATCATATATACAGAATCATTATAATGTGATATTTATTATCTTCATGAATTAAAAATCATTACCATAACCATCAAAAGAATAATGTTTTGAATAACAATTACAATACGACTTTAGGACGGTAAGCCGTATGTACGCACGTATGGTGACATGTCATTCAAAGGATGGATAGAAAACTAAATATTGTTGTACAATATTTATAATAACATCACAGTATGTAGAAGTTACTAGATTAGTTATTTTAGAATGGAAATAACAATGAAAGATGAAGTTGAAAAAGAAAGGAACTTGAAAGAGTGTGGTGAAAACATTACATCTTCTTCGGGTTCTTCATTTTGATTTGATCAAAAGGGCTCCTTAGGTTGGATTTATGATATAAATGAGGCCTCCAGGTTGAATTTAGGTAATTTTAGAGAATATTGTGGCAGTTTTTGGCCGATCCAAAATAATTTGAGGGTATTAATTTGAGAGAAGGGGGAGTGCCCTTTTATAAGATGGGTGAGTGGCACTTTAGGAGAAGCTAGAAATATTATTTTATAATAAAATTATTATCGATTTCTAATGGATCCAAAGTGAATTATTTAAATTATAAGGTTCTTATAGGTCAAAAACAACTCAGATAATTGGGTTAGATAGGTTTTGGTCACTTTATTGACCTTATCTTTTTGTTTTAACTCTTGGTTAATTAGTTTGACATTTATCATGTCTCTTAGAATTTTTATATGATATAGTTAATAAAAAAACTGTATACCTCCAAGATACCACCAAGTGGTCCATTAATGATAAAAATATCTTTATATAAGTCATTTGGATGAACCTTAGATTTTTAGGAATAGAATATCAATTAATAATATAATATTACTTTTAAGAACCCATTAATGTCAATTTTGACACTATTCAATAAACGATTTTTTCTAAAGTCTTAAAAACATTATTAATTATAAAACAAATCATTTATGAAATCATAACATATCATATTATCCATTAAAATTCATAGTTGTCATCAAAACGTTCATATTATATTTATTTTAGCATTTATAATACCAATTATTTGATTATTTCATTAATAAAGAAAATACTGCATAATTATTGTGTCATTAATTAGATTAATTATTCAATATATAAGAATTATAAATAAAATACCATTATGTAAGAAATATTTTTATCTTTATAATTAATATTTATAGTCTAAATGATAACATATATAGCCGTATGTAAATTTATTTTTTCTAAAAGATATATGCTTATGCCATTTTTGTGTTTAGTTTACCTTAATTAATATAATGTGTCCTTATCACTTACAAGTGGCACCATGGGGTCCCAAAATCGACCCAAATATGCCCATGTTCAGACATGTATCAACCAGTATAGTTAGGACAAGTTTTAGGGTAAATTATTAATATTATATTATTATTTTGTTCCCTTATTTAATGAATTTACCATTTAACCATGATAAATAAAATATTTACCGAAGTAATTATTCAAAATGTCTAAAAATAAGAGTTACCTATTTACAAAATTTGTACATCATGATTCCAAATATGGAATCCATTTTTCCAAATTCAATACACAGAAGTGGCAGAAATTAATTGAAAATTAATTCCGGTTGTCAAAATAAAAAAACGTGTTTTTATGAAATAATAACTATCAAAAGATTGAAACTTGTTTATCTTCGGTTTAAATGTGAAATTACATCCAATGACCAAAATTATATTAAATGGTAAAAATATATTCTAAATATACTTTATTAAAACTCCAATTAATAATTTATCAATATTAATTATTACGATTAAAAAGGTTTTTTTTATTAAAATTTTGTAATTTTCACTATTCATCAAAATATGAATGTTATCTGAAAACTTAAAAAAATTAACCCAATGATAATTCTTATATTTTGAATATAAAGATCAAATCCATTTTGAAAGATAAAATTTATAAAATTTAAAAAAGCGGGTATTACTATTCCTAACGGCTAGTTTGATTGGTCGTGTCATGTGTTAGAACTCGAAATTGTGTATAACACATGCTACTGTATTATTCAAAGAGAAGTGTACCATGGAAGCTTGGGGTGTTACACTTCCTTTTAATTCCCAGGATTCAAAAACTTTTTATGTCAGAACAAATGGAAAAAAATATGAGGTGGCATGAAGATGAAATAAATAAATATAATGGTGAAATTGTGCATCCTGCAGATGGGTTGGATAGGAATAAATTTGATAGGTTACATCCTAATTTTGCTACTGACCCACACAATGTTAGATTCAAATTATCCTGTGATGGTTTCAACCCATTTTACCAAATGCATTCTGCACATAGTACATGGCCTATTTTAATTCACATTTATAATATTCCTTCATGGATGTGTATGAAGAAGCCATTTATTATCATGAGTATATTGATATCTGGACCCAATTATGCTAGAAATGATATTGATATATACATACATCCATTAATAGAGGTGTTAATGGAGCTATGGATTGATGGTGCACTGTCGTACGATGCATTCAGGATGGAGTACATTATGTTTCGTGGAACATTGTTATAGAGAATAAATGATTTCCCTATCTTAATAAATTATATATCATTGAAGTACTAAAGGGAAATTATCCTAGAATATTTGTATGAAAAATATATGTTTCCGAATATTAATGTTTCGACAAAACTTTCATCTTCATAGGGCATCAATATTTTCTACCGAAGGATCATCCATAGAAGAAAAATCATAGACAGTTCGATAATGCTGTTGAGACAGATGAGGCACATCAACGATTGTCACAGAATGATATTGTTAAAGAACTTGAAGATTTAAATTATGTACATTTCAAAATTTGATCAAATATCATAAAGTGAAAATGTGTTACTTCAAATTCTAGTAACAATTGGAGAATTCAAAGTATATTCTTTGAGTTTCCATTATGGTCATTGAATTTATTGCGCCTTTGTTTTGATGTAATTCAAATCGAGAAAAACATTTATGAGATATTAGTTACAACTATTTTAAATGTCAAATGAAAAACAAAAGTCGATTTGTGGTCTTGTCGTGATTTGATGGATTGGGGTATAAGAGTAAAACATCATCCTGAGTTAATTGGTCAGAAGAAGTTGAAAGTCCCTATTGCCTGTTATTCGATGACAGATGTGGAGAAGAAAAAATTTCTTCAGATCCTGGAATGTTTGAAGGTTCTAGATGGTTATTCATGTAATATTTTGAAAAGGGTGAATACACATGATGTGAACTTAAAATCTCTTAAAACCCAAAATTAATATGTCTTTTTACGCGAATTGATTCATATTGCCATTTGTCATTTACTTTCACATAATGTTACATTTGTTTTGATTATGTTATGTCATTTTTATTGAGTCCATTGTGCCAATAGATAGAGAAGAAGTGTTGTTCATAAATTGCAGAGATATGCACTGATTATTCATTGCGACTTGGAGAAAAGTATCCCATAATCATTTTTCAAATCTATGTTACATCTGACTATGAATCTTCCCACAAAAGTTCTTTTTGGTGGTCCTGTTTCGAGTCGGTGGATGTATCCTATAGAAAGTATGATGTTTACATTGAAATGATATTTGAGAAATAAATACCACCCTAAAGGATCATTATTGAAAGGTTATTTATCACAAGAATGCAAAAATTTATGTTCATCTTACTTGGCTAACGTCACCATGAGGTCCAATCAACTTATGAGAACTGAAGACGAGAAATATGATCCCATTGAGCCTACATTTCCTTCACTTCCCCAATCAGGCGGGATATCTGGATTATACTCGTTGTTTACATTATGCAGGGAAGAGTGGGAAATGGAACATCGTACAGTATTATTCAATTGTGGAGTGCTCAATGATTATATCAAGTAATTAAACTAATAAATATACATTTTTTCATTATGTTATTTCTTCATATATTCTGACTTTTTTAAGATTTCATATTTTTAAAGAACATTTAGTAATTATAAAAAAGAGACATTACTCAAATATCTATTAAGAGGAAGGAACTTATGCACAACAATGAATTTTCTTCTTGGTTAAAGTCAAAGGTAATATATTTTGTTTCCTTATCATAACACAATCGCATGTATTTGTTTAATATTCAATGTTGGTATCTTTTAGGTTTTAACTCTACTAATGAATAATGTATCAAATGAATTAAGAGTGTTATCCTTTGGTCACAATAATGTGGTACGTGATTGTAAAGCAATTTTTGTTAATGGATTTATATTTTTTTTGAAATATCTATGCAAAAAATTGGCAACACATCATGACGGTGTCATGATGACTTCCACAACAAATTGTTATGTGAGTGCATCAGATAGACAACCTTGGTCAAAAAATATATCACATTGTGGTGTTGTTGAAAGAATCATTTTATTAGATCACTATGCACATGGTCGCATCACAATTATGAAATGTATGTGGTTTGATTCAATGACACGACAAGGAATGCATATTTACAACTGTGGATTTAGAGTGATTGATATGAATCGCCAGTTTCACACCAATGAACCTTATATTCTTGCATCACAGTTTAGACGTGTGTTTTATGTAACTGACCTGTTATAACAACAATTTTTTTTATTGTTGATGTCATTCCTAGACATATTTATGATGGTGAAATGGATGAAAATGATGTTTTGGATGAACCTGTCGGTATTTATTTGAATGTTGCATTTGATGAAACAGATGAAAAACTTTCTATAACAGATTTTGAACCATAAATTGTCACATACCATACATAAAATTGATACATTTTTAAGTATTTACATGAAATTATCATAATATTGTATGTCTTTTTTTGAACTTTCATATATGATATAAAATTAACTAGTATATTTTATCCATATAAACATCACATTGAAACTGAATCTCATTGTTTTAGGATACAGTAGTATTATTTAACATTTTGAATTATATTTAATTATTTGAGAATATTATTTTAACTTACCATGTCAAAATGTATGAATATGATGATATTAGAGGAAATATAAGAATAAGAACAAATGAACAACATATGTCTCATTTGGACAACATTGTAAGTACAATATATGTTTGAAAATTATGGTCGTTCATATTATTTAACTTTTTATCGTTCAATTAATTTTTTTCATCTATGTTATTTTAGGCTACGTCGTCCAGGAGATGGATGGATTATACTAATGAGGATGATAGTATGGTGGGGGATATTGATTCTACAGTTTGGACGACAACTATGTTGCATGAGTAAAATAAAGGTCATCCTCCAATTATTCCTCGTCCATATTACCCATAACCACATTCTCCATATCCTTTTCTGCCCACACCCACATAATATTTTAGTTCTTAGACTCCCATCCCTTTTTATTTAACATTCCCTACCATCCACTGTATAGGGAACTGTGCCCCCATATATCCCATTAACATATCCATATCCATATTCACCCTCATATGTATTGGGTTATCCATCTACTGTATAGTGTACGCATACTGCAGATATCCCACATACCACATAGGCTACTCCCCCTCAAGATACTGCACTTCTGCGGTCAACATATCCTCCATCTACTTTTATGTGTTTAAACATTACTGTTACTGGTTAATGATAAATTCATATTCATTATTATACTTTTTTACTTTTGATAATGATTAGCTCCAGTCTTCACCAGACACCGAGGCCGCCAAAAAATGTGAGAGGATTGGAATTGACACACACAAATCATGGTTGAATACAATGACTACAAAGATATAATTAAAAAATTGTACAGAATGTAAAAAATTTATATGAACGCTTGATAGAAATAGAAATATCACACTAGTTTAACTAATAAATTGGAGGAAAGTTGGAGAACAAATAAAGAACAATTCCTTGGCAGAGATCTGTTTATATAATGTTAATAACATTTTATATATATTAATTTATAATATTTTCATAACAAATATTTTTTCCATTGTAGCTCCTATATAATTTCCCTATTCGAAAAAATGCCAAGGCAGCAAGGATAATGGATTTGGGTGAAATGTGGTGAGTATAAATGTATAACTTATATATTGGTTCAAAAAAGAGAGTTGGCATAGAGCATGAAGAAGTACTAGTGATTCATGATTGACCAATATCACAATACAAAGAGATGACCAGATATTGGAAGTGTCAAGAGTTTAGGGTATTTGTTTAATTCATATATATATATATATATATATATATATATTCATTTATTTATTTGAAAATGTGTTTTATTTATGTTATTGAAATTATATAATTATTTTTTTATAGGAGAAAGCAGACAGAAATAAATGATATAACATTAGAATGAAACATCTTTATACTTGTAGACACACATCAGTCCCAGATCTTGAGAAAACATGGGTAATTTAATATTTAAAATATTTATCTTCATTTAGTGTAATATTTTTACTTCCAATTTAGATTTATTTATTTTTTTCTTCCAGAAAAGATAATTGAATATCGATGGTCACATTCCTTTCCCAACATTGTTTTGTATAAGCATAAAAAATAATGATGCTATTGTGCCAAATACTAACACCGAGAAGGTTATTGTAAGTATATTTCTATTTATTTTATTTTTACTGAATTTAATCAATTATATTATTTTATCATTTTAATTTTTGTTAAATATAAATCAACAGAATGCTTTGGAGACTTTGGAAGAAAAAGAACATGACAATTTGGGCCTGAAAGATCCTCTACATCAAGTATTAGGAGATGAGAATTATGGTAGAGTGTGTTGTTGACCTAGGAAAAATATTGTACCATCTCGATACTAGTCTATTGACAATGTTTTACCAGGTACCGTTTCTGGTTTGGACAAAGTTGAACAGATGAATTACACAATCAAAGAAGCAACACAAAGAGCAGAAAAGGTGATATTTGAAAACATGAAGAATATTATTTCTGCTATTGCTTCTACACATTCACTAGAATCTGCTGTAGTAATTGACGCATGTTTGATGTTGATGAGTTCTGCTGGTGGAGCCGGAGCTGTTGCTGGATCCGGAGCTGTAGCCGGAGCTGGAGCTAGATCCGGAGCTGTAGCCGGAACCTATCCCATTATCGGTGCTGGTACTGATGTTGATGTCGATGATGATGTTGGTGTCCTGAGAAGTGCTGATGGTGTTTCTATAGGAGGCGTGTATGAGGGTTATCAGCAATTTTATGATACTGATATTGAAAAAATATTGTTGATGTGAAGTGTATTTTTGGATTGTTAATATGTGTAACTTTATTATGCAATGTGGTTTTATTACTTTAATATTGAATTGTATTGAGGGGTTTCTGACTATTTCTACATATTTGTTATGTAGTAGTTATGTATTATTATTATTATATTGAATTTTATCCACCAATGATGTGACCATCATACCTCCTCGAAGAAGCTTCTCTGAGGCCACCCCTCTATCTCCACCAACACAACTCTGACGGTATGTAGTGTAATTTTAGATTTTTTTTCTTGAGGCTACCCCTCTATTATATTCACTGGTCATATTGTGAGTATGATGACTACTATTGGTGTTTAGTATAGGGATGAATTATATGAAGAGATCCAACAAGAACACATATCTGATGCAATTGATTTTCTCCCACGACTTACAATTGGGATTGACGTGAATATAAAAATTCGAAGATGATGGTTATTTTATACCATTTTCTACAAGACATTAGTCATCATTTGTTGTTTTTTTATTTACGTTTCATGGATATCATGTGATAAATTGTTTTTTTTGTTCTAAATACTCAATTCCATTAAAGGGGGCAGGGGGGTAGGGGTGAGCAAGGGGGCAGTGTGGGCAGGGGGAGGGGCAGGGGTGGGTTGTGCATGGCGGGGTGTGCAAGGGGGGAGGGGGGAGGGAGAGGGGGTCCTGTCCGAGGGGTGGGAGGGGGAATTCAAAGGGGAAGTGGGGGCCATGGGGGTGTGCAAGGGGGCAGGGGATGTGCCAGAACCATTGGTTTTTAATGTGATTTCACATAATTTAAAATTATAAGTGCATTTTAATAATTCTCATTTTTTCCATTCATTCTTGCATGCATGAACTTGCATCTATTCATGTTTTCTACTTTTTATGGGTTTCATATGGACAGGTATTAGCTGAATCAATGATTGGGGTGAGCGAGGCCAGTAAATGTGGAAAACTTTTCAGGGATTAAAATAAACTACGTTCCAATTTGTTTAAGCTTATAGAATTTTCAACTTGTATACTGATTACTTTTAGTCAGTTTTTACCAGTTAATTTCAATTATTTGAGGATTACTATAAGTCTCAATTAGGCATCATAATCCTTGATGACATTGAGAGGTAATTACAATCAATTTCGACTTAATACTACATTTGGTCCTTTCGTTTGATAACCACTATGTTGTTCTTTTTAGTAGAGGTATTTTAAGTACATTGCCATTGGACTTAATTTTTTCAATATAATTTCTCAAACACTGATGGTACTTTTGAAACGGCTTCCTCCCTAGAAATTCATCTCATCCCTTTTATTAGTATAACTCATTCTGAATATATCTTTTTGAGATTTTATTTTTCTCTATGTCTTCACAAGAACTTGATTTGTTGTGTGTATGATTTCACATGATAGGTTGTGTTTGTGGATATGGATGCATGATATGAATACAAACATCAAAAAAACAAATCCCATGAATTTTCATTTGAGAATATATATAAGGATACTCTTATTCATGGATTCATACCTTTGAGGTAAAGTCCCCCTCCCAGCCTCTTTAATCCATGAATTTTTTAAATTGCATTTACCAGTCTTCTTGATTCCTGCTAGTTTATATTAAATTGCAATTATTGATCAAGTTTTAGATAAAATAATTGTTTCATTAAAAAAATAATTCATGGTTTTTAAAAAACCCCTCTAACAGAGGTGCTCTATCTACGAAAACTGACAGTGTTAGTTTATGCGTATATAACTTTTTTGAATTTATTGCATTTATATTTTCCATTTTAATCCTCACGCCTTTCATTTGATACACCACAGGAATCTCCCATTTTTTTGACTCACAGGGGGGTGTGGAGGCTGGGGGGGCTGGTGCAGGCTAGTGGGTGGTGTAGGGGGGATGGTGCATGCTAGGGGGCTGGGGGTGCAGGGGGCTGCAGGGGGGGATGTGCAGGCTTTGGGCTGGGTGGAGGGGGCAGGGGCAGGGGCAAGGGGCAGGGGGCAGGGTGGAGGGGGTGATAGGAGGGGGCATGGTGCAGGTGCAGTGGGCATGGGGTAGGGGAAAGGGGCATGGGGCAGGGGGCAGGGGTCAGGGTGCGGGGTGGAGGGGGCAGGGGGCAGGGGGCAGGGGGCAGGGTGCTGGGTGGAAGGGGGCTAAACCAATCCATCATTATTTTTAATTTGTTGAGATTTGGGGTTTAACCTCTAGCCTTATTGATTTTTAGATTATATGATTTATATTCTATGATTTTTAGTTTTAGATGTTATGGTTTCGAGTATAGGGTTTTACATTTTTGAATTTAAGTGATTGTGGTTTTAACATATATGGTTTTAGGGTTTATATAAATTTTGAATCCATGAAATTAATTTCTATCAAAGTAGGTTGAGCTCACTTTCATCCTATGAAATAAGTTCAGGAGTGACATTGAATGACCAAACAACCATTTTCATTATCATACCCACATGCCTTTTTTTAATTATTTTGTAATTTTTTTTATTTTCCATCTTATTTTTTTATATAACAAAATCATTTTTTAATCCTCACTTGCTTTATATATTTTTTTCCACATTCCCATGCCACACCATGTTCCCTTCCATGGAAAGGACTTCCAATATTTGGAATGAGCCATTAGTTTTGATATCTTAATATTTAATGTTCTAAAAACCATTACAACATGTTTTTCGATATTGTACTAATCGAACACCTAGATCAATTCATGATCATCATGAAACCTCAGTTGTTTGGAACTTCATGTACGTAGGTATACCTCAAAATTGTTTCAGATGCTCATTTAATCATACCACTGGACTCATCACCCTCCCATATTTTGCTTCTGTTTTTGAAATTTGTTAACAAGATTATGAATTTGGAAGGATTCAAGCAAGGGATATTTTTCAACACCTTTACATATGCCCAATCTCAAATGCATCAATGAATGTTGTCTAGGGATATAGGTGTATTTTTGTGCGGCCATTGGGTGTTACGAAGATAATTGGACATAATAAAACATGTTATTTAGTTGTTTAATTGTTTATATTTACTGCATGAATTGGGAAGAAACTATTTAAAATTGTATGCTTTCACTTAATGTTAGACTCAATCTCTCTCCCAGCGCACTTCAAGTTAAACCTATAAATTTCTTATTTAATTATGCTAAATTGAAATAAAAAACACTATTTTTTCATTACTAAATAGGCCTTAGCAATACACTTTTCAATATTCATTGTTTTTTCATTTAAATTAATGTTAATTATGGTGAAACCATTGATCGCATATTGGGAGAAATAGTTCACAGCAACTCGATGAACTCACCGCTGGACTACATCTTGAACATTGAGTATTTCCTTGAGAAGGTATAAATTTCCCTTTATCATAGGTATAATTAGTGATGTACCATCAAATAAAGTCAGCTATAATTTGACATGGTAGAGAATATGAACGTATGGAGCTATGTGTTCCATGTATATATATATATATCTGTGTGTGTGTGTGTGTGTGTAAATGCATCCGCAGGTGAGTGGAGGCTATTATATGAAAATAAGAATATGTGTAAGGATCCCCTTTTACATGATCTTGGCCATGCAGGTGTGTGCATAGGGGCTAAGTGTCCTTGCATGTGTGTGAAGGTGCCTATACCCAGTGGGGGAGAAGCAAATTTGAGATAGAATGCTCTGAGAGCCGAAGTAGATGGTTAAGTTCCACCTTGATGTAGGATCCCTCTCTAGCCTCTTTAATTCCAGTATGCATTAATTTGAATTTAGCATCTTTCTTAATTATGATTAGCAATATATAATTTCATATATTAAGTAAGTGTTCATTAATATAATTGTTTCATTTTGATAAATAAAGTCACATTTTTATAAATAAATTCATGTTTTTATAAGAAAGCAATGCCCTGATTTCATAATAAAACCTCTCCAATGGAGGTTCCCTATCTTCTAAACCAAAGAGTAGTGATAGTTTTTTGTATCATGATTACATTCGTTTTTAGTCATTCATATGCCTCTTGATGGTATTTGATATGTCAATAGTTAGTTTTTTCATTGAATAATATAAATTGTCTTATCATACTCGTTTAACTCAAATGACATTAACCGAGTAGGCATATTCCTTGACCATGACACATTCTTTTTCATGAATTGAATATTATAAATAAAATTTACAAGTACAGGAAAAATGAATGAATTTGTAAATGGATTGTGTGGGGTGTATTATTCTTTTCTGTCATTTTTTCCTTTAGACATTACACCATTTTTATTCTCGCTACAACATGCTTATATGATCCATTGTTATAGCATATTTAATAGGTGATATGTTCTATCATCTGCTGGTGGGGAAATAGTTGTAATGTTTCCCCAAATCCTCCCAATCCATTTTCTCCTGGACGGAAGATGCTTCCTCGCGGATGTCGTTAGACTGGGCCAACACATCACGCAGCGGTCACGCCGCGTTCACGTCGTGGCCACGTCGTGGTCATGCCACGGTCCCACCACAGTCACGCCACAGTAATGAAGTGATTTGTCCCTACACCAGGAACACACGCTGCGGTGGTACATAGTGGTAGTATTATATTAGTTTAATGATAAATGTTGAGACTAACTAATCTAAATTTATACTGGTGGGGCGATGACCAGAATGTTTCCCGCCTCCTCCCGCTCCCTTCGCTCCTGTCTTGAAGATGCTTCCCCACGAATGTCACTAGACCGGGCCAACATGTCGCGATCATGCTGCAGTCATGCCGCGGTCACGCCGTGGTGACATCGCGGTCACACCGCGGCCACGTCGTGATTTGTCCCTAATCCAGGATGACACCCTGTGGCAGTTCGCAGTGATAGTATTCCATGAGTCTTGTGATCAATGTTGAGACTAACTAATCACAATTTCTGCCTGTGGGGCGACAGCCGGAATATTGCCCCACCTCCTCCCACTCCCTTCGCTCCGGTCTAGAAGATGATTCCCTACTGATGTCATTGGACCGGGCCAACCGGTTGCAGTTAGGCTGTAGTAATGCCATGATTTGGCCCTGCTCTAGGATGACACCCAGCGGAGGTTTGCAGTGATAATATTCCATGAGTATTGTGATCAATGATGACAATGACTAATCTCAATTTCTGCCGGTGGGGTGATGACAAGAAGGTTGACTTGCCTCCTCCTGCTCCCTTCACTCCTAGCTGGAAGATGTTACACCATAGATGTCATTGTACTAGGACAACACTACACAGTCACATTGTGGTCACGCCACAGTCATGCCTCGGTCAGGCGGTGGCAATGCCATGATTTGGCCCTACTCTAGAATAACATCTCACAACGCTTCACAGTGATAATATTTCATGATAATTTTTATCAATGTTGACATTAACTAATCACAATTGTTTACGGTGGGGCGATGGTCGGAATGTTACCCCACCTCCTCCCGCTCCCTTCTCTCCTGGCCACATGATCCTGCCTCGTTGATGTTGTTGGACCGGGCCAACATGTTGCGATCATGCTGTGATAATGTCGTGATTTGGCCTTGATCTAGACACATCCATCCACGTGTAGCCCCTTCTACCTTCATTTCATCCCACATCCACGAGCATTCCATCTCGCAACATCCCCTTGCCAGCGTCAAATCAGCCCGGTCCATCCTCCCAGCAACTACAACCAGCCACTTCCACCAGCATTCCTTCCCCCTTAAATCTTCATTCGAGCCAGCACCCACCCCCAGCCACCTGCAATCCAAACCGTACCATGCACCACAAAAGCCACCACACTAGCCATCACCCCCAGCCTCATGCAGAGCACTCTTTCCACCCTTCTACCACCTACAATACAGCCCCAGCCACCAGTTCCATCCCTTACCAGCCCCCAGCCTCTTGTATCCCATCCCGCACCATCCCCTACCACATGCCCAATAGCCCCAATCCACCTGCAATCCAGGCCACACCTGCCCACTGCCACCTATGCACCATGCACCAGCCCTCTTTCATCCCCCTGCCGCCTTCCTTCCCACCTGCACCAGCAAGTCTACCCCACACCATCCACCGCACCTGCCCCCAGCATATTTCATTCTAGGATGCGAGAGAAAAACTCGATGAAATTAAATAAAAGGAAAGGCGGAAGAGGATCCCCCTTCCAGATCCCTTTTTCGCCAAAAAATAGACATGGAAACTTCCATTAATTTTCACCGAGAACATTGGGGTAGAGATGCATCTTTTAACCCAAGACAAGAACCTAGCTGGAAAGCCGAGTAGAACCAAAGCATCCCATAAGATTTCCCACCCGACCGAATCAAAATCAACGAATAAATTGATCATAAAGGCACACATAGGAACCCTAGAATAATGATGGTTGCCCCAAATTATTTATTTAGTAAAAATATTCTTAGGATAAATTGGTTTTTGTACTGAAAGTTTAGGATTTTTTGACTCACCTATATATTTAGGAGTTCTTTAAGGTTATCTTTATAACCATCATACTAGAAGGGACGAGTTATAAGTGGTGGATGTCTATTATTCAGACTAATCCAGACAAAGACTATTCCTGGAAAATATTCAAAGCATTGTTGATTTAGAATTCTTTCAAAATGATGTGATGGTACTGATGGATATAGAATTTTCTAGGAGGGTTTGTCCGGTGGTTTGACCAAGGGTTGTCCCGGGGGGTGCCGGGGGGGGGGGGGTCTTCAGGGCAGGGGGGAGGGTGCATGTGAGGTGTCTAGGAGGGGCTATCCAGGGTGGGTGTCGGTGGGTCTGTAGGGAATTCAGGGTGAGTGTAGGTGGGTTGTCTAGGAGGGGTCATCCAAGGTCTGTCCAGGGTAGGGAGAGGGTGGGTCTATAGGGAAGGGGGTACGGTGCAGGTGGGGTGTCTTAGGCGGCTGTCCAAGGGGGTGTCCTAGGGATGCCTGGGGGATTATTTTAAAATATAACCCCATGAGCAATGAGGACTAACATCATAGCAATAATTTTGCTAATGATTTTTGGAAACGTATTCCCAATAACAATAGGTCTGAAATCCTTTTCATCAACCACATTTTCCTCCTTTGGGATTAGGGAAATTAAATTAGAGTTACTTCTATAGGGCATTGAGGCATGGTTAACAAACTCACTCATTTTGTTAAGGAGTTAATCACTAACATTGTCCCTATATAACATAAAGAATTAATTTGTGACCCCATCAGGACATTCCACACTCTCACGATTTATAGAAAAAAGGGAACTCTTAACCTCCTTCTCATTAAGGGATTCAACAAGGTATATTGTTGGATTGGTGTAGCCCGATCCAGTTGTAACATGTACCTTTTAGATACAACCATAACTCCAACATCACTGAACATGGACTTGGTAGTATAAACATCCTTCAAATATCCAACAAGACCATTAACATCTCTATGCTCTTTGAAATTTACTTTAGAAACAACATTTTGAATAGGATGGAATGATTGGAGATTCCTAATCAACATTGTTTGGGTAGTCGTTAACCCAACCATCTTTTCAAAATCAACCATGGGAATACATGACTTCTTATGTTCTCTATTCTCATGATTAGTATATTTTAACTCCTATTTAAGTTCAATAAAATCTCCTCAAATATTATCAAAATAATTTAGAATATTAGAGGAATAATATTACATTTTATTAAATTATCAGATCTTACTAATGGAGGGTGATTCCTCATGCACAATAGGAGGTAGTGATGGTATATTAGAGATCCTTGGAGCTGGGAAAAGCGAGAGAAATCATATCGTCATTGAAAGGGTGGAGGGTGCAAATGGGGTGCGGGGGGGGGGGGGGGGGGTCTATAGGTGTAGAGGAAGGGGGTGTGTGTAAGGGTAGGGGGGAGTGTGCATGGTTAGGGTGAAATGGGTAGGGGAGTGTGTAAGGGGTAGGGGGGAGGGTGCAAGTGGTGTGCATGGGCATGAGGTGGGTGCAAGGGGCGGGGGGGGTGTGGGTCTACATGGGTAGGGGGAAGGTTCAAGGGGGTACATGGGGTGTGGGGGGGGGGTATTGTTAATCCCACCTATTAGATTATATTGTCACATCTTTATTGATAACATAGTCAAACATAGTCAAATTTAAGACATTTGAATAATTTTAGGAAAGTCTTATGCATAACATATCTATATGACATTACAAGTCATATGATTATCAATTCTGTACAACATAACCATTATTTCCATATCATTTTGATTGATTCTCTGGACTTCAATCCCAATGAAATACCCTTCTTCTTGACACTATAGCATCGAGTAGTTAATCAAAAGGGCAGAACCTCCATCTTCATGGCCAATCATTATTTAGTCATCCACCTCTATAACAGATATTCTCATCATTCAAAAATCTAATATGCCCACCAAAATGCCCATATAGGGCTTCCTATTTCTCACAATTTTGGTACAATGTTTTCTCCTAATGTTTGATGGTTTTTATATGAAGATCATATCCAAAAGACTTGGTATAATTTCAAAATTATTTTCAATGATTTGAATAAAACCTATGATGCATGTGTGAACATTGTAGATTATTGTAAATATGTATCAATGTATACGTCATGATGTAGTAAAAGAGATCATCTTGTGGTTTGTGTTATCTGGTGATTCATGATACCACACCTAGGCTTGAATCATGATACAACACCTAGGCCACTATTAATCCCTACAACTGAGGTCTCCACGTGTTAACTAGGACACAATAATTCATATTTTAGTGTCATTCCACAATTACACCAGCAAGGAATGGTGCAAGGGGTATGGGGGGCTTTGCAGTGGGGCTGTGCAGGTGTTCAGAGGGGGGGGGGTGTAGGGTGGAGTGCAAGGGGGGATGTGTAGCGGGGTGGGGGTGTCCAGTAGGGGTGGTTCATGGGGTGTCCAACAGGGGGGGCTGCTGTTTGGGGGTGGATATTTCGGGGGGGGGGGGTCTATCCATGGGGGGGGGGGGGGTTTGTCCAGGGGGTGGGGGGGGGGGGGCTGCTGTCTGGGGGTTGGGGGGATGTTCTGGAGGGTTTCTAGTAGAGATGGGGTGTCTACGAGAGGGGGGGTGTACAATAGGGGTGGTGCAATGTCAGTCTAGTAGGGGGCATATTGTCCTGGTGGGCTTGTCCTGGGGGGGGGGGGGGGTCTGTCCAGGAGGTTTTCCTGGAGGGAGGGGGGGATGCTATCTGGGTGGGGTCATCCAAGGAAGTTTCTATGAAGGAGGGGTTGGGGATGTCCAGTAGGGGGGTTGCCTAGGGGGTGGAGGGGGAAATGTTTTATGTGGGAGGCTTCTGTCCAGGTGGGGTTGTACAGGGGGTTTCTAGGGGAGGGGGTGTCCAGCATGGGTAGTTCAACATTTGTACAGCAGGGGGGATGTTGTCCGGGTAGGGTTATCTTAGGGTGGGGGGGCTATCCAGGTGGGTTTCCAGGAGTGGTGGGGGTCTGTTAAGGGTGGTGGAGGGGGGCTTCTGTCCGAGTGGGGTTGTCTATGGGGGTTTTTCATGATGGAGGGGTGTCTAGGAGGGGGGGGGGGTCTGTCTAGGGGGGTCTCTCCGGGGGGTGGTGTCCAGTGAGGGCTGCTGCTCAGGGGGGGGGGGGCTGCTGTCCAAGTGGGGTTGTCCAGGGGGGGTCCATCCCGGAGGGAGGGGTGTCCAGGAGGGGGGGGGGGGTGGGTCTGTCCAGGGGGTTTCCATGAAGGGAGGTTCCAGGGGTGTCCAACATGGGTGGGTTCTATAATCTTGGTTGTTTTTTCCTAGGGGGTCTATCCCGATGGGTTTCCAGGAGGGAGGGGGTTTTTAGAAGGGGGGGATGTCTGGGTGGATCTGTCCTGGAGGGGGGTCTTTACTGGGGTGAGTGGGGTCTGTCTAGGGTGTGAAGGGGGATGTAGCGGGAGGGTGCAATGGGGGCTTTATGTTGCAAGTGGGGTGCAAGGGGAGAGTGGGGGGGGGGGATTTATAGGGGAGGTGGGGAGGATGAAAGGGGCTATCACCAGCTGAACGGTGATGGTTTTATACGAAATGTGTCAGCCTATAGCCACAATTTTAAACCGTAGCTATAGGCCTATAGGAAGGGTTCCTAACTAGGGCTATATGTCTATATCTACGGTTACAACCGTGTCTATAAGAGATGAGTGATTTTATCCTATGCCACGGGTTCAAAACTGTGTCTTTAGGGTTGTTTCCATGGTTGCAATAGTGTCTATAAGGCTATAGCCATGGTTGGGAACCGTGGATATAGGTTTTTACCAAAAGTCGTGCCAATCCCAACAATGGTTGTTGGAACCGTGGCTATTACCTATATACGCTATTTTTGGGCCTATAGACATGGTTTATTACTGTGGCTATAGCCTAATTTTATTCTAGATTGATCATGTTGTAATGATAAATATCCATTAGTAAAAATAAATGAAATTTCCAAACAATCCTACACACCCAATCCCGTACATGTTACAAATGTTCCATAGCTACCCTACTTGTACAAAAGGAGTTGGACACCCCAAATATTAACACCTTTATCTGGGACCAAGTCCTTGCACACATGCAGATAGACTCATTTGACCAGGATATCTTATGTTCTCATAAATATTACACTAGATCTCATCATTTGATCAAATGAAAAATTGATAGAACCCCCAAGACATAGATGATTTTGCACCTTAGCCTAGGTACCCCAAATAGTATATGGTATATCTCAGAATCCAAAATGAAGAATGATTGAAGGGGGATAAATGTCATAAAATTCACTTAAGGTTCCTAGACATAAGACACCTACATGATGATTATTATATAATAATTATAAACCACCTTTGGGAGACCCTTGTTCCTAATATGATACCTACATGGGAGCCTTCGAGGGGAACTAGTAGCGACCCATGGAACATAGGAAAAATACAAACCCACTGATTTTTCCCTAGTGGCCTATTAATCATGTCATATTTAGTTCCTAATTGTTTATAACCCCTAAAAATCATTTTTAGTTCCTTCCATTCTCTTCATGACATGCTTTTATGATACACATTCATCCAGAACATGTGCTAATGTCCTGAACAATTTACCCTTAAGTCCATTCCTCAAGATTTACCTGGATGTTCACCTATTTTTTGATCCATTTTTTTAAAGGGGCCATGTTGAAAACACCATAGAGACCTCCGGACTTGTGATGCCATGGGAAAAGGCACACCAGCATGTCTCCCATTTAGAATTGTATATCTACGAACATTTATTTCCCAAAAATGTCCATGAAAATAGTTAGGATCATAAGATAAAATGTTGATTTATGTATTTATGATCAAGAGGAACCTTACCGTAGTGAAAATTTAATAGATTTACTAGTCTCGGATACAAGGTTTAGGACCATGTCCATCCCTTATCGTCTATGACACCCTGAGAGACTAGTTCCTAGTTGGGAGGTTGATGATTAAACTTTCATTTTATTTTTATCATCGATATACACCCTCCATCCTTAATATTGAACCGATTTTAATTAATCCATCATAGAGTAATTCAAACTCCTTTCTTGCAGGATGTTGAATTCATTAATTTATCTTCCTCCTAGCCATTGGGATAAATATGTGATGGGAACCCAAGACATCTCTCCACATTCCCAATACCATCCCTCCTAATTCTCTATACCATGGACTCATTCTAGGGAAAATTGAAGAGGGGTGAGTTTCATAACTCCGACCCCTTAAACTATCACACCCCTCCTCAATCATTGATATTGAATGTGTTATGACCAATAGGGTCCTAAATACCCTGAGAGGTGGGGGGATCTGATTATTGATATTCTTTTCACAATTATCACCACCCCCATGATAATTACCACTTTATTATAAGTTTTACATTGATTGCGTTTATGGTTTACTATTGATTTTATTCATTCAGTCTTTATCTGAGTTTAATGATTGGAATGCATTGCAGAGAAGCAAGTAGACAGACACAAATATTTTTACTTGGTTCACCCTCATTGGGATTCATCCAAAGATCATACAACAGAAACATGCTTCTATACCAAATCCCATAATGATAAATTCTAATTTATACTGTTCGGGATAGATGAAATGTATTCCTAGAGTCACTTAATTTATAATTTTTAGGATTATCACACATCTTTCCCAAGGGTCACTCCATACATCACTCTATCTGTGACTTAATACCAATGAAGAGGATCACCTTATTCATCCTCCTTTTCCAACTACTTTAGAAAGGATCCTGTCACATTTTAATGACATGTTGGTCATATCATTATCACAGATGAATACATCATCTTCTATATTTATAAGCTCTGTTGAGGATCCAATTTCATCCACTGATGAATACAATATTACAACGGGTGTACCAGGATATCATCCAACTTTTGTGCATCCATAGAATGAATGGAGCACTTCTCGAAGCAGGGAAAGATTCTCAAATACCAATGTGAATGTGTCACTTAATCACTTACACGAAACTCCCTTATTCATTGTAAAACATGAGATACTCAAACAAATTTATTCCCAAAACAATATTGGCGTGAAACTATCAATTGGAACACTTCTCTAATCCTGGAACACAAGTATCACCAAACTAGTTCGTGATACTCCTTATTCAACTCATTACTTTGTAGACTCACACCCTTTTATTCCCAAAAAAATATTGGCATGCAACTATCAACTGGCATGCATCTTCAGAGTATCCTTATACTAGCGCGGCCAAACCACGACTTGCGCGACCAAACAACCTGAAGAACTAGAGATCTAATTTTCTATATGTTTTGATTTTCTCTAAAAATGGTGATGGGTAGCCCTCTGTTTATAGGTATTTTATATAACCTCATCACCAGCACACAAGTCTCCTCCGAGTGTGCACGTCCAGTGGCCCTTGTATTTGTCTCCCTAGTCACCTTGCGCGCCAAAACTAAAACATGGGCGCCCCTTTGTCATTTTTCATATTTTGATATTATAATCTTGAAAAAATATGGAGGTAATGATTCCAAGCCTCCAGGACAGTGGTGATCATGTATCACTACCAACAACACTGTTCTCCATTTGATGATTTTGAGGCCCAAAAATTTGGAAAAAACCGGAAAACACCACCACCTTGTATCTTCTATTTTTGTAAAACCAATAGATTATCCATTACATTGTCTAGGTTCTTCAATAATTAATTTATTATTGACCACATCCCTTCAACTCGACATCTCACTATGTAAACCCCCTTTTTCAACAAATTTGTACATATTGGTATGCTTTTTCAAAATCACAACATGTAGGAACACATTGTCAAAAAACACAATCACCACAAAAATTATTCAATGATACCATGGGAGACTTTTTACCAACAGAATAGTTAATGGAAATGAGCACACTAAATTCATCATCCCACTCACTTAGAGATTCATAACAATTTCCACTAGTAGAAAATGTCATTGTGTGTGGTTTATTGGATCTTCCATTTCCTATTTTATGTCACACCATGCATGACTTGTGTGGGATTATTTCTAATGATGGTAATGTCATATTCATGATTGATGAGACATAATGAACTATTTGAAATCTGATTCCCACCATAACTAGATACACAAGACTCCTTCCGAACGACCAATTTTAATACCATATCATCCATGAGATGGTGAATCACACCCCTAAATGGAAATTTTTATTAAGAGTAATACCCAATCATAATTCCACTAGTATGGGCCTCCTCCACTATAATAATACCCAAAAAAACCTCAACACATCATCTAATGGGCCTTACTCCCATGAAAGATAAACATACATAGCCTCCATAGTTGGGGTTCCACAATACCAAACTACGCCGGATTTGATTACATAAAAAATAGGATATGTAAGAATCCTCCAAGAGCTGCAAACCCCACAACCCAAATACACCCAATTCATAATTGGATAAATTTACATTAGGTTATAGTTCATTCTTGAGAATCCACATATATCTCATGTTCATGGCGATACATTGGTTTAAGTCTCACACCAAATATTAACAATGCTCCATCCACCAAGACATAATTATCACATGATGTTAATCTATATATTTCGGTCATTATAACATGAACTTAAAAGTATGATGTGCCTCATTATGTAGAGCTGAACTATGTGGGTTCTGATTCCTTTCATATGAATATGTAGGAATCCCACTTATGGGTTGGTTCCAAACACCGAAACGACTCTCGTCCCCCTGGATGACATCATACTTCGTAGTTCCCGACAAAGTGGAAAAAAACCAACATTTTCACAATAATGACCAAATAATCTCAAAATAGTATATAAGAGGATACCATTGATTGAGGAAATCAGTTACATACAAAGAAATCCATTGATGAATAAGCTCAGATACAAATATATAATCCTAATTTACCTACATGTAAGTATTTTAATATTAATTATTAGGGGACCCACAACATACATGGTAATTAATAATAGATGGGAAAAATTTCTTCAATGTGTCATCTCAATACGTTTTGGGTGTGTTTGTGTTTTTTGACAAGGCTAGATGACCGAAAATGCGTATGATTGGTGTCTAACAAATAAAAGTTGTTAAGGTGATGTAGTTTATAAGTGTTTTCCAAATCTTTGGTCATCAAAATCTGTGGATTTTGATTGGAAATGGAATGTTTTCATCATTGGATTAAATCTTATGACAAACTGTGAATAATATCTGAAAAAAAAGGAACCACATACCTTATAACAAGGTCCGTGTACAATTTCATGGAACGGTTCTCGGTTGCATGCCAAGAAGTGGTTACAATACAAGGAGCGCAAAAACTGTTTGGGGAATTCAGTTTGTGTTGAATGGAATACAATATGAGGAAGGTGTGATATTTTTCTAGATGATGGAAGGGAATGTTCCACGTTAGGGAAAAGGTTGAATGAATACCACTGTGGAAAAATGATTCACAGAATGAGTGAGATTTGCGGCAGGAGGATTAGTATGTAGTTGAGGATGTACCGAATCAATGATTTGGTAATTATCAGATTAGGGAAATTTGCATATTTAATTGTCTATATAAGGAGTTCTAATACAATAAATTATAAAGAGAGAGAGAATATTATTTGACAACATCTATTGGATCTGCGAATTTAGTGACGTTCGAATGTGGGTTATGGGTAGGTATTCCATCGATGCTAATGAATTTTTTCTAAAAATTTGCAAATGTGCTTTTGCAGGAATATGTAGTTAAGAAATGAAGAATATTATGATGATGAATAATGTGGTATGAATAGGGGGATCTAAGGTTTATGGAAGGAAAGGATTCAACAAATAGAGAACAGTCTGCAGACAGAGGGTGGTTCACATAGGATGTCCACGGAGTTTGTAAGAAGAGGTGAAAAACAACAATGAAGGAAGGGGAGTCCACAATCAAAGTTCATTTTTCTGAAGCTGTAGTGGTACATGATGGAGTTGTTCCACGTACTATAACCAGTACACTGTAAGTGATAGGATTAACTGGTTCACAGAACCCTTAATGAATATTGAAAAAGATTCATGTTACTTTGTAAAATTCATTTCTGTTACCGAATAGTACATGGAATGGTGTATTAAATATGTGGGTGAAAAAGGGACTTCAAAAGAACATATTCCTATAGATGAGGATTCAGGAAATCATGAAAATGATGGGGCAAACATATACATAAATTGTGTTCGACATACAATTCTATAAACTATTACTGGATTACTTTCCAGAAGCAATGAGGGAAGGAACAAGAAGATGGTGACCATTTCCATAGGGAGTGAGCCAGAGATTTTTGAATAAGGAGTGACACTTGATAATGTTTTTAGAATACCCTAAACCATGTAATGGTAGTTCTTTGGAGTATAGAATATCTAGAAAAAATGTATTACTCATTCAATGGTAGTGAGACTTAGTTAATTTGGTACATCCTCACACCGCTGTTGTATGCTCCTAGGACAAAGCCCAGCGAGGGTGAACCATGTTCAAAATTTGGTTTCTCATACATGATTTAATTTTTTTTTTAATTTTCATTGAGAATGAGAGAGAAGAGAGTTTTTATCATAAAAAAATTTCCAAATGGACTAAATTTTAATGTATTATTTACTGATTCACCCCACTTCCCTTAGTGAATTCGACACAGTGGATCTAAAAATTGGTATCAGAGGGAAGGGTAAAAATTCAACAATTATATATTAGAAAAAATTAATGGAGGTGTCTAATCATAATTTAATTCCAATATTCGATGGAAATAATTTTTAACTATTGTAGAATAATATACCACACTACTTTCGATTATTAGGGATGGACACCCTCCGAGTAGATATGCATGGAATATCAGCTAACATCAATGGTGGATGATTGGAAGAACTTGAAAGAAGGGAATTGGAGAATGATTCTAAACTGAATAATTCTGTGGGGGAGGGGGGATAGTAAATGTAATTTATAATAATTTTATTTTTAGTAAAATGTCACATTTTATGTGGTAAAAAATACTGAAAATTAATGTGATAGACAAAAATGTCCAAGAATAAAAGTAGAAGGTTCTATGGAACAAGTATGTTGATCATTTAATGACATCCATTGTCATTGTTGATGCAATCATTGAAAGGGTAAATGTTATTATTAAAGACATGAAGGGTCTTAGAAAAGTCATTGACAGTAAAATGATCTTGAAACATATCATGATGAATATCCCAGTATGGTTAAATCCGAATGTTTCAATTTTGGAAGAAAATAAACCAAAAAAGATTACACTAGATAACCTACATAGTAACCATAAATCATATGAATAAAAAATGCTGATAATGATTTAGTGGAAAATAGGATGTCCCATGAAATTTCATTCATGGACATGAAGAAAATATCTTTTTATGATAGTCTTGGGGAGGAAAATTCTGATAATTTCATGTCATTTCTCTCTTCAAATATATAATGTGTAAAATGGATGATCAAAGGTAAACATCCATTTCCATTCTTTTGATGCGGAATGATTAGACATTTTTCAGTAAAATTAAAAATGAATTATGATGACGAAAATGAAGATAAAAGTTTCTTTTCCCAAAATAATTATTAATATAATGAGAATGGTCAGGTAAGTATAAATATAATGTTCATACAAAAGAAGAATATGCTTTCATAAGAAGTCGAATGTTCTGAAGAATCTGAGGTAAATGAAATGGGGGACTATAAGTATCATAATGTGGATGCTTTAGTGTAAGTTGTCAGAAATTCATTAACATGATAAGAAAGTGATAATTAAGACGGATAAAATGATTGAAGAGTTCATCTTCAAGAAGAATACGATTCTTCCCTTTATGAGGTATATATTTCGAGAGACAGACAAGAAATATTACAATGTTTTTTGTGATGCCAAACTGTATTAGAAGTAGTATAAAGAAGTAAATTTTGAGCTGAATGTAGAAACTGAAAATCATAGGTCATCAATTCCAGAATTCATTGAAATGTTGGTTGAGTACAAACACAAAAGTAAAGAAAAAAATATAAATCGACATTTTTAATGAAACTAGATAAGTTGAAATAAAACGTATCGAAGAACAAGATGAGGAATTCGTCACTCTACAAAATTTTTTAATGATCATGAGAAATTATTTATTCTCGATTTTACATTAGGAATAGAGATCATAGGATAAAGAGAGATAATGATATTAGGGTAGAGTGGTCCATCAGAATAGAAAAACAATGAACTCTAAATGATTTGTCTATCTAGGGATGATATAAAAAAGATAGAAGTTATGGTTTATATACGGACACAATAACCAACTACAAGATTGAAGATTGATTAGGGTGTGAAGAAGAATAGGAATATTAAAATAACCAAAGGCATAACTAGTGATTCATCATTTCCACAAAAAAATGTACCACACACAAGAAGCTATTATTGGGGTAATATAAAACACTAGCAAAAAATATGTTAAATTTCAAAAAGTTAACAAAGTGAACAAGGAAAAGAGGGGTTGTCGAAAACAGATCAAAATGTTATGTCATCATTTTATGGTATTTTATTCAGGTGTAAAAGACTCATACATTTGGGCGGATATTGAAGATCAATAATGAAATGGAATGCATCGAGGTACTCTTAATTCGTTCATAAGAAGCATCCAAATATATCATCAAGGGAGCTGAAAATGCAATATTTATTTGATGATCTTCCAGAAGAAGAATGTCTCTTATATGTTGTGAAAGAACAATAATATCATTTGATGTCATGTATTATGTCATAGACATGGGTCAAAATGAAAAGGGTCAAGAAGGCAGTGGTTATAGAAATCGTAATCATAGAAACAAATCACACTGGGAAATGGATAATTGATAGTGGATAAAAATCCAATATGTTGGGAAATAAGGATCTAGTTATCAGAATCATATACGATAATGAATGTATCATAATATTTGGTAATGATGATGGAATTAAAATTATTGGTCAAGGAAAATCCATGTTTGGAGGAAAAGACATGAGACTTGCAGGTGTCATGGTTGTTGAGGGGATTAGTCAGAACATTCTTAGTGTCATACAATTGTATGACTCATAACAAGGAATAGGTTTCTTCAAAAAAATTTAAGTATCATCAATTTAATAGATGGTGTTTTTGTTTTTCAAGTAAATTTTACAAAAGAGAATCACTTCTACATGATTGGAGAAGAAGATATGTGCTTTTTTCCTATGGAAGATGAAAACAAGTTAAGGAATAAGAGTCATGGAAAAATAATCCAAGAATTCATAAAAGTTATGGTAAAATATGATGACTCTATAAATCTCCCTATACTATCATGTGAGAAAACTCATACGTGTGATACCTGCATACAAGGGATGATAATTCAAAAGACATATAAGACAAAGGATAAAATATCCAGAAGATTGCTTGAGTTGGTGAATATTTATGTGTGTAGGCCAATTTCACCAATGGCTATAAGTGGGAGGATATGTTACATTCTTTTCATTTATGACTTTAGTAGAATGTAATGGATTTCAATAACCACTCACAAATGTGAAGTGTTCAATTTCATTACAGGATAAGAATGGTAATGTGAAAAATGCTTGGTTTGAAAATCCATGAGATTCAAAAAGACAACGGATGGAGTTCACAATATACAAGTGCATTATTATATTGAGAAAAAATTGGACAAGGTATCATGTTTTAGAAGTAATAATTCCATACAATAAAGTATTATTTTAGAGAATAAATCAGATTTTCAACCACATATCCATAACAATTATCATTGAAAAAAATGTTCCAGAGTAATTTTGGAATGAATCAGTGAGGACAACAGACTACACTTCAAATAGAGGTTCACTTTTTCTAAAAGAGGAGAAGAATACATATGAGTTATGGTATTGAATTAATACATCATTGAATTAAATTTGAGACTTCATAAGTAAATGCTTTATTCTCAATACGGAGAAACATATGATGTTTGTATATCATCGGGATGAAATGATGTTTAATGGATTCCCAATAAAAAGAAAAGAGTATAACTGTTTCAATAATAAGCTAGGAAATATAGTTGAATTTCTTGAATTTATTATAGTGAATAATGGATAGAATCATTAGAAAATACATGATCAGTCTCACGTGGATAGTGATGAAGAGATAAATAGATCAAGATATTCTCTATATACAATCATATATTTATAAGAAGACATAGATTATTATAATAAATCAGTTTCATCCTAGATACTAATAAGAAGATAAAAAATTGATAGGAAAAACATAATTGGGGACTATATTGCACAAGTGAAGACACAACATATGAATTATCTAAAGTAAGCAAAATACATACCAAAAGTAGAGCCTAAATGATATGATGAAGCATCCTGATATGATTATTGGGTTCAGAAAATGAATAAAGAGTGTGAACCAAATGAGAAGAATTAGACATGAGCGATGGTTTTAGGACCATATGAAAAGAATTTCATGAGAAAAAAAGGGTCCATTGTACTAAAATGAATGAATTTTTTATTGTGATTCAAATCAAAGCATGACTAGTGTGAAAATGGATATCCTAGACTGAGGTTATTGATGATGATGATGAGATATTTACATCTATTTCAAATATGGATACAATCAGATTATTATTTCGCATAATAATGAATTTTTTTAAGGTTTTCCATATTGATGTCATGTAAGAATTTCTGAATGGATTTCATAAAGAAGCAGTTTATATTGAGAAATAATCTGGTTTTATAATTCATGAATATGATAACAATGTTTTTTGGCTGAATAAGGATTTATATGGTTTGATTAAAGAACTATGATCATGGTATTCAAAGCATTATTAATTTCTATAGAAGATATATTTGTAGTTTGGTCGAGTTTATTACAATCTACAATTCAATAATCAATGTAATACAATTATTATTGTGAAGTTTTATATAGATGAAATAATATTTTGTGGATCAGATGTAGAATAATGCTGAATGTTCTTTTAATTCAAGAATCTGGAGTTTGAAATGTCTATGTTTGGTGAGATGATGTTTTTACTCATCATATAGGTTATTCAAGGAAGGAATGGAACTCTTATTTGACAAAATAAATATTCTAAGAATGTTTTGGGAAGGTTTGGAATGGGTAATTACAAAGAGAAGAATACATTGATTTCTATGTAGTTGAAAATGTCATAGGATGAGGAAGGAAAGGGTGATAATATTCCCGAATATAGGCAATCAATTGGATGTTTGTTTACCGTGGCAACGACAAGGACGTATATTGTATTTTCCATATGCCAAGAAGTGAGGTATCAAATAAATCCCAAGGAAATCCACATGATCTTATTGGAAAAATAATTTAATATATCAAGGGAATAAATGATTTTGGATTAATGTATAATGACAAAATTTATCAAGAGTTAGTCGGATATAAAGATGCCTATTGGAACAGTTCAGTAGATGATAGGAAATCAATGTATTGAGGTGTCATTTATCTTGGAGGATGTTGTATTTCTTGGTTGAGAAATAAACAAGATTAAATTTTATTAGGTACCATAGATGATGAGTACATTGAGTCTATACAATAATGCACAGAGTTACTATCGATGAAGTAAAATATTTATCATATGACTTTTTAATTGATGAATCTAATCAAAATTCATTGTGATAATTACATTTCTATAAATATTATAAATATATTAGTTCATCACTACAGTTCAAATCCCATTTAAATAAAATATAATTTTATCAAGGAGAAGGTGGATCACAAGCTTGTGAAGTTGGAGTAAGTGCCTACAAAATAAAATGTTGAAGATATTCATTTGAAGGAATTACCCAAAGAGAGTTTGAAATGCATCGAATGGATCATGGAGTACAGTTGACTTCATACATATGGAAAGGAGTGAATATGGGACACTCTCTCCTTGATGTATGATTTTACATTATATAATTTTATTATATGTGTTATTTACCCTATTAAAGACAACCATGATATTCCTTTTAGGTTCGTTGATAGTGAAGACGAATGTGTTTCTAGTTCAGGGGGATAAAAGACATGGGGACAATCTATTAAGTGGAATAGTGATATAGGTGGAGTTGCAGCTTACCTAAAGCTATTTAGATAAGAAAAAAAAGGGGTTCATTAAATATGTTGATTCTTGAAGTGATCAATCAAATATTACATATCATAATAACAAGGGTTAATGATAAACGATGTTGATTGGTTTCAAGAGTTGGTGCTAGGAATGATGTGATTCATTGATTAAAATTTCATTGTACTCTTTTTTCTATCAGTGAGAATGGCTCATGTGGGATTATAGTATGTGTTGAGTAATTCCATGATTACCATCTTAATCACAAGAAGGTAATGTCAGTTAATGATTGATATAGTTTTAACAAGGTATCAAAATGCAATGAATTGTTTTGATAATAGTAGTCATCAAACTCAAAGGTGGAGATTCCACAGAAAAAAATCCTTCAAGATGTCATATTGGAAATCATTGGGTGTGATTATATTTTTTGACCAGGCCATATAATTTCAAATGATTATAGATAGTGTTTTTCAAAGATTGGTTATTAAGGTGACATGGATTTGTAGTGTTTTCAAATTACTAGTTCCTCAAAATCAAGATTTTATGTTTGTAAATGGAATGATTTCACGATAGTATTAAATGGAATGAAGAACTATGATGAAAATAATAAAAATAAGGGATCCACATACCTCCCAAAATGGTTTGTGTATCATGTATGGGAACCATCCCCGACTATGTACCAGGTAGCGTGAATAGTATGTAGTGAGACAAAAACATTTTGGGGAAATAGTTTGTAGTGAAGGGAATATGGTATGATGAAGGAATGATGGTTCACATTATGGTGAGAGATAATAGCGGCACATTGGGGAAAATTATGTACATGGACCACCATGGAAAATATGTTCACAAAATGGATGTGATCAGCTGTATGAGGACTGGTGTGAATTGGAGACATTACAAAATAAAAATATTTGGTAAATCATGGATTGGTATATTTTATAGATATATTTCCCTATATAAGGAGTGATAATATCACATATTATAGAGAGAGATCAAATATTATTAGAGAACATCTCTTTGCTCTGACAATTCAGTAAATTATGAAAGTGGATTGCCAGAAGTTATTCCACAAAGGCTTAATATGTTCGTAGAACAATTTGTTAATGTATTTTTATGGTATGTTGTGTTCGTATTTGAAGAATAGTATGAATAATAATAACAGCATATGTATACGGGGTGATTTTGTACACGGAAGTGAATGCAGTCTATAAACAGATATTAGTTCTTGGACAAAGGGTGGTTCCTTGATCAGGTTTGTGGAGTCGGTACGGTTAGGTGGTACAGGAAAATGAAATAAGTGGATCCCATAGATGAATGGTGTATTTTATAAGTGGTTACAGTATGTGAAGGAGGTTTTCTATGTACCATAACTGGTACAATGTAGGCAAGAGGATCAAGTGGTTCATAGAACACTCATTGACGCTTGAAAAATATTCATGGTAGTTTGTAAAATACATCTATATTACCTACGAATAAATAGAAATGTGGATTTAATTTATTGGTGAAAAGGTAATTCAACGTAGCATCTACCTATAGTAGAGGATGAATAAATTAATAAAAATTAAGGGCACTGCATGTCCATAAATTGTGTTCAACCTACAAGACTCTACAATGTGAGTGGATTCCATTACAATGGTAGTGAGAGAAGTAAGATGATGACAATGACCCATTCCATAGGCAGTGATCAGGATAAAAAGTCATTGGGAGTGAACCTTTGAAATGTATTGCGACAATCCTAAACATTGTATAGATAGATAGCATGATTATAGAATATCATGCCCAAGATTTATTCTCATTACTGGTAATGATCTTTAGTGAATTGGCACATCGAAACACCATCGTTGTATATTCCATGGACATTTTTAATGATGGAGAACCAAGTAAAAATTATTGTGTCTGATGCATGATTTATATTTTGTTCATAATTGTTAAGGAGAATAAGAGATAATGTAGTTTTGTTTAAAAAAGAAATAAAATCCCAAGGGGAATTTTTTTTTTAATTTATCTTACCCTAATTCACCCCTCTCTCAGGGTGTTTCATCCAGTGGGCCTAATAAAAATTGATTCATGATCATGTATAAGATTTATAAGAGGGTCCAATATTAGGAAATAATAACCTCAAAATTTTGTGATTTGTTCTAACTCTCATTCTCTTGACCAATGTGAGTCCTTAAGCATTGTCACCCAAACCTCCTGATGAGTGCCTCCTATTGGAATGTTGGACCACATAGATTTAAAACATTATGATGTTTTTGGTTTCATGAAAAAGCCCAATGCAAACCATTCATAAATATTTATTCCTAAATCCAACATGATTTTGATTGAAATAATTGTACACGTCATCACATTTAAATTAAAAGGATATTAATATTTGAAAAACCATATATTTTATTTTCTATTCAATTGAATAAATATTGATTTACGTGGAACATTAATTTAAGGAAATTATATAATCATTTAAAAGTATAAATAAATTACAATAATGAATAAAATTTTACTATGCACAAAATTACCATTAAAATCTTCTCAACAATTGTTTTTTTGCAAATGTGAACACATAATAGATATTTAAAACCAATAGAGTGATATATTGTAACATAATTTGACTAAAATTTTATATTTTTTATTTTAATTTAATATTTTTTATTTAAAATATCTATATTAGGATTAGGTGATTAGGTTAAAACTACATCTATCCAATAAGAATTCAGATGAAATTTTGTTGCCTTATCAATTATCTTTAACATTGATTAACCAGATTTACCATTTAGTGAGGTGCTAAATTTTACTATGGTAAATATTTTGATTTTATAAAATAAGAGGGCACAAATTATAAAAATTGAACATCAATATTAAAAATACGGAAACCATTTTATCAAAATCTAATCATATAAGTTATAGAAATTAATAAAAAATAGTTTCGCAAATCACAATGAATACTATTTTTAGACAAATTAAATTTGAAGAATAAAACTAGATTTATTATACTTTAATACAAAGAATAAATATTATATTAAAATCGAAAAAAACATTATTTAATATTTAATATAGTCATTTAATAAAAATCACTCAAAAACAGTGATTAATTTAAACTATAAGAACACATTGAGTGTATTAAAATAGTTATCAGAAAAAATTCATTTTACGTAGAAAATTTTATTATATTAAATGATGTCGATTCAAATGAAAATAATTGAATTTAACAAATATAAGTGAATTAATTCAATTTTTAAAATAAATTTAAAACAAATTGAAATTTTTTAATGATTAAAATAAAAAATTTAATTTTCCACTATTCATTAAAATTTAAATCTTTTAAGGAAAATCAAAAAATTTCACCTTAAGATAAAATTGATTGGATAATTTAAAAAATGAGATTATTTTTATAAAATAAAATTTATAGATGTTTTTTAAATTCAATATAATATTTTATAAAAAATATAAACTGTTTTAATAAAATTATATTTCTAATGAATATAATAACCCCACTGAAAAAGGAATGATTTTTTCAAATACAGTAATCAATGAATTTATAATGTGTATGTACGTTATATATTTCATAATTAATTTATTATTATTCATTCCCACCAATTCAATAATTAGGGTAAAATTTTCTTATTTAAATAAAAATATTTTTGCGGAATGTTTAGGATTGTTGTATCAGCTCATATACACTATAGTGATTTCTAGAGACTTAGGGTATTACATGTAAATATTATTTTTAATGTTATTCTGATTCAAAAAAAATTATTTCAGTTAATGACATTTGATTTATCATAAATGAATGACCTGGATGCATGTTCATTAGGTTCAGTTTCATCATTACTGATATAGTTATAAATTTTCCAAGGTGTGTATCACTACTTTGTTATTTTATTATTTTTTAGCAAAATCAAGATGAAATATTTTCCATTAAATTTTTTATGTTCATCAGTTATTAAAATAATAGAAAAACTTATTTTCAAATAAAAAAACTCATACACAATATTTAAATTTAGATCAAGATAATATCATGTGAATTTTTAAGTTTAAAATATAGATATAAATATGGTATATATCCTATCAAATTACTAATTTTTTGAAGAGCACATGAAATGAAATAATTTAGGTATGTTTGGATGAATTTTAAAACAAACCTTATGTGTAATTTGATAGAATATTTATCTATTAAATTTTATCCACAAAGATATTCAACTCATGAAAAATTTTATGTCAAGAACATCAGTTTCTAGGACCTGCATTGAAGTTAATATTCATTAGAATCTGCCTTCTCAAATCAGGATTCAGAATGGAGAGTTTGGATTCTAGGACCTGAATGAAGATCTGGAATCTCAAATGGAAGAACAAGATGAAACATCCTACCAAAGACTCAAATATTTAAAAACATCTGCGGAAGTGTACCTTGAAATCAGACCCATAATGATTAATAAGAAGATGGTGAAGGAACCTAAGCAAACACACTAATTTCGAATGATTCTTTTCCCATATTCATACGCACAACCCTTTATTAAAATTTTCTTCTTGTATCTAGATTCGATAGATCCTTTCACTATTATACTTATTTTAATCTTGTATTTGTTACTATTGTTTGAATTTTAGATTCATGCAAGTTTGTTTCTACACTAAAAAGTGAGCTCTAATTGCTGTATTTTTGAACTGCTATATGCTCTTCAATTGTAAGATGACCTTATACTGCTGGTTGACACCCCCAAGTGCTTTTTTGATCCAAACAATTCATGGTTTTCTCTTCTTAATGCTTGTTCAGGGTCTCAAGAAATGTTTCAGTGTGATAGGAGATGATCATGTTGATGAAGCAATGTTTAGCAGCATTTCGGAGGATCATCTCCAAATAGACTTGGTTTGGGCTTCTAGTGTCATCCCATCAGACTAGATAGATTATTGGAGTCCCCATTGGATAGTGCATTACAAGATTTTTCTGGATTTCTTCGGTGTTTTTTAGTTTTTAATTCTCAAACTTATGGCAGGTTTAAATTCATTTCACCTCTTGTTTTTAATTATACTTTTTTTAATAATAATTCATTGGGAATGAATTGGGTGACCAATTCATGTCACAACTTTTAATAAAAAAATAGAATAAAAACATGTTTCCAAAAAATTACAGTATTAGGATTTACAAATAAATTATATAATTTTTGAAAAACATTATGATTGGAGTAATAACGAAATTTAAATTTTAATATCCACTGAAACAATCTTGATTAATTTTTAATATATTCATTTTAAACATTTTAATTCATTTATATTATACAGTTATTTATTTTAAAATATTCATTCCATGTGATTTAATTCTAAATTAGTGTTTTTTGGAAGACAATCATCATAATATGTATTCATTCGTGTATAGGTAATGGAAATATTAATAAAAATAATCCAAGAAAATATTTTTTACAAATAATTATGGAAAAGTTAAAATAAATATTGAAATTTATATTTTTACGTGTTTTGATCATCAACATTTGTACCCTCGTAATCCATCTCTCTAATAATTTAGAAGAAGTAAAATTAAAAAATAATAAATTTTATTAAAAATTTTAAAAATATGTATAGTAAGTTATAAAACACGATTAAAAAATTTTATATAATAAAAATAGGGAATTTACAACACAAAGACTCTATATCCTATAACTGTATAGTGATATTATTCTGTATAATATGGTTATAATATTCATTCTAAATACCATAAACATTAACCAATGACTATATAATTATAAAAAAGCTCTGTATGAAATATGGCTACAAAAAATTTATCTCCCAATTAATAATCGAATTGAATATTATATTAAAATAGGTAACGTGGAATTATTTTTAGAAGGAAAATCGTGGTACTAAATTTGGATAAACTAAAGGGTGAAAAATAATTATGTAAATATTAGTCATCAATAGAAATAATGAATCATTAAAAATTTGAATTTATGTTGTTGGTATTTAAAACTTATTTTGTCCAATAATATTTTTAAAAATTACCTTTTGTAAACACATTCTTAGAAATATTTTATTTTTACGAGAATCTTGTAATTTAGAGATAAATTAATTTTGAGTTTAAAATAATTGAAAATAATTCATTAATAACTATTTTCCCTAAATCCATTTGATATATCATTTGGTTATCAAAGATTAATGACTATTAATAATGTATCCAAATTGTTAACGTATTATTTTTTTCATCTCCCTACAGATTTCATATGTTGTTCACTTTGGTCTATTTTATTTATCTAAAATCTCTAAAAATGTTATCCGAGTAGTAATATTTTTAGTATCTTCTAATCACAACATGCTTCAATATTGAACATTTGAATCTCATTTCATGGTTCTGTAGATGAAATAGAATCCATCCCATTTATAAAAACTAATAAATAAAAAAATTCCTATCTTTTTAAATATTATTCTATCATAGAAGCTCTTTTTTTAATTTATATAATTATTTTTACACATTATAAACCAATTTGTAAATTTTTAAATTTTAATGTTTTTTTCATTGATTTTAGACATAAATATAGAAAAAATTATTTGATACATTAGAAAGATGAGATATATCTTGAATACATTATTCATTCACTATATTATAAATATTTTTACATATATTTATCATATAAGGATAGATATTAGATATATTATCATAAAAATCATCAAATGATTTTAAAATTTCGTAATCAATTGATGAAAATGAATCATTAACATTCAATTAAATGTATGAGAGTGTATGATGGGTTATCTTTCCCACTAAAAACGTTTTTTATTGGAATATTTGAGTATTAATTGGTACTATTATACAAATAAAATATATCTTATTCACTTATACTATCAATGATAATATGTTTATACCTCATAGTTAATGTGCCATAGTTATATTTGAATGTTTTTATGTCTCTTATGTTCAGAAATTTACAATACCTATCCTTTTTTAACATTGAAAAATAATGTTAGTTATGATCAATATTTATAAATTCATAATAGATGGTAAAATATTTAACACATAAACCATAATTCTAGTGATTTGGTACCATTGTCTGGTGTTCCCAATGTCCTTAGGCACGTCTTCCCATACAAAAGAGTCTAATAGCCAACGTCATTGGACAATGGAGGCATAATGGAGAGGCTAAACAGTATACCATATTTGAATCATTGGTAAAAATAATGGATATGATATATACATGTCATCCATAAATAGTAAACATGTCCTATAAAACTGATTAATTAACTATCCAATAACATATCAACTTGAAAACATAACATATAGTGCTACCTATGAGTAAGGTCATTAAACATAATCCCAATAGTAAATAAATGATAATTTTTTTTTATAGAAATCCAAAATTTTCAAACATGATTTTTGATCGAAATTCCAAAATCTTGTACAAGACATATCCTCACGCTGTGACTATAAGGTTATTTTCTTTATCCCAACGTTTATCCATGAATATTGTCCCAATACCAAATGTCATCCTAATCATTGTGTTATTACATAACAGTTGGACGCCACTAATCGTCTCTAGGGAAAATTATTTCTCTCATGGAAAGAATAATTGTTCTAAAGATTTATGTTAATTATTTATGAAAATAATAATAATAAAAAATGTAAATAAAAGGAACCATGTGAATCCACATGTATCATTTTGAAATCATGGGATAGAGAAACTTGTTACAGCCTAAAAAATTCATGGAAGACAAACATTATATCATTGAATAGTCAGGTTTCAAGGTTCATAACATAAAAAACCATGATCACACAACCCATAGTATTATATGTTGTTAATCTTCGAATTCAATTCATATAAATCTGAAAAAAAAAATCCACACGTCAGGATTGAACTCAAGGGACTTCCCTTGACATTTAATGTTAGATATCCATTGTAATCGAATAGTCACACAAAATACATTTCATAGAAAAAAAAAGATAAAGGAAAATATAAGGATCCCATCTAAAAATGTTATAAATTATATAATTAAACAATCCATGAAAGTAATCTACACAATTACATTGATATAGACCTAACTATAATACATGGGAAAGCTACCCCCCTCAAATTCAATGTAATGTATCTATGTAAAACCCACTATCATTTTCAATAAAATATATTAAATTATAACTCATTAAATACATATATGTATTCACATCTCGACATTCACACACATCCCCTAAGGGAATATTAGGATATTCTATGGAATTCCATGACAATACAAATAAAATAGAATCCATGGAGGTCCCCCATGACATTACATATGTATTTAAATTCCCAAAAAAAAATAAACATTTCATTATATCAAATTATTAATTAAAAACAATTTTACAACACAAGGAATGATTTTTATTTAATTTCACACCAATAGTCCATTTAAAAATACAATAATAAGTAACTTGGTTACCATACCGGCCTTAAACTACCCTCTTTGTTCATAAGGAATCATCGTACATGGAATAACACACCTCATTAAATGTTTCTGCATGGGTGTACCCAATACAAAAAAATTGTCTATAAAATGGTAGTTTATATGATCAGAACAAGGGATTAAAAAGTTTATAATTATTTTAGGTGAAGCAACCAAAGGGTCGACAAGAATATATTCCAGTAGTGCAAGAAAACAATAAGAATTTGAATCAAAATCCTAGGAATACCTACCACTTTTTATATATGTTATATATATTGAGTATCATAACTTGATATGAGTAATAATTTGATAAAATGATAAATAGTAAAAAATAACTAAGAAATGATATTAATGTAAAATACAATTAGAGGGATTTAAATATCATAAATATTTATTTAATGTTATTTTTGTTTTTTTTCTAACCACAAGTCTTCAATCTCAAATGATATGATAAAAATTATATAAAATATATAGAGACTCATCTAAGAACTCATGGTGGGTGTGAATTATTAATATTAAAAAAAATTAATAAGGCCTAAAAATCAGTTCAAAGGGTTAAAAGGGAAAATGGTAGATATCATAAATCCCCCTTTTTATTATTGGGGAAAATGGTTTGACATATGTTTATTCAAACATTATGTCAAAATTAATAATCATAATAACTTGAATTCCTCACTTTCCACAGTTAGGTTCACCTTTGGAATAAACATGAAAAAATTGTGTAAAATACCATTAAAATAAATTAAAAGGTCCCAATCAATTTCCAAACAACAATTTCACCAAATAAATAATTATTATCCCCACTCTCCAGACAACACTATTTTGGTTTAGTGTTATTGTAAACCATGATCTAACCATTAGACAAATTTCCTTAAAAAAATAAGGAATTACGAGCTAAGAACCCCATGAGACTCTCTTAAGACATCCCTTCCTCCACTGAATACCACATAAATTAATATTATAGAAATTTTAGTATAATTATAATATATTATACCTCAAGTAAATGGATGGATCCTATAACATCTCTACATCATTATATCTCTTCCCTAACTTTTTACCCTTACCATGGCTTTGTCTCATCAAAGAAAAGAACTGACCTCTTGGATCAAATGTCTAATTCAAATGCCCATATTTTTTATGGAACATATACACATTTTTCTGACAAACACATACAATATAAGAACAAATGATTCATGATACATCTTCACACTATGGTCTATGACACAAAGAAGATGTTTCAAAAAATAATACGTTTCCTTGAGATCAATATCATTTTTAATCATGAGTTTGAGATAGATTTGGAATGTACAATTGAATATGAGATTCATTATTGAAATTATGAATAGAATTAATATTAGTTGAAGGACTAGTGGGAATACCAGTTGACCGAACCTATTCACAATCTCTATTTGAACAAATTTACTTGGGATCTAATTTACCCCAACTCTATAAAAGATGGTGTCCCAATATATGTGAAATATGAACCAAAATTTCAAGAGAGATACAAATATATTTTCATGGAGACCTCTTGTTGAGAATCATTGGATATCTTAGAATGAATCCTAACCAATTCCAATTCTCTATCACTGTTCTTAATCACTTCTGACAAAGAAGATATATCCAAGCCACTGAAGGAATTCTGAAATTCTTCCTTGATTATGGATCTCAGCATAGAATCATCCAAAGAAGGTGTGGAGGTCTGACCATAAGAAGGTGAAGCCTTGAAAGCTTCGGTTAGAACATTGAGCTGATTCAGAACTTTTTGTAGACATCCAGTGTTTTCTTCTGTAAGCTTATTTTGTGTTTCCACAATCTCTCCCATGCGTTCCAGCATCTTGGTGTGCCTTTTTCCCAAATTTTCATCAAAATAATGTAGGAATGGATGAACTTGAGACACAATATCCCTAGCAAGTAGGGAATCAGAATACTTAGGAGAAACAACAGCAGGTGCAGGGGAAGAAATAGGAGCAGTCTCTGATCTCAATGATAACTCATTCTCAGACTTGCTACCATACTTTTCATATTTGCAACAACAACACTTATCAACATATTCTCTATTCAGACTTCTTGAATTTCTTGGATCATCCTTGGTTGAATATGAAAGATAATATTTTCCAAGAGAATTGATGCATCTTCTTGACTTAATTGTGTCACTGGGTGAGGTTGAGAGGATACAACTTTCTCAAATCCATCTATCAAAGACTCGCCAATAACTTTCAGATCATCTTTGGTTACAATGTAGTTAAGCTCAGGTAAGGATGTAGGTAAAGGTAGAGGTTCAGATTCTGGTTGAGGGTCAGAATCATATTCAGACTCAGATTCTGATCTAGATTGAGGTTGGGGCTCTGGTTCTGGTTATGGAAGAGCTATGGTCATCAGTTGAAAAAGATAAGAAAGATCCATTCCAGTTGTAGTCACATGTTGTGACTCATTCACATTATAAAATCATGGGAACTCATACCGAGAGTGCACAGAGTAAGTGACAGAAGGTTGAGAAGCTTCACCAGATCCAGCTTCCATAATATCAAGATTTTGAGTTTCCTTCCCCTCAACTTGTGCTTCCCTTTCAGATTCATGAGGTTCAAGAACATGGACAAGATCCACAGGATCATCCCTATTCTCTTCAACAAACTCTTTCCTTGCCAGGTGAAAGGAAATTTCCATTCTTTCATCAACAGTTGAAATAATCTTAGGAACTGATTGTTCCACTGGATAAGCGTCCAGACGTGCTTCGTTCTCAACAGAAAGAGTCTCTTCATCAAAATCTTCCTCAAAGGATGCTGGTTGTTCTGAACAAGAAAAAACCAATTTCCTTGCAGCATTGGGATGTGCTTCTTCCAAATGAAGAACAACTGAAGGGTCCTTAGTCCATTCATTTTCAACAACAACTTCCTCACCTTGAGGTATTTCAGCAGGGATTACAGCTGGGACAATAACTTTTTCCTCCTCAATAGGAACTGTTTCTATTAAAGGTATTACAGATTCTTCTATAGGTGGAACTTCAGCTGTTACTTATTCTCGTTCTTATTCTTCTGAATACTCAGCCAATTCATCTGGTTCCAAACTAGGATCAGCTATGTTCTTAGGCCTCCTTGGATAGTCAACAGGGTTAAACATTTTATACAGTTGAACACTATCCTCAACCCATTGCTTTTTCTAGGGATTCCATCTAATCTTCATCCTTCTAATGATAGGCATGGATAGGCAGAAATCATGGCCCTTTAATTTTTTATCATTCGGTCCAACCATCCCTTTTAAAACTAACATGGCTGAAATCATCCTTGAATAAAATAGGGAGGTGGATTTGGAAGTTACGTTGATCAGGTCACAGATATGGTTGATAACATACTTACACAGATTGATCTTATGGCCATTCTTCAATAGGTGAATCAGGAACACATCCTGATTATTCATCACAGAAAAATCTCCTTTTCTTGGACTAACCAAATTCGGAACAAATTTGAACAGATGTCTTGTCTCCCCATCCAGTTCAGCAGCTATGGCCCTTCGCTTGGTTTCATTTCTAGTTAGATTTTCCAAAGCGGTTTGTAGGTCAATGATGTCAGTTGTTTGAGGTGGGTCTCTCTGGTAACCTTCACACACTCTTTTATGTGTAATTCATAGGCATACAACCCACAACATTGAAGAGAAAGATCACATCTGACCATCGATACAGCTGGTCACCAAAATTATTTCTCCAAACTCAAAACAGAACTTCACATACTGATATAATTGATATTCAAGCCTCGGGTAAATCGGTATATTCTCTCCAGTGAACATTTAAATCCATCCATGTTCTTTTAAAACATTCAGAACTAATGATCTGCTAGACAACAACCATTTAGGGAAAACCTCTTTCTCAAGTACAATGGTACGGCTTACCAGGTTTGGGTTTAGAGGTCCTTCGGGAGCTATCCTCGGTATCCTCTTTTGTTTCTTAGAGAAACACTTCTCAGAAAAGGGGGAAGATGGACGCTTCATCCCTGGCATTCACTAAAGGTTAGGGCGATAGGGAAGAGAAGGTTCATGAGAGAATTCAGGTAAGGAATCGAATGAAACCCTTAGGTTTTATCATTTGGGAATGTCAAACGTCATAAGAACACAAACACGGGAAATAAAATAGTGGTGAAATAAAAATTACCGCGACACAGGTTAAAAAAAATAAAAATAATCATAATTCTCATGGTGAGACAGAAAACTAATCAACACGGTGAGACAGTTTGTAGTCATCACGGTGAGATAGTGAGCATTATATATAGTCACGGTGAGACAGTGAGTTGTCAGACCGTGAGCATAAAATAGTAACATAGAAACAGTAAGTATGAAACTGTAAAGTAAAGTACAGTAAAGTATTAAACATTAAGATCAGTAAGATATTCATTTATGATTAATCATACCAAGATAATTTATGATGTAGTCTAATCTTTCATAATTTAATGCTTTAGTGAATATATCAGCAAGTTGATATTCAGTACCAATGAATTCGAATGTGATATAACCTTTTTGATAATGATCCCTCAAAAAGTGATTTCTTACATCAATATGTTTTTTCCCTGAATGAGAAACAAGATTCATAGAAATATTAATAGCACTTGTGTTGTCACAATTTATTGATACATGTCTGAATTGATATCCAAAGTCTATTAATGTGTGTCTCATCCACAAAATTTGTGCACAAAAACTTCCAGAAGATATGTATTCAACTTCTGCAGTTGATAATGCAATAGAATTTTGTTTCTTACAACACCATGATTCTAGTGACTTGCCTAAAAGATGAAATGTTCTCGAGGTAATTTTTCTATCTAGATTACATCCAGCAAAGTCAGCATCAGAAAAACTAACTAATTCAAATGATTTTCCTTTGGGATAGAACAATCCTAAATTGGGAGTATGCTTGAGGTATTTGAAAATTCTCTTTATAGAATTTAAATGTGACTATTTAGGGTTTGCTTGAAAATGAGGACACATACACACACTAAACATAATATCAGGCCAACTAGCAGTCAAGTAGAGTAGACTTCCAATAATTCCTCTATAAGTGGTTTGATCAACATATTTACCATTTTCATCAAGATCTATCTTACAGGTGGTACTCATGGGAGTGTCATTACTTTTTGTTCTATCCAATCCAAAACGTTTTAAAAGATATCTAGTATATTTACTTTGAGTTAAAATAATTCCATCATCATTTTGAAAGATTTCAAAACCAAGAAAGAATTTAAGTTAACCCATTAAACTCATTTCAAATTCATTTTGTATCATTTGACAAAATTCAGTACATAATGTAGTTTTTGAATATCCAAAAATAATATCATCTACATAAATATTTACAACTAAAACATCTTTAGAAATTTGTTTTATAAAAAAATTAGAATCAGCGATTCCTTTTGTAAAACCTTTAGAAATTAGAAAAGTGCTTAATCTATCATACCAAGATCTTGGAGCTTGCATTAAACCATATAATGCTTTTGATAGGTTGAAAATATGATTTGGAAAATGAGGGTTTGAAAAACCAGGTGGTTGTTCAACAAAAACATCCTCAGCAATATATCCATTTAAGAATGCACTCTTGACATCAATTTGATATAGTTTAAAATTTAGATGTGCAGCATAAGAAAGTAAAATCCTAATAGCTTCTAATCTGGCTACTGGAGAAAAAGTATCCTCATATTAAATACCTTCTTCTTGACTATATCCTTATGCATCTAGTTTAGATTTATTTCTAACTATGTTTTCGGATTCATCTACTTTATTTCTAAACACCAATTTTGTGCCTATTGTGAAAGTGTCCTTAGGTCTTTCTAAAAGATTCCAATCTTTATTTCTTTCAAATTGATTGAGTTCTTCCTGCATAGAATTACCCAAAATTCATCATTAATAGCATCATCAATGTTTCTAGGTTCACGCTGTGAAAAAAGGCTTTATGTTCAACGTAATTTCTAAGAGAAGATCTAGTCTATGTCCCTCTATCAAGATTTCCTACAACAGCATATAAAGGATGATTCTTTAGAATTCTAATTGATCAAGTAAAGGTAGGACTAGAAATTTCAGGTTCATCAATAGGTTGGGAATCAACAGAAGAAGGTTCTGGAAAATTTCCAGAACTGGTTGTCTTTATAGCAGGTTCATTTGATTCGTCATTAAGGACCAGAACAGATAAATATTTTTCAATATTTTCAAGAGAGATTTTAGGCTCATGTGTATTAGTTTCATAAAACATGATGTGAACAGATTCTTTCACACACTTGGTTCTCTTATTGAAAACTCTATAGGCTTTACTAGAGATAGAATAACCAAGGAAAATTCCTTCATCACCCTTGGATGCAAACTTGTCAAGATTATCTTTGGTATTAAGATTAATGACTTTGCAGCCAAAGACTTTGAAGTAGTTAACCTTAGGTTTCCTATGGTTCCACAACTCATAAGGGGTCCTCTTAAGAACAGGTCTGATTAAGACTCTATTTATAATATAAAAAGCTGTATTTGCAGCTTCAACCCAAAAATAAATAGGTAGGTCATACTCATTAAGCATAGTTCTATCAATTTATTATAGGGTTGTCTTCCTTCGTTCTACTACAACATTTATTGAGGTGTCCTAGGGGCAGAGAAATTGTGACTATAGCCATTGTGTGAGCAATATGATTCAAATTCATGATTCTCAAAATCACGGCCATGATCACTTCTTAGAGTTTTAATCTTACGTCCACTAATATTTTCTACAGATTTGGGGTATTTAACTAAATAAGTACAAGCTTCACTTATGTGAGCTAGAAAATAAACCCATGTATATCTAGAAAAGTCATCTACTAGGATATAGACATAGTGATTCCCATTTAATCTAGAAACTCTATATGGTCCAAACAATTCCATGTGTACCATATTGAGAGGTTGAGAAGTTGAGACTTCTTTCATTGGTTTGAAATATATTTTTTGTTGCTTTCCTTTTTGACAGGGATTACAAAAATTGTCATTTGGAAACTCAAGATTGGGTAGGTCTCTATCTATGTTCTTCCTAATAAGTTTTCTAAGCTAGTGTATATTGCAGTTTCCTAATATTCTGTGCCAAAGCCAATAATATTTATAAAAAGCATTTAAACAAGTAATAGTTTGCATGGAGAATGAATTTAAATCAACATCATAAACATTTTCATTCCACAGGGCAGAAAATACTAAATCATTTTTAGAATTAGAAACATTGCAATAATCATTTTCAAATTTAACCTTAAAACCATCATCAAATATCTGAGAAATACTTAACAGATTATATTTAAGTCCATCAATAAATAAAACTTTATAAATTAATACTGAGTCAGTGTTACCATTCTGGCATAAGCCGATGATTTTCCCTTTAAAATTATCACCAAAGTTGACAAAACATCCATCAATTCTGACTAAGCTTTTAAAGCATGAGAAGTCTCTGGACATATGTTTTGAACATCCACTATCCAAGTACCATGTCTTCCTATAGGATCTCTTTATGAAGGTTTCCTACAAATCATATTTAGATAGGAAATTATTTTGGTACCAGGATCTTCTTGGGTTCAGACAGGTTAACAATAAAAGCTTTTGGTACCCAAATTTGACATTATGGGTCTCATGAAATTTGTAGAATCAACATACTTTGAATGATAAACCATATTAGATTCATAACTATGAATATAACTAGTTGAAGGATATTAATGTCCAGAACTAGAATTAGCAGCATTCTGTCCAGATTTTGGAATAAATCTATTCTTAGTAAACTGTCTCTATCCAGGCTTGTAGCCTATTCCAGTAGTGTATTTTGGTGCAACTTGATTTCCTAGATTTTGAGTTAGTGTATCCTTTCCATTTGTGAATTTCTCTAGATCCATTCTAAGTTGCTCATTAGACATTTTCAGTTCAGTGTTCTCTTTTAACAGTTGAGCATTTTTCTCTTTTTCAATAGTAAGTTCAGTTTTGCAAGTAGTAGTGAGAGCATGCTGTTTCTTTAATGATTTATATTTATCCTTAAGTTCATTGCACGTCTCTTCCAACATATTACAATATTAAAAAAACTCCTCACTAGATATGTTTTCAGAATCAGAATCAGATTCGGCACTATCATTAGAATAACAAGAATTTAATGCAGGAGTATCTAGGGTTACCTCAGTTGTGTTTGACATGAAGCACTTGTTTTCCTTGTTTCTGGTTTCAGTCTCAGAAGCATCAGATTTACTGGAGCTATCCTCAGAAGCACTCCAAGTATCCTTCATAGCCTTTTTGTACTTACTATCCTTGTAATCATATTTCTTCTTGAATTTGAGCTTTTGGTAGTCTGCTTTAATATGTCCTTTTCTTTTTTCACTCATAACAGACAACATCATCACTTTTATCTGGATTTTTTTTCCAATCCTTCTTCCAATGTCCCTTATTGTCATACTTTTCTTTTTAATTTGATTTTCTGAAGAATTTCTTCTTCCTATAAAATTTCTTAAACCTTATGGATACCTGAGCCATTTCAGCATCACTATCATAGTCTGAATTTTCACTGGTTGAACTGTCAGTAGGTAGTTGAGCTTTATCATTTTCCTTGTTCTTTGAAGCTATAGTCTGGAAAGCCACTGATTTCCTCTTAGTTTCATCATCTTCCTCTTTATTCACATTGAGTTCTTTCTCATACATCATAAGCTTATCAATGAGTTCAGTGACAGGTATAGCAGCAATGTCACATGACTCTATGATTGAAACAGATGTGCCTCTCCATCGGTCTGGTAAACTTCTCAAGATTCTCATAATTTGTTCCTTTGCTGGAACAACTTTTCCAAGTGAATTCATTGTATTGACTATCTCACTAAACCCGAGATACATGTCAGAAATAGGTTCATCAGTTTTCATTTTAAAAATGTCATATTTAATAGTATAAGTATTTAATATCATTTCTTTAACATTGTTTGTTCCTTCATGAGAAACACCCAAGGTATCCCAAATTTAAAAAAGCAGTTTTACATGAAGAAATTCTGTTAAACTCTTCATCTCCTAAAGAACAGTATAGGGCATTCATGGCTTTACAATTATTATTGTATGAAGTATTTGTAGGTTCATCCCAAGTGGATCTAGTAGTAGTGGGAAGTTTATATTCTTATTCTATGGAAGTCCAAATATAAAAACCTATTCTTTATAAATAAATTTTCATTTTATGTTTCCACTGAGCATAGTTGGTACCATTGAATAAAGGTGGCCTGTTAGTAGCAGCACCCTCTAGTCTATTATCCATAACTAGATTTTAGAAAGGTAATTTAATGCGATAAAAAATTAGAAATAACAGAAATTTATGATCTTTACAGATGCAACTAAAATCACAGTTGAAAAAGAGAGTATTTAAAAAATATTTGAACAAAAAACTAAGCCTCTGATACGAAATGTTGGTCAAAGTGGACATTCAAAAGGGGGTGAATTGAGTTCCAATTAAAATTTCTGTTAAAATATTGTCTAGTTAATATCCCCAGATTTATAAAATAAGTTAAACTGTAGTGAATTTATACAGATTGTAAATGTTCACTTAGATTCTCAAAGATTTATTAGGTCTCAGTTAGTTTAACCACAAGATCAAACTAACTTTTGAAACTAATAAACTGATTTACAATAAGTGTAAACACCTGATAATTTAACTATCAAAGTAGCTTCAAAATAATTTTTTATTTCAAAGTAATAGCAGCAGAATAAATATGATATATGTAGTATACATTAAACGTAAATAAAAGATGCACAACAGATATAACAAGAGGTTCAGTCTCAAGCCGAGACATAGTCCTCTAAAAAATATATATAAATATGATCCACACCCTAGATCAGGGTTAACAAATGTTTTAAAAAACTGTCCAGGCTAGGCAGGGACCTCTACCAATGTTCTTTGTGGGAAACAAAACAAGGACCAGGTCACACAAGGACCTCTTCCACAGTTGACGTGGGTAAAAAAAAGGTTAAGATAATTTGAGTGATGATTCTGATATCCTCCAGTTCAGTGCATGAGATAGTGTGTATAAAGGTATAGAGAACACCACACTGCTCTAAAGTTAATAAATAAATCACGTAGAGAAGATAGATGAGATTTTAGAAAAGCTCTAGTGATTATCAATGTAGCTCTGGACTCATTGGATTCAACATGTAATTCTTCGGAGACCTTCTCTGGTTTTTCTGTTGAAAATTAGAGTGTCATAGTTTAGCATGTGTTCTCTAGGAAAGAGGATGATCTCTTGATTTGTTGTGTGTTCTTCAGTGGTTTTGGATTGCATTCATGATAGTTCTTTTAAGGTCCTGCAATTTCCTTCTTGTTCAGAAAAGTGCACTTTTGTGTACGTATGTTCTTCGTGTTGTATCTTCACACTTGCACACCGCTTTTATTCTTGTTTCGTTGTTTCTTATCTTCTTCCACGTGTAATGCATCTCAATCGTTCTTATATTCCACGAGTTCTGGCAGTAGGACTGATTCCCTTTTCATAGGTACGACATATGGTTTCCTGACATGCCAACAATTAACATTAAATAACATTAATTGCATTAAAAACAACAAATATGACCATTAGCATAATTTAAAATAATATTGACAAAAGATTAAGAAACGGTGTCACAATGATCACGAAAACGGTGTCTTCATCACAGTGTCTGATCATGGTGTCTGGTCACGGTGAGTGGTCACGGTGTCTGGTCACAGTGTCTGATCATAGTGAGTCCTTCACGGTGTCTGGGTCAGGGTGAGTCCTTCACGGTGTCTGGGTCACGGTGAGTCCTTCACGGTGTCTGGGTCATGGTGATTCCTTCACGGTGTCTGGGTCATGGTGAGTCCTTCATGGTGTCTCCATACTTAGACGAATATCTGTATTTGGACTAAGATACTGATATGTAGAATATGGGTTAAGGATAATTATTAGAGATAATATATGAGAAAATTGTGATCATGCATAAGAATTTTAAAGAGTAATTAACATCCATAATATTTGTTATTATAAAAACATGATGTGCACCTATTGTTGAGTTTGAAGATCATTAGCAAGATGTGCACTAAAGATCAAGATTAATTAAAAATAATGAGATTTGTGATCATTAAAACATGATTAACACATGAGGAGTCCAACAGTGGAATTAAAATAATATTACTACCTAGAATGACCTTTATGGAGAACTCTACCTCCCCTCATGTGATAGTCTCGATAAAATATTAGTGAAAAACAATTATGATGTATAACATAAGAGGGTAAACTACTATCCATTCTATTCCTTAAGAAATATAAAGGATAAAACACTAAGCTAAAAAAACCACACTATGCATTTAATAACAATGACATTCTTAGATAACCCACATGTAACACTCTAACTTATGAAATTAACCTACACATTCCAGAGACGAAAGGGAATCCAGAGACTATAAACATCTATGTGAGATGGAAATAGAACCAACCAATCCATTCCAAGAAATAGTTAAAACCCAGTATTATCTATTATGAAAATATCATTTAAGAACTAATAACCTCATATGTTAAGATAACTCTTCCTACATCATCATGCTTACGAAGATAAAACAATGAACTAAGTCTCAATAGGGATCATCCCATAAACATATTTAACAATCATACTTACTCATCCAATTAACTATGTGGACCTGAAAATGTGTAAAGAATATTTCTAAAAATAGAAGAAGTTATTTGAATTCAAAAAAACCACTCATATCATGGTAGAAGGTAAAACGTCATTATTTACACCCTTAAATATATCCGAATACCCCATATTAAAACCCAAGGGTTTAATGACCCTCACAGTCTGATTTATTGGACCCCACGAAACCCTTCCGCCACCCCATCCAGTGTGACCCCTCAAAAATATAAAACCATCTATTCATAGAGTAGAAGATCCAACACCGAATCCCATCACTTTCATACAATCCTTATAATTGGGATCCTTTAGAATCATTCTACAAAACCACTATAGATGTACCATATTTCCATAAGGTCAACACAAATCATGTAACCAATCAACATTCCAATTATATAAACACATTCTATTGCACATGTGACATATGATAACACTACCTCCCATTGCGAGTATTCCCCGAATCCTCTACTAGGACCAATAAGATTTTACTACCACTATAAGATCCATTACAAATTGGTTCTTCCCACCATGTGGAACAATAATCTCTCATATTCTTCTTGGAAATCAATGATTTATTCCCCATCCAAAAAAGAATGGTTATATTTAATATTTTCACCTATTACTTTACATCATGACTAGTTCCATCCTATAAGAATCTTTCCCTTACCAACTAATCATTATCTATCAATGGTAAAAACCACTACAATAGAGTACACCTTGTAGAATATTGTATAACTTATATTCTATCATAATCATTATTATAAAATAACTATATTGATTATAATTTAGTGTCCTAGAGAATAAATGTTGAATGAAAATAGTCTGGAAATCCTTACTGACCATGCCCACATGATGGTCATCACAAATAGTCAAATTCATGAAAATCATATAGTTCCCTCAAATAAACAAGGTCCTAGATGATGCAGAGCCACCCTCTTTAGAAATTAAATAAATATTACAACTCAATTTCTAAATTAAACTTTGAAATCATCTATATAGATCTAGGTGTATCCATCTTCATAGGATGAGTCACATGAATCTAAATCTCCCAAATATATTCATCTATAATAAGGACCTATACTGCAAGGCGATCAAACCATGACAACTCTGTGGAAATCTCACCACATCCATCATAACACACATATGATTAATTAAAAGGTGTAATTTATAGAGAATGACTATGGGACAACTCAGAGAACATTACCAACATAATTTATGATTACATGATTTTTGAAATAAATTACAGTAATTTGATATCAAACTAACAATATGATAACACTTACATCCCCATATAAACACTATAGTATAATGTTATACATAATTGTAAGCCTCACAAAAGTAGACTTCATTAAATAAGATTACACCAAAAATAAATGAGGGAAAATTCCACATAAGATTCTTATTAACTCTTTCATTAACTAAAAATGCATTTAAATTAATCTTGATATCAAATACCAATACATATAGAATCCATAATAAATCTCATGTTATTACCCAAGTAACATTATATAAAGATCGAAAAACAATATATATAGGAAATAACACTTTATGTTGTTCCTAGAAACCAATTTAATAAAAATAAATATAATTCAAAAAACAATAGACGAAAATTTGAAATCACTATCCATATAATTTTTTTAATGTAATTATAGAAATAATATATATTTGTATACACATGTTGGAATAATGTTGACATATTATATTACCAATCCATTTCATAACATAATATCACTAGAAATAAATCTAGGAACCAAATAAATAAATATTGGTTATAAAATGAAAATACATACATGCCAAAAATGATAAATTATGTAAAAATTCACTAATTACATACAATTCCAATTGTAGAATGTCCATAAATCAAATACCAATAAAATAAGTTCATTAGTAGATTGAGAACATTTAAACTATAATAAAAAATTCCAAAAATAATAGTTCTCATCTATAGAAATTTATATTATTACTCATACATGGGTCATCTAATCCCAAACATAAACTAATAACCATGTACCAACACATCCTATTAGTTTTTCTACAAGACAGAATAATAAAATAATTAAAAATCCATTTGATTCCAATTTCAAACGCCTCAAAATTTGTTCCACTGATTAGGTGCATCGAGCTGGTGCCCCCAATGAAATCTTCTGTGCCTCCCCATATGCGTGAGGTTATTACCCAAAAAATGGGAATATAGTGGTCTAATGGGGTGAAAAACGTGAATATCAGAGTATTAAAATAAATATAAATAAAGGAAAAGTCTAAATTTTCATCAAAATATAATAAACGGTTTTATCATACGACGTCTTCTGTCATGAAATCTACTAACGACGTATCATAAAAAATAGATAGACATAAACATGAGTCTTTTCATGAACTACATGTTGAAATTTTGATAAAAAGGAAAAAGTTAGAAGAAAAAAACCCCATAAGTGTCAGGATCATTCCTTTCTCCCAACTCCTAAATCTAGCCCAAGATATAAAATAATTAATGAACACCATGATACTTTCTATCATCCCTAGTAACAACTATAAAATATTATGGGGTACAAAACAATCACTCGAGTAGGGTGTGAGTACAACTCATTAGTCGAAAACTAACAAATTAATATAAAATATATATTATTTAATATAAATATTAAAGGTTTGTATGATTTATGTAAGGAATTAAAAATAATAATAATAATAATAATAACAATCCCATGAAATAATATGACACAAGTTTAATTTGAGGTATCTAGTGGACATGTCCGGCTAATGCTACCTGCTACCACTAATGTAGGGATCTGAATGTAGAAGAGTTATTATGGAATCAACAACATCCATGGTCTATTACCAAGGGCACCATGATCATACCCAAAATATGAGTCTATAAATATGAGGCAAGATATCCATTATAATAATTACAAACAGAAATAACTACTAAGGTGTAAACATAAGGTACTTCCTTTAATGTTAAGAGGTATAGCTCGATAGGAATCCAAGGATCAAATCCATGGCATTCCATAATAATATAAATTGAACCCAATTTAGGGATATCATACAATTACATTGAATAAGGATATAACTCAAATATACATGAAATAAATAAATGATATTCAACCACTACAGAAATTACCCAAATACAAGGGGGAGCTCTCCATTAGAATGCATAATACTGAATATTTGAAGAATCCACTTTTAGGGTTTAATAATTACATATAATTTGACCTCATTGAATTGAAATGTCTGTTCACTCTCTTATTTTTAAAATTATCCCCTAATAATCACCAAATCTATGAAATGTAATTCCATTAATATTCTAATAAATATTATTTAATTATGTCCCTCAACATTATTACATGTATATATCATTTTACAAGAATTATAAATATATTAATATTACAAAATCCATACAACAATAATTGAAATAATAATATTTATTATTAATAATAATATAAAATCATAAATACATTTAATATATTCTCAATTTAATCACTTGGATAATAAGGCATCCCTAAAACAACCTATTTATTCACAATGTATCATGGAACAAGACTTAACTTAAAACAGACAAATTTTTTATTATTTTCATAAAAATTAATTCAATAATTTTTTAATATTTTTAATTACGAAAAATATAGTTTACTTTTCATTATAGGAAATAGTGTGCTTAAATTTCATTACATGTAATATAGATTAAGCATGAGGTACATGAAACACCAATTTTAGGTTGTGTTACACAGAACATTAAGAATAATCGAAACATTACATATTATAAAAATATCATTAATTAATATGATAGTTATCACATAGGAAATGAAATGGTGGGTATGAAATTTTATATATAAATAATAAAAATATTGTTTAAACTTGTATGTTATATTAATTTATTGTTGAATAACAAATTACAAATTAAAATATGAAGCATTTAAAAAAAATATTTATGAAAAATAATTTTTTTGTACTCAAATAAATTTTAACTATATTTAATTAAAAAAATTACTTTCAATTATTATAATAAAATTTATAAATTATATATTAAATAAAAATTATAACATTCATCATATATTTTTTCTTGAAAATAAATAATATTCAATCTAATTATATGATTAAGAAATTTATAATTCTAAAAACTTGTTTTATTGTATTCTGCGTACAATCAATGAAAATAAATTTTTAAAACATTATATAATTAATTCTAGAAAAAAAATATTTATTTAAGTCGTCATATCAGAATTATCTTTGAGTGGGTGGTCTATGGTTTTGTGACCAAATTATGCTTTTTTGAAAAGTGTTAAATACAATGATTTAATTTAAAACTAAATTTTTTAAATTTTTTTAATGAAAAAATATATTTTAATTGATTATAAAAGAAAATTATTTATATTTTATATTTTTTATTACAATTTTTGTTAATGGAATATTTTTATATTTAATTTTGTTAAAAAAATTTAGTAAATTATTATTCATTTTCACTTTAAAAACATTTATTGAGGTCTACTTTGTGGGATTAAGTATAAATAATAATTTTCCGATTATTTAAAAGAATTAGGAAAAATATTTTATATATTCGAAATACGAGTAAATTATGTTATCCCATTTTTTTAAATAATTTTTTCCCAAAATGAATATAAAAAAATACAAAATTATGTTCCATGGTTAATGTTGAAATTTTATTACATAGTGTTTAAACTAAAATGAAAATTGTTACTGTTTCATAGTTCCTTGAAACAAGTATTCTAGTATTATGAATCACATATTCAAGGTTGTTTCCATTGGAATTATTTTTGGAACTGGAAACGTTCAAAAGTTCATTATCCAAAGGGGACCAACATTCTAAAGGCATTTTTTCATTATGTTTGAACTTCATGATATTTATGAATGTGCGTTGGTCGAGAGGATGGGACGTATGAATCATCATACAAATTTTGGGGGGAATTATTGTATATTTCGAGACTCTCTTTATAATTTAATAAAATTTCATGAATACATATTTAGTCACCATGTATATGATAAGTATCCCTTGGAATTTGAAATCGATTATTAACATGTGTAAATTTATAGTCATTAGTATGTATTCATGTGTCTTCATTAATTGAGATATCCTCTAATATAAAATTTCAAAATTCTATTAATCATCCTTAAGATGATACTAGTTTTTATTCCCCTGAGCGGGGCACTGTGGAATTTATTACCATCCATGTAGATGAAGGTTTGGTTTGTTCCTAGGATTATTCCATTAAAATGGGCTACATAAGTATCCTTGTTAATTGAATCAAAACCCTCACAGTTTATCACCACTGAATGGGACACATCATACATTTCAATGTCACGTGAAAAGGACCTATCCATAAAGATTAATTACATGTTGTATGGATATCTAAGGGTAAGGTACTTATTCAAAACATAATGTTGGACTCATACTGATGCAGCCCAAGGAAGAAAGAGCAGATATGGGGTTCCAAGTAGGATTAGATCGTATTGGGAATATGGACTAAGGAGAACATGGTTGATTTAAGGTATTGGGTTTGAAACTCAATGAGGATTCTTACATATCCCATATAGATGGTAATCAAATCCCATGTAGTTTTATTAGTCTGAAAGGATAGTATAGCACTTTGATAAAAATGAGTTTGGGCTAACTTCCTGAAAATTATTCCTTAGTGATTTTAGGGGACTAATTTGTGGTTTATTCATAAGGAAAATTCCTATATTAAGGGGATTAAGGAGGGATTAATGAATTGGACATCAAGATAGCTCAGGCAATAAGAAGGCTTCATACATATCCCGATTATTGTGGGAATTATAGTTCTCATAGTTTATTCAATTTATCAAATTTCGTGGCCATGACAAATCTCTAATCCCACATGATTCATGCTCGGTGAGATAAATAAGTGAATGTAAAATATTCAAAAAAATCATCCACAGATTTCCTATTCCGCTGATGGAAGGGGGAACACCTCTATAGGCGAAAGTGGAAGAGGGTGAGGAAATAAGCATTACCTCTATTCACTTTAAATAGGACAATGGTCCAATTATTGGAAGAATGGATGAAGGATAGGGGCTTAATCCTGGATGGATGCTCAATAATTCATTTTGGTAGGTCTGGGAAACTTCTCAATAGATTGGGTGAAAAAGATTGTGTGAACTGTACCTTCCCTACTAGATAACTGAGCATTTGGGTCATCACTTTGATAAGGGAGAGGACAAAATCCAAAGACACATCCAAACCGAAAACGTTCTAACATTGTTCCTAGGAGAAAGGTCCACGTGTTGTAGATATACAAACCCATAAACACCCCATGAATCCTAAACCCATTGTGAAACAAATGTGGGAATCCTCTGACTATGGATATACAAACCCAAATAGAAGACACGCTAATGTAACATCCACCAAGTATTGATAAGTCAGCATGTTTTGGTGGGGTACTCAACAAAATCAATTTCCGACAAGGGATCCCTTGAAGATGAAACCTTTCCATGAATGTCTTTTAAGAAGACATGATGGCTTGTAGACTTTATAGAGTAAGTGAATCACTGTGAGGCACCTAAGTAGGTTAGGGTGCATAATTATAGCCGTGCAAGTAGGGATGGGTGACATGATATTTAATTAAGATATGAACAACATATATGTTATTACATGGGAGAGACCATTCTCGAGCCTTCAAAATTATTTAATGGTGGTCCCAGAATAGGGGTGCTCAAGTACATTTAAAAGGAATAGGCGATGCACAAATATTTATGACTTGTGAAGTTTGAGCGATTTGTGCATGAAATTGTTATGTTTTTCAATCACCAAAAGGAATTAAGTCAAATGATCCTACCATATATCCTCCTTTCAATGTGTTTTGGAACTACCATGAAAGGATCAGAAGAATGGGGATAAGTACATATGATAATAGAGAAATTATTGTGCTTCATGAGAATTCGTCAGTACAAATGAGAACCCCAAGGGTCTATTTATAGAAAATATAGGACATTGGTTGAAAGGAATTTGGGCGTGCAAGTAGGTTGTTCGATATTTTGTGGTGCAAATGTAGGCTATGCGCAGATGCTCTTTTGGGTTGTCTATGGTGATCCAAAAATCATGCGTTTTTAAATCATGATTTTATTCATGTTTTTTCCCATTTTCATTCTAAGGGGACTCCATTTGTCATTTTTTATACTCAATGATAGAATGATGTTTCAACAAAATCTGCCTCCAGAATTGGATCTAAAATGAAAAGAGAATCCTATTCTGAGGTAATGAAATAAAGGATAAATAAAAGGGTACTTGGGAGCACAAATGTTATGTGTGTTGAGAAACGAGTCACGCATGTTTACAGCGCACTAGAATCTATCCAATATGGTTACTTGTTTTTCCTATATATAACGACTCTACTCAACAAAAATCCTCAAGGATTCTGAAATTTCAGCTCCTAGCATGCAGTTCCTCTCTGAAAAAGCCATTTCTGTATCATCGGTGCTTCTTCTGTACATTTTTACTTGCATGATATATGTGGGGATACATAATTGAATGTCGACATATTCTTGCGAGCCACGTTTATACTTGAATGACTTAATTCCTATTTCAAATTTTTTAAAATGCCAAAAATGAACATACATTAAAATATTATTTCTATATTTTTGTAGGTTCAATGGCTCATAAAATAATTGGAACTAGTGGTGAGCATGCCAGTAAGAGGATTGATGACATGATGAATGTCGTTGGTCAAGATTACTTTGATGTTTGTGACCCCACCCTTTGAGACTTATAAAAATATTTGAAGAAGTATCATTTCAACTTTCCCCAAAGAACCTATCTGCCTTTGTATAGGAATAGCCATTTACATGGTGATAATGTAACAATTGAGAATAACTATATCCCACATTTATGTTTTGAAGATTATAACATCATTTAATTGGTAAGTTCTTCTATTGGGGGCTCATTTTAATTTTCTAGGATAGTACAGAAAGCTCACATAATGCATCACAGCCCATGTGATCCAGATTTGAAGGAAAACACACCCCATATGATGATATAATGTTATTCATCCATATTTTGTGATTATCAGATAGATCAGTCAAAGGGTTGGATGGAATTCCAGGACTACCAACTAGGAGGAGGTGAAAACCCCACATGGATGTGGGCATACTAGGTTCATAAGACCTATAAAGAATTAGAAGACGACATGAATGGCGTTAGGATTTATGAGGCTATCTGGTTTGGACAAACATATGTGTACAAGAATAATAATTCCGTGATAGAATTTATATGCCAATGGAGTCCACAGACTAATTCCTTCAATTTAACACATGGAGAGGTAGGGATCATCTTAGGGGGCATTTACAACATTTCTGGAGTTCCAATCCTTAAAGAAATGTATGATGAGATTATTCCGTCCAAGGTGACATGGAATTAAACATAGTAGACACTAGCTTTAGTTCGTTTGTTTATGAAAATATTTATGAAACTCAAGAACACAACCACCATGAAATTTCGCACCAGGAGGGATATTCATCCAGAGGAATTTAGGGAAGTATTTTTGATAAAGAAGAAAAAAAGGGTACAACTTACAGCCATCTAACAAGCTATCCTAGGGATGAGAAGAGAGGTAACCCTGATACTTTTTCTTCAACAATATTGAAAAGAAAATTTTATTAATGGGGATATGAAGTTAGCCAAAAAATTCTTGCATCGACACATCTAGAATATTTCCTTTACATGTGTCTTAGCGTGTTTTTATTACCAGTCTGAGAATCTAAAAGAGGCAAGTGGCCATTAACTTTTTTTATTGTGGTTATTATGACATAGAAAATTATGGAAGGGTTATCCACTATTGTTTTGGACAAGATTCATTAATTTTTCTACACATTTACAAGGGGAATTATCCCTTTAGAATTGCGGGATCATTCAAAGTGTTGTGTGGATGGATCACAACCAACATAAGAAGTTATAGTGTACTAAGTGTAGTACATGTTTTTAGTTGTTCTATCCGACCATATGTTCCGGATTTCTTTGGTATTTCACCCTTTTCTTTAAATGACGACTAAATCAGGTCTAGATTGATCATGCATAAGTAGTCCCATTTCATTCTTTATGGGAATCCACCTACAAGGCGATTTATTGATGAAGTGATGACCATTTTGGAATTGAGGGAATATATTCTAGCTTGAAAAGTTGGAGTGTTGGCCACCAGAATTTATATAGAAATCATATGTGAGGCCTATGCTCCATATAGATGTTCAAATCAATTCAAATGCCTACAAAAAAATTGTATCTCCTCCCCTGCATGTCATATTAGAGCCACACACAATGCTTTCCCAGCAAATATTATTGTTTATATCTATGGAGAAGACAGGGGAAGTATTTAATTTATCAAAAACTAATGTAGTAAGCAGGTTGACTATTTTGTGTGCCAAAAATCGGGTTACATCTTACACTAAAGGGGTATTAAATCATTTTATCCCTCAAGTGGGGTTAAAGAGAAGTAGCATTAGGGAACCCCATCATTTCATAGATAATTATTCATCATCAGGGGTTGACTTGTATGAATTAGATGGCGGAGGTGATGATGCTCCTAATTCATAAAAGAGACATTGTGCTAGATATAACCATCCTTCCGAAATTATGTGAGCCAATACATCAATCCCTAACGAAGTCATATCGATTCTATAGGGTCGCCTTCATTCCGGTGAGTGACAAGTTCCATTTTCTAATCCCTCATTCATGATTGTGGGTGTTGGGAAGGAACAAAAATCCATGGTTTCAAGATACTCTTCACAACCATCTGACATACATTCTGAATAAATACAACAAGAGGTAGTTCATACATGGGAGAGTCAGTACTGTGAAGCTGAAACCATATGGATGGATTTGAGTGAAGGATTTCATATTTTAGGATTAGGGGATTTGTGGGATTCTTACACCATTATTTTGAAGGATAATCCCATTGAAGTGAGGTCCTAAATTTGAGATCTTTAAATGATCATAAATTACACTAATGAATCAATTCTTACCATAACGAAGGTGAAGTAAATGAAAGATCTTGGTACCACCGAATAGATTAATCCTTTATCAGAAGAAGAGTGGAGTGACTTTGTATATCCTGATGATGTGTGTTTTCTTTCACTCACATTCTCTTCCATTTTATTGCAACTTGAAATACAGAAAAAACATAGTTACATAGGAGAAAAATCATTTTATCTTGCAGTTTGGTAATGTAAAGACAAATGAATTTCCTTCACCATAATAAATCCAAGGAGGCACTACTCATGGAGCTACCTGATCACCCCATGAATCAGGAGAAATATCTATGGGAAAACAGGCCATTTAAGAAGAAATTGAGAGGGGATTGGGATCTCAAATACCTCTCTTTTGGGACGATGATGCAATCCCTCCTAAGAAAAAGGAGAAGAAAAATAACTGAAGAAAAAGAGCCATGGTTAATCTCTTTCTTATATGTGTTGAGTCCCCATGATAATCAGGAATTTTATTTCCTATTCATGAAAAAGTTTTTAAAATTCTCATGATTACATGGGATTCATATGTTTCTTCTTGAATATAAACAACTAATAATTTCCAAGGAACCATAGTAGGTGTTGCTGAACAACCTAAAATTACAACAAATGTAGTCGTTTATGAAGAGGCATTGATGTAAAAAGAACCAACATTTTTTCCCAACACAGCTCTTGTTCCAACTAATAGAGGAGAGGAGGATTCTGGTAAATAAACAATGATTTATATGGAATCAAATGTAACAACAACTTACTTCCATACTATAATAAATTTATTTTCATTACATTTTCCAAAACATCTGGAAGGAAGTGACTTTGATCCACAAACTGTTGTTGAGGAGGCTATTTGGGGATAATGGTTGCCGGAGGAAGGTTGAGAAGCAAACACGCGAAGTGCTCCCAGGGGTGAGACTAACCTGGGATCTGGGATATCAATGGATTAAATGATGAAACATGGAACGAATTTTGAAGAAATATTAAAAAATTTAAATATATCAAAGGAATTAGATTATTTTAGATTTCATTGTATAGAATTAACTAGATATGAGTTCACATTATTTGTTTTATTAATCTTCTTATTCATAACTTTCTAACCATGGTTGGTTGAATTTTGCAGTTCTATCTAAGGAAACGGTTTCCACCACGATACATGAAAAAAGTATTGATATTAAAATCAACCCCACCATTGTGGAGACATTGGCTCGGGTGGATTTTATGATAGGATATCTTCCTAAGATTCCCTCTAAAGATCCATAACATATTAAAGATAACACTCCTCAACAGTGGCATAAACCAAAATTTCTGAAACATAGAATGTTTTGGAGGATTCATCTTACGTTTTTTACCAACTATTAGTTAAGATATACTGATATAGTTATCTCATTCACTTTTGTCATCTTTTGAATCTAAACATAACTATACTTATTGATTTACAATATAGGGCTGTCATCTTCAATGTCTAGGTCTGAAGGTGAAGCTTTGCATCTTCCCAAACAACATTGGAAGGTGGTCCTTCTAGTGTTATGGAAGGAACAAAACATGGAACTTATTTTATTGAATTAGCACCAGAATATATCCCTTCTTATGATATTTATTCTGAATTTGACCCATAACAGAATAATTCTATTCTTCTTTCTCGTTTAAAGGCATAAAAAACATTTGGAAGATAATATCTGAGAGGAACCTTGAGGAACAGTCTTCATGAATTCTGTTACCTTAATCTATGTTTATAATTTTAGTATTTTCAGTTTTCAAATACCAGGAAATCCATACTACAATAAAATATATTATTCCAGGGAGGGATCCAGAGAAAAATCGTTGAAAATATTTGATAAAATCCAAACTATTGATCAGTATTGAAGATTTCCAAGCAGCACTTTCCAAGGCTGAGGAAAATCATATTGTAATGTTACTCCTTCAAAATATTTTTTTCATTTTCTAAAATGATGGTTTGAGGGTTACCAGAAACCAAAAAGACAAAAGTGATACCCAAAATTCCACACACATTTCAAATATCAAATTTCAAAATTTCCCAGAATTCAAATTTTGATCGCAAAATTGACAAAACCCATGCCACACACCCACCTCGCATCACAACCACATCATGATGTAAACCTTTTTCACGTCTCCAATTAGAGCATGTCGCCAGTGAAAACAGAATTATCATCTTCACTATCCCATCATCATCACATCGACAACTCACCCCAATCATCATCTTCATTGTTTGAACTGGAACACACAAATTACGTCCACATCATTGTTTCTCAATACCACAACACCACTTAACACCAACATCCTCACCATCGCCATCCGATGGACAATCATGCTACAAATAGTAGCCATCGAACTCAAGGTTAAACAAAACCCACAACCAGAGATGCAAACACCTCCACTGAAAACATTATGGAAGAAAACCCTAAAAAATCAGATGAAAAAAATCAATCCCCATAATCATTGCTGAATCCACAACTGGAGATCGCCATCCATAAAGAGATGAGTAACAAATCCATCTTCGAAGGAGAATACCGAATGAACGATGAAAAAATCTTATTTTAAAGTTGAAGGGAATAAAGAAGACTATTAATGGAATGTCTATTCAGGAGTCGTGCCTTCAAGAGGAGTTATATATCCTTATAGGAAAACATGACCTACTTCATATCTCAAGAGAAGATTTCTAGAATGATGGTTAAAAAGCTATTGCAGATGATAAAGAATCACTTCATCATACTGAAGATAACAAGGATGTTCGAATAAACAAGCTTCAATAGGTAGCTGATTGGGCTCAAGGGGATGTCAAAAAATGATTAATTACATTGAAATCATTTTATAATTTCAGATTTTTTACACGATAAGGACTCGAATTTCTGGATTCTCATTTATGAATAATTTTCATAAATGAATAATATTTTTTCATTCATCATTTGTGTTTTTACATTCGCTAAATACATTTGTTTTACTTATGCCATTGGGCTAGTAATAATTGTTTTATTTTTTTCTAGGGTTGTACGGAAAACCCCACAAACATTATATATCGTGAAATTTTATTTCTCAATTTTACCTAAATCATTCAAAAATGTATGTTTACTATGATGGGACTCGACTTTTTTTTGATTTCCATTTGCATCTTCTCAATCAAGTGTGTACCATGTCTCTTGTTGTTGTAATTTTAGAGTTATACAAGTTAAAATATAATGGGATAATATTTATGGTCTAATAGAATTTCCCATAAATTATAAAATTCGATCCCAAACACGACTTTGTGGTAATAATTTCTTTAATATTCTTTAAATATTTCCAATGGTAATCATGATTCATGATTTTTATGGTCAATAAATCAAAAACTTGTATCAATATAAGGGGATTCCCATCCAACAATGATGTTACCATTATTTTGAGATACCCGTTATGGGGGATATATTATGGAGGGAAAACTAGGGAGTTTGTGGAAAAGAAAAATAGTGGCATCTTTTGGCTGATAGTCAGATTATGTAGGAACCTTATGCATGGCCACCTAAGGGCATATACTGCATATTCATGAAAAAGTGAAATATTAGGAATTTAACATTTTTCTGATGATATATAGGGGAAAATATGATTTCAGTGACTCCAGACCACAATAAGTGTTTTTTCTACTAAAAACAATTTTAAAAATTAAATGGAAATTTTATACTGACAAATTTCCTGAATAAGAAACCCATTTCTATAAATTTTTTGTTTATTTGGAATTGTTAAAATTTATCAGATAGGGGAATTTCTGATATTATATTGTGCAGTTTTAAGGCATGCAATACAATCATTGGTACTGTACAGTTTTATGTCATGCAGTGAGGATATTGGTACTCTGCAGTTTTATGTCATGCAGTGAGAACAATAGTACTGTGCATTTTTAAGTCATGTTGTGAGGACATTGTGTGGATTTAATTTGAGGTCTTTATCTCTGACCAAAGGTATGAGGCTCTCTCAATTTCATGATAATTTTTTAACGATGTTATCTTATTCTTATAGGGAAGGGAAAATGGAAAACTGCGATTTGGGAATTTCTAAATATGAATAATGATATGAATAAAAAGTTAAAGGCATTAGAGGAAGAATCTTTTTTTCATGAACGTCATTACCATTTTTTGACTAACCCATTATGAGGGTTATGTTATGAAGGGACACCTAGGGCATATGTTCTGTAGCCAAATAGTGACACCTTTTTTAATGAAATACCATTTATGTTGGAATCTTATGCAAGGCCACCAAAGGGAACATGCTGCATAGTCAGGGAAAAGATATCTAAAAAAACATGACATTCTGCTACTAAATAATGAAAAACGTTTATGGAGATTCAAGTTTTCCAAATCACAGAGGTTGGTTTATTGAGAATGGTACATGAATATGGAAATGGTATTTACAACCATGATTTCCATAGAATTTGAGGAATAGTACTTCCACTAATGTATGAACCAAATGAATGAGGTGTGGTGTCTTTAGTTTTAGGTCATACAACTAGGACCCGAAATGGAAACAATATGTGATATGTGGCCATGTGGATCCAGGGTTATTTCATATTTCATTGAACACATGGTTAGAATATGTGTAATCCATAGTATTAATGAATTTAAAATCGAGGGAATGATAATGGGAAATATATAACTATATGAATATTTTAAAATAGATTTTGGTATATTTGCATCAATGTTTGATTGGAAAGAATACACTATAACCCTGAATGAAAGTACCATTATTGGAAAAACCTGATATGGGGGTTTTTTTATGCAAAACCAACTAGGGAATATGTTTCATATCCAAATAATGACATCTTTTGACCAACATTCCTATTATGTAGGAAAATTATTCCAGGATGCCTAAGGTAATGTGCATCGTAGTAAAAAATGAGTTCATAAATGTTAGTAACTTTTTAACTAGAAACTATATGAAATATTATGAATAACTAAAAATATTTAAGATTAGGAGTGTGAAAAATAGAAGAAGGTAATGCTTAATGAATATGAGGAATATTTGAATCAGTATTGAGCATGAATTTGGTACCTCTTAAATAGATATGATTCGTATGTAATATAGGGACATTCATTGTCTCCTTTTGAATTAACATTGTGATGTGTGGTTTAAAGTCATGCAATGAGGGCATTATACTGTGCAGTTTTAAGGCATGAAATGAGGACATTAATAACCCTATTAGAATTTGAGACACCTTATTAATAAAAAAATCCTTTTACCCAATCCTAAACCCATGCGATCTATTATCATTTGAGAAACAAGGGGTAGTAAGATATTCGTTTATTACAAAAAGGTGACACATTTGATGATTACATGTGTTATATTTCCATGCAGTTTAATGTCATGTCTGAAGGAAAAAAATTGAAACGATGTTAAAAGAATGTCATTTTGTAGCTGTACTAAGGGATAAAACCCAATAGTCACTATGTGTCTTACTGGGACACATAATCTAGCCATACGTAGTTCGTTAAAAATTACATATACAAGTTTTATTCTTATACAATGAATAATGGTTTTTTTATCGATGATGGGCTCCCGATTGGAGATCTTCGCATCTCTACATATCACGAATAGATGTGAATAAATCCATACATAGTTCATTAATTGATCATTCCTCATGCCAATTGAGTTTGATATGAATACTGGGAGATTTTAACACATTCTAAAATAATGGAAAATCATAAGACATAAAACGGTATAATGACAAAATCATATATCTTAAAGAAAAACTATGTATAGATCTAATTCATTTACTTTAGGGGAAAAAATATGAAGATTTTGTGATTGCATCTAGGCCCAAAATTAGAAATTTAGGCATCTCTACATATCTCCTTGAAAATGTGAATCTAAACATACAGTGTTCTTGACTCAAGGTCCCTATGAAGATCTGACGTAGGCATAAAAAAGAGAGGGACTCATGTTCAACCAATGAGTAGAAATGATGTCAATGATGATTTCTTATGCATGCACCTAACGTAAAATACAGAAAATGTTAGTCATACTATTTAATTTAATGCAACGAGGAAAAATGATGTCAAGCAGTTTAATGTCAAACGACATGGAGGAAGATACATTGCATTTTAATGTCATGCAACGCAGATGCTTGTTGTTGTTATGCAGTTTAATGTCTCGCAAATAAGATTTTATACAGTTCAGTTTTCATTAATGAATCAAGGACATGGGGGTTGTGTAGTTTTTTTTGTCTTGCAGCAAGGCCATTGTACTGTGAAATTGTAAATCATGTAGTGAAGATAATGGGGGATGTGCAGTTTTTAGTCTTGGAGCATTGACATTTTACTGCACAGTTTTAAGTCTAACAGTGAGGATTTGGGGGTTGTGCTGTTTTTAGTCTTGTAGCAAGGACACTGTACTGTGTAGTGTTAAGTCTTCTAGTGAGGATGATGTTTACAACAACACAATGTATTTCATTAAAAATCAGACATTGGTTGGAGTTGTTGTAACATCTTCATCCCTTGAGAATAAGGAATAAGATCTATTTGAATAGACCATAAGTGTGGAATATGGTATTACCTACTCTATCTTATGCTTTGGAGGTTTATTCCATGGTATCATTATAGTCCTTATAAACAATACAAATTCTTCTTTATGAAAGAATGGGGGAACTTTATTGTTAAAATATCGCACTATTCTGTTCGGATAGTCTTATAAAAGATGAATTTTTTTAATCTATTATGTCTAATCATTCTAGTTCATTGATCCATTTTTGATACCTCTCATCTGTAGAAAACTAATCACAAATTGCAGATATGAGTGAAGAGAACAACATTTCAGCTGGAAAAACATCATTGGGTCCATACACCAATGAATAAGGTGTTTTTATGGGGCATTATAACTAGTGGTCTGATTACACATAATCCATTAAAAATTTTATCAATCCATTTTTTCTTTTCTTTATCCACATTCTTATGGAGTATATTGGTAGGGTCTTGTTGAAATCATTTATCTGTTAATTGGCCTCCACATGATAGCGAGAAGAATGGTTTGATTTGATATTATGCTCTTGATAGAATTTCATTTCCTAAATTGCACAAATATTGGTGATATTATTCATCAATATAGGATGAGGGACACAAAATATGTTGATGATGTCAGTTTTGAGAAACTAATAATGCATTTGGCTCCAAATTTTTTGAGACGTATGTCCTTGGCCTATTTAGAAAATAAGTCACTAGTAGTAATGATATACTTGAACTACATAGCTGTAGTTGGAGGATAAGGCCCTACCAAATCTATTCCCTATGTGGAAAAAGGCCATTTGTATTTAGCTGTATTCAGAAACTCTAGGGGTTGATGTAGGAAAATGGAATGCACTTGGAAGGGAAGAAATATCATAGTGAAATTTGTGCAATCCTACGTCCTTGATGGAAAAAGGTATACAAGCCTTCTAATCTTGTTAAGATAGTCAATTCCCATACTGGTGGGCACCACAAGCTCCCGAATGTTCTTAATTAATTACAGTTGTAGTCTCTTCTCCATCAAAACATCTAAATAGAATTCCATTAAATCCATGATTTTAGAGGTCTTTTGGTGGTCTGGACTATCATAAAGAGTAAAATTGGCTTCTCATCCCTGGATCTATTTTTTTTTCAGCCCTATTCGGTGGAAGTACTCCATTTTGAATATATTTCATGATGGGTTTTATCTATCCCGTGGTTGGACCATAACTTAATTAATTTCCTCCATTTTAATTTGAACAAAAGGTAAGACCACATAATGATGTGCTATGCAAATGATTGTCTCATCCTGATTTGGATCTCCCTTACTGCATTAGTCGGTGCATCATCTTGAGCATTTTGTGATCGTGGGTCATAAGAAAATTCCATCTCTAAGAGAATTTCATCCATTAACATTCTAACAGAATAACACAAAGTGATTAACTATTCATTTCTGATTGATTATTCCCCCATTGATTTCCTTGATTACAAATTCAGAATCACCTTTTACCTTCCAGTTATTTATTTTCACATGAAGGGTGAATTCAAAATCAGTAATGAGAGCTTCATACTCTGCCTTATTGTTGGTTCCTCATGCCAGTAATAGGATTTAATAAAGAAATATTTCCTTTTAATGTGAAATAAATAAAATTCCTAACCTAACATTGTTGATTTTAGGATTTTCAATTCTCTTCCCTGTTGGAATTCTGTAAACACCATTATAGTATATTTTCCATGATTTGGAAGTATCCTAAATACTAATGAAATTATCATCACGAAGCTCCTTATTTAATTATGTATCTATTATAGATGGATTCTCAACAAGGAAATCCTCTAGATCATGGCCTTTTATTTCCATTTGAGCTACAGACTGGATATCAAATTTTTTCAAAATAACATCCCACTATGCAAGACACCTTGTAAGAATAGGATGTCTGAGGATAAATTTGAGGGGGTTATTGCATGATACCAATTAGTTCTCATGATGTTGTAGGTAGTGCCTCAATTTTTGGACTACATATATTAATTCAAGGAAACACTTTTTAATACTTGAATATCAAGATTCTGCATCAACCATAGTACTAAGATAGTAATGGTTGTTTTCATTCCAAAAATCATTATTTTGAGCGTGGAAGGCATCCAGTGATTGCTCTAAAGCTGTCACATATAGAATAAGTATCTTTTCATCAACTAGTGGAACTAACACATATTGACTCAAGAGATATTTCATGATGGTACCAAATACTTCATGTAAGTCTTCCATCTATTGGTAGTTGAATCCATTCATCATTAATCTGGTGAAGGTAAAACAGTTGCCATCAAAATTGGTTAAAAAGCACCAAATATAGGCCACATGTACTTGGATTTTTCATAATTCATTCAAATTTTGAATAGGTGAAATACCATGTATTGATTTGGTTTTCTCAGGATCTACATTGATACCATAATTGCATAAAACTAAGCCAAGAAAGTTTCATGAGGTTACCCAAAAAGCACATTTCAAGGGGTTTATCTTTATACAATATTGCTTATGTTTATGGAATATGGTCTCCAAATCCTCAATGTGATTGGAACATTGCCTGGATTTGACCACCAAAATCATCAACATAACATTCATCAAATTTCCATAATATTATTTTGAATAAGTGGTGAATGTCACATTGATATTTTGCACCTTTATTATTTAAGACAATGGGAATTATCCGATAGAAAAACACACCTTGATGGGATTTGATGGTTATAGATTCTTCATCTTCTTGGGACATATGGTTTTCATTATACCCCTAGTGACCATACCTGATGAAAAGTGCTTCATAGCCTGTTGTTGCATCAATTAAAAGCTCTATCATCGAAAATGGATAATTATCTTTAGTATAATGCCAGTTAAGATCCTTGAAATCAATGAAGGCTATAATTTTCTCATTCTTATTTTTCGCCTGGAAAAAATTGGACATCTATTTTGGATATTGATCTTCTCTAACAATGTTATCCTTCATAATCTTATTATCTTCACCATCAATTTTAGTGGCATAATTTGGTTGTGTTCTTCTTGATACCTGCTTGAATCTGTGATGTTCATTTGAAATACCCAAATGATGGGTGGATACATCAAGATTAATACCTAGAATTTTTATATAATTCGAATAAAATATATCTTGATGTTTAATTAGAAATAATGTATACAACTCTTCTATTATGAGATCATGGCTTCATTAATTTGAGTGGTGCATGGATCTTTATCGGTACCCATATTTATTTCTCTGAGATCATCCATGGTGGTTGAGACACATTCCTCAAATGATGGAGGTGAATCTCCAAGATCATCCCCATCATTTTTCATTATTTTTTACCTCTTATATTTCCGCTTTCATAGTAGACAATGAGAATCAACTCCTAGAGTTATAATGGGAGTCTGTATTAGAACATCCAGAATAAGAGGCCACCATATTAGACCCTAATGATGAAAAAATGTATTCATTTGGTAATATAGAGGAGATAAAGGATTGAGAATAAATATATTTGTCTTCCTATATAATTGTTAAAATTTATTCTACTCTGATTTATGATGTAGAGGATTGTTGCAGTTCCGCAGATGAAATGGAAACATATCCATCTCGGTTTCCTTCAATTCATGGTGGATAAACAGTCTCTCCCATTTTGCTAGGCTAAATTTCCGCAATTGACATTATGGAAGTTATGGGATGGGGGCTTGGATTTGGTTTTATCATTTCAATATGATTATTAGGTAACACATAATCTGTACTCAAATGTATGAATGGGTTTTCAGAGATCTTTTCACGTCCATTCTTAGAATTAACAATAGTTATTTTTTATCTTGGACTTCGTTCCATTTGTGTGGTAAAACTCTGCCTCAATGTATTTATATTCAAACATTTCAAATGGATCATTGTCACCATACAACGTCCTAATTTGAACACTGAAATATTACATAAGACATTGGTGGTATGGAGAAGGTATGGATGCAGGTCTAAGTGGCCAAGGCCATCCAAGCAGAATATTGAATGTTGTGTCCTGACGAACAACAACAATGTCTGCATTTGATACAAGATCTACAAACTGAGTTGTGAGTGTAATTTGACCTAGATGTTATTTCTCATTCATATCGTAAGCTTGAATTATTAATGTGTATGGTCATAAGTTAGATTCAGTCAGGCCCAATCAACGAAGTGTACAAATGAGAATGAGGTTGTCTCTTGTGCAATTATCAATGAAGGCCCACTAGATTTCTTGGTCGTTGACCTTTACAAACAAATACAAGGGTCTTATAAATCCATGTAAAACATCATCTTCATCTTCAACTATAAATTGTATGACTTCATGACATTCTGTAGAATCATACTCAACACGGTAAACCTCCGTAGTAGCAACTTCGATTTCAAACACTTTAGGACATGACAAAGAACAAATAACTGCCTCTCGAAGGTCTTTTTAAAGTCCTAAAAAATCCTAAATTTAAATCATGTCCAGTAATAGTTACAATTTTTACATGAAATCATTGTTTTGGTCGAAATGTATGTGTTTCCCAGCACAGATATACATTTTTTCAGGTGTTTGAATGTGGATGATTTTAATGTAGACATACCCTATGTCAGAGCAGAATCTAGAAATACTCATAGGTTTTGAATATTATATGGACTAGTTCTATTCACATGATGAGAGGAATATGGTGTTACATCTAATCTGTATTCCAATATAATCGTTTCAAAACTGAACCTATCCTCCATGGAAGAAACTCCTTGTTCCTGTTGATCCCACTGATGGTCTCTTCCAAGAGTTTCTACCAAATACATGGCTCAACCATGAGTATATTTAAAATGGTGGTTTTTGTAATTATGAAATATTCCATGGTATCCTCGACCTAGGCCCCTTCCTCTATTTCCCTAATTATATATAAATAATTTGGGTCATTACAATCAGAATTACCATTGGCATAAGGATCCATTAAATGGTAAAATTTGATAGAACAATGATCAATTATTTATCTAATAATGATTCGACCTAACATCTAAATTCTTATTGAACCATTTGGAGTGGTGGTGCACATTCTTTTGAAATAGATGGTATGAAATTTGCAAGGATCAAGGAAAACATTGGAATTAATGTGTTATCATCTTCTTCAAACTAATATTTGTCCATATGATAACATCACTTCTTTGAGAAATGACCTTTGATGACGGTGGTTTTGCTGTGATTGGAGTGGAAGAAGAAACGATAGGTTTTCTTAACTGTCTTTGTAAAATGGGATGAGTCCGGTTGATAATTATCTTGATCATAAAATCATCATTTTTCATCACATATATACTTTTGACATCCTACCATTCAGTATCATATTGTAGATCGGTATCTGAAACACATGATACTTGAGTTGACAAACATTTAAATTTCAGTTTTCCATAATCTACTATCTTTTGTAAGAGGTTTGTGAAAGAAAAACATTCTTGGATGAGAATCCCTACCATCTAGTGAAAAGGAAAAATTATTCAGAATATCTTTATCTCCTTCTTTATTTAGATTGTTTGACCTTGAAAAATGATCCAAATTATTTTCTAGGGCTGAGATAATGAAACCATGAACATGTTCATTATAGAATAAATGATCATTATCCATTATTTCCTCAATCTTTTTCTGCCTTTGATAATTTTTATCATCTTGATGACTCGGTCATTGCTGCTTATGCTCAAAGGGAAGATCCATTTGATATGATGAAGGTCTTAATGTAGAATCAGGTAAAGGTGTCTACTTTAGAGTAACTATAGAAACTTCTTCCCATCCTATCCTTATCCTATAATTTCATGGAATTACATGTGTTTTGGCCATTGTTTCAATAATATAGTATTCAATATGTTGAGTGTTCAAAGTTAGGTCTTGAAACCCTCCAGTGTATTTCACAGGGATCAATGGTGCGCGTAAAGCATCACGTATATTTTCCCAAAAAATTGGCAGCAACTCTTGTTGAGTGAGTGCTAGACATAATGAATATTTTAATCATTTACATTACACAATGAAATCTGAAACTCATTCATCATCCCTTTCTTTAAAATTAGTAAGATAAAAAACAGTTGTCTTTAGTAGAGTTGAGCTAAAATGAAGAACCAATTTCTGACAGAGATCTTCCAATATAGTAATTGATCAAGATTGTAAACATGTATACCAGACAAAATCTCGTCCCTATAATGACTGCACAAAACGAAAAAGCTTTACTAATTCCTATTTTTGAGAATATCCCATCATGGGTTCACAACGAGAAACAAAATGTGTTAAGTAATGTTCTGGATTTCCCTAACCATTAATGGGTGGGAATGTTGAATTCACAAACATTGGTGGGCCAGGAATTACATCCACCTATTCAAGGTAAGGTATCATTTCTGGATAAACTATTGTTAATTTTTTCTCCATAGCTTCCAATCATGTCTTTAATGCCTCAATTTTATGGATAAGAATATAGGGAATATCCGGATACGATGGAACCTATTAAAGTACACCATCTGGAGCTAGAGCTGGTGCAACGATCGGCAAAACCACTGAGGGTAGTGCTGATATTTTCCTAGGATAACCCATGGGAAAAATACTATAAGGATGTGTCTTATCATGAAATGATTTTGTTCCCAGTAGAGGTAATTAATTAACCAAATCTGTAGTTACTACAAATCCTCTTTTCTGACGTGCTCCTACATGATGTGGATGTTGTGGACCTACCTGGGGAGTACGTCTTGGATTAATGTTAATTCCAAGTAACTCTGTACGGAGTCTTTTTACCTCTTTCATGTCCTATTCTTGTTGTCCAAATATTTCATCTAGTGAATGATATTGAACTTATCTAGTGTAAATGTGTGATGCAATCTAACTTTTTATTTTCCATTATTAGATTCCTTTCGGAGTTGTGGGAATTAGTTATTTGAAGGAAAAACTAGATTTTGGGTAAGACTCAGATTTTGGGTACGCACAAATTATTTATTGTCCTTAATGTCTAAAATATAATAGACAAGAACTTCATCTTCGGATTCCCCTAATCTAGACTCATTTCATGGAGGATGTTATGCAGTTGTGTCAATGATGTTCACTGACTCATAATACATTGATTAAAATATATCCGTATTTTTTCGAGATCCTCTCTCTCTATCATAAATGAGAATATGTTCTCTTATATGATTAATTATTGGGAACTGTTTGGCAGGAAGTAACCCAAAGGGTATCATGGGATAGTTCAGTTGTATGCACTCCTTGCGACTGTTTTCCAAATCGGGAGAAAAAAGACTTCTGCTGAGAAGGGGATTGTAGATGTGAAAAATCCCCCCCTATAGGCTAGGGGAATTACTATTATTCTTCTTCAAATATATGAACTTTGTTATATAATTTTTATAGTTGAAATAAATGATCCCCCAATCTAGCAAGCAAGGGTGATTCCTAAAATTATTTGACTAAGATTCTTGCAACTTCTCTTTAGATTTTGAAAATTATGGTTTGGACAATATCAAGGTGAATAATCCTACAACCACTCACATTATATGTTTTGGAATATTTCTTTTCTATTTTATACATTTGAATTCTCTGATAGATGAAATAACCTATATGGGATGCCTGCCCAATAGTATCTGGTGCCTGATGTATAATTAACTCAATATTTTCTTTTCTTTTTACCTAACTTTGATGAGAGATGATTGAGGCATGTTCTTGAGTGTACACTTGATTACATACAAAATCAACTGATTGTGGAACACTATGGGAAATAACATTGCATGAGATGACATTTGGCAGACATTACTAATTTTGGAGTGTAATGAAATGAAATACTCCATGTTCACCACATCCTATGATATGAACATAAGATGGGTAATTAGAAATTAACTAGGTTAGAATCTTTTGAGATTTGAGGAATTCATACTGAAGAATTCTCTACGGGTTTTCAACCATTAGATTTTGGGAAACTGAGACAGATGACACATCAATTGGGCATTGCAACCCATCTATTACCTTTACATGATTTTGTTTTTAATCATATGTTAATACATCAGTTTTCAAATGATGACAATTATTTCATAGTTTGAGGGTTATATCTCGAATTTAATATTATTCAATCAATTCTAGAATGTTATACTGAGAATTTTACAAAGTCCAGATCACGACTCGTACTTCTCCCTTAGCCAATTGTTTTCTCATGTTTAAAATATTTTTTTCATCTATAACTATAGGTTTATCCACTTGGTCTGACCAAATAGGATGCACTATTTTATAAGAAAAATGACCCAAGAGAGGTTTGGAGAATTATTGTTCCATTATTATTTGTTCTGGTTTGGAGAGTGTTTCACCTATCAATGACAAGGCATCAGACACTATTGGCCTTGTGTTTGCACGTGCCCTGAGGTAGGGTGGCTTTCTCCTCTCTACATTTTAAATTGTAGAATTGTCTTGACAATGTGAGATAATACAATGAAGAGGTATTTTTCAACAAAATCCATCATGGGGAGGATAAAAATGGTAGATTATAGTAAGGGATAAATCTTATTTCTCCTTGGTCTTCTAGACACAATGAGTTTTTTCGTGGAATTCATCTAGAGATATGATCATTGGATTGACCAATGATTCGTCATGCTAGACTTCATGATGAAGTGTACGATGAGGAACATCAGAATTACTACTATCACTCTCATAATTAGGTAATGAGTGGATAAGATCATGAGTTGGAATAGATAAATGAATGAGGGCTTCCGGAACACCATCATGAAGAAGAGCCACATCACAACTTGACTCTTGAATTTCCAACTATGCTTGGAGTGAATTTTCATGGGTGATATCTTATAAATAGTTGTGGCCGCATGTGGGGAAAAGGGGATATCGTGAGCAGGTGTATGTGCCAACCATATATTGGTTTCTATAACAGAATGATTACCTTCAATCAGAATCAGTGTATGTTACTGATCTTGTTGGTCGTTTGATATGGGGGATTATGCCCCCCATGATCCACTAAGATTGGAATAGTGGCCTGTATCTATTTTAAATGGCATGATAATGTGTAATCCCGTGTTTGGGAACATATTTATTAGTCCATTCCCATGGTACTCCTAAAGTGGGTGTTATAATATCTTCCCAAGCTTCTAAAATATGGCAGGGATTTGTGTTTTCCCTTTCACCATTGATAAGACGAGTTTGGTGACTTCAGTGTTTTGAACGAGAATATACATCCATTCTTTATCTGGATTAGGTGTATCTTCCTTCTTCTATACTTCATTACCTATCAATGGGTATTGATGGTACACATGTATGGGGGCAGAGAGTTGGGTTTTCCCTATATTGGTCTTTGGAACTTTCCTACTGACTTCTATGGGTGCTACCAAACGAAACTATTGGAAGAATTGATGATCATTTGTAGGTGTATGTGCATGTTGGATATTTCTTTTCATGTATTGTTGATGGAAATCCTTCAATACTGGCATAAGAAACTATTAGAAGAATTGGTGATTGTAAACAGGTGTATGTTCTGGTTTACCAGGTGCCACCACATTATATTGTCAAACTACATTAAATGTACTTAGACGAGCCTTATGACTGTATAATAACATGTAATAAAGTGTATGTTCCTATTAAAGGAACTCTTCTGGATTTATCAGGTGGGATTGGTTGGTTTCTTATAGATGAGTCTGTTGGACAACAAAATTATGACAGACTAGTGTATTTAACTATTCATTGTTTTCCATCAAGTTAGGTTGATTTGATTCTATGAAAAGGGTATAGGTATGAACCATCCACCAATATACCTGAAGTTGTCCCCCCATGGGTTTTCTTTCTTTACCGAGTTTGAGAGACCTAGGCCAGTCTTCTTAAGGTAACTCCCCCATCATTTTTGGGGTTCACTACCGCCCAAATTTGCAGGCAGCGATTGTTGGTTGGAGTCCCCAAAAAATTCTCCTATGTTCTTGAATTGAGGTTCTAAGTGTACTCTTGATCCACAAATCAATTGTACGGAAGGGATTTATTTTTCTGTTCATGGTATAATTACATGAAACAGCTGAATATAGTGGTTGGAACCGTCTATTTTTTGATCATTGTCATCATTGGCGAAATGATCAAGGATTGTTATTGACCTAGAGGTCCTATGACGAACCATTCAATGTCACGATTGTATTGTGTAGTAGATATTACTTCTCTTTCATATTAGTTTCCAGGAATTGAAGACCATTGGTTGTTTATTACATCCATACCGTTGATTAGGATCCAACTGGAGTAGTGGTCAGGATGATCACAGATGTGGTGTTGAAGAAATCCATTTGTGAGTGAAAGGAATTATGAGAAAAATTTGAAAGATCATCAAAATCCTTTAATTCAACATCTTTTAAATGGATCCATACATGATTGATTCCTTTTCCTCGCCTTTCTTTATCAATTGATATGTGCATAATAAGTGGGTAACATTATTAACTTGATTTATGATTCACGTCAGGTTCACCATTTTTGTTTCATATTTACTTGAAATGTGTATTCTAGTTTCAAGATTCACTGCTTAAAGGAGGATTCCATTGGATTTATTTATGGAACCAGAAACATCAAATAGATCATTATCCAATGGGTACTAACTTTCTAATGTTAGTAATTCGTTAAATTTGTACTTCACGATACATAAGAATGTGCATTGGTTAAGAGGATGGGAGGTCGAACTCATCAAACAATTGTTTTTGGGAATTACTGTCTATTCTTGGAATCTCATTATAATTTAATATATTTCTATGAATCCTTATTAATTCTCCATGTTTATCATAAGTATCCCTTGTAATTGTCAATCACTTATTAATATGTTTAAATTTAGAATCACTAGTATGTATTCAAGGATCTTCATTAATAGAGATATCCTCTAATATAGTATTTCATGATTCATTTAAACATCATTAGGATGATAATGGTTTTTTAGCCACTCAATGGGGTACTCTGGAATTTATTTTCATCTAGGGACATGATGGTTTTGTTTGATATTTGGATCGTGCCAATAAAATGGGCTACATATATATCATTATAAAAGATTCAGAACCCTCCTAGTTCGGTGCCTCTGAATGGGACAAATCATACATTATAAGGTCAGGTGATAAGGACATAGCCGTATAATTTAATTTCATATTTTCTGGACATATAAGTGGAAGGTACTTAGTCAAAACCTAGTGGGGGTATTATGATGAAGTACCCCAATGAACATAGAAAAGATATGGATTTCCATGTAGGATCATACCCTATTGGGAATATGGACCAAGGAGAAAATGGTTGATTTAAGGTATTAGTTTTGAACCTCAAGGATGCTTCCTATGTATCCCATATAAATGTTAATAAAATACCACGTAGGTCGATTAGACTCATAGAAGACTGTAGTTCATTGAGAGAAATGTGTTTGGGATTATATACTAAAAAAATGGATTTGTGATTTTCGGGGAAAATTTTGGGGATTATTCATAAGGCGGATTCCCAGATTAAGGGGATTATAGTTCAATTCTTGAAGAGGACATCCCGTGAGCTCAGGCATTGAGACGATTTCTTACGTATCCTGATTATTGTGGGAATCAGTGTTCTCGTTATTCATTCTATTGTTTAAATGTTGTGACAATGAAAAATATCTAAGCCCATGAGATTCATGCTCAGTTTGAGAAATAAGAGAATGTCAGTGATTTAGAAAAATTATCCACACTATTCTCCTTCCGCTAATATAAGGGGGAACACCTATGGCGGCTAGAGTGGATGAGGGTGAGGAGAAAAGGATTAACTCTATTAACATTTCATTGGATAAGTGTCCAACGAAAGGATTATGGTATGTAGGTTAGGGGATTACACCAGGATGGATGCCCTAAAATTGATCATGGAAGGGGAGGGAGACTTCTCCTATGGTTTTGTGGAAAATCAAGCGTGAAATGTACCATCCCTATAAGAGACCTGAGGTTCTGGGTCATCCCTTCGAGAAGGCATAGACGAGAACCTGAACCCTCTTCCAAACTGGGACCATCCCAACACTGTTCTAGGGATAATGTTCCATGTGACTGGGGATATATAAACCCACAAACATTCCATGAGTTATAACCTCATTTTCAAACAAATGTGATAATCCTCTAACTTTGGATATACAATCCCAAAAATGAGACATGCTAATTTTCCATTCCCAAAGGTTTTATAATTGAGGAGGTTTTGGTGGAGGTCTCAAAAGGATACATTCCAAAAAAAAGGGACCCATGGAAGAAGAATCCTTTCCATAATTGGCTTTGAGAAAGTCTTGATGTCTTTTAGAATGAAGAGAGTATGTGAATCAAAGAGGGTTTCCCAAGCAGTTAAGGGTGTGAAAGTATGGCTCCACAGGAAGGCTTGGGCCCCTGATGTTCACTTAAGCGATGAGCAATCTGTATGTTAATACATGGTTGAGACTATGCACAAGCCTTCATGAGTATTCACAAGATGACCTAGATGTGGGGAAATCATGTTCATATATAAGGAATATGTGGCATGTAAGTATTTCTGACATGGGGAGGGTGGGAACTTTAGATGTGAAAGTGTTATCATTTGAAAACACTAAATGGACTTATGTCTAATGATCCTCTCATAAATCCTCTGCTCAAGGTGTTGAAGAGATACCGTGGAAGATTATAAAGATTAGGGGAATGTACTAGGGTTACTAGAGAAGCAATATGGCTTCATGGAAATTATTTCATACAAATGACGACACCAATGGTCTATTTATATGAAAAAATGGGACCATGGGTGAATGTAATTTGGGCATGCATGAAAGCGACATGACTTTTTGGGGCACATATGTAGGATGTTCACCTATGCTCTTTTGGGTTGACTAAGTTTATAAAAAATTCACGCCTTTTCAAATATTGATTTTCCTCATGTAATTTCCCCTTTTCATTCTAAGGGATTTCCTTTGTCAATTTTAGACTATTTCATTGATGGTGTGTCAATAGTTAATGTAACAAAAAACATCTACAACACCCATAATGTGGAAATATTTCTACATTATCCCTTCAAGCATCAATAATTTTATATTATTGAGGATATTATTCAAGGATACCATTCATTTTTTTTAATGTTTTATAATTATGATGGAATGATTTTTATGAAACCTATTTCTCTTTATTGTCTTATAGAATGATATGATTCCTATAAAAATCACTTCATTTTATATGGATTATGCTATGATGATTATGAAACATTATTCTTTTCTATATTTAATGTAATGATGAAATGTCTATGAAATTCATTTCATTTTATTGGTTCTGAAATGATGGAATTTTTATGGTCTTATTGATCATATATGTATCGATTTCATTATGATATTTATGGAACATAAATATCTCAAATTAATTGGATACTGATGAATTTTATACAATCTCAATGGGAACATTAGAGGCTAAAGCAAGACCAAAAAAGAGGGTACATTGGTGGATAGCCCGTATCCCAAAAAAAGATGCACAATTTGTTATTCCAACCTTAAATGAGGTTACATGGGAGGTCATACCAAGACCAAAAAAGTAAATAGGTTGATATACCATGACTATGATTTTCTTAATATCTTATTAAGTATCCTTAACATGTTATTTTCCATGCTTATCTATATACAACAAATCTATGTATTATGCCTATGTTATCCCCTCATGGATAATTTCCTTTTATAAGATTATGAATTATGCATTATGGAATTACAATATTCATGTCATGAATTAATATTTTTTTCTTTGATTTTAGGTTATTCTTTCCAAATGTTATTATTCAGTTCTCATACCCTTATTCCCATGATATTATTATATATATCAATTGTTTCCTTAATGAAAAACTATGGTCATATATTAATATGTTCTATTTCACCATTTTATAAATAAATATTTTAAATATGACCACTAAAGAGAAATATCATTTAGGGATACATTTAAGACCATTCATGTATTAGTGATATTTTGTACATAGTCTCCAAAGTCACTAAACTTTTACAGTTATGTGGCATGTCTTTATTAAATGTAAAGTATATTTATATGAAACTATTTAATATATACTTATGATATTTCTAGTTCAATATATAAAAAATTTATTTAAATAATTCCACATGGTTCTACAAAACCCAAAATACTTTTCATAATCCAAGGAATTTTATAATTTCACAAAATTCATCGAAAAATTATTGATTAATTTTAGTTCAATCCTTTAGAAGTTTGGTTTGAATGACATGAAAATGATGAAATACAACAATCATAATTTGTGGGAAAGTCATGAGGCCACCTATATTAGGGTAGCTAGGTTTCACATGTTTAGTATATGGATTTGATTCATGTAGAAATTTAGAGAAATTTAAAATTTAGGAATGAACCCTAAAAATTAGCTATTTATGTTATATAATTAAAGGTATATTTTATTGGAAAATAAATAATTTATTTTTATATAGTGTAGTGTTATACCGAAATTAATCCCTTACATTTTGTAGATGATGACATAAATGATAGATATTAATGTTGGATCTTATAAATAATCATGTGGGGAGAAAAAAAGATAAAATTCAAATTATATAAATGAAATCAGTTAAATAATTAGGTTAAAGAGGTTATGGGGACAATAATAAAAAGTATAAAATTATATTTTTGGTTGGAGCACATGGCTTTTCTCTATGGATGACTAAATATTGCACCATCCATTAAAACCTTGTTATCTTGAAGACCTCACATTCTGTGGTCTTGTGGATGGTGAGAAAAATGATGGAAACCCATTACAAATTAAATTTTAATAAATTATAATCCATTTCACAATTTCCATACAACTATAGATCAATTTTAAAAAACTATTATCCCAATTCTCCCCAAAAAATTTTCGAGATGCATTGTTAGTGAAAACAATGCACAATGAATGTAACCTATTATATTTCCTTAAAACCTGAATTTTTTAGCTATAAACCCCTCTTGGACACTCCCTTGACCAGATATTCTTCATTGGACACCCCACTAAGGAAATATTTTGGGTATTTTATAAAAATATAATTATTCCATTCCTTATAATAAGAGGATGGTCATAAAAAAGAACATTATTTATAGTATTTTTCTATCCTTCTAATTATTTATCTCTAAGTTATATTTCACATATATCATGTCATCCATTGAAAAAACATAATAATATTACTCATTAATAATTAATTACTTATATTATGTTAGATTTAATCATCAAAAACATATAATATATAAAATTTAGGTCTATAGATGTTGTAGGTTAGATAAAGTGCAACACCGAAAAGGCATCCAAAGGAAATCCTAGGCCTGCTGAGTACAACTTTGTCATTAGGGATGCAGCTGGGGATGTCACTAATTATTGTTATGGCTAACGTGTTAATGAAACTACATTAGATGTGGTGATGATATGGCATGACAAATGCAGTGTTCCTTGTGAAACAAAGGTGTATAGAAAACATCTGGTTTGAATGTGACATAATAATTATTGTTTAGGCTATTCACAATTGGATGGTTTATATCTTTTGGAGTCTGATAGTGAAATGTTATTACTATCTAAATAACCATTAATCAATAAATAAATTTATTACTCATGACTTCTGTGATGCCAATACACTTTCAGATGAACTGGAAAACAAGGGATTTCAGGTTGAGGCCAGAACCACCTCCAAAACTCTATCAAGTGATTTTCTATATCTCATTCAAAAGGAAAAATATATTGTTTGTACACTCAGACTCGTGTATATTCCTTTTATTTTATTCAAGAGCCTCAATATCACCTTTATAAAAAAATTGTTTCTCATCAAATGATTATAAAATATTAAAATATTTCATGATCATATGTTATATTTTAGATATAGTTACACCATATAAGAAAAGATATACATTAATAACTCTCGAAGTACATTTCCCATGTATTTTCAAGAACTATTGATGATCTAAATATGTCAATTTTATCTTATTTAGGAATAAATTGGTACTATGTAATAAACATACATTTCTATTGAAATTTCATTTAATGGTTTAATGTATATTATTTCAAACAAACAAATTTAAAAGAAAGTATGGACGCTTATTGGGATTAAGTCCACAAATATATTTTCTTATAATTTTTTAATTTCATTTAGAAGAAGATAATTATACACTATTATTTTTATAAAAATGGTTTCAATATGATACTTCCAATGCTGAAAATCATTTCCATGTTTTATGGATTTCATTCTTGTATAAATGTTTCTCACATATCCAAAAAAAAGAATATATTCCAAAAAATTATAAAAAAAATAGTTCCTCTTCCACATGTAGAGTGTAAGAAAGCTAGGAAAAAATATATGAAATAAAAAATTAGATACAATATATGATATTGATGGAAATTTGATAAAAACATTTATCCCAAAGTGATGTATTGTTAAGTTAGGTAAACATTACAGGGGGTGTGATTTTGTGTTTTAAGACACTACATAATGTCACCACACATGAAATGTATGTCAATGAGATGATCTTATCATCCAAATAAATCAATTATATGTGACTATAAATTACTTGAACATAAATATTTTGATAAATGGAACACATAAATAAAAACATTATTGAAATTGAAAAGGTATTGAAATGAGTATAATATAATATCGAATATTGTGTTACAACACAAAGACACCTAAATGATAATTTTTTAAAAATATCTCACATATAAAAAATCATTTATTTTCTCTAATGTTGCAACATGATATTAATTGTGATTTCAGGTATCCCCATGAGTCACAATTTTTATTAAACCACACATATTATTATATATGAGTTCTAATAAATATATATCATGTCATAATTTACACATTATATTTTTAATTTTTTTAATTTTTATAGTAATCAAGATTTATATATATAAAATGATTTTAAATCAACATAACATAAAAATTCATCATTATGGTATCATTGTTTACAATATATATATATATATATATTAGTGATATTGACTTATTTATGTAGAGTATATATCTGTTGTTTTTACCTTCTTATTAATTAATTTATAAAATTTATTATCCCAATTTGATATATATATATATATATATATTCCATTAAATATATTTCATGATCTATAATATATATTATTAATATAAATTAATCAATTGTATAAGGACCCGACCTTGAAACATTACATAATCTTGGATTGAACGAATAATTCACATTGAGGATATTATCGGGTTTAGTGTTTTAGAGAATTTGGTCATCACTAATACATAAAAAAATGAATATTACATGTATACAATACTACTCAGTATCCATTTTATCATAAAATAAAAACTGTTGAAAAGAAACACATCTAGTTCCATGTTTTAGACAACATGACTGTTCCCTGATCCATTCCTTGACCCTATTCATCTTTATGTCTTGTGAAAACATTTCAAAAACGTGGGATGAGCATAAAAAGATCAATAAGAGTTATAAAATAAGGAGATAAAACATTAGCACAACAATAAATTCATATCCATGAAACCATACTTTTCAATCCTAACATACCTTATGAAATCATAATATTTATGAATAACACACACAAATCATATATCTTAATGGTTACTTATGGCATCCATATCAAACTTACACTATAGATATCACATCTACATATGGATTTACACTTGGAATAACCATTACATTATATCCCCTATATCTCTTAGGAGAAAAATTCATATTTACCTCTGTCACGTTACCCAAACGATTAGAGAGCTATCTCGGGCTCACCCACCCTAGGATTATCACAGAACCACCCATATACGCAAACAATTCCCAATAAACATAACATAACACATAAAAATAGAATAATGGAATGATAATATTTCCACATTCCAATCACAATATATCATATCATGATATTGAAATAAACAATGCTTTATCAAACCATTTTCATAACCATTTAAAACATTTAATAAATAGATTTTTGAATCAATGTGTCCCATACCACTTAAATGATTTTAAAGAAATTATCATTCTAAAACATTAATGTCCATATAAATAAATCCCAAAATCATATTGAAAACAAGTACATTCATTATAAATATTTAGAGGACTAAATCTTTAAAACATTGAAAATGATATTTTAGTTAAAGAGTTATTAACAATATGAGACACGCTTGAATTCAAATAATTGAGGAATAAAATTTAATCATAACATTATAATATCATGAGAATAAAAGGCTTCATGATATAATATGTCAAAGTAAAGTATATACACCATATAAGAGTGAATTGGCGCATAAAAATAATGAAGTATCAATGTAAGGTAAATTGAGATGAAATCCATTATAAAGATGGTGTCCTTAGATTAAGGATATAACAATGACATAATTTATGTGTGAAAATTATAAATACACACAATATAAGTGGATATTTAGTGTAAAAAAATCAGAGGTCATTCACACATATTTATAGCGTGACATAATCATCAAGTCGAAGTTTAACCCAAAGAATTGAAATTAGTGTAAGAAGTCCCTTTACAAAAATTCGACAGCCTAACGACGTCACTTTAAAATTCAGAAAACGTGTTTATGAGATAAAAAGGGTATCTCATCACATTGACATAAAATTTATATCAATATGGATATAGAAGAACATATTACAACATACGAAGATGTAAATTAAACGACATAACAAAAGTAAGTCTTTTAAAAAGAGGAGGGTGAAAGGTTCCCTTACCGATTTGGTAACTTTCGAAACATACACCACATGAAAGAAGGATCATAAAATGGACATGTAATTACCCATAAATTAATGTGTATTACATAGGGATAAATTAATGTATAGTACATACACCACATAAAATAAATAAGTGGAGAACAAAGGAAATCTCACGGATTTGAAAGTGAGATAAGAAATCCCTTATGAAAATTTGGCAGCCTAAAGACGCCACATAAAAATTATTAAAATGAATTTATGAGAGTAAGAGGGGGTCTCTCATCATGTGAAAATATATATTACTATATGGTTAATATAAAATAACATCCTCCAACATATGAACATGGAGCATAGAAGAAATGACATAAAAGAGAGTACTTGAAAAGAAAGAGACAGGTCGGATCCCTTACCTTGTGTCCGACTTGACTCGATAGTTCCTTAATATCCTGAATAATAAACTAAAGTTAATTTGTATTTTTTAAAAACATTTTTCATGTTTATTATTCCTTTTATATCACTTATTACCATGTAATAAATATTATGTAATCATTTAAGTTAATAATGTTCGTTTTGTCGATATTTGGTACTTGAGTCAAAAATGGACTTTTTATAATTACATGTTGTTCATGTGGTCAAAATTTAATTATATCCAGAATTATAATCATGATTTATATATCATATATATCATATATATCCAGTATATACAGATAATGATAATAGTACATGATATTTAGAAGTAAGAAATGAAATCAACTGTTCATGGAGACAGTTAGCCGTACGTACGCATGAACACTACTTTCATTTCTATTTATAATTTTAAATGAAATAAGACATAATGATACATAGGTATAATATAATTCAATATAATATCATATATTATATCATTAAATCCATCCTTTATACATCCCACATAAGGAATTAACGAATCAAATCACTTTGAGGGGGCGGTAGTCCCCACTTCCTCAAATGAGATTATCATATTTACCCACTATGGAAACCATAAAGGCAAAATATAAATGGGATGTACCTATGAATAAGTAAATCATAAACATAACACATATCATTTATAAATACAGTTCCATCATAAAGGCCACCATGAGAGGTGGTAAGATGTAATTGAACAATCATCGTTTCGTGAGGCGTTAGTTTTCCATCCACAGAAACCTTATGTTCTTCATCCATTAGATGGAGGTGTGTGTAAGTGTATATATAATACTTATTATAAAAACATCATAGTATATTTGGGATACTACTGTTGTTACAAAATAAATGATATAAAAAGAGTTTAGGTATTGGAGAAGTAAAATAAAAAAACAATTTAAGAGAAATTGTTACCTTTAATTTGGGTAACTCCCTTTGGTTTGAACTAAAGGACTTCTTGAAATGCCTTCTACCTAAGGTAAGTCTTCTAAGAGTAGTAGAGGGATGTTGAGAGATTAATTGGTCAGATTTTTGACTACCCAAATGGCTTTAGAGGTGTGTGGAATTGGTTAGAAGTGGTCTCCTTTTATAAGGGGAGGAGGGGCTCTTTAGGAAAATGTGAAAACATTATTCTATTATATAATGATATTCTGGTTCTAATGGTCCAAAAATAAATATAGTCGAAGATAAGATGATTCATGGTAGAAATACAATCATCCAATCAGAATTGGACATGTTTTGGGTAATATTGTAATCATTATAATCTTCATTATTTAAATTATTTATTAATGAGGTAAATACTGCATCATTATTGTGTCATAAATAATTTAATTTATTTGATATCTAAAATTTAAAAAAAAATACCATTATGTAGGAAATTTTTTTATATTTACAATGAATATTTATAGTAGAACAAATAATTTATATAAACCTTTATAAAAATTAATTTACTAAAAGATATTTGCTTTTGTCATTTTTGTCTTTTCTTTATGTTAATTATTCTGAATTGTCATTCTCAAACCCAAGTGGGTTAAAGGGGTCCCAAAATCGACCAAAAGATGATAATAGTAGTAAATGAATCAACCAATAAGGTTTGGACCTATGTTAAGGTAATTTGTAATTATTATAATATTATGTTAACCTTGAATTACCCTATTTACCATTAACCGCGGTAAATAAAAGTCATAGGTTACTATTCACCAAAAATTATTTTCATCTTAATGAACCACATTTTACTTCTTGATAACAACCATTTATGTCATATTTTTTAAATTTAAATCACAAAAATGGTAAAATTTCATTTAAATGAAAAATTCAGTTTTTTTAACTACCACTAAGTGGTTTAACTATTCATCAAAAATTGATGTTTTTCAGAAAAATACAAAAAATTCATCCTATGCTATATTTGATATTCCGAATTCAAAAATGATTTCCATTTTTCCAAATTAAAAACATAAAATTGGAATTAATTAATTTAAAAATTAATTCCCGTTGTTAAAAGAAATAGCATGTTTTTATGAAATAATAACTATCAAAAGATGGACAGTTGATTAAGTTCAATTTCAAAGTAAAATTTCATCTAATGACCAACATTGGATTAAATGGTAAAAATTTATTATAATTTCACTTTAAAAGCAATTAATTAGATAATCTAACCATATAAATAAATTAGATTAAAATGCACTTTTGAATTAATATACAATATTTTCACTCTTCGTTTAAAAATGAACTTTGTCAGAAAAATTACAAAAATTTACACAAAGAAAATTATGACGTCCCAATTATAAAGAAGGATTTTATTTGGTCATATATAATGTATTAAAGTGACCTAAACAATATTTCAAAATAGTTCTGCATTAAAAGACGATAAATCTGCCTTTTAATGTAAATTATGCTTAAAATTAGATTTATTCACATTTTACGCCTCTAACATTTATTAGAAAAATGTAAATACATTTAAAAAACTTGTATAATCATATTGTATATAGTTTTGTTCATTCCATCCAATACAATGGCTAGAAGATGACTACCGTTTAAAATAATAATATTATATTATTAGTGTGCAACGTAAGATTTCAAAGAAACTCGTTGTTGCGTATCGTGTACGCTATCGAACATAGAAACCCTTTTAAAGTAAAAATAATATTTAATTAAAAAATATTTTTAAATATGAAATATGTCTTATTCTTTATTTACCTAGGATGTTATAAATTGTTTGTCTTTATTTCTAATAAATGACTACATTTTCTATGAAATATAATAAAATCTATTTTTAATTTTTTGATGAAGGATGATAACTATCTCCAAAAAAATTATCAATCCTCTAATAAAAATTAAATTTAAAATCCACATAAATAATATATTAAGTCATTCTATATCTGAATTTTTTCCACATGTAATTTGAAAAAAAATTTATTTTCGATCAGAATATATGATGTAACACACATATGTGGGGTTCCTCATGTATCTTAAACTCATGTTTCAATGTTTAATAAATTTCCCTCTAGAGTATATATTTTATAAAAAATAGATTAGTTTATTACTTGATTATCCCATCAACCACATTAAATAGTTCCAGTTTTTTCAAATGGATTTTCATTATGGAATGTTATGGTATATATTAAATAAATTTCTAAATATGTATCCTTCTATTACATTACTTAATATTCATTTATCTTTTTGGAGTTCAAATAAAATTACACAATGTAATTGGTTTATTTATACTATATAATTTATCTTCATGATTGAAAATTATTCTCAAAATATGATAGCATTTAATGATATTATAAGCCTTAAATTTTACCTTCTTAAAGTGATATGAAATTGATAAATTAGAGTTTTTTTCTAATGACATAAATATCTACAATTTAAAAAAATTCATTAGTCGCATCCGGTTTGTTAAGGATAAATACAAAATTTTATTGAATACACTCTAATTAAATTAATAACACTAAATAACATAATATTTATTATGAATGACCCATTTATTTATATTTCTTCACTCAATTAATCTGATCTATTAACATGCACACCGACACATAGACATATATATATATTGGTAAATAAACCACATTAATTTTATATAATAAAACAATTGGATTTTTAATTTAACAACAACATTCATATTTCATATCATTAATAATCTAAACAGAATTTAATTGGCACAAATCAAACTGAATTACATAGACATGTGTTACACAACATTCAAATTAGGATAACTATAACCCTTTATACAAAATAGAAGAATGATTATTGATGTTGTTCTACGTTTAAAAAATCTATAAGACAGATCACGGTTTGTAAATAATCAATCTTTATTACAACGAATCTTTTTTTATAAAATTTTTCAAATTTATTTTATATTAATTTTCACCATTAACATTTTAGAGATCAAATATATAATCACTATATTTAAATTCTTAGCTATTCAATACTTTGTTTCACAAAAATTAGTAGTGTATCTAATGAAAATCGATTTCATAATCTATTTTCCTTTTTATCTCAAATAAGTGGTAAGATAAAAATAACATAACATATATTATATATATGTCTCCACATAGAATATATTACGAAATATGATAAAATATGCTTAATTAGTTTGGTGGATAAGAACCCAAGGCATTAGATAGCTCACAGAAGGGAATAGTGGAAACAAAAAATCCAGAATAACACATTAAAAGACTAAACAGAGCACTAAATAACCATCAATATTTCATGTGAATCTTTAACTAATTTCATATAATGTAAATATATATTTTTTATACAGTATTATAATGTTAATCTTATAGGGTTATCATTTATTTAGTGTCACATTGATAACACTACATGGGAGATAAAATATCACGTATGAGTATGTATTTCCTTAAATCTAAAAGAACCTATCAAATAAATCCATTTTAATAACACATTGTTTTATGGGAATCATGGATTTGATGATGTATATCATGTGCTAATAGCGAAAAATCAATGAATTTAATTTGATTCTGTTCCAATGAACTATATTAGCCTTTAACATTTTTTTGATAAAACTGTAGTGATTTAAATTTTCTAACAGTATTCAGTCTATATAATGAGATATAATTTAACACATACAAGTATAAAATATGTAAATAAAATAACAATAATATTAATAAAATTATATTTTAAAAATACAATCTAAAAATGTTGTGAATATTTAATAGAAGTAGAATTTATGAATTCTTATCTACTTATATGTTTACTAATAATTGTAATAATAAATGATTTACTAAGGTTATCTTTTTATTCAGGTAATGACTGTCAATCAATTATAGGAAAATGACAGAAGAGATGAGAATATCTATAAATAAACCTATGTGTGGGAAAAAATACGAAACACCCTAGAAAGGGGTTGTTATGTGGAAATTGAGAACCACAAATGCTTTGTCTATATATAAAGAATTATAACACTGATAATATACCTATAATGTATGAAGAAGGTAATCAAATTTACTTATGGGATTCTACATTCATATTAAATAAATAGGTATTTAATATAAAAACATTAATTTATGTTTTGAAATACAAAGTTGTTTTGGGAACCAGTAACTCCTTCTCTCTCTTTGGAGCTCCTGGAAATGGCAAATGAGGCGGTGTGGGTCACTGTGGTCCCTCCACCTTCCAATTGTGGGAGAACCCCCAACACCATTTATGGGTGGTACCCTTACGCCTTTCACCCATTTTTAAATCCCTTTGTCCCTCCCTCCCGTCATCAATATCATTATTTTCCATAAACAATTAGACTACTTCAATGACCTTCCCCAGCTAATGATAACAACTAAGGATTTCTCGAAGGCCTATAACCTTTTTAACAATAATTTGGAGGCTCATTTCATATGACATCATCCATCACTAGATTATTTTTGATATTATTATGTTCATTTCATATGAATTTAAATATTAAGATATTTCCGGCCTACTGGAAAAATAAGACATTATGATATGGATCAATTCAAAGGAGGATTTAATTATATCATAGTCCAAAGTTCCTATTTTTTCCTTGTATCCCACATAATTTCCCTACGATGGGAAAACAATTTAAATTTTATGTTAGACACTATGACAATGGTACTATGGGCCAGTCTCCCTGAACTCCCTCTTCTATTCTAATGTCGATCATCCATTCATATGGTAGGGAATATGGTTATGTTCTTCATGTGAATGAATGGTAGAAGAAAATCCATTTGACATTCGATTTATCAATTTCTATTAATTGAAGATTTTTCCAAACCACGAATTGAATGGGTATGTATCACTGTTGGTAAATAATTTAATTTAATGAAAAATTTGGTCTTCAAAACATGGAATGAGTTATACTCATCGTACATGCAACAGGGACCTTCTTATTCATATTGTGGTAATGGATGCTTGGGTTACCATGGGGTGGATGACAACAATGATGAGATTGATCTATATCCCACTAAAATCTCTTATATCCCTTTGGATACTAGTAATTCTCTCATTTTTATTCACTTCCTAGTTCAGATTATGGTTTTAAATTAGAATGCATGATTTGAGTAAATAATTGTAATTATAAAATATGATTTGTGTGTTTCCATGATGATAGAGCCGACCTCGAGAGATCCTTGTTCCATGACGATCCCCTACTTTACTAATACTTCTAAGGTAATGGTATGGACAATAGAAAAGAACATGATCATTTTGATACTATCAGTGGTGATAACACCCATGATGATGAAAGGGTTCTTGTTGAGAAACATGCCACACCACATCTTAATGTGGAAATGTCTCCATGTCATGGGCCAGCAGACTAATGTGATATAAGAAGGACAATAATAATAGAAAACATCATATCACCCATGAATTTTTATTAAAAGGATAATATAGTTCTCACATAATGGAAAACATATATTGCATGATCATAGTGTAAATAATATGGGATAAATTATTCAGAAGGTGATGAACTATGTTATAATAATGGGGACTCTGAACCAATGATGGATTATGTGTAGGAATCTGAATGTCCATAATGGTTGGGTACAACTAGAGGAATGGTAAGTAATGAAATATTAATTTTATAAATTTTCAAGTCCTAAAGGGGGAAAGGTAATATCTCTCAATTATTACATCAATAATCCAAAAATAATAGTAACTAGATATTTAGGTAAGGATTGGAATATTGAGGGTGAATAAAACCTAAGGGAATAAATAACGGATGAAGGTGTTAAGATGATTTATGATAAGATAGTAACAAAAACTCCATTTATAGAAATTAATGTACATTATGGTGTGAGGAAGGTATATTTCTATGATTTTATGTCTTTCAAAGACCCAGATTGGATTTCAACATAGGTGGGAGTGGAGAACAAAATGAACTAGGAGATTAGTCTTCACTCTAATGAGAAAATGTAAGAAGAATAATTTCATATCAATTATCCAAAGGTGGATTTAAATAAAATTTAGGATATAATAATTCATCTTTTCGTTACTATTGAAAAAAGGAAGTGGATCCACCCATATGATTTCATTTTGGGGCCATGTTTCAACAAAAAAATGATTAATGTATATGAATATATTAATATTTGGAAAAAAAATAAATATCAGATTAAATATCATATAATGAATGATCTAGATATACAGGTAACCATTTTTCATAAGGATTTTTATAAAATGTTTTACTCTAACATCCCAAGCATTATCTATGTTGAAATTTTGTGATATTTTTTATTAGCTTTTCTGTGTAGTTCCTTTTTTGTTTGTCAATTTTTACTCAAATGTTCCCTGAAAAATGTTCCTCTTTAGTTAATGAATGTAATGATAATTAAATACCATCTTAAAGTATCTTAATTTTAAAAAAACTACTAGGGGTCCATTAATGAGTTCCAAATTCATTAATTATAACAAATTGGGATTCTAAATGTTCTTTTATAGTGTATTACAAACCTTTAGATGATATTAGGATTAAAAACCCATTACATTATGACATATTCCTAATCATATTATGGCCGTTTTCATCCCAAATGTATATATATTGATTATATAAATAACTTAATATATAAATTTTAATTCCCCTTAATTTATTTTATTATATCACTATTATTTAATCAAATATTCATAAATTGTGAAAATTAAATCACATTTGTTTTACAATAATAACAAACGTATTTACAAGTGAGTATATCATATTGGAATTATAATTCAATTAACATTACAGAATTTTTCAACCCAATTGACCTCAATATGTTTCATGTAATTTTAAATCAAATAAATAAAAAATAATCAATTATTGATATCCAAAAAATAGTTATGAGTGCCAAAAAATAATTTTGCTAATGTGTTCTTTAATCCACCACACATTCATTAGAATAGTTCCATGGTCTCAGATGATGTGATTACGCATGATACATAGATAATTTCAATTCCATATTCCTCATGTATTTTTAGAGTACATGAGTTAAAAAATATTATATAACTACATTACATTTAATTAAAATTTCATGAAATTAAACATACATAAAACTCAATTGAGGGCCCTGATTTCATAATCCTGCATATGGGTATACATATCCTTTCATGATTTATAAAATATAACTACATAATTAAAATAATAATAATTAAATCATATTAATTAAATTTATCAAATGACTTAATAAAGGTATCAATTTATGAATCTTCATGAAACATGAGATATATTTGATAATTTCTATTCAAATGATTTGTACCCAACATTAAAAACTGAATATTATAAACTAATCTGTTTGGCGTAAATTATTACGACTCAATCCAGATAGGTTTTCACCAACATATATGATATTAGTTATAAATATCTCCTCAATGATGGTCATCTTAATCGTACTGATTGTAACGTACCATAAAAAACATTTTTGTTGATCAATGATAATTGATAACCAATTAATTAATTAAATCATGGGAATTGACTAAAATTTGTTTCCCATGATAATAATATGAAAAAAAACTATAATGAATTTCCATTTGTAACCATTACATGATACAACATTTATATATGATGACCACACATTATTGATATTATTATGTAAAAACAAAAAGAGAAGGTATGATTTGTTATCTTCCATACAATTTCATGTATATTCTAAATATCACTAATAATCATATGAATAATCTAAATGATGAGATTTTTATTCAAGATTGGACATGAAGAATATTTAATTTATTGTAAAAAATGTAAATGGGTAACTTTTTCAATATTGGTGATGGAATTGACAAGAATTTTTAGGAATACAGAAATAATAGAATGTATATGAAACACAATGTTGTCCATGCTGGAGGAAAAAACATGATAGAGTTTCTATTAAAGACTTGTCATGATAAAATTGAGGTTATCAGAATGAGAGAAGATTATAATACTTATGAGTTACTTGTTATGATAAATAAAATTGTACTCTGGATTTTAATCATAATAAAATATATTAGAGATTATATTTTTGTGAAAAAGTTATTGAGAAACTCCAAGATAAATAAAATTAAAATATACCATCCCATAGTTATTAATACGTAGATGAATAATATATAAAATAATATTTGGATTTATTATGGTGTTTAAGGAAGGCCTAATATATATATTAAAGGAAAATATAAAAAGGAAATTACATAAAATTCAATAAAAATATAATATATATTGCTCTCATATATAATTAATTGATGTTCTTCATTTTTTTATTTTTATAATCCTCTTTTCAAGGGGTGAGGTGTAACCATTACAAGGCCCAAAGGCTTAGATTCAATTAAATGACCTTTAGGTCTCAGAGAGAATCACCCTGACAAGACAAGTTTGAACTGCTCCACCCCATCATATGTGGAGTGCTCATATGTAATCAATTGGTTCCTTTGATGATGCAATGTACATTGATGTGTTTATATGGATTTTCACTAACATATTGTAGTGTGGAAAAGGTATCTAAAAAGGAAAATTCAAATGTGAATGACCATTGAGTGATAATTGGAATAATTATTGAGGTATAATATAATAAACAACAATAAACTAAATAAAAAAGCTGATTCCAATAGTAATAAGTGAAAAATAATGTTTCAAGAGTTCCAAAAGGGAGAAATTTATTTATAATATGAAGAAATTCCAGAATAATAATATAAAATAACATATTAATAAAACATTACTCGATATCATGTGAAGATGAATTTGTAGAAGATTAATAAGACATAGAGGATGATGGAAAATACATTATATAGAAAAATAAAATCAGTGGAAGTATTCCTTGATTGAGTAGAATATTGTTGATGAAATATTTATGAACATAGTCATGTGGAGGTAACTAAACAGTTTTAGTTAATAATGGATATCATTGGGTTCCTAATAAAAATTAGAAATCATATCTGTGAAAAAATTACATTAATCATAAAATGATTCATTGGGAAAATAAAATAACTAGAATAATAAAATGTAATTATAATGAAATATGAGGAATACAAATGAATTATAGAATATATTTCTTGAAAAAACAATTTAAAATTAACGTATTATGATTAAATATGTAAAAGTTGAATGGGAATCATTGATTGATGATAAATAATACTTGTCGAAGAGTCACTATGTTTATACAATTTCAATCAATGGAATACATGAAGGAACAATAATATAAGAGATATTTTTAGTTACTATCATAGAAAACATAGTCATTCCCATTACGATGACTTCATTTTATGCATTATATAAAGAAGTATATAGATTGAAAACCTATATAATTAGAAAAATAAAGTTATTGTATAAACTAATATTGGAAATAACATTCTATTAAAATAAATAGGGCAATAAAAAATTCTATAAAAAATTCGGTGAGGATGGATAATGACATATATTTTTAGAAAATAGAGAATCTGGTGGGGAATGATAAATCTCCAAATCCTACAATGAATAAAAATATTTTTTATAAACAAAATGAATCAGATCAAAATCATTAAAATTTTATTAAATATTTTTTTACATGAGAATATTTTATTTTAATTATGTTAAATAGATTTTATAATGAAATGTATACATTTTATGGTATAACGTTTTAATTACATAATCATAGAGAGGCCCTTATTTGAGTTTGAATCAATTTTAAACTTCATGTTGTATTCTGAAGGAACAATCAGAATATGTGGTCAAAATGAAAAATTATATTATTTATCAAGAGGAAGTATATAGGACGGGGTGTGATAAACCTATAAAAACTATATATAAATATTTATACTATAATAATATATATTTTAAATAAAAACAATAATTATATATATATCTAGAGGATAAATATAAATATCTATGATATGATACTTGAGAATGAATAGAATCCAAAAAAAATAAAAAATTTATTTCTTACACAAAAATGATTTCGCGCCACTCATTACTTGAAAAAAAATCTATTTAACACATAATATTTCTTGGATATAAATTCAATAAATTTATTTCTTTACTATAATTAGGAATGATCTGTTGATATTCTAAAAAATTTAGAATAATTCTAATGATACATTTTTTTAAAATAATAAATGTTTACATTGGGATATAAATGATGATGAAATATTAATATAGGTCTTTTAAAAAAGATGAAATCTAATATCAATTTCAATTGCAAAGGTATTTGGATTCATGATAATGAAGGATTGAAATCGATTATGGAATAAGAGACATGCATATTAAGGGAGAAAACAATGATAATGACATAATTTATAATATCATGGATAATACAGGGAAGAAACATCATAATAATATCAATTTTGGTCCACATGATATAAAGGGAAACTTATAAAGAAAACCCTTAGGCTAATTGAATCCTAGGTAATGAATCCTCTTCAATTGGAACAATTTTTTAATTTGAAACCCATTAATGATTTTTTCATATAATAGTGATGATTATTTTATTAATTTTATTTATTATTTAACACATATAAAAATTCTTATTTCATGATTAATATTTTAAAATATGTTGTGAAAAATAACCAATTTTAGATTATAAATGAAAATTTAGTTGGGTATGATTTCTTGAGTTTCTGGTATGATAGTGGAATTTAGTGCAAAAATATATAACGTTAAGAAAATATTATAATGAAAAGTGAAATAAATGATTAAAAGTCTTTATAAATGACCCAATAAAATGGTTATACTGATCTATTGTATCATATCATGGTGTATATAGGAAGTTAAATTATTTCATTGCATGACACATTGATGCTTTTTGTTAGGAAAGCTACAATCCTAGATGTTTGAATTTCTAATGTGTTCTTACTATTAATAAATTCACATAATAAACCTTATCATTTATTCTATCATGGAATGTAACTTATTTAAATAATTGAAAATTTTCATTAGATGATGATATATAATGATCAAATGAATGAATTTGTGATAGTTTTTTGAGTGGTTAGATAATGGGATTTTTCAATGATATGTAACTAAAATTATACTTTATAACTATCATAAATATAAAAATAAATTTCTCAATAATAAAATTAATTTAGTTGTTTTCAAAAAAAATCTTTCCAAATAACATTACAAATTGAAACATTCATTGTAGATACCCATGATAAAAAAATTGTATGACATTGAATATATTTATATGAGTGAGAAGGAGAATTATCATCCATAAAAATTCATTGATTAAGAATGCCCCGACCAATTTGTTGTTGAATTTAAAAAAAACATCAAAAAGTTTGGTTAAAAAACTCATATAAAAGATAATATTGGTTTTAAATCATAGATGATTTTTAAAATACCATTTACTCAATTTTCCATTCAAAATTGGAACGGATATGTTTTGAAAAATACATACAATAAGATATTTATATTTCATAGATAAAATATGAACATAATCCAATTAAGAAGAATGGGTATTGTTGAATGAGTTTGTGTTCTATTGAAATAAATATTAATAAGATGAACTGTATTTTTTTCAAATTAAATGATAACGATTGAGGGATAAGGGAATAATATCACCTACTGTGAAATAGGTACATTATGATTTTAATGTATTTAATTTGATGGTAATTATTCTGAATCCATATGTCATGGGAAATATAAATAGTATGTATTATTTATACATAATTAATCAGTAATGATTTCAAAATGGTTGGGAATCCTTTTATCATTAATATTGGCCAGAATGAAAATTACTACAAAAACATTTGATGGTTTTATCCTTTATGGTTATGGATTTTATCACGAATTAACCCACTGGGGCCTTCCTGGTCAGTAGTAAGCTGGGTGTGACAACTCAAAGTGTGCTTCCATTAGGAAAGGGATTGTAGATAGTACAATTACGGAATAAACTAAATTGGGAGTCCTTAACATAACATACATATAGTGATGAAAACTACCATTCCCAATAAAAACTGAAATAGAATAATAAATGATTTCACTATCAGGAGTATAACCACAAATTTAATAAGAATACGAAAATTCATAGAAGTAAAACAAATGTATAAAAAATGATACAAGGGACGAAATACATACCCAACCTAGAATTCATGTGGGATTCTGAACAAACATTAACTATAAACAGTGCTGAAGGGGAGACTCCCAAATTACAATCCAAGAGTTAAACCACTAAACATAGTTAGTGCCAACATACAATGTTATAATCCACTAAAACTATGTCCACCATATTCACTGATAATCTACCTGTATATTCATAAAATGTGACACTTGTGGGAAAATCCTATGAAGGGGTGAATATATACATTTCTTGTAGGACTCCAAAATTTCACCAATAACAAACCATCAAGATAGAGTACTCAACTCATCATAATGATTGTTTTTAAATAAAAAATTGAGTCAAAAACTATAATAGTGTCCTAGATATTCTCAAGAGTTATACTAATTGAGATTGAATGGGAACCTATATAACCAATGATTAGATATGAACAATGAATGAGACTTCATCACCAATAACACATATTATATATCAAAGATCATGATCATTCAGACAAGAATAATATTAGAGGGTCCCACACCACGGTATTGTGCTCTAAGTTGAGGGGGATCTATCTCCAAAACATGCATCCAATGTTACCTCACAATAAACTATGTGGAGGTACCGTCACCTCACCACTACACTCCATTGTCGAGGGAAACACAACTCTAGAAGAGGAATTACTCCCTACCTGAGATCAATGAATGGGATTATACCACTCCACAGATAGAGGATCGATACCCATTGTAGTATAATAAAGTACTAACACTACCCGGGTAAAAAGATTGGGGGACTTACTCCTTAGCATGGTAGGCGATTATTGATCCCGATGTATCTGTGATGACCAAACCAAATCACTTCCATTCGTCAATTATCTCAACAAGAACTATCATTCTTGTAACACATAACGTTATAACATTGATGTGAAAATTTAGGCCACCATCATGTCCCATGAGTAAAAATACTCTGGATAGGCTCGTTGTGTCTTAAATTGATGTACTGAAGAAGGATATAGGAATTTTTGAAGAAGATTGTATCTAACTTACCCAGAAAAAATACACATTATATATTAGTCATTTTTTATCTCATTGATTTTGATACTCCTCATGAAATTTCATCCCACATGGCATGTAATACTCTAAATACAGGTTGTTTCTAATAGCTGTAATCCACGTCTATAGGTTATCAGAGGATTTTCATGCATTTTATGGTCATGATCATGTACAATGTTTTATAACCATGTACTTAATATGGTCCCATTTTATCAATCACTGACTGTAAGTGTCATTGAATTACATAGTGTTTTCATGAAATTATACTACATTTAGGGTCGTAGTTGACACTCAACATGCTTCATCCTCTCATGTTCATGTACCACTCGAATAAAAAAGTGTTTCATTTGGAATATATATTGTGTTGGTACACATGGGATCCACTTCATATTCTCTATATACATTTTGATTCATCCACCAAGGGATACATTATTTATTTCATGGAAAACATTTAATATATCAAAATATAGATTTTTATGGGTGTTCTCTATGTACAAGATGAGTTTACAGGCTAAGGGGGTACATGATGTGTGGTCCCACCAAATTGTATGTGATATGTATTACACCTCAGAAACTCTTGTCAAAACTATAAGAGGAAAACTAATTTGTGTTTCTACACAACACACCGTGTATTTGTGATTTCATCAGATATATAAAAACATCATGAATCATAGATGAATAGGATGAAATATTTTCTCTTTGTGGTTTAGGGAACACATTTTTCTTATAGTGGATTAGGATTAACCTATATCCTATAGTGGCAGAGGGCACACCGATTTCCAAAAGTGGATCAGGACACACCTGTTTCTCAAAGTGGATTTGGAGACACCAATTTCCCAGAGTCAATCTAGACCATCATGTTCCCATTGTGGGTAAATCGTGACAACTTTTTTTAAATTTTTATCTCATTATATATAATGGTGTAACTAATTAATTGGATAGTTAAATTGGTCCCACCTATCAAAAAATAAAAACATACATATTTTTCACACATGATCTAAAATAAATCATGAAATATTATCACTTATAGTGAAATGGGTTTCATTAACATTTTATTGTATTGTAACTTATGGAATAGAGAATGATTTTATTTTGATATCATCATTTAATCAAACCTTAAACAATGAAAAATGACTTTTCTTCATAATAACTATATCATGGCATAACATGTTTATGAAAGAAGGGTTTTAAAAACATTTTCTCATGATAAACAATTTTGATAAAGGGAATGAATGGTATAATTGATTTATATCCAGAGTAAAGAATAGGTATCATCAACATATGTAATTTTGATTGATGAATATTTTGAATGATTACTTGTGAAATTTACAAAGGAAAGTATATTTTCATTGTAAATTGATTTTTTTTTAAAAATAATTTCTAAAATAATTTTCATTAAAAACACATGTAATATTTATAAAGGAAGCTCCATAGACCATTGAAAACATTTCTTGAGGAAGATATATTTTTAAATATAAAAACCACCTTTCTAAATAAAATTTATATTAATTTTTAAAAAAAATATGGAAAATTAATGGAATATATTAATAAAATAATTTTCATGATGATGGGATGTTTTTCTGTTGTTGTGCACATTATAATAAATATTCCTTTCATTTTTTTGTTAAAAGGTAAACATGCACTATTTTTAATGAGGAATTGAATATTATTTTAAAAAATATATGTAAATGAAATTATTATATTGGTAATTGTTTTTTTAAAATATAAATGTATAATATGAAATCAATTTTGGAAACATTTTTATAAAGAATTGTTTTTAAAGAAATTTTTTTCTGTATGATGATAGAAATAAAGTTTGATTTTTATAAAACTATTTTATCAAGAATTTTAAATAACCAAGAGTTGAAAATGGAAATTTTAATTGATGATATTAGGTATATCTATAGGATATAAAATTACATGAGTTTTTTGAGAGTTGGATTATAACATTTTATCATTACAACCAATATCATAAACAATCCCAATAAATGAGCTTATTGTAATGTAAAATATTTATCACCTTATTAACATCTAATCATAAACCCAATGAAATAATAAAATTAAATTAATCATAAAATATCATGATCAAAAATAAATTCAATATATTACATGTCTAAGGGTTTGTTTATACACATCATAAATGATGATATATTCATAATATAACATATGTCTCAATGAATTAATGTTCATATATAAAATCCACTACCAATTATGTAAGACATTAAAAGTAATCCCCGTGAAAGAGATTTCCAAAAATGTATATGTATATATGAAAGTTATCAGTGTAGGAATGAAGAAATAAATTCATGGTATGTATACATGACGCATAAAATAAGTATGTTTGAAACATGACATGTGTATAATTGAAGTAATGAATTTGACATAAATCCAAAACCTTTAGGGTTAATTACTATATAAATATTCAATACTTTTTATAATAAATATTAATTTCTCAGAAATCTATTATATAACCCAAATTATAAATACCATACCATATATGATTTATCTATATCCTTCTATATACTGATTAATAATAATTTCATGTTGAATATAGAACAATATTAACATGGTGTTGGGAGTAGGGAAATCAATCAAATAAATTTAATTTATTATATCATATTCATATAAAAAATTGGTGTATCATTTCATATGAGGTATATATCCTTTATATTTTATTAAACCCTCATAATGTTTATTTTTTTGCCTTTGTCCTATAAGTCGCACCATTATTACATGTGGTTTGGTTGAGGGATGAATTTATATAACATATAAGGAATGGATGAAAGACCAATTTATGATGTGAATTCAACTAATGAAATGAATCATCTTCGATAATACCCTTTTACGATTGGTATATTCTTCTCTATAAGTGATTTGATCAATTATCCTATTTTATCTATTAATATCAATAATATTTAGCATTTTTGTGCATCAAGATATTGTTACTAATTTTAATGCATATTTTCTGGTTTACCAATTTCTTACATTCTAGGCTGAACTGGAAGCTGATACCAGGAAAGTGCTGTAATGACCCAAAACATCATTAATGAGAATTACACTTCATCTGATTACATTTATTATTATGAATTTTCTTTATATAAATGTAAACTTCATCGGTTTTATGTTATTGGATTTTAAAATACGATTAGAAATTGTGACCGTTTCTAATATAGTCAGTGAATAGTGATCACCTGATTAGTATAAATATAGGGCATTAACAAATCCAATTTACTGAGACAATGTAAGTGATTGCCTCATCCAGTATACTTGCTCCATACGAAGCCCATTTGTCAGAGATCGGAAAGGAGGTGACATGATTGGGATATTCTCTTGACCATGCCGAAGCCAAGCTTGAACACATTATGGTTGATCGGAACAGACTACGAGAGAAGTGGAAGTTAATAGAGATTAACGCATGTGCATTGTTATCTGAGACACCCCAAGAGTCTGTCACCATCACACACCTTACCCTTCTATCATATGTAGGTTTTATAATGTTTTATGTTTCAAGACCTTATAAATATGGTTATGTGTATTACTATTGTATATAATAATGAATATATATTCATTTTATTTTTCTTAGTTCACAAATAGTTTTTAAAGTGAAAACATTATTTTCCATTAATATTCAACTATAAAATCTATTTTGATGAATTAAGGGATTTTTTAATTAAATATTATTTTAATAAAATATTATTAAATTACTTTTTATTAAATATAATTGGTTGAATAATGTTTTTGAATGCAATTGTAATTTTTATTATGTTTTGAAACATATTTTAATCAAAACCAGTGATACTTTGATAAATGTCAGTTTTTTATAATAAAAGTAAATATTCACATATTTAGAAACTTATTTTGATTATATAAATATTAAATTTGGAATAAAAATATCGAAAATATCAAAAGGTAAATTTTTCCTAATTTTCTGAGACAGTCAAATTTATGGGTAAATGTTAAATACTATTTAAATATATAATGTGTTTTAATATATCATAATGTCCCAATAGTGATTTAATAATATAATATAAATGCTTTTTTTGGACAATATAAGTTTTAACGTTAAAATAATGTGCTTTTTGTTGTTTTTTTTGATTTATTTTACAAATATTAGTGGACCGTCCAAGAATTATAAAAAATTTTCAGTTTTTAAATGAATTTCATTAAGAGTGTGACTGACAGACACATAAGCCACCCTATTATTTTATAATGTTTTGACAATGGCCTTATAAAAACATTTTTCCACTCCCATGAGCAAAAACCATGGGACGGTTTGTGGTATTAATTAGTTTAATGTGTGCTTTCCAAAACCTAAATAATAGAGAATTCCCTCTCCTTTGTGATATTAACCCACCCAAGTTCACAACTCATCTTCCCACAACGCCTTTATAGTTTGTCCAACAACTTCCATCCAGTCATTATAATCCTCTCAAGGAGACCCATGCTACCAATAATCCTCTCTCAATACTCTCCCAAGCCATTTGGGATCACACATCCAAGTAAGAGATTCCTTCCTTTCTCATTTTATCCATGTTTATTTATATAGTTATACCCTTTTATTTTCAATTATAAATGTTGGGGTATGATTTCAAACCACCCCTATAGTGTTCTTTTTCTATTTTCATGATGATATTCCCCTTTCTCTCTCATCAGTTCCTTCCACATATAATTGTTACCACACTAAAATTCTGTAAGGAATTTCTCTCTCCTCATTTACAATCATGCAAATATTTAGTATTATGAATATAAATTCCATTACCTAGGTTGTGACATGTATCTATATGGCTCCCCTTACAAACCATTTCTTGTACTTATGATGAGGGAACACTTTTTCTCTCACCAATCATTTTTTTGAAGTCTTATGACACGTCGTTATGCTACTGAAATTGCATAGAAATTTTAAAACCAAAATCATTGTGTAGTGAATACCATGCCCATTTCACTATAAAGGGTAATCACATTTATGAACATTTATATATTCATGTAAGAGTTTAATGTATGAATTCACATTCCTAAATAATGGAATAAATTATGATGTTTTATGAATACATGTTCTATGATCTTGTGGAACAATTTTTCATGAGATGAAATTTTTAAGAAGGGTGTGACCGGAATGCCCTCTAATGCATTGGGTAAAGATTATTATAATAATGCGACATGTGCAATGAGGGTTTACTAATTATAATTCATGTGAAATTCATGTTTACTCAAGAACCATGTGAAATTATCCTTGGCTCTAGATGAAATCACGTTTAATGTTTTTCCCACATTTGCATGTTATGTTAATCATGTTATATCTTGCCTTAATGTTAATGTTCATCTTATGATCCATTGATATGACAATTACATAACATGTATTGAATCTTTCATTTTATGCCTTGATAACTCCCTTAATTTTATTTTTAGACCACCCTTTCTCATCCTTGTCATCTAGTAATCCCATACAAAGCTAAGTACGAGGGAATGTAGTGTTCATGTAATGGAAGTTTTTAATAAGATGTTGCATCCTAAATTTTATGTTGTTATGTAATGGTACTAAGACCCAAAGAAACCAGACCTTTAGATCATCTATGTTGAATCAAGTTATTTTTTCTATGTAATAAATCATGTTTCTATGTGAAATAAAGAGTAGGGTTATTGTAGTCGGTATTAGATAATATGATTAGATATTTATGGGATTAGGATTTGAAAACCCTTGTAAAGCCTTAGAGACAAGACTAAGTATAATAACATCCCAATGTTTTTGTGATTATTGAGTAAGTGGTTTATCATGAAAATAAATCCATTTCTTTATACAAGCAGGTAGAGGCGGCTCTCGCACAGATTTGCCTAAGGGTGAAAACCCCAAGAAGGAGTTTCAAGCTTGAACAGGGGTATCATGTGGCATGACAAAAAGAATTGTTTCACTCTTGGTTACAACTCTCCCAAGGGATATGTTTTAAAAAATTCACAATCTTAGATTGGACCCTTATTAATGGAATTAAAAATAATTCCTCTATGAACATATGCTAGAAATTAAATCATGAAGAGCATAGATTAAAGCCTATGGATTCATATGTTATGTAAATGAAAGTTATTTATAGGTAAACAGTTTTGTCCTTGGATTAACCATTAAGAGTTATAGTTAACTTTCCTTTTATTCCATAAAAGACCAATAATAGGTACACTCAGTCTAACAATCGGTGTGATGATCAATGTGATGACTGTGATAATGAGATGCTTAATTTGAAGGGACAAATAATCGCAAACTTTGTCACACTTCCCTCTTTGTTAACTCATTATTTTAATAGAAACATGGGTTATGATAATTGTTCAAACCCCCTAAGAATGAACAAGCCTCTATTGAGAGCTTCATGTGACGAAATCCTCTTTATTTTAATAGTTCATTTGATCCCTCAATCACCAAAGAATGGATCAACTCCATTGAAATGATCTTATACAACCTTAAATGTTCTGAATAAGAAATGTTTCTCCATGATTATTATCGTATGGAGGGTAAAGATGATCAATGTTGAACATTGCTCAAATATAAAAATCCTATGTAGGATATTGAGGAATTGGAATGGAAGGATTTGATAATAATGTTTTTATATTAATATTTTCTTTGCACCCTCCGACATAATATAGAAAGTGACTTCCATTCCCAAAAGAATAAAAGAAGATGAATCAGGTAGAGAGTATGAGGAAAACATTACAAGGCTTGCAAGATATTCTTCTAGCCTTTTCAGTACTCCCGAATGCAAGGATGACCACTTCATTGGTGGGATGAAACCTAGCCTGCGGAAGGCGCTGGTGATCAGCTAATTATAATGCTATGATAAAATTGTATTATGTTCCCTCAAAATAGAAATGGAGATCAAAGATTCTTAGGGTTATAAACTGGATAATAATTGTAAGTTGGACTTCAATGCTAGCAGTCCGATGGATAAATGCAACAGTTCTAAGAAGATCCATCACCCCACATGTCAAAGGTGGAGAAAAAAGAAACCCATAAATTTCCTGAAGGGGATGAGGAAATGCTTTAGGTATGGAACAGAATGGAATCTAGATATTATCTATCAGTAAAAAAACTCATGGATGCGATAGAAGATAGGAACATCCCGCTCAACCCTCACTACATTGTTCATTGCTTCAACTTCAAATAACTGAGGCAATTTAAAAACATGAGCCCTATGACAAGGGTTTTCAGAGGCGACCAACAACTTCGAAGGCAGCAGGGGTGAGATTTTTCCATCACTTCTACCAAAGTTAACCCCCATAATTAATTGGTGATAGGTAAACATGTTAATCATTCATGAATAGTGAATGTACTTTTTGATTCTATATATATATATACTTTTGTATCCCAAAAGTTTAGTAGAAAAACCCCACAACAACCTCAAATCATGGAATTGAAGATGTCGGAGAGTATGAAAAATTGTAAAATCATATAATCTCATGAATATAACACCTCCCATGTCATAATTTGATGATTAAATTTCCCAGCGAACCTCGTCATACTGCCTTTGGTGGAATTTGATGCAATTATTAGCATGGATTGGATTCCCATATATAGATACAACCTAAATATCTGGGATAGGGAAATCACTCTCCATGTGAAGAATCATACCCCGATTTTATACAAGTGTTATGAGGAAGATTAATCTTCTTTATCTCCATCATCTCAAGCATGGATATTACTGCCCTATGAGCACATGTATCTGACTCATATGATTGATAATAAGGAGGAAACCATCCTTGAAGACATACCTATTATGAAGGAATTCTCTAAAGTGTTTCCCGAGATATTTCTTGGTCTTCCTCCTAGAATAGATGTTGAATTATCAATTGAACTCATACTTAGGGCATTTCCAATATCCATGACTCCATATAGAATGTCTATTTTTGAGCTTGAGGAGTAGAAAAAACAAATAAAATAGAATCTAGATAAAATATTTATATTCCCATGTGTTTTACCATGGGGTTCACCAGTCCCCATTGTCAAAAATAAGAAAGATTCAATACGCCTTTGCATCGATTATCGGGACCTAAACAAAATCGTGATGAAGAACAAGTATCATCTCCAAGGAATTGATGACTTTTTCAATCAATTGCGTGGAGCTCAATACATCTCCAAAGTGGATTTGTGGTTGGGATTTTATCATGTAAGGGTAAAGAAGGAAGATATCCCCATGATAGCTTTTCGTACAAGATACACGAACTATGAATTCATAGTAATGCCTTTTGGACTCTCAAGTTCTCTAGAAATCATCATGGACTTGATGAATAATGTATTTAGGGATTACAAAGACAAATTTCTTTTAGTCCATTTAGATGATATTTTAATATACCCCAATACCAAGGAGAATCAGGAGGAGTATCTATGAATTATACTAGAGACCTTGTGGAAGGATAATCTCTATGCAATGTACAACAAGTTCGAGTTTTGTTTGAAGAAGGTATCATTCTTGGGCCTTATCATCACTATCAATGGGATATCTATGGATCCCTCCCAAACAGAAGCAATTTAGGGATGCATGAGGCCATAATTATTAGCGTATATCTATAGATTCTTGGGGTTTTCTGGATATTATCGACAAATTGTGAGAAATTTATTACAATTTTCCATCACTCATAATTAGTTAAATCAGAAGGGAGTCAAGTCTTCTTGTACTAATGAATGCGAAGAATGATTCAATGAGCTAAAAAATTAGTCTTATCACTACACCCATGATTTCATTACCAACAAGTGGATGTCTTTTTTTGATCTTCAGTGTTGATTAAAAGAATGGCTTGGGATGTGTGTTGATGATAAATAACAATGTACTTTCTTATGCTTCAGCGTAATTGAATGTTAATGAGCAGAATTATCCAACACATGATCTAATATGGGATACGGTGATCTTCACATTAAATGATTTTATGCATTATCTATTTGGGGATAAGGGTGAAATATATACGGACCACAAAATCCTCAAGTATATATTTACAAAAAAAGAGTTGAACTTGCACTAAGGAATATGGTTAGAGCAGATCAATGACTATGAATTCTCAATCCTTTACCACCTTGAGAAATAGAACAAAGTGGCAGATGCTCTATGTAGAAAGGACACTTCAATATTATCACTGATAAGAATTTGGAAGGATCCAATCTTCATAGAGTTTATGAAGATGAACATGGGAATCATAAATAAGGGAATATGCTCAATCCTTTCACACATGATTTATCAACTGTCTATTTTGGAATGGTTAAAGGATTCTTAATGGGTTGATGTGGGAATTTAGAAGAAATTGGAAGGTATCAGAAGAGGTAAATCCTCAGAGTTTAATGTTAATGAAGAAGTAATTTAAAGATTTGGGAAAAGACTATTTGTTCTCTCAAGTCCATAGTTGAATAAGTAAAATTTAGATGATTCACATAGTTCAAATTTCTCTATTCACCCAAAAAAACACAAATATGTATCGAGATCATTGAGATCATTATTGGTGGGATAATATGATGAAGCAGATCACTAAATTTAAATCAATGTTCTTGGTGGGTCAGAAAGTGAAGGCTGAGAGATAGACGTCTAAGGAGATGATGCAACCATAACCCATACCCACATGGAAATGGGAGAACATCACCATGGACTTTTTCACCAGACATACAAAAACTTTTAGACTCAAAAATGTAATATGTGTTGTTGGGGATTGTCTTACAATGTACGCACACTTTATTGCAATTCGAGAGGATCTTTCATTGGACCAAATGGTATGAATAAATATCATTGATGTGGTAAGGCTGCATGGAGTACCACTATCTATTGTATCTGATTGAGATCCAAGATTAACCATTATGTTATAGAGGATACTTCAACATGCTCTGGATACTGAACGGAATATAAGTACATCTTATCACCCTCAAACTGATGGTGTATCTTACCGAACTATCCAAACACTTGATGATATGTTGATAGCATGCTCAGTGGCCTTTAAACTAAGATGGGATCAACATCTTCCTGTAGTTCAATTCACCAATAACAATAGATTCCACTCGATCATTCAAATGGAACCATATGAAGCCCATTATGGGAAAAGGTGAAGAACATAGTTGTGTTGGGATGATGTTGGTGAGCATAAGTTTCTAGGTCCAGAAATGGTCGCAGAAATGGGAGAGAAGGTGAGAATCATTTAGAATCACATCAAGGAAGACAACATTCTTCTAAGAGTTATATAGATAATCGTTGACAAGTCCATGAGTTTAAAGTTGGAGACATTGTATTTCTATTCATATCCCCGTGGAGGAAGGTCATGTTGTTTGTAAATAAATGGATGTTAAGTCCTAGGTACATTAGGTCCTTCGATATTGTTGATTGTGTCGGTGTTGTGGGCTATCAACTAGCACTTCCACCTACCGTGGGAAAAGTACATGATGTCTTTCATGAATCACTCTTACAGATGTAAATACCAGACCCTTCACATGTACTCTCCTCAGAGGTTTTACAGTTACAGGATGTCCTATCTTATGAGGAGCAACCAGGGAAGATATTTGATCATAGAGAAAAAGTTCTACGAAATAAGACAATGACCCTCATCAATGGTTTATGGTGAATCCACAAGATTAAAGAAGTGATGTGAGAATCAGAGGAAATGTTGAAGAGAGTTAGCCACATCTATTTTAATTTGGGAAAATTAAATTTCATGGGTTAAATTTCATAAGTGGGAAATATTGTAACGACCCAAAATTTCATCAACGAAAATTCCTCTGGGTCTGATTAAATGTCTCATTATGTAAATTGTTTATATTAATGTAAACGTCCTTGGTTTTATGTTTTTGGATTGTAAAATACCGTGAAGAATTTTCACTATTCATAATATAGCTATTGAACAGTGATCACCTGATTAATATAAATATATGGAATCAACAAATCCAATTTACTCTGAAAAAGGAAGTGATGGCCGCATCCATTAGAGTTTCTCCATACGAAGCCCATTTGTCAGAGAAAAGAAAGGTGGTGGTGTCATTGGGATTCACTCTTGTACAATCCCAATCAAAGCATGAACACATTAATCATGATCAGAACTGACTAAAGGAGATGTGTAAATTAATAGAGGTTACCAGCAATGCAATGTTATCCGAGAAACCCCAAGAGTTTGTCACCATCGCACACCTTACCCTTCGGTCATGTGCAGTTGTAATAAGGGTATATGTAACTAGACCATAACACTATGATTATGTGCATTATTTTCGTATGTAATAATGAACATAAATTTATTTTAATATTATTACATCATAAATAGTTTTTAAAATGAAAATAGTATTTTTAGTTAATAATAAACTAAGAAATATATTTTGATTAATTATTGGATTTTTTTAAAAAATATAATTGTAATGAAATATTCTTAAATTACATTTGTATTAAATAAATACGGTCTATAAAAATTTATGAATTCAATTGTTATATTTATTATGTTTTTCACGTTATTTCTATCTAAACCGATGATTTTTTATAAATGTCAGATTTTTTTAGAAATATAAAAAATTCACATATTTATAACATTATTTAGAAGAAATTAATATTATTTTTTTAATCAAAATGTTGATGTTATCCAATGGTGTATTTTTCATAATTTTCTAAGACAACAATTTTTTTGGTAAAAATTAAATACCTTTTGAATATATATTGTGTTTTATGACATCATAATGACCAAAGTATGATGTAATAAAATACGATAAATGATATTTTCAGAGATTATATGTTTGAATATTAATATAATGTGATTTTAGGTTTTTTGATATACTTTACAATCATTAGAGCACCCTCCAAATGTTATAAAACATTTTAACTTTTTAAATGAATATCCTTGAGAGTACGACTCACCTCCACATAAACCACCCTTCTATTTTAAGATGTTAGGCCATTGGATTTATAAAATATTTTTTTCAATCCCCTTTGGAAAAAACCATGGGAAAAAACCATGAGGTGGTTTTTGGTATAGATTAGTTTAATTTTTGGTGACCCAAACCTAAATAATGATGAAATCCAAATTCGTTCCAATATAATCCCACCCATGCTCCCACTCCCTCATCACTAAAATCCTTTTGTGGTTCGTCCATCTTGTTCAATCACCTATATAAAATCCTCCAATGGAACCCCATTATCCCAAGAAGCCTCTCTCAAGCCTCTACCATGCCTTTGGGATCACACTTCTAAGTAAGTTATTCCTTCCTTTATCATTTTATACAAGTTTCATAATATTGTTATGCATATTATTTTTAATTATAAATGTTGGGGTATGATTGAAAACCACCCCTATACTGTTCTCTTTATTTTTGAATAATGAGATCCTACTTTCTCTATCATTAGTTCCATCCATATATAACTGTTACCATGCTGAAATTGCATAATGAATTTTTCTCTCCTCATTTACATTCAAGAAATTATTTTGTATTATGAATATAAATTACATTACCTATATTGGGAAAAGTATATATATGACTCACTTTACTGTCCATTTCATGCCCATATGATGAGACACCCCTTTTTCACTCTCCAACCAATTTTATGAAGTCTTATGTCAGGCCGTTATGCTTCCCTAATGGAACAATAATTTTCCAAGCCAAAATCATTGTATAATGAATTCCATGTCCATTTCTATATCAATGGTATTAACATTTATGAATATTTACATATTTATGTAAGATTTTCATGTACTAATTTCACATTCCTAAATTTTGGAATAAATTATGATGTTTTATGAATTCATGTTCGATGATCTTGTGGAACACTTATTCATGAAATTAAATTTTTAAAAAGGCTACTCCGCAAAATCACTACAATGCCTTGGGTAAAAATTAGTATCATGACATGAAAATTTAAATTAGGGTTCCCTCATTATATATCAAGTGAAATAAAGGTTTACTCATGATCCATGTTCTAGGAGCCTTGGCTCATGCTAAAATCATGTTAAATGTTATTCCTATATTTTCATGATATGTTAATCATGTTATATCATGCCTTAATGATAATGTTTCTCTTATGCACCATTGACATGACTATTTCCTAAAATTTATTGTATCTTTCTTGTTATACCATGTTTACTCCTTTACTAGGCATTATAACTCACCCTTCTCTTATTCATGTCCTTAGGGCATAGAATGAAATTCTATGTACGAGGTAATGTAGTGGTCATGTATATGATGTTTTTTATAAGAAGTTGTGTGCAATGTTTTAAGTTGTTATGTAATGGTCCTAATCCCCAAATACACTAGACCTCTAGATCTTATATTTTGTATAATGTGACGTTTTCAATGTAATAAATAATGTTTATGTGTGAAATAAATACCAAGGTTTTCATAAGTGCTCCTCTACATATATAAGGTAGGTGTCCAAATAATTATCCCCCATGTATTTTCCATTATATTATTCAACATGATGCCATATGTTTGATAGTTAGTGTGTTTAAATAAAAATACATACCCCTTTCACTAATGTTATAGCCTTAATATAAATGACCTTTTTCTTCCTAATTCTTATTGTAAAAGGTTTTTATCGACTAATACCACCCCTTGATGTGTGCATAGGGAATTTCACAAGATATTATAAGTTCTTATGTGACCAAAAAACATCCTATATGGTTTTGGGTATTCATCAAGAAAAAATTACTATAATGAATTAAATTAAAGGTGGATTCTACAACAATGCATCATTATTTTACATAAATAATGGTTACACACCTATTAAAGTGGAACACTAATGAATTTTATACCATGTATTGGGTAATATTAATGGTTTATTTACAGGTTATTGATATTAATCTTATAAATGTAACCCATAGAGTTGTGAAATGAGGGAATGAAGTTCCAAAAATATATGATACTTGGGATTAATGTCCCCACTGATACGACAAACAAGCATGGAATCACATACACTTGTGATACTCTGGAATGATGTCCCTACTAAAATCATAATCAGACTTGGTTTCCCATACACATGTGATATTAATCGACGAAACACAAATATTGTCATACTCAGCAATGGAATCCCTTATGATTCATGATACTCTACCATGGCTTACCCAACTACGTTATTAGAGTCAAGTCTATGGGTATGGATCCATGAGTTACACCATGTGTCTGGTCTAGAACTATGTATATATATATGGATATATACATATTTATGTATAATATATATATTTATATATACCTTCTTATTCATATATCATTATTTTCATACTGACATCTTTTGAATGGTATTCTCTATAAGGGAAGAATGAAATTTTGTGAACCCGGTGTCTTCTAGGAACCACAAACTACCCTTTACGACTTACATTACTACTTTACCATTATTATTTTTGGATACTACTCACATTTTGTTTTCCAGATGTATAGTAATATGAACTCATGGTTGTTTCCTTTTGAGTATATAACTCACCATGTTTTTTAGGTGGTTTTTCATATATATATTATTTTATGGGTTCATGTAGGGAAATGTGAAGGCACTATATCTTAGTTTGTCTTTTGATTATAGCTTTGGGGATTGGGGGAACATTAATAAGCCTTGTATGGTGATGTTATTATATATCCTTTTTGGGTTTTTGTTCCTTTTGATACATCCATGTCAACACATTCCTATATTATTTTTATATAAAATAAATAATATTGATTTTTATAAAGTTACACTTTAGCATAATGTATTATTAAGGCCTGGATGCTATAGATCCATTAAATAATTTATAATTATTTTGATTTTGATATTTATTAATTATATGAGAATTGTGAAACTATGATTATTAAGGAATACTATCATTAATTTCCGCCATGGGAACTTGCCACTAGTTGACCACCTCTTGCATACAATGAGATACAATTAAGGCCATGTGGCCCACCAATTCATCTATAATTATCATGTAAGCCAGGATTGGATGTCACAATGTGGTATAAAATATTATTTACATTTACATATTATTTTATGTTGTTATAAAATGGATCAGTATGTGTCAAAATATTGTAATAAGACTCTTCTTAGGAGTATCTAATCTAGTTACCATGAAAATCAAATTTAATAGGGATGGAATATTTATTTATTGTATTTTTATTATTATAATTATTTTTATATCACTATGGGCAGACACAAGTGTTATTTAATATTATTAATATAAGGAGTATGGATTGACTTTTTCCCTAGGATCTATATAATAAGGAACTGTTAAATCATATGTCATAATTGGGAAATAGAGAATCACATGTATGCATTATGACATTTCATATTGGTTAATCTTATTTCATGTTTCTTCTATGACTTCTATGAGTTACTATAGTGCTATATATAAAATTTTTGATAACTTTTCTAGTATGGAAATGAGGAACATAATTGGTTACATAATGTTCCTATGTCAACATAACAGTTATTTCCACCATAGTTTGATGATGTCATCATATGAATTCAATTATGTCATGTTTTATCATGGACCATAGGTCTCATGGGCAAAAATATGTTTGTGGTTGTGACCGATTAGATCCCATATTAAAATTTACAAACAATATTGGTATTTTTAAATTGTAAATGTTAATATATATTATCAAACCATTTCAAAATGAGTATTAGCGTAAATGAATTTAAATTCTGAAAAAAATTTCATCGTTAATTATTTATTTCAATTGAAACTTAAATAGTTTATACATCTGTTATTTATAATTGAATGTTTTTATATTGATACCCATGGACGTTACTAGACAACCTAACCAGGAACCAACCTTAGTAGTTTGAAACATACAGTTTTTTTCATTTCATATTATCTATACAGTGCCAAAAACTATCATTAGAATCATGTTTTTATGTTTTTCCATTATATTGAAATGATTTTACATGTTTTATGTTTATAACCATGTCTTATGATGTTAATAAATCTTTTTCTATGGTGGTTTCATGGAAATAGTTTATTTATAAACCAATGATTCCTTAGGTCATGAACCATGATGGTGGAGGTGACAATGCTCCAGATATATAGGGACTTATTATAAAATTATTTTCACATGAACAACTTCATGTTATACCCGTTTCGGGCATTGATGCCCTACTTTGGGACAAATTCCTTAGAATTATGAAGACTATACTAGGAGTCCCATGGCATGACCCAACATTGGATGAGTTTATGAGAATATTATTGTAGAAGCATCCACCCCTTATTTTGGTGGATTATGGTCCTTAAACTACAAAGGAATGGCTAGATTAAATGATGCATATCTTCTATAACCTTGATATTCCTTTTGATAAGAGATTTAAGCCCCTTACAATTTTTTTGAGAATATTCCAAATGATTGAAGGATTTTATCACTCGGCCATATCATCATATGGGTCTGAATTTTTGTAGTATTTTAGGTATTTATTTATGAATAATTAATTCCACATATACTAAGAGATGTATATGATAGAGTTTTTATTCCTATAAAATATGGTTCTATGGCTATGAAAGAGTATTTTTATCTGCTCATGGAGGTCTAGTGATTCTTATAGACTCTTGGTGGTGACAAGCTGACAATAATGATATGTTTTGAGGATTGTATCATATGCACCAGGATTACTATAGTGAATGACTATCATTTGACTAATAGTTTTGAAATATTAAACCGTACCCTCATAACTATGATGAAACTGATGGAGAATGATGAAGATGGCCCAGTTGGTTCATAACTGAGATAGAAAAATGGTTTTAATAGAAGATGAAAAAATCACACTGAGGATTAACATAAGATAAATCATAGTTATATGAAACTAACATATAATCACATGGTTTGTCATTATTGTGGGAATATTGGGAATAATAACCCTTATTATTCCAAAGACCCTCTTGAGTTATGATGTTTTTATATGTTGCGATATCTTTATCATTTATGTATGACTTTTAATATATTACTAGTTGGAGAGTAACCTTATAAGATCTTCCTCCATGTGATGGATTAAATGAACCTATTCATACAAGAAGATGAATTATTACCATACTTCACGGAGTGGAGGTGGGCATGCTTGAGATGGTCAGGATTCAGCGATATTGCATAGTCATGATGGACGTACCTTAAGATGTTAATGTGTATATCATGATCATGGATCTATCACTATCTATTTAGTTAAACCATATATATTGTGGTACATTTATATTAAAGGTAAAATTTTAGGTACTATTCTATTTAGTGTAAACCATTGTATTTATTAACCCTAGTGATATGAATAAATCATTTTATATGGTCTATTTTCATCCATAAGATGACTGGATTCAACCTCAATCTCAGAATCGACTGGTTGTTTCCTTACCATGTGTACATATATTTATATCACCTGATGGTTTCATTTATATCACGCGAGGATGGTATTTTTATAAAAAATGGTGAATGGTATTTATAGGTGATCCTATATGGATTAGAGAATCATAGTACGAGTGTAGTTATATTCAATATTTATTACTTACCTATAGACAATCAAGGAGTATGTAGAGAATATTTTCCACCAGTAATTCCTCACTTCATATATTTATTTCCCACAGACTTTTTTAAACTTCCTAATAAGAGATAGGTAGTGTTTTATATTGAGATAGTAGCATGATCTACATTGGTATCCATTCCCACCTTATATATATCTACAATAGTGTTGAAGGATCTCAAGATGTAGCCAGAGTATTTGGAGTCAAAGGAATTTATATGACTGAAAACAAAATCATGTTGTTCAACTATACCCATTTCTAAGACGGTATATGGTAACTTGATTCATATCATGGATTATCATCAGCTAACAATATTATTGTTATAAACCGGTATCCAATACCACCTATCGACATTCTCTTCACCTAGAAAATAAAAGCACTTGTTTTCTCCAAGATTTATTCGAGGCTAGGTAGTTATAAGGTGTGATGAGAACCATCATATATACCATGGACGACATTAGAAAGTCAATACTAGTTATATGAGTATATGTTAATGATGTTATGTCTCATAAGCATGAATATAGATATTATGTATTTGATGATTTATCTTTTCCACCTTTATCTGGATTTATTTATGGAAGTCCTATGCAATGATATCTTAGTATATTCAAATTTTTATGAACCAACCTGAGTCATCATCTAAGAAGGCACCTGAACCAGTCGATGTCAAGTCCCAAATGGATTTCTTGATCCCCACGGAAAGGGACAAGTGATCGAGTTTAAAATACTACACAAGGTAATTATTTACCTGGATTCATAATTAAAAATCTCTATCTAAATAAATAAAACAAAATGGATGACAGAAAACCAACCATGGCATAACCAACTTTTTAGATATAAATTTACAATTTTTAAACCATACTGAAGAAGCTAAAAAAAGGGAGAGCCATACTATACTAAAACTCATTCAACAAGAGTATAAATATCATCGAGATACCACCATAATGATCCACTAGGAGATACCACTAGGAATTTAATGAACAAACACAATGTAGGCTACCATTTCCATGAATTCACATAGAATAGTATTTACAAACAACAAAGGGTGTACATTTTGTGTGATACAAAGCCCAATAGAATTCCACTTAAGAACATGGATCCATTACAAAACATTAAAAATAAAATATGACATGCTTATTTAAATTAATCATTTTTAAAATCATTTATAGGAAAACATTTATTAGGAAATCATCTTAAAAAAGGAACACTCACAAGGAAAACCATTTTTCAATAGCTTGCATTAAAAAAAGAGGATTTTACAAATAAAACTTGCACAAAAATAGTGTCCTCTTTATGGTGATGGAAGTCCTCATTCTATATAAGCATAATGATAGTTAGAACATAATGGGTAGATCCCCTATTGTTAATCTTGCTCGAGTGGAACACAATAACCTCGTTCCTCGGTGAAACATGGATTAGAACCTATGGCTATCAGCATTCTCATCCACAAGACACAAGTAGTGGACACCCCTATAACCTAGTGGTCTCCAACCATCATAGTTTATTTAGTGTTGTAAGATTCAGTCCTATAATGTGAAACCAGGATGGACCACTTCTGTATTATATTGAATAAAATAACCAACCATCCATCCAAGATACCAAAGATTCCCCTATTCTCTCATTTTATTTCACATGTCACACATGACACCACATTCAAAAAATGTAAATAATGCCAAAAAATTAAAAAAATTCATAAAAAGAATACTTTTCATTTTATAAACTCCAATACCCAACATAAAAAAAATTACACTTTATAAAAAATCATTTAAAAATATAATACAAATGCACAAAATTTCTCACTAAAAACCATAGGCTAATACGTCATGTTTTAATCCACACATTAAACACGTTCATTTACAAAATAAGCTTCCCATTATATAATTATTTCACAACTCATAATAAATAGTGCACAAAATGGCCTACATTACAATACTATTCCATTTTCCTTTTAACCCACACCAAAAAACCATTTAGAATGATTCTACTATCAATTATGCAATTTTTAAATTACACTTTAATGAACATAAGAAATCAGAAAATTAAAACCAACAAATTATATGACCAATCCCCTTTATAAACAAACAAATAATCCATGTTCCACCTTTAAAACTTGCTTCCATCATTTAAAAACCCCTAAATCATATCATAAAGTTATTGGTAAAAACCAACTTGCAAATATAATTTATATTCCAGTGGAAAACCAACTTTAATCACACTCCCAGCACAAGTTATTTTGAAAACACATTTTGAATAAAATAAAATTCTTATTGAATAATTCCATGAAATTACACAACAAAACACATATAAAAACAATCTTAGTTTATTATGCAAATCAAATTTCATCATACATACATTACAAATCATATTTCACATAACAAAAGTTATCTATAGAACATGTTAAAATTAATTAAATAAACAGATGAAATTATCTAAAAATTATAGGGCATGTAACCACATAGCATGCTAAAGAAATTACCAGAATCTAATGTAGAATCACGATGGAAACTCAAACGCACCTCACTGAAACCATAAAAAGTAATTACTTTCCAAAAGTCAACAAGATCAAATAAAAAACAAAATGCTACACCCCAGAAAATTTAATGAAACCCTAGAAGGATGATGAGGCTTACTCAAAGCTGGCCGCACTCATGGATGAGGGAGAGGAGTGGTGGAGGGAGACTTGGAAAACCATCTTGCGGCATTTCATGTGAGATAGGGAGGGGGAGGGATGGGGGTGAAGGGGTCAGTCTTGTACCATATGTAGTGGGCAGTTGCTAGGAGACCACATGAGGAGGAAGGCCACCATAGGGGAGCCGTGCATGCTAGGAAAAGATTCCCTAGGGGTGAGAGGTTGGATTACAGAGGACTAGGGATGATGAAGGAGTCCCTTAGCCAATAGTGGGTTCATGAGAAGGATATATAAATGGGGAAGGAGTGGTGTTTGAGGGAAAGGTAAAATAGTGGGACCAAAACTCAAAAAATAATAATAATATTAACATAATAATAATAATAATAATAATAATAATAATAAATATATTATTATTATTGTCCATAATAATAATAATATAATTAATAATAAATAGTTTTTATATATTATTTTAATTAATTTTGATTTTAATTTTATTCAATTTTTTTATTTTTTTTAAAAATAACTAAAATATAAATTAAATAACCAAGACCGCAAGGTGCTGGGTTTACGTGTGATAATTCCTGCCAAAATTAACGCTTTCCGCCCCTGGATATCCATTCTATGGTTTAACCCAAAGGAAAAATTGATAGTCCTTCACAGCTTATATAGATTCCCAAAGAACTTCTAATGAGAAGAAGACTAGATCACTATCAATAAAAAAAGAGACATACAGGTTGATCATAGGAGACCAAAATGGACTTCATGATTTGTGAAACCCTCCCCAAAAGATTAAACACCTCTTATTGGTTGATCTATGAAAATAACTCTAACAACACAAAATCCACCCACTTAAATAAAAACACCTCAATCAATATCAATGAGAATCAAACAACTAGTTTGAAACAATAAGACAATATCAAACCACATCATGATGAATACCCCGTGATCTAAATTTAACGAAACCATTGGTTGTGCTCTAATAAAAACATTCACACAAGGAAAGAACAAGAAATAAGATAGATCTATACAAGACCACCCATTTCTTATTCTATGTTATAAATACAACTAGGTTACGAACACGAGACTCCAGATCGAACACCCCACTTTAATGGATAGTCTATCAGTGATCTAACCTAAAGGAATTATAATTAGAGCCAATGTGGGTCCCCTAACCATTAAAAAAACCCTACCCACCCTACATACATAGGCTACCATGGGATCCCTATATGGTCCCACTTGAAAACTTCCATCACATATTGAATCCACCACCACAAGGGGAATGAAAAAATAATTTTTATACCAAATAATAGCACTATAAAATATTTCAACATTCACGGGATGTGACTACATTCAACAGGGAAAAACAGAAGAAAAAGTTTCTTATATGGCTAACCATTCATGGAAAACCTCATCAAAATTTTCATCCATAATGATATTACTACAATGTTTCCAGAAAACGAGAAAATCATGACTCGTTATCACCAATAAGGATATCCTCCACCCACATATGTCCCATAATGGGAATGAGGTACTCACACATCATTTCATCATCCATGGCCCCTAAAAATAAAATAACAACACAAAATTCTTAAAGTGACTCTATTTTTAAAAGTGTAGAAAAACATTATCTCATGATCTCCTTACACCCCAAGGGTTCTTAAATATTAACTAGTTTCACTCTAGGACCCATGGATTTAGCTTTGATGGTTGATGCATCTCCTACCTCACAGTGAGGCAATAAAGACTCCAAAAAATAACTTCTCCTTCTGCTAAAATAAGAAATACCATTACAATCATATTGAACAGAAAAACAAACACATCCAAAAAATAAACTTTTTTCAAAAATATACTTCAGAATGATGAAAAAGAAGATCATCCCTTTCTCCCAAAACGAGAAATGGAAAAAGAATTGTCACATGGTAGGTACCATTATTTAGAATTTATAAATTTATGAATTACAATAATTGAAACACAGGTCTATTAAAACAAAATCTTTCATAATGTTCCATAACACACACAACTTTTCATTTAAAGGAGAACAAAACTATTCAAGATGCCACCAGAAATGTCACTTTCAAATGATATAAACATTACTAGTTGAGTGACCTTAATCTGAGACCCTATTAAAACATGATACATGCATATGGCCATAATAGTATCTTATGTCCAATCATTCCACACTTGTGGACATTTATGAACCCATTTATAGATTAAACTAATGAATGTTATAAATTCACTTTAAGACAATGTTCTTCACTAATATCCAATACTTATTTCCACCTTCCACACTGGAATTCCATTCACCACTTCTGGTCTGTCCCTTTAGACATAATGATCCCAAAATATCCTTTGGATATTCAAGAAGCTAAAGAAACCATGATATTCATCAACTCCCTCCACATCCACTATTTGGTAGTAAGTGGATCTGTATAATCCAAAAAAGAAGACAGATAAAATCAAACCTGAAACCCAATAAGTGAGTTCAAACATTGATCAACTAGAGGACCTTCCAAGGGAATATAACCGATTTCTAGATTTTGAATATATCAATACCTTATGGGGATGTTCACTAGTGAACATGGGATTGTCAAGGAAACAATCAAATTATTCCACTATACCAAACATACCAATAACATACCCCAAACACACAAAATTGAACATCTTAATGGTACCCCAAATAGTTTTCCAGAAATACCCATTAAACATTTTCTCAAACAAACTAACTGATAAAACAAAACATCTAACATCTCCCAAACATGAAGTGTATTCAAACCCAAAACTCATTTCATGTAAAGAACCGTAATCATAAAGAAACATTCTCTACAAATACACACTACAAATAACTTCATAATTTAATAAAAAAACACCTATTAAAATAAAATAGGATGGGTGGGTTTGACATTCATCAATGGTAACTCATGAAGTCTTGAAAATTTCCTTCCTCATGCCAAACTGGGAGCCATTCCAATTTCCACATAAATTCCATGGATGTGGTAACTCTTGAGAGTACCGAAGGACAAGACAGAACCTTTGTCAGTTTCCAAAACCAACACACATTACCTTCTCAAAATCTCTAGACACAAAATCGAACCCCATATTGAATCTCCCTTTACATTTTTAGATAAAGCAGTAATCACTAATATTATAATTCACATTAAATTCATTCACATAGATTTCAAAACATTTCATTCCGTTAAAAAGACCTTTAAATAGTTAAGAAAATATCATTTAAAAATGATTTCAAAAACACACTTTACACTAATTAATGATTAAATAATAATTAATTAATTTAACATCATGTTTAATTGATAAAAATATACTCATACAAAACTCAAACGCATTTAATCAAAACTATTTCCATTTTACATTCAAGTTTCAACAATTTAAAAAAATAATGTTTTGAGAATGATTTTTGAAAACCCATAATGATACCAAAGAAATCAAGGGGAAATTAGTATTGATGGGTGACTCTGACACATGGTTAGTGGCCATACGCCCGTTTCGCAACCATCACAGAGAGTGTTCTACGAAAATATCCTTGGATCCAAATGGCTTATCAAGAACTATGAGATCACCATGTCCATTTTCAAAACATTTATTTTATTTCCCAAATACTGAAAAACCATAAGGACCAAAAGACGCAGATGGAACCTAACATCCATGCTGACTTGAGTCCTTTCATGAGGTGTGGTGGCTAAGCACCCTACTTATAACCATGACGTCAATTTCCGAAAATACTTTCTCTTGTCAATCCATAATCTTCCTCAATGAAAATACCTAAAGAAGCATAACCTTCTCTGATAGCATTTTTTAATGAACACAGATAGGTCTTCATCTGAACCAGTGCCCGACCAATTCCGTAGAAAGGTTCAAGGGGTGTTCTTGATCCCCATTAGATAGCACAGGTCAAGGGTATTAAATAATTTATGTGGGAACTATTTACCCAGATTCATAATAAAAAATTACTTACAAGATTAATAAATCAATATAGAAGATAGACATCAAAAACCTGGTATATATATGTTTTCAGAATTAACTATACAGTTTTTAGAAAAGACTAAATAAGATGCAACAATGTGGTGGGGGATAAAAACATTATACAAAAACTGAGGCGCAAAGAGGAGAAATATCTTTGAGCTACCACCACCAAGATCCCAATGTAGATAGAACTAGGACCCAAAACTACCAACAAAACATAACCTAGATTTACAATGAGTACACATTGAACACTATCTATATACAGCCAAGGGTGTATGTAGGGTGTGAGACATATCCATATTGTATTCAACCAAAGAAATATGTTCGATGAAAACAATTAATAATATAACCTAACATGATTATTTAAATAAATTATTTTTAAAATCAGTTATTGAAAAACATTAATTAGGCAAACATCATTAAAAATGAACACGCTCAAATAAATCCATTTTTCAACAACTTACTTTATGGGAAAGGGGATTTTAGAAATAGCAGACACACTCCCAAAAGGTCATCCATATACTAAAGGACGACACTATTCTAGTTATGTATCTTGATAGTTGTAGCACCATGGGTAGATTCCAGAGGGGTATTCTCGCTTGAGTGGAACACATGAAAGATATATATCAGTGAAATATGGCCTAAAAACAATTAACATCATCATTCTCTTTCACCATATAGTATTTGGAAACACCATCATAACCTAATGGTCTATAATAAACATATTTTAGTTAGTTTTGTATGAGTCAATCCTATTGGAGGAAACTGAGATGAACAACTTTCATATGATATAACATTCTAGAACTGGCCATCCCACCTAGATACTAAAGATTCTATTCTTCTCTTAGATATTTTAACATATCACACATATCACCATGTTCACAATACAATGTCAATCATGACAAATAAATCAAAAAAATTCATGAAAAAACAACTTGTCAACTTGAACATAACAAAACCCTTTTTCTAATAAATTTTCAATTCATAGAACTCTATTTATCCTGACACAAGAAATGAACACAGATTATCACTCCAAACCATGGTTTAATATCCCATGTTTTAATCCAAATATAAAAAAAGATCATATCCAAAACAATATTCCCATTAATTTAACAATTCAAAACTCATACTAAAAATTGAACAAGAGCCCTAAATTACAATACTAATCCATTTTCCTTTTTACCAATAGAAAAAACCCATGTCAAAAACATTTACTATCACCTACACAGTCAATAAATTCCAATTAATCAAACAAAAGATAACACAAAATAAGAAAAACATATTCTATAACCTAAACCCTACGTAAAACCACTCATATGACATGTTCTCCCTTTATAACATACTAGAATCATTTACAAATTCCTAAATCATATTTAAAGTTTCTCAATAAAAACCAATATGCTGAAGTAATTTATCTTTTTTTAAGAACAACATTAATCAATGTTTCACCTCGTTAACTATTGAAAACACATTTCATATACCATGAACAATTTATTGAACACTTCAATAAATTTACACAACAAAAATGCATAAAAAGAACATGGGAATTTACATTAAAAAATCTAATATCAATATACATGAATTCCTAAACATATTTCACATCCCAATAATTAACTATTAAAAATTTATAAAATAATTATACAAACAAATAAAATCATCTAAAAATGATAGGGATGGAACCACCTACCATAGTGAATAAATTACATGAATCCGGTGCAAAATCAATATGGCACCACAATCATACATCAAAGAGACCCTAGAAATGAAATATTAATAGAAAAAACTATATCAACCCTTAAAACTAAATTAATCCTCATGAAATTGAATGAATACCCTTTGAATAATGGTGGGGCTTACATAGTGTTGGTTGTACACACAAAAAAGGGATAGGAGTGGCTGTAATCGGTTAGAGAGACCACTGGTGGCACTATGTGATCAGGGGAAAGGAGGAGGGGTGTGGGTCATCTATGTCACATGGGGATATGGTAGATTCCAGATGAGGTAGGGAGGCCACTAGAGGCCCTCAGCTAATCGGAGCACACGAGTGGGACTAGTAATGTGGAGAAGGTGGGGTGCTTGAGGTAAAAGGGGAAATAGGAGGGATGTAAACCTTAAAAAAATATAATATGAACATAATAATTATGATGATAATGATAATAATAAGCATTAATATAATGATATTATTATTCATGATATTACTATTTTCATTATTACTATTGAATAATATTTTTATTTTATTTTCTTCAAACTGAATTTAATTTAATAAATTTATGAACATTAAAAAAGGTTTCTACAATAAATTAATACAACCATGAATGCATGATGTTATGTCAGTGAGTGACACACATAATCTACACGACCATGATAAAATTCATGTGACCAAATTATAGACACATAGATATAAAAACATGTATGAAAATATCAATAATTTGCACTACAATATTGATAGGGTTTGGTTTTTTGGTAATACAATATCAGATGAAATATTATCAGTTATCTCAGAGAAGTTGAGCGTGGTTGTTCCGTGGCAGTGGCCCATGACTGCCTCCAATATACATAGTTTTTTTGATTTTAGATAGCCATTAAATAAACATTATACATTTTTCCTCAAACATTTTAGTACCTCCTACAGTCCTGCGAAAAAATTGTGCAATGTTCAGGTGGTCTAAAGTGTGCGAGATGGCCTTATTGGAGTTAAATTGATGATTCAATATAGTGCTGATCCATATTCATCTATATCCATGAATAGGATACAGAGTTATTGGTGATGCATCAGGTATGTGGATATGAACATTTCTGATCCATTATTATTAATTTTTTGAATATGGATCTTTTTTGTTAATGGCTTAAGAGGGTATTTACCTGACAAACGATCTTGAGTTTTTATCTTTAATTCATGACATGTGAAGTTGGAACAATTTATTTTTTGGAGAGTGATTTTTGGTCTCTATGGAATAAAAAAGTCTTACATATATCAATATAATATGTGACATGAAATTTAGAGAATGAATTTTGTTCAAATACATTTAGCACTTTATCTTTAATATTGTATATATGAGTTAGAAAAGAAACACAGTTGCTGATGATATAATAAGAAAGACCCAAACACAAGTTATTATAGTAGTCAGTTATTAATGGATGATGGTGGAACATATTTTTGGGATTCATATATAGGTCCAAGAGAGTCATAATAGTCCTTTCCAAACATCCTAAGTGGCAACCTCATCACTTCCAGGGAGAGTGAAAAGGATGGAATACTTTGATCCCTAAGAATTAGGGATATTAGAGAGCAAGTAATATACAGATCCACCATTATGTTGGTCAATTAATGGAGTTTAGATCCTACTTGTTTGTGGGCATGTTTGTTTAACTATACACATGTGAGAGGGACTAGTATGATAATCCCCTACTTCCCAATGAGTGGTACGCTGAGGGATTTCAAATATGATTCATTATATGTTCTTCTTGTATTGGTGGAATGGAATGAATCAGCAAATGATGACTTTTATCACTAGGTGTTCAAGATATCGACAAGAGATGGTGGGGATCCAATATCCATCCAACATGAAACAGTATTTACAAATTTCAACATAAAAAGATGATGATTTCTCAATGAGATTTGTGACAAGTTTGCTGAGGTCACATCAAGGTAGGGACATAGTTTGGGTAGTTGTGGATAGGATATAAAGGTTTCTATCAAGCTTTCTATAATTGAATACTTATAAATCAATGATCATGGGATAATTTATGTACTTAAGATAATGTGCCTACTTAGGGAACCACGTACAATCATTTTTAGTATGAATGCTTGTAATATGTGAAGGTTTTGACAGGGGTTGTAGAAGTATCTTAGGGAACTGGTGTTTCTGAGAATATCCATTCACCCATAGACTAAAGAGTAGTTTGAAATGATGGTACATCTATTATAATATATTCAATAATTATGATTCCTTGATTTTAGGGATTATTGAGAAGAACATATGATTCTCATTAATTTCTCAAATAATAATAGATTTAGTGGTACATGTTAATGGATCTTTATGAGTCTCTATAATGTATAACATGTCATTAACTAGATTGATGATTAGAGATAAGAGAGGAAGCTCTACTAGGACTTCATATTATTTAAGATATTTCTATTAGAACTATAATATCAAAAATAAAATTTTATCATCTAAATATAGAATGAAATATTATGTTGACCACGACCGCAACCCTATTGAGATTGAGGTTAGTAATACTGTTTTCTTATGGGATTCACCTAGACTATGAATCAAAAAAATCAGATATTGGATACTTATATCACCTAATTATTTTTATCCATTATATATATTGGATATATTACGGTCGGAATCCTATCTGGTTGATATCCCTCATGGGTACTGATCATACCCCAAAGTCTTCTATATATCACAACCTAACCTATATCTTCCCAAACCGTCTAATTATTTTAATATTGATGGTGTTTAATTAGTATTCATTAATTATTTAAAACAATATCATATTCATATCATTCATTGTATTATAATGGTACTATAAGGAAGGTATGTACATCATGTACAAGTGTTTTGGAATGTTTACCATGTATAGTATTAGACAAGGGAGAGAGTGGTTGATGAAATTGATTTGTGGTTAGATATTTTCTTAGATGAAACATTATGGCATCTTGAATGAATCATCTGGGAAGATTTATTTAATTGGGAGTACTATAAGATCCTAGTTTTTTATATAATGTATGTATCCTTCAAATTTTAATAAAACATAATTATGTTGGGATTTTTTCTTGGGCACGGAAGAAACTCTCTTAAAAAAGTTGTTTTGACTTAGAGAATAATATTGTAAGGGATGTAACATGGTTGTTAAACCAATTCACTATATGTATTCAATTCATTGATCTAATTCAATTCGTTTTTTTAAATAGTCTATTTAGAATCCATTCAGGTTGTGAATAATTTTTTACTGTGTGAATGGATAAATGAGTTATTCACGATGTAATAAAATCATTGTGTGATTGTGTGGTGGATTTTTTAAATTGGAAATACCATACATTACATATTTCCCCTCCAATTTAACAATATCTATTCACATAGCTCCTTCAGATTCACCTTATGCATTATTTCATTAGATTCTCCCTCATATGGAATTTGATAGAGAAACTATTTGTCTTATTGGATTCCTCTTGATGTGTAATTTGTTCTATTACCATATTTTATCTGTTTATATCACCAAATTCATTAGTATTTTGAATCAATATATGGCAAACTATTTTAATGGGATTTTATAGTTTTTATGATTTCGTCTACTACATGCTGAATCTGTATTCGATACTTGATATGTGATCCTCTATCACAATATAAAAGATTTTATAGTAATAATAACTGATGTCTTGTTGCATTGAATTATTCTCTAGGATGCCCCATATCATATTTTCCATCTGTTTATATAAAAATACACTTCTACATTAATAAATAGGTTATCTTTTATTGAAATGAAATTATTCCTCCTTCATATTGGAATAGTTCTTCATCGAATAATTCCATTCTGTTGGGTGTTCTTATTAAATTTCACAATTATATTATATGTTATTTTATGACCAAACAACATAATATGTGGTTTTTTCATGTCATCCTAGAAAATGAATATAAATAATCAAAAGGATTGTGTGAGGTATGACAACGTCATGTGATTTTTAAAAAAATAATGATTATTATCTTGTTCACGAGGAAATATAATCAATTGTAAACCATGTATTGTATCATCGTAAATACTATTTGAGTTCTTATTGATATGATAATCTATTATGGGATCCATTGCACTTATGACACTCAAGAATAGATTCCCGAACACTTATGAAAATTGGGCATGATGACCCCATTTATATGACCCACAATCACTGAATCCAATACATCAATGAAACTATGGCATGGATTCCCAAATGAAATTATAATTGGGCATGTAACACCATAAACTTGTGATATATAGTCATGTATACCCTATTATCAAGATACTTAGGCAACGAATCCCAGATTTTTCATGTCACTAAGGAATGGAATCCCATAGTTCATTATGAGACACTAGTGAAATTGGATGGACTCATGAGTTACAACATGGGTATTGGATACAACTACATATATATATATATATGGATATAAATGTTATTATGTATATAATACATATATGTAAATACTTGAATATATATATATATATATATTTATATGATCATTTTTTATTTGTTTTAGGTATTTCTTACATGGTTTGAATCTAGTAATGTTATCTTGGTTTCAATTAGAAACAAGTGTTAAACATTAACAGTTTACATTATATCATTACTATTATACAATTTTAACATGAATCATATTATTTAAAATGGATTTATATATAAAAAACCAATTGTTGGTTGCCTAATGACTATATATCACACTCAATTTCCTCCTCCATTTGGAACTAGGAAAGTCTCCATGGATGAAGGTATGAATGAGTGAAATAACATGTTAATAGTTGAATTATTGATAAAAACATGGGTTATTTTTGGCATGATTATGAGCCTTGGATAGTTATTTTATTATATAGTAATTCTCATGTGTTTTCTCATATGATACACCTATGTGTATGCATGAATAATTATTTACACTGCATGAAAAACTAATCATTTTTATATGGTAGAACAATGCCATGATGTGTTATAACTAACTAGATGATTTAAATCTAATAATTTAATCATCATCATCATTATTCCATTATTTATTCATTATATCCAAATTATTCCCATAATATTATTAGGGTATAGCCTCTCCACTTTTTCACAATAGACCCTCACGTCTATTCAAATTACAATGCATTATTAAGAGGAATTCATGAGGACATATGGCCCACTGGTTTGTCTACCGCGATCATGTGAACGAAGATGGAACATCACAGACACCACCAAGATCTCCTCTGAAGTTCATCCTCTAATCCCTAGGGACATATATCTAACCTTATCATTTTTCTAAAAACAATATTAAACCGATGGAGGATCTATGTCCAGTTAAAAAATTAATATTAAAGTAATAAATTATTTTATTTATGTTTTGTTCACTCCATCCACACTAATTCCAAAATCCCAATTATGAAATAGATTATGTTAGGCCTAAGATAAATCCCAAAATCTAGATTTAATGGAAGTATACTTTGTATGGGAGTTATTCCATTATTCTTCCAAAAAACATTTCTCACGTGATATAATATATTTAAATAACCTATTATTTCTAAAATGGTCATCCCTTTTCCTTGGAATTATATTTTGGCTATGCACATAATAATGAAAATATTCCTCAAACTATTCCAAAGCCTAACATGAAAAAAATACTTCTTTTACAATGTCCCCACATTAAAGGAATTTTTTCTTCTAAATTAAAAACATACTTGGAGAATTTATGTCACTGAGCTAAAAAATGGGCTTTCCACACCCAATATGTATCCTAGAGGTTCTTGTGAAGTCCAAAAACACAAACCATTTGAAAATATATTCCCATGATGGGTCTTCACCTGTTAGTTTTCAAATTCCACTAGGACCCTCAAACCCCTTAATGAGGTACCTAAAACATCATTTTCTAACAATTAGTCATATATATTATTAATTGGGCCATGAACATATATACACATCGGAAACATAGATACAACTCCATGAATAATGTTTTAATATCACTCAAAGTTATAAACAGTTCATCACCAACATAACTGAATAAAGTATATCGAAAAAGGTCCCACGAACTACAAATATTGACTTCTATCCTAGAGAAAACTCTTGAATCCTCGATGATGAGGGATTTGGTTGAAAACATGAAATCCTTATCTAGATATAAAAGGTCAACATCATATGACCACGTTTGACCCTGATAGAACTGTAATGTTATCATCCACACTTAGATGAACTGCACATTTCATAACCATCTCTTGATGAAACTAGTGGTTAATAAGAACTGCCTTCTACTTGCTATGACCGGTATCATTGTGGACCACAAGTATTGCCATTTGTGACATCAAATGTGGGTACAGTGAATTAGAAATGTTAAATATTTAGATACATTAACAATAACTATGGTCGATGATACTATTAGATATGGGCCAAAATACATCAAAATGCCAAACCATTAACTCTATGAGATGAACAACCTACCGTACCTAGCAACATTTATGGGATAGAAACACTATGGTCAACAAAACCTATGTCACAAAGGCTCATATTTCCCCTAACTATTTGTGATATGAAGTTAGAATCATGGTTTGAAATGGTAATCAATATAATTACATGAAACAAGGATATATCGTACATGCACATGTATCCGGAACTCCAAACTATGATAATTTTTCAAATGGTTAAGATGAATTAAAATAGTGAATGTTTTCCACTGATCACTTAGATGAAAGCATGGCCTATTTTTTCACATTGATGACATTATCATGAAAAACAGAAAGATGCCATATTATTTCCAATTCCATTTAGGCAATGTAGGCTACACCTATAGAATGGTGAGAAACAAATTTCAAACTATGAATCTCACTGTAACATACATGGATACTCAAACGAAGGAAAAAGCATTCATGAAACATAAACACCTCTAATGGGATTAAATATTATTGTAATAAAGGATTTAATCCAATATAATTACTATTTTCATCATCTATCCAAATATAATGATTAAATTTTATGCATAATAAAAAATCCTTCTATTTCTTCAGTAGTGGATATCTAATCATGCATTATCTCATAGTAGGCATCTCTAGGATGGACTCCGTAACATATTTTTGACAAGAAGGTGGTACAACCATCTTCTAAAGGTGTGTTTTTAAAAAAGAACACTATGGGGATACATGTATAGGGGAAAACATATCTCTCACCTTTCTCAATAATAGTAGACATAAATATTTTTTGGGATTATCTACTTTATAGACCACACCTTTAGAAAAACCTCTGGACAAAACAGCCTCACCTATTGTTCGGTTGACTATGAAACCCTTCTCTAAGAAGGCATATCCTATGGAATTTACTATCATAACTCCATAAATAAATCTAAAACATATTCAAATATGGATTATTCTTTTGATAATTTCAATAAACATCTTCATGCGTCATGTGTGGTCTACTTCGGATATCGAGTACACAAGGATTTCACCATAGGGGTCTACCATGAAATGATACAATAATTTTTAATGATTCAATTCATATATCCAAAAAAACAATCTATGGATTTCAACATGAAAAATGGTATAAGAATGAACTCAAATAAATAGTAAAGGATATAACAAACCATAATTTATGCACCCACCTATAATACATGAATGTGTTGATCACAAATTATATGGTAAATGTATGAGAACCAATTCAATCCAAAATGCTCGTCTAATAAATAATCAGTTATCAATGGTTTCTAATCTATCATGAAAGTAACCTATTTTAGGTTATGTCAATCCATAAATACCCTCAATATATAATCTGTTGGCCAGTTGAAGATCATAGGGATTCCTGTTGGAATACACTAGGTCTAATGGCCCCCTACTATATAGACTCCTCCAACCACACCTTTGATTCAAAAAAATGGGTAATCATATATGAAAGTTAATATATCAATTTATACCATGATTAATGTATATTAAAAAACTCTTATTTGGGAGGTAAACATGGAAAATACCCAGGGAAGATGCATTCATACCTACCCCACAATGCAAGAAATGAATGATCATAGTATCTACAAATCCAAGGGTCGTAATCTCTAGATCATAAAAATCATTTTCATCTTTTAGCACATTATCTGATCCAACCGTTCTTGAGTTTTAATGAAAATAAAAAACAGAAATTTTTTACCATGTATTCAGGTTCACTCTAAATATCAACAGTTTCAGTTATCTAGGAATGGAATGTTGCCTACCAATTCATGTGAATGAAATTACCATCGACGCTCACCACTGACTACAGAATGATTCAATGTGTGGATTTCTGTACTATTATAGTCATTTCACACTATTAGTAGAAGTTTGATCATTGATCCTTAACTACAGGAGCATTAAATATTTTGGGTGTTGATAAAAGGACCCACTAAAAATAGTAGGCCTCATATAGGGATTATTTAAAATAAGATGTGGATCATGAATCGATCCTAAAACATTATCTTGGTGAGTCAAGACAGATGTCACAACACAAATCACTCATCAATAATTTGGGACAATGTTCATACCACTATAAGACATCCTTTACATTTTTAATGTTTAATATAACCATGGATGGTTCTACAAACCTAGAACATCACAATGACCAGAAACATACTATTGAATGTACACCATACATATTAAATAAAAATATATTGATTTGGGGGGCATTGAATCACCCACACAGTTTTATATTTTCCCAAGAAGGAATCTCAGTGGGGAAGTAACTCTATTCCTTGGATTAATGATTTCATAAATATAATTAACAATAAAATGATATAGTAACACTAAATAGTAACATGTTTATATTATTCTGATAGGACAACCCACATGATAGGTCCTATCCAAGAGGGACATCCAAAACCTCATGCTCATGTCTCTCCTCTCCAGCTTGAGATAGGGGGTCTAGCTGACCTTTACCCTAAGTGGAATCCCCCTCTAGAACCCTAATTACAAAAGCATCATATCTGAATCAAATTTTTGTACCATCATAACAAACATTAATTCAATGAATAATAATTGTCACAAGCATGAACATCTTGTCAATTTTTGTCAATAAAGTAGGAAAATGAAAACTACCACCTCGAGTAAATCCTCTTCTTCCTAAGGGTATGGATCATGAATCAACATATTTTTTTAATCTTTATATTATTATTTGATTGTATTAAGCCTCGAATCACCATCTTTATGTCTTTTAGAGCCATAAAATTCCCACCATGTGTTTGATAATCTATCATGACCATTTATGGAGGGTATATGTATTTCTTAACAAGAGGTAGAACATACCTATGCCCTCATGGAGTAAAAACACATGAATGGGTCCTACAAATGAGGAATCCCCACTCAAATGGTCATCACAAAGACACATTCTTTGACTTTAAGATTGTTTTCATCAGGGAATCATCAAGAATGTTTACTATACATACCATAGTCAATGATAATATCTGCAGAAGTAACTCAAGATAGGCATGGAAATGGTAACCCATTAATAAATTAAACATATACATTGTATTTCCTTCAACTAATATCTTTATGTACTATTTCAACAATTTGGATATAAATGTTCTTGTGAGTGCATACAACGTCCACCCCACAAACACTTGGTTCCTTTGCGTGAGAGTGTCTTAGAACCTACCAGTAAATCCTTATAACAAGAACAAATCCCAAACGTTTTCCATGTACATAACTATGATACCCCACTTGCATGACCTGACCTACCGAGGCCATCCTGGATAGTGGTAAGGTGGGTGTGAAAACTCCATGAACACCTCCAGTAGGCTAGTGTATACTGACAAGGACCAAAAAGGTATAATATAATATGGTATATAGTTTTTTAATTTACTTTTACATACAAAAAAATTCTTCCCCAAGTAAAAGTGTTGATGAATAATAAATAAATGAAATATATTCTATAAAACCATTCATATAATAACCATTATAAAATATATATATTGTAGTACAGTTATATAATAATAATTCTAACAAAAATAAAAATACATAACCAACCAAGAATGTATGGGGAATCCTGAACATGAATTAATTGTAAAGCATAATGTGTGTTAGAGAAAAGGCCCACATCCAAGAGTCTGATCACCAAACGTATTAGTTACACCACATACATATAAGATCCACTAATACAAGGTCAACCATATTCAATAATAATCTATTTTCTATATTTATAAGATAATAAATGTGGAGGAAAATACCATCATTATGTTTGTATATTCATACAATTTAATACATCATGAAATCACTAGGAAAAAAGCATAAACAGAGTGTTGTTATCTCATAAAAATGATGTATTTTCAATTAGAAGATGGAAAGAAAACAATAATAATAAACTTGAAATTTCCAAACTGTTACCAAAATGAGAGAGAAAAGTAGTCTCTATATCGATGGTTCAAATAAGAAGGATTATCCGGCCTATATTTTCAATGGTTAATCTCTTAAGACCCGTATCATGAAACATTTTAAGGATAACAAACTTCTAATGATGAATCCCTCATAACCATACATGAATTTTTTGTAGAGTGGAATTCATCATGAAGCTATCCTCCCTATAAAAGTGAGTGAAAACTCTAGTAGAGGAAACAATCCTTATCAAAGCACTTCGATGAGGGTAGTATTTCCACATAGATTGAGGAAAAAAAATATTTAACAGTGGGGTAACAAAATTAACTATGTAAATAGTTTCTCTAACTACACCATGATTTGATAGTGTAGTACAATACCTAAAATCTCTATGACAGCCACACTCAATAATTTTATTTATTCAACAATCACTGGAGGGGCATCACACTTCTACAGAAACATGTCATATATCTAATTCCAGTATAGAGGTCACAATCACTTAAAACATAGAAAAATGCTCAGGATAGGAATCCCATATTCCTGAATCTGAGTTTCAGTGAAGGACATATAGAACATATAATATCAAGGGCTCTAACATAGCCAAAATTTTGTACATGGTGTATACCATATGATAAACTAACTATATCAATGTTTCTAGAATTACGTTAATATTTTACCCTCACATGAAATGTAATTATCCATATACTTAGCATATCCCTTAATTATACCTTTATATTTGTGGCGATTTGACATTAATTGTGATCCATATAGTCATGATCATGTACTATTTACCATTATTTTGTAATAAAGAAAATCTTGTGTAATTTTTCAATTCTCATGTACGTTTTTATGTACGTGACATATTCCCCACATCAATCGACATGACAGTGTCAGGATGGAACTCGATTTTTTCAATATTCCTAAGAACATATACCATTTCATGTAAATGGAATCTTCCCTACCATTTATGTGGTCTGGGGCCTCATGGGATCCTAGGAATGTACTCAATGTAGACTGTGAGCCATCCCCCATGGGTTACATGATGTCTGAAATCAAATGCAAGGACTAAAACAATTATTTTTAGGTGGTTAATCTATGTACATTCTATACTAATAGGAAATGGGAGTATAATATGTAGTCCCATCATAAAACAAGTGAAACTTATGTCCCTGTAGAATATAAATCTTTCCCTTTAAGGGGGATACATTGTTTTTGTTTCTATAGTACATGATGTATAGTGGGTATTATTATAAAAATACTGAATAATTACCAACCTCTGGACTTTATCGCTTCCACTGTTGAATCCACCTTCAATTGGGATGAGGGATGCATATAGATTTGACTATTCCCAATAAATTACATGTGGCTAGATTCTACCCACCTAATATACCCACATACAATATCCAACACATCGTATGTATGAATTATAAAACCCACTAGTAGCCTCCACTAATCCATTAGTCTAATCACTCATAACATAGTAAAAAAAATTTAAATATTCGTTGCATTATGAATATATACCCGTATAAATGAAAAATCTTTCAAAAAACTAGCAGTTCAATGTTTGTTTCCCTAGTAACCATCAACCTCTCACAAAAAGGGGATGGTGGTGATATATATATGCTGAAGAGTGATAAAAATCCAAAATAATAAACATGAATAATGTACCTCATTCATAGTTCATGTTGTCCTCGATTCAATAACATTAGAACGAGGAACTGAGAGAAAAAATTAAATATCTTTTATTCGTAGATGAACATTGATAAAATAGTTCTTTAATATCAACCATCGGTTTGTGAATCAATATTTTTATATTGATTTTATCAAATTCATCATATGATCAACATGAGTGGTTAAAAAAATAAAATGACATCCTAAAAACAGTTATGATCGAATATATGAAAAGCATTCCCATAGAAATTTCATAATCTGAATCTAAAAACGCCACTAGAGTATATGATCCTGGTCGCACGAACCTGATATAAAAATAACCATTGTCTCCACAAATCTCTCCTTTAGAGCTCCCCTCAACTACATAGGGTTATATTTCTAGCAGTAAGATTTTAATTTTCCATATTTAAATTATAGAGGATCATGGTTATGATAAATAAGTACTTATATATTAATAATGTATGAATATTATTATTATTTTTTCCCAGATTTAATTTACAGAAAATAGCGGATGTTAAAAAATATTTAATTTCACATTTGGTAAATATCATAATTCCAATTTAATAAAAGTCTCAGATATTTTATCCGAGAATCCATTTTAGATTTATGCTATTATTTTAAAAAACTCCTAACATGTGATATATTATAATTTATTCTTCTATATACCCATAGTTTGACTTGAAATTCAACACCAACTTAGTAACCGACTTCTAAAATAGTTATAAAAATATTAGAAATTATCAAAAGTAAAAAAATGTTCATCACATTCTGTGAATTTGAATGTGGAAGAATGTCATATATGGGATCACATACGAACCCTAAGCATGTTATTTTATCTGACATAGTATATTTTAGTATATTAAATTCTTGTGGGAAATCAAGGATTAAAATTTATATATTATGAGTAATGAAGAAAAAAACAATCCCAAAATAGTTTTTAATGATCATGAGATATGTTTCTTGTAATTTTATAATAAATATATAAGTAATTGATTACCCAAATTTCGAAACATTTTTTTCACATAAATGATATATTTTTCACATGTTTTCTTATGATTTCAACTCCATGTTATATCATATTCAATCAGTCTCCCATGAAATATTCTTCGTAAATAATTTATTATGATTTTTTCTTAGAGGAATAAATGAATTGTCTACTCCTATGGTTCATGGGACATGAAATTTCTATATTTAAAAGAATGGATTATAAATTAAATCATATTTTTAGGGATTTATTTTTTTAAACTTGAATAAAGTAGATAGATGTTACATGATTATCTCATAAATTTATTTTTACGATCCAATCGAAATAATAAGGTGTTGTGTGTTTCAATGGTGGATCATATCAGAAATTATTTGAAACAATGTATTGATTTTTTTTCTTGAACAAAAAAATAGTGTAAACCATTTCAACAATATATTTTTGTAATACAAAATTATTATTTGTTAAAAAATTTATTTATTAATGGAGCTTCCATTTCAAATAAATATAAAAAAAATTATTTCACAATTAAATAAAAGAGATGTGATAATCCTTTAAAAACATAAATAACCACTAAATATTTTTGGACGGTGTCACATATTAACGAAAGAGTGGTTAATGTTTCATAACTGTTATTGATTGTCTATGAAATTTAAATTACTATAGAATTATACAAAATTATTGTTACAAATATAAGGTTAATGTATATTATCATTTAATCCCACTTCATAATGGATAATTTTGAGTGATTTGAGAATTCATTATAATATGATTAATAAAAATTTAAAGACACATATATCATGAAAATACCTACTAAAATATTCTATTCGAACACTTTATTATTTTTTGGGTTGCTTATCAATCCCCAAAATCCGCATATTAATTCCCATATATGACCGTGGGTGGATTATAAAAAGAAATATTCTTATATCAAGGGATATTACTTTTTATTTTCTTTATAGTGATAATTATATCGGGATATAGAAGATATTTTAATATTGAAATTAGATATTTTATGTTTTGATAGATGAGGCATACAGTAGATATTTTTTTCTATTTTAATAAATAAAATAAATAAAATACCGGATATTAATGATACTATAAGGATTTTTAAGGGCCATAAGAGACTGATGAATTTGGTTTGTGTTTGGAATCAATGTTCTCTCTTAAATGTAATTGCAATGTAGAGATTATTTAACTTTTTTTAATTATAGCATGGTTAATAAATAATTTATCATTATATTGTGATGTTGGAGAACACTACATGTTACGCCCTAACCCCATTTACCCAGAGTCAGTGAATTATTATAATATATTAGCATGATTACAAGGAGTCATGTCCCGAAGGACTAATCGATTTAGCATTATTGGAAAATAGATTACATACATGAATGTTACCGTACATTTTATAACACACAACCAACACAAACAATCCTTTATAAACTCCATAATTCCTCTAGCTTAAACATGCATATCAATCACAATACACTTCATGGAATCCTGGGAAAAAACATAGAAAGGGGTAATCTCATATGCTCAGTAAGGATAACAATATACCAGAAACAATCATAAATAAGCATAAACATTTAGATCAATGTATAAGACTAAAACAAAATAATTTTAACCATAAAATTCAAAAAAAAATACTGCAATGATAAAATAAAATGATTCCATTTTCTTATTTACCTGGATATTCTACTAGTAAAATAACCACATTAAATATTGACATCCACTTTCATAATGATTGGATGCATAATGTCATACTTCATAACCACATAATCAAGGCCTTGTGCCAAGACTATAAATAAGATTTTTCATGGACTTCTTACAAGAAAATAGATTGTCTCTTGAGACCTATCGATGAATTGAGGAGCTATAACTAGATCATTCAATCAATTACTATGCCTAATTAATTCCTTATATGAAAAATATTAAATTTAAGAAAAACATTCTTATTAATACTAGCATATGAAATGACAAAAATTTATATATAAACCATGAATGGTATAAAAATAACACATCCACAGTAAAAAAATCAAAAAACATTGAATACATTTTAAAAGAATTGTATCTTAATAAATCATCCTCGATCTATAATAATGTCTAATAAAGGATGTTGACAAGTTGAAAATGATCAGTACAATTCATTAAGAGAAATGTCCCTTTTTCACGATATCATTTAAAAGTAAAATAATTTATAATGGAACTCATTTAAAAGTCAGTTTTTAATCATAGTGGCGGATACCACTTTGATAATTTTTAATGGAATTAACATTTTTAAACATTCATGTCCATATAAATAAATCCTTAAAACCATTTTGAAAACATGAACATTTATGAGAATGGTATAGAAGAATATATCTTTAAAATATTTAAAATTATGTTTTATTAAAAATATCCCATAAGAAAATACCTTTTAAAACTATTTCATGAAGCTTGGACATGGATAATAAATCTCTCCCAGTAGATACTTATGTAAAAACAACCTCGGATAAGAAAGAGGTTGTGAAATTTACCCTTACCTTGTACTTTCCTTCAGTAGAGGGTACATTTAACCACTTGTACAAAGATTGTAGTATGTTATTAAATTTTACCGGAACCATATTAATATTTATGATATCATACATGATTTATTTAAGACATTATACTACACATTTAATTATAATTTCTTTGTTCTATTAACATTTCGGGTAATAATCGATTTCTTTATCGTACTTGTTTTAACTTATTACTCTTGATCGTATCACATAGATCATGATTTAAATACATCCAGAATATAAAACATGATTTATATATCATATATATTTAGAATATAAATATTTTTAATAAACATACATATGAAATGTAATACACCATATATGGAGATGGTTGGTCGTACGTACGCATAAACGATGTTTTTGTTTTTATATCGTATTGAACAGAACTAAGTGAATAAGATATATGTAAGCACAGACACACACACATAGATAGATATATCTATATATATATCTTGTAGAATTATTATGTAATATATTACATACATATTAATGATATATATTTTTATAATCAACATTGAATGGTGAATGTGAATATGAATCTCATCGCGTCATGGAGACGATAATCCGTACGTACGCACGAGAAACAATATAATTATATTGATCATGAAATTATATTTAATTGGATGGTATATCATATATAAAGAGTAATTAACATTTTATATTTATTATTAAAATAATTTATACTCATTATTATATCTATCCAAATAATGATGTGTTTGAATAAGAAACTGCACCATTAGGTCGAGACGGTAATCCATATGTACGCATGTTTGGTTACTTAGTCTCTTATAGGATGGGTAGAGTAATGAAAATGGTTTTATAATTTTGATAATAAAATAACAGTATATTGAATATATTGGAGTTATTATTTTATAATGGAAACAAAAAAGATAGAGGATGTGCAATTAGAAAATTATTTGAACGAGGTGACGGAATATTTACCTCTTCTCCGGGTTCTTTCTTTTGATTTGATCAAAAGGTATCCATAGGATTTCTTTATAACCAAAGGAAGGAGTCTAGGATGAAGGGAGGAATGTTTGAATGATATTTGGGCTGGGGTTGGCCATGCCAAAAGGCTTTTTATGTGTGGAATTAAGGTATGGGGAAGTACCCTTTTATAAGATATGTGATGGTCTCTTTATGAAAATATTGAAATATTCTGTTATAATTGAATAGATTTTGGTTTCTAATGGCTCCGAAATAAATTAATTAGAGGCTATTGAGTGGATTGGTCAAAAAAACATTCAACCAGTAGGTTTTAGATTTGTTTTGGTCATCATAGTAACCTTATCATTTATATTTATCTCTTAGTTAAATAGTTTTACATTTACCATGAATCATTGTACTTTTATATTATACGGTTTATAATCTTACTATAACAAGGCATTAAAACCCCATGTGGTTCATTAATAATATATATAACCTTATATAAGTCTTTTGGAAAAACCAATTATTTTTAGGAATTTTATATCAATTAATAATATAGTATTTGCTTTAAAAACTCAATTATGTCAATTTTGACACTATTTAGTAATTGATTTTTTGGAAAGCCATAAAAATTTATCGCTTATAATAATACTTATTTATGCAACCCTAACATGACATATTAACCAATAAAATTAGAATAATTCATCAAAAGTCTGAAATTACATTTATTTGAAAATTTATAATATCAATCATTTTAATCATTCATTAATAAAGAAATTACTGCATCATCAAATTTTCATAAATAAATTAGATTTTTTAATGTATAAAAATTATAAATAAAATAATTTTATGTATGAAATATTATTATATTTCTAATGAATATTTATTGTCAAATTTATATTATGTATAAATCTATATTAAAAATGGTTTAGTTCTTAAACATTGAATTTAAATCTTTTAACTACTCATTAAATAAAATAATAATATTTCTTCTAATCGATTATATTTGGACCAAATTGGGTAAAATTTTATTTCTAAGGTTTTTTGGTCGATTCCTAATTATCCAATAGAATGAGGATATTTGTTACAGTAATTATAATATCATTTTTACCCTTAATTTCCATATTTACTTTTAAACGTCGTAAATAAAAGTCCAAAGTTACAATTCACAAAAAAATATTTTCATCTTATTGAACCATATTTTACATTCTATATCAGTAACATCTCTCTGATTTTTGGAATTCAACTCACAAAAGTGTTATAATTATGTTATATGCAAAGTTGTAAATGCTCCGAGAAGGTGGATAAAAGACGGTAGAATGATCGATAAAATTATACATATATATATATATATATATAATTTTATTATAAAATTAATAAAATTAATTTTTTTTAACATATATAGGTATTATTTATCTATTATTATATAAAATAAACGAAAATAAAAGATAAAATTATTTAAATAAAAAATCGGTTTTAAATAATAACGCAGGGTTTTAACTATTTATCAAAAATTGAATATTTTTAGAAAAATAACAAAATATTACCCTAAGTTAATTTTGATATTTATAATTAAAAAATGAAGTATATTTTAACAAATTAAATACATAGAAGTATCATTTATTAATTTAAAAATAATTCATCTTGTCAAAATAAAAAAGAAGGTTTTAAAAATCAAAAACTATCAAAAGATTGACATGTGTTTATGTCAAATTAAAATGTAAAATTACTTATAATGAGCTAAAATTTATTAAATGATAAAAATATAATATTATTGTACTTCCAAACCATTCAAATTCATAATTTATTACTATAAATTATTTCGATTAATGTTTTTTCAATTAAAACGTATTATTTTTCACTATTTATCTAAATATGAAAGTTATCAGAAAAGAACAAAAAATTTATGCAAACAATATTTTTATGTCACACTTCAAAAGAAATTATTTCATTAAATTTAATATATAAAAGTGTAAAATATTGGTTTTAAAAAAATTATCTCCATTAAAAGGTTGTAAAAATGCATGTTTTTGTAAAATTCTTATTTAATCCGAAAAAATGAATTTGTTCTTATATTATGTCTAGAAAACACATTTTATGTATTTTAAAATTATATATAGTATATAAGATTCAATATGTAGTTAATAATATTCATAACTTCTTTTTGAAATGTTATTTTAGTATGTTGTGGTGCACTCGAACTCGGTGTTGTGTGTGGCCCAAGCTATTAAATTAATTTAATAAGATAACAAACTATGCAATTTTGGGGTGTTACATTCTCCCCTCATACAATAAATTGTGTCATCCCAATTTGAAATTTTTCTTTGAAAAAGAATAGTTAAAAATAGAAAAATACCATTGTGGAAAACACACATCCGAATTTGGTTTAATTAAATTTAGTCTTAATAAGAGGGAAATGGAAACAACAATTCATCACCAAATTATGATATCGATTAGTAGAACATTGGTGGTAATTAGAGACACATAATTTGAGGAAAACATAAATATTTATAGGGAGTGATTGAGGTATTCCATCACAAACAAGTGTATAATTGAGAGACTCAAAGCCATCAATATATTATGATTTTAAATATCATTAGTTCAAAAAAAACATAAGGTATTAAAATAACACATTTTTTGTTTTTATATCCCTTCCATAATGTTTAATAATTAATTTATTCATATAATAAGATTAAAAATATACTTTAAAAGTAGTGTTTTATCCTTTAACTAATTCCTACCAAAAACTCATATTTCTCTCTAATGATAATAGAATTAAAAAATATTTTATTTATCCTAATCATACAGGCTTTCAAAATAAACTAATTTTTATTTAATTTGTTAAAATATTTTAAAAAAATACATTATACAAACTAGGAAATCATGTCGTCTATTGGTTGGTGATGCAACCTAGTCACCTTTATATTGCAGGTTCAAGTCTCACGGCCTTACCGGACGAGATGGGTTGTCGCCCGACCTCTGGGTTGTAAATTTTTAAAAAATCCAAAAAATATCTTAAGAATTTGTATAACCTCAATAATAGTATCCAATTTAAATCATAATCCATTCCATCCTTTGGAGTTATACAAAATAATTTTTTCCAAACTCACAATCCAAAATTTAAATGTAATGTAAACACAATGACGATATTTTTGCGACGTAAAAAAAAGTGAAATCCTTTATCATGCAATCTTTTAAACCACGGTAACACCATGAATTACCATAAAAAATATTGACTACATTTATGATACCTTATTCCTTATAGAATACTAGATATACTCCTTACATCAATAAATGTTGTAAATTCAAACAATGATAAAATATACAAATCATTAATCTATTTCATGGGAGTCAAGAGTATCCAATAGAATTTATCCAAATTAATCATATATTATTCCAAAATCACTACCTTAGTATCAGAACCATATTATAGTTTATCTTTCTCTCAACCATATATTTTCCAAAAAATATTTTACCTGTTATTGAGTCACTTATATTGGTTCCCAAATATCATTTCCTTAATGAAATAATATTGTTGTAAAATCCTTAGAGACACTATAATTCTTATTACATGTACATTATTAATAAAATACTCAAATGACATAATACTTTATTAACTACCTATGAACTCTAATCATTCTTATTCATCTTCCGTCGTATGTTAACATGATTATTATCCAATAACAACATTTGGGGTAAACTCTCATGATTTGGACATTGATTCATGTAGTGTCCCAACTCCTTGAAGATGAAGCATTATACATTTGAAACCTTTTTATACCCTTGAAATCATGTACATAGTTTCATTTTTCTCAATATTTATAACAAACTACCATTCCATTCAATCATTTACCAAGGTGATTCTTTCCAGAATTATTACATAAGGAAAAATCCTTCATTTCCCTCTTCCATTGATCAATCATTCTCTCTTCCATACTTTTCTTCTTTGGCAATCCTTCAAAGCCATAGGTCTTATCCAATTGTTTACATATCTTATTAACCAATGGTATTATTTTTTCATATGACGAGAATACATGGGAGACTATTTCCTTTTTAAATTTCATCTTAATACCATGAATGTTATGATCTTTCTTAATATTTTGATCATGCGTATTTCTGGAATTCCATTTCATTCTCCCAGGAGCCATTTCTAAACACTGGAATACATTATGTTAGTTTATAAATAGAAATTCATAATTCCAATATTGTAAAATACTAAACGTATGTTAAAATATAATGAATATAATCTAAAATCATAAAATTTGTTCCCTCAATATGTATTTAATCCTAAATCATTCCTAATGGATTGAAATGAAAATGAGAATTATCCAATGCATATCCACTGATATTGTCGTAACCTATAGTATAACAAGGACCATTGTTGGGTACCAGGATACCCCAGGTAAAATTGACACTCGTTTTTAGTGTTTTCACTCATAGGTACATGTGTTGCAGAGCTGCCTCTACTTACTCGTATTATGAAATATATATATTGCTTGGATAATACAAAAGATCTCTATGTTACCAAAATTCTAGGAAGTTCTTCTATACTAATCATTAAATTCTGTCTTAGGATAATGTTTTCTAATTAGAGATTATATAAATCTATTTCCAAGGTTGTTTCTAAATGAAATCTGATACAAACTATAACGACGCGAACCCAATTATCCAGAGTTCGTCCATTATTTTAATACATTGGCTTGATTATAAAGAATCAAGTACTGATGGATTGATTTGTTTTTCAGTCTTGGAAAATATATTACATACATGGATGTGAAATTACACTTTGTAACATACCACACAATATAAACAATACTTTATGGACTCCATTATTACCTTAGCATATCCCTATATATCAACCACAATACACATCTTGGAATCCTGGGGAAAATAAAACATAGAAAGGGTTGAGCTCAGATGCTTATTAAGGATAAAAATATAGAGGAAACATTTATAAATAATCATCAAAATATAAGGAAACCTATATGGTTAAAACAAAATCCTTTTAAACATAAAAATAAAAAAATATGGAAATGATAAAATCAAATGATTCCATTTACTTATTAACAAGGATATTAAACTAGTCAAATAATCACAAGCAATATCAATATCCACTTTCATGATGATAGAATGCATAATGATAGACTTCATTACCACATAGTGACGACATTGTGCCAATACTACTAATATGATTTTTTCAAGGCCTTGTGTCAAGACACTAGTTTGTCTCATGAGACCTACTGATTCATCGACGATCTATAGCAGGCTCCACCAATCACATACTAAGTCCAATTCATTATTTATATGAAATGGTTTCAACAAAAAAGCATTCATATTAAAACTAGCATATGAAATGTCAATACTATGCCCATAAACCATGAATGGTATAAGAATAACACATCCACAGTCAAACATATCACAAAAACTTCAATACAATCTGGATGATTTTTATCATAATAAATCAACCTCGATCAAGAATAATATCATGTAATTGATGTTGAAAAAGTTGAAAATTATCAGTAAAAATCTATTAGAGAAATATCCCTTTTCCTGAAATCATTTAAATGGAATATAATTTATAAAGGATATCATTTAAAAGATATATTTGAATCAAAGTGTCCCAGACCACATTGAAACTGTTGAAAGGAATAAACATTTTAAAACATTAATATCCATATATATAAATCCTAAAAACCATTTTGAAAACATGGACATTATTTAAAAAAGATTAACAAGAATAAATCTTTAAAAAAATTTAAAAGATGTTTTATTAAAATAGACCCTAAAAAATAATCCACTTGAAAACTATTTTATGAACATGGACATGGATAATTAATATGAATCAGTCGATAATTACATAAAAACAACCATGGATAATAAAGTGAATGTGAAATTAACTCTTACCTTGTACTTTCCTTTAGTCGAGGGTACGTTGAACCTCATGTATAAAGACAGTATTGTTTTTTTAAATTATAATATAACCATTTTAATATATATTATATCACACATTATTCATTTATTACTTTATACTACACATTTCATAATAATTTCCATGCTAAATTAACATTTCGGGTAATAATCACATTCTTTATAATACAAGTTTTAACTTGTTACACTTGATTGTATCACATTGATCAGGATTTAAATAAATCCAGAATATAAAACATGATTTATATATAATATATATTTAGAATATATATATGAATAATGGAAATATATATGAAATGGAAAACACCTTTTATGGAGATGCTAGGACGTACGTAAGCATAAATGATGTTTCCGTTTTCATATCTTATTGAACAAAACTAAGTGAATAAGATATATGAAAGAACATATATATATATATATATATATATATCTCCAGTATCATTATTATGGCATATATTACAATATTATTAGTGATATATATTTTGTTAATCATCATTGAATGGTGAACGTGGAAATGAATCCCATTGCGTCGTGGAGACGATAATCCTTACGTACGCACGAGCGACAATATCGTCATATAGATGGTAAAATAGTACTTAATTTGATGATTTATCATATATAAAGAATAATTAACATGTTATATTGTTTAATAACATCAGTTATACTCATTAATATACCCATCCCAATAATGAAATGGTTGAATAATAAACCACACCACGATGTGGAGATGGTAATCCGTACGTACATAGGTATGACGACATTGTCATTTATAGGATGGGTAGAGTAATGAAAATGGTTGTACCATTTTTATAATACCATAACATTATATATAATATAATGGAGATATTATTTTATAATGGAAACAACATAGAAAGTGGAATTGGATGAAGAAAAGTAATTGAAGGAGGTGAATAAATATTTACCTCTTCTTCGGGTACTTCCTTTTGATTTGATCAAAAGGGCTTCTTAAGAGGGATTTTGGATCAATTTAAGGACTCTAAGATGAATGGGGAAATGTCAAGAGGGTATTTGGGTAGGGTTTGGTTGAGGAAAAGGACTTGGTTATAAGAAATTTAGTGTACGGAAAGTTCCCTATTATAAGAGTAGTGAGGGTCACTTTTGGAAATAATTGAAATATTATTTTATAATAAAATAATATTTGGTTTTTAATGGATAAAAAATGAATATTTAGAGGATAATGTGGGGATGGGTTGAAACAATCTCAACCATTAGGTTTTAGATAGGTTTTGGTCATCATATTATACTTATCTTTTATATTTAACTTGTTGTTAAATAGTTTTACATTTACTATGTCTCTTTGTATTTTTATATTATATGGTTAATAATAGTAATATAATATGCCAAGAGAACCCGATGTGGTTCATTATTAATATATATAACCTTATCTAAGTCCTATAATTGATCCATTTATTTTTAGAAATATTATTTCAATTAATAATATTGTATTTGGTTTCAAAAATCAATTATTTCAATTTTGATAGTATTTATTATTTTATTTTCTTGAAACCCATAAATAATTTATCACTTCGAATAATATTTATTTAACCAGCCCTAACATGACATATTAACCTATAAAATTATTTGAATTAATTAAAAGACTCAAATTAGATTTATTTGGATATTTATAATATTAATTTTTTAATCATTCATTAATAAGATAATTAATGCATCATCATTGTGTCGTAAATAAATTAAATTATATAATGTCTAAAAATAAATAAAAAAATACAATTATTTATGAAATTTTGATATCTTTATAATGAATACTTATATTCGAATTTATCTTATGTATATCCCTGAATTAAAAATGGTTTATTTCTTAAAAATCATATTTAAAGCTTTTTACTATTCTTTAAATAAAATAATAATAAATATCCTAATCTTATTCAAGTGGACCAAAGGGGGTAATATTTTATTCCTATGGTTTATTTTCGTCGAATTAAACATATACAATAGAATTAGGACATGTTTTATGGTAATTATAAGATCATATATACCCTTCATTACCCTATTTACTATTAATTGTGATAAATAAAAGTCAAAAGTTACTATTCACCAAAAATTAATTCCATCTAATTCAACCAAATTTTTCTAACTGATTTCAACCATGTCTCTCAGATTTTTTAAAATAAACTCACAAAACATGTAAAATTACGTTTTATGAAAATTTTAAATGCTCCTAGAAGGTTGGTAAAAGATAGTAAAATGAGTAATAATATTAAATATATATATATACACTTATTATAAAATTACTCCAATGAATTACGTTGAACACATATAGGTATTATGTAACAATTGTTACTTAAAATATATTAAAAAAATAGCTAATTATTAAAATAAAAAGCTAGAGTTAAAGAATAATACAATGTTTTTTACTATTCATAAAAAATACAACATTTTCAGAAAAATAATATTTTTTAACCGAAGCTAATTTTGAAATTCCAAATTTAAAATTGAAGTCTATTTTAAAATATTAAAATCAAAGTTGTTTCATTTATTAATTTAATATTAATTCTTGTTGTCAAAATTGAAACGCATGTTTTTAAAAATTAGAAACTATCATAAGATTGAACTGTGTTTATGTCAAATTTAAATGTGAAATTACTTATAATGACATACATTTTATTAGATGATAAAAATAAAATCTAATTATACTTCCAAACATTCAAATGAATAATTTATTGCTATAAATTATTTCGATTAAAAAAATTGATTTCAATTAAAACATTTTATTTTTCATAATTCATCAAAATATGAAAGTTATAAGAAAAGTATCAAAAATATGTCCAACTTAATATTTATGTCATTCTTCTATAGAAGAATTTAATTTCATTAAATTTAACATATAAATCTTTCATATATTGTTTTTAAATAATGGTTTTCCATTATGAGGTGTTAAAATTGCGTTTTAAAAATAATAAATATTTTAAATAGAAAAATAATTTTTTTACATATATTATGTATAAGAAACACATAATATGGTTGTTAACATTATAATGATCATATAATATTCAAAATGCAGTAAATTATATTCATAACCTCTTTTTCAATGGTATGTTTAGTATGATTTGGTGCGCACGAACTCAGTGTTGTGTGTAGCGAAAACTATTGAATTATTTTAATAAGATAACATACTATGAAATCATGGGGTGTTACACTAAAAATAAAATTTCTACCCAGTAATGTATAGTTTAGATAAAATTTACATTTAATTATTCCGATGACTTGTTTTGTTAGGATATTAATTGATGAGTTGGGTTTATTTTCATTTATATTTCAAATTACATCAATTTGACGGATTGCTGAGATGCTTGATGGATCCAAGGTGAATGTAATGTTATGATGTATTTTTGGAAAGAAAATATTTGGGATTTTTTTGATGAAAAAAATGGAATTCATCATTTTGAAAAATTATTTTCTAAAAGTAATGATAATTATGGTGGAAATTTTATAACTAGTTTCAAAATGATTCTTGAGAAATAAAAATAATTTAGTAAAATATGTTCCTCAATAAAATATTCAATGGACATAAATGTATTGAAAAAACTTTTGGTGGCATTATGATCTTTATGAGAAATTAAAATTTATAGATAACATGTCAGTAGAACATATTTTTCATTGAATAAGAATTGTTGGACATTTTTAGAAGTGGAAATTCCATATTGGATACTTCATGGACGGGGAAATATTATTCTCATATTTTTAATTTTGAAGATTTATCAACCACATTGAGGTACATGAGATACTATTCCATAGAATATTGATAATGAAACATGTGTAGCACAACCATATTTATAGTCTTCTCTCAAGATGGTATTTTATATTAATATAAAAAAGAATTGTTTTAATGGTTCGATATGATATCGAACTATATAAATGGACTAAAATATAATAAAAGGCATTATAGGGGGGGGGGGTTGTCATAGTGTTCCCTATATTAATATGACGGTCTCACCAAACTAATGGACTAGTCAATATTTAAAATATTAGCAAACTATATGGTTGATTTTAATAGGTTTTTTATTATTTATTGAGAGGAATAAGGATTTACTTGAAATTAAAATTTCATAGGCACAAGATGCTAATTGAATCATATATGGTTCTATTTTTTTGGTCCTTTTGATTAATTCATATGATTGGATTTTTGGGAAATATCCTCTGCAATAATTCTTTTAAAGGAATAAATAGAGGTATGGATAGTTGAATTGAAATTAAATAATATTGGGGACTATATAGTGACCAAATAATAAAAATATAATAATTTTTACATCATTTAAAAAATTTATTCATTACATCCATCCTACAAAAACCAAAATCCTATAAATGTGGGATTCACTTTCTTTGATGACTAATTACATAGGAATATTATTCAACAATACTTCTGATTACTTTTGTATAATGTAACACATCTTAAAACCCATTTATAATGTCTATATATTATGATAATATTTATAACATGTAGAAGGGGAACATAATTTAAGTGAGTAGGAATGTAATACCATTATTAATGGGGTGGGGGTGGTTGGAGTTGTGGTGATATTTTCATTGTTGTTTTCATCAAGAAATAAAAAAAATTGATTGTTTTAATTATAATTGAGTCATCATTATAATTCTACATAATCAATAAGAAATTTTAAAAAAGTTAAAATACAACGAACACTATTTTAACTTGGTTAGTTTCCAATAAGGTTCCCCACTCATTATTGTTTTCTGAATTGCCCTATATATATATTCTCTACTTTGATTCATCATAGATGCAGGCATGGTTAGGTAAAGAATCACCCTTAACCCAAAAAAAATGTTTAAATGTATCCCCCTTAATTCAAGAATATTAGATGTGATATGCTAGAAATTTTCCTCCCCCATCCTAATATATAACCCAATTACCTTTGGATTATTCATTTACAATTGAGATCTACCACCAGACCAGTACATAAAATGGTTATTCATCAACAAAATACTCAAATTGATGATTGATGACTTTTCATTAAAACAATATATGATGTTTTAAAAATGATTATTTAGTGTATTATAGATCTATTTATAAACCATTTTATCGTAAAACTATATATGTTACAATTGATCAAATAATTTCCCTGAAACCATCATTATCAATATCGATCATAATATTTTTAATAATTTTTAATATCACCTATATATATCCATTACACAATTAAAATAATTGGAAAATATAATACAAAAAAATAAAATTCCAACACAAAACATTTGTATTTTTATCACCAAAAAATAATAAAATTAATCGATGTTAAAAATTGTTATTGAAACATCTTATAATTATGGTGTGAAAAAATAATTAAAAAGTCCATAAATCATGGAAATAATCATCGAAAATTTTTTTATTCATGAATGTTAACTAATTTAACATCCATTAATAAATCATTATATTTGAGTACATTTCCATTTCTATGAAATTATTCTCATTGATATATATTATGCCTTTTTAAGGAATCCTCCATCAAGTAGGAATTCATCCATATTTGATTTATATGTTTTAACAATATCTAATTTTATATAATTGAAAAAAAAAAGTTGTAATGATTATTCCTCATCTTTATAGTTTTATTTAGTTGATTCTTGATTACAAATGATTCAAAAAGAATAATTCTTATGATTTTCCAAATGATAATTGGAGAGAAATTCCACTTAAACTAAATTAAAAACCCACTCTCAATGTCTACTTTTATTTATTATTATATAAATGGTGGAGGTTTATTCATTTCTATTCAAAATAATTCCAACATATTTAAATTTTAACTATGTTCAATCATTATCTCTCTTGTATAGAATGTACAGAAAATGCATGAAACTTGTATACTTTTTTTCTAAGAACCTCTACTATAATGATGATCATATTTCATATACATGTATGTTGGAAGTATTAAAAACACTGAAGAATTATTTGAAACAATATTTTCAATTTAAAACATTTGAATATATTGTAAAAATTTGGTTTCTATGATCTATTTGATTTATGAAAATAAAATACATTATACACACAATTTTTTCTCCTAATGAGCATTCCTTGTAACCTCATAAAAACATCTAGTAATGATTGTAAATAATTTTTAAAAATATTCAATCATATTTTTATTAAACGTAAAAAACCATTAACATATCAATGTGATATTAAATATCCACCTATATATTTAACATCAACAAACAGACCTATCAAGTAAGAAAATAATTATTAAATTAATATATATCATTATATATAAGGATAATATTTTACACCATACTATATGATATATATATATATATATATTATACAATTCCATCAATTATTGACATAAAAATCGTATTAAATGTTCAATTTACAACCACTCGGTTACACCCCCGTGATTTTGTGGTATGTTATCTCTTCAATGTATTTTAATAAAATGCGCTACACGCAACACCGAGTTCGAGCGCCCCACGACTTACTGATCTAGCTGTTAAAAAAAGAGGTTATGAATAATATTAAACTGATTTTAAATTTCATATATCTTATATAATTTTAAAATTCACATTTTTTTTCTTAGACATAATATAAGAAAAATTCAATTTTTAAAATAAAAGATGTATTTTTGAAGAAAACAATTTTTACGCCATAGAGAACCATTTAAACATCCAATATTTGACACTTTTATAAATTAAATTTTGTGAGATTAAATTATTCCTTAAAAAAGGGATAGAAATTTTTATTTGGATAAATTTTTGTACTTTTCTGAAAACATTCATATTTTGATGAATAGGGAAAAATTACTAAATTTTAATTAAACACATTTTTTAATCAAAATAATTTATATGATTAAATTATAAATTTGAGATGCTTTTAAGTATAATTAGAAATATTTTTTTTCATTTCATATAATTTAATTCTTTTTATTTAATTTAATATTTAAACTGGACATAACCAAATGTTAATTTTTTGATAATTATAATTTCTATAGAACAGTGTTTTTGTTCTGACTAAAGAAAGTAATTTTAAATTAATTTCTGCCATTTATGTGTTTAGAATATTTAACAATTAATTCCATTTTAGGAATTAGGTTGTTCAAATTTTCAAAATATGTAAAAAAAAATTTAGATATTAGGAACAATTATTTTGAAAAATATTTTATTTACCATGGTTAAAGGGTAAATCTTCAAAATATGGGTAAACAAATATTATTATTATAATATAAAATTGCCATAACATGTATCATAATACTATTTATTGATTAATTTCCAACCATGGGCATCCTTGGGTCGATTTTGGGACCCCATGGAGCCACATAAGAGTGATAATGACACATTATATTAATTAATTTAAGGTAAAGACAAATATTACTTAATCATATATCTTTTTGTAAAAATAATTTACAATGGGATTTATAGGATATATTTTCACTTATTAATAATAATTTTAAATATAAAAATATTTCCTTCAACATGTAATTTTATTTATAATTATTATACTTTAAAAAATTAAATTTATCTATGACACAATGTTGATGCAGTAATTACCTTATTAATTAATAAATAAAATAAATTTTATGATAAATATAAATATAAATATAATTTTTATGTTTTTATGAAATAAAAAATTTTTATAGATGAATATTTCATGTTCGGGTTTAGTAAATGTATTTGTTTAATGTAATCATGTTGTGATAACACTCAAAAAACAGAATACTAAATAGTGTCAAAATAAACATTAATGAGTTTTTAAAAACAAATGTGTATTATTAAATTATATAATGTTATTAAAAATTTATGGTTTTTCAAAAGAACATATATAATGATTGATATATCATTAATAAAACCCTTGAGGTTCTCTTGTCATTTTATACTATGTTTGTTAACAATTTTTTATTATAATACAGGCATACATGGTAAAAGCTAAACTATTTAACTAAGAGTTAAATCCCAATGATATGGTTAAAATGGTAACCTATCCTTGCCTAAAACAAATATATTGAAATTTTTTCTACCTATACCCACATTATCCAAGAAATAAATAATTTTTGTTATATCAGAAAACAAAAATTATTTTATTATAATATAATATTTCGAACATTTCCTAAAGTGGCCACCACCTCTCTCATAAAAGGGTACATCCCCTTCTCTCCAAATCACACATCAAAATCCATTTTACTAGGACAAACCCTACCCAAATATCCTCCAAAATTTTCTCACTTCAAACTATAGGCCAGAGTTGGATTATAAATCTAAACAATGGATCACTTTTAATCAAATCAAAAGGAGGAACCTCAAGAAGAGGTAAATATTTCATCACCTCTTTCAAGTTATTTTTTTCTTCCACTTCTACATTCCATTTTATTTACATTATAAAATAATAAATATAATATAATATATTTAAATTTATGTTATTATAAAAAATTTACATCATTATTCATTAATTTTTCCATCGTACGAATGAGAAAGTCAACATTTGTGCGTACGTACGACTTACAGTCTTTACATCGTGATGTAGTTTTTTATTCATCCCCTTAATTATTTTGATGGGTATAACTGTTGTTTATAATAAACATAACATGTTTATTCTTCTATATATATGATATACCATACAATTACATATTATTCCACCATCAATATAATGATATTGTCGCTCTTGTGTACGTACGGATTATCGTCTCCATGATACGATGAGATTCAATTCCACGTTCACCGTTAATCAGTGATTATAAATATATATTTTATTAATAAGTATGTATCATATGAAATAATAATTCTACTAGATATATATATATATATATTTACATATATCTTATTCACTTACTTTTGTTCCATAAAATATGAAAATGGAAACAACATTTATGCGTATGTATGGCCTTCCGTCTCCATAAACAGTGCCTTCCATTTCATATATCTATCTATTATAATTTTTTATATTATAAATATATATGAAATATCAATCAAGGTTAATATTTTGGATGTATTTGAATCATGATCAAAGTGATACGATCATGAAAAAAATGTTGAAACACGCATAATAAAGAATGTGATTATTACCCGAAATGTTAATTTAACATGAAAATCATTATTAAATGGTTATAATAATGTCATAAATTAATCATGTATGTTATAATAAATATGAATATGGTTCTAGTATAATTTAATAACATTCTATGGTCAATATACAAGAGGTTAAATGTACCCTCGACCGAAGGAAAGTGCACGGTAAGGGTTAATTCCTCAATCTCATTATTATCCGAGATTGTTTATGTGTATGTTTTTACTGGGAAATATTTATTATCCATGTCCATTTTTAATAAAAGACATTTTAAAATATTTGTTTCAATGGCCTCTTTAACTAAAAAATTATTTCAAATGTTTTAAATATTTATTCTTATATACCTTTATCATTAATTTCCATGTTTTCAAAATGATTTTAAAGATTAATTTATATGGACATAAAGGTTTTAAAATGTTAATTCTTATAAATTTTTTCAATGTGGAATGGGAAAAATTGTTTAAAAAATATCATTTAAATGAATTCATTTATAAATTGGGTGACATTTAAAATGATTACATGAAAAATAGAAATTTTTCTGAAAGTGTTTTACAAATCATTTTCAACTATGTCAACATCCTTATCTAGATATTATTCTTAATCGAGGTTGATTTATTTTGATAAAAAATTAAATATTATATGGAATGTTTTTTGATATGTTTTACTGTGGATGTGTTATTTTTAAACCATTCATGGTTTATGGATAATGTATTTAAATTTAGTATTCTCGTTTTAATACGATTGTTTATGTTATTTTAAAAAAAATTCATATGAGGAATGAATTTTATTTAGTATGTGACAGGGGGATCCCGCTATAGCTCATTGATTCATCGGTAGGTCTCATGAGAAAAATTAGTGTCTTGGCATAAGGAATTGAAAAAATATTATTTATTTTCTTGGAACAAGGCCTCGACTATGTGGTTAGGCTGTCTGTAATTAGGCATTTCATTGTTATGAAATTAGTTGTTAATATTAAATATTATTATTCAACTAGATGAATATCAATATGAATTAGTAAATGGAATTATTTTATTTATATTTTCCATATTATGATGATTTTTATGTTAAAAATGGTTTTTTGTATTATAAATTAATTTAAATGTTTAAACATTTTTTTGAACGATTCCGCTATATTGATATCCTTACTGAGTGTTTGAGCTCACCCATTTCATATATTTATTTTCCCAGGATTCTTAAATGTGTTTTATGATTAATAATCACGCTTATTATAGGTTATTAATGGTGTTATAAAAGGATTATTTATGTTCTGTTTTATTTTCTAATGTGTAATATAAAATTAATGTATGCAATCTATTTTCCAAGTATTCTAAACAGTTCGGTCTTTCCGGACATGATTCCTTGTAATCATGTACATGTATGAAAATAATGCACTAATTCTGGGCTTCTTGGGTCGCGGAATTACATTTGGTATCAGAGGAATATTAGCAAGGAACATGGAAATAGATTAAGATAAACTCTTATTAGAGAACATTACCCTATGAAAGAATTTGTTGATAAGTATAGAAGAACATTCTACAATTTTGGTAATATAAAGATATTTTGTATTTTCCAAACAATACATCCATGTCTGGATACAAGAAGGTAGAGGTGGCTCTGGCACAGATGTAACTAAGAGTGAAAACTCTAAGAGGGAGTTTCGGGCTTGACCTAGGGTACCCTGTTCACGACAACATTCCTAACTACACTTTTTGTTACGACACTCCTAGGGTATATGATTAGTATAATTCACATTTTCCTTACAGGCCATTATTTAATTTTGAATATTAAATACATCCTCAAATAAAACATTCAATGACTATATATTATGTGCATAATCATCTCAATTTATGATCGGTATTTCACAGGATTTGAATTATGCATTGTGATTCATAAACAAATCTAGTGTATGAAATTGATTAGAAATCACGCCTAGTAGACGGTAAGATAATTCTAGCAATACAAATTATTGAATGATTAATAAGTTTCATATTTTTATAGGTATTAATCCAACATTTAAAAGGGAAATAGTCTCCCACATATTCTCATCATGTGATGAAAAATATCATCTGTTAATAAGATAGGTAATTAATTCTCTATGTCATATGGCTTTGAAGGGAAGCAATAAATTAAAAGGATGGAAGAGAGAAAGATGGATAAAGGGAAGAGGGGAACTAAGGATTTTCACATATGTGATAACTGTGGAAAGAATAACCTTGGGAAATTCTTGAATGGAATGTGCATTGGTTATAAGTGTGGAGAAAAGGTAGAAAATGAATGTGATTTCAAAGGTAAGAAAAAGGATTCAAATGTAAAATGCTTCATCTGCAAAGAGTTGGGACACTACGCGAATAAATGTAAAAATCATCAGAGCATACCACAAATGTTGTTGTTGATTAGTAATCAAGTTATGAAATTACCATATAAGAATAGTAATGACTAATGTTCTTATATTGATTATAAGAATTATTTCATTCGAATAATTTTTCAAAGGTTGTGATGGTAATATAAATTATGTAGTATGTACGGATTTTACTATAGTACTATTTCATTAAGGACATGAGATTATGTGTAACTATGAAAAGTTACTCAATCAATGATTTTTTTTGGATGATATATTGGTGAGATAATGATAAACCATAATATGGTTCTGATATTGAGGATGTGATTTTGGAGTAATATATGATTCATTTGGATAAATTATATTATATATTCATGACTACCTTGAAATAGATTAATGATTTGTATATTCCATCATTGTTGGAGTTTAAAAAAAAATTTATTGAAAGAGTATATCTAGTGTTCTATAAGGAATAAGGGAGAATGAATGCAATAAATAAGCTTTTATGGTAATTCATGATATTATAGTGTTTTAAAAGAATAAATGATGAAGGTATTCACATTTTATTACATGGAAAAAAGATCTTCATGGAATTTACCTTCCATATAAATTTTTGACTGTGATTTTGGTCAACATTTTGTTGGAGAAATATAAAGGTTGGAATCTAATATGATTGACTTTAGAAACTATTGTTATGGTTAAATAATTTCTTGAGATTATTTTAGGATTGTCATAAACAGGACAACCCGGAGGTCGGGCGACAAAAAGTCTTGTCCGACAAGGCCACGATACATGAACACACAACTGAAGGGCGACAAAGGTGCATCACCTACCACTGGCCAATGTGATATCCTGGATTTTATAAAGTCATTTTTTTAATGGTCTGATAGAGTAAATAAAAATTCATTTTTTGGAACCCTATACTATTAGGATAAATAAAATATTTTTATGTTCTACTATATTATATAGTGAAATATGAGTTTGTGGTAGAAAATATTTAAAGGTTGGAACTCTACTAGTCATGTATATTTTTCTCTCTTATTCTATGTGGAAATTAATTTTTAGTCTTTAGGTAAGGGATCTTAAAACCAAAAATGTGTTATCCTTGTAACATATGATTTGTTTTACGGATGATATTTTAAATCATCATAGATTAATGGCTCTAAGGCCCTCTATTTTAAACTAGTTTGTGATTGATGACCTCAATCACTTCCTATAAATATTGAATATTTCCTCCAATTGTGTGTCACTAATTCCCAATGATGTTATCATAATTGATATCATAATTTGGTCCTGACTTTTTCTTTTGTCTTTCCCACTTATTAAGAAAAACATTTTATCAACCCAAATTCCGATGTGGGTTTTCCAAAAAGTTATTTTTCTATTTTTAACAATTATTTTTTGAAGAAAAATTTCATATTTTGAGGATGAAATTTAATGGAAGAGGGGATAATGTTACACCCCAAGATTTTATATTATGTTATCTCTTTAATGTATTTCAATAACATGTGCTACACGCAACACCGAGTTTGAGAGGAGGACGACTTACCAAACTAGTCGCTAAAAAAAGAGGGTATCAATAGTATTAATTTTTTATTAAATATTATATATCCTATATAATTTTAACAAATTATATTTTGATTTTATTAGACATAATATAAGAAAAATTCAATTTTTAAGATAAAAGCGGTAATTTTGATATAATTTTATTTTTCCGCCATTTATTGGAGAACCTTATTTATATACAATATTTGATGCATTTATATATTAAATTTAGTGATATTAAATTATTATTTGTAATAGGGACATAATAAATTAGTTTGGATAAATTTTGGGTACGTTTCGGAAAACGATTATATTTTGATGAATACTGAAATATAATAAATTTTAATAAAAAAACGTTTTTAATATAAATAATTTATAGTGTTTAATTATAAATTTCAGTAGCTTTAATTTTTCATTATATTATATTTTAAAATTTAATATAATTTAGGTCATTGTTTTTAATTTCATATGTAATCTATTCATAAACAAGTGTAAATCTTTTGATAGTTATTAGTTTTTCGAAACATGCTTTTTGATTTGACAATGGGAATTAATTTTAAATTAATTTATGCCACTTATGTGTTTTGAAATCCAAAAAATGGATTCCATATTTGGATTCAAGAGACCCAAATTTTGTAAATAGGAATATTTTATTTTTATACATAATGAATAATTACATCTGTAAATATTTTATTTACAATGGTTAAAGGGTAAATACAGTAAATAAGGGTACAATAATTATATTATAATAATACTAAATTACCCGAAAATGAGTCATATTTCTATTTTTTGATACATTTCCGGCCATGGGCATCCTTGGGTCGATTTTGGGACCGCAAGGAGCCTCTTGAGAGTGAAAATGACACTATATATGAATGAAATTAATGTAAAGACAGAAATCACATAAACATATATCTTTTCGTAAAACAATAATTACAATGGGTTATGTATGTTATATTTTCATCTATAAATATTAATTGGAAAGATAAAATGATTTTATAAATAATTATATTTTATTTATAATTTTTACACGTTAATTTAGTAAATTTATTTATGACACAATGGTGATATAGTAATTAACTCATTAATTAAAAAAACAAATAAATGGTAATATAAATATTCAAATAAATATATTATCAATTTTTTTATTAAATACACTAACTGTAAAGGAGTATATGTCATTTTAGGGAAGATTAAATTTTTTTTCGATGTAATGATTTTGTGATGACTTTCACAAAAACCAAATACTAAATAGTTTCAAAATTGACATAAATGAGTTTTGAAAACAAATATTATATTATTAAATAATATAATAGTCCTAAACATCTAAGAAATACAATAGAACTTATTTAATGATTTTTGAATAATTAATTAAACACTTTAGGTTCACTTGTAATTTTATATTAATTTTACTATTCAATTAATATAATTATACAAGAAGACATGATAAAAGTTAAACTATTTAACTAAGAGTTAAATCTAAATCATAAGGTTAAAATGGTAACCTAAACATGTATAAAACATATTTTTTGAGGGGTTTTTTACCCATACCCACCTTATCTTAGAAATAAATCATTTGTTTCCATTAGAAACCGAAAATATATTTGTTATAAAATAATATTTCAAGCTTTTCATAAAGTGACCGTCACCTCTCTTATAAAAGGTTACATCCCCCTCTCTTAAAATCACCTCTATGTATCCATTTGGATCAGCCAAACCCAGCCAATATATCCCCCCAATTTTTCACACATCAACATAGAGGCCGTATATTGATCAGAAAGTCATCTTAAGGATCTCTTTTGATCAAATTAAAAGGAAGAACCTGAAAAAGTGGTTAATATTTCATCACATCCTTCCAATAGTTTTTCTTCCTCCACTTCCTATTTCATTGTTGTTTCCATTAAGAAATAATAATTCCAATATCTTATATACAATGTGATTTTATTATATAAATGGAACAACTATATTCATTATTATATCCATCATTTGAATGAAGAAGTCACCATAAGTGTGTATGTACGAGTTACTGTCTCCACGTCGTTGTGTAGTTATTTCTTCGAACACTTCATTATTTGGATGGGTATAATAATGAGAATAACTGTTGTAAATAATAAATATAACATTCTAATGATACATTATATATAATATATTGTCCTATTACATACTATTTATCCATCAATATAATGATAGTCTCTCTCATGCGTACGTACGGATTACCATCTCCACAGCGGGATGAGATTCTTTTGCACGTTCACTATTCAACGATGATTATAAAAATATATATTATTAATAATTATGTAATATATGACATAATAATTCTACTGGTGATATATATATATGTATGTATGTATATAATTATATATATCTTATTCATTTACTTAGGTTAAATACAATTTGAAAACAGAAATGAGGTTTATGAGTATGTAAGGCCTACCGTCTCCATAAATGGTGTCTTTAATTTCACATATCTATCTATTATAAATATATATATTCTAGATATATATGAAATATAAATCGGGTTTTATATTCTGGAAGTATTTAAATCATGATATAAATGATATGATCAAGAATAACAAGTCAAAACACATAAGATAAAGAAAGTGATTATTAACCAAAATGTTCATTTAACATGGAAATAATTATTAAATGGGTAGTATAATGTCATAAATTAATCTTGTGTAATATAATAAATATGAATATTGTTATGTTATAATTTAATATCATACAATGGTCATTATATAGGAGGTTAAACATACCATCATCCAAAGTAAAGTTCAAGGTAAGGGTTAATTCCTCAATCCCATTATTATTTGAGATTGTTTATGTGTATGTTTTTACTAGGACAGATTTATTATACATTTCCATGTTTCATAAAATTGTTTTATAAATAATTATTATTATGGGACTCTTTAACTAAAAAATCATTTTAAATGTTTTAATTATTTATTCTTCTAAACCTTTCTCATTAATGTTCATGTTTTCAAATTGATTTTATGGATTTATTTATATGGACATGAATGTTTTTAATTTTTATTTTCATTCCAATGTTTCAAAGTGGTATAAGACACTTTGATTCAAAACAATCTTTTAAATGCATTAATTTATAAATTGTGTTACTTTTAAAATAATTTCATGAAAAGGTATATTTCTCTCATAGAGTTTTACAGATCATTTTCAACTATGCCAACATCCTTTATTGTACATATTATTCTTGATCAATGTTTAGTTATTATGATAAAAATCATACATATTGTGTTGAAGGTTCTGTGATATGTTTTATTGTGGATGATTTATTTTTATACAATTCTAGGTTTATGGATAAAGTATTGACAAATATTATTCTAGTTTTAATATGAATGATTATGTTATATTTATACCATTTCATATGTGGAATGCAATGGACATAGTAAGTGATGGGTGGAGCCGGATATAGCTCCTCGAGGCCTATGTAGGTCTCATAAGACAAACTAGTTTCTTAGAACAAGGCCTTGACAAAATATTATTTGTAGTTTTGGAACAAGGCCTTGAGAATGTGGATATGAAGTTTTTCATTAAGAATTCCATCATTAGGAAATAAGCAATTGATATTAAATGTGATTATTTGACAAGTAGAATGTCTGTGTGAATAAGTAAATGGAATTATTTGATTTATCTTTTCCATATTATACGGAAGTTTAAGTTTAAATGGATTTTGTTTTAGTTTTATACATTACCTTAAATGATAACGCTTATTTGGGAATGTTTCCAGTATATTTTTATTCTTACTAAGAATTTGAGAACAACCCATTCTTATGTTTTATTTTCCCTGGATTCCAAGATGTGTTTTAAGATTGATAAAAGAGGAAAATCTAGGGGATTAATATAGCTCTAAAGGGATAATTTATGTTATGTTTTGTTTTCTAATGTGTAATGTAACATTCATGTATATATTCTATTTTCCCATACTATTAAACTGATCGGTCTTTTTGGAATTGATTCCTAGTAATCATTCCAATGTATCAAAATAATGAACGGACTCTGGGCTTCTAGGGTCAGGGCATTACACACTCAATCAAATATCCAAAACAATGGTAACCCTTTTATAAACAACCTCATCTTCAAATAAGAAATAACCACGAACATACTTAAAAATTAAACCTAACTCACATTGAAGATAGAATCCAAAGTATGGTGGGAGTTCATTCAAAAAAATTTGTTAGTAGATGGAGTTATAAAAAGATTATGATTCAGCATAAGGTCCACAACTCTTCAATTTGATAGATATTTAGTGAAGATATATCAAATATATTCATTCATTGGAATAAATTTTTAATGCTTTCATAGTAAACATTTTATTTTATGAAGTGATTCTGGATAACAATATGTTTATTACTTGAGTATTTAATATGATTTATTAATAGATCAACCAAAATGTTATTATCATTGAATATTATCAATGGATTTTCATAAATAACTGTAAAATGTTCTTTCTAAACCATCATCGACATCATCCGAGGACATTCATATGTATGAAAAATATAGTCAAAATTAGATGTAGTTAAGTTCATGTAAACCTATTCATTATAGTGAAAGTGTATAATGATTTATAATATAAATTTTTTTTCCTAAAGATAAATTTTTATGATCTCCATACTCTCCATACTAATCTACATTATTGAAAAAAATTTAATTTCAACTCAATTATATTTTTATATAATTTAAAAAATTTTGATGTTCATTTTTAATATCACATAAAATCTATTAAAACTGTTATTGTTGTTTTTTTGGATCTCGTGGATATCATGTTATCAATGTGACTACATAAAAAATGTCTCAATGAGTTTTTTTGTATTTTAGGAAAATAATATAAATAAAAATGGTAATATTTTCTATTTAAATATATTTCTAGCGTTATCTTTCATAATTTTTTAGTTATATAAATAGGTGTAGAAAAATCATTATATTATAACATGAAAAACATTCTAGAAAATTTAATGGAATAATTTTCATTTTAAATAAGATTTGACACTAATATTTAAGATAAAAATCATGGGAGTGAATATAATTTCACTATAAATTTTTATTTAAAGACAATTATTCGCCCATGAAGACAATTCCATGAACATAAGATCTTAATTACCAAAATAATATCATATAATCCATATAAATCATTATTATTAATGTTTATGAACAAAAATATTTCACATAGATATTTATTTAAACATTAAAATTATAAAAATAAACATTCTGAGGATGTTATCAAGTTTAGAGTACCAAACATGAGGAGACTACTTCAAATGATACAAGGCTTTATTCAAATATTATACATTTATTCTATTATTATTATTAAAATCACCATCCATTTGTTTAATATAAACATATTCCCTATCATCCAATTTTATGAAATCAGTATTTACTTCCATATAATAGACACTGTATTTGTTTTGACAGGTAATTCCGATTAACAATATGATAATTTTAATTCTTACAACATGTAAAAATGATTCATGAAAAGAAATTGAATTTACATGAGAATATATTTAATAAAATATCTAGAATTTTTCTTTTAATCATATTAATTTTCTTTAAACTTATTCCATAACACCAACATTGTTATGATGATATTATTATCCACATCTCTCCTGATAAATTCCCATGGATAATTAATTTTAATATGATTATTCTCTTAAATCATGGAATCCACCAACTCTTTATGGTCAAGATCTTCTATAACTGATCATAAATCATTTTAAAAAATTATTCCTCTATGAATTTGCACTATCATTTTTCATATTTTCTAACCCATGGTTCATATTCTCAAATAGTATTGTTTTTTTAAACATGTATTTGAATCATCTAAAAGTTGTTGTTTTCTATGTAATTTCTTCCTCATCACAGAAATTATTGCAGTGTGTCATTCGAAACTATTATGTATATTATTTATATTTTTATTCAATTATCATAAGTGGTTATAATAATTCTTCCATTTCCGCATCAGAATAATCGTTTCCTCGATCTGTTTCATGATGTTAATTTTCAAACCACATGACAACACATTATTCGATGAGTATTAATGATTTTCTATTCAATGTTTGTAGTTATTTTTGATTGTTTAATACCCTTATAAAATTCATAATTTAATACATTAATTAAAATTTCATATGATTATTATTTTAATTATTATCATGAATGGATATATAAATAAGATAATGTAGTAAACTGAAGACATATTTTTATACCACATTTTATACAGAAGATATTTTTATTTTATTATTATAAAACATAATTATTGAATATACTTTTACCAAATTATTTACTCATGATTTGTTTTGAGAGTTAAAACTCAGAAATAATATTATATTCAATTTCAACTTGGATTTTCTTCAACCTTTATATTACTAGATTATATTAGGTAGCTCATTATGAACTATATTGATGCCTAATTATATTCGATGATAAACTATATTTTAATGAGTTATATCTAAACACAGTTAACATTTTTTCTCAATGTTTTGATATATTCAAATAATTATTTCATAATTGTGTTCAAAAATTCATTTAGCATTTCAATATACTCATATTTCATCCCGAATATTTCTGGAGTAAACCCTATAATAAAATTTAACAATTTTACTAAGGATTGATCATATTTGGTGGGATGATGACTCATTTTCCCATATATATTTGATTGAATAAGTTTAAGAGGTTTAGTAGACTGAATTTATAAACTTATTTGATTTTTTTGATGATTTTTATATTTTCGATTGATTCAAAATATCAAACCATTTCTTTATAAGTTGAGGAAAATCTATCACATAATTATTCATGGTGGTTTTTTTTGAAATTTCTTATTCCAAGTTGCCTAAATATAACATGCCTCAATTCATGATAATATTTATCAGTCATATATAACATGTTACATAGATAATGAGTTTTGAAAAAATATAAGTAGTGGTGTTTCACTTGGTAACATTCTATCCTTATTTTGAGTCATTTATAATTCAAGAATATATTTTGAATATTTCATTATTACTATAATTAATAAGTTGGATAAACATAATAAATTTTGTTTAAGACCATCAATAAACATAACATCAACATACTTTAACTATATTGATTAAATGTTTCCATCAAAATTAATTGTGGTTGGAGATAAGATTTGTTTCCAAATATGGAATGATCACAATCATATTATTAAATGTTTTTATTTATTTACTAATATATTGATATATTCAATGAGTATACACTACCATGAATCTAGGGTTTCTCCTTTTTTTAATCATTTAGCACAAGATTTTTAATTAAATAATTTTCTCTAATTAAAAAATTAATAATTTCAATTAACTTTATGGTGAGGGGATCATATATAAGAATATTTTTCAGAGATTCATTATAGTGGTTAAAAGAATTATCACACCTTCCACATACCTCATCCAAATAGTCATTCACATTCATTCTTAAAATTTTTTATCTTCCAAACCTTAAATCATCTTCCCATCCATATATCACATATCCATTGAGTTTCTCATTCTTATATTATTTCTCATCCTTGAATCATTCATTTTATAATGATGTGACACATTATATGAATTGTTATTATATTTATTCACAAACTATATAATACACCAAGAATAAATTTTATATCATTGCCTTAAAAATGATATGAACATAGATTGAAATGTTTACATTGTGGCTCATTGATAATTGTATGTTGTTTCTTCATTTTCAACAAAATATGTTTTTTCAGGGTGAATCCATCAAATCTTCCCTTATTTTAAAAGGATCTATGTTTTAACTATCCTTCTCAATCCATGAATTAAATTCTATTTTCATTGATCCAATATGATTGGTTGAAATAATAAATGATTCTTTTGTAATATTGGGTTGAGTTTTATATTGTTCTGAAGAGATAATTTATTTAAGAATTCAGAATATTTTTTGTTTTAACAGTTTGTTGTTTAAAAAACAGTATTCATAGTATTTTTTTATTTTTACACACCGATACACCTTTATTAAATCATTCATAAATATTATTCATTCTTATTAAATATAGCATCATTTTATTACAATTAATTCTATTTTTATTAATGTATAACATGTATGGATTCTATTTCGTAAAGATATCCATATTCAATTTGAAGGAAATATTTTCTTCCATACTTCTTAACAAGAATTATGGATTCTTCTTTATTATTTTTTTGATATATTCATTATGTTCCAATCATATATCATATTATCTCTATATTTCGTAACTCTATCATTCATCATTGTTATAGGTTTTTAATGTTTATCTTTAGGATCCATGAGGTGACTTATTTTTTTGGAAAATATTTATCTAATGTATTACATTCAGTTTAATAATCATCTTTTTCATTGAAATCGTAATAATTCTTTTTATTATATAGGAATAATTTTTTTCAATTATTATATTTTTTTCGTATGATGATCTTTACTCAAATTATTCATCTTTTGTTCATCACCTTTAGAAATTCACCCATTTTTTTCATTGTTAGTATGAGGGGATGTGTGTGATTTTTTCAGACCAAAAATATTTTAAATGAATATTTACATCACTTAGCAATTAAATATTCCATATTTAATCATGATAAAATCCCTTACAGATGAATATTCTTCATTACATGGGGAATTATATTTGAATATGATATAACACTCATATTCTTCAAAAATCATGATTTAATAATATATTAAAGGAAGTATTAAAAGTTAACCTTAATAAATACATGATATTTCTTAATTAAAACAGTATTGGGAATGATGTGTGTCCCATTAAAAGAATTAGTTTCTCTATCTGTGATACATGTGATCATGGTGTCTAATAAATTAGGAAAATTATTCATCATGTTTTTTTCAATCGTTGTGTCTAACAATGATTATATAAATGCACTAATATTAGTAGTTATTTATTTAACCATTATGAAATATTTATATATGGTTTCCCCAATTCATATTTCAGATCATAAAATTTAATTTTTAAAATATAATGTTTTTTCTTCTTACACATTTCCATTCCCTTCAAAAATAAATTTAGGTTTATCCCAAATTCATTTATGAAATTAATGTCCCATTAACTTGTTAAAATTAAATTCAATAAGATAAATAAGAATATAATTTAAATCCTTACCATAATTTTAAATATTCCAATTGTCAAAAAAACACAATTGAGCATCTTTTTCAGAAGGTTTGACTAAAAAATCCACTACATTCACCACTCATAATCCATGTGAAGTGATAGTCGGTTTTATCCAATTATTACAAATATAATAATTATTTTCTTAGAAAGTAGGAAAACATATAATACTTACAAAATTTTAATTCCTCATGAAAAATAAATTAGATCCAAAGTGGTAGGATAGACCTGATTTTAATTAATGTTACCCGAAATGTGGATCTCATGGGAAGGGTGTGGTAGGTGGAATTTTTGGTCATATATTAATAAATATTTATCATGAAAATAAACTATACACCTTATTAATGTATTGATATTCTCAAAATTATAATGATACCTCCCTAATATGAAAATATTATAATGATATAATGTATGGAACAAATGTTTTATAAAGGTTTTTCACAATTTAAGTACTTACTCCTTACTGTGATCAATATAATTGGAGACAAAAATTATATACAGAGCTATAACAAATATAAAAGACTCGGATGGGAAAGAATCATTTGTAACCAAAACATTAGAGGGATGTTATTCACGTTATCCAACAAATTTTATATTTTAAGGATAGAAATGTTTTCCCCAACATAATATATGATATATTGAGAACCTTCAAATGATTCATCAATAATGAATATATTCCTTAAAAAATTTATTTAATGTTGATATAAAAATATTATTATCTCAATAATGTGATATTTTATCATGTAATTCATGTTAGGTTTATCTCTGTCTGATATTCTCTAGGTAATCTATCTTTATCTGGTATCATTTTTCTAGTGTAAGTTTTTATGTTGTATTCTATATTATCTTCTTATTAGTATCAATATTTATGGAATTTTTTCTAATAGACTTATAAACAATTATTCTTGTACAATTTTTATTTCCATAAAAACTGTGAAAATATTTGATAACTAAATATTTAGAAATATTAAATCCATAATAAAACAAATAATTGTATGTGATCGTTAAAAACCTCTATCTTTATTAGGGTCATCAAATTTTATTGAGATATTATATAATATCACCATCATAAAAAATTCAAAAATTCTCCACATATAAGGAATAATCTTGAATCCCATTTTTAATTCATGATTGTCAATTCATTGAATCTAATTTTCACCATCTCAATGTTTATATAATTTAATAATATCATGTAAAATTTTCCAATTATCTTTGTATTGTTGTCATAAAGACACATGCATAAAATAAGGCTTCATCTAATTTTTTTCTTCTAATTTATGTTTTATAACATTTCTTATCAAATAAAATAATCCAGGTAGAATTATTATTACTCCATAAGGTGCTATTTACATGCTTCCTCTATCTGAAGGAATCATATAAGTTCATTTAGATCTATTTTTCTAGTGATCATGTGAATATATGTCTATGGGAACTATATATATCACTATATAAATCTATATTGTATTATTTTTAATTAAATGGATAGTGTAAATTTTTTCATGTTTATCTGGTAAACATTCCCATCTCGTCCATTTGTAATTTTGTTGAGATGTTCTCTATTATGTAATTATTGTACAAAAAATTCATACACATCATAGAATTTTATTTATAAAAACCATGATTGAACCTTGAATACATTATATAAATAATAATTAATAAGATATGATTAACAAAAGAAACACCCAAATTAAAATAATCTATTAAACAGAAGATAATGATTAAAAATTAGATTTTCTCAATCAAATAGGATTTAAAAAATGATAACACCCATATATACGTTGTTTTTCTATTCCATAGGATGTTTCCATTAACCCCATTAAACCACCAAGTCATGTTTTCATATAATAATAAAAAACAATATTTTTCATTTTCATAATGATAAAAAAATTACAATATATCAATGAGTTATTAAATAAGAAAAGGGTTGAGAAAAAATAGATAGAATGTATAAGAATAATTGATAACAATGAGAGATAAAAAGTTATCATGTCACAAATATATATGTATGATAATGTATATAACGAATATAAACACAAATATATTATTCAAATAAATAAAATAAGGAGGAGTATCATAAAAAATAATCATAGAATATAAAAATAGATAAATGAGATAATGGAATCATTGATTATGTGGAAATATAAATAACATGATAAGGGTTCACTCTAAATAGAATCATTATAATGATGAAAAAGAGACATTATGGATTGTGTTCACTCCCCATTCCAATTAATATTATAGATAAAGTCCTATGGTAGATTCTAAAAATACTTATTCCTTTATATACCATTACATGAGATATAATTTCTTACCCTCTTCATTATAGGGAATTATAATTCTTAGGCAACCAATCCTATAACATAGTGTTCTTATTCAAACAACTCATGAATCATACATAATGGAATGTGAACTATAATAGATTTGGATTACTCTCTAATACCATAAATACCATTTTATGATATATAAGTTTGTATCCAATGAAATAGAATAATATAATTTTGATAACATGAATTAAATTATGGAGATAATATATATTCATTTCATTTGAGTAAAAAATCAATATATTAACCATAAAAAAGATCGATCGTTTGGAAAAAGCTGGGATTAGTAATTAATAATCAAGGTAAAATACTACATATTCCCAGGAAAAAAGAGAATAAACTTGATTTATTACATTCCAAAAATAAAAATGTATAAATTTATTTAAATTTTTTCTGAAGTATTACATTCATGTGACATATATGGGGAATAAATACTAAAAACAAACTAATTGGGTAACATTTATTTGAAAAAACTAAAAGAAAATTCAAATAATGAAAGGCAAAATTATTTATATGTAATACTAAATGATGAAAAAGGTTTCTCTTGAATATGATCATTTTTCATAGATTCTAATTCGGTTTTAAAGACTATTAAATTTTGGATATATTTGGAATGATATGAGAAACATGAATATTCCCTTAAATTGGGTTTACATAAATGATTAAATATCGATGGTCAATAAAAAATTTAATAACCCCATAAATGAAATGTATAATTAAATAGATATGTATGAAATGTATATGTGTTCAAAAATATGATATTTAATTGATATGAATAGTCCATATAATAGAGAAAATGAAAGAGAATACATATATGGCATGTCATGAAGGTGGTGCAGAAAATCTATTGTGTTGTAAGAATCATTCTAAAAAACCACATGAATGAAAGGGCAATAATTTTTAATCTTAAAATTAAATGATTAATGAAAATTCTATATGATATATTTAAATATGTTAGTATATGAAATAATTAAATTAAATTAGGTGCCTAAAATAAATTATTACTCAATTAATGATATTTTCAATGAAATCGTTACCTCAAGTCAGAAAGTACACTATACATACACTTAACACAGTGAATAACTCAACATAGATAATTAAATATATACCTAATAAAGTTGATCATCTATATTTAATTTCATAATGACCGTTTAGTTTTCTTTATTTTATTAACTTGTTCTATATTTCCTACTTATATTGAACAGTCAAGGTAATTTCCAAAATTTCTTGAAACCGATTTCAGCTTGTTGATCGTGATCACAAGTCTTTAAAGATAACATAACGAAAATCATAACAAGAGTGGATATTTTTATTTATTAATAAATTATAAAAAATTATAATATAGTCTCAAATTTTTTCCAAATACAGATCCATATTAATAATGGAATCATTATAAGTCATTTTTTTCTTGTAAAATTTACCATGATTATTTATTATTAATCACACATATAATCACCCAATATTACAATTAATGAATATTTATTTTGTGAAAAATATTATATTAATTAGTTATGTAAATTGTTTAAAAAAATATATGTGGTTATGAAAAATTGAACATGATATTGATGGAGGCGGTTGTACACACAAAAAAAATGAGTTTTTCCTTTTAATTATAGATTTTGGATGAATGAATAAAATGAATATTTAATTATTAGCATAAAGCATAAAAATTGTAAAAATGTTGGATTTATCATACCTTCATTTGTAAATGGTATTTAAGTGGTTTATAATAAGAAAATAACTTCATATGTTGGGTTGAGAGTTTTAACTATCCGTTAGAAGTTCACCCTTGGGTAACTCCTTGAGCGTCCTTATTAGGCTATGATGGTGAGAAAAAATGATTTAAATTCATGTAGATAGTTATTATTAGATAACATGGCTTATTTTTGGGAGGTAAATATATTATTAATTGGAAAAGAAATGAGGATGAGGTGGTGTCCTTCTATAAGTGAGGAAAATGTCACTATTTTAAAACATGTTATTTTAAAATAATATTTCATTATTATCTAAGTCCAAAATCTATATAAATGAATAATAAATTCATGAGGAAATAGATAAGGTCTATAATCCCTCTATAATTCATCCTAAATTTTTTTTTTAAATTTTTTAATCTATTTAAATTTTTTAAACGACTTCAACCGTAATTTTTTATTTCCATGGTAACTTTACTTTTATCCATGGAATCTTATTTCAATGGGAAAAAATAAAACTGAAATTAATTAATAATTTGATAATGGTTATTTAAAATAATGAAATATTTATATAAAATAGAATTATCATTATTTAGAAGAATTAAAAATATTATTAGCTTATAAAATTCTTAAAACCATTTTGTTAAAAAATTGTGTTTTAAGATTAAACATTTTTTATGGGGTAATATTTTTAGTTTTTTTAATTTTAAATGCAAATAATATTTTATTATAAAATAAATAAATATTATAGGGCTATAAAATCAAGCCAAAACATAATTTTTCCAATTAAAATATTAATTAAATTAATATAAACAACGTCAATTTATATAAAAATAAATACATTACATTGAATTTATAATGATAAACTTATGTTTTATCAATTTTAAAAAATATTATAAGAATGAAAAAATTTATACCATCAATAAATTTTATATAAATGAAGTGTTATTAAATAAAATATCATTTTTTTATTTTGATGATTTCAGACAATTCAATATTTTGGAATAATAATACATTTAACTATTCATCTGAAAATATAATTTTAGTAAAATACCAAAAAAATTAATACTTTATAAAATTTCATATAATAAATCCAAAAATTGTATTAATTTTATTATATTCAATCTATATAAGTGGATAAAAAGGTCTATAAGTATATTTATTAAAAATATAATAAAGATAATTGTTTTTCAAAAAATATATCTTAATTTGTAAAAGGTATAATGAGTTTTTTTGGAAGTATTTTCCCAATAATATGACCACATATTAAATTAATATTATATTATTAAATTGTTTTATGAATTTAATATTCATACTTATACTCCAGTAATTTCACATAATTGATGTTATTTATAAAAACAATAATTTTCAGTATTCAAATAAAAATTATCCTTTTAGAAAATAACAAATAATTCATCTTAAAATAATAGAGAAATTATAAATCCAAGAAATGAAATTTATTTTTTGAAATTATATTTATATTTTATTTAGTAAAAAAATTATTAAATAAAAATAAAATAGTTTTTATATGGAAATAATATTTTGAAATATAATTTTTTTCAATTATTAACTCATATAAAATAATAATAAATCTAAAATTAATCAATAAATTATCTATTCTATAAAAGTGTACACAATAATAATATAATTACTTAGAATTTTTAGAAATTAAAACACATAAAACGATATATTCATATAAACAATCATTAACTAAGTATTTTTTTTAAAAACAATATTTATATATATATATATTAATCTATTTCATAATTTAATTACATAAAGATTTAACTAACAATTTGAAAAAAAGATTTTGAGGATCTAAAAATATAGAATATTCAATTTAGTTTATCATTTTCTAATGGAATATATAGTCCATATTTGACTTAATTTGTGGAAAACATATATTAAAATCTCAGTACATTAAATTGTCTCATTCATAAATAAATTATGTCCCCAAAATTATGAAACTCTAATGATGATATTAATTTCATTCTAGATAAAAAAATTGAAAATTCATTTGTATTAATTATAGGTTTTATTTGGTATATGAATCTATAGTTACATTTAATCAATTTTATATGAGGTCTTTGTAAAATGAGATAGTCCATTCATAATATAATCCAAAAAAGTAATGAAGGGATAAATATATAAGGTGTAAAATTCCTCAAACCTAGAAGGATTTTTATATATATGGATAAAATAATTATACCAAAAAATATTTTTTATTAAAATATCAATACCAAATTTTTCAAATGATGATGACATAATATATTTGAAAATAATGAGTCCAAACTCAATTTGTACCTCAATAACTATTATTACATATTTTATTTCTTTCACCGCATCATTTATAGGGGTGTTGGTTTTAGTTTATCATCATAACCCATGGATTAGTAATTTGGCTATTATAGTTCCAAAATTACCCACATCTAAAACATCAAATCATCAGTGGGTCCTTACGAATAACATTATCATCTCTCATAGATTCCTTTTTTTTCACATGGATTAATGATACATGATTTTTTACCTTAACACATGTAATCAATATTCTACTCTGATCAGGAAAAATATTTTTTTTATTCCCACAATATATATACGACTTAAATTTATTCTTAATTACTTCATTATTTACATCATCCAAATATCCATAAGAGTCCATCATTATATTCTAAGGTGTAGTCAAGAATTGATTTTTGATAAATATTTTAATCATGTTTTTTAATTGTTGTTTTTTATTAATTGTACTATTTATCTCTCAATATTTATTTCTAATGGGTTGATAATTATGTTAATTAATGCATTTTCATTCACACCTAGTGTTTTTTAATTCAATCTAGTTCACATTGTTTCTAAAACAAACAGCACTAAAATGAGTGACATGAATTTAACATCATACAGGGATTAAAATATTCAATAACACGAAATGGTTATAACTAAATAAACTTTGACCCTTTTACATCATCAATATAGATCATAATTCATTTAGTTCATAATATTTCAATCGTATTTTTTTGGATATTACCTGAGGTTTGGTTATAATATACTTCTCAACCATGTCACTATGAGTAACTAATAAATTAATCCATCAGAGTGGTTCATAAATGAAATATGATTACTCAATGAGTACCCTATGTGAGTTTCAATATAAGTGTGAAGACTTATGTTCACTAATCATTCATTAGAGATGTGATAGAGACAACTATCAACCTTTGAATTACTGGGTGATTTCAAATAGTTTCATCCTTTCGATAGCCTCATCAATTTTTTGGTTTCCATATAAGGGATTAATTATTAGGAAAACTATATGCTTAAAACCTTTGAAAAATATATGTATGATATCTTATACACATGCTAATTAATTTTAAATCTCCCATGTATTTTTACTATTGTTATCTAGTCCAAATATCTAAAAATAACGTGAACTTCCACTGATACCAACTTTTGTTTCCCAAGACTTAAACACATATTATTTAAAAAATCATAATATATTATTATAATAATTAAAGGTTTAGGATCTTTTGGTATTGTGTCTTAAGAATAATAGATATTAAAATACAACATCTTAAATATAGATTCATTATATATATTCAAAATTCTAAATGGTAACAATAATAAACATAATTCATCAGATAAAGCATAGGATTACCAGTGAACAAAATATAATTAATCCTTTATTTAGAAATCCCATTTGTGGAATAAATATGGAAATAATTTATAACAAGAGAGTTAAGAGGAATAACATGATATCATAATTATCACGGTAATAATCATGTAATCATTTAATATCAAAAGGAGAAAATACCTCACAATCATAGAGTATATGATAAAAACAAAATACTAACTTTTATAAAAATAATTCATGGATCACTCAAGTGACAATATTTATAAGGTGAAAAAAAAATTATTATATAATCAGTTGATAGCCTATTTCTATAAAAATCATTGAATATGCTTCATGGTTTATTTTCTTATTTACATAATCTAATACATAAAATATAATTTGATATAAATCTTTAGTAAATGAATAATATGGGTCCATCCTTTACACAACAATGTGTGATTAGGATGACCTCTCACACACCATATATATTCTAAAATATATCATGGTTTTTAAATTTCATAACCAAATCCTACACAAACAATTTCATGAGATATAAATAGATACATAATGATTTGGATTTCTATATAATTCCATATACACCATTAAAATAATAATATTCATAACTATATATTACACATGAATAAAATAAAATATACATAAAACATAAGAATGATCAAACCCATTTGAAGGAACTAGATTTAATATTTCTGATCCAACTCACAACCTAATGGAAATCACTATAATTCATAATAGAAGAAGGAATTTAATTTATTTTGAGTTTCATAAATGATAAAAAGTTGTTTTTATAGAACATTGTTTCCTTATATAGGATCTTAATTACAAATATATTGAGAATAATAACAAAAAATCGACCAATGGTTGGAAATTTTTTTAAAATATATAAAATATTATTTAGATAAAAAATACATTTTTATTTTAACTGTATCCACAATTAGACCATTAGTGTTCTATATAATATAATAATGTGTTTTTTGATTCCATAAATTTCATTAAAACATTTTATCAGGGTGATTCATAACATGATATAAAAAATAAATTTCCCATAAATCTAGTTTACTTGAACGATGTAATTTCAATGAGAAATAAAAAAAATTATATATACATAAATGAAATTCATATTTATATAAGTATACATGTAAGAGAAATATATAATATAATATTATAGGTATAATAATAAAATAATTCATTTGATGGAAAAACAAAATGAAAAAATAATCCTCAAGTTATGAATGTTAGAACAGTTTATACAAACTATACACAAGATGTGGGTGGATTGTGTCTTTTAAGAATTATACAAGAGATCATGTTTTTTCCTTTATCTTTAATAAGTTGACTTAATGCAACATAAAATTAAATAGCAAAGACACAAGATATATAATGGTTCGGGGAATATAAGGCCCCAAGTCCACTCCACCAACGCTCTCCTCCACAAGTTTATTGATTTTCACTATCTGGTCCTCGTTTCCACAGACAGTTACACAAATAAGTACAAGAAGATGAAAACATTAAAAAATAAGGCCAAACAAAGCCTTCTGGTTCACTCACGGAACCTACATAGCTTAGTACGAGAAGCTTGTCACTCGAGAATAAAAAATAAATGTATATGTATTTTTGAAAATACTTTCCAGTTTTTCATTGAAAATTGCAACAGAATGCAATTTATAGTAGATGGATCATCGCCTTCAAAAATAACGATCTTCAAGAAACAGTTTTTCTATATCGACAATGTTGCAGTAGATATAGATATATAATTCAGAACTTCAGGAGTAGCAGATTCACAAATTATCATCGATGTAGAATAAGGTAATCTTCTATCGTGGTTCTTCTTCAATAAACATAGCTTTGTGATTCTTTTGAATCAGCATATTTGTGTGTTTTTTGATCGATGAATACAGAAAAAAATCTATATATTTAACAATGTTGATCACTTCTCCTGTAAATTTTGATCCACAACAGTCACCTTCTAGTGCATTAAATCCAAACATTTGAAATTACAGAATATTTGTATCTTCAATTGAATTTCTCCAAGAAAATATCATATTAATTCGATACTTCAACTACTCTGAACTCGTCAAAGATACGTTTTAAAATTATCTTTTAATCTGGCATGAAATCATCCTAATAAACAGCTTGTTAACCATTTCATAATAATATTGTCATTAAATTCATCGTTTCCAAACGTAAGGTTGAGTTATACAGTATGCATACTCTAAATGTAACATAGATAATAAATGTAAGATTGAATACATAGCCTTCAAATGTAAGGTTATACACAAACGTAGGGTTGAAAACAAACGTAGGGTTGACAACATAGGGTTGACAATGTAGGGTTGATCATCCATAATTTCTTTCTTCAACATTCAAATGTATTAAAAAAGATCTATGCTTTTATAAGCTTTCAATCAAAAGGTACTTGATACATAATTTTCTAAGAACGTATGGTTGTTTACAAAAGGAATATTGATGAAACATACTTTTGAGAAACAAACGTAATGTTTAAAACATATGTACAGTTTTTATGCCATGCTATTACAGAAATCCAAACTTTGGGTTCATTCCTACCCTAGGCTTCCTCTTTTATAATTTTTCAATAACTCATAATGTATACACTGCATTTAATCCTTACACTACGTTTCTCCACGTATGGTTTAAACAGTGTTTCCAGAACACGCTAAAGCAAATCCCAAATATGTAGAGAATGAACAGAATTTCTAGAACACGCTAATACAAATACTATATTAATTAATCCTCATTACTCAAGAACATAAATATTTCATCCGGAAATAAAAAAAATAATGAATAATAAATTCCTACAATATACTTAACAAATAAAATCATTAGAAAATAGTTAAGGGTATTTTTGAGCATCTTAAATATCATAAAGAGATATAGTATGGTTCTCAATAAACTCCCCTTTAAATAAATAAATTATGTATTTTTGAAAACAATACATGCTCAAAAATCTCCCCTTTTTGATGATAACAAAACCCATAAAATAACCAATGAAATTAACTTGAAAAATGAATTACATATAGTTTTAAATTTTAGTTTTGAATTTTGCAAATAGAATGAAAAAAAAATTAAAATATATAATATAAAATGAAAAATTTTGTCCTTATTCAAATTTCTTCCCCTGTTCTGATATCAAAAATAAATATATAATATGGAATAAAACACATTTTATGAAGAACTGAACTTATGTAAAGGCTATATTATTAGCCATTTGTCAACAATTAAATCTATATTACTGATATATCAAAACAACGATATTAAAAGAAATAATAATAATAATAATAATAAATTCATTGAGAACATGGAATAGGTACAATAATGATGAACACAAGAATCAAGGATTGGTAAGGCTATGAGATAGGGTCTACCTCCTCTGAACTACATACTTGATTTCTTTCAACTGCTCCCTCAATATTTTCATCATTCCATCACCAAGCCTAAAAATTATATTCCTTGTCTCTTGAGTCATATGAATGTCTTATATGATTTTTACTTTGAACAACTCATTAAGTCTTTCTTCCTTTTCCATAAACAAATACATCTTTTCTTTGAACTGAGTTAGCACATTTGTAATAGTTAGTTCACTAGAGGTCCATTGTTCAACCAAGAATTTCTGATTATCTAACAAGTTTGATAAAGGAGAACTGTTAAATTAAAGATCTTTAAATCTATCATTCATATTGCTCATGGCAGTTGTGATAACTTGAAACATTCTGATTAAATCTGGTGAAGTACCTGATCCACTTGCAGCACTAGTCCCGATAGATTCAAATTGATGCTCTATAAATTCATTAAATTCTAAAAGATCTTAATTCTATACCATTTCTGATTTCAGCTTGTATACCTCTATAAACATCTCTTTCATAATATTTTCAACGCCTTTACATGAAACTGTACTTCCTTTATGTCTATGAAATTTCAACTGTTCAGTTTCTAAGGCTCTTTATATAGTAACATTTTTAGATTCCAAATGAGACAACTTTCTGTACAGGTCTTCCACTTCCTTATTCCCAAAATCAGTGGCACCTTCTACTTGATTCTCATTCTCATTTTTAATGTGATGCATACATACTTATGTCAGTGAATCTGCAGCAGATTTTTCTTTCATCCTTCTCCTGAGCTGGTTGATCTACAGATTTTTCCTCATAACCATTTATGGACTCTTCCACCGATAAAATCCAATTTAATTACTTTTGTGTGAACATCAGAAACATTCTCAACACTAACATCATCAACCTGTCCTTAAATTTGATTTTTTTACTATAATATCTTCTCGAATTTCCTATGGACCGACCTCTTCCTCACTAGGTGCTACCACTTGTTCCTATTGATGTTTAACTTCAGCATCAACTACAACTTGAGTATCCGTTTCATTTTGGACTTGTTGAGTGACTTAAATTTGATCTTTATTCTATTCATGTGGATTCTAAAATACTTTTTCTCTAACAAAACTGTAAGTGAGTAAATATCTTTTTGTTATTACAGTGGAAAATAGTTCCTCATTAACAGTTCTTTTTCTTTATGTCTGAAGTCCCTCCTTACTTCTTTCTTCTTGAGTATCTTCAGTGTCAAATCTTATTCATCTAGCAGCACTGCTTACTTTCGATTCAGCATGTCCCTCTTTGGACATAGCAGTCTGATCTTGAGGACTCTATGCTTCTTCCACAGCTCATACTAGAAACAAATTCCATTTTAATGTGCTCCAGAAATAGCCTATTTTTCTAAGGGTCCTAGCGCCACATGTGTTACCCTGATGGCATCCAACTCTAGCTTCCACTAGCCTTATCATGGGATTTTTGAATAGAGTTCTTGATATGAATCTACCAAACGGATAAATATTCACCCTAGCTTCACTTTGACAGCAGTAATGTAGATATCTTATCATGTACCTAGGAATGTTAAGCCTTATATCAATCATTAAGAGAAAAATTATATACAATCTAGATAAAATATTTTCTCCAACTCAGAATTCCTCGGTGCAATCCATGATTGCACAAATTTTAGTAGATTTGTTTATCTGGATCTAGGTCCTTTATAAAAATCTTATTTATATGAATAAAACCAAAAATAAAAGACATGATATCTTCAGAGTTATGCATGAAATCTCTTATATTTTTCAAATCAAAATGAAAAACTCCCTCACGAGGGTAGTTCAGAATCTGACAAATATCCACAAAGGATATCAAGACATCACGATCTTCTATCGTAGCTACCATAATATCCTCATTGTCTCCCAGACTAAATTGAATAGACATAAAGAAATATCGCAGTTATGATTCATACAAAAACTCATAGTTCTCACTATTGATTGTCTGATCTATATTTTGAAAAGCGATAACCTGTTTCAGCAGAAGATTCGTCTGATATAGCCATTTTAGGTCGATGACCATCCATTGAAAAAATTTCTTCCTTTAGAGTGATGTTTCCTGACAGTGGTGGTTTCAGCCTCATCGGTTCTCTTAGTTTTGGCCATTTCTATGATAAATATCTATTGGTTCGAAAGAGGATTGGGGTTTTGAGTGTTTTTAGATTTGAATAGACAAAGAGAGGTAAAGCGCTGTGAGTGAGAATGGGTTTTTGGTAGATATGTAATGATTAAAAATTTGAAAGGATTCTGACAGAATTGATTCTGATTTCATCAATAATTATTACTCCGGTTTTAAAAACAAATAAAATTGATTTCACGAGAAAGAAAAAAAACATATCCTATTAGAAAAACAAATAACTAATTAATTTTAAAACGGTATTAAGATAATGGAACAACATAATAAAATAAATATTTGTTAAAAAATAAATAAACCTAACTCCCCCTTAATAAAATCAAACCTTGTTGTGGGATGTGGTTTATTAAACATATCAGCTAATTGAATTAAAATAATTAAAATTCATAAGATATAGACTTTTTAATAACATGACCTCTTAGAAAATGAAGTCTGATATCAATATTATTAGTCCTAGAATGATTAATATGATTTATTGAAATATTAATTGCACTAGTATTATCACATAAATTATGCATATTTTAAAAATTTAGTCCAAATTCCATAAGAGTGTTTTCCATCCACAACACTTGTGCACATCAGCTGCCAGCAAAAACATATCCTACCTCAGCTGTTGACAAGGCAAATGAATGTTGTTTCTTACTTGACCATGACACTAAGGATTTCCCTACAATGTTACAAGTTTCATAAGTTCTTTTTCTATCTAATCTATAGATTCCAAAGAAATCATCAGAATATGAAATTATATTAAAATTAGAAGTTTTGGGATAATGAAGATATTGAAAAACAATTTCTTTTACATATCTAAAAATTATTTTAATAGTAGTTAAATGGGATTCTATAGGATTTGATTGAAATCTTGCACAATGACACACTGAATACATTATATCCGGGCTGCTAGAATTAAGATATAATAAACTATAAATCATAGCTCTATATAACATTTTGATAACTGATTTTCTAGTTTCATCCAAATCAAGTCTTATATTAGTACAAATAAGAGATGTATATGTCTTATTGTTTTCAAGTAAAAATTTATTCAGTAAATCAGTAATGTATTTTCTTTGATTTAAAACATATCAAAAATCTTTTTGATAAATTTGAAGTCCTAAAAGGAAATTTAATTCTCCCATAATGATCATATCAAATTATTTTTGCATTATATTTGAAAACTCATGACAAATTGATTTACTAGTGGATCCAAAAATTACATCATCATCATAAATTTGAACCAATAAAATATTAGAATTTACAGTTTTCTTAAAATGTGTTGGATCTTCCAATCAAACAGTAAAATAAGTTTTCAATAGAAAATTGCTCAATATTTCATACCAAGATCTAGGTGCTTGTTTAAGGCCATTAGGAGCTTTAGTATGTTTAAAAACAGAATCTGGTTTTTGTGAATTTTCAAAACCAGGTAGTTGCTCAACATAACCTTCTTCCACTAAATAACAATTTAAAAAGGCAGACTAAACATCCATATGAAATAATTAAATGTTCATATGAGATGCATTAGATAAAATGATTCGAATGGCTTCTAATCTAGCTACAGGTGAAAAGGTATCATTATAATCTATACCTTCTTCTTGATTATATCCTTTAGCTACAAGTATTGCTTTATTTATAGTTATTATTCATGATCATATTGTTTATTTCTAAAGACCCATTTGGTTCATATCATTGGATAATTCTATGGCCTTTCAACTAATTCCCAGACATCATTTCATTTGAACTGGTTTAATTCTTCTTGAATTGCAATGATCGACCATTCATCATCTAAAGCTTCTTCTATAAACTTGGGTTCGAATTGGGATAGAAAGTAATATAATTCTACATTATTTTATATATTTATTTTAGTTTTTATTCTTGTGTCTAAGTGTACTATTATATTGTAAAAAGGGTGATTCATTAGGTTTATAGTCTCTCTAGGTAGAACACTTTTAGGTTCATCAGTATCATGTTCTTTTGAACTGGACTGAATTTCATTAATATGTTTTTCAAAATCATTTTTCAAGTTCTCAAGTCTCAGGGTTTCATTAGATTTAGATTCATCCATTTAATCTGTCCTCTTCTCAAAGGGATCAGATTAATCAAATTTCACATGAACTGATTCTTCAACAATCCTTGACTTCTTATTATAGACTCTGTAAGCATTGGAAGTAGCAGAATATCCTATGATAATTCCTTCATCAGATATTGGATCAAACTTACAAAGAGTTTCTTTGGTTTTTAAGGTGTAAACATTGCATCAAAAAACATTAATGCAAGTTACTTTATGTTTTCATTTATTTTAGAGATCATAGGGTGTTTTTTTCAGAATTGGTTTAATTAAAACTCTATTCATCATATAGCAGGCTATGTATACAGCATCTACCCAAAAATTGGTAGAAATATTATATTCATTTAGCATAGTCCTATCCATTTCCTGAATAGTCTTGTTTCTTTTTTCAACATTTTGATTTTGTTGAGGCGTTCTTGGTTCAGAGAAGGTGTGTTTAATTCTTATATTTGAGAAAAGGTTTTAAATTCCAGATTCTAAAATTCTCCACCATGATCAATTATTATCGAAATTATTGTAAACCCTTTTTCATTTTGAACAGCTTTACAAAAACATTCAAATAATGTAAAATCTTTAATTTAAAATTTTAAAAAGAAAATCCATGTTAATCTAGAATAGTAATCAACTAAAACATATACATATAATTTACCAGAAATGCTTTCTAATATTGAAGGTCCAAACCAATCCATATTGATAATTTCTAAAGGTTTTCATGGAGAAATTTTGTTAATAGATTCGAAGGATGAATTTTGTTGGTTGCCACATCGACATGCATCACAGAATATGTCACTTTCAAATAGGAGACTAGGAAAATTAGAAACTAATAGTTTCTTAGATAATTTACGTAAAACAGAAACATTACAATGTCCAAGTCTTCTATGGAAGATCCAAGATTCATTTATTTTAGCAGTTATCCATTTTACTTGTTGTTTACACAAGAAATTTAAATCAATGGTATACACACTGTTAGTTTTAGGTGCTCTAAATTTAATCCGTTTATTTTCGAATACTGAATATCAATTGTTAAAAAAATCAACATCATAACCATAATCACAAAGTTGAAAGATACTTATCATATTTTGTTTCAATTCATGTACATATTTTAATTTTTCTATTGAAACAAATATTGGATCTCAAAATGTTCAGATTCAAATGATTTCCCATACGTCATTGTCACCAAAAGTGACAAGTCCACCATATCTTTGATTGATTGTAGATAAATTCGATGAGTTTCCACTCATATTCCTAGAGAAGCTACTTTCCATCAACCATATGTCCATTTTTCATTTATAACCTTCTCCCTACAAAGGAATTTTCACAATTTTCATTGGTACCCATATTCTGTTGGGTCCAAGGGTGTTAGCCAGGAAGGATCTGGGAATCTAGACTTGCATTGATATTCTAATTACATATGAGTCAAATAAAATATTTGTTACAAATTCATTATTAATACAACTTATTTGGTGGTGTCTTAAGAATCCATTTTTAGAAATATGTCCCCTTGATCCAGAGTAATTACAATTTATTCATTTTATACTTTGAGTAAAATAATTTTTATACAGCTTAGGTTTTTGACCTTTACTGCCAATACCAAATCATTCCTTTTTAATGACGTTTTCCATGAATTTCATGTAATGTATTTTATCCTTTAGTAAAAATAAGGGCTGCATTTTTATATGTTTCTACTTCAGTTTTCATTATTTTTATCTTTGAATCATAATCTGTATTGTTAGTGTTAATTGAGTTAAACTTTTCATTTAACTATTTATGATGTTTCAGAATTGTATATCCTTCATCGAAAATAGTCTTAAGGAATTTCTTTAATGAATTATTCTTCCTAAATAGAGAATCATATTTTTCTTCAAGAATATTTCAGTAGGTTGATAGTTTTTCATTAGATTAACTAGATTCAGAACTAGAGTCACAAGAGAAGTAAGATTTCACCTCATTTGTTTTTGACATAAAAAAATGTTCAATTTCATATTTTCTTCTTAATTAATTGTGTCTAATTCAGAAGTTCTACTGGAGTCTTCAGATACACTCCATGAAGATTTTATTTCATTCATTTCCTAATGCTTATAATTTTTTCTTTTGAAGACTTTATTTTTCTTGTCTTATTTTCGTTGAGGACAACCCAGTCTTATGTGCCCCATTTTCTTGCACTCATAACATCTGACGTCTTTTTCATCCTTTTTGAATGATTTTCTGAATCCCTTTTTATTTATATAGAATCTAGTGAATTTTATGGCTAGCTGAGCCAGTTCCACATCAGAATTTGATAAATCAGAACTTTCTAATTTCACTTTTACACTTTTCTACATCTTTATATTTTTTCACTATGATGAAACATTCAAGGTAGTGTCATATTTCTTGATAAACACTTTGTACACATTTTGTTCATCTTTCATCTCAACTTCACACAACATTAGTGTAATAATTAGTTCTCTCATGGTTATGTCTTTGACAGTTGTCGACATTCTTATTGGAGAAGAGATTCTATTCCATCATTTAGGAAATACTCTCAGTACATTTAAAGCATAATCATATTTTTCAATGGGTTATCCCAAGGTGGTTATGTTATTGAAATTCTCTATCAATATTCCCTTAATTTGAGTAATAATTTCACCTTCAACCACTCTGAATGTATCAAATTTAATCTTAGCAGTAACATATCTCATTTGCCTTATATTTTTAGTTCCTTCAAAAGAAACAACAATAGTTTTCCACATATCATACACTTTCGGGTATTGAGATACACAGTTCAATTCATCATGTACTAGACTACATATAATTTCTTTAATTTCCTTCGAGATCATATCATATTCTGCTTCACTAGCTGCACTCCATGTTTCATTTTTTATGGTATTTCATATAGATTCAGAATCTTATAATATACTCTCTATCCATGGTTTTTCAGATAGATAATCATTCACGACATCCAGCATCCATAGTTTTCTCCATTGAATTATGGTTCTCTCACCATAGAAATTCCCTCTCTTATATCAGTCATCTTGTTCTATGTATAATCACTTTTAGCTTGTTAAGGATTTATCCGAAATCAGAACCTGTGATACCAATTGTTGGATCGGATTATAAAAACTATACACAAGAGGGGGTGAATTGTGTCTTTTAATAATTCTTCACAATATTGTATTCTGACCTTTAACATTAATCTGATGACTTAATGCAGCGGAAATCTAAATAGCAGAGACACAAGATTTATAGTGGTTTGGGGAACAGAAGGCCCTTATTCAAATCTACCAACATTATCATCCACTAGCATGGTGATTTTCACTATCTAGTCCTCGTTTCCACATACCGATTCACAACTGAGTAGAGTCAGTTGACACCTTTACAAACTGAGGAAAAACAAAGCCTTCTGGTTCACTCACAGAACCTACACAAATTAGTACGAGAATACTGTCACATTAGAATAAAAAAAATTATGTGATTTTTTTAGAATACATTCCAATTGTTCATTAAAATTAAAAGAGAATGCAATTGACAGTAGATGGATCGTCGCCTTTAGAAATAATTATCTTCTAATAGGAGTCTTTATGAGTTGATCCAACTGTAGTAGATACAGAAATATAATTCACAACTTCAACATTATAAGCTTCACAAATAATCATCGATGTAGATTGAGTGTATCTTCTTTCGTGATTCATGTTCAATAAACAGAGCTGTGTCGTTCTTTTGAATCAGAAAATCTGTGTTTTTCTCAATCAATTGATAATGTAATAAAATCTATATATATAATAATGTCAACCACTTCTCTTGTAAATTTAGATCCAAAAAAGTCTCCTTTTAACTCGTGAAATTAAAAAAATTTAATTTACAGAGTAGTTTTATCTTCCCTTGAATCATTCCATGAAAATATCCTTTTAATTCGATCACTAAATTTCACTGAACTCATCAAAGACACTTGTTAAAATAATCCTTTAATCCGTCTTGAAATCAGCCTAATAAATAGCTTTCTGACCGTTGCATAATAATATCATCCTTAAATTATCTGACTCCAAATGTAAGGTTGAGTTGTACAATATGCATCCTCTGAACGTAACATAGATAATAAATGTAAGATTGATGACATAGCCTTCAAACGTAAGTTTTATCACAAACATAGGGTTGACAACAAACATAGGGTTGACATTTTTGGGTTTACAATGTAGGGTTGATCATCCATACTTTTTCTCTTCATCTTTCAAACATATTAAAAAATATACATACTTTTATAATCATTCAAAAAAAGGTACATTGTATATACTTTTCTACTAACGTATGGTTGTTTAAAAAAGTAATATTGTTGAACCATAATATTCAGAAACAAACATATCAATTAAAACATACATACGGTTTTTCTGCAACAATTATTCAATAACCCAAACGTAGGGTTCCTTCCTAACTTATGGTTCATCTTCCATACTTTCCAATAACTCATAATGTATACACCGTATTTCATCCTTATGCTAATTTTCTCTATGTAGGGTATGAACAGTGTTTCTTGAACATGCTAAAACAGATCCTAAATATTTATAGCATGAATTGTGTTTCTAGAACAAGCTAATACAAATACATTAGAAATTAATCCTCATAGCTCAAGAGCTTATATATTTTTTGCAGAATTAATAATATAATGAATAACAAATTCATGCAATATACATAACAATTAAAATCATTATATAATAATTAAGGGTATTTTTGAGAATCAAAATTATCATAAATAGATAGAGTATTGTTCTCGACAAACTCTACATTAAAAAAAATTATGTATTGTTGAAAACAATACTTGCTCAACAATGAAGAGGGTTTGAAAAATCACTTATGGATTCAGATATATTTTAACAAAAAACCATTGAAATAATTATAAATATATATGTAGAATTTAAAATTCAATGAATAAATATAACTAATTATATTATATATCCATGTGTAATTGTACAATATATTGAAATGATTTGAAGTTCATAAAATAAAATATCACTGAAAGAAAACAAATTTGGGATAAAAATCTTACCTCATGTACAAAAGATCTATTAAAATTAACAAAACTTACTTTATAATTAACTTAATTATGTTAAATAGAAAAAAAATATACTTATTCCTGAATAATTTATTTTATAGGATCAATTTTTTTTGTTTTATTATTGTTGTTTTCTGATGATGGTTAGTAGTGAATGTATTGTAGATTTCATCATAAAACTTTTGGTGAGAAAATCTTTGTCAATGGATTTATTAAATATTGTCATGATCATAAAAATTCAGAATGATTTGTTAATTTTATATTCCACTTGTAAAAACAAATTTTTTTTCAAATGATATCCAAAAAATAAATCATAATTTTAAAAGGTACATTTTTAATTCAATTAACGATTATTAATGTTACTATGCCCATTTCTTGTTAATAACAAACATATAAAACACAATATTTTTTAATTAAAAATCAATGGCATGACAAAATCAAATTATTTAATTAAATATACATATAATAAAATATATCTTGTTAAAATGGATAATTTTAAATGTAATTAATTTAGGCATTAGATTTCACTCACACATGATGAAATTTTAATTTTCTTAATGATTTAAGGGAAATGTATAAAATGAATATGTCAATATTGTTACAATAAAGATGATAAGAAAAAATTATATAGTTATAATAAATTCATGGATAGAAGGGGTTTTATAAGTGTAGAAGAAGAAAGGAGCAACACAAGTTTAGTTGATAGTATTAACTCTCTAAATGAACTTCCCCCTTGGTTAAATCCTTACCGAATTATGGTATTTGGAATAGAGAAATTCATTAATAGAATGGTGATCATATTTAAGAGTGAATATGTTAGGGTTTTGGTTTATCCCAATATTTTTAATTGATATAGAAATGGTTAGGTGGTGGTATCATATTATAAGTGAAAAATCCCCACATATTAAATGAAATATTATTTCTCAATAATATCACTAAATTATTAAATGGAAAATACTAAAAAATTTGGATAATTGTTTTTGTAAATAGATATAGATATTAATTCCCATAAAATCCAATAAAAACGTTTCTTATTACATTTTGTAACCTTTTTCACTATGCCAAAACATATTCACTCTCATTTACACTAATTGTGGAAACTCTGAATTCACCATTGGAAACTAATTTTTATTGGCAAATTGAAAAATGAAATTATTTAATTATTTGAACAATAAAATATAAAATTTATAAATATTGATATAATGTAAAATAATTTTCATTAATAGAAATTAATTTTAGTATTTTTCTTGTAATATTTAAAAACTATTTCAATGAAAATGTTCATTTTATTCATAAAACCATAACTAGGGAATGAAATAATCAATGATTTTGATTTTGAAGACATAAATTGGTTTATATTAAAACAATTAAATAATATATTTATTTAAAATCAAGGCAAACATTAATTTTATCATAATAATATTAAATCTAATGAAATGAGAAAAAATAGTTTCTATTTGATTTTAAATATTATTTTTATTATTGAAGGTTAAACATAGGTATCATACAATTCCAAAAAATTATTCAATATTCATAACCATTAAACCTAAATACATATTTAATCATTGAATTTTTTTTAAAAAATACTTGTCCTTATTATGTATTGATAAATTACCAAGTGTCATTATTTTCTAAATATTAATATTTTACATTTTTCATATGAAAAAATATTTTTGAAAAATTACAAAATTATTACTAAGTTCATTTTCACATTTAAAAAAAAATGGTATATATATTACTATATTCAATTTATATAATATATAAAAATTATTTTTTAATGTATGTTCTTAAAATGTGATGAAATTGACAATTTTGAAAAATATATCTTATTTTATAGAATATAAAACATGGATCTATAAATTAAAAAAATATGTTTATATTTATTAATTCAATTATAATATTTACATTTGTTCATAGAAACTGATAAATGGATTTTTAATTAATTAATTATACTAATAACATCATAAAACTTATTTTATTTACAGAAAATATATTTTCCAATATTCATCTGAAAATCAATATTTATAGAAAAAACTAAAAAACTCATCTTTGATTAAAATTGAAGTTCTATATAAAAAACTGATACGTTCTTCTCAAATTAATAATATTGGTAAAAATTATAATTATATCAAAACCTATAATGATTAAAAAAATTATTAGAAATTATTTTTATAAAATAATCTTTTTTTCATATTATTAATTTTAATAAAATATTAATAAAGAATGAATTAATCAATAAACATTGTATTTTATTAAAAAAATCATTCAATCAAATTTAAAATGATATTTAATTTAATATATAGTACATGATATATAAAAATATACTCTTAAAAAATTAGTGAATTTATTAAAATTATATAAAATCAACATTATATAAATATGTTAATATATTTCATAATTTGTTTAAATATTAAGATAGTAACTAATTAAACTAATAGGTTCTAATTATATAAACATGGAATGGTTTCATTTTATTTTGGATTTCTATATGGATATTTTTATCGACCACACAAGACATAGTTAGAGGAAAACCAATACTAATATATCAGGTCATTACATCTTAGCTACGAGACATCATTTGTCAGTGGAAATTATATTCATTCCTATTTTATGTGTTCCCTTTATCACTATTTCTATCTATTTTTTATATCATTAATTGTGATATACACAGTATTAATATAAATTTGAAATAATTTTTGCAGAATTGGTGTTTTTTAATAACATCTGGTTCATAATACCCCTCTTAGTATGGGTACACAATATCATTAAAAATTCACATACTCGTTTTATATATCTACCTATACGGTAACTAGACTAATATTTTAACATATTTCATGTTCAACCTAGCCTATATATTCATACGTTTTTCTATAATATAGTTAAATTTCAAGTGATGATTTACCTCATCAAATATTACCTTGTTCAAATATATCTTGAATGTCTCCAAAAAATATTCAAATTTTTATAATTCATTTTATAAAAATTGAATCAGGTCAATATAAACAAATCCATTTTAATCATCATATTATTTGATGGTTAATTACATTTATTTTATCTTATTATTATTTCCTTTGTATTATAATTCAAACATCACTCATTTGTATCCACCTGAATTTTTATTGGCTGAATATTTACAATATTAGAAATTATACCCATAACAAGTGAGAAATAAATGAATAAAATTTTTTTTATTTATTTTAAATAATTTAAAATATTCTACCATGTTTTTTTGGACATATATATATTAATCGGATAATTAAAAACATGTTCTTTTATAGTGGTTTCCTTCATCATTCATCCCAGGGATATTTTATTAATGTAAACCATAACAAAACATGGTATGTATTTTTAATTATACAATGAAATGGAACATCTAATAATTAATTAAACATAATGAAATATTTTTATTAATTTTATGTACTTATACCACAATTAAAATCATGTGTTTATTCACAAGTCATTGAAGAGTATAAAATCCAATTCCCTTTGGATTCTCTATTAATTAACAAATTTCATCAGCATTCACCCTAGAATATATGAAGGATCATCTAGTGAATTACACACTAGTATGAAACATACATGTTGTTTATTTATTGTCAAATGTGCATGACAATACTCATAATTATGTGGCCTAAAACAAAATAAAATCAATTTTTTCAATATTATATATTCTTAACAACCAAAAAAAATTATTCAAAATTACATAACATTAAAAAAGAATTTATAGGACACAAAACATATCATATTTAATCATTGTATGGGAAATCAAGGTAAAAATCCAGGTTTATTGTTTTTATAATTGTAGAATTGTGGTATAGGAAAATTGTAAACCACAAAAAGAAAAGATTCATCAAGATATTAGAGTGAACATATTACCAATAAATATAATCATACACATACTTGTTTACTGTATATTAAATGTAATTAAATAATATTAATACACATTTAAATTAATTTATTCAAATAAATTTTGAAATAAATATAAAATAACTCCAAGAAATTTAAGATGTTCTTTGAAATTTCACAGTTTCACTAAATACACATTATGGTTCAATTATATTTATGTAAATAATAATTGACAATTTAACATCGCTAAACATAGATCATTGTAATTTTATATGAACACCCATATGAAAATCCCACAAACATCATTGTGTTATGATCGTAGAAGAAATCATATATTTTTTTACCATTTATTCAAATAAACATAACATAATATAGGGAGATGAAACATTATTGACCATGTATTTCCCATACATATGCATCATTTTAAAAACACTGAAAATTTAATCAATAATTTGAAATCCTTATTATACACTAACACCAAAGATTTTATATGGAACATACACCAACAACATGTTAAAAAAACAATTGAAGAATTTTTAAATTTAACAAAAAAATAAAACCCCTAAATCCTTAAATAAATAATAAAATTCAAGTTAAATAAAAATTAATAACACCCATTTTCATGATTTTATATAGATTTTTAATCCATATGAATTTTTTATGTCATTGTGGGAGAAATACCATTAGAGAAAAACAATGTTTTTCAGAGAAAAAAAATTCACTAAAATATAATTATAATTTCTTCACAATGATAAACAATTCCACAATCATAAAAATGTTTTCTGTATGAACCGTTTTAATTACATAAATAATTTTATATTGACAAACCCAATTCTATTGACCCATATAGAGTGATTATTATTCCATATTTGTTTAAATTGAAAGGATCATGTCCCAAAAAAACAAATATTTTAATAAAATTCATATATTAGATAAATTAGTAAATTCAATATTATTAGGGATATTATAAAAACATATCTCTTAAATATCCTGAAATATAACATACATATCTTTAAAATCATTGATTATTCCCATTTTGATACCCTGAGGAATGCTAATCAAAATAAAATGTGACCATATATGATTGGATTGGGGAATGGTATAGTAGAAGATATCATGAATACATATGTAATAAAAAATATTGATCGTTTTATAATCAATATATATGTAATTTTATCATTAAAATAATTATGAATTTTATCGATAAATGTTATCAATGTTGTAATCACATTGACAATAAAAACTAATTTTTCTTGAATAAAATGAATAATTCTAGACATTTACATACAACCATAAATCCCTCCATTAAATAAATTGAATAGATTGGAAGGAAATACATAAAACTATACAACATAAAATAAATAAATCTAAATTGATTACCTTATTAGACCCACTAAATAATAGAAGTTATATATAATTTTGAACCCCAACCCACCATGACATATGTGTAATGAATTCACTGTTTAGAAATAATCTATATAATACAATATCAATTTGACTTAACAATAAATAAACATCCTTATTCAAATTGGTAATATAAAATGATAATATTTTCCAATAACATATTAATCTGACATTAACAGTAAAATTATTATCAATGTAGAACTCATAAGTAAACAAATTTTGAAGAATTACTCTAGTGAAAAACGAGTCTTTATTTTTGGTAAACACCGACAATGTGATTCAAAAAATATATGGGGTTTATAACATATATTTTTATTTTTATAAATATAATTCAATATATACATTATAATAAACAACATGTACGTGATGTAGAAAGAAAATTTAAAATCAAACAAGGAGAGTGATAGATAACTGAATCAAAATGAATTGAAAATCATAGTTTTGAACATAATTAGGTATAGAAATTAAATTATTAATGTACTAATGATGACCAATTATTTATTATATATAATTTTTTATGTAAAATAGTTATTTTTACTGGTATAGAGGACATTGGCATCCCAACTTCAAAATAAATTTTATAAAAAATATATAATGTTTTCATTAAAATGATCTAATAGACCTCATCCAAAAACCATTATAAAAAATGATTCAATGTGATATTAAAAAAATTATAATAGTTTATAATAATTTAAACAATATAAAAATATATAATTATGCAGGATAAATAAGAGTGGGTTATAATAATATATAGATAAGTAAAATGTAAAATATTTTTCTATGATTTGGAGAAAATAATATCCCATTATATTTAAAAAATTTAAATATAAAAAGTTAAATAAATGGGGGGTTTTTATATTATTTGATAATACATGGATAAATATGAAATATACATGACAATTAAAAATTATAAAGAAGGTGTTAAATAGCTGACATGTTGTATACTTTATAAAGCCTTCTTCTCAAACATTTTTAAAAACACTACCATTTAACCAACCCAAAAAAATGGTGATAATATTACATCAAAATTTTTGAAAATAATCTAAAATTATATATATTTTAAAACAGATAATCAATTTAAGTATCAATAGAAACATTCATAAAAAATTTAAAAATATTTACATGGAAGAGAATGATTATTGACTACTATTTAGAATAATTTCAAATTTTTATATAAATATTTTTTCAATGAATTTGTGTACCATGGAGTTGATAAATTAAAATAATACATGAAAAAATAAAAAAAATAAAAGTATACTAATATATATGTTGTTTTAAGTAGATATCATATGAATCCCACAATGTATTTATTTTTTAAAAAATTCTATCTTGATAAAAATAGAATTGTAAAATAAACCCCGACATTAGAATTTCTCATTATCGAATATATTCTAATATAATGTATAATATATTAGAATATATCATTAATAAAAATGATAAAAATATTTTTATAATTATATATATATATAACATTCATTTATAACATATATTTTTACCCATTTACTCATAATTGTTGGTTAAAATAAAATATATAGCTGATTACTATTCAATTCGACATGGATGCAATATTTCAATAATCCGAGTCCTTGAACATTTTTTTATCACCTCCAAAATATTAATAATTTCATATATATATATATATATATCATTATTATATATTAAATAATTTTTTATTATCATTCATGTATTGAGGAATTGAAAAATGAATTATATATCTTGTTGAAGACAATATTCCACTTGATTGTACTAGTGATGTTCCCATTATCCTATAGATGGGATAGAGAGACAATAGTTTGTAACCTAAAATTCAAGAATTAATTTTTTTGGCCTAAATAAAATATATTTTAATTAATCCCATATTTATTTATATCCATGTGAGGTGGTGTTGAAAAATTAAATACATTAATTCGTGGAGATGGTATTCAATACATAAATATGAGTGGTGTTTCGAAATCACATTTAAAAAAATATGGATTAATATAGTTTTTAAATCAACATAATTCAATTTATTTATTCTATTAATATTTATGTAAATATTGTGTAGTTTTTTGAATCAATTTTATGGAGGTAAAAGATTTAAACATGAATTAAAATGATTATGACATAAAACATATCAATGGGTATCATTAGTTGATTTATAAAATAAATAAATATCAGTTGGGTATTTAGCGAGGGAAAAGACATAATTTTCTATGGATAGTGATATTATGGAGGAAGAAAATTTCATATTTTCTATGTTAAGATGATCTATGAGTTTTTATACTTGAGGAGATGAAATTTCCTTTTATTATTGAGATGGGTGATAACATTGTGAATATTAAGAACATTAAAACATATTTGAGTTTATTCTCATGGAATTTGGAATAATTTAAACCAATATAAAATATAAAGTGGTTTTATGTATAAATACATTAAAACAATGAATGTTAGATAGATTTGGTAAATATTCAAGCCTTATATTTTACGTTAACCACCCAATTAACCATTTTAACCTTTATTGTGATGAAAAATATTTACCATGAGAATTATTCATCATGAAAAATTCATAATTATCTATTAAAAAATATAGAACATTATAGATCCCAATATTTTATCCACTTTATAATATTAAATTTCCATATTTGGAAGAAATTATTTATAATAAATGTTCTAAAAATTCAATGTAGATCAATTTTAACAAAAAATAAACCTTTTAAACCAAATTTTTTTATATAAAAGTAATCATAATTATAAATCCAAAAAAATTAATTTAATTGTATTTATTAATATTATGTGTGTTTTACATATAAATTATATATTAAATAACACTATCAAAAAATTATAGATATAGATGAACTAGAAATAGTTTTTATTTGAATAAAAACATTAATTCTATTTCTAAAATGTCCAAAAATGATTTTTAAGTTCAAATTAATTTTTTAATATTTAATTATATACATTCATATATATATATATATGTTTTATAAAATGGGTTTCATATACATTTAATTCACAATTACACCTGTTATAATATTAGAATATTTAGTAGATTTGAATAATCATTGTTTTGTTATTGAAAAAATAACTACTCTTTTAAGAAAAAACAAAAAAACACCCAATTATAATATTGAAAATAGTAATTGAATATTATGTTTGTTTAGTAATATTATAATTACATATTATTTGGATTTAACATTTAGTTTCATTATTTAGTAAAACTATTTTTGTATAATTATTTTTAAATAGAACTATTTTTATTGTTATGTAATTTCAAGGTTACGAAATATGCATTATGTTAATGAATAAAAATGAATTATTTACCTACTATTATAAAATACTTATAATTTTATTATCCATGTTTTATAATTTTATACCCATAATTGATGAAATACATTATGTCATTAATATTTGTATTCTAATTTTGTCTTTTCATCTTCGAGATCCCAAATTTATTCATATATCATAAGATTTATAGAAATTAGCTTAACTAAAAATTTCATCTGATTCCGAAATAGTTAATCTCTGTTTTCATGAATCCAAATAGGATCTTCAAAAAAAGGAAATTTAGTTTCCTAATCAATTTCATTATAATTGAGTATATTCATGGGGTCTATAATATATTTCCCATACAATGTATCATTAATGTTGTTGTGCACTTTAGAGATGTTAGGTGACATTTATAGATGGTTTTACAATAAAATTTTTGGTAAGATCATGAATGGATCAATGAACCTCGAGCATTGTTTCATGTTCTTACAAATCATGTCAACTCCATTAGAAGGAGGTACTTTTATGAATAAATGAACCCTGATATGAAATTAAACATTCATCCTATAATTAATGGGATATTAAATTTCATTAAATTGTTCATTCAAAATATTATTTATAATAGTTATTATATTTTTCATTTTCAAATGAATAACATATGTTCTTATTTTCATTCAATATCTATCTTCATCCAATCATGTTTATGTATTCCATATATTCTCATATAATACATTATATGGTGAAATTTCTATACTTTAATAGAATATATTGTAATAAGTAAATTCTTAAAATTATATTTACTTATCCCACAAAACATAAAAGTCATGTGGGTAAGACTATCCCATTTCGTATAATGTTTCAATTGAATTATTATAAACTTCATTAGTTTGATAATTATATTAATTATCAAATATATTATTAAAACAATACATTTATAAAGAATTTTGCATAACTTTTATGTTTTCCATTGGCCATGATCAGATACAATCTAATATGCCTTACCATAATGTCTTATAATTTTATTAATATAAATCTGAGTAAGTCAGTCAAATGAATGATACACTCGTATTTCATGAAAATGTGTACAGTTGGTATAATAATCCACAATCACTAATATAGTATATTTTAGAATAGTATTCTTCAATACAATGTTTTATATAAAGATGGTAATATCATCTCACTGTTGCATTGGTTGAGAGAGAGGTTTTATAACATCTCAATTATGTTGCCCTATGGAATTTACATAATAAATAACAAACAATATTGATAAAAATAATTAATATAAAATATAAATTTTCTATTCAAAATGTTCTCATAAATGATTATACATCATTGTTCTACTAGAGTGTATAAATAAATTTAACCCATGTGATTCACCATATAATTCCATTATAATATAATATATTGATGGAAAAAAATATCCTTTTTCTAAATTTCCAAATATTATTTCCATAAAGGATTCCTTCCATGTTCCGATCATTTACAACTTAAATTTTCTTTTGTAATATCATTAATTAACCTTACCACATTTTATCTTCTCAACAATTTATGTTATTAATACAATTGGAAAATTGAGTGATTCTTCCCATTTACTAATAATTTATATATTCTAGTTAATTAAATTTATAAATATTGGATCTTTTTCTATATTCATCCTGGTTAGAACTCGATGATCCATCAAACATAATTTTTCTTATACATTTTTTGAATACCTAGGGTGGTATATTACATTGAAAATATACATCTCAAGTACTTAATTATCTATTATTTTCCTTATACTAAGGTATTTCTGATATAATATTCACTTCATACTCTTGTGATAAATATATAATTCCAATATTTAACCACATAATGAATTTCTATTTATTATCAAGGAAAAAATTACTGGTACTAGTTTAATATCATGGGATTGATTGTATCATTTATTAATATATAATAATAATTTTTTATAAGAAAAATCATTATCATTATTCAAGAACAAAACTCAATCCCTTATCAACTGCATTACTATAAATTTCAATACATTTTGTTCCTAAAGGTAAATTCAATACTGGGTTGTGACTGAATATCCATGTTACATAAATGAAGCATTTTTCAAATTAATTTAAAAAATTATTATACCATATATATTTTTAAGTTAGTTATCATGTGGTCCAATCAATCAATATTTTAAAGAAATAAGATATAATAACCATGTAATCCATGAAAAATATGTATCTCAATTATAATCATCGACATTTCTCTTTAATTTAACACCATTATCTTAGACAGATCAATTGAAATTCCATCCATGGTGATTATATGTCCATGAAAATAAAATTTATGGATCTAAAATTTAATTTTTTCAAAATTATATATATTACTCTTTTCTATGATGGCCTAAAGAATAAATCAAAAATTCTACATATGTACATATGATTTATTAAATTAATCCATGATAACTGCAGTTAATATAGAATTAAAATAATAAAGGAAATCTATGATTTCTCTATTCAATAAATTTGTATACACATATTGTGAATTAATCCACCCTATTGTGTTTAATATAAAACCATAATGTCTATACATCGTAAAAATTGTCTTTTTTATTATATCATTATTCATTACTCTCAAATTATAAAATATAAAATGAATAAAAATATATGAAAAATATTTATCAATATTATGTTTATATAAAATTTCACTACTGTGATGTAGTGGACATTTTAACATTATGGTAACGGTAATTCACTCTATTAAATACAGTAATAACCTCAAAGAACCATATTTATTATTAAGAAAAATAATAGGGGATCTCCAAGGAGAAACACTAAATCATATAAATCCAATATAACATAACTCATTAAGTTGTTTATTTAGGATATCCAATTACACAAGTACTATTCTATAGACAATCATAGATATAACTCACCAATTTAGATAGTTTTCAATAGTAAAATATACTTCATTCATATATGGATTTCCTGGATATTCTTCATGATATAAATAAATGTATTCCTGCAAAATAGGTACATATTACATTCATAGGATACCATTCCATTTAATAGTTTTCTAAAATATGAATTAATAAGAATATCATTAATTAAATACATGAGATTTTTATCCATACAAGAATTATATTATGAATCATCCCCATATAAAGACAAAGTATTGTATACCCCTGTAAAAAATTATAATTTCCTTTTCATAGAGATTTTGTTCCTCTCTATTCATTAATTAAAATATATTAAAAGTATTATTATTATTTCAAACATATGTATGATTACATGGGTCACATGTATGTTATGTTTATGAATCATAATAGTAAAATAATTTCATATTGTTTTGGTAATAATATATTAAATGTTTTTTTGATGTCAATATCACTTATCATGTTTCTATAAGATAATTTAATGATTTCTCCAAATCATAAAAATATAAAAGGTTGAATATATTTTGAATTAAATATATCTTAATATAGAATTTATTTTTCAAACAATGTACGTATATTCTAATATTTAGTAATATAATCATATACAGTAATAATAACATAGTATTTTCCATTACCTCTTGACATCTTCAATGTATAATTATTTTGATAAATGCAAAATTATTTTGAATAATATACCATATCATTATTGTAAAATCAATTGATATTAATGGATTCATTTTTTAATTCATTAATTATAAAAAATTTCCTTATCCCCATATATATATTTAACAACCATTTGCTTTAAAATACACTAAAGTGATTCATTCCATAATTATCACATACAGAGAGATCCACCCTTCCCTTTTTCTTCTTCATTATAATTATATTTATTTACTTCTCATACATCCTTTTATTTTATGGATTTTATTGAAAATATATTATTTATATAATTACTTATCTAAATTTTCGTCACTGTATTATATATTATCTTATCATGAAAACATTAGGAACAATTGTTCCCTTTTTGACGGGATTATTACCATAAATGAAATATTCAATTGTATAAATTTTTGTTTATATATAGCATATATCCTACCTATATAATCTTATAATATTATTCTTAATCATTAAACCATTTTAATATTCCAGGAAAATTTTGTAAATAAATTTCCTTTTCATATAAATTTTTTAATAAAAATATTTTATCTTGGATTATATCTTTTAATGTGTTTCATTCATTGCACTCAATATGTTAATGATAATATTCTTTAGTATTTTGAATTAGTGAAAACCATTGATCATAAAATTCCATTAAAAATATACTTCCATAATAAATTTCTTCATCTCAATGGATTGAAATTATATGGATATATTTTTTAGGTACGCGATATATATTTAATCTATCAATTTATCAGTACTTCCATTAATGGATAGAAGATTATAATTCATAAAGAAGTATTATACAATTCCCAAATGATGTTAGGGTGTCAGTTTACCATTTTAGAAAGTTTATTTGACATAACTTAAATGAATTCCTTACTATAAAATAAATATTCATATTTATTTCTACATTCTTTCCAAAATTTTTTAGGAAATAAACCCTTACATTGACTAAAAATGTTTATATAATTTATTATACATCTATTAAGAATAATATATAAATAATGGAACTCTATTAATTAACACTCAACATTATGAGTATGGATCCAAAACCTAAAATTTAATATATATGAAAATTTTCATGAAATTATTAAGGTATTGTGACAATTCTATTATGAGATATTGTTTACAAAATATATTTCCTAGTGTTCCTTCAAATGATTTTCTAATACCACTAATAACAACTCTAGATTTGGTAACCCATAACTGGTATTTTCTATATTACATTGGATTAAAATATAGGTGATCATATCCCATGAGATAGAATGGTTTAATAGTATTGGGAGACTAGATGTGTACATAAATTACATATTAAATTTAATTATTACAAATTGTTTTAAAACATCTCTAATGCATTTTTATTTTATTTAAAATTATTCAATTTTCTAATCACCACCCATCCCATGGGGCCCGTAAGTGACTAACCCAAGACCACCATCCATATTATAGGGTTTGTTGACTAGAACGTAAAAGCATTTCTCGAAAAGGGAAGGAATTTCCTTAAATATTATTACACACTCAAAAAGGGAATCTGAAGTAAAAAAACCATCAAAAGTAAGGTATAACCATGACAGTAATGTACTGCCATAATGACAATTATAAACTAAATACAGTGGTACATCATAAAATCCCTAGAAATATAAAAAAACTAAAACAGATGTCACATCTTCCCTAGAGCTATACCAGAATGGTAGTAGGTGTATGTCTGATGTAGGAGAAGAGGATCTCAACTACTCATGTTTCTCCTAGCTCCACTACGTCTCAAACCTCCAATGTCTACTTCGGAGTATCATTAGTTTTCACCAGACACACATGTGCGGGTGGAGCCCGTGCATGGGTGGGTATAACACCTTAGTAGGGAACCCTGAGACCCTCAAAGGCCTCTTAGTAATCCACAATAGAAAACATCACAAAAAATTACACATAAGTAATATCTCAAGAAATATCCAAATCATGATGCACAAAGAATAAGAATAAGTCTCACTCCAACAGTATTATATCTAGGTTACTACAATATGGATGATTAGTCATAATTCAAGATCATATAATCCACAGTAACTCCACTAATAACCCATATAGGTGACATTATGTTGACCATTATTGGTCGCTACATGCTGACCCATAGTGGCCACTAGTTTTAACCCGTATTGGTCACCAGTGCTAACCCATAATGGTTGCTGTGGATGACCTTTATTGGTCATTTGTACAGAGGTAGAGTTGATTAGTCATAATGCTAGATCATCCCAATCTGGTGTTTCTGATGCTAACCTGTATTTGTCCTTCTTCTTCTTCAAGTCAGAGCCAGCCGCTGAATTCCCGCATGAAGAACACCTTATCACGGTAAGAATATTCTCCACATGTCCTAAATCATATTTTAAGTGGTATGATGTCCTGAAACAATAATACTCATGGGACCAACATGTCATAGGGGTCCCAACATGATGGATGACGCGACGATCAGACACGCAGTCTGTGATATATGGACACATTTGTAAAAATGGCATGTTTTAATTAATGTCTAATCCAACCCTAGTCACATGTCAAACTCAGTCAAATATCACATAGATTATATCCAAAGGATTTAATTTTCATATATGCCCTTAAGCGATAAATTTCACGTCAAACGGATACCCGGTCTGTTACTTACACCCTTTTCCATGAAACGGGGGTGATCACACCTCAGTCTGGCACAACTCCTGCCCATTTGGACGGCACGCATCAGGACCATTATGCATGATGGAATACCATTTCTCTAGCTAGCCCCGCAGATGCGGGGCCATTTCATCCGGCTAGTGGGGTGATGCCACACCATGTGCTATGGTCGGCCAAATGGTTGACCAGTCTCAAACTGATTCAGCGTAATAGGTGTCAGCACCACCTCTCACTCTGCATCCTGCTACCCGCGGCTGATGCCAATGGCGATGCCTGCTGTCGCCACCATTCTCTCGTGTGGCCAGGTCGGTCCTTCCACCTTTGTCCATCGGGGCATGTGACATCGTTCCACCTTCCCACATCCCACAGCCAGTTGTCATGGGCCTCCTCAGTCCAACAATTGTTGTCGCCGATATGGTGTTTCATCAGTTCATTCCACGGGCCACTGGACCTGCCTCGTTGGTTCGTTCATAGTTCCATATGTGCCTAAAAGTCTCCTAGACTACCACTGTTACAACATGACCATCTATTTTGTGAAACTATTAAAATTGTAGAAATCCGTCCTAGAAGAATGAAACATGAACGATGTGTTGGATGGTTCAGGACATGTTTGTTAAGACCGCGCCTTCCACGTTAACCTAATAATTAATAGGATAATATTTATCTAACATTAATTATTAAGTTAACCCATTACAATAGTGCTAATTTAAAAATCAATCATAAACCCCCTACCTTAGGATCCATTGGAGGTGTCACGGTTGTGGTGGGAGGAGCATCCACGTTGGATGGAGTCATCAGCATTCTTCGGTCCCAGATCGTTGACTCCCTGGATTTCGTCCTTTGTCGGTCGATGTTTCCGCAGAAATCTTTCAGAGATTTTACTCTTGAAGAAGCAGTAACAAATCCCAAACATTAGATACAATAAAATAGGATGATAATGGTGAGTAATTCATTGGATAATTAATATGGTTTATTAATTGAATTAATAATCCTCTTTTAATTCACAATGATGGAGATACACATTTGATGAGTCAAGAAAATAAATGGACTGATAAGTCATCATTCCTTCAATAACTACTCATATGTAGGAGAAAAATAAAATAAAATTAGAATTACATGTTATTTAATTATTCATTAAATGTTAAAAAAACTTTCTTTTTCTCCCCACCAACTGTGGTCGAAGTGAAGCTTCCCTTAAGTGAATCCCTGGTGCTATAGATTCAATGGTGCTCTCAGATATCAATTTCAAGCACCAGTTGGAAAGATAGAAAATTATTCCAAGACATTTATAGATCGTACCTAAAAAAATATCAAAAATTCATTCAGGGTACAAATGGCCACTGAATCATGCATTGTCAATTTTTACACACTCATAAAAATATGAAATTATTTAAAACTAAATTACATGGAACTTTTGTGTCTTTACATTCATACAAACATAGGGATTTATGTCCCTAAAATCCAAACAAGGATACACAAAAAAATGAGGGTTAATGTGCATGCATATGATTCAATCGCTGCGATGTTCTATTTTCGAGATTCATGTACATCCATAGAATGTGCCGTATATGTATCGACCTCCCATGAAAGATCTGCTCATGTAGACCCTCTATCTCCATCGGTTACTCCACAAATGTCACCCCTTCATCAATATCTAGCTCGTCATGGTCGATGACATGAGATGGGTCATGCATGTATCTCCTCTGCTATGACATGTGGAAGATGTTGTGCACCTTCTCCAAATGAGGTGGAAGTGCCAATTAGTACACCACCTTTCCAATCCTCTAATGTATCGGGAATGTTCCGATAATCATTAGTGAGAGTTTTCCTCCTCTGCCAAATATTCATCGACCCCGTCAAGGGGAGACACACAAGAATACATGGTCTCCCTCTTGGCTCTCTAGTGGTATTAGTCTCCTATAAAAATCAGACTTCTTTCATATCTATGCAGTCTTCAACCTCTATCTTATGACCTCGACCTTCTAATGGGTTGCTTGTACCATCACTAGTCCCACGACAGCTGGATCTTCTGGATCTATCTATCCCAAGGGAGATCTTCATTGTCATCTGTATAGTACCTCAAAAGGTTCCATACCAATGGCGGAGTGATATCTATTTTTGTACGCAAACTCCACTCGGGGTAGTTGTTACTTCCAATTGTGACCAAAATCTAGGACACATGCACGATGAATATCTTCCATGGTCTGGATGGTTTACTCAGTCTGACCATATGCCATCGGTAGAAAAGCTGTTCTTAAGATAAGATATGTCCCGAAAGCCTCCTACAATCCTTTCCACATCTAGTATGTGGAGCATGTGTCACGGTACGATACTATCATCAAAAGGACCATGCGATGTCACACTATCTCATGAATGTAGAGATGTCCTAATCTTTCTACTGAACCCTTCTCTCAAATTGCAATGAAATGAGCCGACGTGGTGAGTCGGTCAACCGTCACCCAGATGGTATCATGCCCTAGGGACGTATGTGTTATCCTCGTCACGATGTCCTTAGATATCCCTTCACACATCCACTCTCTTTTTTCATGGGGTTGGGTCAATCATGGAGGTACCTGGTTCTCGACCTTTACCTGCATGTAAATGAGGCATCTAGAAACAAATTTCTCCACAAGTTTATTCACCCCTGGCTTCTAGTAAAAATAGTTAGAGGTCTTGATACTTCATCATCATGCCTGGATTTACTTCCAAGGAGGATATATGGAACTCCCCCATATCATCCTCTCATAGTGCCACTGGTACAACTGTAAATTTTCTAAAAAGGATTGTGTGCTTTCCACCTACATAATATATGTCAGGTTCATGTCCTGAGGATATTTGAGGAAGTCTAGTCTCACAGATGATGTCTTTCAGTTGAACCTCCCTGACTCGCTAAATGAGGGAATGGGAAACAACCATCCACTTTAGGTAGATTGTCTCATCTCTATCAGTGATGGATATCTTAAATGAGGCTAAATGCTCCGAATCCTCATTCAGTAGATGAGAAATCATTCTACGACTAGGAGCATATTCCACTGCATTATCTTTCCCAGGATTATATAGTATCTTAAAGTCATAGACCTATAGGCACTATATCAAACCTCAATGTCCCATATTCAGATCTTTTTGAGTGAGGATATATATGTGACTCTTGCGGTCTGAGTAATCAATGAACCGCTCACCCATCAAGTAGTGTCACCACATCTTCAGTGCAAAGACTACTACTTCCAACTACATGTCATGAGTCAAATAATTATTATCATGAGTCTTTATTTCTCATGATCCAAAAAAATTACATCATCATCCATCAAAAGGTCGAAACTGAGTCTGTTTCTAGATGCATCATAGTAAAACACAAATCCAGTGCCCTCCACCAACAACATCATTATTAGAGAACAGGTCAAGAACTACCTCAGTTGTTGGAAGCTATGTTGCCTTGTCTATGACCACATGAAGGGTTTCCCCTTCCTCATCAAGGCAGTAATATGTGTTACTACTCTGGAGTAATTGAGTATGAAACATTGATTGTATCTTGATAATACAAAGAAGCTTCACACCTCAAAAACACTCCTCGTTGGGTCCCAAGGAAGTATTATCTCGAACTCCACTAGATCCATTTCAAATCTATCCTCTGAGATTATGTGTCCCATGAAGTGGACCTTCCATATCCAAAACATAATCTTTGAGAGATTCACATATAACTGGTTCTCCAGGTGTGTGTCTAGAACCATCCTCCAGTGTTTAACGTGCCCTTCCATGGATGTTGAGTACACCAAGATGTCATTGATGAAGACCACCACAAAGAGATCGAGGTATGACAGAAAGATATTTTTCAAGAGACCTAGGAACATTGCTAGAGCATTGTTCACCCAAAAAGGCATCACCATGAACTCATAATGGCTATACCAACATATGAAGGTTGTCTTTGATATGTCCTCATCCTGTACCCTAAGCTGATGATAGCCTTATCTAAGAATTATCTTCGAGAACCACCTTGCTCCTTTCAACTAATAAAAGAGATGATCGTTCCTTGGAAGAGGATACTTGTTCTTCAAACTCACATGTTTTTAGAGCCAGATGTCCTTGCATTTCCTCCTACATCTTTTTTCCTTCTTGGAAAACAACTATCTGGATTCCCATGGGGAAACACTAGGAATTAAAAATACATTTTTTATGTGACCTCTAACTATACCCTCAGCTCCTAGATCTCCACAGCGGGCATCTGATATGCTGGTGTATATATTAGTGATATTTCAGGGTACAAGCCACAGTGGATTTCTACCTCTATATGAGGAGGTAGTCCTAGGACATCTTCTGGAAAGAAATACTCATACATGTCCACTACAACTGGAAACATAGGACTCACCTCATCCATCGTGTTTAATGTCATGACTGCTAACTCATATGTATTCAGTTTCACCATCAAGAGTGCATGTCTGTCTAGCGATGCTCTATTTTACTTATAACAATAAATGGAAAACAGGCCTCCATATCTACGCGTACATCATACTGTATGTCTCATGCAGTCAATCATTGTGTGAACTACAGATAACTATTACATGCCAAGAATGAAGGTGTATGGAATTAACGCCACTACTAGAGGATCCCATTTGAAACTCTATACATGAGAGTAATACCACATTGTCAGTACTAGTGTGTGACAGCTAAATATATTTACGCAATAGTATCCAATAGAAAATGTCGAGAAAATATCTCAATCGGATTCTCGGAGTCCCAAACTATGTATCCAGTAAGAAAATAATATCTAGAACTTGTTTCGATAAGCATCACTGCTAAATTATATAATATACAGATCGTACCTTGTATCATCATGGGGACATTAGGATCATGAGACTCTACTACATTTATATATGACTATATCCATTCACCTACTCCCCGAGCTCATGGTGGACCACCTGGGGCTATGCTATTAGTGCCTGGTGACCCCGACCACCACCAACTTCACGTCCTACTCCCCTGCCTCATCTGGTGCCTAGCTGACCTTCATGATCATGGCGCTACCAATGCCTCAGTTTCCCCTCCACCATCTAATGATAATCCTCATCGGTATTCAAATAGTCACGAGCTCTATGACCATGTCCCCTATAGGAAAAAAAGACCATGCACCACTAGTGTCTCCCACGGCCTCTCAAGCCTCGATCCTCTGACCCTGTATCCCGGGGTCGCCCTCCGGAAGGTCTATCATGATTGTTCTTCTGCATCGTCCATCCATTGATTGCTACATATGACTATACTATCTATCATCTAATAGGGTCTCTCACTATTGGTGCCTTATCAATAAGGAATTCATCCATTAGTAAGGCATGATGTTTCACGCCACCCTCTGTTGGGATGCCTAGAGAAAATGTTGCATCTCTGATCTCTCTTCGAAGCCCCTTCTCAAATGTATGGGCCTAGAAGTAAGGGTAATGTACCCTATCTGTGGAGAATCAATAAGGGTCATTGAATCATTCCAATTAATGAGGCACATTCTGGTTTCCCTGCTACAGATGCAGTAGCTCTTGAAAACACACAGAGATTAGTTTCACTGGGATGAAATTCGCCCTGAAAAGGCTATCAAAGTTGGGCCAAGTGATGGTTGTCTCTTCATGCACCTCAAGAATTGATCACCACCATAGTCCTTCATATCCATAAATAAGTCTAGAATTATTGATCAAATTCTGCTCAGCAGAAGCCTCAACTAATTGAATGGAACGCGAAAACGACTTCAAACCAGTGCCATACTGCCTGGGGGTCTGTGTCACCTCGATACCTCAGAGGCATTAATCTCTAGAAACTCATGAAACACATTCATCTGGAATGAATGATCCACTGGTAGCATATTTTATTGAATGGGTGGTGGTTCTGCTGGTACACCACCCAAAGGTGCCATCACCATGAGTGGTCCATATACCGAAGCCTCGTTGCATAGTGGGACACTGTCATAATCTCTAAACAAAATCCTGGATTGCTGTCTTCGTGAAGGCATCCTGTATGAAACTGAAACGCCATGGTTAATATTATATACATGGTAAGATGACTCAAGAAAGATAATTAATTTTTTAAAAAAAACTAGATATCGATGCATTTATGTACTGTGTCGGAAAATAGAATTTTCGGTCTTAGTATATGGATATGTTCATCGCTACCGCAACATTATATTACTTATACTAAAAACTGAACACAGGACACATTAAACCATTACATCAATAAAAGTAGACTCGAAGTTATTCTGTTATAACTGACCTGCCTTTGATACCACATTGAGACAACCCATCTGACGGTCCTTGGATGTGACTACCCCAAGTTCTCCTTCCCAAGGCCAGGGGTTGGTGACTAGAACAAGAAGCATTTTTCAAACCGAGAAGGCATTTCCTTATATATATGTACACACTCAAAATTTTAAAGTAATGAAAACAACCAACAAAATTAATTTATAACCATGAGAGTAATTTACAAGCACATTTAAAACTGAAAACTGAAATAGTGTGCTAGAATACAAGCCCTTGAAACTGAAAAAAATTATGTAGTTTCCACATCTTCCCTCAAGCTCTACTCGAAGGGTAGTAGGTGTATGTCTGAAGTCTAAGAAAAGGATCTCAACTACTCACATCACACCATGATCCACCAAGTCTCAAACCTCCAAGGTCTTCATTAGAGCATCAATAGTTTTCACTAGAGAAAGATGTTCAGGCGAATCCCATGTAGGGGTGAGTATAATAACTATGTTGGGGCCCCCAATACCACTGATGTTCTTTTAGTAATCCACAAATGACAAAATCCCATGATATAACATAGTGGTAATATCACAATCATGATCAAAATCATGAAACACAAAGAAAAAGAGATAGGTCACTCTAATGATATACATTCAAGTTTATTAAAATAGGGATGACTAGTCGTAAATCCATATCATCCTATCTGTAGTAACTCCACTGCTGACCCCTATTGGTCATTGTATGATGTACTATATTGGTCTTTAGATGCTGTCACATATTGGCCACTGGTGCTGACCCATATTTGTTTCTCGTGTTGAACTGTGTTGGTCCCTGGTTCTAACCCATATTGGTCACTGGTATAGAGGTAGGGACGTTTAGTTATACAACTAGATCATCCCACTCTGGAGTTTTTGAAGCTGACTTGTATTGGTCACTTTTTTTTTTCATTTCTCAACCAGCCACTGAGTTCCAGCACGAAGCACGCCTTATCTTTGTAAGACTCTTCTCCTCAAAAAATCAATCATATTTAAAACTGTAATAAGTCCTGAATAAATCATACCCATGGGACCGAACAATCATAGCGGTTCCTACGTGACAGACGACATGTCAATCAGATGCCATGTCTATGAGATATGGCCACTTTGGTAAAAAGGGCCCATTTAGATTCCAGTATGATCCAACATTGGTCACATGTCAAACTAGGTGAAAAATCACGTATATTATCTCTAAAGGCCTTCCTTATCCCAATGGTCAATATTCCACAAATGGTGTGTCGATCGAATGTTTGGTCAGTTTGTTACACCCCTTTCCGTGAAACTAGGATGATCACACCATTGTCTGAACCAAATCGGTTGGGCCCACTAGAATATTCCAAAGAGTCTGATTATCAAAAGGGGTCCTAGTGCCACTTACATCATATCAAACGGACACCTAGTTTGTCAGTGACAGGGTTTTATTCATTCGGGGGCGGTTGGGTCAAAGCCTGGGCTGACTATGTTAGGTCGTCCAGACAGAACTGGTACCGAGTTCTACATGACCCCACCTGGGTCCTGCGAATTATGGGTTGGTCTGGTTCAATAGGTCTAGCCCATCGGGGTCAACACAGATGGATCATGGTCCTGGGTCATGGTAATACAGGCACGTCGGGTGGGGCTCGGCCCGCCGGGTGTGGCTCGGCCCACCCATGTCTGCCCACTAGGTTGCGGGTCCAGCCCAGCCCTGGCCACTGGTTGGGTTCAGCTCGCTGGGCAGGTGTTTCCCATTCAACTGGCCCGCGTTCAGCTTGGTCTTCCTGATGGAAGAACATTTCTATAGATGGCCCCACAGATGCAGGGCTATTTTGTATGGCTGGTGGGGCGCTTCCCCATGACATGCTACAGTCAGATAGATGGTCAACTGGTCTCCTGCTGACACAGCGTGGTGCAAAGCCTTCCCTCCCCCTCTTACCACTGGCCGCGACTGTAGGCACCACACTTCCCCCGTGCGAATGTCTTGGTAGGGCCACATTTTTCCACCGCTATGTGCAACGACGTGCCGCCTCCCCACCGCCTGTGGCCGATTGCTGCGGGCCTCCTCTGGAAACCACCAGCATACCGCACCATCGATTCTTTCTGCTATCCACGAGGCGTGATCTGGTGGTCCATTCATGATTCTGTTGGCACCTATGAGTCTCTTAGATGGTCGCCATCATAATGTGACCCACAATAATTCAATTCCGTCAAAATTGAAGAAAGTATTCCTCGAATAATGCAACATGAACAGGGTCTGGGTCATTTTCATTCAGCACCTTCCCAATGCGTTAACATGATATAGAGAAGGAGAATATTTACCTAACATTGTTGAGTAAGTAAACACATTTCAATAAGGTCAATCTAAAACAAAACATAAACCCCCTACCTCATGATCCATTGGAGGTGTTTTGGTTGTGGTGGGAGGAGCGTTCACATTGGATGGAGTCATCAGCATTCATCTATCCTGGATGTTTTCCCTCCGAGCATTCATCCTCTGTCAGTGGATGATGCTGCAGAACGCTGCCAATGTTTCCTCGCTTGAAAAAGTCATTCCAAAACCCCATCCAGAGCTCTATTTAAATAGGAGGTGGAATTATGAGTGACATGCTGATGAATTAATTTGGTTCATTAATTAAATTAATGAACCTCAACTAATTCATAAAGTTGGAGTTATGCATTTAATGAGTCAAGCCATTAAATGGCTTGACATGTAACCAGTCATCCCACCACTGTTATCCGTTGGATAAATAGAAAATAAAATAATAATTATATGTTATTTTATTATGTGCTAAAAAGTCAAAAATACTAACATATTCTCCTGACCGACTACTGTCGAAGTAAAGCTTCCCTTTAGTGAATACCTGCACTGCGGATTCAATAGTACTCTTCAATTTGAATTCTGAGGACTGGTTCAAATGATATAATAGGCCACCCACACATTTACATAACGTACCTAAAAAATGTTCAGAAAATCAGTCAAGGCAAACCAGGCCTCAGAATCACGCACCGTTAATTTTCGCAGACTTGTAAACTTCTAAATAATTTAAAAAAAAAATACATGGAATTTTTGGGTCATTACAGTTCCCCACATGACACCCAATTGAAATTATATCAAAATAAAATGTGACATTGAATGTTAATTAATGAAAGATGTATAGTTAACGATATCATGAATACAAAAGGGATTATGAACAATAAAATGTTTAATAAAAAATAAAATTTCCATTTAATCTATAACTTAAGAATGAAATTTATCCAAATAAAGAAACTATATTGAGAATACATGGACAATAATAAATGATTTTTAATGATATAATTTGTAATTTTATACATTTAAATTGTACCAGTAAAGCATAGGGAAAAATAATTTGTATAATTTGGTAACAAATAAAGAAAATATATAAATAATAAATTATTAACTCTATCGTAACACTCTAATGTGACTTACTAATTCATCAAGTGAATATACAATTTTAGTCCAATTAATCACTACCATATACCCAATATATTCCTAAAATATTGATTGATCAATAATATATGGGATCCTTATGCCTAAAAATTTAACAAATATCTATATTGAATAATTTAATATGTAATTTCAATATCCCTTGTATCATAATGAGCTAAATTTATTTTTCAATCAATCATATGTTTTTAACTAGGATGCATATTAATTGTCAATATATTCAAAATTAAGAAATGAGATATATATGGAAGAAAAAAACCCAATATAATTTATGATGTTTTTTACATCTTAGAGATTAATATGAATTTTTTTATCCTAATACATTCATGATAATAAGTAAATTGTAAATATGGTATAAAAATAAAATAGAATTATAGAATGATAGAGATAGAGAAAACAGTGACATGGAATTGAGAATAAACCTTGAAAACAAAAGTATGTAAGAATCAAAATTCTATAATGTTATAAAAACATCATCAATGAATCCAAAATGGAGTTTTATATATTAAAAAATTATATTCAAATTTTTATAAAAATTATTAGTGAAATTTTTAATTGATTTATCAAAAAACAGGTAAAACATTATTATTAAAATGATGTGATAAACCAATTCAATAATATATTTTAAAAAGTAGTCATGAATAAATTTAAAAAATTATTTGTAATTTTTTTAAAGTAAAATGTTGAATATGACATCTACTTAAATAATAAAATTTATTGTTAAATATATAAATATATAAAGAAATATTGTGTAACCCAACATTCAATGCTTTTGAAAAAATAATATCTAATTATTTTTAGAACATATAAAATTATAAATTCCTTGAATAATGTGATTTATAATTATATTAAAATTAATTTATTTATTTTTAATATTGATAATAAAAAATTAATATTATAATGATTATTTTACTCATGTAGTTTACATTTTTATGAAATTGTTTTCATAATTTTTTAAATACAGTAATAATAACCCCTTTGATAAATATTGAATCCTTCAATAAAATTTTTGAATAATATTTCAAAGTTATCATAAGTTTTTGTCATTGAGTCATTCAATTATATATAATAGTTATATTTTAAAAAATTATAATGTATATGGTAGGGAACGGTTCCCTACTAAAAAGATAAATATAGTAAAATTTTATTATAATAAACTTTTTTTTTAATTTGAGTACCAATGTGAAGATAAAATTAAATATTACATTAAAACAATATAAATAATAAATTTATATTAATATTTATTCATTTGAGGAAAGAAATAATGTATAATAACCTCAAAATAAATTTAAATGTAAATAATTCTAAAAATTTAAATTGAAAAATAAACCCTTACCTTGTATTCATGCTTGGAAAGATGTTTTCCAACCACATACTCAATCAATTTTTATTTATTTTTTATCTATTATATACATATACAAAAAGAATATTTCTATATGTCAATAATTAAAATCATTATTTTACTAATTCACTCAGAAATCATCGTTAAAACCCATTAATTAGGTTTTAACTATCCTGTTTTTCATGCATTTTTTGATTTATTAGTTCATGTTATTGAACCTTATTCATGTCCAAATCTCCTCCATAATGTAATATATATATATATTATCATTAAATTAATTAATTTTTTTTGACGTCTCATGTGAGTCATTAATGAAAAATTAATTACTTTTATTCATAGATATTATTGGTAAACATATGATATATCTATGCATAAAACGATCATAAGGGAGTGAGAACTAGAAAATAAAATTTAAAAACCATAAATGGAATGTAAAATATCATAAGATTTATTCATAGAATTGACATCGGATGTTCGTAAAAAAATAATCATGTCGGAATCAAATAAAAAATTCCATGAAACTATTTCATTGGCATAAGACATAGTTTTTTGGTATACAAATAAGATTTTAAAATCATGTTTGTAATAGCCAAGAAACAATTCCAAGGCTATCATAGTGGAAATGAGTCCCTCCCCAAACCACAAAAGCCGTTTGGGTCCACTACTAAGACCATCATATTATGAAAAGTGTCTTACTATATGAGAAGCAATCTTCCTTATAGTCTTATCTATATCATGATATATAATTTTTTAACCATTGAATTGGAGCGTGATATAGGTCCCACCCATCACAAAACAAGATCATTTTATGTGTTTGACAATGTTATAAAAATACTTCAAATAATAAAGCATTAATATAAATGGATTTTTAAAAAAATATTCTTGTCATAACCAATGGAAAAGATACATGGTTCATAATCATTTTATAAATTTAATATAGCAAAACCTGGGGAAAATGAAGCAGGTTTCTTACAACTTTTATGAGGGAATAACACATGGAATATTAACATATTTCATAATACTATATTGAAGATAAAATACCAATAAAAATAATTAAAATGGTATCATTGGTTTATATACCTAGTGAAGCATTATTTTCATAAAATTATGTACTCTTATATGGAAAATGATTTTGAAAGATAAATCACATGGGATGTTTAATTATAAAGATAACCTCACATAGAAAATATTTTCATGAAAATTAAAATTCATGACATATTTTAGAAATAATATTCATTAAAAATAAAATTTAAATCATATTATGTATTCTAAAAAACACAGTAATGTTATGATTTTCTAATTTTTTAACATGATGTACATATCAAAACAAAGATTCCTTTCACTTTTTTTGTGAAATCCATACAATTATTATTTGGAAAACATACATAAAGATTTATTTGAATTTTTTTTAAAATGAAATAATGGGAATTTTTTTAATAAATAATTTTAATAATTTTTAATAAATTGAAATCATTTTCCTGCATTAATGTTTTGGTTGGGAAAGGTATATCTACCAAAGATACATATAATGATGGTTTTTCTAAAAAATAGTCATTTGAACAATTAAGTATATAAATAGTGTAAAAATGTGGCAAAAATATTTATTCTCATAATGTAAGAAATTTCTATAAATATTAAGGAGCTTCATATGATATAGATCCAAATATTTAATCATTGGAATACTAATCATAAAAAATATTTATAAAAGATTAGATTATAACATATATCACATTGCAGTTTAGTAAATTCAATATTAATCACCATAGAAGAATAAAAATAAAAGAAACATAAAATATCGCATGAATAATTTATTTAATTATTTTAATTTTCAATGTAGATTTATATACACTTTATAAAATATGATTTTTCATAACATAATAATGTCTCAATGAAGGAAAAATAAAGAAAATAACACTTACCACAAGTCTTAAAATTTTCCATACATGATAAAAAATCTTATACAATAAATATATTGGTTTTAAAAATTTATAAACTACCATAACTATATATAAAATCTCCATATTATTTTACTATGAATATTTATATATTTTATATAAAAACTCAATGTTGAAGTCACATTTTTTGGAACAAAAATATTTTTTTTGTTTCGTAAGATTTGTTATTTTTGGTCATATTATTATGATAAAGGATACATAATATCTAAAATTTTATCCATGAAATAAATATAATTTATATTTAGAATATATTTTTTAATGTAATATAGGATAATTAGAGATAGAAATTGAAATACAACATTCATGTAGATGGAAGTCCATACATACTCATGAGTGTTGGTTCAATTTTTCTCAATTGATTAAGTTAAAGAATGTAAATTTCTAAATTTCAATTCAAAAGATTCATGTTTTATTTAATATATATAACATATTTTCCATAAACCCATCTATATTATGTTCTATTTAAATCTAGAATGAATGACATCACTTCAAGGGGTAGTAGTTAGCCGTAGACATCAGCAACAAAGTTGTATTCTCATATAATTGAATTTATAAATGTAAACACAAAAATAAATAAATAATGACGTATAATTAAATAATAAATATCATATATAAGAATTTAATATATCAATATTTATATCCATGAGTTGTGGTTATGGAATAATATAACATCAGTTTGCTAGGTGGTAGTCCCATGTACACATGAAGGTTTAATTCATAAACTGTTTGATGGGAGAGGTGATAATTTAGGTCACGATCGTTTCAAAACCCCATTAAATTTAAAACACTAATTTCATAATATCATAATTAATTTAATAATAATTTATCTATAAGGATACAAAAAAAATTCAAATTACTCAATTAGGGGTGTTATCTATTCTTTGAACTTTTTATTTTTGTTTGCACAAAAAGGAATGAATGGTTTTATTTCTAACCAAAATTATTATTTTAGGATGGATGGAAACAATTATGATTTTATTATTTCAGGTATTTTAGATATCTATTATGGATGGGAAAATATGAGTGCTGAATGGATGACCTTTAATCGGTGAGGTTAGTGGTACACTATTAATTTGTTGAAGAGAAAATATTGTCCCCATATATTTATCTTTAAAAAGGATTTGTAATGTCCAATTTTCGAGACTATACTTTCTATGTTCCAAATATTTCAAAATAACGTGTCATTTAAATTATGTTTTGTTAATTATTAACTAATATATATTTATATTATTCCCCGGAAACCCTATTTTCACCTTAGCTAAAGTAAATAATGGTTACTATTTTTACTATTCATTTTAGTCAAAAATAATGTTCAAATTATCATATAATATAAATTGTTATTATTTCAAATTCGGATTCCATTTTTAATTATTCAACTCACATAAGTTGATATTTATACAGTAAATATAATCACGCGGACACGATGTAAATATTTGATAACGAAGAGAACATGTTCAAAAATTATAAAAAAATTATAAAAAAATTTAATATGAAAATGATTAATGTGAATTAAAATGAATTAAATTTTATATAACCAAATAATATTACATATATAAATAATTTAAAACAAATAAAAACAGAAAAAATGATTTAATGAAAATGAATTTTACATTAAAAAACAAGTATTAATTACCATTCACTCCAATAATAATCATTTTAAATAAATAAGAAACAAATCATAGTATAATTTTAACATTATGATTTAAAAAAATTATAATTACATTATTAAATAAATAATCAAAAAATTAACATTTTTGAAAATATATGTGCACAAAGGGAAATCATTTTTGTAGGAAAATACTCTTTTGAAGAGAAAACATGGATTAAATGTTATATATATCATATAGAAAATATAAAAGTTGAATTTTTAACTACTTATTTAATATCAAATATATTAATTTTATAAAATCACTAAAATATTGGGTTTTTATATTATCTATGTATAATTTATTTCATTTTAATTTTTTAATGACTTTATTTATTTTAACATAGATTTTATTCTCATTTATAATTAATTTTTAACCAAATAAATCAATGTATATACATATGTAAATTATATATTTTCATAATTTTGTTATATTATATACACACCTTCCATTCCAACATCATGGTGATTATTATAATTATATGAAATTATATTTTCCTAGTATGTAACATTTTGTTTCAACTCAATGATTAATGTAATGGATGCTAAACTCAGTGATTTAGTATATAAAATTCAAAAAAAAATTATTTGATAAAAAATAAATTAGAAAATATCAATGTGAGATATTATAACCCCCTTAATAATTTTCATCCTCTAAATTTCAAATTCTGCTCTCTAAGACAGCAATTTTCATTGGAAAATCTCACTTCTGGAAACACATATCATATAATTGTTCAATAGAAATTCCTCTTGAAAAGAGAGAGAGAGATTTCAGAACATCATCTATAATAAAAAATAATACATTTCCATATTGTATAAAATTACTGGATTGCCGAAACATGGTAATCGAACTGAGAAAAATTAAAAAATTTATATTAGAGGGTAATAGTGAACATAATTAATAAAAATACAATGAAACAAAATCCATAAAACAATGAAGGGTGTAACTTTCCTTAATATAATGAAATTTTGAAAATAGGACGAATTTTTTTAATGTTTATATTCTAATTTATGGATAATTAAAATGAGAGGATATTCTTACATTATTTAATTCAATTTTATAAGTATGATCCATATCTCTTGGTACCCTGATTAGTTTCCAATTACGCTATTACTAAAAGAGAATAATATTTTCTTTTGTGAAGTACTAAATAAAATTCATAAAATAATGAACTGTCAATATTTCTCTCTCTATTAATTATCAAAAATATATTTATTATCACATATTGTTCATAATTATTTATATGGTGAAAAAAACAATTTTTATATAAAATTTCATCCCAAATGGAACTTAAAACATTCCATAAATAATTATCCTTATTACCCTCCAAAAATTAGAAATTCATAAAGATAGTAACTAAATATTAAAAAACAAAATTTAACATAAATCCAAAATATATGATAACGTATATTTTGATTTTCAAATACCTAATATTTGAATACCTTATTCATATATTTTAATAATTCATGGAAATAATCATAATTTCCATATAGGCTTAATGTAAATGTACATACTAATTCTTTTAATTAATCCATTGGTAATTGAATATATTTTAAACTTCAACAATGTTTTAATCCCACTAAATGATAAACATAATCTATTTTGTCGACAAATTAGTAATTAGTTCCAATATCATTAACACTATCTAAATAACCCTATTAATATCTATTATCACTTTATCAAAACAAATGAAAATTAACATCTTGAACATATTAATAGGTACATTCCCTTAATGAAAATATTTCATTCCAATTAAATGAATTTTTTTGTTCATCATTACTATTCATTATATTATTGATAATAGAAATTAAAAAAGTATACCAAAAAATTATTATTTATTTCATGATTAATATAACATAATTACTAAATTCCAATACGGAGATACATCAATAATCTCCTGTCCTTCCCAAACTATTAACATTTATTGATCATCATATTACTCAATACCTTCTTTCAAGTCATGAATTATGATTCATTTAATAACAATCATTACACTCAATTTTATAAATTATTTTATATTTAGAATATGAAATACTATTAGAACAACAGATAGCTATCATATATAATTTTTAATGTCCTCTTCACCAGAATGTATAAAAATTACTCATACCACATCGAATATTCAAAAAATAATCATTAAAGTTAAGTAATAAATTTGAATAATTAATATACATTAATCATTTGAAACATTAATCCCCCAACTGAATCTTTGGGAAACAATTACTCTCATATTTTATGTTATCCAAAATTTTTGTTTATAATATACAATTACATTATTTTTCCATTTTTTACATAGTCAAGATAACTTCTTATTCCACTGTAACATCGACATAGGTTTTTTTCTCACATTTCAATATATAAAAAACTAAATCGTATTTCCTCTTTGGAATCCACTTCCCAAAATCTCAAGAATCTATATCTTTCACTTATTAGGTGAGTATTAGAGGTTGTTAAGGTTGATTTTTTTGTAATATGTTTTGATAATTGATTTATGCATAATCATAATATCCTTTTCTTCAATAATAATCCAATATGATTACTTATTTTCACAACAATTTTTTATCTAATTCCATGATAAAATGTTTCCCCCATGTTATAGTCATTGATTGAAACCAACATTATGAGTGTGAGAAAACAATTCATATTGGAAATAAACATAATAATGAAAAATAATTTATCGTATTTATAATTAATGAGTCTATTATTTCAATTTTTTTACATATTATAGCTCAACTCATCCATTAATATTTATTATCTATTTACATTCTTCATGAAGATTCATATAGAGTTCATGATTTTTCAAAGTATGACCCTTCAATAGTGTCAATATTTTAGTGAATCTTGGAAGTTGTCATGCACCCAGTGACAAAAGAGCCTTAATTAATTCACCATCTTCCGTGTTTTTATCCCAAGTTAGCAATAAACTAGACCCCAGTCCACATTTAGTATCTAGAAAGTGATATAATTTCGTGGATTCAACTATCATAATCCATCAAAAAATTTCTATGATATTATTCATTAGATGGACTTATCCTTTGGGATCTCAGAAATGAATCACCCTCATTTTTTCTAAGGGATATATAATCCTGTCCTTTGATACCAAGAATCGATACTCGTACTATTTATATATAGATATTAAATCATATTTTGATAGTCATATATTACATTATAGAAAAAATTCCTTAGGATCGTAATGTTACAGTACCTTGGGAATCATGAAAACAAAAAAAATGGTTCATTGGTTAATTACATCATCATTGAATATGTTCACCATAAATATCACCCTTAAAGATATTATAATTAATAAATTTCCTAATCATATGGGGAATAGAATCATATGAAAGGGTGAGATCAGATTCCTAGATACTGTAATGAATGGAGAAACATAAGAAATAAATGAAAATAAGTGTTTCATAATAATATCACAACTTTTGAAAACCATAACCTATATATAATTTATTATAACATTGAGTAATTGAATACATATTAGTACTTTATAAGACATTAATCTTAATGGAATCAATGAAAATGGTCAATAAGAGCATAATATTTATAGAAGACATATTTTTTCATACAAATGACTATATACTATAAATTCCATAGTAGTTAAGGCTCATTCCAAAGATATATTAGAGTAATGGGTTCACTCACCAAACTATCATAGCAGTTGAAGTTCACTCCCAAGAATACCATAGGGTAAAAATTTCATTACTGAACTGTGTTCACTCCCATTTCTTATACATTCTATATCATCAGATATAAATTACTACCCAACAAATTTGAGGGAGATATAGGTCCTACGCATATAAAAAATGAAAACAATAGCTATATGTTCCAAAATATCAAAAACAATTCGACATACCATACCACATAAAATGAAATGGTTTTTATAAACATTTTTCGTTATCATTACCTGTGAAAATTAGACATGTTTTCTTATCATTTCATTATTTGATCATAGATTAAAACCTTTATAAACGTGTTTTCCATAAGAAATTTAATAGGGTATAATTCATTGAAGGGAAATTAGTTTCCCCAACATTTTTTCATTATAAACCAGTCAACGAATGAATAAGATTTATATAATTTCTTAAAATAACCAACAAGTAAAACATTAAATATACGGATTTAATCTTATATAGAAAATGATTTTGAATGAACAATATCATTGAACATTTCTGGCTGAAGATAATGTCTCCTTGGAAATAACATATCAAATATGAAAATTCATAAAAAAATTTACAAAATACTTTATGTTTTAAATAAAATTTAAAACATATAATGTATTATATAAAACATTTTAGATTATAAATTATGAAAATTCTATACATGTCATACACGTTAAAACAATCATTCCATTCACATATTCAGTTAAAAGAAAATGGTCATTGTTTGGAAAATATCACGAAGGATCATTTAATATTCATTTTAAATTGTTAAACATATGTAAATATTTATTTAGTAAATAATTTTAATAATCATACAAAAATATGTAAACATTTTTAGAAATCACGGTTTTAGATGAAAATGGTTTTTTGACCAAAAAGAAAAATAAAGGAAACTCTTTTATATTATCCATTTTAACTCCCTGCTATATAAAGAAATGAAAATTAAGAGAAATCATGTATTCCGATTAAAATATCATATGGGAATAAAATTCATGATTTTTTTGATATATGAATCATAATATTTCATAATTGTATGAATAATATTAATCATTCATCATAAACGGTGGTATTGAAACAATTTTTTTTATATTGTACGATTGAATCATAAGATCCATGATATAGTCAAAATAAATGGAACATAGAATATCACGAGAGTAAATAATTTCGTGATAATAATTGTAAATTTGGTCATATATTCACCACATAAAATAATATGGGTGTATAATATAACAGATGTCTTAACGAAAAAAAATTAGAAATATATAAATTACCATAAATCATGAGTGCCTTCATACATGTTCAAACATAATTTAGCATAAATATAAGTCCATTTTAAAAATATTATATAACCATAACATACTATATAACATAACATATATTATTTTCTAATGACCTTTTATTACTTTTTTAATAATGATTTCATTTCAAATTCATGATTCAAAAAATAACGACTTTTTTTTTTCAATATATGTTTTGATTTTTTATTTTTTTTCCTACAAATAGGTCATGATTCTATAATAAACAGTGTTTTATCAATTATAAAATTATCATATATATTCATTATATATTCTTTAAGAAAAATCCATAAGGTTTAGGGAAAGAAAATAATGTACTCTTTTCATGGAGAGAGTAGGCCGTACGTACATAGAAATGTTGTTACTATTTTCACGATGGATTGAAAATAAAATTTTAAATAATATATTACACTTTTAAAATAATTTATATTTCCGATATAAAACAAATTTTCATTAAACAAATCCTTATTAACTTACAGGTAATGTTTGAACTAACCACTTCACTTTTGGTGAAATAGTTATCCAAACACATGAGTGACTCAGCTATTTCTCAAATGAATGTAAATTATTAAGATAAATGGGAAATAATAAATCTATAAGTAGAATAATATCGTAAATATCAAGTATCAGAGTTTTATGCATAATTATATCCATCCAAATGATTTTTTTCAAAAATTAATAACATCAGTTACTGAGGTGGTAGTCCTCTATACACATAAATTATGTTTTCATAGGCAATTTGATGAAAGAGAATATTGATTTAGGTCATTAAATTTAAATTATATAAATTGGAATTTTAATATAACGATCATATTATATCATCTTATATTAAAAATAATTTATTTATATTTAACAATAAATAATATAAATTGCATAGTTAGAGGTGTTTTGTACTCTTTTGATAACTACCTTTTGTTTTTCATCACATTGATTCTAAGAACGAAAATTTAAAAAATAATTGTATTATAAAATTTTAGGAATTTGTTATTGATATAATTTTTTAAATTACTTTCCTAACTAAAATATTTTTTATTTTTTATGTATAAGGAATTAATTGGGATTTTTTTAATAAAAGGTGATTTATTTAATTTTCAAATTGAATATAAAATGAATGGATCACTTTCAAAACATGAAAATAAGGGAAAACCCAAGAACCATTCTACTATGAATAAAAAAAATAAATATTTTGTAAAAATTAATCTTTGTAAATAATTATAAATTTATATTAATTATATTACTTCTTTAATATACAATACATTAATAAAAATGTTGGAAAAAAACCCTCAATGTATCAATTTGGTATTTTATATTGATTTTATTTGTTGACAATGTTGGTTTCCAATTAATATTATAGAGTCCAAAAAGTTTTTTGATTTTTAATATAGATAAATAAGAAAGACAAATGAAAGTATTCTTTGAAATTAGTATATAAAAATTCACATGCAAGGTTATTGAATTTATATGTGTACTAATATTTTTTGGGTAGAAAATTCGCAGGATGAATAAAATCATGAAAAGTGAATTTCCTTGAACTACATATGAAAATATTGAATATGAATAAGTTTATAAAATATGGTATTCTTGAAGAGAGTTTCGTAGATGATCATAGTAACATGAAGGTGATATATGAGAAAATAACAAGAATAAAAAATGATAAAGGTAAGGAGTATCAGGATTTGGGAATCATGGTGGTTGGAAGAGTTTCATGGTGATCTCTAATATAATAACGAGCACTTATAATGGATAATTTATATGGAACCTTATATAAATAGGAGAATCGCGAAGGAAATTAGTGATAATCATGATAAAAATGACATGGATGGATTCTTCGAGAATCCATGGAAATGTATAATAATAGGCCTCTACATCCATAAAAGTGCCAGAGAGACATAGAAAAACACATGAGGCTATAGAATAATGAAGTTGGTTCACCAAGGTAGTTCACGAAGAATTTTCATGTTATGAAGTTTACGAAGGCAATAAAAGAGAACATAATATTCTGAGCAACGTGAAGGAAAAGGAATTTTGGAGTACTAATCAATCTTTATGATATAAAGATCTTTCATAAAGGATAGTTTAGATTCATGAATGTTTTATGGCTTGTGATGGTTTAGTGAACATCGTGAATGGAAGGTTATTTGTGATGTCTAGATGAGCCTCATGAAAGAGGTGTATTTTGAGAAGGCTGAGTGATGTTTTTGAAAGTAAGAAGACCCACAAAGACTACTTTAGTTTCATGAAAGTGGAGATTCACGAAGGATGTGAGAAATGAAAATGTCATTTGGGAGGCATTTCCCAGTAAAACTATTGCAATTTGGTATTAATTTGTTGGGTGAAACTAGAGCTTCAAACATAACATCTATATATAAATAATGATTTATTCACTATATATAATGAATATACATACAATCCACTAAAATATGGGTGAATCCCTTCCAAGAGTAGTGAGATAATAAAAAGGAATATTGTTATCATCTCCACAAGCAGGGAGTCAGAGAAAGATGCATTGAGAGTTACTATTTTTAATGTATTGAGCATTCCTTGAACCTTTAGAAAGGAAGTGAACCTTGGTATAAAAGATATATAGCATGGACCATCAATATTACTAGCAATCTATATTAAATTTATTACAATCGGAACATCATCATTGTATGCTCCTTGAATGTATCCTACTGAGGGTGAAACATGTAAAACGAATTGCGTCCTTGTGACTGATATCATAAAAAACATTTAAAGCATCATCATACGATAAAAAGAGAATAAATAAGATCATATTTAACACTGAAGTGTAATCTATGGGACCCTAATAATAAGGAGGACACAATATATTGGAGATGAAATAATTTAGAAATAGAATTTTCATACCCTGATTCAACCCCCCCCCCCTCTAGTGTATCTAGTCTTTTTTTGGACCTAACTATTGGTATTATAGGGAGGTTTCACTGATCATATTTTTTCTCTTACATTCATCAGTCGATTGTTGAAATTAATTATTCAATCTTCTATTCTGATGTTTTTCCATGGAAAAGAGATAAACATCAAAGAAGAAGGAAAAGTCTTGTTGAATTCCTCTTTATTGACTTGTCTATAGAATGAGTGTTATTTAGATGACGGAACCCAAAAATTTACAAATGAAATAATTGGTGGAATCAAATAGTTAAACAGTTAACTCATTCAATGACACTGATTGATTAAGTAAAGATCCTTGTATTCCAAGTGATGTTGGTACAACTAAAAATGAATATATTTAAATAAGATAAAAATATGAATTTGAAAACAAAACAATGGAATTGGATTAAAATTAAGATGAATAAAATAAATCAAAAAATATCCGAATTTAAGTGTATGAAATTGAATTCAACATGTTGAAATGATTAAATAATTGACATTTAGAAGTGGAAAATGATCTGATGGAGAATAATCATTCCCATGATAATGAACTAAAATATTTGTCTACAATGATAAGAAAACTCAAAAAATATATCATGGTTATGAATATAATCACAGTATAAATTTAAAATCTCAAATCCATGACGGATGATCTTACCAAAAAACTATCTGAAATAGCTCAAGAGAACCAGTAGACGCTAATGATAATTCATTCTATGTTGATTATATTACATAGGATAATTTGAAAATAATGGAAATAAGTGGTAGTGTGGATAAGTTCACATGAAAGTGGATGACGAGATGAGTAGTGGGAGGAATATCAAGAAGGAACATTATGATTTGCTTCAATCAGGGGATATAAATATTAAAAAGCTATGTTATGAGCTATAATTAGTGATGAAAAAAGTAGAGAAATAAAATTACAGAGGTAAGACTAAATTTATGTATGCTTTTCACATACTATTAGATTATATTTTAGTAGATGATAATGAAATATAAAATAAACTATTCTATTATTCAGTAGAAATAAAAAAAATATTTTTTCTTCTCAAATGTCATATGGTTTGTGAAAAAACTTACTGACATGATAAACCCTCTACCATGGAAGACAATATGAGAGTTTTGAACATTTTAGAAAATAGGAAAAACCCTATACATTTCAAAAATAAACTTAAAAATATTTTTACATGAAGAAATAATAACATGTTCTATTTTTTTGGGATGTCTGGTCATACATCATGTTATTTTTCAGAGGATTTCAAATATAATTCATGATGTGAAGAAACAAATATTTCTAAATCTATGAATAAGATTAATCATCTCCCAAAATCTTAATGGGGAGTCCCTTATAAGAAATATTCCATGAAATTATACTATCATGGAAGACTGGGACACACCACGATTCTGTGTCATGAATCCCAAGATTTCAATGTTAGAATAAAATCTCTAACTTTATCGACATCTCAAAATAGAAATGATTATATGAGGCGTGTTTTTAGTGGTATAAATATTATATGTTGTAATCATGGGAATTTGAAATGATGTTTTAAATTTATGAAGGAAATAAAGGAAATAGACTAGAAATGAAATCCCAAACTCCGATTGTGTATAACTATAATGACTATATTGGACCTGAAAATGATATGTCATAATATGGTTTAATGAAGTGATGGATACATAATAAATTTAACAAAATGGGTGTCAATAATCTCCTTGGATTCATTCATAACAACCCTTTTTGAATAAATGTGAATAAACCTAGAAGAAAAAGTGAGGATCTACACTCGTTGTGAGACATATGAATTTATATTTAGTGAAGGTCTCACTCCCAGAACATTAGAGTAATTTGACTCAGTTAAATTATTAATGAAATATGAATAATAATTTTCACAATAAAGGCACATGAAATGATACAAGGAAAACATTGATGGAAAGATAATGATCCTTCCACTAGGATAAGGTGAAATACTATAATATTATTGAAGATACTATTACTCAGAGAAAGAGTAAGGGAAAATTTCATTTAGATGAAACATCAATGAATGAAATTGTTACAATTATTCTTAGACACCAAATGGTGAAAATGGGGAAATCAATAGAACCCACATATTAGAAGAACATATAACATGTGGGATAAAAACTACTATTCATATTTTTAAAATATTTCAATTTGGCCTGTTTGTTGGACTAATAAAAAATATGCAGTGCTTCACTACTAGATATTTTCCTTATACATGGAATTTCATGTAATTGTGAGAAACCAAGGTATCTATATAGACAGAAATCTATACATATTATTTTAAAGAAAATTGGTATAGGTCAAATCCACCATGTCACTCACCATTAAACTATTTCATTCAAATATACCCTTTGTTTTAAAACTGGGGGTATAACATTGTAAAAAAAACACAGTTGCAGGATTCAATCCATAGACCACTCAATTATTCCTCTCTCACATAATCACTAGCCCATATGATTTATTGGTATATAAATATATATTACGTTATATATATTTATATAAACTATGTCAACATGTAGAAAATAGTGGGTATATGAATACATAATGAAAATGATTTCTGCCCCGTGAAATTTAATTTTGTGCCATATGGTGGGAAATCTATTCCCAAGGTTTTGTCAAACTGTGGGAATATAACTTCCAAAATCAACCCTATACACATATTGTTTTTGTTAAACCATGGATATTGGTCAAGAAAAACAACCCTATACCAACAGTTATGTAAATATTGTGGGTATAGGTACCCAAAATCTACCTATACCCACTATTTTCTGAGAACCATGGGAATAGGGGAGACTGTACGTATGGTTTTGGATAAACTGTGGATAAAGGATCCATTAAAATACATATACCCATGGTTATTCCCCAAAACATGGGTATAAGTTGTTTTTCTATTAGTATTTTACATGAAATAATCCAATGGTTGATCTATCGCGATGGACCACGATCCTCATTGACAATTCAACTTGATCCCCTCTCTTTACGTGTATACATGATATTATCTGATGCTTCATGTTTTTTAGGTGTTAGGGAAATACCATACAAGGGGTATTGGAAACAATAGATTTAAAATGGTGATGTTTTGTGCTCTATAATGACTTCTAATTTAGATTAGTTACAAGATGTGAAAATTTAATCTAGAAACAATCCATTCAAGGACATAATTATTTATTGATACATTTAATATAAGGAAGAAAGGAATATTTTATTAACATTAAATCTTGTTTATTATACCATGTTCTGACTCGGTAGGATTATAGTTTATGTTGATGGGTTAATGAAATGTGCCACATGAAAATAAATGATATTGGAGATGAAGAATTGTTGTTGGTATAAATAGAGGGGCCAACAGTAGAAATAGTTTCACATCATCGAGCGATTATTTTATCTCCTAATATGATGAAACATCTCAATTGGATAAAAAGGATAAACTTTTAGTTTTTCGGACATCAAGAATACTGATTAGGGGAAAAGTAGTAAAACTCATGTATTTCATGAAAATCTATTTTTTTAAAATAATATGTTATTTGATAACTATTTTTAGGATACCATGAAGCTATGACAGAATATTTTAAATGGATAAAAAACAGACATAAAAAGTAATTAACAGAAATGATGTAACTTAAATAGATAATGATAAGATTCTTCCACAACATAGTGAACAGATTCATGATTATAGTGATTAGAAGTAAATAAGAATAGGGTTATTGAAGTGGAAAATTATGATTCATAATAAGATTCTAATTATGAGTAGGAGTAATAAAGAAGATGTGGGAACTAGGTTTAGTCTATGAAGAAAAAGATTTAATAAACCAAAATGAATCAGACATGGTAGATTATTTTGTGAAAATTGATAAAAATGTCTTTTTAAATAAATGGTTCATCCACAAAAAAATGAATAAATATGGAACATTAATTTAAAACAATTCCAGACTACTGTGTAAAGGGTAATCCTGGATAGAGGGTATAGTTTTTTATTAATAATTTTAAACAACTATATATCTAGAGCCAATAGTAATGCATATAAATCTTGCTGTTTTCATGATGGATGTCACATCAAAATTTCTGAATGGGGTTCTAGAAGAAAATATTTACAATTAAGATCCATATTATTTTCTTCACGGGGATGGGAAAATAGTTTTTTGGTTAAAGAATACAATATATTGGTTCAAGAAGAAACCAAGAGCATGATAATCATGGATAACACAATTTGTAAAGATAAATGGTATCTATTTTGGTGGATTTGATTGCAAAACTTATGTGAACAATGACAGTATTAAAAGTATAATGGTGCAACTATATATTTATTAAATTAATATTTGTTGGATCAGATGAAGAGTACTACATACGGTTTTTTAAATTCATGAAAAGTGAGTTAAAAATGTCAGTGATTAGAGAAATAACATTTTCTCATGGTTTAAAGGAAACATAAGAAACAAAATCACATTAATTTCTCAATCCAAACAATTAAAGGAGGTATTGAGAAGATTTAGAATAAATACTTCCAAGGATTTTACCACTCTGGTGGCTACCAGGATGAAACATTAAATGGAAGGATTCTTGATTATAGTTTAAACAAATACATCAGTATATTAAGGGAACAATGGATTCCACCTTTATATATAATAAAAAATATATAAAAGATATATTAGGCTATACTGATGCAGATATATATGTATTTTTAGATAATAGATTCTCATCATTAGTTGGTTAATTACATCTTTTTTTACTATGTATTTTTGTATCTACTAGAATCAAGATTTCATTTCACTGAGCCTTGCATAAGCAGGTTATATCATGAAAACTCAATCAGTAACGTAATTAATATGTTTGAAACAAAAACATTGGGATATACGATTAGAAGTGATGTCTCTAATTACAATCCATTTGGATAATTAAAGTTCTATGAATTTTTTTTTAAAATCCAGCCAATCACTCAAAGGAAAAGAACATTGAAATCAAATATCATTTTAACCTAGAGAATGTGGAGGAATATCTTGTGAAGTTTGATTATGTTCCTACATACCTATATGTTTCATAGAAAATACATACCCCATGAAGCATTTTAAAGATATTAATTATCTCTTGGATTTCAGTCCACTCCCCAAACATGAAAAAGTATTGATGTGGGACCCCTCCCCTGAGTTTTCCTAGGTTTTTCGCTAATATAATGACCATTCTCTTTTCCCTATCATAGAACACAATTAATTAACCATCAGTTTAATTGAAAAGCGGAGAGAAATTGTGGATTTCAAAAGGGTGAAAATGTTTTAATCGAGATATGGGAGAAGCTAATAGTATGAGCGGCAAGATACGAGGAGCAACAAGATATGGGAATTTATTAAATATAATGATGCTAATAATGATAAATAATAGATTATATAATGTGATAAATGTGGTTTGTGATGAAATAATTTTTATGGTTTTTTAGGTTTAGAACGAAGTGATTCATTGATGAATTTTTTATAATACTCTTGTTTCTCATACCTACCATGGATCATGTGGTCCTAGAGTGTGTCTTGAGTTAGTAATTGATTTTTATTTGAATCACATGAAGTGAAGAAAGATATTAGATCTTATAATATTCAATTATATTTCAAAATTTTAATCAATATCAACAAATCAAAGGGGGATTGTTTGGGAAAAATCCATCAAGATAATATTGTAGTATTTTTGGGTTGATTCTTTCATTTGAAAAAGATGGTTTTCAATGTCAGTTGTGGATCCCAAAAGCTTTGTTAAATAATAATGTTGATAATGATCAAACAAAATGGGATTTATTACATGGAAGTAGTAAATAAGATCATGTACAGAAGGTGGCACTATTTATTAGAGTTTTCCAAATTTTTTGGGGTCCAAAAGTTAGGGGAAAACTAGAATGGCGAAAATTGGATTTCCTTGAAGGATATATAAAAATATGTAAAATTTTCGATTTTTATGTAGGTGGGATTATCAAATGATGTTTCTTGATGGATCAAATATTATTTACAGTGATCTATTTGACATCGATGGTCATCACAAACAATAAAGGTGAGGAGAATCAAGAGTTGAGCATTGAGGTGGCATAGAGAGTTTAAAAGTGATATATGTGACAACGATGGGCATTGTGAACATAGAATTTTTAGGGAGTATTAAATTAAATGGATAACCATGAATGAAATGTGGGAGTTTAATTAAAATGTTATGTAGTGGATGGATGCTTATTTAATCAGTTGAAATGCATAAAAATAGGCCAATGACCCTTCTGAAATTACAATGAGACATAATAAAATGCCTAAGCTCTAAAATCAGAAAGGTGGATTGCGAAGGTGGTTCATGATGGTGTTATAGGAAAATATGTTTTTGAAGGTGATAAAATAAAACCAAATATTCTGATCATTTTGAATTTAATGGAATTCAAGAAGGCTAAGTAAGATTCTTGAAATAAATAGGATTCGTGAAGGATATTTGAGGTTGGTCAAACAAGTGTTCTTTATAAATTTTGTGTAAGAATTTTGAAAGGTAGAAGCCTCATGAATTATTGTTGTGCTACTCGAATAATGTTTTCTTCATGAAGGATTAGTGAACATTGTGACATTAGGAGCATCAGAATTCCTATTTGATCTTCACAAAAGAGGGGTTTCACCATGGCAGTGATAATTGTGATAGTTGTTAAAAAGGAATTTCCTGTAAAACAGTTGTAAATTTGTACTTATCAGTTGGATGATAGAGGAACATTAATATATCATCTATATATAAATTAGAATTTATTAATTAGTGATAATAATTAGAGAAACATTTATATAAATTATTGGTGATTCCCTTCCTAGACAGGTGAGCAAGGGAAGTGGAAGATTGTGATCCTTTACACTAGTAGTCATCCAGAGAAAGACACATTGGGAGTGACCAGTGAGAATGTAGTGAGTAGACCCTGAACCCTGTAAATGCACTGGGCGTTCATAATGATGATGTTTAGCTTAAGCAATCATTATTGGTAGTGGTACTTAGTGAATTATGTCCAATTGAAACATCATTGTTGTATGGTCCTTGGATGTAGCCCAATGAGGGTGAACCAAGTAAAAAATGATGTTTTCTTGTTCTTTCTTTCCTATGTTACATTAAATTCATCAACATAGTATAAAGAAGTAAATAATATGTTAATAATTAACAATTATGTGTACACAAATTCCCCCATATGAAAATCATTGAAGATCTATTAGGGAATGGTGAATTTAGAAAAGACTATCTATACCTTGATTCAACCCCCCTTTTAGGGTATCTAGGAAAATTTAACACGCAATATAAAAGGTTTTGATAGACATGTTTATTCTGAGATTTTGATAATTTCATAAAATATATAGTACTTCTAATATAAATATTTTTCACTATTCTGAAAAAAAGAAATCTTCTTAGAAAACAATTAATAATTATCCTTGGGTTAATTTTGAACGTGATGAATTTAAAATTTAAATATTTTTGTGGTTTTTTATTTTATCTTTTTATTAAATTGTTGAATAAAATGTATTTTTTTTGTAATGGTGATGTAATGGAATATACATCATGGTATCCTTGAGTAATATAGTGTATACCTACTACAATATAATTATTCATGTTATAATTCAAAATTGTATAATTATATTAATTATTCACAATTAAGGAAACACCCCTTTCCTAGAGCCACACAATGATAATATTAAAATTTATATGTTTTAGGATAAAGTGAATAATATAGAATAATAATTCATGATTTTGTATATGTTATTTGTTATTAAATTATTTTTATGGGGGAAAATGATTATTAGGGTATTAGTATGATTAAAAGATTCTAATCGTGGCAGTTTTTATAGTTTATCATCCATGAATATAAAAATGATATTTCTATTATTTATATTTTCAAAATGGGATACTAGCTCTACAATTATTTACCTACAGACAACTAGAGGGTTTTCATGTGTCTCTTTAAAATACCTAAATTTTAAAATTGATACATTGAGTGAAAATTAATATTCATTCCCTTCTTCCAATGAATTTGTTTCCATCCCCAATAATTCATTATGGTCGATATATATTATACTTCGTAGGGAACCTTCAAATTTTATAAAAAACATTTCCTAAACCTCTAGAATTTATAGGAAAGTTATATGAAATTTAATATATTAAAATACAATTATTTAAAGTATTATATAGGTTCAGGAAATGTAATTTAGTTGGAATCCCATATCCCCTAAAGGATTATGGGTGATATATATTTTTTCATTGAAATAAGACCAATCCATAACAACATAGTTTTCAAAAATTATTTAAAGGTAAAACAATTTTTCATACACCATGATATTCATTCACTTGCATATGATGTTTCTCAGATATGTGAATCCCAAAATCATATATTTTAATAATATTACAACTACATACAATTATTTGTAACACATAATATTATTTTATTAAGGTCCACACTAACTAATTTTTTTATGGTTTACATATGATCTATAACAAAATTATTAACCAAAATGGTATAATATAATTGGATCAACAATTTTTACACACATCTATATTAGTATAATATAAAGCCTAAGGATTAATAAATTTAATATAATTATATTTTATATTCTATAAGAATGAGTGAAAATGTTATTAAAGTAATAATGAATGAATTTCATAGTTGTGTGGGTCGATAAATAGTGAATATATTACTTCTTAAACTAGTTCGTTTATGTAAAAAACATTAATGGAAATCAAGGAACGTTTATCACTATAAGGTGATTAGTTCCATTAATATTATAAAGTATTTATATTTATTTAACAAATGTAATATCCTCGTATTTGTTACTCTAATAAATATTTGTGTTTCTCATCACATTGATTAAATCATAATCACAAATCAATCTATTGATAGGGTGGTCTACCTGATCATGTATTTAACATGTTGAATATTTTATTATGGTTATTATCTATGAGATGATATTTTTATAAAAATTAATATTTCATTAACATTACAATTGATTGAAAACCATATCATTTAAATATTTTTTACATACATATTAATTAATGAATCACCAGTAAGTAGAATTAATAGGGTATTGAAATATTTTTCTAATAATATTTAACTAAACTGTTTCATGACAAATATATTTTTCTCACTATTAAATTCAAGGTGTTGTGTTTCTATGGAATGTTATAGGAATAGAAAATATTTCAAAAACATATAGGTTTTATAAGGATGATAATTAGTGATCCTATAAAAATTTGTACATAAGAAACAATTTCATAATAAGATATTATATAAAACAACAACATATATAAGGAAATTATTACGTTGAATCATTATATTGTGTACTTTATATGAGGTATACTCGGTCTTTAATAGCACCTAAACACACATGAATGTCATTAGTGTTCACGTCCACTATCCATGTACTAGTGACATTCATCCATAGTACAATAAACCTATAACTAAGAACAAATATGGGTTTTTGAATTCCTACACAAAATAATAAATATCCACCGAACTATAAAAATTTATTTGTAAATAAATTAATAAGACTCCCTTAATTGATATTCCAAAAACATGTGATATTTTTTTTTAAAAATAAGGGTGATTGGTTTAATTGGTCTCCCATGTGGGAAACCCATTACCCTAGAAAATTGTGTTTACCTACCTTCAATTCCAATATCCCATATTGTATTAGCCACCACTTAGGGTTTATAATTTCAAAAACCACAAATAGAATATTCCATAACACATCAAGAATCATGAAATAACATAATCTACTAAATATGCTAATCTTAGGTATCCCTTCCTTATATGTGCCCCTCCTACAATTCTACACTCTACATAGCACCCAATCATCCATGTATTCCCCTTGATGAATCCCCTACCTGAATCCCTCTTGGATACTCTAGGGTCTTCACCCCCGCAAATATTCTCTCCTGCTCCACTCTTCGAATTCCTTATCCAGCCGCCACTCCGCCTCTACATCATCCCCTTTTAGCTCCTCAACCTTCGGATCCTCCATCTACATCTTATCCAATCTGGGGACTCCACCTTCTCCTCCACCTTCTCTAAATCTACAGTAGCAACAATGATTCATAGTGGATATAATTATTATTCATGAAGATATAGTTGTCATAAAAAATGGTTCTTTGAAAGGCTTTGTTTTCGAAGCCTCTCAATCCAAACCCGAGGAGTTCTGCATCAACTATCAGATTTGCTCAGTATCCCATTTATATACTCCCTCTACCCACTAAACTACTATCATCTTTTTATCAGCATTCATATTCATTATATGTTTCAGTATGGACATCATCATCAATAATCTTTTGACGGTCTACATATCTCATCTTCTGGTGTTGAAGATTCATTTATTTGAGCATCATCATCAATTGTTGTTGAAACCAAAAACAAAATAAATGTTGTGTGATTCATGGTATTCCTCTTAAAATGAAGCTGGGTTTGTGTTATCTCGGAAGATATAGCTGGCCTTCGACTCTCATTATTTTGTTTTTATGTGTTAATACAAACTTGATTTTTTCAGTTTGTTTATCAGTAGATGAGGAACATGTTTTCGAATGAGAAATTGATTGTTCAGTTGAAGTTGGTAGCAATAAATGGCATTTTCTCATCTATAGCATTTATGTATCTTTTTTCTCTTCTCTAGATTTTAACATTTTAGTATGTTTATACTAAAATTTCTGGTTATTATTCAATATAGTTATTCAAAAATGATGGGATCCTAGAAGTTTTTAAATAAAAATTCAGTTCCCTCCCAGATTTCATTTTTCCTGCTACATCTGTATTTTTCAAACATCAATACAATACATCTATTATATTGTTTCTCCAATTACTGATTTTTCTTCTTTTACATGATCATTATTTCCTCCTCTAAAATTTATTCCATGGTTGATATATATTTCTTCCACTACATCAATTCGTTCTCCATTTTAGGTATTCTGAACTGATTTTATTCAGTTAACATTTATTGGAGTTTCAATAATTCATATTTCATGTCCTAATATTTTTTTAAATGTATTAGATTACATGGATAGCCGACTCACATATTTTGGGTATATCAAATAATAATCCACTCATGTATATAATTTTACTTTTGATTGATTTCAATTTTTATCAAATAATATAATCAGAAAATATGCATTTTTTTGTTTTCATTTCCATTTTGTCTAAAACTAGAACATACAATTAATTTAACTTTTTTAATTTCATATCAACTAAACTTATTTAAAGATTTCATATAGATATATTTTTGAAGATTTATTCTATAAAATTGTTTTCATATTATAGCTTCCTTGAAAAAATATCATGAGTAATTGTTTCACTCATTCAGAGTTTGAATTACATCATACTTATTCATGGGTTCTCCTTGGAATAGAATTTTATGGAAATTCAATGTATTACATGATGATTCAAGACTTAAACGATATCCTCAGTGAATAAGGTCAACATATAACCCTTTCATTATGTTTTTTTCATTGTTTATGGTGTATTGATTGTGAAATATATATTTATTATTGTATGTTTTCTTTTATAAAAAGTGTTCTCATAAATATTAAAATCTACATAACAGATAACTAAGACATTGACATAAAGATGTTCTCAGATATGAATGAGGTAATGAAAACCTGAGGTGTAGTTGGCCATCATAATTATTTGGATCTCAGTAAGGATAACTTCCCTCTATAACTGATTGGTAGGTGATCTAAAATTTATACGAATATTGGGAGATGACTGACTGATTTATATGTTGCATATCCTATTTTTTTGCGGCTTCACATTATATAATTTAGTAGTTATCTAATTATTTAATGCTATATCATCATGACTATATATTTCTACATATTTATTGTTCATGAATATGATCCTTAGATTGATGATTCCCAACAAAACTGTCTGATGATCTCCTATGGAAACATGAAAAGATTACATGGATGGATGATTATGAAATAAAATGCCTCTATATGTTTGGAATTGTAATAGAGAAAACATATTCAAGTGTTTTATATCATAGAATATGGTTACAACTTCTACGTGGATTCTGTTTTGATTTTTTATAGGTGTTTCTTCAATTCTTTTTCATTCTGTAAATGTTACATCTATCCCTACATTATCTTATTTCTTTTACATGATTTTAATTTTGATGAATACTCTTTTCACTCAATGAACACTCTGTTACATGTATATCATTTAAATTGTCCATTCTTGAAACACCAACTGGATGTTACAATAAATTTGAACACCACCACAAAGGTAATTCTCACAACTATAGATTACATTATTGAAACTATATTTCTTTATTATATCACATTATGGATTGCATATCTGAATTTTAATATATTTTTAATATATAAATATAGATTTTAAATAATATATATTTCATAATCTATATATAAAATATACTCAAATTCATGGTCAATGACTATATATGGGTTCCAATAAATCCAAGAGGTGTAGAGGCAAGTGTTGGGTATTGTTTCACCATGGATGTGTATTCTCTGTTTATCCACACATTGGTAGTTTTATTTTGATTAGGTGTGAGTTTTGATTGTTGATGTTAACATAATTATAATAGAACATCCTTTCTATTTTTTTTATATTTTCAATTGAAAATATATTTTTATATTGTAAACAATAGTTTCAATGATACATATTTTTATATTAATAAAGTAATTATTTATAGATATCAGAACATGTGTTGAGTTGTAGTATGATTATTTGATATAAGAAACGTGTATTTTATTTTGATTTTTTTAAACTTAAAATTAAATTGTTGTTATTAAATTGTATTTATTTTTATTTCTATTGAATATGAATGCATTTGTGATGAATGTTAAGGTTATTCACAAGTATAACTTTAGAATATCATTGGGTGGTAGTTATATTATTTAATACAGTTCGGTTACACGTTATTTTGGAAGGCATTACGGTGAGATCATTTTCTAATTGTGTATTTCCTATAATTCCATGTAAATTTGAACAATAATATATGAACCATTATTGATGGTTATTTCCAATCATTTGATATCTGCGATGATATAAATCCTAAATAATTGAAAATATCAACAAATTTATAAGAAATGACAAGATATGGGTTCCAAAAAATCCTAGAGGTGTACAGAGGCTGGTTTTGGGGATTGTTTCACCATGGAGGTGTCTTCTCTTCTTATCCAACGATTGTTAGATTTCTTTTGATTAGGTGAGAGTTTTGATTAGTGAAGTTAACAATATTATAATATAACTACCTTTAAATTTTTTTGTTTGTCTTTTCAGTTGAAAATATCATTGTATTTTTTTATCAATATTTTCAATGATACATATTTTTGAATTTATTATGTCTTTATTTATATATAACAGAACATGTTTCTATTGCAGTTTGTTTAATTGATATACAAATCATGTATTTTGTTTTTATTTTTTTGTTCCAAACTTAAAATTCAACTTTAGATATTGAATAATAGTTATTTTATTTCTAATGAAGTTGTTTGCATCAGGGTGGACTATTAAGGTTATTCACATAGAGAACAGAAGCATATCAGATTTACTATTGATGAGAATATTAATTTTACATTAAATTGTGTTGCTGGAGTGAGTAATTTTTATGTTCATGGGACCTTTTTGGCCCAGATCCGTGATGAGGAGGATGCAGATATCCATGTTCCGGTGGAATCTGGAAAATTTCAAGGATCTAATTCAAGGAACACCCAAAAATCAACAAGGAATTGTATTCCAATGAATATATTCTAGGCCTGAATGATCATAAAATGTCGTTTCATGTTAGCCATGTCAGATATGGTGTTGGCATTCTAAAGTGGAGAATGCATACTATAGATGAGATGATGCTACATCTTATAATCAACTTTTGTCCCATAATGTCCCACAATTAAATGTATATGACCATCAAGTGTGAGGTATCATCAGCTTCTTAATTCATAATGTGGTGTTTTATTTTCCACTTACAGCTATTCATGAGTGCCCAAATGTCAGGAATGTTGATAGGGAATAGAGGTATGATTCTAGAATTTTTTTTTTCAATGGTCAGTCCCATTGATCGATGAATCTATCATCAATGGATTGGTAGTGTTGGTTGTTCCTCTTCTCCTTGATTTTGGTTTTATTTAATGCCACCAGCACATTTTCTAATTTTACGATGGTTGATGTTGTTTCCCTGAAGGGTAGACCTACACCATGTACTCTTAGAGGGCATATCTGTTCATTGAAATCTATACTATGGCATAATGAGAAATCAAACATGAACATGGTGGATTTTCTCTCCCTTGTGTTATAGTGTTTGTTCAATAAGATAGTCTCACTTTTTTGAGGGTTGTAGTAATATTTGATATCTCTTTGGGGGTATATGTATCAAAAAAATTTTAATCTTTTATACAAATGATGATGTCTATTCAGATAAAAATAAAAATAGTGTGTGTTAAATGAAGAGGTTATTGTATGGTTCCAACCTATCCAAAAAATTTCTTCTTATTAAAATAAATTTTCTGTCTAATATATATATTACATACTTAAATATATAGATTACCATTAACACTTCTATTTTATTCAACATATGTATCAATTCATTATGCTATAATTTTTAAAATTGTATTTAATATTTATCATTCATATTATTCATTATTCCCTAATCATGACTTCATTATTTACTCCTTCATAGAATCTTATATCTATGAATGAAGTAATTACATTGAAGGATGTCAACAAGGATGAGTTAGTGATGTTTGACCATTCATTTTCTAGTTTCATGTAATTTTTATTTTGATGGAATATTATTTTACCATTAATACAACATTAATTTTTTATTTGTATGTATCATAATTTTTTTGATGTAGTCAAAAAATTATTACTCTATAATTTATTATTTGAATCTATATGTTATGTGAGCGATGTTTTTCTTTTCATTTTCTAGTTTCATGTAATTTTTATTTTCATGGAATATTATTTTACTACTGTTATGACATAATTGTTTTGTTTGTATGTATCATAAATTTTTTCATGTATTAAAAAAAATATTACTATGAATTTTGTTAATTGAATCTATATTTTATGTCAATTATTTGTTATGTTTTTACAATAATATATTATTTTCTCTCATGCAATCATTTATTCTATAAGATTGTCTTTGACTATTTCACATTAGGATCGTATGGCCTCAACTCCATCATTAATTATCATAATGATCATAATTTTATATATCCATCTGAATGATCTTTTTCATTCATGTATTTCTAACTCTCCATAATGAAATTAAAATTATATTCTTTCTAGAATACCATAAATGTTTTTTCAAATTTGTCTAATTGCATTCTAATAATTAGTATCAATAATTTGTGATTTTAAAATATTAAATATTTATGTTCATTTTTATCAGTTTTCCTTATAATATTATCTTCTTAAAGAAAAATGAACCATATCAACATGTGAATGAATAATTTAAAAATAGTATTATTTCACCGTGTGAATGCATGAGCATGTACTAGCATTATATAAAATTATTATTCAAATGTTGACCAATATTCACTCTTATTTTTGTGGGTGTATCAATTATAATTTATCTTTGGCCACTTCACCTATAGAATTATTATATGAGAATATATAAAAATACCAACCCATTTGTGAAATATCATACATGGGTAATAATAAATCTCCCCATGTTGATTATTTTTCTACAATTTTTATCTACATCACCTTAAATGATAAATATTAAAAATAATTATATTCCATTTCTATCAGGATAGAACAATAAAAAAAATTCGATGAATTATAGTGAATTTAACTCAAAAAATGACATAATGTTAAATTAAATAGTATAATTTTTTTACATTCATTGTGGAAGATTTTTTTTAATTAAAAATTCAACTATCTAATGAGGTTAGAATGTATTTAGATTTAAAAAAATAGTTAAATATTGAAGAATAAGTCACTACTACATTGTATCTCATTAATCACCATATAACATTACTTAACCTTGTAATTACAATTCTATTTGTAGATAAAATATTATATAGGGAATATTTTACCTTAATATATATATATATCCCTTCCAATTATTATTTATAAATTATTCTTTGAATATCAAAAATAATTAGAGTGGTTGGATCTGATACATTATACTAGTCTTTCATATGAAATTGTTAGTTCAGTATGTTGTACACATCAATACATTAACCTTTTGGATGAAACATAGATAAAAATATATTTTCCCTTAGTGGGAATCAATTATAACAGTATATTTATTATGGTAAGAATATAAATTAATTGTAGACATAATTAATTTCATAAAGAACTATATTAATATAAATAAAAACAATGTAATATATTATAAATCTATGACATTGACCAAGGTGGAATTTGGGATCTTTTTGATGAGGTGGTACCAAATTTTTTCATTGAATTAAATTATATCATGAACAGTGTTTTATTTATTGAAAAAATAATTTTTATCATAATGTAAAAAACATGTATCCAATATTTCCATAATGAATTGAAAATTAACTAAAATCCATACATTGAAATGGAATTAATTGTATTTCATCTTAAGTCTAGGATTTAAAAAAATATTTTTGGGCATGGTGAATTTTTTTCTAAATATCCCCATTAATGAGTATCGTTTTATTGAGAAAATTACAATGAAAATACTCACAAAATACAACTAATAAATATATATAAATTATGGTTAATCCTAAGTAATGAAAACTATAAAATATTTGAAATATGAGAATAAGGTAATTTTACTACATTATTTATAATACCCATATTAATAAACATTATATAAAACATCTATATTTTACATATAATAAATTAGAAAAAAACATCATTTAACTTTTTTCAATAATTTGATCCATCACATGTACAATATAAAACAAAGTAGGGTTTTTTATTAATTTAAAATATTTTAAGAAATATTTATTTAATTTTATGAAATATTTATTATAATAACGGGTTTAAAGTAAAATATATTCTTTTAAGAATTATAATTTAGTACATTAAAAATGATCAATTCTGTATAGATAATGGTTATGCATTATCACTGATGAATGTCAATTTTATATAAGGATTAAGGTAAAATATAAACCAATAAAAATAATAATTAAAATATTATTATCTTCAGGAAAATAGAATATTAGAAACCTTTTTGTAAATAATGAATAATTGTTTGGATGTGGATGAGTCTCAACCTAAATGTGTTATCATTCATTTCTTAACCTATCATAGTAATTGTATAAAATTATAATGAACAATTTCAATTTATTTTTTTAAAAAAATTTATGGAAGGATGAAGGATATGATTTTTTTTCAAATAATATTTTCATATATAATACATTATGAGAGATTTCTATAATGTTATCCAGAATTAAATTAATCAATAAAGATACCCATTGAGGATGATTGATAAACTACTCATCATAATTTATATTTTCATATACTCCTCCATTTCATATAGTCATTACTATAGTTAGGGAAAAAATATCAAATCCTATTTACATTATGATGGTAACAACCATTTCTGGGTCCCCTACATTGGTTTTTCCCTCCCATTAAACACACATTTATAGTTCACTTAATAAATTATTTTCAAAATGGTCCTTAACAGAAGATATAATTTTCCTCACATTGAATATAATTGAGAACAATACTATGTTAGTGATATTCAAACACTATCTTTTATAATGGTATATTATTTTATTCTTATTTGATTATACAAATTATTACTATTTTTGAACATTCTTTCTAATGAAACTGACCAATATTATGATCACTGATAGGAACAAAATCCTTCATTTACTATTTTTAAAGCCATTATAATATTAAATATATTGTTTTTCATAATGATATACTATTATTTCAATTGTTTATGGTATTAATGAACTCACAAGATCATATATATAATAACCAATCAATGTATATTTACATTCATCCATATTTGACATCACTTGGTGAATCTTCCGAATATTTTTTCAAACCAATGATACTATTTCGTTATATATAATTTTTTTTTCTATATTAAAACAACCAAAACATATTTTTTCTATTTTAAATGAATAAGGGTTTATTCCAGGGATGATTTAAATTTTTATTTATACAATGTCTGTTTCATATGACCTTAAACTATAACAAACCTTATTCATACCATAATATGTTAATATTCACGTGGAGTACCATGCCAAAGGTAGATAAAAAACATTGGTATTCATAATTAAATGATAATGTTAATATATATAGAATACCAACCAAAAGTATTCTTTGATTTTATTTTTATATAGTTAAACATAAAAAACATAAAAAATCTATTTATCATCTTATAGTTGTATTTGATTCCACTTATATTAAAACAATGGAATTAAATAATAAGGGTTTTAATTATATTTATATAGATACAATTTAACACTTGCATTAATTGAATGGTGACATCATTATAACACCCATAATCTCTATTTTTCTTGTTTGAAATTTAATTCTTCAACACCATAAATTAATTATTTAAACTATAACATACCAACCCTGCCATATATTTTAAATAAGTTATACCTTACACACTATGAAAAATATGCCATAAAATACTATAGTGTTATATATATATATATAAATATCTTCTATCCATGGTTACCAAACTTGTTTTTATAGGGGATTTGAAATAATATTTATTAATTAATAATCAATTCGATCTCATGAAAAAAAAGGTAGGTGTAGTTGATCATTTTTCATCTATGATAAAAAAAATATCAAACTAGAAATATCATTAGTGGAGTATAGAAATATTTAAAAAATCACTATCAAATAAAAATTGTATTACAATTATAAATCACTTTTCTATTTTCTGAATATAAATTTTATTACATTGGAAAAAAATAACATATAAATTGTAAATACATTATAATAAAATGATAAATGTGAAATATTTAACATAATTATTAAAATAAATTTATTACAGAATCTAGACATAGGGAATGATATATTTTTACTTTTTAATATTTATTTTATATTAAATATATATAATGGGATAATTAATTTTACAAATAAGAATGACTATTATAGTTAATAAAACTATTCAAATAGTCATATTTTTAAAAGAAAAATTAATTCTTATAAAGGTTATATTACCACAAAAAATCCAATATAAATCCAATTAATCATATACCTTGATTGTAATTAATTTATTTTAAATGATTAATATATTCATTTAAAAAATAGTTATTTATTTTATCATATTTTTTATTATATATGATATTTTATCTAACAAATATGGTATTTTGGGTATTTCAAAATATATAGAATTTCTAAATTATATATCATAATATTAAAATAATTTGTTTCCAAATTTTTATTAACTTTTTTATGTTCATCCTCTATTTAAAATGGTATATAATAATTTAAAATAAATTATATGGGGTAATAAATTGTATTATTTTATAGCATTGTATGCAAATAAATTTTTTTTCCAATAATATTTTTTAATCAGTGGAATAGAAAATTAATTAATACACATATATATTAAATATTAGTTTTAATCATTACAAAAATTTCAAAATATGATTTTCATTTTTATATAGAATTTACGAAGGGAGATAATTCTTAATATATATATATATATATGTGTGTGTGTGTTGTTATATTCAAAAATACACAATAAAATTTAATCTAAAAAATTCTTTTATCATGATAGTACATATCAGTAACTATAACATATAAAACAATTTACAAATCTAAACTTAAATTTTTTCAGTCTATCTAAGTTAAAAATTTCAAACAAAGAATATTCATTGTGTAAATTCAATAAAAATAATTACAATATATTAATAAAAAAAAAAATACACAATGATTGATTCTTTTTGTAAAAATAATATGTTTTTATAATAATTATCATATATAATTATTTTAACCAAAGGGTGTCACATTTTAGGATTTAAAATATAATTAAAAAATATATTCTTGACAATGAAACCATAATAGATTAAAAAAAAATTACATTTTAACATAGAGGAACAAATAAATATTTATTATATACAATAATAATATTTATAATATTGAACCATTAGTGGAATTATATGTTTTTTTATTGTGATACCTAGATATATATTTAATTAATTCATATAATATTCAATAAATATATCTTTTTGGAAGGATTTTTTTACAATTTTACACTTATTCATTTTACTTTTAAAATAAACATATTTACATTAAATATATTTGTTAGATAATATTTTTTTATTAAAATTATTAATATTTGTATTATCAAAATGAAATTAGTTTAATATTTTCTATATTTGATATCATATGATCATTGAGTACTGTAAAGACCCGTAAAATTCAAGGGAAATATTTTCTTAATCTTCTTTGGGATTTTACAAGAACACAGTTTCTGATGGCACCTAATTCCGAGGCTCGGTGTGCCCGAAATCAATTTCCGAAGTTTAACTCAGGAACGTTCAATGAACGAACGAGTGGGATTTTTCTAACTTTTAAACCGGTGCATGGAATCAAAATATGAGGGCACCAATGAAACCGTAATGCCGGTAATTTCATAGGAACACCCTTTTCAGGAGTTCATGACTTAGGTATATGTATTGGCATATATCTAAGTACTGTCAAATGTTACTTCGTGATTGTATCTTTCCTTTGTGTATTATCATTTTTGGATTCGAAGAGACCTTCGGGGGTCTCGGGGTCCCTACTGATTAGCATATACTCACCCCTACATGGTCTATGCCCGCACTACGTTGTGTTGGATGCAGACGACGGACATCGTTGATCGTGGTGGAGGCTTGTAGAGAAAGACGGTACCTGTAGGTGGACCACTGGGCGGGATGTACACGGAGCAGACGGCTGGACCCTTGGAGTTGAGGAGACTATCTGTACCCACCCTTCATGTGGGACGTCCAGTGGACTGCTTGATGTTGCAGCTTTACTTTCAGTTGATGTACATTCCTTCCAGTTGTACATTTACTTTCAGTTTGGGTTTGTATTATGGCCCACTTACTTTTCCTCACTTACTGTTGTACCCAATTTTACTTAGTATTTACTTCTTCTTGCTTACTCTGTGGTGTTTTTTACTTAATAAAGGCAATGCCTTCCCCTTTTTATCGGGATTTACGCCTTGGTGCTAGTCTCCAGCCCCTGGCCTATGGGAGGCAGTCTTGGGGTAGTCACAGCATGGGTCCCGAGGATGGGTCGTGACAAGTACTCCATTAGATTTTAACACAAGAAAATCATTGACATAATTATGAATATCCTGAAATATTAACATATGAGGAACATCAGGCATATCACAGTAATAATAAAAAGAATTTGAAAGGAATAATATATTGGGATACTATAAGAACACCATGTACATCGATGGAAAATAACAAAAAGAATAATTAGGAATATAACTAAATAATGTAATATTAGTGTGAATATAGTTGGAATTTTTCAAAATAATAAAACATGTCATCATATTTATATCAAATTAATATAGACCATTCCATCATAGAAAATGTGTTACTCTCTATTATAATGACCCAAGAGTAGAATGTTTGAATATATAGTTATTATATATTCTATTTCATGGATGAATAAATATACTTCTTATAGTAGTCACATCTAAACATATACGTGAATATGAATTCGACATATAAATAAACATTCATCATTATGTAATGATATCCAAATAAAATGAATTTTGTTTTTTAACATGAAAATATATATTAATCAAATCCTATTTCATTAGATGATCATGTAATATAAAAAAATGATTAATACAATAAATTATACATTATATTCCTTGATTAAGGAAGGAAAATCAATTATTTAATAATACATGTGGAGTTATAAATTTATTTAAAATTATGAACATAGTAAAATTATCTAAAATATGGTAGATAGAAAATCCTTAAATCTATTGATGGGATTTCACAAAAAATTAATCAATTTGAGTATTCTAAATATCCATTAATATTCATTAAAAATATGAAAAAATTTAAATTTTCAAAAATGATATTTCAGAATTTTAGAATCATATACATAATATGTAATTATTTAATGATTTATGATTTTGAATAAGAATAATTTCTTATCCTTATTTTTTGTAAAATTAATTATTGATAAATCATTGCAATGATAGTAAAATAAATAGTACACCAGAAAAAATACTAAAAATGAAATAATATCCATAATATATAAATATAATATGAAGATATAAAAATTTTATTGGAGAATTAGATCATAGATACCAAATGTGAAGTTGAGTGATATGAGGGAAAATATCGAATCTTCTAACTAATTTCATAATGTACGTAATAATTGTCAATAAATTGGTCAATAGAGTGATGATTTTAAAATAATTTGATTCAATGATGATTGTGAAAATATAAATTAATTGTATGATATATACATGGAATAAATGCTGGTAAACATTATGTGTGATTGTATAGAAAATGAAATTGTGTCTTGAATAGTTCCAGAAGTATTCAGAACAGAATCAACATATAGTATTATTAAATAAATGATAATAGGAAAATTCTATATAGGTCAATATATTTGGAAAAAAAATATAAAATAATTAATAAGGTATCATCGTTGAAAATACATACAATTCATCCAATGGAATGTTAGGTAAAAGTAAATAATTTTATAGGATAAAGGGAGAGGTTTTATAAATATTTTGGTAGTGATTGTATTCAAAATCATTCAATGTGACAATAAAATGGTTATGTGGATAAATTTGAAAATAAAATTTTAAAAATATTTAATCCAAATACATGGAATTTGTGTAATTTTTTTTATTAAATACATTGTAATTTTACGAGTCCGTGAAAACATACAACGCAAGATTTCAAGGCCCGGTGTGCCCGAAATAAATTTCTGAAGTTTTTTTCATGTATGTTTAGTAAATGTACGAGCAGGTTTTTATAACTTTTGAACAGGTGCTCAGTACTGATATCTGGGGGCACCGTTGAACTCGTAGTGCTGGTATTCGCTTAAGAAGATTTTCACTTCGACGGCATTGAGTCGAGGATTAATGTTAGATTTTGGGTTTTTATAAAAAAATATAATAAAGATCCCTACACTTTATTTTATATAAACTGTCATTTGGTATGTGGTGGTTAAAACCTCCTCATGGAGGTTGGTGGTGGGACCCTCACACCTTAACCTCCCGTGAGAGTTTATAGTGGTGGGGGCCAACCCAAACTCAACCACACATTAGTGGATTAATGTGGTGGGGACCGCTCGGGCTCTTAACCCCCTTAAACTACCCATTAAATTGGAGAAACCCACAAGCTTCAATTAAAATGGGGGATCCTATTCATGTCCCCTTTATTAAATTTGTGACAAATCTCATCAATTAATAATACGGAGCCTATCTAATTTATTAATTATCTATTAGAATTCGTCCCAACAACTAAAATAATAGACAATAATTTTTTTTTGGGTTGGCATATTTCATTTGGTGGAACATTCGAACATGAGAGCTAGGGAGAAAAGCTCCCAATGGAGAACGCTCCACCAACGAAGAATAGTGATCCTCTTCAACTTCTTCCTAGTACACCTACCTACATGGAACGTCTTTCACAAGCTGACACATCTCTGATTTGGATGTGCTTTGCGGATGCGACGAACGACTATTCCCTTCGTCTTCTTCCCGCAACTCTGTCAACGAATGATGAACGACCAATTGATACCTCCTTAAACGCAGTGGGTGCGGGCCAACCTAAAATGGCCTGACATCCTCTGTCGATTTTACTTCTTGTGCTATTATTCGGCATGGTAACGTAAAAACAAAGAGGTGATGGATGGCAGTGACCAAGGTTGCTCTACCAGTGGCCTACATGGACGGCCCCTCCCCCACGGCGTCCCGCACCGCCTCCGGCCAGGCCCACACCGGCCCGGCCTCCCGGACGCCTACGCCTCCCGCGCACAACAGCTGAGACCACACCGGCCTAGCCTCCCGGCCTTCCGCGCCTCTCATGTGCCCTGTTTGGGGCCGCTCTGGCCTGGCCCCCCGGCAGCCTGCACCACCCGCGCGCCGGCCTCGCCTACTGGCCAAACCGGCTGCCCACGCTGGCTGCGCCATGCGCGAACCGTTCGACCGCCTAGAGGCCCGTGATGGCCGCACCCTGGAATAATTGGTTGCCCGCTCTAGCAGTGCCCTGGCCGAAATGGCCTCCCACCTGGCATCCCATGCTGGCTACGCCATGTCCGAAACGGCCGCCTGAACACCCGCCTAGCCATGCAAAAATCAGACCCCTTTCGACCTCCTGGCCGATCGGGAAATTCTAGGGGCCCTCACGGAACCCCAGTCGAACTGTCCCGGTCACGTCCTTAGGGTTAAGCCACGCCATGTCGCACCTTTGCGATGCTCCAGGACGAACTGGCCCAGAGCCTGGGCTGATCCGCCCTCACTGCTTGCTATGCTAGACCGAGCATGTCAGGCCAAACCCAACAGGACTAACCAGGTCGACCCAGACCGGGTTGGACCCGACTAAGACGGGCCGAGTGTGTCTGACCAGGTCAGACCAGACCCAATCCCACTTCCATCCTTTAATTCCATTGGTCATATCATGGCCACTGGATGTCCCATTGACGAACCGTCTCTGGTGAGAAAAAGCATGGAGCAATTTTTTTTTTGGCATACCCCACTTGAGGATTGGACGCAGTTGGGGTACACTCAGGTTGGATCGTACACAAATCCAATCAGGCCCCTGGAAATAAAAAACTGATATAAATCCAATTAATCATATACCATGATTGTAATTAATATATTTTTAATGATTAATATATTCATTTAGAAAATAGTTATTAATTTTTTTATTTTATTTATTATATATTATATTTTATCTATCAAATATGGTATTTTTGGTCTGTCAAAATATATAGAATTTCTCTATTATATATCATAATATTAACATAATATGTTTTAAATTTTTAATCATATTTTTTATTTTCATCCACTATTTAAAATGGTATATAAAGATGTTATATAGTAATTTAAAATAAATTATATGGGGTAATAAATTGGTTTATTTTATAACTTTCAATGCAATTTAAAATATAATCCACAAATTTTTTTAATCATTGGGATAACAAATATGAAAATAAACATATATATTATATATTAGTTTTAATCAATAAAAAAATTTCAGAATATGATTTTCATATTTATATAGACTTTACGAAGGGGGATAATTCTTAATATATATATATATATATATATATGTGTGTTATTATATTCGAAAATACACAATAAAATATAATGTAAAATAAATTTATTATCTTGATAGTACATATTAGTAACTGTAACATATAAAACTATTTACAAATCTAAACATAATTTTTTTAATCTATCTTACTAAAAAATTTCAAACCAATATATTCATTGTGTAAATTAAATAAAAACAATTTCAATTTATTAATTATAATAAAACATTATACTCATTGATAGATTTTTAATGAAAACATAACAGGTTTTTATAGAAAGTTTCATGTGTACTTATTTTAAACAATGGGTGTCACATTATAGGATTTAAAATATAATAAAAAAATTAATCTATATAATGAAACGATAATATATTCAAAAAACACTTACATTTTGACAGAGAGGAACAAATAAATATTTATTATATACAATAATATTATTTATAATATTGAAATATTATTGGAATTATATGTTTTTTTAGTGTGAGACCAATATATATATTTAATTAATTCATAAAATATTTAATAAATATATATTTTTTGGATTAGTTTTTTTACAACTTTATAATTATTCATTTTACCTTTATAATTAGCATATTTACAGAAAATATATTTCATAAATAATAGTTTTGTGTTAATAATATTAATATTTGTACAATCAAATTGAAATTTGTGCTATATTTTTCATATTTGATATCATATGATCATTGAGTATGATATTAGATTTTAACACAAGAGAATAATTGACATAATTATGAATATCATGAAATATTAACATATTTGGAACATCAATCATATCATATTAATAAAAAAATGTAAATGGAATAGTATTGTGGGATACTATAAGATCACCATGTACATCGTTGGAAAATTTCAAAAAGTATCATTAGGAATAAAAAAAATAATGTAATATAAGTGTGAATATAGTTTGAATTTTTCAAAAAAATAAAAGATGTCATCATATTTATATGTAATGAATATAAGAAATTCCATCCTAGAAAAATGTGTTAGTCTCTTTTATAATGATACAATAGTATAATCTTTGAATATATACTTATTATATATTCCATTTTGTGGAAGATTTAAAATACTTCTAACAGTAGTCACATCTAAACATATACGTGAGAATGCATTTGACATATAAATAAACATGCATCATTATGTAATGATATCCAAATAAAATTAATTACTTTTTGTAACATGATAATATAGTGTAATAAAATCCAAGTTCATTAGATGATCATGTAATATTACAAAATGATTAATATAATAATCCATTATTATATTCCACAAATAAGGAAAGAAATTCAATTATGTAATAATTCATGTGGAGTTATAAATTTATTTAAAATTATGAACATAGTTAAATTGTCTAGAATATGCTAGAAAGAGAATCTTATACCTATTGATGGGATTGAACAAAATATTAATCAATTTGAGTATTCTAAAGATCCATTAATATTCATTAAAAATATGAAAAATATAATTTATTTTCAGAAATGATATCTGAAAATAGTAGAATAATTTATATAATTTGAAACTATTTAATGATTTAAGATTTTGAATAAGAAAGATTTCATATCGCTATATTGTGTAAAATTAATTATTGATAACTCACTGCAAGGATAGTGAAATAAATAGTAAACCAGAAAAAAAATACTAATAATGAAATAATATCCATTATTTATAAATATAATATGAAGATAAATAAAATTTATAGGATCAGGAGATCATAGATACCAAATGTGAAGTTGATTGATATTGGAAAAAATATCGAATCTTTTACTAATTTTATAATGTACGTAGTAATTTTCAATAAATTGGTCAATAGAGTGATGATTTTAAAATCCATTGATTCAATGATGATTGGGAAAATAGAAATCAATTGTATGATATATAAATTGAATAAATGGTGGTAAACATTATGTTAGATTTTAATGAAAATGGAAATGGGTCTTGAATAGTTCCAGAAGGATTCATCACCAAATCATCATAGAGTATTATTAAATAAATGATAAATGGAAAATTCAAAATAGGTCTATGAATTTAGAAAAATTAGTAATGAATTTTAAAAGAAAAAAGGAGCGGTTTTATAAATATTTTGGTAGTGATTGTATTCCAAATAATTCAATGAGATAATATAATGGTTATGTGGATAAATTTGAAAATAAAATTCTAAAAATATATAATGTAATGACCTGGAAATTATGTGGAATTTGTTTTCATAAATACATGGAAATTTTACGAGTCCACGAAAACTTACAGTGCATGATTTGGAAGATGGGTGTATCTGGAATCAATTTCTGATGTTTTGTTTTGGTACCTTTAGTAAACATATGATCGGGTATTTAAAACTTTTGAACCGGTTCTCGGAACAGAAATATGTGGGCACCGTTGAATTCAAAAATCTGATATTTGTTGAAGAATTTATTCACATCGACGACAGGGATTCGAGGATAGAAGTTAGTTTTTGGGTTTTCATAAAAAAATAATAAAATAAAGTGCCATACACTTTATTTTACTTAAGCCTTCATTTGGTGTGTGGTGGGTAAAACCTCCTCATAGAGGTTGGTTGTGGGACCAACGCACCTTAAACTCCAATGAGAGGTTATGGTGGTTCCCCCCCTGAAATCAACCTCCCATGAGAGGATTAATGTCTTAGGGACCCCCCAGACTCTTCACTCCCTTAAACACCCCATTAATGTGGAGAAACCCACAACCTCCAATTAATATGTGGGAGACTCTTCAACTCCCCTTTATTAAATTTGTGACAACTCAAATAAATTATTTAGGTGGATCCTATCTAATTAATTAATTATCCATTTTAATCCATGCCAACAACTAAAATAATAGACAATATATTATTTTTTTGGGTTGGCATCATTTATTGGGTGGAACTTTGAATGATGAGTGATAGGGAGAAAATCTCCCAATGAAGAACACTCCCATAATGAATGACACTGATCCCATTCGACTTCATCCCCGAATACCTACCGACATAGAGCGTCTTCCACAAGCTGATGCAATTCAGGTTTGGAAGTTCTTGGCGGACGCGACGAACGACCATTCCCTTTGTCTTCTTTCCGCAACTTCGTCAACGAACGTCGAACGACCAACAAAGGTAGGGTGATTATTACTTGATGATGTTATACCCTTTTCTTATCCTATTTAATGGTTAGAAAAGAAATTCTTTTGGATGTGTTATTGGCCATCTGCTTCCCTTGATGAGCCTATTGATACCTCCATAAACGTTTAGGGTGCGTGCCAACCTAATATGGCCCGACATCCTTTGTCGATTTACCTCCTTGTGGTGTTCGCCGGCATGGTCACATAATAACGACGAGGATATAGAGGGAAATGACCGAGGCCGTGCCACCCGCGACCTCCATGGACCATGCCACCCCAGAGGCGTCCTGCACTGCCTCTGGCCGAGGCCTCACCAGCCCGTCCTCTGGGCTTCCCACGCCTCTCGCGCACGCCGTCTGAGCCCACAATGGCCCGGCCTCCCGGCCTCCAGCAGCTCCTGTGCGCCCCGACCGAGCCCATTCTGGCCCGGTCTCCCAGCCGCCTGCGCCTCTCTCTTTCCCCGGACGAGCCCGCGCAGGCCCAACCCACTGGTCGACCCAGCTACCCACGCTCTCCCCGACCTACATGAACCGGCTACCCGCCTAGAGGTTTTCCCCCCGGCCGAACCTACTGCTCGCGCTGGCCGGACGCTAGCCGAACCAACCACCCACCTGGCCGCCACCTTGCTGCCCGTGTTGGACGCGCCTTGGCCGATCCGGCGGCATGGACACCCACATGGTCATGCCTGAACCAGCCCCCCATGCGGCCTCCACACATAGCAGTCAATTCCGGACCCCCTCACGGATGCTTGGCCGAACCGGCATAGTCGCGCCCTTCAGGCCGAGCTGCGCCGTACCGCGCCTTCGCAACGCTCTCGGCCGAACTGCCCCTGAGCCCGGGCTGATCTGACCTCGTGGCCCGTAGGGCTGGGCTGAGCGGGCCAGTACAGACCCAACATGACTGACCAGGTCGTCCCAGACCGGGGCGGCATGGACTAAGACGGGCCAAGTCGGTCTCACTGGGTCAGACCAAACACAGACCCACTTCTAGCCTTTACAACCATTGGTCATATCTTGGGCACCAGACGTCTGATTGATAAACTGTCAGTGGTGACGGAAAGCTTGGAGCACGGGGGTTCTTTTTCAATATGCCACTTGAGGATTGGATGTAGTTGGGGTATGATCGGGATGGATTATACACAAATCTAAGCGGGCCCCTGTGACTAAAAAACTAATAAGTCACAGACCGGGCGTCCGATTGACACGCCGTCAGTTACGTTGATAACTCTATGAAGGGGCAGTCCTTTGATATACTTTTATGATGGACTTCGTGATATTTTTAGATTTTGACCTGCAGATTGTGGAGGAGATTAATTTGGAGTCTAGACTGCATAGTGCGGAGACCTAATAGATTGCTGAGACATGACGACTGTGGAACGACTCAACTCAGAGTGTTTCGACTAGCCTATTGAGAAGCACCTCTATGTGACGCGGTAGACCCAAAGTGGCGAGAGCCTCTGTGTGACGCAACAAACCCACAGTACTCGACATGTGGATTACCTCAACAGGCTATGAGGGGGAGCGCCTCTGCATGACATGGCAGACCCACAATGGGGAGCACCTCTATGTGACTCGGCAGACCCACAGTAATCGACTGGAGGAGTACCTCAACAGTACATGTTTAGAGCGAAGTGCCTCGATGTGACGTTGCATGCCCATTGTACTCGATATGGGAGGAGTACTTCAGAAGCATAAGTTTCGAATGTGTGACTAGGAATGTCACTTGATACTACCCCTACAATTAAATCCTAGTTTGAGCTGATTCAGTAACATTGTGTTTTCCTCATGATTAAGATGGATTACTTGACAACATAGGTATATATATGGGCATTTACCTATGTGAGGTTATCTGTTGATTTCATACTTTTTGATTTATCCTTTTTGGATTATATGAGACCTTTAAGGTCTCGAGGTCCCTAATGAGTATCATTATACTCACCCCTTCACGGTTTATGCCTGCACCTCATTGTGTTGGTTTCAGATGACGGATAATACTGATTGAGGATCACAGTTGTAGGACTGGACTGGACCTGTAGTTGGACCATACGACGAGTCTGTACATGATGAAAAGATAGACATGGAGTGTTGAGGAGGCTATATATCCTTACACTTTAGGTAAGAATCCTCGTAGTATGACCCAATAGCTGCTTTACCTTTTCTTCAGTTGTATTTGTTTTTCAGTTGTACTTGTACATTCCTATTGCGCTTGTATTTCTGGCCCCTTTCACTTTCCAGCACTCATTTGTGTGCTTTTTTTCTTAGATTTTTTCTTCCATCTCATACTCTGTTGTGTGTATTTACACTATATAATGAAAATTCCATCCCAGGTTAGGGATTTACGCATTTGGTGCTAGTTGTCTTCCCCTGGCCTATGTAAGATGGGCTTGGGGTAGTCACGACACACACCCCGGGGGATGTGTCGTGACATATAATTTAAATTAAATGTGTCAAAATTGATATATAAAGTGAAATATAATAGAAAAACTAGTTTGAGATAATGATTTTCATTATATTATTTCATAAAGTCTTGGGTGACTCCACTTTCATATTAAATAATCAGATATCCTTAATATATTTTAAAATACATGAAAAATATAAATTTTTAAACCAAACATCATATGTGTATATATATATATATGTTAATATTCACTCATAATGGTTAAATAGACATGATACTTACAAAACTAGGAAGTTGTATTATTCTAATATCATCATTAATATTTAATTTATTAAGAAACCAAAAAAACCAATACTAAAATTTTGAAATAAACATTATGTTTTAAAGAAACATTTAGTAATATATTTTTTATTTGATATAAACTCATCATGTTCATAAACTATGAAATTTTATTTATAGACATTGAAAATGACATGAAATAATTGGTGACCAAATTTGTATAATATTGATAATACTATTTTTGACATTACAAATTATTATGGAAGAAATAAATTCATTAATAGTATTAATTTTGATCGTAAAATAATAAACATTATAATCCATTTTCGGTGGGATTAAAAATGAAACAACATCAAATAAATAGCTGGTATAAAGGAAATATTCTTTTAGTATTTGTTTATTGTATATTACAATAACATAGATTTTTATATTTTAACATTATATGAAAAAATGTATATATCCTAATGTCATTATATGTAAATTTGACTTCATATATAAAACAATATTATTACAAATAAAACATTAGATTTATATTAAGATTATGTTACAAACATTATGAGACTAGTATTTTAGAATATGACTATTTAATTAAAGGGTTTTGATAATCAAACTCCAGATAGTCCAAAACCTAGATACAAGATGAAATAAATATGATTTTAATTTATGTCTGGAAATAGATTATTTTATTATAGGTGTAATATGTGATGAATAGAGCATAAATATGTTAACCATAATTTTATTTTAAAATAACTTATCAATATAACAAATAAATTTTATTCATAAAAACAATGAATATAAATTAGTTTGTAGATAATAATAGGAGTCAATTAGAAGTGATATATTTTGATAACATTTAATCCATTCAAAAATAATATCAACTATTTTATATAATTTATAAAAAGAAATGATAATAATTTTAATTTAACAAAATAAATATTATATAATTAAAATTTTATTATATATTTTTATTTCAAGTTTATTCTTATTTTATTTTATTAAGAAACATATTATATATATATTTATTAATTTAAAATATTATAAATACTTTTCATAGAATTTTTCCTCAAAATGAAGAGTTGAAAGAATCCACAAAATTAAATAATATTTTTGAATTCTTTCAAAAAAATTATATTATTTATGCAAACCAAAAAATAATCATTATTGAATATTTTAATATTGGAATTAAAAAATAATAATAATTTTTTTGAAAAATATAAATATAAAAAAAATATTTATACAAATACAATAAAAGCATTATAATTTATTTTTTCTTTGTAAAATATACCTATTAACTATTAATTGAGGTTTTATATTGAATAGATTAAGGTATTAATAATTCATTTTTATATTTATCAAATTTAATAAATTATTTGAAATATTATAGATATTATATTATTACAATTATAAATGGAAAACATGTATTTTTTACTCAAAATTATTTTCCAATAATTATATTTCCAATTTCTAGAATACAAACACTATTACTTTCTATTCAATATTGTTAAATTAAATATTATAAATTCACTAAAATAAGTTAAATATAAATATAATTTTCATATATATAATGTCTTTCAAAATCTGATAATATTTCTTGTAACATCCCAGGTTAATGAAGAAAAATACATTTTCCATAATTATTTATATTTCAGAAATAAATATTAAATTTACATTAAATGTGGTCCTATGTTCTATGTTGTACCCAATATGCAAGAACATGTTTCATTGAACTCTTTCGTTACACACTAACAATATAATAATATAATTTTAAATAGTAGATAACACATTACTGTTGTATTGGCAGAAATTAATATGAATAAAAATTATATGGTTATACTTTTTTGTTTAATATTTATACACTTATCGAATAATATTTTGAGGCTTAAAATGTGAATGAATCTAATTTTAAGCATAATTTACCATAAATGGTTTATTTTACGCCTTTTGATGGTTAACCCTCTTTCAATATTGTTTTGGACATAGTTATATGATATATTTTACTAAATAAAATTCTTTTTTAAAATAGTAACATCTAAATTTACTTTGGGTAAATTTTTGGTATTTTTATGATTAAATTCCTTCGTTTATGAATACAGAAAAATATTGTATTTTAATTCAAATTTGTCTTTTTATATAATTTATTAATATGGTTATATGATATTTTTAATTGGTTTTAATTTTTAATTATATAAAGTTTTTTTCCATTTAATCCAATGTTGTTCATTGAAATTAATTTCACCATGAAATTGGACATAAACAAGTATCAATCAATTGATAGTTATTGTTTCTTAAAAACACTCTATTTTTTGATAATGGAAATTAATTTTAAATTAATTAATCCAAAATCAATGTTTTAATTTTTTTAAAATAGAAATAATTTTTTATTTCAGAATATAAAAGATAGCTTTGGATGAGTTTTTTGTATTTTTCTGAAAAACATCAATTATTGATTAATAGAGAAACCATTAATTCGTAGTTAAAAAATGACATTTTCATTGAAATAAAATTTTACCGAATTAGTGGATTGAATATCTAAAATTTTAAAAAACCTGGTTGTTATTATTATGTACAATTTGGTTCAATAAAATGAATATTTTTTCAGGGAATAGTGTCATTTGAGTTTTATTTTCCACAGATAAAGGTAAATAGGGAAATTCAAGGTAAAAAGAATATTATAATAATTTAAAATTAACATAAAACTAGTCCTAAAATTATTGGTTGATTCAAATTTTACCATGGTCCTCATTAGGTCAATATTGGGACCCCATGGAGTCACAAGGGTGTGATAATTACACTTTATATTAATTAACATATGTAAAGGTAAAAATATCAAAAACAAATATTTTATAGTAAATTAATTTTTTGAAGGGGTTATATATATTATCATTTAGACTAAAAAAATTCATTGGAATGTTAAAAATATTTCCCAAATTATGGTATTTTTTTATAATTGTTAGACATTAAATTAATAAAATTATTGATGACACAGTAATGATGCATTAATTACCTTATGAATAAATGATTTAAGTAAATAAGATTATAAATATTAAAAAAATATCCAAAAACAGTCCAGTTCTTATTGGATGATTTTATTTCTCCCATTAGTCATCTTATATTTGAGTTTAATAATTTTTGGAACTTTAGAAACAAAATATCATTTTATATTAAAATAAATTTTCACAAATTCCTAAGGAGCCTCTCCCCCCTTATAAAAATCCCTCACTTCTAACATATTCCTCGCACTGATAAAGCCCATTTTCTCACCCAACCCCTACCCAAATAAGCTCTCAATATCCTTATCCTTCTCCTAGATGCCTTACCTTAGGATGAAGTCACTTCGAGAAGTTCTTTTGGTACAATCCAATGGGAGTTACCCAAATTAAATGTAACAATTTCTTTTAACATGTTTTATTTTATTTTACATATACTACCCCTAAACTATTTTTATTCATTTATTTTATAACAAAACCTATATCCTAAATATACTTGGATTTTTTTTATAAGAGGTATTCGAACTACAGTTACACGGACCTCCATTTAATGGGTGAAGAACATAATGTTTCTGTGAAAAGAAAAATAATGCCTCACAAAATGATGATTGATTGATTATCTCTTACCGCCTCTGATGGTGGCCATTAATATGAAACTATATTTATATATGATATATATTATGTTTTATTTTCATAATTCTTCAGTATTTAAATTTTATATCATACCATTATGGTTTCCGTTTTAGGTACTGTGATAATTTCAATAGAGGATTTACGGACTACAGCCCCCTCAAATTGATATGACTATTTAATGCCATATGTTGGAAGTATAAAGGATAGAGATAATTATATTATATATGTTATTATACTGAAATTATAATATAACTATGTATCATTATGTTTTAATTACATTTAAATATAAATATAAATTAAGGTAGTGTTCATGAGTACATATGGCTTACCATCTCCATGAACGGTGCATTTCATTTCCTACATCCAAATATTATGTACCATTATAAATATATTTATATACTAGATATATATTATATATATTATATCTATATCATGAATATTATTATAGATACAATGAACCTTTGACCATATGAACAACTTGTAATTAAAATAAGTCCATTTTTGACTCAAGTACCAAATATCGTCAAATCCAAAGTTATTCACTTAATGATTACATATTTTTTATTAAATTGAAATAATTGATATAAAAGTAATAAAAAATTTGATAAAGGTTCTTAAGAAATTTTAAATTATGTTTAGTTTATTATTCATGATATTATAGAACGAACAGGTCAAGTAGTAAATGAGGTAAGCGGCTTCGTCTCAATCTCCTTTCATTGCTGCATATTTTTTTTTTAATACACGAGTTTCTATTATATTCTATATAAACTCATTTTAATTTTCATTTCATTAAAAGGGAAAAATTTCTATGATGTGTTTTACTAAATGAAAAAAAAATGTTTCATTTTAATGTAAGCGGTGACATCGACCTTTCCGTCGTCGCGAGTATTATTAGAACTTTGGTTTCCTTAAAAAGTCATAATATTTTTGAAAAGAAAAAATACAAATTACTCAAATATATATTTTGGTATTGAAAATGGAGATTATAATTTCTTTGTTCTGAAATTATATTTAAATGAAATATTGTGATTGAAAGGGGAAATTTTATCATTCCTTTATGTTTGGTTTATGTGTTATTAACATTTTATGGTTATTGGGAATTGTTAAGTATACCGGTGGTTCCATGATAATCCTAGGTCGGGTGAGCCCGAGAATGCTCTTCAATGCGTTGGGTTATGTGATGGAGGTAAACATGAATGTTTCTCCCAATAGATTTTGGGAGTATACTTTGATGGTTATTGCAAATTTAACTCCCTATGTCGCTATGGAATATATAATATTAGTATGATATGGATCCCTCACGTTTCCTTTATGATTATTTTTTTCTATGTGTTATTATTAAATCTTATTATTTCATGAGGTATGTTAAAGTGATAATGTTATGTATTAAATGATGAAGTAATGTTTTATTTATTTTTTTATTACCCTTACTAATCTTTTTATACTCATCCCAAATTTTGAAATGTTTTTCACAGAACCTGAAGATGAGTACGGTCAAGGATGAGATCAAGGAAAAGTCATTCTATCTACAACATGAGACTAGGCATGACTCGTTTTTTAAGTGTTTTTATATTATGGGAAATACAGAACATGTGTAGAAGTGTATTCCATGTAATTATTGAGATGTAATGTAATAGTTATGTTTTTATTCTCGTAAAATAAAATCCTAAAAAGATCATGAATGTGAATTATTCATTTAAATAATGATTATGTAATGTTTAAACCTGGGTCCTTATAGTTGGTATTAGAGGTCAGTTTATATATCATTAGGATTTAGAATATTGTTGAATTAATATACATAAATTAATATATGTTGATATTGAAATTATATATAATTTACATATTAACATGTTGCTTCTCCTAAGATATTTTTAGGTTCCAAATGGTTTCCCATAGTGGAAATATGGAATCTATGTTTGGAAGACATTAGGAAAAATACAACCTTCCAAATCAACAATCTGAGATAGTCGGAATCAGAACTGAAATGTTTGTTTTTGTGATTGCATAGTTCACATAGGCTTTAAATGTGGTGGTATCCATGAACAAGATCATCCAGATCAACTACAGAGGAACATGTCAGTAGTGGAGCATTTCATGAGTCCACATCGCCTATAATTTAGAGGATCATCTGACCTTGTGCTAGAAGAAGGGTGGATTAAAGCATAAGAAAATATTTTTGATGTCATGGGTTGTTAAGACAAACAAAAGTTTTGTCTCACTATTTACAGTATTGAAGGTGATGCTGATAAATGGTGGTCGATAGTGAAAAATATCAGGTATATTGAGGAGATTTATGCTCTTGATTGGGATTAATTCAAAGGTATTTTTCTTGATAAATATTTTACAAATGTGGTTCTTAATAGGAAGGAAAAATAATTCCTATAGATTAGGCAGGACGATGACTCAGTGGTTGCAAATGAAGAAAATTCCATTGACAGGCAAGGTATGCTTCAAACGTCTTAAGATATATTGATAGTTAAATCAACCATTTTTACTCGACATTGAAGCCAATGTATTTAAGAGACTTAGCTTCTCATGAGTTTAAAAGTTATGAATTTTTTTCCGTTGTGTGGAGAAGGTATAAATGCAGTTTTTCTAGGATCATATTTTCTTTAAAAACAACAGAATAAGAGGTCGAGGTGGCAGATGATAGGGAAAATATCTTCAAAAAAGTCTGATGGTATGAATCTTATGTTTTTAGTCTATGAAAATTGTGGTAAAAAGAATTATGAGGAATGTATTTTGAATTCGGGTAAGTGATACCGATGAAGTTAAAAGAGACATAAGGCTCATAATTGTATTGAAAAAGATCAATGTAATTGTAAGACAAAATATGATTTATAATTAATAAAATATTTTATGTGAAATGAAATGGTTTATTATGAAAATATGTGTCCAATGAAGAACTCAACTAAAGGAAAGAAGCTAGAATATAGTTAGAAATGGGAGGATAAATCCATTGCAAATGCATCAGTAGATTTTGATATATAAAATGAAGTAGTATCAGGTACAATGATTGTTTGACCAGATTACACCAATTTTTTGTTTGATTCATGGTCTACAAATTGGTTCATTTCGGATAAGTTTTCTAGTAAATTTGGAGTTACATATTAATATATGAATCATAAACTTTTAGTAAAAACACATGGAGGAAATTTTTAGATTAGAAGAAAACATAAGAACCTTCATGTCCTTGTGTGCGGGAAGAATCTACCTACAAGCCTTATTTTTTTAACTCTAATAGAGTTTGATTTTGTTTTGGGTATGGATTGGATTTTTGTTTATCATCATAATATTGACAGTAGAGCTAAAGAGGTTTCTTTTCAGAAATATTTTCAGTTTGTGTACAGGAATGATCCCTTTTTTATAACATATAATGAATGTGAGAAACTAGTAATAGATGGATATGGATGTTACCTTGCAAATATTGTTGAAAACAAAGGAACTATTCAGATTAATGATGTGCAAGTGGAAATGAATACCTTCATATTTTTCTTGATGAATTTCCTAGTATTATAACCGATTGAGAAGTTGAATTTACTATTGACTTAGTTTCGGATGCTAAGCTAATTTCAGAGCCCCCTTATTGAATAGCTCAAATTGAAAATTTAGAGTTAATAAAAAAAATTGCAGGGGTTTTTAGATAAAGGTTTAATTCGACCTAGAACATCACCATGGGGTGCCCTGGTTGTTTTGTTAAAAATAAAGGTGGTTCAATGAGACTTTGAATTGATAATAGAGCATTGAATAACATAACTGTTATGAACAAGTATCCTTTTCCTCATATCAATGAAATGTTTAATCAATTACAGGGAGCTTAGTATTTTCTGATGATTTATTTTAGGTCGGGGTACGATCAATTAAATTTAATGGAAGTAGACATTAGAAAGATCGTGTTTCATACTAGATATAGAAATTATGAATTTTTAGTTATGACTTTTGGTTTGACCAATGCACCTAATTTATTCATCGATCTTATTAATAAAATTTTTCGTGAGTTCGTGGATAAGTTTCTGGTTGTGTTCATTGATGATATTTTTTTATTCTAAAATTAAAGAGGAAAATGAAAATTATTTATGGGTTGTTCTACAAACCATAAAATAAAAGAAACTATTTGGGATGTTTATCATGTGTGAGTTTTGTTAACAAACAATTTCATTATTTGGTCACATTGTTTCAAAAAATCTCATAACTATTTATCTTGCTAACACAAAATTTGTTGAAGAATGTCCAAGATCCTCAAATATAACTGAGATTAGTAGTTTTCTTATTATAGTAGCTAATTATAGGAGTTATGTTGAGAAGTTTTCACGTTTATCTAGTTCAATTACTATGTTTAATTGAAAATGTGTTATGTTCATTTGGAAAAAACAATGTTATTATTGTTTCTAAGAATTGAATAAAAGATTGGTGAATGGTCCAGTTTTGGAACTACCATCCAGAATTGGTGGGTTTTTTATTTACAGTGATGCTTCGTTGAACGGACATGGATGTGTCCCTATATAGAATGATCAAGTAATTTCTTATGTGTCACGTCAGTTGAATCCTCATGATTTAAATTACCATTCACTTTATTTGGAATTCGCGGTTGCAGTTTTTTCTTATAAAAATTGGAGGCATCATTTTTTGGAGTAAAATGTAAAATAAATACTGACCACAAAAGTTTGAAGTATATATACACATATAATGAATTGATCTTGAGACAGAGGAGATGGTTGGGATTAAGCAAGGATTATGATTTCATGATCCATTACCATCTGGGAAAGGCAAATAAAGCGGCTAATGCTTTGAGTCAAAAAAGTAATGCTTCATTAACCAGGATATGTTCTGAATGAGATCATTTTGTTCTTTATTATATAAACATTGGAATAGAAGTTGTTGGTGCAGAAAATTATTCTGTTTTGTTTCAGTTGTAAGTTAAATCAATTCTATCAGACATAAAAAATAAAGCGAAAAAAAGACACGGAGTTAGAGAAAATGGTAGAGTTAGTTCAGAATGGTATGTTACATGAATTCAACATTGATAATGATTGTTTTTTAAGGTTTGGGTAGAGATTATATGGGCATTGTGATTCACAGTTGAAGAATGGGTTGTTATGTGAAACTCATAGTTCTCCATTTTCAGTTCATCATGGAAGTACTATGATGTACATAGATATTTTTGAGTATTACTGGTGGGATGGAATGAAAAGAGATATTGCATATTTTATTATGAAGTATTTGACATGTCCGAAGTTTAAATCAGAGCAGTAGTTGCAGAAAATGATGCTGTAGTCATTACCTGTGCCTGAATAGTAATTGGAAAATATATCCATGGACTTCATTGTGGGATTACCAAATACATCTCGATGTAATAATGCAATCTGGGTTATTATGGATTGGTTGACTAAATCGGCTCATTTTCTTCCTAATAGAGATTCTTTGTCTCTATATCAATTTTAGTGTTGTTTATTAAAGAGATAGTCAGGTTTCATGGTGTTCCACTCTCTATTGTATCTGATCGTGATCCCGGTTTTACATCTATCTTTTTGAAAGGAATTCAGATGTCATTGGGTACTGAATTAAATTTTAATACATATTTTCATCTAAAATCAGATGGGAAGATAAAACGATTAATTCAAACCATAGAGGATTTCCTACATGCTTTTTCACTAGATTACCAGAGAAGTTGTCTCCAAAATATTTATTTGGATGAATTTTCTTATAATTAATGTTTTAATTCTAGTATACAGATGGATCCATTTAAGGAATTATATGGGAAGAAATGACAAACTCTAGAATTTTGGGATGCTGTAGGTGAAAGGAAGTTGATGGGACTAGAATTTTTAGAAGAGATGGTATAAAAGTATTAGACGATTCAGAAGCACATGAGAACAAATCTGAGCGCGATGTAAAGTTATTCAGATAATACGAGGATGGTTCTCTCATTTGATGTTGGGGATCATTTCTTTCTAGAAGATTCTCCATGGAAAAATTTGATGTGTTTTGTTAAGAAGGGAAAGTTGAGTTTCATGTTTGTTGGACATTATGAAATCCAGCATAAAGTTGGATCAGTTGATTATAGAGTGGATTTACCTCTATTTTATCCCAGGTACACAATGTTTTTCATGTTACAATGTTGGAAAGTATATGCCAGATCCATCTCATGCTTTGAGACCAGAGGTAGTTCAGTTAGAAGTGAATCACTCTTATGAGGAACAACCAGTCCAGATTCATGACTATATAGAGAAAGCATTGTAGTATAAAATAAATTATTGGGTAAATGTTTTTTGAAAAAACCATATGTTTGAAAAGGAAATGTGATAATCTGAAAAATGCTATGAGTGATAAATACCCCCCCTTATTTAATAAGTGAATAAAATTGGGAGGACAAAATTCCCAAAAGGGTGGAAGGATGTAACATCCATAGTAAATGAAGAACAAGACATTTTCCATAATTATTCATATTTGTGAATTAAATATTAATTTAACTTTAAGGGGGTTTCTATGTTCGATGGCGTACCCAATACACAATAACGAGTTTCATTAAAATCATTAATTTCACAATAATTATATAATAATATTATTTTAAGTTGTAGTTAACACTTTGTCATTGTTTCGGAGAGAATGAATAGAACTAACTACAATGTGGTTATACAAGTTTTTTAAATTTTTTAAAATTTATTCAAAAATATTTAGAGACGTAAAATGTGAATGTATCAAATTTTAAGTATAATTTTCCTTAAATAGTTAATTTACCACCTTTTGATAGGGAACCGTAATTAAATCTATATTTGGTCATTTTTATATGTTTCATTTGACTACATAAAAATATTATTTAGAATAGAGACATCAAAATTTACTTTTGGTAAATTGTTTGAATTTTTCTGATAAAATTAATTTGTTATGAGTAGTGAAAATTTGGTATTTCAATTTTAAAGTTCTTTTTAATATAATTTATTAATATGGTTATATTATCGTTTTAATTGATTTTAAAGTGTAATTATAATATTTTTTTACCATTTAATCCAATTTTGTTCATTGATATTAATTTTACTTTGAAATTGGACATAAACAAGTATCAATCTTTTGATAGTTATTGTTTCTTAAAAACACGATGTTTGTTTTGATAATGGGAATTAATTTTAAATAAATTAAGAAAACTTCTATTATTTAAATTTGGTAAAAATAGAATTCATTTTATAATTCATAATATCAAATATAACATAGACTGATTTTTTGGTATTTTTCTGAAAAACTACAATTTTTGATGAATAGTGAAACAACTATGTTATAGTTAAAAAAATTAATTTTTCATTTCAAAAAATTTTATCGCTTCTGTGGATGGAATTTAAAAAATCATACATTCATGGTTGTTATTAGTATATAAATTTGGTTCAATAGGATGATTTTTTGGTGAATAGTATATTTTGAGATTTATTTACCGTAGTTAAAGGTAAATAAGGGAATTTAATGTAAAAATAATATTATAATAAAACAAAATTACCTTAACAGTTGTCCTAACAATATTGGTTGAGTCATTTATTACCATTTTATTCTTTGGGTTGATTTTGGGACCCCATGGAGCCACATGGGAGTTATAATGTCACTTTTGATTTAGTAACTTAATGTAAATGAAAAAATGACAAAAACAACAATCTATTACTAAATTAATATTTAAATGTGGATATATAAACAATATTTTATAAAATAAATATTATTTGGTAAGCTAAAACTATTTCCTACATTATTCATATTTTTATAATTTTTAGACATCAAATAAATTAAATTATTTATGACACAATAATGAAGTAGTAATTACCGCATTAATAAATAATTTAAATATATATGATTATAAATATTAAAGAAATATACAAAACTGATCAAATTATTATTGGAATATTTTATTTCGACCATTATGCATCTTATCTTCGACTATATGTTGTTTTGGACCTTTATAATCTTAATATCATGATATAACAAAAAAATATTTTCACACTTTCCTAAAGACCCCATCCTCCCCCTTATAAAATCCATCATTTATAACTCATTCTTCACACCTCTAAAGACCATTGAATCATCCAACACCATCACAAAGAACCTCCCATGATCTCTATACTCCACCTAGAAGCGTTACCTTAGGCCGAAGCCACATCAAGAGTTCCCTTTAGTTCAAACCAAAGGCAGTTACCCAAATTAAAGGTAACTGTTTCTCATAGATTTTTTTCATTTATTTTAATTTCCAACCCCTGCAATAATTTTATTCCATTCGTTTATAACAACAAAAGTATCCTGAATATTTTAAGATGTTTTTATAAGAACGATTCGAACTACAATAACACATACCTCTATCAAATGGGTGATGAACATAATGATTCTGTGAATGGAAAACTAACGCCTCCTAAAACGATGATTGTTCAATTATATCTTACAACATATCATGGTGGCCATTTATATGAATCTATATTTATATATTATATATATTTAGTTTATTTTTTCGTTATTATTATTTATTTTCCTCTTATGGCATACATTTATGGTTTGCATTATGGGTAAACAATATAATTTTTTTGAAAAGTGTGGACTACAGCCCCCTCAAAGTGATATGACTTGTTAATGCCATATATGGGACATATAAAGGATTGAGATAATGATATTATATATTATATTATACTACAAATATAATATAACAATATATAATTTTGTTTTAATTTCATTAAAAAATATAAATGATAGTAGTGTTCATGCATACGTACGACTTACCATCTACATGAACAGTTCATTTCATTTCTAAACTCCAAAAGTTATGAACTATTATAAATACATGTATATACTGTATATATTTGATATATATGATATATATGATATCTAAATCATGAATATAATTTTCAATATAATGAACTTTTGACCATGTGAACAACTTGTAATTATAAGAAGTCCATTTTTTACTCGAGTACCAAATATCTACAAAGTGAACGTTATTAAATTAAATGACTACATAATGTTTATAACATGGAAATAAGTGATAATAAAGAAATAATAAACTCAAAAAATGTTCTTTAAAAAGTTTAAATTCACTTTAGTTTATTATTCATTAGATTAATGAATGAACGAAACAAGTCAGACATGAGGTAAGGGACTTCGTCTCAATCTCCTTTCATGGAGGCATATTTTGTTTTAATACATGTCTTTCTATTATACATTGTATAAACTACCTTGATTTTCATTTAATTCAATGGTAATATTTTTCTATAAATTGTTTTACTATCCCAAAAAAGAAGAATGTTTCTTTTTAACGTAAGCGTTGAAAACGACCTTTCCACCGCTGCTAGTATTATTTGATCTTTGGATTCCTTAACAAGACATAATGTTTTTAAAAGAAAAATAAATACCAAATAATCATTTAAATATTCAGTAATTGGAAATGGTTTTGATAATGGATTTTTAATGTCATTATATTGAAATGATATATTGTGATTGATATGAGGAAATGATATCTTTCTTTTATGATTGTTTTATATGTTACATGCATGTTATGGTTCGTGGGAATTATTGCGTATATTGGTGGTTCCTTCATAAAACTAAGGCGAGTGACCCCGAGATATCTCTCCAATGCATTGGGTAATGTGACAGCAGTAAACGCGAATGTTTCTCCTATAAGATTTAGGAAATATACTATGACGTGTATTCAAAATATAACACCCTACGAAGTTATGATAGCTACAATGTAAGTATGATATGAATTCCACATGTTACCTTTAGGATATATGTTTTATATGTGTTATTAATAAATATAATGATTTCATGAGGTATGTTAAATTGATTATGCTATGTATTAAATGATGAACTAAGGTTTTCATTCTTTTTTTATAACCCTTACTGAGATTTTTATGCTCTTCCCAAATTTTGAAATGTTTTAAGATGTCCTAAAGATGACTATGGTCAAGGATGGGATCAAGTAAAAGTCATGAAATCAAAAAACGTGACGAGACATGACTATTTTTTTCAAGAGTTTTTATTTTATGAAAAAAATGGAAACTGGGTAGAAGTGTATACCTTTTAATTTTTGAGATGTAATGTAATAGTTATGGCATAATTCTCTAACACTCTAAACCTGAAAAGATCCTAAATGTAAATTATTCATTTAATTTTATACTTTTTAATGTTGAAGGATGAGTCCTTATATTTATAATATTATTCATTCTCTATATAGTATATCTAGTAACATAATTTTTTTTTGGTCATCACAATTCATTATAGATTTAAATTATAGTCTTATTTTAAATATTTAATTATTATCACATTTACATGTATAAATAATATAAATATATTAATTTATAATCCATAATATTATCTTTTAAACATACAATGAAATATTCATTTCATTGTGGGTAATCTTTAATTTGATTTCCATACATTTACACAGAAATTCATATTTTATAATTATTAAAATAGTTAATCAAAGAATACAATGTAATTTAGTTTTCAATATATATATATCTATGTATATTTATTTAATATATATTAAAATATATATTTATTTCATTTTTACACAAGAATAAGTTAACGCACGAAACAGAGAGACACACACAGACACTACATTTGTGAAGAAAACTAAACATTTATTTATTGTCCCAAAGGGGCCTTTAGTGCCTACATGGACTTTTTTGCATCATGATATACAACAAGAATTGAATTTATGGATTCAAATGGAGTTCATATTTTAGGGTTCAATTAATTTTCATAATAATAATTTTTTATGGTAAATTTAATATTAATATTGTATTGTTAAAAAATTTATATGATCACAGAAATAGTTGTTAAGACAAGGGCTTCATATTATCTTTCCTGGTCCTCCATATATGTTAGACATAAAAAATTAAAAGAATGGGGTTGATAAAAATATAGAATTAGTATGGGCCCAAATTATTATATTTAAATTTTATTTCTTTTAAAAAGATTTCATTAACTATTAATTTAACAGAAATTCATAAAATGAAAAAATATGAAGTGTAGAAACTTTCTCATAGTAATGATTTTATATTAAAAAATAAAACATGATGAATAAAGATTTATAATATAATTAAAATATTAATATTATTAATATTATCATAGTAAATAAAAAATAGGGACATTTTGGATAAATTACTCATTGTATATTGTATAAAATATAAATGACCTATATCTATCAACCTAACACACATGTATGACCTGTACTAATTGAACATCCTCTAATAAAATACTTTTACTATTCCATGATAATATATATAAGGTGGTACATGTTAATTAAAAGAGACATAATGACACTTATAAAACCATGTTTTATACTGAAGAAGAGAGTGATCCAACTATCCAAGTTGGATTACCCCTTACATGAACTTAGTGTGCACTACTAATTAAGAGTATGTGATTGAAAAAAGTGGATATATTGAAAATTAAATTAATATAAAAACTCACCCAAAAAAATATATCACATTTAATTATTTATATTAAATATATTGTTTGTATAAAATATATATGACTCATTCACCCTTGATATTCAATATATAGTACCAAATTTTGGATTGGTCCCACCTACCATATTTTAAAAACAAATATATCATCATAACCCCACAAGTTATACCACATAATAATTCAAATATCAAGATATCATATAAATTGAATGACTATTCCTATCATAACTACAAAAAAATTAGAGCCCCATTAGAAAAATCATAGATTTCACTAGTCCAATAAAATAGAAAAAGTACAATTTATCCTATAAAATAATTATTAATGCATAAATCATAGTAATGGGATTTCAAGATGGTATAAATCATAATTTAATTTGAAATTAAAAAATATATTAATATTGTATTTAATGAGGGTATAAATCATCAAATAAAACCGAATCAAAAAAACATTGACAAAAAATTTGAAAACTGCGAATATTTTTCTAAAAGAATCATATATTAATTATTTCAAATATGAAAAACATTTTCTCATAATTTCCCACAAAAAAATTATAATTTAATGAAAAATAATTAATAATATTTTTTTATGTCATATATAAAAAATTTAATCATATGAGATAGGCCATATAAAATAATATAATTACTCTTCAACAATATAAAATTTTCTTGGATTTGATATCTATTTTATCAATAAAAAATTCATTTATGGTCTTGGAATTATGATTATTGCATCACTCAATGTCCCCAATTAAACTAATTATCATACGATTGAAATTAGTTTTATTATGGTTACATTAAAATAATCATACTATCTATTAATCTTCACACAACCTCTTGATATACACAATTAATAGTACAACTATTGTGAACCATATTATAAATATGAGAATGGAATAATATAAATGAATTCTACGATAATATATATATATGATCCTTGTGATGAACAACCAATTAATTTGTATTCCATAACCTCATAATACATATCAATCATATATATATATATATATATATATCTTTGATAGTTAGTAACATGAGTTTTATATCCTCTATATCAATGAGTCTATTTTGACTATCAAATAGTAATTAATATTTTTACATAAAAAACACTTTTACAGGGGAAGAGTGAGCCCTACAAAAATAAAACTCTCATGAACTCAACCATATGAAAAAATAAACATTCTATTTAGGAAATTCCTAAAGTGGATTAATCCTTCAAATGATGTAAACTATAATAAATATATGTTACACACATGTCAACATAATACATCAAAATATATGTGAAGTGATATTCCACCATGTCCCAACCCAAAATAAATTCCTACATGTTAAATTTATCCTCATTTATTTCAAAATAAAGGATCTGATCATCATTGGTGAACACAATGTTTTCTCATCATTGATGGAAACATGTATCCCCCTCTTAAATATTAAATCACCCACATCATTTGGGACTTGTATTTTCATGGACTCCTCAAAAAAATAAACATTAGAGTACAAGAGAATAACAATGTCCTTTTATTGGTCAAATATATATATTTTTCATTATCCTCTCATCAACCAAAATTTAACATTTTACAAAGAACCTATTCCAAATCCTCTATCATACTACCTCTAGAATCATTGGATTTAATAGAAGGAGTTGACACATATTCTCCATTATTAACATGGCCATGGGTAAACCATTTTTAATGTGTTACAAAATCAGACTGTACCCATACATTAGTGTTTTAGGATTTCCTGCTAACCTTGAAAACAAGAGTTTTTATAAAATATACGAGTCCTTGAATTAACATGATCATTTCCTCTGATTGACTTGAAAATTCCAAAATGTAGATTTTCATTTCTTCTTCTTCCACAATACAGAACAAATGTTTAATAGTATCTGGATGTCATTTTATATTATTCTGATATAAGAGAGTTAGTTAATTTTTCACTCAACATAGAATTAAACTATTACACTGACCCAATTTGAACTTCATTCCATTTTTAATGTATTTTCACCAATGTATAGAATGGTCATCTAACTCATCAAATCCATACAACTTTTTTAATTGGTTTTGTAGCTAGAGAGATCATATTGGTACCCACATTAAAGAATACACCTATTTAATAAATTCCTTTTCATTAGAACCCTGAAATGGATTTAATTGAATGATGGAATCAGCCATGGGGATCGAGGTATCACAACATATAGTCTGCGCATTGACCACTATCATATTCCTCTTATATCTGTCCATGAATTTATTTATTGTCATTTAATGATTATATGGTGTAATAGTAAAATAATAAATCATTCCATACTCTCCCATGGTTTTCCTTCATTACATGTATCCTTCCATGTCACACATAATCCCAGTAAAGCCATATATTATAATTGATCCTAGAAAAAGAGTCTTCAGCCCCTTCCAATGAACATAAACATTAGTGTTCCCCTCATGGTGTTCCTTAATAACTAATCAGTCTACACAGTTAACTATTTAACAATGTAGTAATGTGGAAGAATAACGAACAAAGAATCTAATTGATAGAAAGAATTAATCCATGGATTTAATGAGAATTAAATATTTCTAATATAGCTCCAATTTAACCTCAATAGTGATAAAATAAAAAAAACTTCTATGGAGATATCTACTTATTCATAGATACGATGACAAATGGGAATGTTGCATGCTTATGTATGATTTCCATCACCCTGTAATAGGCCACCATATTATCAATAATCCAATGAAATGAAAAAATCTTAATTGGAAGTGGAAGAATGAGAAGGGTGATACAAATGTAAATATTGGAAAGATCATATATAAGGTAAATTTCAAAAGGCCAATATAAAATATAGAAGAAAAATCCATATATTGTGCTTATAGAACTCGACCAAACTGAGATAACATCTTCTAATATGAGAAAATTATCAAAAAAAGATACAGATCATGAATAAAATCATTACCAAATTATTCAAACTATATTTTCTATGAACAAACTCATCAATGGATTCAACTGAGGGAAAAATCATTCCAAAATGAGCCACCAAATAGAGTTTCAATAATAAAGATGAATTTTTTAATATTATAAGATAAAAAAGATATAAAACACTATATTCTTGAGAAAATATGTTTGGTTTAAGATGAATATATGAAATTATTGGATGAATACTGTGGATTGTGTTGGGAAAAAATCCCTCATGGTATCATTGAAGCATTTTTGAGGTGATTGTGTTTGTTGACAAAGCAGGTTTCCATGAAGAATTGTCGAGTTCCCGAGAAGTTGTTGACATTCCATGTTAAAAAAGAACTATGACAAAGGAAAGGACGATCTGGAGGCGGTACAAAAGAGCAGTACAAGGTGGCGCCGTTTCCCAGTGTTTGCCAAATTTATGGGCCTGAAAATCGCCAATGGAAAATGGAGTGATATGTCTTTGGCAAAGGTTGAGGAGAGAGAAATGAAAGAGGTGCGCGGAAAAATTAAGCGTGGCGTGCAAAATTAGAGGGTTGCATGAAATCTTGATGTGTGGCGCGCAAAATAGCGGGTTGCGCGAAATTGTATTTCGCGCAAAAGATGTTTCAAGGCCGAAAGCTTGAAAATCGGTAAAGGCATGAGGCGCACGAAATTTTGGAGGCGTGCGCGAAAAATTGAAGTGGCGCACGAAATAGCGGATGAAGTATTTCGCGCAAAATATGTTTCGAGATCCGAAGCTCGGAAAATGGCAAAGGCATGAGGTGCGTGAAATTATGGAGAAGTGCGCGGAAAATGGTTGTGCGTGGAAGATATGTATTTCGCGATCAAAGCGGATTACGCGCTCAAGGAGGGTTTTTCGCGCGGGGTCGATTTTGCCTATAAATATCAAGTGACCCTCCTCCATTCAACAGAGTTCAAGACATAGAAAATACCCGAGCTCTGGTGCGCGAAATGGAAGTTAGAAAGGGTGTTGCGCGTAAACGTAAAGTTTGCGCGTAAAGTCAGATTGCGCGAAAAGCAAAGGCTGCGCAGAAAGTTGGTGATTGGCGCGTAAAAGGAAGATTGCGCGAAAAGTGGATTTCGTGCAAAAGTAGTGTATTGCGCGCAAGGCAGTTTCTAGGCTGCGCGTAATATTTGGAGGTTGCGCGAAAAAGGAATTTCGCGCAAATCATAGAAATTGCGCGCAAGACACCGTAAGGGTTGTGCGTAAAAATTGAGGTTGCCCGGTACATCTGGTGCAAAGTGAGATTCATCTGCGGGTGAAAGTTGGACTTCAACAGAGCATCTACATACAGAGGAAGATGCATTACTTCATGAAAATGAAGAGACCTACAGGTCTATAAACTGTGAGTGAATCCCTTCTGGAGCAGTGAGCTTAGGAAGAGGAAAAGGTGATCCTCTCCTCCGGCAGTGAGCCAGAGAGAGAGAAACAGGGAGTGACCCTTGGGAAGGCAGTGAGCTGACCCTAAACCTTGTATAGGCAGTGAGCCTGGGCATAGAAGTGATCTAGCCCGAACATTGTAATCCACATCTAGTGAAGACTAGTGGAATTTGGTACGAACCGGCAACTTGTCGGCGTATGCTCCTTGGACGTAGCCCTTAGCGGTGAACCAAGTAAAAATCTCTGTGTCTGCCTGCTTACTCCCCTGCATTGCATTCAAAGAATCATCATCAGGTAAAGGAGACAAGTGATCACAGTAACCACACAGATCACAGTAACCACACAAGTGCAAACAAAGTGACCCTCGTATCAAAGAGGTCAAGATCCAGTGGGGCAGAAAGAACTTTGAAAAAAAATATACATACCCTGATTCACCCCCCCTCTCAGGGTATATAGGCCCCTATTAGTCCTAACAATTGGTATCATAGGGAAGGTTTCTTTTATCAGATTTGGTTGCTTGGACTTGGTGTTGTCTTTCTGTGTAGTTGAAGATATTGTTTTCACTTATCTCGGTCTACCATGGGGAAAAGAAAATCTTCAAAGAAGAATCAGAAGTCAGGTGGTATCCCTCAGTGTGGAAGTGTTTTTGGAAAAAGTGTGATTCAATTAAAAGAATAAAATATCTTACTAAAGGAATAATGTAGTGAACAGAAAAATGATTTGGATAAATCATACAACAAAAATACTTACTCATTCAAAGATGTTGACGGAATGAGTGAAGAACCTGACTTTCCAAGTGACGTTGGAACCACTGACGATGAAGAAGAAGAAATTGAAGGAAGAATTGATATGCGAGCTGAGTTGGAGGATGCTCTTGAAGAGATAGATGTTTGGAGGGCCAAAACCAAGAAAGCTAACAAAATTGTTCGCGATGAAAAACTCTATATGCAGCATCAGGAAGAAGAGAAATCTGAGATGATGGAAGAAATTGAGAAACTAAATTTATCAACATCAGAGAACTCAGAATCCGTTAGTAAGTATAAGCTGAAGGTTGAAGAACAGAAAAGAGAGATCGATGACCTAAACAAAAAGGTGGAAGTTGTCCATGGGACTAATGAATTGGATCAGAAATCCACTGAAGAAATTAAATCTAAAGGCATACAGATCCATGCTCTGGAAACTGAGGTCAACAATCTAAGAGGCTTAAATCAAAGGCTTATTGATATAGTTACTGACCTAACAAAGAAGAATGATTCTCAAGGTGAGGAACTATAGAAGCTGGCTAAAGGAAAAGGAAAACAAAAGGCTGGTAAGTGTGAAGAGAATCAAGAGTCCGATGAAGTTCGGAATCTGAAAGCCAAGAATGATGATCTAGCTACACAGCTGTCTGAGTTAGATCAGAAGAATCAAAGACTACAACAAGAGAATGCATGTTGCTCCGATTATCTTGCTCAAGAAAAATTGAAAGTAAAAGAGCAAAATGATGTGGTTAGTAAGCTGAAGCATGAACTGGAAGATGAGATGAGTTGTGGAAAGAATCTCAGAAAAGAACTTGATGGTCAACTTGTATCAAGAGATTTGAAGATTCAAAAGTTGGAAGAAGAGCTACAATCAGTCAAGAAGGAAATGGAGAAGTCTAAATCCAAAGATAAGCCCGAGTTGAAGGATGCACTGCACTTATTATTTGATCATCCTTCGGTAGGTGATGATAAAATGAAGTCCAAATATGCTGCATCATAGGAGAAGCATGAAAGGATTGTATCTTCCCAAAGTCCAACCTTTTTGGGAAAATCTGGAATTGGATATGATAATTCCACTCCTATGGATGATAAGAAAAATGCAGTGAAAAATTCCAAGGGTAAGAAAGATCCTGTATGTGCTGGAGATAGGCCTATGAGGATAGTTTCAGGGAGTGATGATATGTGCTATTTCTGCGGAGTCCATGGCCACACATCAAGCTTCTGTACAGAGGCTCTGGAGTACATTTCAGGCTGTGAAAAGAGAAACATTAATAAATCTGAGAACAGGAAGAAGCATCATGAGAAATTAGAAAGAAGAGCTTCTCCAAGGAAAGCATACATTAGATGCTATTACTGCGGAAGAATGGGACACACCATGAGTATGTGTCAGGAAGCTCAGGGAACAATATCAGAGGAAGAACTCAAGGTGCATCAACATCTCAGTAGAGATATGATAAAATGAGGTATGCCTTTGAGGGAAAATGTTTTATATGTTCTCACTATGGGCACATGGCGAGACATTGCAGTAAGAAGAAAGCCGGAAAGGGAAAGGAACAAGAAAAGATATCTCCACCACAGGAAGTGTACAAGAAAGAAGCATATACTGGGAGACAAAGTGGTAAGGAGAATAATAGGCTTCGAGCCTCGGGGAAATCACATGGAGATGAACAAAAGGTGTATCAGTCACCTCCTCTGTCATACTCACAACAGCTCTCAAGGAAAGAATGTGAGAAAACCTGGAAGATTAAGGGGAGATCTACTCCAGCAGTGATAAAGAATAATGGACGTTCAATGGAGGACCCACCACCAATTAAAAATAGGGTGGTGACCCATAAATCTGATAACAGGCAGATAAGAAAAGAATGCATCGAAAAATCCACATGTCGTGTTTCTCAGCGAGAAGTGAAGGAAAGAGGAAGACCCCTAAGATGGGAGAAGAAGAAATGGAAGATGCCAAATAGAGAGGTTTCTACTCAGAGAAATAATCAAGGAAAGTGGAACATTGGTAGAACCTCAAAGAAGGAAATGTGTACTAGTGGGATTATACCTCAAGCGGTGAGAAAGGATGAGCCTACCAAATCTACATATCAGAAAAAGGCTTAGAATGTAGGCAATGAATGCCTAGTCATATGGCCAGAACAATTGAAGTTGGCTAGGCAATTGGAGGAAGAAAGAAAGGAGTGTGATGCTCTCCAAGAAAGAATCAAAGGGTTGTCCCATCAGGATCAACCACAATACTCATCTTGAGGAGTCCAGAAGATACCCCTCTCCCTATATATTTAAATGCTATTAACTGATTGTTCATGTGTTTCAGGTTTTAGGGAGATACGATCCATGGGTTAGTGGCATCTAAGGATGCAAAGTGGAGAAGTGATTTTCTCTAGAATTTCAATTGATTCAAATCAGGTACTAGAGTTGATGAAGAAAGGGAGAAACAGAGCACAATAGGAAGTGATTGTGTTATTAACTTTATCTCTTGTTTCCTACACCGAGTTTCAACTTCGTAGGCTTAGAGATTTTGTTAATGGCTCAAATTTGAGTGGAAGATGAGAAAAAATGATGAGGGAAGAAAGACACACAGGGAGAAGCAGCAATAACAATGCATTTCATGCTTATCTATTTGCTCTAACAATATGGTATCAGCTGACTGTTTTCAGGATACTAAGAAGCTGCAAGAGAAAATCAAAGGCGTCTCAACAAAAATTTGAGAAACCTAGCTGAAAGAAATGAAGCAACTGAAAAATGAGTCAGTGAACAACATCCTGATGGAAGTATTGAGGAAGAAAGCAACATAGGGAGATCACAAGTGGCTTATGCTGATTCAGAAGAAGACACCAATGATGAACATGAAAGTGTCTAGTTTGTGAGTACAAGGAAGTAAAAATCCTCATCTGCACAATAGTCAAAGAGTTGAGCAGAAATTGACATGCAGAATATCATTGGTGATTAGTTAGCTCTAGATTAGACAAGGAGAATGAAATCACTGCAGAAAACATCTTTTATATCTCAGGTTGAGCCGAAATGCTTTGCTGATGCAACTGAAGATGAAAACTGGGATCATACCATGGATGAAGAGATAGATCAGACTTGAGAAGAATCAGACGTGGGAGATTGTTTCGAGGCTAGATGATAAAAATGTCATCAAGAAAAAATGGGTCTATCAAGACAAGATGAATGAATATGGCATGATGATTCAGAACAAAGCACGACTGATGTGCAAAGGAGACTCCCAGATAAAGAGTAATCAAAGGATGATGAGGATGGAAAGGCAGTTAATATCACAGAATACAGGCAAATCATTGGAAGTCTGTTGTACTTAACCGCAACAAGGCCTGATATTTTTTTCACCACATGCCAAGCAGCGAGGTATCATAGTAATCCCAAGGAAATTCACATGCTAGCAGTGAAAAGAATACTTCGGTATATCAAGGGCACGGTGGACTTCGGCTTGACATACAATGACAAATCTCAGACAGAGTTATTGGGATATACTGATGCAGACTGGGCCGGTTCAACAGATGATAGAAAATCAACGTCAGGTGGTGCATTCTATCTTGGTGGATTGTGTATTTCTTGGCTAAGCAAGAAACAAGATTGCATTTCATTGAGCACCGCAGAAGCTGAGTATATTGTGGCCACTCAAGCATGCACACAATTATTGTGGATGAAGCAGCAGCTTGATGATATGGGAGTTGAAGTGAAGTCTCCGATCGGAATCCAGTGTGACAACTCAAGTGCTATAAATCTTAGCAAAAATCCCGTTCATCATTCAAGGACAAAGCACATTGAGATTAAGTATCATTCTATCAAGGAGAAGGTTGAGCAGGGAATCGTGAAGTTGGAGTATGTGCCTACAGAGATACAGGTTGCAGACATTCTGACAAAGGCCTTACCCAAGGAAGCTTTTGATAGGCATCGACTGGCTCTGGGAGTTCAGTTGATTCCCCGCACTTGAAATAGTGTGGATGTTGGTCCCCCACCCCCCTCTCCCCGAGGTATGGTTTGTTTTTCCCTAATACGCTGATCTGTGTTCTCTACTATGTTACAGACTACAAAGGAGTGACCTTTGGGTTCGTTGACAAAGGGGGAGAAAAGTGTTTGTTAATGGGGGAGAAAATCGTGCGAATATTTGATAAATCATAATTGAAACGGGGAGAAGCTGACAGGTGGAGCATCCAGAAAGGGGGAGTAGTGAGAAAGGGGGGGAGTTTTTTTTAAATCTGACGATGCTAGATGTGATCGATCAAATCATAGAAATCACGACAGCTGAGGATCGTGATAAAAGCAGAACAGTGGTGTTGGAATGGTGTGAGACGGTGTCCAGCTATCAACAATTGGTATCAACTTAAGAATTCACCAATTGGTATCAGTGTGGTTCAACAACTGGTTTTATTGTAAGAATTGGTATCAGGGTGGAATCGACAATTGGGGTCTTACATGAAGTGATTCATTGATGAGATTTTTATATTACTCTTGTTTCTCACGCTGAGCATTGCTCATGTGGGCTTAGAGTACGTGTTAATTGAATCCTTGAACTCTATCATAATCGCAAGAGGCGAATGGTGGTAGTAGCTGGAAGAAGACTCAGTGAGGTATCAAAGTGCAGAAAATGTTTCTCAGCAGAGTTGTGGAGAGTTGTCAACAAACCCAAAGGGGGAGATTGTTGGGCAAAAATCCCTCAAGGTATCATTGAAGCATTTTTGAGGTGATTGTGTTTGTTGACAAAGCAGGTTTCCATGGAGAATTGTCGAGTTCCCGAGAAGTTGTTGACATTCCTTGTTGAAAAAGAACTATGACAAAGGAAATAATGATCTGGAGGCGGTACAAAAGAGCAGTACAAGGTGGCGCTGTTTCCCAGTGTTTGCCAAATTTATGGGCCTGAAAATCGCCAAAGGAAAATGGAGTGATATGTCTTTGGAAAAGGTTGAGGAGAGAGAAATGAAAGAGGTGCGCGGAAAAATTAAGCGTGGCGCGCAAAATTAGCGGGTTCCACGAAATCTTGAAGTGTGGCGCGCAAAACAGCGGGTTGCGCGAAATTGTATTTCGCGCAAAAGATTTTTCAAGGCCGAAAGCTTGAAAATCGGTAAAGGCATGAGGCGCGCGAAATTTTGGAGGCATGCGCGAAAAATTGAAGTGGCGCACGAAATAGCGGATGAAGTATTTCACACAAAATATGTTTCGAGGTCTGATGCTCGGAAAATGGAAAAGGCATGAGGTGCGCGAAATTATGGAGCAGTGCGCGGAAAATGGTTCTGCGCGGAAGATTTGTATTTCGCGATCAAAGCGGATTACTCGCTCAAGGAGGGTTCTTCGCGCGGGGTCGATTTTGCCTATAAATATCAAGTGACCCTCCTCCATTCAACAGAGTTCAAGACATAGACAATACCCGAGCTCTGGTGCGCGAAATGGAAGTTAGAAAGGGTGTTGCGCGTAAACGTAAAGTTTGCGCGTAAAGTCAGATTGCGCGAAAAGCAAAGGCTGCGCAGAAAGTTGGTGATTGGCGCGTAAAAGGAAGATTGCGCGAAAAGTGGATTTCGTGCAAAAGTAGTGGATTGCGCGCAAGGTAGTTTCTAGGCTGCGCGTAATATTTGGAGGTTGCGCGGAAAAGGAATTTCGCGCAAATCATAGAAATTGCGCGCAAGACACCGTAAGGGTTGTGCGTAAAAATTGAGGTTGCCCGGTACATCTGGTGCAAAGTGAGATTCATCTGCGGGTGAAAGTTGGACTTCAACAGAGCATCTACATACAGAGGAAGATGCATTACTTCATGAAAATGAAGAGACCTACAGGTCTATAAACTGTGAGTGAATCCCTTCTGGAGCAGTGAGCTTAGGAAGAGGAAAAGGTGATCCTCTCCTCCGGCAGTGAGCCAGAGAGAGAGAAACAGGGAGTGACCCTTGGGAAGGCAGTGAGCTGACCCTAAACCATGTATAGGCAGTGAGCCTGGGCATAGAAGGGATCTAGCCCGAACATTGTAATCCACAGCTAGTGAAGACTAGTGGAATTTGGTACGAACCGGCAACTTGTCGGCGTATGCTCCTTGGACGTAGCCCTTAGCGGTGAACCAAGTAAAAATCTCTGTGTATGCCTGCTTACTCCCCTGCATTGCATTCAAAGCATCATCATCTGGTAAAGGAGACAAGTGATCACAGTAACCACATAGATCACAGTAACCACACAAGTGCAAACAAAGTGACCCTCGTATCAAAGAGGTCAAGATCCAGTGGGGCAGAAAGAACATTGAAAAAGAATATCCATACCCTGATTCACCCCCCTCTCTCAGGGTATATAGGCCCCTATTAGTCCTAACAGTTTGTTAAGGGGGTTAATGATTGGAGATGAGAAGATAGGGGAGCCATTGTGTAATGATATGAGCTGTTATAAATGAAATTATCCTATTGATATAAATACAAGTATTATTATGACCTATTGTAAAAGAAAAACAAGTACTTATTTTGATTTATTATTTATCATATGATTTAGAAGACATTTTAGTATAAAGGTCATTCATAATATAGTTCGAATATTTATCACTTGATTAGTATAAATATCTAGATCTATCAAATCCAATTGACAAAGACAAAAAATTTTAAAGACTCAATTAGTGGGATCATATCTTATGAATACCATATATTAGAGCATTATGGTGAGATATTATCTGTAGGAGTTTCTCAGGACGAATCATATGTTATGATCTAATAGATTAATCATTATAAAACCTGTTTACAATAGCAATTTAATATCATCAAGATCATGTCCCAAATCAAGTACTTTGAACCACCCCATGAATGTATCAGAGTCACATATCTTAAACATTGGGTTTTTGTTGGTGTTTTAAAGGGATATGTATCATGAACCTATTAATATTATTATATAAATTATTTTATGGAGAGTAATGAATATATTTTCATCCTATTATTATTACTTAACAATATTATTTTATATTCTGATCATATAATTTTTATGAAGTCCAATGGAATTTTTATAAGGGTTCTAAAACTGTTATTTACAAAAAACTAAACATTTCAGGATAAATATAGAAATTATTTTAAAATAAAAAAGTCTCGTATACAGTAGATTATTTAGTTAAAATCAATATCAATGGAATTAGATTTTTTAAATTATCAAATAGTGACTTTTTCTTATTTTTATGATACAGTCTAATTTTTGGGTAAAAATTAAATAATGTACAAATATACATTGTGTATCATGGCATTATAATGACCCAAAAATGATGTCATAAACATTATAAAAGGCGTACATGAATTTTTTTTCATATAATAGTAATAAATTTTAAATTTTATTTACTAATTCATAAATCCATTATGAATCCCCAAAAACATATATTATATTTTAATGTTTGAAAATAAATTATTTAAGAGCATGACCCACATAAAAATAATATAGGGAATTAATATATTTTGATAGAAATTTGGAACTATAAAATAATGAATGCCTCTATAATTTGGAAGAAACCTTGGGAATAATTATTTATTTGTTTGTCATTTTGGTTATTTTATTTATAGAGTCAATAAACTTAGTTTGAAGAATAATTAAGAAATCGCCACCCATTTATTATATGAACACACATAATATAACATTTATATTTTCTCAAAATCATATTATGATATCATTAATCTTCTATAACCTCACTATAGTGCTCCCAAGGTTCCCCCAATCTCTCTAGAATCTCCTCCCATGATTTTGGAGTCACACACTCAATCATGGGATCCTCACAATCTCTTCATTATTCTATTTTATTGATTATATAAGGAATTAGATTTACCATTTATAATTTTTGTGAATTTATTTACACTAATATATTACTAACCATTTGAGGTCCCAATAATAATATAACCCTTTTAATATAAAAAACAAATTTTATGAATTTTTATGTGATGTCGTGAATTGACTTAAAATTCCCCGTGATTTTCCATGCCCAAATAGTTGTGTAACGAATAACGTACCCAAATTCTATAATGGTTGATAACCATTATATAATTATACTTCATTGATTTGGTAATTAAATATATGCATTCCATAGTTTTTAGTTTTCGAATAAAATATTTTGATGAATGAATCCATGTTGTATTATCTATAAGACTAACTTTAGAATGATAATGAAATGAATGTGATTGATGCTCATGGATTCATAGAGAAATACATTGAATTTGGAAATAATGTTGTATCATGATACATAATATTGAGATAGGTAGTGAACATGATTTCATTATGGTTCTTTTTCCCTCATTATGTCTTGGATGTAATCCTCAACCTATTTTTATGATGGGGTGTTTTAATTTGATTCAACATTTCCCATGTCTATTTTATGATTACCATGTTATACCATCCATTATTATTAATTTCAATTATATTTATAGTGATATACATATTTTATAACATATATTACCTTATTACATATTTATTACCTAAATAGGCATTACAACACAGCCCTTTCTAGGATTTCCTCGAGGTTATCCAATGCAGTTCAACGTAAAAGCATGGTACGGAAGTATGAAATAAGGATGATATATTTCTTGTTTTATGTCGTTATATAATGTACCTAATTCCAAAACACAGATTACATAATGAAATTTTGGGATTTATTCTATAAAGGTTTTTGTAATAAATAATTTATTATGATCTAATAAAGATCATAGTTGTTATTGTTGGTATTAGAGGAATCACATAGTTATTTAAGGGATGATAATTAGAAATATTTTGCCCACGCCATTGGGGTAAGAATTTTTATAATTAAACATACCTAAAATTTAGTAAATATAATTTAAGAGGTTTATCATGAAAATTAATCCATTTCAGGATACTATAAATAGAAATGGATTGGTATAGAAGTACCTTGGTGTGATATCTCTGACCAGGTGTATCAGGATTAACATAGTGTAACCTGGTACACAATAATATGCCTTACTGCACACAAGGTTTGAAAATCCTGAGGCATATTCATTATGAAATTAACAATATCATTATAGAGAATTATTAATGGAATATTAAATTTTTGTAGGAAAATATTTTTGGAAATTTATCACTAATAACAAATATTGAAGCGTAGAAATTCATATGCTGAGGATAAAATTGTAAATTGTAAGATATATATTTAAATACATATGATTCCCTTTTCTGTAATTAATAGTTTAAAAATAACCATCCCTAATCTATATTTTATTCTAATCAATGGATAAAAATATATGGAACCCAATATAATGTCAATGTGAATGGAATCCCAATGACTTTCCTAATGAGATTCCAAATCTCATTATTGACATAATCACAAACATTACGAAAATAATCATTCATCTAATAGAGGTTATAAATAGAATCCTAGATGAAGTGGAGCATCCAAATCCTAATAAGATTGAAGTAGCTTCTATTGAGCAAATTTTGTGATAAATTCCCATGACTTTTAATGTATCATATAATTTTGTAATTGTAAAACAATGGATTAAATTCATTGAAAAGAATATTGAATCCTTAAATGTTCTAAATAATAGAAGATTCTACTAGATAATTATCATATAAAGGTGGATACTAATATGTGGTGGGAATTGATCAGGAATAATAATTTTGAGTAAAAAATCAATTTTATGGAGTGAAAGGAATTTAGGAAAATGATTTTTGATAAATATTTTTGTCGAACTATAAAACATAAAATGGAATGGGGATGTCTTACCCTTAAGAAAACAATAAGACGAATCCTTCGGGGAATTCATGGAATAGAAAACATGAATTTCATTATATGAATAAGGCATTTTTGTTACCCCAAATTCATGGTAGAAAACTTATTTAGGGGGGTAAAACATAGTAATTGGAAATCCATGGTGATCTATGACTTTTATAGCTTTGCCGAAATTATATGATGTGACCTCAAAGTCGAAATGGATTTTAATTAATCTAAATGTTATCATGGGGATAAGACATGAAATGTTGAGTTTAATTCCACATGTTTGATGGATAAATCGATCAGTTCCATGAAATTTTCACCTCTTAATTGACAATGTTGTTTAATGTAAAACCACAAAAATTATATAAGGGGGCATGAGGAAATTTATTATATGCGGGAAGGAAGTGAACATAACTAGAAATTTCTAACATGATAAAACCACTAATGTGGTGAAGGAAATGAATCATCTAGTGAATACTCATCACATTATTCATTTTATAAACTACAAGTAACAAGGACAATTTTTCAATCAATGTAATGAGCCAATATATTATTAAAACAACCAATAACATCAAGGTTAGAAAGGGTGAACATTTTCCCTCAGAATGCTTGAGGTGGATCCCAAAGATGAAGTGGTGAAATTTAATCATGTTATTTATTGAATAATAGTTAATAAAATAGTTGACTATTATTCTAAACAATAATTAATTTCCCGAAGATTTAGAAGAATTATTCAAACACATCCACTAATAATGGATGTAGAATTATTAGTTAAAATAGAAAATAGGTAAATTATTGCTTCTTAATTATATGAGACCTTTAATATAAAAATTTTTTTGATCAAACATAGAACCTTTTTTATACTCCCATTCATTTAATTTTAGGTAATTGTGTGTATGTATTAGTTTTCCATTTTTATAGGAAACATAAATTTTTGGGAAAATTATATCACACTCCATATTATCAATAGTTCCACGATTATATACAATAATGTGGAGGATGATGAATCTTATTTTTTATCAAAATATCAGGAAACAATATTTTTCTGAATGTGATACAAATCCAGATCAAATTATTGAGTATATAGAAATTAACATCCTCAAATACAAGCCTATTGTTAGTAAATATGCTGATGTGTTTCCCAAAGAAATGCAGGGTATTCCACCAAGATGAGAGGATGAATTTTCAATCATGCTTATACTAGGGGAATTACCAATATCCTAGACTCCATAATGAATGTGTGTTGTTGAACAGGACAAGATAATTAAGAATCTACAGAATAATATGGATAAGGGATTTATATACCTATCTTTTTCACCAAGAATTGCAGAAATCATGTTCATCAATGAGAATGATGACTCAATGCATCTTTTCATATATTATCAGGAGCATAATACTATCCTTAAAAACAACAAGTAAAATATTACATAAGATGATGACATGTTTTATTAGATATGTGGATCACAATAATTATACAAGGTGGACTTTCGGTCTAGATATTACTAAGGTAGAGTGATAATGTAGGGAATACATAAGATTTCATTTCGTTCCAGGTACATGAACTATGAGTTCATTATAATGACAATCATACTCACCAATTATTAAAATATTAGTAATTTATTTGTTTAATATATTATTTAGTGATTACCTTGACAGATGATTGTTATTATTTATATATAATATTATAATATAATCCAAAATTACTGAGGAGAATTGTTCGTATATGATCACATTGCTAAAAAACTCAAGAAATTAGATGCTTAATGAAAAGTATAAAAATGTTAGTTATGGTTGATGGAAGTATCATTATTGAGAAATATAATGACATGTAATGAGATATGTTAAAAACCATGAAAAACTGAAACCATTTATAGATGGATAAGGATAAAATAAATGAAAAATATCATTAGTTTATTTAGAGTTTCTTAGAACTATCATCAACATTTGGGAAATTATAAAAATTTTAAAAAACTATTACCAATCTAAATCGACAGGGAATCATGTTTTCTTGAAGTGATGAATGTGAATAGATCTTCTAGGAGTTGAAATAGAGGGTTACCACTTCACCAGTTCTCACACTACACACAATTTGAGATCGTTTCGTGGTATTCAGCAATTCATCAAAAAAGGGACTGGGATATGTGTTAATGAAAAATGACACTGACATAGCCTATTATTCAAATAAGTTTTAATTTTACAAAATGAACTAAGCAATGCATGATCTGTAGTTGGCTGTGGTGATATTCTATATGAAAATATGTTAGCATTTTCTACTTTTGCATAATTGTAAAATATATATAAACCGAAAAATCCTCCAGTAAATATTTGAAAATAATTAGAAGAATAAGCAATATCAATGATAGTTAGAGCTGATTAAAGAGTATTATTGTTCAAATCACAAACATCAGATAAAAGAAAATAAAGTGACATAATCTATATGTAGAAAGGGTACAAAAAAATTATAATTTATTATAACAGAGAACGATTTGAATTGAACAGCCTTCATGAATATGGAAATAGTAATCATAAATAATTGAATATCATCATTCATTTCAAAAATTATTTCTCAACCATATCTTTGGTAAAAGATAAATATTTATCAAAGGAATTATGTAATAATTTATAAGAAAGTAGAAACAATAAGAAAAGATAAATCCCCAAAATTTAAGGTTAATGTAAAATGAATAGTGTGGTTTTGGTCACAAATATGTGTACCATAAAATCCTGAGTTAATTAATAAAAATTTTTATAATGCACATATATTTAATTTCTCTAGTCACTCAAGATGTACATAGATGTATAAGTATATCCATGGTCACTTTTGGTAGGACAACAAGATGAATTATATCACTAAACATTGTAAAAATTGCATAGTATTTTAGTAAGTGAAGGTTTATTGGATGATGTCTAAGTGGATGAAGCAACCATTAAATTTACCATCATGGAAATGGGAAAAATTAACAATAAATGTTGTCACTAGACTTTTGATGACATCAAAAGAATGAAATGAAATATGATTTGTTGTGGAATTACTTGTATATGTGGATCAAAGCATTTTTTTCCTAGAAGAAATCTAATTTTATTAACAAACATGAATACACATTATTGAAGTGGTAAGGATGTATGGTGTACCAATTTTTATTCTATCTAATCAAGATCCAAAATTCCCATCCATGTTTTGGAAGTGTTTTCAATAAGCACTATGAAATTAGTTGAACTTCATCACAACATATCAACTTCAAACTAATGGCCCATATGAGTGGAATATTAAGACAATAGAATATATGGTGTGGGTATGTTATATGGACGTCAATGGAAGATTGTACCAACACCTAACTCTTGTTATGTTCTAAAAAAATTGAAATTTCCACTCATGAATCTTAATAATCTCTTATGATGACCATTATTGGATGTGGTGTAGAACACCTTCATATTTGGATGTAGTTGGAGTGGGAAAAATTCTAGGTCCTGAAATGGTTGAGGAAACTGTGTACAATGTTATTCCCATTCAGTAACACATCATGACTACCCAGTTTTGAGAGAATATCTATAATAACAATCATCAGTGTGTAGTACATTTTAATGCTAGATAGATGATATTTCATCGCATATGATAATTGAATAATGTGATGAGATTTGTGAGGAAGGTAAAACATAGCCCAAGATATTTTTCGTTTTGAGATCCCTGATCAAATAAGACTAGCGGACTACCAACTTGTAGTCCCCCAAAACCTATCTCAAATACACGATGAATTCATTAAATACATCTTGATAAAATACATAACATTCCACTCACATACACTCTATCCAAAGGTTGTACCAGTGGATAATGATCCATCGTATGAGAAGTATGTATTAATGATCTAATATCATAGAGGCTATATTCAAAAAAATATGAAAATACATTATTTCAAAGTGTTGGGGAGAAACATGATGTTTGATGAAACAATGCGGTGACTAGATAATGTATTGAAATAGAGTTACCCTTACCTATTTTAGAATGGAAAATGAAAATTTTGATGGAGAACATTATTAATCGTGGGAGATTATAATAACCTGATCTATTACATGTAAAATTCCAATTTAAATTAATTAAATGTCATATTATGTAATATGGTTATAGAAGAAAAATCAAATTATTTTATTTGAAATCATCCTATTAGATTTAGACAACTATTAAGAATCATTATTATTGATAATATAACCGTTTAACATTGATGACATGAATATTATAAATAAAGGGCATAAAAAAAATATAATTAACAGATACAAATGAAGTGATGGAATCCATATATAGTATCATACCATATGAATACCACATCTCAGTGCCCTATAAGGAAATGAAATCATTGGGATTTTCCCCTGAACAATCACGATCTAATATCCAACAACTAAATAATGGAAAAACTATTTAATGAAGAAGTTGGAGCTCATCATGATCGCGGCCAAACCATGTATATCAAACTACCCCAATGAATGTCAGATAGTCACACACCCTACTATAAAGACATTTTATTGTTTTCAAAGTGATATGTATCTTTATACAGAAATATTATTATGTATATTAATTTTTAGATAATAATTAATATGTCTTCATCATATTATTATTACTTTAAAAAAATATTTTTGTTTTGATATGATATAACTAAAATAGTATTTTTGTAATTTTCCAAATATATTTAGGTATTTATTTAATTGAATGAATTTAATTTTGAAATAAATTAAATTATAATTAATTATAATAATTAGAAGAAAAATTTACATATCAATGATCCCATAATTTTTAGGATATCAAATGTAATTGTTATAAGGGTTTGAGAACTATTATTGTCATGAAACCCCACATTTATTAATAAATGTTGATTTTATTATAAATATAATAAATTAAACTATTTAGAAAATTATTTAAATAAAATTAATATTATAGGAATCAAATGTGAAAATTATCCAATTGTTAATTTTTCTAAATTTTCTGATACACTCGAATTTTTAGGTAAAAAAATAAATACCGTTCAAATATTCATTATGTATTATGACATAATAATGACAGAAAAGTTATGTAATAAAAACTATAAATGCTATCAAAAACCAAATATATTTTTTTCCTTTAAAATAATGATATTTTATGTTTTTTACTAATTTTTTATATCCATTATGAATCCACCAAAACTATTAATATAATTTAATGTCGTAAAATTATTTCATTAAGCATATGAATCACTTCAACATAATCTAGGAAATTATTTTTTAATGTTTGTTCCTTAGACACATTAAATAATTGATAACTAATCTATTTTTCATAAAACATGATAAAAAACCATGGAATGGTTTCTGGGATTGGTTATTTTATTAAATAGAGTCCAAAATATTAGTTAGATATATATTATTTAATATTCCCTCATTTCCTATATAATTCTAACCTTGATCACATTTATCATAATTCAATATCACTGTACAAAAATTTTTTTCCCTCACCTCCATATTACAAACCATTTGATATCTAAATTATGAGAGGCCCATTTCTCTCTCTTCAACCCATTTTATTAATTTTAATGTGAATCTTTTATTCTGAAGCAATTTCACCATGATTTAAAAAGAAAAAATAATTATCTAGTGAATACCGTACCAATTATGATTAAGTATTATCATATTTATACAATAATTCTCACATTATATTGGGTATACATGTATTTATTCCACATTCCATAATCCTTGATGAAAATATTAGGACAAAAGAATCCTTGGTGTATGATCTGTGTGGAACATTTAATAATGAGAATGTAATGAATTTGATTGGTGTTCAAGGAATTATATATCACTCCAATGTATTGGGTACATTTTAGTCATAGGAGATGCAATTTTGGAACAAGGAGTGAACAATATTTCATTATAGGAAATTTTCCATCCTGATGTATTGGTAGTTATCCTTGATATATGTTTATGATTCAATTTTCATGTTATTGCCACTTTACCCATATTTCCATTATTTTTATCATTCTGTATCATTACTTATTATTCAAGAACATTTTATTCTCTATTGATATGTCATTTATTAACATTTATTTCCATATTCCTTGCACACTACAAAAATAGTATTTATAGATCACCAATTTATAATGTTTTCCCCCAGTTTATCCAATGAATTGTTATGTTCAGGCATGTTAAGATATTTTTCTATAAAGAGGATGTATTTAATGCTTTATGACATTATATAACAAACCTAATTTGAAAAACACTAGATATCTTAATTATATGGGTTTTATAATGTCAAATTTTATGTAATAAATCATTAATTAATTTTTTAATAAATGTAAGTGTTTTTATGCGGTTTGAATCCTTCCTCCCCCCAGAGGAGGGAGTGCCAGATGGGTGGCCAAGATTTCAATTACAAACGTGGATAACCCCTTGAGGGCCAGGTCGAGAGGAATAAATTTATGCTATTAAATTTAATCATTGAAATTATATTTTGAGCATTATCTCTCTTTGTAATATAGCATAAGTCACCTTAACACTAGAGAGAGCACATTATCCCCTTTTGTGTAATATAATGATGGAATTTAACATGGCATATCCCATCCTTGTTTACATCAAATAGATTGATTTTTTACATATACCACTACATACAAATATATATTAGTCAATCTATAGAAGTACAATGTGAAAAAATTATAACACTAGCATTGTGGTGAATGTTGAGGTTGCGTAAAATGGAACAATTTGTACAAAATAACAAATAATTTATTAATTACAAACATAAGGAAAATAATTATTAAATAGCTCATTATATTGTCAAATTCAATGTCCCAATGCCTTACTAAAATGTATCCCACATATCTACTGTTCTTATAAAAAAGGATTCCTAACATAAATCTAAATGAAATCTAACAAAAAATATAGAAATGAGATGATTTTTATATTGTTTATATTCATTTATAAATCATTACAAAGAAATAAATTCACCCATTGCAATGAATATAACATAAATAGACATGTAAAATATCCAACATTCCAATTAAACATCTCAAATGAATAAAAAATACTTAGTTTTATGTATAAATTCACAAAAAATAAATTAATTCAAATTATATGACTAAATTTATCTATAAAAACATTAATTTCTCTAGGTTAATTTAAAAAACCTATAATATTTAAATTACACATTCAAAAAAAATATAAAACTCATTCAAAAATGAAAAATCACTTTTAGTTGTAAAAGAAATTTCACTCCACAAAAATCCAAATAATCTAATGAACTTGTTTGATTTGTTAACAAATATTTTTTTTATGATTCATATAATTACTATATATTAGTTGAATAAATCAATTTTTAACCCTTTATATGTAATATCATTGTATACCACATAATCATGTAAAAATGACCATGAGAAAACAAAAAAAATAATACCACAAAATGATCTATACACGGATTCAAGTTAGGGAAATTTATCATATTTAACGATTTATTAATTTATTCTATAATTGAACAAACATCCAAAAAATTAATAATTTAACAAAATGAACAAAATACAATGTCAAATTGGTACCCAACCTGACCCATCTCAAAACCGATGGGCATTCAAGATCCCAACAGGCTATTGAATAGAACCCAGTCTTCAAACAACAACTGGAAGGAATATTTTTTTTCCAATATGAAGTAACAAAAAATTGAATATATATAATCAACAGTAATAAAAATATAAAACCTAAATATATTACATAAATAAAATAATACAGCATAAACCAAACAAATTCAGAGTATAAACAACCTCTATGTATAATTCAGACCATTAAGGATATGTAAACAGAATAATTTAATTAATCCATGTGATAGAGTTGACCTAATATCACTTTATCACCACCAGTTACTCATTTAAAATAATAGAAAACATTACCACCTCACAGCGAAGACTATTCATTCCTTGGATCGAATGTCACAACCTGGTATGTTCACCATTATTAGGCTATGTTGTGTATGATATAACATGTTCAGTTGAGTCCAAACACGTGTTTTATTACATGTCTCAGTAAAAATAACTCTAGTATGATCATTTTAAATAAAACATGGAATGATAATAAGTTAATTTGTTTTATCAATGCATGATAATATATCACTTTTAAAAAAATTCTATTACAATGGTAGGTAAATCCATTTTCGTAATAATTTTATTAATAATTTAAAAAAAATATTACTATGAATGATGAAGAAAAAATATTACAAATACAGTGATAGGATAATCACAGCATGGAACTCAACAGGTCAGGTTAGAAGACTACTCATACCATATAAAATGACTATTTCACAATAAGAAAAAAAATAAAGTCCAAAGGAATAGATGAACACACCATGAGTAAACCCCCAAAAATGTCCAGAACGTGTCCCTAGAACAAAAGTACTAGGGAGGAGTGAATAGCCACATGGGAAGACCTCGTAATAGTAATATGGATGATTCACCTAAGATAAAAATTCCACCAATATACTCAAGGCTTCCAATGAAATTCATTTCATAAATCATTTCAATTATATGAAATAACCCGTTTTGTATATACAAAAATCTAGTGAATAAAATTCATTTAGAAAAAATTCATTTTTCGAAATAAAATTATCATGACAATTTATTTATAAAACAATTTTTATATATATGAACAATATATTTCATCCAACATTGGTCAGAGAGGGAACTACCTACGTATAACTCAGGGTCTCACAACAATGACAACAAATGCATTATAATTAATCGAGACATATTATATTTTAATCAATTTAATAAATATGGGTAGTAGAGAAGAGAGAACATCATATTCCCCATGAACATAGTCCCACCGCAACAAAACCAATAAAGGAAACATCCCACTAAAAAATATCACACAAACATTATTAAGTCAAATAAATGGAAATTTAAATATGCATCAAATGATTATACAATGTAAAAAATAAACAATATAAATGTAAAAACAGTTTATAATAATAAATACATACGCACCTTATGAGATTAAATACAAATAGAATGGTGAAAATTCATTGAATAGATTAATATGGATCAATTGAAAACTTCTAAAATCATTGGAGATGCAATCAAGGTTGAGAGCCAAAGTAGATATAGAATATAGAAATAAAGTTTCTTCAATACGGAACCAAGAAAAATGTTTTTGTGACATTTACATGGCTATAATCCATTTACACATATTATATTCTTAAAGACAAGTATATTTCTAAAAATCAATCACCTTTTTAACAATTAGAAATCTGTTAACATTATAAAGAATGAAATAATTACACGATGTGCAATCCATTCATTCTGTGTAACTCATTTATAAAATCCACCCATTACAACATAAAAATTACATACTCTCATTAAAACATTGTTTATGTTTCATCCATACTTTAGAAACATCATATTGTTACACAAAAACCCCATCAAACATTGGTTTTCTCTAAACATGGGGTGAACCATTATATTCCATTAACACTGTTATTCCCACCATCCATTAATTAAAAAACATGCATCCATGATAATTAGGCAATTTCCCAAAAAATATTATCTCTATACTTGGGATACTATGATACACAAAATTAAAATTTTAAAAATGTAATTACATGAAATTTGGGAAAGGGGATGTTATAAACACTGCACCATAATACATTCCACCGATGAAAAGTCATATGGAAGAATGATGTCCAGAACATTTGTGAGGCTATTGATCAATCACTAATGGATCACACTCCCAAGTCTCATTATAATACAATATGTTTCATTATATAACTCGTACCAATTTAATAGTTTTTCCATGAATGAATTTCACTTGAGAGTATACGATATCAACTGGATTTTAAAGAATAGAAAAATATGGCTCTAAAAAAATCTCTTCCCTTATCAGAATATGAGAGCGATCAAGATGATATTTCCTGATATGTGATTCCATGATGTCATCATGAATTCCTATTAAGTAAACCAACAATATCAACTTATATGACACATTCTAAATCCACTAAGAGTCATAAAATTTTCTAATATTTCTTTTATCCTTCATTCCTTATTTTCCATGCCTACGGTGACCCAATTACGGTGAAACATTCTAGAACATATTATCACCTAATGAAAACACCAAAGGATTATCTTGAAAATCATTATAATATTAATACCAACTCTAAACTAAAGCCTTCTGCATAAGAAAATATTAAATCCAATCAAATGTCTGTTGATAAAAACTCAGTTCAAGAAATGAATCGTTTCCCACATCATCCCAACAAGGAGGGGACATGCATGGGAGAATATAAAAATCCTTGATTGTATCCATTATTATTGATCACTGATAAAGATTATAATTATCAAACTCATTAATCTCATGATGAATTTTTCTAGATCCAGTAAAATCAATGAAAAAATCACAAAAAATATCTTCTAGAACGTGAATATTGTGCTTCATATGAACATATTTCTGTGCATGATATGATGTAATAAATATAACCTGAGTCCCCATCTTGTTGGGTATACTTCTCAAGAACAATGATTTAATCCAAGGATAAACTTCTCAAAAAACATCTGATTGAACCCCATATTACATCACAATTTCGTTCACATACATCATACCGTGATCTTTCACTTTTTTCGTTTCAATTATAATAATTAAATCAGTTTCCTGATTCAATTTATCAATAACCCCCAGATGTCATTCATCACTTTGGGATTCCTTGGATATTTTAAAAAATAATCCATAGATACTTCATCCCATTTCTAAAAAACATCAGAATAGGATGGAGAAAACTTGATGGTTTTAAATGCTTTACGATTATCTACTTGCATGTATTACAACATGAAACATAATTATAAATGTCCCAATTCATACCTAACAACCATAATCAATATCTCATCACTTAATACAATATCAATGTTATTATACAAACAACCCATGGAGATCAATAAAAATTAAATAAAATGAGTTCCTTAATAGTGTTGGAACATAGAACTGATTCCCAAAATATACTCTATGCTTTAATGAGAGATATCAAACTGAAACGTATTCCAGCTATATTGGGTTCGTCAAATTCTACAAAATTCAAAATCATGTTGTCGAATCTTCAGAATATTCTCAGGGAGAGATGAAGAAACATGAAAACTAGTCAAAACCATGCCAAAATAATCCTCTGGGTAATTTATATATAACTAAGCACAAATACTTATAAGTTTTAACTTATCTATTGATTCTAAAAATTCATTTTATTGTGCATTCCAACTATGAGTGTCTGAAATAACATCCCCCAACCTCAGGGAGTATACAATATCAAATCCATACATTTGAATGTATTTCACCCATCGTATCTATCTTGGATTCACATAATTTTGAGAAAATATATAGCTCATATTTTTAGTTCAAAAAGACCAATATATATTCCAAAAAATTATAATGTTTCCAACATTTATGCACATACATAACAGTAGAGAACAATAAATAATTATTGAGTTAATAATTCTGAATAATTTCAATATGAAAAGAACCATAATCTACCTCCTCATCTCCCTAGAAGATGGAATAATAAAAACTATAACTAAAAGCATCAATGAAAACAACATAACACATACTGTGGTCATGTAAGATCAAAATAAGAGCCGATGTCAATAATAATTTCATATTATCGAATGAAGACCAATACATTACATCTAATATGAATTTCACCTGATTATTCCTAATAGAAGTTTAAGGTTATGAAATCTTCAATAAATCATTGATGAACCATCTATAGTACCTAAAAGGAGCATGAATGATCTGAATCTCAAAGACATTTTTTGAATCTTCCCATAAGAGGCAATCCATTACCATATCAGGGTAAACTAATAATCCATGTTTAGAAAATAAATTCCTGGTTAAAAACAACTCATTAATCAAAATATTGATGTTCATAATCATTCCATATAGTTAATTAAATCTCTATATTTTCAAAACCATCTTCAAATTGTCCTCATTCTCACAATCATATCTCATGTAAGCAAAAATTTCATCGATGAACAATATAATTAATGTGTAGAGATAATGATGGAATACCCAATTCGTCAAAGACAAAAAAATATAATGGTTCATTAGATCAAATGGACTATCAGTATATTCATAATTTCCATACATTATCATGAAATATTTATTTATTATATCACACCCCTAAACACTATGTTCATGATAACTACAGCAGAGATCAATCGTTAAAAACCATTACCCCCTATTAATTGGTTGAATAATTAAACCATAAGAGGTAAAGGTTACATTCTCTTAAATGTTATTTGATTAAAATTTTTATTTTCCACAAATATTCATAGTGAAGAATCCACCTTATTGGAATAGATAACTATGGTTTCCCATATTGAAACACTATGGAGAATAAAAACCAATCACCACCAGATCATCCAAAAAATATTCATCACTTTTAGCTATTCATCATTGATTTTATAAGAAGATACCAATTTCAAATATGACCATGTAAATAGAAACTCAAAAACTCTACCTAAATCTGTAGATGATGCAAAGGGAAATCGACTATGAAAATCTCAAGAAACCCCAAAATAGTGGTGGGAGGATCAACAATAGAATAAAAATCATCAGTACCTGCTAAAACAATAGAAAATAAAATCCCAATATATGTGGGGAATGGTATTACATGGACAGACCTCAAATCCCACACTCACTAAAACACATTTTAGCTCCCATCTGATGAATATCTTTAGACAAGAAGATGATAACAATCAATCTTAACAGGATGAAAATCTAGCCATTCTATCAAAATGATGACATAAAAAATATCACGACAAAAATAGAATCTCATTCTATCACTACATCATCTATAGACAACGCATAAGAAAGACATTGAAACCTCTACTCTTTACACTACCCAATATGAGTCTCATTCGCAATAAAAAAGGGTTGGCTTATATTGGATGGTTAATCATATAAAATTTTACTAGATATAAACAAGTTGGAATTACTATTATTAAATAAATATTCTGCTAATACAAAAGCAATAATGATTGGCTTTGTAAATCACAATAGACCCAATCTACCTCCCTTGGAAACTCATATACTGTGTGATGGTTCCCCATGCCTTCAAAATATTTCTAGAAACATATATTATTTGAAAATTTTGATTTAACTAGAGTATATTTGGTAGCCAACTATCCAAAACCATATTGATGAATAAAAATTTCCTAAATAAAAAGTTGCAATTGACCATTACCCCATAATTATTACACAACTTTATAGGTGAAGGAAATCAACATCTGCTATGTCTGAACATACCAAACCAATATAATTTTATTGTAACACTACTAAATATTACTAGAGGATTCAATGTTTTCATGATTCTTGGAACCACCTCCACTGCCCATATGGTGATCCTATTACATCAACTTTTCCCAAGTGTACAACTGAATCATCCACTAGTTGGAAGAGAAGGCATGGAATTTCCAACCACACCTTTCATATTAATTTCAACCATAATATCTCCATATAATGCCTCCACATAGGTAAAATTATAAAGTATAAAAAATTGAAATATGAAAGCTAGTCGAAACCCCTAATCTTACTTCAGGTCTATCAAATGGTTAATCATTACATCATTTTCTAAAAAACGAACAAGTTCAGAAATATGATTGGTTTATGTTGACACCACACACTCTCCAAGATACAAATATAGTAACTTCAATGACTTCTTCGTCATAAAATAGTTTGTAAAATTTTATTGGAAGTGTAGATTTTATTAACCCTTCTAGTCTAAGACTACGCTTTTCAGCATCTACCGTGATATCCAACCACTTATTTTTAACCTTCTTTTCAAACACTGTTCACATAACATTGATACTCTCATATGTATCAATGAACTCAAATATATGTTTACAATTATCTAGGTTATCCTTTACCTATTCAGGTTCACTAGTACACTTAATTGATGGTGGATTATAATGCATGATCTCCAGTGATTGATCCATATATCCTCATTCTCCTTGATCCAGATAAAACACATTGTTATGAACATGTTGTTCATTCTAATCAAAAAAAATTTGATAACATGATATCCTCAATAATTTTCGTATCTATCGTGTTATTTATTTGTGGATCATCATCTACTACATCTCGAGGAATATACAGAACATATATCAGAGGCACGATACTATAAAAAAACAAATTAAATGATCATACAAGAGAACATTTTAATTAATAAATAGATAAACAATAATAAAATAATGAAAATTTAAATTATTATATAAAAACAGAATACACATATAACAAAATCCCATTGTAACATGAGTCTCATCAATGAAATTCCAATATATTAACTCTTTGCAATATCCCTCTTAGGTCCCAACAATTTAATCTTTAGTCTACCAAATGTCCTAAGAAACATAATGTTGATGTCATACAATAACTAATAACAAATTTAAATGAAATGACATGATTACCTACTCAAAATAGTACCCTTCCCAACCTATTACATTCATGAAGGGAGATATCAATTCCCATTGGTGGGATACTACCCCCCTGAGAATCAAACAAAAACTAGAGGGAATGATTCCACTAACCTGAAGAAAAATAATAATATTGAAAAAAAACAATTTTGTGTTTTTTTCAATTTGGATGTATATTTTAAACTGGTATTTATAAAAAATTTATTATAAATAAGGTTTCACTGTCAGTTTTTAAAAAAAATATCCCTGAAAAAATAATTTTTCTAAAATAATAAATATATAAGACCAACATTAATATCACAATTCATGTACTGGAAAATGATATATACATAAATCAAATAACATGTATCATAGACCAAAAATTAATAAAAAAAACATAATTTAACAACACACAAAAAATAATTATCAATGTAATAATATTTGAAAATAGAATTATAAAACATAGTCCTCATAAATTATAATATAATCATTAGTTTTTTATTAAATAATTATTATGAGAAAATTATGTTTTAACACCTACTATAATAAAAGAATTATTTTTGAACAATTTTTATTCCGAAAAAGTAATATTTATCATAAAAATCAAATGATAGATACCTAAAATAATAATCATATGTAATAAATAGTTTTCCAAAACAAGATCTAAGAGGTTATATTTATCCATCATACATGACAAGACAATATTGTACTACGATAAGAAAAATCAATTTTTAAACATTATAAAGAGAATACTATGATATAAAATATAAACTAATTAATATAAATATACTTATAATATTCAACTATCACCATAATTGTTATTATCTCATTAATTAATATGAAAACATAATAATAACATTTTATATTTCCTTGATGAGGATGAAAATGAGGTTATAAAACAGAATAATCATAATAAAAACAAACATATACATATTTATGTGCAAATAATTTTAATATTATCTAATATAAAAAATATTTATCTTTACATATATATATTAGATTTAATTGGAGTTTTTTTATTGACAAGTGATCATATTTAAAATTTTCAAGACCTTCATTTTCATATATATAAACAAAAAAAAGTAAAATAATTAATAATTAAATATAATATACTTATATAAAATTTAAAAAACATACATGTCTAAAATGGTTCAATGTTTTTTAAAAACATCTCCTTATAAAGATAATAACCAATATAATGTTCTTTTACTTGGCCACAATACACCTGACAACCAATTCTCGCCTACTACAAAAAAGTTCACAATTATGTAAATCATAATGAATAATAGTTCATAATTACCGGTGTGTTATTACCAATAAAATAATATAAAATAACCAGACCTAGTATTCATCATTTATACTTCCTCACATATATATGTATTTCTATCAGTAGTAATTAAATATTTCACTATCATTGAAATGAATTACAGATATGTAAAACTATAAACTCTAGTGGTTTAATTTTTAATAATAAGTATAGTTAGAAAAATTATTATATAGGTAATATTATATTTCACATAAAACCATCCTTAATTAATTAAAATATGAAACAAAAATTTAATTTCATGGAAAATAATTTCAAAACATACAATATGAAGTCATCAAAACTAATTTTATCCGGATATATTTTCTTAATATTCTCAATTGATTGTCACATCAACAAATTTCAAATTACATATTAAACTCATAAAAATTATCGAAGGAAGAAGAATCTTGATATAATCAGTATATCCCATCAGAAATATCAAATGTATCTAAAGGTTTTTTTCTTTATTATATTATATTCATTGTGATTTTTAGTCATTTTAAATAATTCAATATAAATTTAATTTTAATAATCAATATAGGTAACTTTCAATCAAATGTTCTGTGTAATAAACAAATGAATAGAACCTATGAATGATTATGAAGAAGGCTAGCTGGGAAAAGTAAAAATTGACCCATATATTCCACAACTATGCTATAATAACCGTTAGGTAATGGTAGTAATGACATAAGATCAATAATATCATTACTAGATACTCTAACATGACCCATATTCATAGGATGGTTATTACATAATCTTCAAAAATATTCACATATCTGTGTGAAATATCAAATAAATGAAGATATCCATTAAACAAATAAAAATATAAGTATATGTCCAAATGAGGTGGTGTATAATCATAGTAGAATGGTTGGGGAGGCAGGTCTAGCTAGGCGGGCTGGATAGGCTTTGTAGTCGGCTGGGAAGGCTGGGCAAGCTTCAAAGAAATTGGTTGTACTATTTTTTTAACATAGCCTACATAGCATATTGAATTTGAGTTCACATAGAACGTTTCATATATTTCCACTCATATTTTAAGGATTTTAATTTTAGGACTCTTAATTTCTCATATTGAAGACCAAAAACATTCTGAATACTAACTACCTCCTCATATCCTCTTATGTGTTCAGGGTGTAAAAGATTTCATAAATAGTGGCTAGGATATCCATTCCTACCTTAGGTAAAAAAATTCACTATGTTGACTTCTGCTGATCTACGCCGTGAAATGAAAAAATAAAAATTAAATATTAGTGTTAATGATTTATAATACTTAAAAACTCTGGAAAAATAAAATATTTACATTCAACACTTTCAGTTTCATCATTCTTTTTCCTTATATGATACATTTTAATTTTTTTCCTCACACACGTTTAGTCATATGAATTTCATCATAAAAATATTTTATTAATTAAATTTTCAAATATAATAATTAAATATGGAATTATTAGAAGGTTCCAAATTTCGTTAGCATGAGATTTGATTATAATACTTGACAATGAATTAGAGTTGAAATATTTGAATTGTATTGAATAATTATTGGATGCAATTATTAGAATGTACTAAATTGATATAGTGTGAGGTTAGATAGAAATATCTGATAATCAATCTAATTTTCATTTTTCTTCCATATTATAACATGATGTCCCACATGTAGGAATGTTAGGATCATATTCATATTGTCTTTAATACTATATATAAAAATTATGTAAAACATTTATCTTTTAAGATCCCAATCCCTTTGGGAATAATATTTTCATGACCTCATATTTTGAATGTGGAAGTTGGATTCCTTCTTGACATATCTCTTTAAAAAGCACAAGTATGTTAGAAAAAACATTTATCACTCCATCCATTTCATGGTTTCTTGTTAATTGATCTCTAAACTACTGATGAAAATATATGATTAGTAAAACAAGGGAATAATGGTTCGTCATAATATCCAAACAGTCAATCAACAATAATTATTGTTTGGTGTTTTCAACACATATTTCATGAATTAATTCATGAATACAATCATCTCCCTCATTATTAATATTTTCATCAACATTACATATAGATTTTTTAGTTAATTAACCATGACATATACAACATGTATAATCAAGGATAAAAATTGATTTTATCAATGATTTCTCTTTAATTTATATTTATCGTATTCAAACCATTCACCCATAGTCAGAAAACAAAATATATGATTTAAATTTTTTAATTTTAAAATTAAAAGACCTCATCAAATAATTTTTCATGTTCAGTAGAGGTACTTTATATATGTATCCAATTATAATCCTTTCAATACATAAGTTGTAAATTTAAAAATTTAATATATTAATTAATATATATATATATATATGAAATTTAAACATAAAAACACAGAATCAAAATGATTGGGGGTCTGGTGGAAAATATAAATGATTTTTCTGAATAAAATTGAAAATAAATAACTTGGTCTATTTATTTTATTTATTTTAATATCAACAATGATTGATTATCATAGTGAAGAAATGTTGATCCTTTAAACTAGTTTATAAATATATTTTTTCAGATTACTATCACAAAACACTTCTATAGTTATACCTACATCATATAAAGATAGTCATCTACATTCCTTTAAAAATAACGTAGAATGAATTAACCTCATCCTAAATTGCCCATTTAATTTTTAAAAAACAAACAAAAAATTTAAATGGAAAAAACAATGGTCAAATGAATCATTTAGTATAATAATATGAAAATTGAAAATACTCACTAATTTAAATCACTAAACATAAATAAATTGGATTAAATGTAATTTATAAATTTGATCAAAATAATCACATAATTTACCATTTAGGGGATGAACTTTAAAAAATGTGGTCAGTTAGTTATCATTTTCCTCAATTATTTATTGTGTTTCTAATGAAAACATTAAACATTATGTATTAAAAGAAATAAATTTATCAATTTTATGACATATATAGGTGTATATTGTCTTGATGTGTGTCATGATAATCTAAAAAAAATATTTATTAGAATTATAAAGGTAAAATTATTAAACATTCTATTTTAAATTTTTATTAATTTATATAAACATATAAAAACATACATAAACACACACACACACACACACATATATTTATATATAATTATTGGAAAAACATTTTAAAATTTCCATAAATTAAATAATTTCAAATTAAAAATAAAAAAATAAAAAGAAATTTATAGTGTCACGACCTGTCCTCAGGGCCCGTGTTGTCACTACCCCAAGCCCGCCTTCCATAGTCCAGGGGCTGGAGACTAGCACCGAAGGCATAAATCCCAATAAAAAGGGAAGTCATTGCCTTTATAAAAGTAAACAACACAATAGAGTACAACAGAAACCTAACACTGAGAAAAGCAGTAAACAAGTGTGCTGGAAATACAAAGGGGCCGGAAGTACAAGCCCAACAGAAAGTTACAGCTACAACTGAATGTAAAGTACAACTCAAAAGACAACAACTAAAAGGTGACAAGTAGCGTCTGGATTGTCCACCTTGGATCCTACCTGAAGTGTAGGTACATATGTCCTCAACAACACTCTGCGTTCAACCGTCCTTCCATCTGTCTCCTCCGGGTACCGACTCGTCATGAGATCCACCTCTGGGTACCGTCTAGCTCAACAAGCCTCAACTACAATCATTGTTGTCTGTCCTCTACAACAAACACAATGAGGTGCGGGCGTAGCCCTTTCAGGGGTGAGTATAACGATACTCATTAGGGACCCCAAGACACTCAAGGTCTCACTAAAATCCAACAAGGATAAACCACAATGAAAGATCTCAACGGATAACCTTTACATAGGTGTCTGCCCTTACACACACCTAAGTTATCAAGTAACCCATCTCAATCATGAGGAAACACAAAGGTTATGAAATCAACGGATAATCACTACTTAGTTATATGCCCATACATATACCTAAGTTATCAAGTGACCCATCTCAATCATGAGGTAAACACAAAAGTCATTGACTCAGCTCATACCAGGATTTAAACATGATGTCGAAATCACAACTGCTGGAGAAATCCTCCTCTGTCGAGCACAGTAGTCCTGTGACGACTCCGAGGTGCTACTCACTAACCTTAGACTACTGAATTACTCCACCTATCATGTAATTTGGGTCTGCTGCTACAACCAAGTGCTTCCCACCATGTTTCTTCAGCTATAACCAAGCACACCCCCTCATAGACTACAGAGGTACTCCTTCTATCGAGTACCGCGGGTCTGCCACTACAACCAAGAACTCCTCCAATGTGGGTCTGCCGCTATAACCAAGCTCACCCCACTGGGCTATCCGAATCACTCTGAGACGATCGATCAGTAGTCATCAAGTCTTAGCCAACTACTAGGTCTCTGCACTTTACTATTTCGTCACCAGGAGGGTCCGCTCCACGTGCTACTGGTCGATACTCCATGTATCACAAGATTCCAGGATGAAGTACCCCAAAGGTTTTCCACGTCTTAGGAAACTCAACACAACAGACGACATGTCAATCGGATGCCCGGTCTGTGATTTATTAGCCTTTTTGTCTCGGGGGCCCTGTTGGTTTCATGTACGAACCAACCTGGCCGTATCTCAACTGTACCCCGAACTCTCATTGGTTATAATAAAAGGGATCGTTTCTCAGCGTGATCAACAATGCCGCTAACGGTTTGTCAAACGGACGTCCGGTCTAAAAGATATCGACTTTTCTGTTCCAGGGGCCCAGTTGGATTTCAGTTACAATCCAACCCGACCCTACTCCAATTGTGTCCAAACCTTAGGTGAATAATTCCAAAAGAACCGTATCAGAAAGAGGAATACAAAAAATTCTACGGCACGTCAATCGGACATTCGGTCCATAAGTTATAAGTGTTTCTGGTCCGAGGTCCTTGTTGGTTTTGGGTTCGAACCAACCCGGACTTACTTCAAATGACACCGGTTAACCAAACATTTCACACCATTGCAATCCATATGAAAAAACACACGTGATAGAATACCCATTGGTCCAAAAGGGATATCCGGTGAAAAAGTATCATTTCACAGCAACACGCACGAACCGGGCCTCGTGGGGACCGCACCTCGAACTCAACTTAAATATCCCAAATTTGTCTTGAAACATCTGTCTTAATTCCAGGGTCGAAACCTCGCAGACGGTTCAACATTCTGACCCCGTAAGAGATAGATATGTCTGATACAGGATCCCATAATAATAATAATAATATAATTATTTGGTGTTTCGTGGGCCCGAGCCACGAACCAGAATATAGTATTCAACATTAGACTTGAAACGACCGTATTGATGTCAGGATTACATCGCCACTGATGGAAATCCAACCGGACGTAACATGCATCAGTTATGGTGGGTCAAAGATTTAATAATATTATTAAATCTATTATTTTCCGAGCGCTTCGGGTACCCGATCCAAAAACCCAAAAAAACATCCAATATTAGACTCAAAAATTCTGTCTCGAAGTCAGGGTCACACTGCCGCAGAAGGTTCTTGAAACTGAGGTCGCATGAAGAATATACAGTCACAACAATGTTTTATCATCAAATTTAATAATAACAAAAATTTATTATTATTATTAATTATTTACTTATTTATCTTTCTAACTCCAAAATCAATCACGATTTTGGACTCCTTGCGCACAAAAATTCATCCCCTAAACCCCCATTTATCATTTATTTCTCTTTTTATTTTATCCCCACTATTATCTTATAAATAATCTCTCTCTCCAATCTCATTTACTCTTCCATGATTATGTTCTCCCAATTAGCGCCCCAATCACCCGACCTCCTTCCACACTGCCAGAACCGCCACCAACTTCACCTGCATGTCACACCGCCGCACCACCCCCGGCTACCCGCGCCGACGCGCCTCAAACCATCCACATCGCTTGGCCCCCCTTCCGCTCACCGCACCACCTCCCGTTACCACGCACCAAACCCCATGCCGCCGCACATAATGAACTAGTTGGCGGTGGGTACATACTTTTTTTAGTCCATACCCATCGAGTTAGTAGTTCGAATAAACTCCCAAAAGAATATTCTTCCATGCTCTAGGGAAAGAATCACGTAAACTTATATAAACAAAACCCCCTACCTCAAAACTGATGTCGCACGTCGTCGAGTCGCAGAAGTTGAACGTCACGGTAGTCGGGCGTCACGGAAGGATGGTGGCGTCCCATCAACATTGGAGGAAGAGTTGTTGACGTTACCAGCGCTTTCCCGCGGTGGTGTCTCCTCTGTTAATGCGGAGGAAGTAGAAGGTAGGAAGAAGAAATGCTTCAGGTTCTTCAAGTCATGGAGTGTTCTTCACGTTCTTCACGGATGAACTCTGCCTTTAAATATCTCCAACGTGCTCCCAACACTGCAAGTGCCAAAAAAATAATAATTGCCTAAGCTATTATTTTATTCTCCCATGATATAACATTTCTATAAAATTCAAATTAATTCAAAAATACTATTGAATTAATTATGGAATTTGAGTTGGCATCTTTAATGGAAAGGATGTGGAACGGATCCACATAATTAATTGGAGGTGTTGTCAAAATAAATAAAGGGCGTGTTAATGGGGTGTTTATGGGAGGTGAAGGGTTATGCCTCGTATGGGCCCCACCTCACAAATATCGTCCCATGGGAAGTTATGTGGGGTGTGGTCCCCACCCCAAACTTCATCTTAGAGTATATAACCACCCAAATAAATAAAATGGTGCACAACCATTTTATTTATTTTGTTTTAAAAATCCCCAAAAATTAACTTTCAACCCGCATAAAACGCAATTGCGGGTAATGTCCCCTTAAGTGAATTATGGCGCCGCGAGTTCATCGGGTTCCTCAGATTTCAATTCCGAGCACCAGTTCAAATGTTATAGAATTTCAAACGTACGTTTACTGAACGTACCCAAACAAATGTTTGGAAAATTAATATCTGTAACCCTCGACCCCCTGTGGTCATGGTTAGGCTCTTCCTAGGTGAAAAACTCCCCAAAGAACCCAACGATACTCTTGGATTTTCAATCCGAGTTACCGTTTAGATGTTATGAATTTTATAATAAATAATTTTCATTTAATTATTTTAATTGCATCCCAAAACTAACTTTTTCTGGTGACTCGCGCCAGCTAATGATAGTATCTACATAAATAAAGCATTCCATGAAGAGTTCAGCGGTGGTATCAGATTTTTATTCCGAGCTACTGTTTGTGAGTTATAAGCATTTGAAAAATAAAATAATTTATTTAATTATTTTATTTACAGTTAAGCCATTTTTGAGATTTCTCATATGAGGCTCGTACCGACTAAACTTAAATTGTGCCTAGGGTAATCTCACCATCCTGAGCACAATGGTGCCCTCAGATTTCTGATCTGAGAAACCGTTCAATATTTATTCTACTTTATCAGGAAAACTGCTTACGTGTGTTAATTTAATCATAACAAAACTTTTATTGATCATTCAGGGCACTCCGGGACTCGGAATCAGGCGCCATTAGAAACCATAGACTCATAAAATTCCAAAGTATTTAAGACAGAAAAATCCATTGAAATTTCACAGCATTTAAATTACTCCCACCTCAGGGCTTTACGTCCCTGTAGAGTTTCAACACGCACTAGGGGAAACAAAAGTGGTACTGCACGCATTGGAGCCTTTCGCTCCCACGTGCTCTCATGGAGGTTCCTATGATACCTTGGTTTTCCTTTTCACCAACCAGGGAAAACCAATACCATAGTTGAAAGTAAACCACTGTCTTTTTTCCTAATACCGTCAATCCGTGTATGAATTGTGGTTGCCCAGAACATACCCAAACTAACGTCGTAAGGCAGCAACGCTGCCACCAAGAGGTTCAAACCGAAACTCTCGCCTCAATGGTCAGATCACAAATGTCAGCATATGTGTGTTATCAGGTCTCCTCTCAAAGGTATCTCCAGACGTGAGGGTCATGTCAACAGTTTAACAAGAAACTCTTGTTCCGTGACAAGATTCGTGGAAGGAAGGAATGATTTCTACCTATGTCTATTGATATGGAAGCTCTTAGGAGACACAGACCGTACCTAAAGTCATTATTAGAGCCCTTGGGTCACACTCTATGACTGCATGCAGCAATTAGATTCCCCTGCCCTTCAGTTCCCTAAGACAAGTGGGGATTACAAAGGCGGTTGGTTGTAACATGTTGAAATGTACAACACCTCATGCTCCTCCCCAAGCTCTTCTTCCATGTCTGATTCTCTATATATTCATCTGTCCTTAACACTTCCTCTTCTTGAATCATATCACATTCCCAAGTCTTTGAGACTAGCACCAGTTCGTATCTTCCCACTGCTTACAATCACTGGCGAAAACCGATCAGCCAAAGAACATTCAACCACAAAGGTTCTCTCTAGCACCCTAACATAAGTAGGAGTGCATAGAAGAAAGAGTGCCTACTCAGATATCATTAAACACACATATCTCAGAGGTACGAGCTCTAAAACACTGATCATTTCGTAGTCATCAAGTACCAAGAATGATCGGTACACCTCGATGAATACTCAGCTACTGACATGTCGTCCTGCAGAGATGTATAATCTCTAGAAAACTCTCAGCCACCTCCTCAAGCCAGTCCTCAGCAGCCTGTGAGTCGGGGAACCCTCGGAACCTAAGGGGTATCTGATGCTGAAACATCTATAAGGCACTAAACCTACATGCATCCTCTACTGATACTTCCAGTTGTAACAACTGACCAACAGGTTGCGATATAGCTGGAACACTAACCGAAGGTACTATCTCAGGCATTAGTCCACGTACTGAAGCCTCATCACTATACAGACCAACCTCATGGTCACTCACTGGGAAACACTAGTAGATAAGATCATCATCTTCTCTACTATCTCTAAACTAGGTGTAGAACTCTAGCAATCGCCTCCATCTAGTCCACTAATGCCTGAAAATATGTCTCGCCTCATAACCTCGGAGGACTCTACTGGTGGAACTCATGCACCGTCCACCAGTACGGCTGGTGGCATCTTCTGCCTAACGGGTGGTGGTGCTGCTGGTACACCACCTGAAGGAGCCAACATAGAAAGAGGGCCATGTACCGGAGCCTCATCGCTCGGTGATCCGTCATCGAGTACTCTCTCAGAAACTCCAACTGACTGTCTGCGTGGAGACATCATGAATAGATGAGACACGGTAAAAATATTTAAACCAGGTGAGCTGACCTGGTTTGAGATGAATTAAATAAAACTATTGAAACACACACACAATCTGTGTTTTCATGTACTATGTGGGAAATCAGTAGTCAGGGTCCTGGTGTACGGATACGTCAGCCGCCGCACCAATACTGGACTCCCTGAACTGAAAACCACACTAAGTACCCTTAACAATATTTCTTCATAGAAAGAAAATATCAGAGTCCTATGTTCTGCGGTAGAGCCGACTCCTTTGATTCCAATTTTTCACGACCCGTCCTTAGGGCCCGTGTCGTGACTACCCCAAGCCCGCCTTCCATAGGCCAGGGGCTGGCGACTAGCACCAAAGGCGTAAATCCCAATAAAAAGGGAAGGCATTTCCATTATTAAAGTAAGCAACACAACAGAGTACAAGCAGAAGCTAACAGTAAGTAAAGCAGTAAATAAGTGTTATGGAAATACAAAGGGGCCGGAAATACAATCCCAACAGAAAGGTACAACTACAACTGTATGTAATGTATAGCTTAAAGGACAACAACTGAAAGGTGACAAGCTGCTCCTGGATCGTCCACCACGGATCCTACCTGAAGGGTAGGTACAGATGTCCTCCACAGCACTCCGCATTCGACCTTCCATCTGTCCGTCTCCTTCGGGTACCGAATCGTCGTGAGATCCACCTCTGGGTACCGTCCAGCTCAACAAGACTCAACTATGATCAGTATTGTCCATCATCTAAAACCAACAAAATGAGGTGTGGGCATAGCCCGTGCAGGGTTGAGTATAACGATACTCAGTAGGGACCCCGAGACCCTCAAGGTCTCACTAAAATCCAACAAGGATAAACCAAAAAGAAAGATCTCAACGGATAACATTTACATAGGTGTATGCCCTTACACACACTTATGTAATCAAGTAACCCATCTCAATCACGAGGAAACAGAAAGGTTATGAAATCAATGGATAACCACTACTTAGCTATATGCCCATACATATACCTAAGTTATCAAGTGACCCATCTCAATAATGAGGTAACAAAAAAGTCATTGACTCAGCTCAAACCATGATTTAAACATGATGTCGAAACCACAACTGCTAGAGAAATCTTCCTCTGTCGAGCACAGTAGTCCTATCACAACTCGAAGGTGCTACTCACTATCCTTAGACTGCTGAAGTACTCCACCTGTCGAGTACTGTGGGCCTACTGCTACAACCAAGCGCTTCCCACCATGGGTCTTTTGCTACAACCAAGCACACCCCCTCAAAGCCTACAGATGTACACCTTATATCGAGTACTGCGGGTCTGCCGCTACAACCAAGCTCTCCTCCGCCGTGGGTCTGCCTCTACAACCAAGCGCACCCCACTTGGCAATCTGAATCACTCTGAGATGAACGATCAACAGTCTTCTAGTCTCATCTAGCTACTAGGTCTCTGCACTCTACTAGCTCGTCACCGGGAGGGTCCACTCCACGGGCTACTGGTCGATACTCAAAGTATCACAAGTATCCATGAAGAAGTACCCCGATGTTTTGCCACATCTTAGGAAACTCAACACAATAGACGACGCATCAATCGTACGCCATGTCTGTGTGTTTTTAGCCTTTTCATCCCGGGGGCCCGGTTGGTTTCGTGTACGAACCAACCCGACTGTATCTCAACTGTACCCCGAACTCTCATAGGGTATACTCAAAGGGACCATTTCTCAACGTGATCAACAATTCAGCTGACGGTTCTTCAAACAGATGATCAGTCTAAAAGTTATCGACTTTTCCATTTAGGGGCCCGGTTGGATTTCGGGTACAATCCAACCCGACCCTACTCCAACTGCGTCCAAACCTGAGGTAAAGTATTCCAAAAGAACCGTCTCATCAATATTAATCCATCAAAGTCAACAGCACATCAATCGGAAGTCTGGTCCTTAGGTTATAAGTGTTTCTGCTCCAAGGGCCCGATTGGTTTTGGGTTCGAACCAACCCGGCTGTACTTAAAATGAAACTAGTTAACCAAACTAGTCACACCATTGTGATCGATACGAAAAAATACACTAGATGGACTACCCATTGGTCCAAAATGGATAGACGGTGAAAAAATTGCATTTCACCGCAACACGCGTGAATCGGGCCACCTGGGGACCGCGCCTCGACCTAGACTTAAATATCCAAATTTGGTCTTGTAGCATCTGTCTTAATTCTAGGGTCGCACCCTTGCAGATGGTTCGACATTCCGACACCGTATGAGAGAGATATGTCTGATACATGATCCAGTAATAATAATAATAATATTATTATTTGGTGTTTCATGGGCCCGATCCACGAACCGGAATTTAGTATTCAACTTTAGACTTGAATCGAACGTATTGATGTTAGGATTACATCACCACTGACGGCAAGCCAATCGGATGTCGCACGCATGAGTTATGGTGGGTCAAAGATTTAATAATATTATAAAATCTATTATTTTCCGATCTCTTCATGTACCCGATCCAAAGACCTGAAAAAGGCATCCAATATTAGACTCATAAATTCTGTCTGAAAGTCAGGTTCACACTGCGATAGACGGTTTGTAAAACTAAGGTCCCACGAAGAAGATACAGTTAAAACAGTGTTTTATCATGAAATTTAATAATTACAATATTTTATTATTATTATTAATTATTTACATATTTATCTTTCTAACTCCAAAATCAATCACGATTTTGGACTCCTTGCACGCTGGAATTTGTCCCCAAAACCCCCATTTATCATTTATTTATCTTTTGATTTTATCCCCACTATTATCTTATAAATCATATCTCTCTCCAATATCATTTACTCTTCTACGATTATGTTCTCCCAATTATCGCCCCAATCACCCGGCCTCCTTCCACATGGCCAGAACCGCCACCACCTTCGCCTGCCCACCACGCCGGCGCGCCTCAAACCAGCCGCATCGTCGGGCCCCCTGTTTGCTCGTCGTGCCACCTCATGTTACGATGCACCTGACTCCATGTCACCGCACATCAAGAATTAGTTGGCGGTGGGTACAGACATGTTTGTAGTCTATACCCACCGCATTAGTAGTTCGAATAAAAACCCAATAGAATATTCTTCCATGCTCGAGGGAATGAATCACATAAACATAAATAACCAAAACCCCTACCTCGAAATTTATGCCCCACATTTTCGAGTCGTGCAAGATGAATTTCACTGTATTTGGGCATCACAGAAGGACGGTGGAGTCCCTTCAATGTTTGTGGAAGAGTTGTTGATATAGCTGACGCTTTCCTGTGGCGGTGTCTCCTCTATTAACGCAGAGGAAGAAGAAGGTTGGAGAAATAAATTCTTTAAGTTCTTCGATTCATGGAGCGTTCTTCGCATTCTTCGTGGAAACACTCTCCCTTTCCATATCTCCAACATGCTCCCAACACTGCAAGTGCCAAAACAAAATAATACACTAAGCTATTATTTTATTCTCCCAGGATATAACTTTTCAATCAAAATCAAATTAAATCAAAAAGTCTATTGAATTAACTATGGCATTTGTGTTGGAAACTATAATGGAAAGGAAATGGAAAGGATCCACATAATTAATGGGAGGTGTTGTGAAAATAAATAAAGGGAGTGTTAAAGGGGGGTTTAAAGGAGGTTAAGGGTTCGGCCTCGTGTGGCCCCACCTCACAAATATCCTCCCATGGGAGGTTATATGGGGTGTGGGCCCCACCCCTAACTTCCTCTTAGAGGATATAAGCACCCAAATAAATAAAAAAGTGCACAACCAATTTATTTTAATTTTTTTACAAATCCCCAAAAATTAACATTCAACCCGCATAAAACGCAATTGCGATAAAGATTCCTTTAAGTGAATAACGGCGCTGCGAGTTCATCGGGGTCCGCAGATTTCAATTCCGAGCACCGGTTCAAAAGTTATAGAATTTCGAACGTACGTTTACTGAACGTACGCGAAAAAAAGTTTGGAAAATTAATATCAGTCACCCTTGACCCACTATGGTCAAGGTTAGGCTCTTCCTAGGTGAAACACGCCCCAAAAAACCCAACGATACTCTCAGATTTTCAATCCGAGTTACCGTTTAGAAGGTATGAATTTTACAATAAATAATTTTCATTTAATTTTTTTATTTATGACCAAAAACTAACTTTTTCTGGTGGCTCGCACCGTCTAAAGTTAGTATCATCTTAAATAAAGCATTCCCTCACGAGTTCAGTGGTCGTCTCAGATTTTTAATCCGAGATACCATTTGTGGGTCATAAGCATTTGAAAAATAAAATAAATAATTTTATTATTTTATTTACAGTTAATCCATTTTTGAGATTTCTCATAGGAGGCACGTGCCGACTAAACATAAATCATGCCTAGGGTAATATCGCCATCCTGAGTGCAACGGTACCCTCAGATTACTGATCCGAGCAACCGTTCAAGAGTTATTCTACTCTTTTAGGAAAACTGCTTACGAGCGTTAATTTAATCTTAACAAAACATTGACAGATCATTCCGGGCACTCCGGGCCTCGGAATCAGGCACCGTTAGAAACCATAGACTAATAAAATTCCAAAGTATTTAAGAAAAAAATCCTTTGAAATTTCCATGCATTTACCTATATTTAAAAATCAAATGGATAAAAAATATGTGTCAATGAAGAAAAAGTATAACTAAATAAAAACTATTTTGATTCAATATTAAGAAAATAAATGGCCAACTGTAGACTTCAAAATAGAAAATTGATCTTGAATATAATTTTTCTCCATAGAATTTTAATTCACAATCAATATTGAAATATATAACAAAACATTTATAGAAACGTTTAATAAAAACGAATAATGAAAAAAAATTTACAATGGTTGATCATTAGCTATAATTGGGTTTTTGTTGAATAAACATCTATGTGGACGGTGAAATGAAGATTGATAATGGAATAATGATGACTATTGATCATGAAATGATTATTAACATTAATGAAATCTGAATAAAATCATCATCGTGGTTCCATTGGTAGAATTTATGGATTTATTTGTCAGAAGGAACTAAGTTTAGAATCCTCGAAATTGATGTTTTAAGTGTTAGGGATTTTTTAAAAAGTTTTACTGAATCAGTTTTTATCAAAATCATCAAAAAAGTGTTTTGTTTATTATAGTTTTTATCTTGTATTCATAGAAACAACATTTAATGTATTTGAATTCATTTTGTGGCATAAATTTCATCCCAAGCCGATGTCAAAACCTGAAATGAATCCTTTTTCACCACAGTTTAGGAAAAAAAATGTGCAAAAAATATCCACTGTCATTTTTTCAACATGTTGTAGGAACCCTATGTCATATTTCTGACATTGAATATATTTTTTCGACTAGAGACCATAGAAGATATATATTATAGAAAAAAATCATCCATGTATAAAATATTTCATAACATAAAATAGATAATGAAAACTAAAAAACTGAATAGTATAAACAATATCTATTTTTTATCTAACCAAAATTGACTATAAAATGAAAAAAACTACTCTATATGATAAAAAGGGTATAATCCAACCTTCCCATCACCATCAAATTTACTCAGCTGACATAAAACCTTTCTGGCTCACTATTGTTCAATTTTTTCTGCTACATCTAAATACATAACAAGGTGTACTAACCACCGAAGGGGTATAAATGAAGTGATCTAACATGAATATAAGGATTGAACCCATGTTTATTGTTTCATGTATCATTATAAATAAAATATGTATTCTATTTTAAAATAAAACATGTCATGATAAGTTGTAATTCATTATTATCAAGGCATGTTATATATTTTCCTTTTTCAAATAATTCCAAAACCAAGGCTGGTATATAATTTTAATCAAAAATTTCATGAACCATTTATCTAAAATTCTAACAAGCATATAAATGAGAAAATATTAAAATGACATGTACATGTAAGTCAAACCATGAAATTCAATATGATATGATATAAGTGAACTCATCCAAAAACTGTCTAGTTCATATCATGTCCCGAGAAGACATGTCTAAGAAGCAAAGGAACAACCCCTATGTGAAACCCTCCAACAATTTTAATAACATGCCCCAAAAAATATAGGCTTAGTTAGGACAGAAATGTCCCATGATAAAACCTCTCAATAGTTGTATGGATGATGAACTTAATCTAAACCTTCTAAATATGTACACAATGTTTCTTACTTTTTTCATTACATAAATTATTTCACTCCATTGAATATACACCTTCTCCCATTTACCAAATTAAATGTAAAAAGTCACATTTTCTCACAATTCCACTTACACACATTAATCAATTTTTAAAAATTTATTTACAAATCATATAATAAAAATAAGAGAAATACAGTTAATACAACACATTATAGAGATATAACGGAAGACCTCAAACTCAGGGTTGCACAGACCCAAAAAGGATACATAAAAAATTAAATCACAATAATGATAATGGAGAACATACAACAAATCCTAAGATATATGATTTAGTTTAATGTAACATTAGTTGTTAAAATAGAATGAAGAAAGACACAAAATTTAAGATGCCACACCTGCTCCACCACAACCAATAAGGGAAACGACCCCAAAAAATATGAAAAAATTGATCGAGAGAGAAGAAAAACAAAACATCACTAGGGATAAATGGATATATTAATGAAATGAAATTATGATATCATGATTAATGGAACAAATAACAATAATTACTTACTCGCTCTAATAGATGAACACCAATTGTTATGTTGACCATTCACCAAAGGGATCAATCCATATCAAACAGATACTTATAGAATCAAAGAAGAAGCATTATAGGTCATGAGCCTATAGAGATGTAGTTGAATGAAATAAAATATAAATAATATGACACCATGAAAAAATATCCATAAATTTTAAATGGGATATAATTAATTTACTAGTTTTTAATCCTAATGAAATAGATACAACAAAAATATCATCACTATTTCATTACAAATTGATCTTTTTTACATTACACAGTGTGTAATTTATTAATAAAACATACTCCATTAATTCAATGTAACATGTTCAAAAAATCCACCCTAGATACCCAACACATCATTTAATCCCATAAAATGGTGTGTATTTTTCTTATAAAATATAAAACTACATATTCTAACTAAAAATCCAAACAAACATGGGTGCTTTCTAATATTGGGGAGTATCCATCAACACCATTAACAATTTTATACCTGGAATACATTAATTTAAACTTATATTCATAATAATACCTTAATTAATATTCCCAATAAACTCTCTCCATGTTTGGTGTCCAGAGACACACCCAATTAAATAGTAAAATATTTAAATGGAAGGGAATTACATGAATGTTGGTAATAATATTTTGTAAATCACTTAACTAACATTTAAATGAACTTGATTGATCAACAAGATATTTTATACTGAAATTAAATATTTAATTAAATTAATATAATATCATAGAGATATTCTTCAATAATGAAACTATAAGTTAATGGGTGTTGTTTTACCCCAATAATAATCCAATCTAATTAAGAGTAGAATAACCAATTTATATTGATTAATTAGTAAAAAAATTAATCAAATTTCTGGATAATAACTCAAATGATATATTTATGAACACACATCCTGATAAATGATGTGAAATGATAATAATAAAATTTTCTTGACCCTCCTATACTTATCTCACATAAAGCTACATCATTTATCCATGATTTCACCATGAAATTTGTTAATTTAACCCAATACCAATAATTGGAATGATGAAAATTGAATTAAAATTAAAAAAATAATTATGTACATTGATTGAAGAATATAAACCTTGAATTTTCATATATATTTACTACACTCTAAATTTAAGGAATGGAAATGAAAGGAAGGATATGTGAGAACCAATATTGGAAATCACCAATTTATTTTTTCGAGCAAGGGAAAAGTTACCTGATATTGGGTTTAAAGGAATCCATTATAAAATACTGGAATTTATTTTATAAGGCACTCAGTTGTGAACATCAAATCAGTTGGGCCTCTATCAAGTACCCATTGGATACCTTTTTATCTAAGGGATATCCACCTACTATATATTGTATTACTATAACCATCTCACTCTTTCTCATTGAATATTATCCATCATGAAAATTCCATAACATATTTTTTGACAGATCATGCACCCATAGAAAATCAATTAAATCATTTAATACAAATTGAAATATGTTATCTTGAATTAAAATTGTAAATTTTCATATTTAGGTTTTATAATATTATTATATTTTTAAATCACATGAATAAAAATAATTAAGAAATCATCATCCATTTAACACATTACCATAACATTACTCATTTTAGATGTAGAATGAAATCATATTACCATAATTTTTAACCTACAAAAGTCACAATAGCATCTTTTAATAACCATATACAACCTAAAAATAATCATTGTTTGTTTAATTTATGAGTACAAAATTTTATTAAATCTTATATGGGTACATAATTACTTAATTAAAAAAATCCTTCATAATGTGGAACATTTACTATAATCTTTCCCACATATTTTGTATCTGATTATTCTATGAAATCAACCATTTTTAAATTCCTACCACTAATCACCCCACTCATACTCATTGCAAAAACACCATGAGGTGTTTATACATGAATTTTGTTCCGGAAACATATAAAAATAATATGTAATAAATTCATTGGATTATAGTTACATAAAACATAATGATATAAAAATAAATGTCACATGAAACTATCATTTCTCAAAAGAATATATATATAATAGAGAAGAAATATCACAAGTGGAATATAGTATAAAACAAATAATTCATTATCCAACAATTGGTAAAACACATGAATGAAAAATCCAACAAGAAATAACAACATATATAACATGAATATATCATGAACCATGGTAAATATATACATTCGTAATATAAGGGAAACCCATAGTTAGATCAAATATATAATGTAATGTATAATTATTTTAGAAATGGATCTTCCTATGAAATATGTATAAATCATTTTAATCAAAAAAACCACCCATGTTCATGAAAATCTTTTTGTAGTATCCCCTAACATCATACTGAGCCCTTAATTTATAAAACCACTGGGATTAATAGTTATTTCCTCAATAATATAATATACGTCAGAAATAATAAAATTTTACCACTTTTTGATATTTCATCATCATTAATCATCTGAATAAATAATATCTCGACGTACCCAAATTCAATTTTTCCCACTTTTAAAAAAACATTAGGAATATCTCCAACTGCAAAAAAAAATCATTCCCTATACAAATCATAGGATTAATCAAAAATTACCTAATAAGAAAAATTCCCTATAATGTCTAAACCATTTAAAAAAATAAATGAAATTAATTATCCTTAGAACAATTTAAATATAATTATACCTTATAATCAATATGATAAAAAATGTCATAATTATATATTTCATTATTTGATATTTCTTTTGGGGACATAAATATTATAAAAAATTACACCATTAGAGGTATTTTTCATTCACTAAACCTACCACTGTCATGATATATGAACCACTCACAATATCATGAATAATTTTTTGGACTCATATGAATTAATATACATTGTACATTAGTTTTTTCATCCCAATGTTATTGTTACCATATATTTCTTTATCATAACATTGTACATCCTCTAATATCATTAGTTTTAATGACGTCCATGAAAACCAAAATTGATTATAATATCCATTAAATGTTCTTAAATTTATTATTCATCATTTAATATACTATATCCATAAAAACAGGAGTTTGGATAAAAAATTTTAATGTTCAATACTATATCAACATAACCCTATCGATATATGGGGACACTCATGATATAATGTTTTCCTTCCCATAAACTAGAGACCGATGACATATATTGAGCCCTGTAGATAGTCATTATGAATCAATGACAATGAATTTAAATTATAAGGAAAATAATAAAACCTATATTAAATTAATCCTTTACCAAATATAAAAATTACTCAATAGATATATGGATAAAATTTAGAGTATATATTCAATCCTATAATAAATTAAATAAAATAAAAATATTTTAATGGATAATTAAAAAAATATATGAACTATTCTAAATATAAAAAACCTAATTATATTCATAAATACATAATAAACTAAAAATAGTCAAATTCCCAAGATATAAAATAGAAATTAATAAACAATAACCAAATTATTCCAAAATCACATTTCTTATAGTAGTTGATTCAGTAGCAACTAATAAACACTCATCATGAAATTAAAATCATACTCTATTGTGATAAAAGTTCATAGAAAATTATGATAAATCAAAAAATATTAAAACCCATTTATAGTAAATAATGAGTGGTTGAGTATATAACCATCTTTGATTTTATTATATTTTACTTATTAAAGGAATTTCATATCTCTTTAAGTATAAATTACATGACCCAAAATGATTAAACGTGCCATGAAGAACTATTGAGATATTATATTCTGATAGTTATATCCTTATTAAAACTATAATTTCAATATTATCTTATGGGTAATGATTTTTTATTTTTCATAATAGATTTTTCTTTTAGAGAATACTGAAAAGTACCACATTTGAAAAAAAATTAGTTATTTTCATTAAATAGATAATTTTATAAGAACCATCATGTCTTGTATGTGGTATTAATATTATACTATATAAATTTTATTTAAAATAAATTTCCGAATTCTAATATAATTATCTAAATTATTTTTATATTAATAATATTTTTCAGAAATGAATTAATTAAAAAAAATCATTTCATTTTTTCATTTATAGTGTAATTAATTTCCTTCACATATAGGAATTGAATCATGAAAATAAATTTCAAATTTTTAATAAGGAGGCTTATATTACGTTAATAGTTTCTTTTTATTCTTATCCATTATTAATAGTAATTTTGGAGAAATTTATCAACATGATAAAAGGTAAACCGTGTAATTAATATTAAAAAGATTATTATTAGGAATTAAAAATATATTTAAAGAATTATTCTATCTCATTGGATAATAAAAATTATAAAATATACATCCTATGTTTGAATATATTTCATTATATAAACATTTTCCCTTGATAATATAATTTTTATTAATTTACTTATTGAAAAATAAAAAATACCATGCTTTAAACATTAACAATCAATTATATTTTCACATATGTATAACATAAACTATGAACGTATATTAAATTTTATTTTGTAAAAATGGTTAAAAATTATTTTAATTAAATTGTAAATTTTAGTGATTATATAATTAGCTTATATTCTAATTCAACACTGACATAGTATTTGTTCTATTAGTGGAAAAATCAGAATAAATAGTTTTAAGAAAATTAAAGGTAATGTATTGAAGTTGATTTACAGTAAAACATTATAATTGTTTGTAATAAAAAAATTTTGGTGGTAATATTATTCTATTCTAATTCATCATTAATTTGATGTATTTAAATTCAAATTATATGAAGATTAATTTAAATTAATTTCATTGTGTTTTATTTAAAAAGAATTTTATTAAATTATTTAATAGTCATGAAAATATTTCAAAATGTCATTATAAAACAATTGTCAAAGATTTCATATAAGTGAAATTTATGAGAAATTGTTTTCATTTTATACAATATTATAAGAAATAATTATAGAAAAATGTGATAATCTTGTTAGGAATACAATTGTTTAACATAGGTGTTATACTAAAAGATAATGTTTAAGACAACACATAAACCCATATAAATTTAACTGGTTGAATGGATTTCAACTATATTATATCGTATCATTTAAATTATGTACACAATATGATTTATCAACTTGAAAATGAATTTATTATTTTTAAATGTTTTTGTTAGTTTCATGTGCTTAATTTCTATCAAAATAATATGTTAACATATGTCCTCTATTTTATACACCACATAGAGACATTTATTTCACATAATTCCTAAAAACCCAACACAATACCCTAATAACTGTTCTAGTAGATGTGTTCTTCCAAAAATACAATACATCTGGCCTTTAAGTGGGGATCTAGAGTATCTCTTTCAAATAATAGATAATCTTCATATCCAAATACATTCATTTTTATTATTATTTTCTCAACATAAATTATATCCTAACCATTAAAATATAATAACGACAGTATATTATATATTTTGAGATGTTATAATGTTAATGGTATAATATTTTTGCATCGCATAGCTACTCCAACAAATAGTTAACAAAAAGTATTAATATTTATAATTCACTAATAACTATTGAACCAGTGCAATTATTTTCTATCACCACTACAAAGGGATTTTGATAAAGTGAGGGGCATTTAATATATAATATACATATGAAATAATTATAAATATTTAAATGTATTATATATTCTACATCGATAAAATTCATATAATTAGAAAATTATCACAATGTTGATGCATATGTGTGGACTACCACCTCCATGAAGGGATGCGATTCATTTTTTAGTGTCATATTTTTCATAAATGATTATAGGATGTATTTACAGAGTATGGGTAATTATTAAAATTATTGACATGTTAAATACTAGATAATGTTGAAACAACTATACCTAGTGAATCGAAACATATATCAAAAATTATGTAGTTAACTATCGAAACAATTATAATTATGTAGTTAACATTATATATGTTAGTTATTGTTTAAAACTAATAGTTGTTATATATAAACGTAAAAATACCATTGATACATAATATATTCAATTAATGTTATTTATTTTCTATTTAGGGGTTGCTATATACTGAATTTATGATCTCAGATTAGATCATGTATGTATAATACATGTCTATGAGAACTTGATCAAGGAGTGTGGGTATAAGGTATCACATATGGTATCAAAGTAACATTTTAGATAAATTAAAAGAATATTATGTTTTCTAGAATAATTTAAGGCTAAATATGTAATGGTTGATAATAATTCCAAAGGAACTGTCAAACCATCATAATAGTAAGATATTAAATTATAAGTAAATAATGCACATTTTATACATTAGTGAAGTCCCTATTAATAAGATTATGTACTGTATAACATCCTGGTTTCTAGTAAAATATATCTTTATCGGGTTTTCATTGAAATAATTCACACAGTTGACACTAGTATGAGTGTGTGACTGTGGAATAGATTCATATAGGTGTAATCACCTCAAAAGAAATTCTTGAGAATTTACTCATTCATCACAATAATGCATAATTAGTGAAACTATGACTACATGGTTAGCTAAACCCTCTTGGTGGATAATATTTGGGTAATAATATAATTATTACTCCACATTATGAATGATTTTAGAATAATGTTAATATTAATGATAAAAATCATCAATTAAAAATAATCATTTATAACCTGGGATTGAACAAGGAGATTCATAGTTTGAAACCAAAGTATTATATATTTAAATCAATGGAATTATATGGGGAGACATAGTTAGTTCCATATTTTTAAATTGATATTTCGGATATTATCATAACCATTTTTTATATATTCAATGAAAAATGATCATGATGAAGATGATGAGTAAGGAATGGGTCACAATACTGCAATGCTTTATAATGGAATATTTGAGAATACATAAACACTAATTTATTGTATATATTACTTTTATGATGGAATGTTGATAATCAAAGTTGATAATAAATTTAGTGATGTTTATATAATTATAAAAAAATACTTTTTGATATTATTATATCATTATTTATTGATGTCATATTTGTTGAGGAAAGTTTGGTATTTTCTAAATATTATTGAGTTATGTGAAACATACAAGGATCATTATTCAATAATATAGATGTAATAGTTTAAAATCTATAATTATATGGAGTTAATAACATTTAATAGTTATTTTAGGATAAGTTTGTGTTTTTTGGGGATAAATATTGATGAAAACATAATTTAGGAGTGGATAATTATTATGTTTAAAATATTCTTGATAATGGATTATCAATGGTTATATTATTATTGAAACATTATGTTAGATGGTATTAGTAACCGTGGGAGTGATAATTAATTTGTGACATAATTGGTGAAATTATTCAATTTTTTTAGATTGTGGTATATATTGAGTTGTTTGTATCCTTATTGTCTAGTTGAATAAGTTAAGAGTTAATTATTTATGGAATATGTTATTTTAATATGGTTAAATGTATTAATTATTTCAATGGTATTTGTAATGATATTAAATGGGAATTGTAAAATTATAGTATATATATACGAGATTATAAGAATATATGGATGATTAATTATGTTTGAGGAATGATAAGTAACATTTTATAACCAAAAAGAGTAAAGAAGATCTTATAGTTGAGGTTATATCCAAAATGATGAATATATTAATATAACCCCTACCATTATTCATTAGATTGTAAAAATTAAAATTGTGATGACATAATTTATATATTGGGGGTACATGATTTAATAACCATGATTTTAAGATCTGCTTATCAATAATTAGTACAACCTTTTATATAGATTTTTCAACACACGACAACAGAATTATAAAAAACCACAAAATAATTTTATAAATAGTAAATATTTCATATTTAGAATTAAAAAGTAGATATTAAATAAGTGGAAATTAAAAATCATATCTAACTAATTAAATATATGTATAATTAAAATAATGTATCAAAAAATAAAAATTAAATTAAATTAATATATTTAAAATTACATATATCAGTATTAAAGGTTAAGATAAGTATTTTTCTAAATTTATCCTTTTTTATGAAGTATATTTCAATATTAAATAAAATAATAATTAATTGCGATAAATTATATTTTAAAATAATTAATGTTTACAAATAATATAATTTTTAAATAATATGGAATAATTAATATAATAGTTAATATTTAAAATTTTCATCTTTTAATATAAATTATTTTAACTATATTTTATGATTTTATTCAAAAATTAAATTTAAAAATTGTTGAGATTTAAATTAATAAGGATATCATTATATTTTTAATTTCTCATATATAAATTTATATATTATAAATATATGATTTTCATTATTTATGTTTGATTTGTAGTAAAAAAATATCACTTCTATAAAACTTGTAATTGTTAAATCTTTATTATTATATTTTATTGATCAATATGTTTCCAAAAACTATTTATGTATTATAATAAAAATTTTGCAGATCTCACATTGTATTTTAAAATATTATTTTTACTTATAGATCCCATTTATAAATTTTTTTAAAATATTTAAAATGTTAATTTAGTATGAAGACCACTTTCAGTCTTCTCATTGAATTGAATATTTTCAAGGGGGATTTATATACTGGTTACCATGAATTCCTCATAACCATTTTTATATTTTTTAAAAAAATTAATTCATAAAAATATTCATCCAAGAAGAATTTATGTTAAAAAGAATTTTATTTTTATAAAATCATTATTTTTCTAAAAATATTTTTTACCAGAACAAGTTAATTTAATTTTGATTTGACATTTCACATCAATATATTTTTTTGTATAAAATTATTATATAATTTTAAATTAAAATTATAAAAGTATTTATAATTTTCAATCTTAATATTTTCGAACAAAAAAATTACTATGGATAGATATTAATTAATAAGGTAAATGTTAATTTGGGTAAAATTTATTAATTTAGAAATCAGTGACCATAAACACTCAATGTTTCATAAAAAAGGATTGTTTGAGGTGAGTTTCTACACACTATAATTTTGAAATCCTCTCGTTTATATTATTAGATCATTTTAAATTTAATATTAACAATACATTATTGGAAAGGAATGGGTTACATCAAAAAATAATTTTCTCCTCGCTTATAAATGAGTAACATCCCTTATACTTATTTACCCCCCTTCTATTCGAATAGATTATTTAAATCCTCCAAATTATATCATAAAACAAACATATCCCAATTTCAAAAATTGCATGTACACCATTTTTTTGGAAAATTATTTAATTTAATTGGAGAATTAAATAGAATGTATCTTTCTCAAAATTTTGTATTTTAAAAAAAAATATCTTTTCACCATTATTATCTTCCTTATAATTTATTATCCCACACTAAATAAATTATACAAGTTTCATTAACATACAATAATTTAACTATATTATGAGTATTATATTAGTTTATTCACCCACCTTATCTAGTATGAAAAAATGACTATTTGTGTGTTGTGCATACTATCACGTCAAATACAAAACATGTTATTTTTTCTAGAAACACTTAGAAAATAAATATATACAGGTGGTATTAATGAATAAATATGATATTTTTTATATCATTAATGTTTTGGTATTAAATATTGTAGAATATATTAATGATAAGATTAATAATTGATCATCATTAATTAAATAATTTAAAATAATCAAAAAAAATATGTAACTTTTTATTAATACTTTTAAATATTTATATATGAATTAATTCTTTATTTCATATTATAACTTTCTAGTATTTTAACATATAATACTAATAAACATTAATAAATATCACTATACCAAAAGTGTAATTGTATTACAAAAAACTACCTCATTATTAATCCTTATTTCAAGATACGTTCATGTTTGGGTTCGTTTAATAATCTACATAAATAATAATATTGACTTCAGTCATTAATTACTATTAAAAAATAAGTAATTTAAAAAAAATATACTTGGGTAGATAAATGTTTTTTATATATTTATTTAATTAATAAAATTAGAAAGCATCCATTTATCATCAATACTCACTAATGCATGATTTTTATTATGTTTATCATTTGGGAAGAAGACTAAAAGACTTATTAATGTGATTTAAAACACCATAAATAATTATTAATTATTATTTATAGTAACATTACTGATATAGTAATGATTACATTTGGGGAAAAGAGTGTAGAGACAAAATATATGAAATAAGAACAAATAATATAAGATACAAACACATGATATTGAAAATAAATAGAATTTATATTGAAAATTAATTTTTTATAAACTTATGAAAATAATTGGAAATTAATATGATTCATCATTATGTGGAAAAAATATTTATGTTGGATTTTAATGAGAAATCATGGAAATAGTGTTAATATATAGGAGGGTTTAGTCTAAAATTCCTCTCAATGAAACATGTTTTATATAATGCATATAATTTCTTTTTTGTCATATATGATATATTTGAGACATAAAATAATAAAATATATTAATATATAGTAATATTAGGTTCAATAATATAACCTATAATTCCATGTGCATCTAAATGAATGATTGAAAAATTATAAGAGCTTTATTTATCTCAATTCTGATTCATTGAAAGTTAATACATTTGGTGCAATATCTTTTCATTTTTTGGGGTATTCACTGACCATGGTTAAATTTGAATGCTAAAATTTTAATTTCAATAGTTTTACAATATATATCCCATTTCCATGTTCATGAAGCTATCGATTTATTTTCTTCCCCAATAGTATTGTTTTTCATTAATCATAATTTTTTAATGAGTATTGATATTTCACATTAACATTAATGTTTGGTCATTATTCACATTGATTGTATTATGTATTACTCTCTCATTATTTTAATGTGATATAAATTCCTAGAATATAAACATTTTTATTAATATTCTTCACTTATTGGGTTTTATTCTTTTATAATAATCCACTAACATTTTCGGGATGGATCGTGATAATGTTGTTCAATTATTGATTTAGACATACACCAAAAAATATATCTGGTGGAAAAATTGAATTTTACAGAACATAGATTGGATGATGTTCACCCAGAAATAATTATATTCAATTAACATGGATAATTTTATTAGTTTTCAATTTTAATTTATTTAATTTGTGTTATTTTTAGAAATTTGAGTATGATGTGTCTGAACATCCACCCCCTTTCTCTTAATAGGTTTTAATAATGTTATACATTTCATTTTCTAGGGAAAAATAATGAAATTATTTATGATTATTGATAGATACAATAGGCTAATTAAGAGTATAGATTCAAGATTTTTTATTATGTGAATATCAATGATTTTATTAACCAAATGGATTCTTATGGAATTTTATGAATGTTATTGGTGACTATTATAGAGAATGAATTGAAACATACCAGGTCATGGGTGGGGCCTAGAAAAATAGAACTTCTTGATTTATTGATTTTTAACATGCGATAAAACATGTTTGGGTATTTTGTGTGTTCCAACCCAATTCAAAAAGATGTTTTAACTACGGCCTTGGAAAAAAGTAATTGTCTTGATAAAAGGCCATTAAAGTAGTTTTATTATATATAACATTAGGAATTTAATAATTATTAGATATTTATTATTATTATACATGTATTTATTTATTTTTATGGATTTATATTTTAATGTATTTCATGTTGGGTATGGATGATTTTTGTTTACCTATTTCTTCAATAATTTTATTTTCATGTTTTTGTAATTATTTATTCAATATTATGTTTTCCTTGATTAGAACATGAGTCCACCCCTTTATTGTGTTTCAATTCCCCATGTTATAAATAAAATAATAACAATGGAATATTTATAAATATGGATTGTGTGGAAGATTATATGGGGTTAGATGAAATTATTTATTACTTCATTAGATTATTTTTTAATGGGTAAAAATGTTAGTATTATTCAAAGAACGTAGTATATATTAGTATTTGTTTAGTCTCATTTTTTAAATATTTAGAACTTATATGATCCTTAGGATGTAATATATATAATAATAGTAATTATTTTATTAATTAATTATAGTTATAAATAGACTATAACAACTCGTATAAATGAATGTATGTAAACTATGTTTCTATGAGAATCGTAACTAGGAGTACTTCATTGAGGCATCATAGCTGGTATCAGAGCAATCATTAAGATTTCATTGAGGATTAAAACTATTCTTTTGAATATTTAATGGATTATAAATTGTGGATGATAAAAATTCCATGGGAATAGGTAATCCTTTCGAATATCATATTATTTATCTCGAAGGAAATAATTCACATTTTATTTGGGGACTAGGTTGAGAGATCATTAATATAAACTATATCAACAATTATGAGAGTTGTAAGAACTCATGTTTTTTATGTAAAATAAATATTATCTGTTATTTTATAGCAATACATTCTTATTTGGATATTAAAAAGTGGATGAGGCTTAGGAATAAATTCACCTATGCATAAACACCCTGAACATGGTTGGTTAATAACTGACCCAATCAGCTCTCTAATGTACGAATAGTGGGTCTAAGACATAATAAATGGATATAATATACTAGATTATACAGTTTGGAAAATACCATTATATTTCAAATACCAATATTAGGTATTTAATAATAAATTTAACTAATTAGTTTTGATAACCTCATAATAATCTGTCCTTGGATAAACAATAATAAAACAACTAGTGTAATGAGAAGATATGAAAGTACAATATGTTAAAAACAATGATTTTATAATGAATATATATTTGGAATGATATAATAATTTTTATATATTTAATACTATAATAACAAAATTGTTTTTAATATTTATTCAAGAAGGATAGATAATATGAAAATAAGAACATATTATATCTTGAAACCACTATACCATATAAGAGAATAATGGAGAATACAAAAACTGTATAAAAATTCTAGAATATGAATTTAATTATGGAAAATAAAATATTTATATTCTATGAAATGGTAGAGATATTAATATCATAATAGAAACTAATTTTTTATACTGTTTTCATTTTTTATTATTGATGTGACATTTATCAATGTAATTTTGGTATATTATATTTTCTATAAAGGATTATATGAAATATATAAGGATATTTATTATAAATTTTATTATTAATGGTATTAAATTATTTTTAAAATTGTGTTAATAAATGTCAATGAAGATTATATGATGATTTTATATTTTTGGAGATAACTACTGAAAGACACATGATTGATGAATTGATGACTCTTAAGACTAAATTAAGCGTTATTATTTGGAAATAAAGGGATGATTTGTTTTAGAAAATTATGTTAAAAATATTATTAACAAATATATTGATAATTGATTCATGATTCATTTAGTGAAGTTCATTAAAATTCTTTTTTTATTATATATATTGATTAATTGAGACCTTATGAACTACTGCATGATGATAAGAATAAATTTTTTAGGGGATAAATTCATTCACCCGAGTGAAATTTCATTGGGAATCAATGTTTTAGGGAAATGTATTTAATGGATAATATATGATTAAAGTTAATAAAATATTAATTTTATTATTATATAAATGGCTAATTTTTTTGGAATGTTATGTCAATTTATATATCCTAAGAGATTAACTTTTATTTTATATTATACATTATATCCCAAAAAATTATTATTTTATGGTTAACCTCAGAGACACTCATCAATGATTAATAATTTAAATTATTAAAATGAAATTTTTTTATGGGGGAAGACTATAACACCCATGGATCTATAAAATTTATTACCTTTAGATATTTCAATGTGTTTTATAGATTAAGGTATTTACAATACTAAACATAATAAAAAACATGACATGTTTACAAGAAATATAAATATTTATATATTATGACTAAAACATTGTCCCTAAATTACTGAAATAAATTCATGTAATATTTTTATGAAATATATGAATAATTAAAATAAATAAAAACATAAATATGAATGGAATTCCGTTAGTTTACATAAAATATAAATTAAGATCATTTAATGTTTAGAAAAAAAATTAGAAAAATTTATTTATTAAACAGTATGAATTTATATACCAAAAATATATTATTAGTTATAAAAAATTTATATTTTTTATAAATAACTTGTTAACATCATTTTAGGTTTGTAAATGATGAAAAATAAGAATAACTAGAGTCAATATTCGAAAATCTATTTCTCTATAAAAAAAATTAGGATTATTTATTATGATTTTATTAAAAAAAATTTACAATTTTCGTATTTAAATATATTAAAAGATAAATTTATTTGTTAATTCCTCATATTAATATTAACTTACTATGAATTTTATTGTTTTTTCTAAAATTAATTAATTATATAAAAAATATATTATTTTCTTTAAACTAGTAATTTGTTCAATGTTATCATTTAAAATGATTTAGCTAGATATTAAGATAACATTTCAGTTTTTAAATATGAATTTATGTAATATCAACATTTATATTAAAATATTAATATAAATTTTTATCAATTGTTAAATTTTTTTGGAAATACATAAAATCAAAATTGATTATAAATATTTTTTTTATTCATTTCAGTAAATCAATTAATTTCAATGGGATTCTGTTTTTTGTTAAAGTGAATGCCAGATAACTGTAATATTATTTTTAATTTATAAATTCGTGTCATAAATATATGTCTCAATGAAAATTTTATCATATATTTATATTTATATCTTATAAAATTTAAATATCAAAAAATAATTTTTATTTGATTATTTATATTTTTCTTAAAATTACACTTTAACAAACATAGAAATTTGATTTGAGAAAATTTTATTAAAATTTTAAATTAAAAGTATCAAAATTATTAAAATAATTAATCATTATTTTTTTCATTTAATTTAATTACTAAGGATTTAATATAATACACATGGTAAATGAAAATATGGGAAAATGTTAATGAATTTTAATAAATGACTATAACATATCATGCTTTACTAAAGGGGGTGGTCCTGTATATTTTAAACCCAAAATAATTTCCATCCCCACCCTTTTCTGTTTTCTGACATTTTCCAAGTTAATAGTATCCTTACATTATCTATAATTTATGTGTTACTCCAAAGACTTACCTTCACCTCCATATAAAAGAGTAACATAACTACCACTTCATGAATCACTTTATGTACCAATTTACAATTAGAAAAATTAAATATGTATATTATTTTAATCATCTCCCTTGTTCAAAAACATCTATTCACAATTTAGTTATCAAAAGGAATTCAGTTTTTAGGAGTCTCCTAAGGAAAATATTTGTCCCCAACTGGAGTATTAAAAACTACATTGATTTTATTATTAGTTATATTTACTAAAACTTAATCTATACAAAAAATTATAATGACATTATTATTAGATATTTTTTTAATGTTAAATTAATAATTTTATTATTATTATATAATCATTTACCAAATTCATTAGGATAAAACCCATCATTCATGTATTCTGCAGACTACCACCACCATGAAAAAACATGATTCATTTTCTATCACCACCATTAAAGGATTAATATAATCATCGTATTATTAAATAAATTTTTTTCTGATGATATAATTATTTTTATAGAACATAATATTATGGAACAAATTAATGATATGATCTAAAAATGGTCATCATTAATTTATTGGTTTTATATAAGCATATACAATGGATAACCTTGTATTCAAATAGAGTTTTATTTTGATATATATTATTTCATCCTATTATACCTAAATTATGAAATATCAAAATTATAAACACATAAAAAATAATATTGTTATTATGTTATGATATTACAACAAACCACATCATGACTATTAATAAAATCATGGTATCTTTATTTCTGTGTCAGTTTAATCACATACGTGAAAAATAACTAAAATTTATAGATATATAATTACAATGGGAATATAATAATGGTTATTATAAACACCTAGCCTTAAACATTACTTATTCTTGAATTAAATGGACAATTCATATTGAGGATCTTTTCAGGTTTAGTGTTTTAGAGAATTACGTCATAACATTTACATAACAACAATGATATTACATGTTGAAAATTATAATTAGTAAAAAAATTTCATAAAATAAAAACACATGAAAAAAGTGAGTCATGTCTAGTTCCTTGTTTTAGATAGCAAGACTTTTCTATAATCCCATCATAGACTCTATTCATCTTTATGTACATTGAAAAACATTTCAGAACATGGGATGAGCCTACAATGTTCATTAAGAGTTATAAAACAGAGAAAGAAAACATTCATTGTTAAAAACTTAAAAAAATAAACTCTTTTACTTATCTCATGAAATCATATGATTTATTAAAAAACAGAGAAATCATAAATCATAATGATAACTTATGACAATCATAACATACTTACATTGCAGTTATCAAAACTACATTGGGAGTCACATTTGGAATACCCATGACAATATATTCCAAAAATCTATTTGGGGAAACATTAATGTTTACCTAAATCACGTTACCCAATTCATTGGACATCTATCTCAAGCTCACCCTCCCTAGGATTATCATATAACCACCAATATACATAAATAATTCCCAAGAAACATAACATTTTAATAACAAATAAAACAAACCTAAAGAAAATATGAAATTTCCACATTTCAATCACAATATATCATTTATATATATTGACATTATAAATCCATTATCAAAACCAAATTCAATACCAAATAACATAAAAGAGTATATGGTATTTTATCTTCCATTAAAAAACATTCCGGCTTGTTAAGGAATCCACAGAACAAATAATTCTCGCAGCGGCAGAAAGGTCATTGTAACTGTTTGCGTTTAAAAGAAACATTATTTTTTGTCATTATGTCAAAAGCTTCATAGAAAATTATTCCCATTTGAATTGAAGGAAACATAAAAGGTATTTATACACTCTATAAAATAAACTCATTTATAAAACAAAATATGCCTCAATGAAAGGAGATTGAGACGATGTCCCTTACATCGTGTCTAACATTACTCGATAATTCTTCAATCTCATGAATAATAATATAAAGTTAAATTATAGTTGATTAATAATATTTTTAAAGTTTATTATTCTTTTTATATAACTTAAGAACAGGTTATTAACATTATGTAATCATTTGTGTTAATAACAGTTGTTTTGTCGATATTTGGTACTTGATAAAAAAATGAACAAAAAAATATTTACACATTGTCCATGTGGTCAATAGTATATTATATGCAGAATGATATTTATTATTTATATATCATATATAAAATATAAATCCTTTATATATATGTATTTATAATTATACATATCATTTGGATATTAGATATGAAATGAATTGTTCATGGAGACTGCAAGCCGTATGTACAGATGAACGCTACAATCATTTCTATTTCAGATGTTAATAGAATGAAAACATAATTATACATAGTTATATTATAATTATAGGATAATAACACACATAATATCATTAAATCCATCTTTTATATGTCCCACATTTGTATTAATTGATTAATATCACTTTGAGTGGGTGGTAGTCTGAACTTCCTAAAAAAATTATCATGTTTACCCGTAATGGAAACCATAGAGGTATTCTATAAAAAGAAAAATAAAAAATCATAAAGAAAAAATAAAAATAATATATATCAAATAAAAATATAGTTTTTTATTAAGGTCCACCATGATAGGCTGTAGGAGATAATCGAACAATCATCGTTTCATGAGGCGTGAGTCTTCCATCCAAAGAAACAATATGTTCTTCACCGATTAGATGGAGGTGTGTGTATGTGTAGTTAGAATACTTCTGGTAAAAATAACCTATTATATTAATTATATGGGTGGGGTTACAAAATAATATAATAAAAAATGTATAGTGGTTTCAGAAGTAAAATAAAAGAAAACAAGTTAAGAGAAACTGTTACCTTTAATTTGGGAAACACCCATTGGTAAGAACCAATAGGGTTTCTTGATGTTCCTCCTACCTAAGGTAAGTCTTCTAGGAGGTGTATAGGGAGTATGGGAGGTCATTATTGTACATGATGGATGAGGTAAAAGGCTTGATAGGTGTGGGGAATTGGCTATAAGTGAGGGCTTTTTATAAGGGGGAGGATGGGCTCTTTAGCAATGTGTGATAATATTATTTTATTATATAATGATATTTGGTTTCAAATGGTAAAAACTAATTAGTAAAGATGATAATATGACACATGGTCTTTGTAAAGAAATCGAATAATAATTTTACCGGTTTTGGATGTTATTTTATTATTTATAATCGTAGTTATTTAAATCTTTTATTAATGAGGTAAACACTACATCGTTATTGTGACATAAATAATTTAGTCAATTAGATGTCTAAAAATTATAAAAAATCTACCAGGATGTAAGAAATATATTTAGCTTTCCAATGAATAATTATAGGTGAAATGATATCTTATATGACCCCATGTAAAAATTAATTTACTAAAAGATATTCATTTATGTCATTTTTATAATTACTTTTTGTTAACTAATATGAAGTGTCATTATCACTCTTATGTGGATCTAAGGGGTCCCAGAATTGACCCAAAGATGATCATGTTTATAAATGACTCATCCAATAAGGTTAGGACAACTGTGTTCAGGTAAATTTGAATTATTATATTATTCTTTTTTATCTTAAATTACCAGATTTACCTTTAACCATGGTAAATAAAAGTCAAATGTTATTATTCACCAAAAAAATTTCATCATATTAAACCACATTTTACTTACTAATAACAAACATGTATGTCAGATTTTAGAAATTCAATTCACAGAAGTGGTAAAAATTTATTTAAATGAAAAATTCAATTTTTGAAGTATTACTAAGTGGATTCACTATTCATAAAAAAATTATGTTTTAAAAAAATAATAACAAAATCTCATCCTAAGTTATATTTGATATTCCGAATTCTGAAATGATGTATATTTTACAAAATTATAATCATAGTAGGTGAATTAATTAATTTAAAATTTATTCCCGTAATCAAAATAAAAAGTGTGTTTTTTGGTAACAATAACTATCAAAAGATTGATACTTGTTTCTGTCCAATTTCAAAGTGAATGTAATTCCAATAAACAACATTAGATTAAATGGTAAAAATATTTTCTAATTACACTTTAAAAAAATTAAAAATACAATATAACCATATAATTAAATTATGTTAAAACATAATTTTGAATTAAAATAAAATATTTTCCACTATTCATAAAAATATGAACTTTATCATAAAAATACCAAAAATTAACAGAAAGTAAATTTTAATGTCCCCATTATAAAGGAAATTCTTTGTAGTCAAATAGAACATATATAGGTGACCAAAATTGGATTTAAAGAGGGTTATCCATTATAAGGCTGTAAATCGACCTTTAATTTAAATTATGCTTAAAATTAGATTAATTCATATTTTAAGACTCTAACATTTATTGGTTAAATATAAATAAATTTATCACAAATTTATAACCATATTGTAGTTAGTTTTTTCATTCCCACAAATACAATGGTTAGGACTTAACTATCATTTAAAATAATAATGTGATATTATTAGTGTGCAACGGTAGATTTAAAGAAACCAGTTATTGCGTATCGGGTAAGATATCGAACATAGCTACCCCTTTAAGGAAAAATTAATATTTAATTGACAAATTTTAATAAATATAAAATATTTCTTATTATTTATTTACCTGGGATGTTACAATTATACAAATACATAAATGTTTAAATACTAATTTAATATAATTTTACTATAATATATTAAAATTTTATTCATCGATTATGAAAACACCCTTTGATTTGTTTAAAATAACTAAAAGATGCTTGCTATCAGTTTAATATTCAAGGGTAAATAAAAATAACCTCATGAATGGAATTTTATAAATAATAAATAATTTTAAATAATTCCTAAATTTATTTTTAAGGATCATACACTGATGATAAGAGGAAGAATAATGAGTATAGAGACGATTATTATGAAAAAATTACAAACAATCATAACTATAAATACTTAATGTGAAAAGTATTTATAATTAAAAATATGAATAATTTTTTTAAAAAAATTATAAAATAAAATTACTATTATAATGGTTTTTAATTACTTTCTTGATATATATATGTTTTCAAAACCTATGACTAACGTATGTTCATGGGATTTAGGATAAAATGTAAGGCATTTCAACTCATATAAAACTCTTTGAGACATGTTTGGTATTATAAATATATTTTCATTTATATACTTTATATAATACTTATTTGAGATATTAAATAATGAATTATATTTTAATAATGTAATTTTATTTCTAAAAACTTGTACTCATATTCAATGAATTTTTATTCAAATGTATTTAGAACTGTTAGGGTTGTCGTTGATTTTGTTCTTATTCATTAAGACATGAAATATTTGGGGAACCATGTTTTTAGGGAATAATATATTCAATGTTAATTGATATATTATTTTAAATCTAATTTTATATCATGGGATTCATTAGGAAATTATTATTACCTTTCTACATTGGATGTTGATTCAATTTTTTTCTATGTAGGACGCATTTCTCATAAATAATGTTTTCCATTCAATTAGGATCACTATCTGGAAATTATATGTTTTTTACATTCTACCATAACTTTATAATATTTTTTGTTATTTTTTATTTTTTAGATAAACATTAGTACAACATAAACCCATTGAAATATACTAGTCACTTTTTTGGTTATGTTCTTTTTCATATATCTACCTTATTTGTTTGGATTCATTATGATCATGTTATTATAGTATTGACTTGACTATATAACTGTTTCACTATAAAATGGGAATATAAATTTTAGAATAACTAATATTGTAAGATTTTCACATATATATAATGTTATTATATTATTATGGGTAATTAATTCAGGTTCCATATATGATCATTCGGATATAAATGATTATTAGTAACTATATAATGAATTTTACTCCAAGAACATTGATTCTCAAGAAGAATTGTGATCATGTATCCCATTTTACTAACTTATGGAAAAATATTTTTATTTATTATATTTATATATTTATTAAACATATATATAATCAATTTGATATTATATATTATTTATTATATGTAAATACATGTTCTAATTTAGATTATGTTTTTTATTTAATGATATGATATGTCAAGTTGACTCTTTTGATGAATCAATTCAACATAATATGATTATGGGTGGTACATAAAATTATATATCCCCCGAGAAGCATCAAATTGATTAGTTAGACTAAATGGTTTTTCATATTTTCTGTTCGGAAGATATATTCAGAAAACTATCATAATACTGATTTGGAAAAAAATTAAATATCTGTGAATAAGGACATGACAACATGGTTTTAATATCTGCAATTATACATCACGTCAGTATGATTAAATTATTATTCATATTAATGATTTTATTATTATCACATATAAATAATTCTTCATGTTCTTGGTTTATTTGGTCTTCATTTTGATTAATTTTTCCATCAATAATATTTATAGAATTTTTGTGATGAAAATTCATTTATAATATGTTTCCATTAATGAGTGATTGATCTTACTAAAATTAAATGTTTCTATTAAATTTTTTATGATGAAATAATGTTCACGTGAATTGTTTATAAGGATAGAACATATAGAATAATTCATGGTATATTTTTATGATCCATTATAGATTATATAGTTTTTTTTATTGGGGAATTAAATGTATGTTTTATAAAAAAACAAGGGATATGTTAGCAATTTTTTCCCAAATTCACCATATCTGTTAATCATAATAAATCCATTGTATATATTATTTTCAATAATTTTTATTATCTTTTAAATAAATTATTTTTATATCAGTTATTTAAAAATTGATATCAATGTTGGTAAATATGTTATGTTTCTATGAGCCCCAAATATGGATGGTTAGGTATTGGGAATCATAGTTATCCTTATGTATTAGTTTATTGGAAATACACATTGATTAAATCATTATATGAAAGGTAACTACCTCATATGGTTTTGGAATCAATTTGTCATCCATAAGTTAATGAATTTGAGGGTATACACCAATTTATTCCACTAATTTAATCTATTTTCTATTCCAAAACAAAGGTGTATGCTAGATTGATATGATATCTGTGATTAAAATGAATTTTCTATAGTTAATGAACCAGATATACTTCTATATAAGTTTCGACAAAGGTAGATATTTATGTACGTTGTGGTTGTGCTAATGTAACTGAGTATTTTTATATCCTACAAGATAAGTTCCATGACTTATGGTGAGTTGGTTTTTTCATTGAAAACAGAACCTTATAGTTATTGTGGAAGGATCCGATGGATGACTATTCTATTGAGAGTAATCTTTAATTCTTCCCACTCATCATCAAGGAGTTGTTTTGGTGGATCATCTTCTACTATAGGATTGATTCTCAAAATGTTGGTGTGGAAGATGTATTGGTCCTTAGAACTATATAATCTAAAAATTGAATAGAACCATGTAAATTACTATGAAATGTTTTGAAAATCCCAGCTGATTATGTATTACCTAGTTCATGGATGTTCAAATATAAGATATATCCATAATACATGTGGATGGAAATATGGGTGAAGCACCAAAAAAACTGGTATATAATTTACTAATATCATGATGACCAAGAACCCACTCTCTTCCCCCATATCAAACGTCCCAACCTGTGATTTTGAGATATGAGACAACGTGTAATTCCAAAAATATGGGGTTAATTTTTTAATTACCAAAATGTACGAAATGATTAAAGTGAATCCAATTCAACAATCAATATTTATAAGGATTAATAAGAAAAAATAGTAAAGGGATCCAAGTGATGAAGCCACGAAGGGGAGTTATGTGAGCATTAAATAGTTATAAAATAAGGGTAGGTTACTGCACGAACAAAATAGTCAGGACAATTTATCCCATACTCTAAAATGTATCTATATCATTACCACCACCATGTCATCGACCAAGAATAAATTATAGAAAATTATTTTTTCTTTTCATAAAATGGAATCATATATTTAAGATAAATGATGGGAATCAGAACTGGTTTTGTTGTGTAATCCAATTATGGTTTAATGTTGCTCAGAGGAGGCCAATATGTCAGAGAATAATATTTTCATAGTTTTTAAAGTACATCTCTACAAATTTTTGAAGAACAACACCCAATGAAGCTATATATTTTAAAAAAATAGTGATATACATATAATCTCTAAACATTAGATTCCAAATTTTCTATTTTTTACTATATTTAATATATTTTGACCCCTGTGATTTTCTTATAGTAATCATGAACAGTTGAGAACCCTTGAGTTGCTCCTTGTCATCCAACTGACACGAATGAATCTCTGGTCGTTGAACTCTCTTCCAGTTCATTAGATCCCAACCTATTTATCAATTAAGTAACACGAAATGCTAATAATTTTGAGACTCCTATATTTCAATTTAATAGTGTTATAGATTCCATATGTGTTGTAAGTATGAAATGAACCAATGGATAAAACATGAAAAAACATTAATCATATTATGAGCTATTACCTAACTAATTTTTTTGGGTATCCCGTAGAGGTGTACCCTCAAGGGAAGCATGAACCTCATACATTATCATTCACAGTGGATCATTATTATAACATTGGTTTCATTAATTTTAATGAAGATGAACCTGTATAAAAATTTGTAATATTTATAAATCCTTTAGTAATAACAATATTGTAGATAGTATATATGCCTGATCGTTAAACGATGTGGATTGATCATGAGCCTTCAATGTTTGTTAGATCAATGTTGAAACAATAAATTTTTTAGGATCATGGTGTATTAAAAAACATTCATATCATATATGGACGAAAATATAATTATATATATCTGATAATGGTTTTATTTATAAAAAATTAACATAAAAATGAAATAATTTATCATAGTCTTGTAGTAGTCAATTGTTTTTGGCCAATAACACTTCTGATGTCCACTAACTCTTAAGATAATATTTGTAAATTATAACTCCATTAAATAAATTACCTTGGACATTATTAATTAACTAATATAGATGTATTTCAAAACAATAATATTTTATCAATAAATTTTCTATACGGAATTCATCAATTTTCCTAATGGTATAAGAGTTCCTCATATTACACTACTCTTTCCCACATGAATATAAATGATATAGTTTAGATTAGTCATGAAAAATAATTCCATACTATAAAAACAATATGAGATCGAGATCAATTATTCATTAATTCTCTCACCCATCTAAAATGGATGAATGGACCCATTCATTTATTAGCCACACATGATAGTGGAAAAAAATATCACTCATTATAAATATGTCTCAAGGAATGTACATATCCCAAAATAAATAAAATCAAGTGCAAAAATAATTGTGTTAAACAAACATAATTGAAATTTGATTAAATATCAAACAAAACATATTATATTTAATGTAATTAAAAATGGTTGTTAGAATAGTGAAAATCTTCTTGAAAAAGGATTCCTAAAAATATCAAAAAACATTATTATGATTTGAAATAGATATTAACTATCTCATGGTTGTGTGATTATAGTTATCATGAAATGAGGTGTTAGGATTCAACTTCATTGATTATCCCCCCTTGAAATTAATTTCATAAATAGTGAATCTGTATTACGAAAAATTATTTTCTACCATAAAACATGAATAACCATTCTAGATGTCACGTCCTGCCTCCCCGGGTCTTGAACCTTGTCATCTGACCCCATGGGTCCCCTTTAATACGTTTGTTGCCCTCCCAGAAAACCATAATCTATTACTCACTAGGGTTTCCTTTTCATCTAATGACTGTCCCCACAGGCCAACACATGTTCTTTCAGTGTGTTTTTCCTCACTCACACACACACTTAGAAACTTCCCGGAAGGTCACCCATCCTGATTACTACTCCAGGACAAGCATTCTTATCTGTGGAGTTCTAATCAGATAGTATCCCTAAAAAATGGTGCACCTTTTTGACTTTGGTAGTAACATTTAGCCTTTTATGTCTCAATTTTATAGGGGCGTTACATTAACCAGTCCTTTAATGCACAACACCCTCATTGTGGACCCCATTCCTCAAACCCAAGAAGTGCCTAAGCACTTCCGACTGGGTATTGGCTCTGATTACATTTGTCACGACCCGCCTCCCCGGGCCATGAACCTTGTCATATGACCCCATGGTTATTCTATAATACCTTGGTTTCCTTCCCATCACACCATAGTATATAACTCACAAGAGTCACTTATTAGACTAATGACTACCCCCACAGGCCAACACATGTTCTTTCAGGGTGTTTTTTGCTCACTCAAACACACCCTGGGAAACATTCCAGAAGGTCACCCATCCTGATTACTACTCCTGGCCAAACATTCATAATTGTTGAGTTCTAATAAGATAGGATCTCGATAAAAAGGTTCACCTTGTTGACATGGGTAGTAACATTTAGCCTTTTAAGCATAACTTTTCTAGTGGTGTTACATTAGATTATATAAATAGGACTTTAGAGAATATTCTTATATTTTATCATATGAATCATTTCAAACCATATAGTATTATAAATGCCTTTGTTGTGATGATATCTCATATTTGTGTGATAAAAGAATAAATCATATGAATATCATGGTATAATATTCTTTACCTTGGAATTAATTATTAAAAAAATCACATATAACATGTGTCCCACATTGATGAGAATATCTGAATGTAACTATCTTAGATACCAATATGATAAAACCATTTTCTGATACAATCCATTAAGTTATCCATAACTAGTGGGTCACCATAAAAATCCTATGCTTTTTACATCACTATATAAAATATCAGATACCCAATATTGACATATATATTAATCACCTATGTTCAACATAATCACTTCAAATACCTGATGATTGAGGGATGAATTCTTTATAGAAGAGGGATCTATTGATGGTGAATGATTGAGGGTTGAAAATATTTATTATGCATAATTTCAGAAATCATACAAGGAAATTGGTTTCATGAAATAAATAACTCATCCATTATTGAGATGTATCTACCATGTTGTTGGAATTAAAATTAAAATTTTTTTATGAAAATGGTGTTACCCTATCAAAAATTGTTTAACATTTCAATTATTTATAAAGTTATGTTGGTATGTTTTGGCTCATGTGTCACAACATAAAAAACTATCAAAATCAACCTCAATACAGAGTTATTATACTTTCTTCAATCACACAAACCACGATCATTGGATTCAGTGTGTGAATCAACTATTGTTTCATTTATTCTATATACATGTTCTAAAAATAATACAAAACCAAGAAACATAAAAATTAATCATAATTAAACCACATTATAGAATGTTAATTTCCAAATCCTTTATGAATGATAGAGAATACATATGCATGAATTACAAATACTAAACTCCCCACACATGATAAATTTGTTTACTACAAAAAATCCCAAAAAAAATAATTGTATTCACAAACTAGTTAAAAAAAAATTCTAAACATATCAATAAAACCAGATATTGAAAAAAATTAATATTTCTCAATCAATTTTCATACGTATAAAGTCATGGATAATCATTTGAAATATATCCAAATTTCAATTCTCTATCATTCATTATCAAGCCGTTTGGAGTCATATTAATATGTTGATTTACCATCCCAAAAGAATTTCATATAAAAAATAATGATTATTTGATATTGATATTTTTCTCAATCAATATTAAAAAATACTATAGATAATCATGAAATAAATCAACCACACCACTTAAAAAGTATACTATATATATAATGGGATAGTTTTCATTTATTTCTTAATGATTATTAGTTTCATTGATCGTGGGTAAAGATGTGAAAAACAGTTCATGAGCATAAAATGATGTTAGAAACATAAATGAAACTGTAAGATATTTAAAATAAAGATGAAATCAAAATATTTCACCAATTTACATCCATTTAATGTATAATATCCAAATCCTTCTTTTCATATATCATGAATACACATATGAAACATTAAATACATAATCAAATTGTCCTTATATTTCTCTCTAACTTTTTACGTGTCCCTTAAATTTCTAGGAGAATTTGTATATATAAGCCCTAAATAATTAGAGGATAAATAATAATATAAAATTTCCCCAATCATTCATTAAATTTGAGTAATTTAAATAGTTAGTAAAATAATATGGGACAAGGTTCATGTTATATGTTAATATACTGTATCCAATTTCTCATTAATTTCAATATTTTCATTCAAATTATTCTATTTCGTAATTTGAAATTGATATTATACATAAAAAATATATAAAAAACACAACCTATAATGAAAATATTAATCTATACTTATAAAAGGAATTCATTTAATGTTGTACCAATAAACACTAAAATCATCATTTCTGATAACTAATATAAAAACCCTGAAATAATAATAAAGAATTCGGATTAAAATTATTATTTAGATTATAATATGTCATTATATAATTTATTCCATGGACTATATGTATTTAATTAAATAGACATAAGGTAGTTCCAACGTTCAAATGTGTTGAATAAAAATGAATTGATGGTATAAATCATTTAATTTTTTTAAAAATTCGTCTTTGTTTTGTTAATATAACGATGAAATATCTGGAAGAGATATGAATATAGTGTTCTTTCAAGGAATCTAAAATGTTAAACTATATTTTATTTGATTATATTCTATCTAAATTTAGTATTAAAACCCACTAATTTTTTTATAGTCAGAAAATCATTGATATTCCTTATTTGATGATAAAGAAACATGACATGAACCTACTGAGGAACAAAACAAGCTCCGAAATTTTATTGGACATAAATTGGGGGAATCCCATGATGAATTATATATTTTTTAGCCTATAGAAAATAAGATATGGGTTTCTCACTTTAAAAGGATGAATTTTAATTTTAATTTAAAATTTATAACATCTTAATTTCCATTTGATATTTCAGTTCCTGAAACCAAATTTAGAAACCATTAGAAAAAAAAGTGGATGTTTCAGAGTTATCATCCATGAAGGTGGATGATTCATACTTCAATCAACCCCCACCGTAAAATATATTCTTAAATGTGAATGGGAATGATTTGGTTTAGCATTTACATGGATCACTTATCACTACCATGATGAAAGAAGTTTAACATATAAATGGCCATATGTAGTTAGTTAAATCTGTAAAGATCCAACCATCATCAAATTATTGGTAGCAGCCTGTAATTACCTTTTGAGGTAGTTAAAATTTCTGACATAATTGTGGGATCAATCCATGACTTATTATTTTATTTTATTTTATGGAATTTATATTTAAAATTAATTTAATGGCGTAAATTAACATTCAACCCACTCCATCTATGTTTTTGAGAATTAATGACATGATATTTTTTCTTAATGGATTAATTTACATTCTTAAGACCATACATGAATAAGGTATATTCCCAAATAATGAAGGATGAATATTAATGTTTCATGGTAGAGGGAGTCCATTTTAATTTTTATTCTTTATGCTTCATTCATTTTTTATTAACTACCATAAATTATCATTGATACTATAAATTTCATAACCACACTGGATTTTATTATTTACGTGACTTATCTATGATACATGAGTTTCATAATAATTTTTTGATTCTGAGTATTAAATTTCAATTATTATGATATTTGATTAATAAAATATTGAATTGAATGGTTAAAAATGAATAAAATATATTATATTTAGTACTCATAATTTAAATTATTTAGTTTATTCATGTAAATGAAATATTTTATATAATATTAATACATTTAATTTATAAAATTTATATGAATTTATATTCTATGAATAGTTCTATCAATGGGTTATTTTTCCCAACTCACATGTTCTATTCTTCATATTTTTGACAAAAAAAATATATTAATATTTATTGTTTGCATATTATTGAGTTATATTCCGAAATTCCACCAAACATAACATGCATGGGATCCTATAAAAGCTAATTACAATAAAACCCCATTCAATCATGATTTGTAAATCATTAAAAAATAAGTATTTTTACGGAATATATTTATATAAATACTTTTTATAACATATATAACATGAATAAACTATTTAGAAATGACCCATGATTGAATCCATTTTTTGTCCACTCATTCATGCTTCAGAGTGTTTAAAAAGGGTTTCATTTTTATGTGTGTGGGTGTGGATAGAAATATAGAAGAGATCGTATAAATTGTACATGGAATGTGTGGGGGTGATTTATTTCGTATATGAATTTTGTTTTTTGATTCATCCATTATACATTATTGTTTACCCTCTTGAAAAAATGTGAAAAAGTAAAAATATTTTTTGACATAGAAGATTAAAAAAATCACAATTACTATATAGAATATTTTTACCATCAACTATTTGGTGGTGTAAGTGATATTTTTTTTCTATTTATAACATTCTACGGAGAAACAAATTTGATAAATATTATTCATAAAAGAAAATATAATATAAAACAATTGAAAAAATTAAGAAGGGAGACATTATTAATTATGTTATCATTATTCATGACTTTTAATTTGAGTTTTTCCAAATTTGAAAATGTCCCAATTTGAATGGTATAAATTCCTTAAGATTTCACATTTAATATCATGAATTTCACGTTGGATATAACCCTCATATTTTATATTTAGGTTTCCACATCAATTCCATCAGACCTTCATATTCTGATCCATTTGAACATTTATTTTATTCCATGAAGATTATGGGTTCCCATTCTCTTTACAATGTGGGAGATGTATTTTCTCTATAAGATTATGGATAAGTATAATGTTCTCATTATATGATATTAAATATTTTTTAATTAATATCATGAGTATTGACCGAATACAATCAAAAGATGTAGATCATGATTTTTATGTCTTCAAAATAATAAATTGAGAAACTTGAATATATGAAATAAGAATTTACACTAATTTGAAGAGGAAAAATTATAATCCTTGTATTAATTGATTCATTTACTATTTAAAAAATAAATTGATATATTACTGGTAATCTTGAAGGTTTGAATGGATATTTATAATTTTTTAATTTAATATTGTTTTATTTTCATTTTGAAAACATTGGTTCAAAATAAATTTCAATGATTAGAATTTTTTCTTGAAAAATATCATAGTTTATTTCTGGTAGTATATGACACACTTTTATTTCATGCATATTTTTTAAAAAAATAGAATTATTATATTGATCTATTTTAATGAAAAGTTCAATTACATTCATTGTTCTATTTATAAGTAATATTTTATAAATAATGAATTTAATTTTTTTTATTTTAAATAATGAATGTTGATATTGGTGTTGATGTTGATTTAATTATTTTTGAGTAGTGTTTTTGTGAAGTAATATTGATGTTTATTTGAAGTATTTAATCTTTCCAAGGATTTACAAAAAAATGGACCTACTAGAAACCCCAAAACACGGGGCCACACCAGAAATATTGTTAGGACCTAGAGGGCCTGACCAGCCATACAAATCCCATGGGAGGCCTTTCGTGTGTGTATAAGGCCAAAGAGGAACACGGGTCCCATGTGTAATAATGATAGGGCCACCAAAAAATAGAGGGGTCAAATCCCAAGAAAGCATATATGTGTTGGTCCATCCCACATAGAGATATCTGGAGGGTTGGCTATCATGGGGTGATGCACATCAGTGGGGGGACCGACCACCATATAACTTTTATACCGATGAGAAATGCCATTTTTATATTTAATAAACCTCCTCACCATTCTCTAATTCAATGTGGGACTACATCAATGTGTTATAGTTCTGGTTATAAATGGGGTGACACTATCTTTCATGCACCCATGACCCCACGCCCCAGAAACATGCTTCCACCCATATATGTTATCTAATTACATCTGTTTCCCTCAACTCCAATGCTTGACATATCCATCCTTTATCTAAACTCATAAACACAACCATGTAATCCAATAAAGAATATCCATATCATGATCATTGGGAACAAAAAAGTACTGCCACAACCTAGAATCACCTCCAAACCCTTTTTGGATCTCTATAATGGAGTTCAAGCCTCATCCAGGCACTGTGAGGACTACATGAGGTATAATAAAAGACACCACTCTCATTGACACCTTTTACCCCTACAATCATTGATTTAATTCATGAAAAATATACCACTTATGTGAACCATGTATGGTAAAAAGATGAAACCCTCATGGAACCAATTAATACATCATGGATTTAGCCCTCTAATTTATAGGGGTTTTCCTAAATAAACCTCCCAAGACTGTCAAATATCATTTTTAATAGATACATTATATATATTTTAGAAGGAAAACTAAGTAACTACCTTAATCTATAAAAGGATAATATGATTTTATTAACAGGGTGTTCCACTACCCATTATATGTAGTACTAGACAAAGAGTTCATATCCCAATTATTGTTCTTCTATTTTTTTCCATTTGTTTTTTATTTTTTTGTTTGAAAATATTATTAATTTTTTTAAGTAATATAAAACCGGATTTTGTAATATTCAAGTATTCGTGTTCCACTCATCATCGCCATCTTCGTATTATAAATTTTTTTCCTATTTTTAGTACTTTAATATTCTTATATATATATTCATTCATTTATTATTTAATGTTATTTTATTTATTATATCTATCCGACATCCATCTAATATATATATCATTATGTGTTCATTTTTAATTATTAACATTATTAATTTATTTTTATTGTTTTATATTTTTCCAATTATCACCATTTTGAGCAATTACACTCAATAATTAGGGGTTGACTTGGCACATTCTATAGGAGATTTTTTTGTTATTTATTTCCATCGTATTTTTCATTTTATTCTTGTGAATGAGTTGAGTGGCATTAATAGTTGTGGGGTTACTGCCAATAAAAAAATCACCTCAATTTCCATTCAATTGTTGTATTAATTTTCCATATCTTCTACTTATTAGTTCTTCCCATAATGTTGTTCATCCTATCTGTGAATTGAACAACATAATATGTACTCAGGTCCTAGAATATTTCAAAATCTCTAATGATGTGTTCAATCATCCATGACAATGGGAGGAGGTTGAATTTATATGGCTTAAGGAATTTGAAATTACGTATGCCTATATAAAAATATAATGATTTATGTATGGTAATTCATATGTGAATTAACATACATAATTTAAATAAATAATGGATAATAATGATATTACCTAAACCAATCCTCTATCCAAGTGAATTCTTTATAATTTCATTCCATTTATAATTTCAATATAATTTATAATTCATTTTATTATTATATTTAAAAGTCCATAAATTTCCACATATATAATATATAAAACATAGAAATATTTTAGGTAATATAGAATTATTTATTTCAAGAAAGTGTGAATTTATATAAGTGAGATGAATTTTAATGACCAATGTGATGTACTAGGAATACAATTTGAAATGATTTTTTTCATGCCCCATGATAAGCATGTGTCAATGTGAAAATAATATGGAAATATTGCTTGGAAAAACTATATGGAATGTGAATTTAACCTTGTTTAAAATAACTCTATACATGAATGTAATCTAATATGTGAATTAAGAAATCAATTATTAAAAGAAATAAATATTTTTATTTCAACAATTATAAAAAATTTCTAATAAGAGTAGCTAGTAAATTTATTTCAATTGGATTTTATATAAAAAATAAATAAATTTTTTATTTGTTGTTCAAAAATTAACTATTCAAATAGATATAAATATTTTAAATTCTCTCTTAGATCCATGATGATAAGAATATAATCATATGGGGTACCATGTACAGTCATTAATTTCTGCGGAAGGATAAAATCATTAAATGCACTCCTTCTTTGAGATAAATTTCATATGATAGAAATTGAAAACCCTTAGAGTGGGAAATAAAATATTTATGATAATAAAATCACTTTTGAGAAGAAATTATCACCAATTGGTACTGATAATGGTGAACTATAAAATCTATTCCACTTGAATCAAATTGAGTGATACCATAAATAAAACACTTGAACATGGGGTTTTTAATATAAAATTTAGTTTTTGTGGATGAATATTAAGAATATAAAATAATTGGGTCATGATAATATATGTAAAAAGAAACAAAAAATTATTATGAGTGGAAAATCATATGAATATTTGTGGAAACCCTCACCCTCCATGTAATACCCATACATGATAGTTGGTCGATAAAGGATTGATGTAGAATTAATGGTCAAAATTATGATCTAATATAGAATATATGATATTTGAGCATCGACTGACTACTCGCCAGATGTGGGTGGGAAAAAATCTACTGATTTTATATCGAGTTACAATTCAATATTACCAAAATCAATTTATTGGATACTTCAATCTTTGTAAATATCATGTATTGGGTAACAATATCAATCAAACCAATGTATTTATATTTTTTAAAATCCATTACTATATTATTTTAATGTAATTTATTTTAAAAAAAATTAATAGTACTTCATATATAAATTCATTTAAAATATGGTTTCATCATAAACTATTTCATTTGTAAAATATTTTAGAGACAATTTCCATAAAGGAAAATTATAAAATTAATAGGTGGAGTTTGACGATGGTCTGATGAGCTCAATGGATCATGGTTTTACTTACGATGATTATCAAATGAGTGTATCCATTTCTTGCGAAATGTAATTCCATATCAAGGAATATAAAAAATATTTTCATTTTGGTAGTATTAATGGTATCACCCATATAATTAAAGCAAACCTATGACACTATGTACTTGAGTTTTATTTATAAGGTCCTCACTATATTTTGTTTCAATAAAACATTTGTCAAAAACATGAAAGCCCTCTTTAATTATTCTCACATATCTATTTTAATATATGTCTCACCAAAAGTTATATTAATTAAACAAAATGTGTTTGGAAAATTGACTCGCTATATGAAATCCATTTCTCGAATTTAGAAAACTATCAAAGAAGACTTGTCACACAAAAAGTAAATCAGGGTAAAATAATTCATTGTTTTTACCTCTACTAACCTAAATTTCCCCAATCAACTTATGTATGCAGAAAACATCATTTTATTTTTATAGGATGAGAATAGAAAAATTCAAAACGTTAAATTATTCCTCACACATTAAGAAGATTTGTCTGTTCAATCCATAAAGTGGAAAAAATCATTTTCTTTGGAAAAAATTCATTTTACATAAAAATACAACTATAAATGTCATTTTTATTAAAGAAGGATCCATCCCATTTACATATATTGGGGTACCATATCTACTGTTAAATTCCTAATGATAGCTAATTTTCTAATATAGTTGATCTAATAAGTAATCATCTATAAATATGAAAAAGAAAAATCCCTATCTATAGCCAGCAGAATTCATCTTATTAAATATTATATTATTTAATAAATGTTTTATTCCATTATATTATATAAATGGACCACTGGTTTGATTAAAAAGTATAGTTTCATTATTAAAAACATTGTTTTGTGTTGAATAATTCTTGAAAGAATGATTTTCATTGTTTTTAGACTAATTATTGTAAGCATATTGACAATGGTGGGATGGATAACAAAAATATAAATTTTATTTATGATTACCTACAACAAAGACACAATTTTATCGAGTTAAATAAAAAATATAATGATATTAATTTCCTCTGAGGTAGGTTTCTAATCAAACTGATAAATTGAAATTTCCTGTACATGTACTCCTCTATCTAGCCTTCTATCATAAAATCCTTTAACAAAATTATATCAAATTATCGGTGGCATGATAATATATATTCTTCTATGATATTTTTGGTTGATAAAATTAATAGATTTATTTTTATTTCATTGGGTAACCATATTCAATTACCATTGGATTCTAGTATTTCTATAAATTATTGTTTTAATTCTCTACACATGTACTTACCCAATGATATAATCACTAAAATAAAAAATTATCCATTTGTTATTTCTAATGGATTATTAGTTTGGGAGCATGTAAAAAATGGAAATTTTTACTAAAAGATTTTCTACAATTATAATTTCATTGTAACCAATTAGGATTATTATTTTTTAAAGAACTATGATAATCCTTGAATTAGTACCTCAAGGTTCACCCTTTTCTGGAGAATTTCCCTCAATCGTGTTGCCACTGATTTTGGTCTTCAATTACATTGGATCCATGTTTTTTCCAAATGTTGTCTCTAAAACCAATACAATGAGGATATTGACCATCTATTGTTATATTGTGAAATTACTTCTACTCCATAGAAATAAATTTTTAAAATTTTTGATCTGATATGGAGACATTTATACACCATTCGGTTGCATCTCCATTGATACACTACTATGGATGTTTCTCAAAAAATTGTCCAGTTCTTCATAGAAACTATAGCTGAGCTGATGCACATTATTTGGTTTGATAGAAACATGATCATTAATTATTTTTATAATTTTAAATTTGATGCTGCTCAAGTGAAGATATTCCACTGTGAACAAAGAATCTGGTATTATGAAATCATTAACCTTCAACAACTCTTTCAATGATCTTATTATTCTTCAATGATTTGGAATACAATGAAGTTACACCCATCTGAATGACCTACTAGAGGTCTTCTGTCACACACATTTTTCATAGGTGAACCATGATCAACGTGTATGGGGCCCTAATGGGGAAATTAGTCCCCTTAGGTTATGTAGTGGTGTGCCGAGATCACAAAGGTGAATTCCCAGGAATCAATTATTGTATATCTGGCAATGAATCTACTTTCTAATAAGAGAAGTATAACATCATTTTTGCTATTGAGATTCTGAAAATAAGATGTTGGAATAACATTTGGATTGAATGAGACTCCACCACTATCATGAATTCTTTATGGAATGTCATGGTGCACCTCAATTGGCCTCTCACTATAAAATGGATGAAATTCCTCCAAAACATTTTGGAGATAATTCAAATAGTCGCTCATGTTTATCACGAGGGGAACACAGTGGTGGATGGTAATTCCAAAAAATGAGTTAAAAATTATGACACATGGTTAACAAACCTCCCACTAGATCTTATTTCTTTCAATGAAATTGATTTTAATAAAATTCATATATTTATGCTTTTGTAACTATTTTTCTTTTTATATATTTTTTTGTGATCAGGTATTTTCACTGAGCGATCAGCATTTAAAAAAATATTAATATTTATGTGGACATTAAAAAGATATTGTAACCCTAATAAAGATGGGGTTAAGAAGTATTTGAAAGATCAATTATTCATTATCAAATTACTAAAAAAGTTGTCCCTCATCAAAATGGTTTAGGAATCACTTGAATGTAAATCATTATAAAATAATATTTCTGGAGAAATGTGAATTCTTGTGTAATAGATTATTTTTTAATGAAAAATTACATCATTTTATCTAAAAAATTATTAAGAATGGGCCTATTATATCCTTTATTGGGCCTAATACCTTTGTAAAATATATTGAAATGAACTATATATAAAAATTTTTGTAGTGTATTTTAACTCTTTCGTACTTGTTGAATCTATAAATAGTTTATCAGATATATATAGTTAGGGGATATTATTTTTCTAAATAATTAGCTGACTATATAATTCATTACAAAATAAATCATAACTATAAATGACCAATATGACTCTAAACAATATTAACGAGTATATCAACTAATACTACAAAAAATATAAATTGATATAGACCATGGTGACATGTAATGTGGTAATAATATCTTGAATGATCACCAAATGTGTTTATTCCAAAATATGTAGAATATTATCAATGTGTATAGAATAAAGATCCTATATGAACCCATATTCTATATATATACCACATAATTCCCAAGTAAACCATTTTGTTAGTCTTAATGGTATTTTTAGATACTTAGAAAGGGGTTTTCCTTGATTTTTCCACTAAATTATAATGGAAGAAGTAATATACTATAATCCATCATTCCATGAAGTTTAATGAGAGGATCAATGTGATGAAGATGAAGGACTAGTATATGGAGCTGATGAAATGGGATAGTCTCAAATATAGTTCTATATTGAGGCTTCATGGATTTTTTTGACTGATTTTTGGATAGAGGGTTTATGATCATGGTTTTGGGATGGACATTCATAAACTATGTGGAAGGATTAGAATATAAAGGTATTGAAGGATGGTAATGTGGTTATTAAAAGTAGGTAATGTGGGTGAATAAATTTATCAATGTCATCTAAAATTTAATTTCTATCATAAAAAATAAATTAATATTTTATTTGGTTCAAAGAGAGGACGATGGATAACAAGGTTGAAAAAATATTTATAGTGAATTTATAACTATAAGATATTTGTAAAAGAAACAATGTATTGGGATTGATGGTATAAGAACATTTTCTATTTATATGAGGAAGTTGATGAGGGGTATGTTATTAATTACTATTGAATAATTATATTAAATTCCCTGTAATTTCTTCATGGCATGACTACACTCATTCATGCCAAAAAAATTAATTTAAAATCATATAATTTTAGGGAAAATATATGGAAAACATAAATCTATAGTAATTTTTTATATTATCATATTTTTTTTTATAATTGAATAATTTTAAATTAATTTTGTTAATAATTAAATTTATTATAAAATGCCAAAAAATGAAAAGTAAATTCCAGGTTTACAAAAACCCATTATTCTTTATCATTAGTTATTGGAAAGAGAAAAATAAATACATGCCCATATCCTCAAATATAGAAGTTATATATCATAGTTTTAAAAAATATTTAAAAATAACATGAATACATAAATTTATTTACAAATAACTATATAATTATTTAATGAAAAAATAATTATTTACCTTCAACTTATTCAATTCATAATTTATAATGAAGCAACATTTGTAGAAGGGATACACATTAAATTTTAGGATCATAAATTTACTTTGACTGGAGAAATTATCTATCATAAACTATCCAATTTTTTATATGGAAAGTAGTCAATTACCATGATCAAACCCTTCCACTATGTCAATAATTTTCTATCAATCTATTTAAAATGAAATTTAAATTGGATTACCACATCCTCTAAAAAATGGCCAATCAACAATTGTATTTATCAAAGAAAATTTTCAATCTTCAATATATATATTGAATTTCTCATCGGAATATATTCCCATTTCATCTAACATAGAGTTCTACATAAATTTCTTATCTTTGTATTTTTTAGCATCATGATTTAATCTATTAAAATATATTTATTGGGGGTTTTCACACTACCCAATTTGATATAATTGTTTTTCATATTTATGTATTAATTATTCTATATCAATGGTTTTTAAACCACTATTTAGAACACTGAAATATCTTCCTCAACGGTTTTAAAAAAATAAAATATAGTCTTGTTTAACATATTATCAAAAATAGTCTTGTGCTATTAGTTACAATATTTCACATTCTTGTTTTATTTTTTGGGAAATTAGGCGATAGTATTGCAATAGAATATATATTTTTCTATCATAATACTTATAATGTAGTTATTGAAATGATTTATCTAATCATGTATAAGTAATCATAGAATTTGAAATTGATAAATATATTATATTTAAATACTACAATAAAACCATTGATGTATTGACAACTATATATTATTCCTCTAAATATTTTCACTATATTCCACACACAATTGAATAAATGAGTTTAATATGGAGTTCTATAATGTCACTACCCATCCTCGGGGCCCGTGCTGTGACTACCCCAAGCCTGCCTCCCATAGTCCAGGGGCTGGCGACTACCACCAAAGGCGTAAATCCCGATAAAAGGGAATGCATCTCCTTTATAAAATAAAAAAACACCAAAGAGTACGCAAACTGAAGTAAACACTAAGTAACCTAAAGACACTAAGTAAACTGAAAACACAAGTAAGTGCTGGAATGTAAATGGGCCAGTATACAAACCCAACTGAAGGTGCAGTACAACTGAAAAGAAAGTACAACAACTGAAAAGTAAGCATAAACCAACAAGCCGTCCTACGAAACTCCCACCTAAAGGGTGAGTACATAGAGTATTGTCGGCTCCTCAAGTCCAGTTGTCCTCTCCGTGTACGTCTAACCTGATAGACCACCTCCGGGTACCGTTCCGCTCGTCAAGACACAACACGATCAACGTTGTCCGTCATCTGCAACCAACACAATGTAATGCGGGTGTAGCCCGAGTAGGGGTGAGTATACGATACTCAGTAGGGAACCCGAGACTCACGTTGGTCTCCCAGAATCCATAGAGGAATAACCACAATGTAAAGATACAGACACAAGTATAAACCAACACTACTTAGGTATATGCCCATACATATACCTAAGTCATCAATTCATCTTCTGCTCCAACTCATGAGCTCAAGTACAACCCAGTCTACACAGGAAAGTATAAATCAATCCACACAGAAAAGCAAGTCAATCTTATCGAAGATAGAGATTGAAAGTCAAGACTTAGCTCACATAGGTATACTACTCACGAAAAAAGGTGGAGATGATTAGATGTAAATTTTGAATCATTTCATATTCCAAACCCATGTAGGATCCAAATATAGAAGTTGTCTCTGCCAAACCCACGTAGGATCCAAATATAGTAACCATCATTTCTGAACCCACTTAGGATCCATGTACAGTCGTCATCACTGCCAAACCCACGAAGGATCCAGTTAATGTCGTCATCGCTACCGAACCCACAGAGGATCCAAGTACAGTCGTCCTTGCTGCCGAACCCACGTAGGATCCAAGTAAAGTCATCATCATCGTCGATGTCGCAGCTAGCTCTAGGGTTCCCGCACACACCTCACTCGATTTTGGGAGTGTCCGCTCCTTGATTCAATGATCGGTATATCAACTATCACGAAGACCAGAGTTGATGTATCACGTAGTTCTTCCCCACGTGATAGGGGAAAAACAATAAAAAAGAGCCCAAGTCACGGAGGAAAAGACGACCAAACCATTTTCCAAAAGTACACGGTGTGTCGGTAAGAGAGGCAAGTCATGTCATCAGACACTGGGTTTGTCCCATGTGATACAGCCTGTGTCGCAGGGCTGGTCGTGTAAATAAGTAAGAACACGGCTTGTGGTATGGTTACACGTCGTGTCCAAGCCTCTAGGGTCGGTTCCATGTGCGCTGGCTATACCCGGTCGTGTGGTGGAGTACATGCCCGTATACTCCACCCTGTGTCCATGTATTTCGTGAATACACACCGTGTTTCTTGGTTGTGTGGTTCTACCCGTGTCTGTGTATCACCATGTTTACAGGCCAAGCTTTGCGAATCCGCTTCTGCAAATCCAAGAAGATAATACACGCCATTCCTCATGATTGTGTATTTCTGTATGTGTCCGTGTATTTCCATTGAATACACACCATATCCATCAATGTCTATTTTGTCAAACTGTGTGGACAGTACACATCATGTGACCGGTGTCACACGTTGTGTGTCACTTCGTCTGATGTCCGCTACTTCTGCCGATGAAAGCTTGTTCTACACGGTGTGTGCTTTGGAAGGACACGTCGTGTATTTTGTAATTTTCCAGAATCGACGCCTCTAGCCAACATGCATCCCGAGGTGTCCGTTCTTCATTCTCATGTTCTGTTTGCTTCAAAACTCCTGCTCCTAGGTCTTCCCGATGTTCCGAGGCTATTTCTGATGTATTCGGGCCTCCGATCAGCTCCGAAAACTTGCCTTGATTCACCGCTCAATAACGGTAGGAGAACACAATACAACAAGAATGGCGGAGGAATAAGACCGTGTTAGTTTGGTCTGGATCCTTCTGCATTAGTTCGATAGAAAATGGTTTAGAGATAACCAATAACATGGAAGGAAAACAACGTTTCTTATTTATAAGCACACCCCTACCTAAAAGAAATTCACAGAAGCTAGCGTCGCGGGGGTGGTTTCAATGATGGCGTTGACGTGCACCCAAGAAAGGGATGATGTCACACACCAGCTACGGAGAGGATAAGGAAGGGAAGGTCGATCTATCCTTGCGGTGACGATGTTCTTCATCGAAGTCTTGACATTATTCAATGAAGGTGATGGAGTTCTTCAAGATGTAGAGTTTTCTCCCTAAAGTATCCACATAACAAAACAACCAAAATAAAATAAGGCTCTTACCTTATTTTATGTAATTATGCCGACATTTTAAAACTTCAAAAGTTGAATTCACTTAATTAATTAAACTTGTGTTGTAAAATTAAATGGAGAGTTATGTTGGAAACATTAATTTGGAAGAGGAGAATCCACATAACTCATGTGGGGGTTTGAAGGAGTTAGGGAATTTGAAGGGGTGGGGCTTTTGTGGGCCCCACCTCACTAATATCTTATCAAGAGGATTTTAGGACCAAGTAGTCCCCCCCAAACTCCAACACAAGGAAATAAACCACATATAATAAAAATAAAATTTGTAACACAATTTTTATTTCACTTCACACTTAATCTACATTTTTTTAAACAACACATCCTGAGTGAACAAAACTTTAGAAAAAAGACTTCTTATGCAATTACTGGCTCTATAGTTTCATCGGTGCCCTTGGATTTAAATTCCGACCAACTGTTCAAAAGTTAGAAAAACCAGCTCGTTCATTTATTGAATGTACCTGAGCTAAATTTTGGAAATAGATTCCGGGAAAACTGGGCCTCGAAATCTGTTGCTTTCAGAAACTGCGTACTCATAAAATCCAAATGAATTTAAAAAAAAATTCCTTGAAATTTACGGGTCTTTACATTACTCCCACCTCCGGGCTTTACAACCCCATAAAGATACAACATTAAGTAGGGAAAAAATAGGGGTACTGAGCACGCATCTAAGCCTCCTGCTCCCATGTGCTCTCCTGGAGGTTCTCTTGCTACCACCTTATGCGCACAAGAGGAATCGACCGCCCACGAATGACTCGCTCATGTTGATCCTCGATCTCCACCGGGACCTCCGCAATAGTCGCCCCATCATCGATGTCCAGATCCCCATGGTCAATGATATGTGTCGGGTCGTGCACATTATCTCCTCCACTGAGATACGTGGAAGACGTCGTGCAACCAGTGTAACTGAGGTGGAAGAGCCAGGAGATAAGACACCTCGCCTATCCTGCTGAGAAGCTGAAATGGTCCGATGAATCATGGAGATAACTTGTTGTCCTGTCCATATCTCCATAATCCACGTCGATGGAAGACCTGTAAGAAAACGTGGTCGCCATCCTCGAACTCTAGTGGTCTCCACCTCCTATCAACATAGGACTTCTGTCGGCTCTCAGCTAACCTCATCTGCTCCTGGATGACTTGTACCTTCTCTGTCATGGCATGAACCATATCTTGTCCCACAAGTGCTAACTCCCCATGGTCTGTCCAGCACAGAGGTGATCTACAAGGTCGGCCATACAATGCCTCATATGGTGCCATCCCGACAGTGGAGTGGTAGTTTTTGTTGTACGAAAAATCCACCAAGGGTAGGTGATCCTCCCAGCTATGACCAAAGTTGAGGACACATGCACGAAGCATGTCATCGAGAGTATGAATGGTCCTCTCCGTCTGACCATCTGTATGAGGGTGAAAGGCAGTGCATAGGCGTAGCTGCAACCCAAATTCCTTCTGAAACCCCTTCCAATTCCGGCAATTAAAGCAAGAATCTCGATCAGAGACGATAGATGATGGCATACCATGAAGCCATAAGATATCCTAAATGTATAGGCGTCCCAATCTCTCCACTGAGACCAACTCTCTGAGGGGTAAGAAGTGGGCCGACATGGTGAGTCAGTCGATGATCATCCAAATAGAGTCATGTCCTCTTGATGTACGTGGAATTCATGTCACGAAATCCATAGATATCCTGTCCCATTTTCACTTCGGGACCTCCAAGGGCTATACCAAGCCTGATGGTACGTGGTGATCCACATTAACCTGCTAGAAGATGAGGCATCGTGAAACCAACTCGGCCACTACCTTCTTCATACCCAGCAACCAGTGCTATCGTCTGAGAACCTGGTATATCTTCGCTACCACTGCATATACCTCTAAAGGGGATGTGTGAGGCTCTCTCAGCACCTCCTCATGTAAAGTAGTCGTTACCATAGTACGTCCTCTGAAAAGGATGACGTGCTCTCCTCCTACAGAATATCGATCAGGTGCATGTCCTGTGGATATCTGTGCCCGCCGCATCTCACAGTCAACATCCCCACGCCATGCGTCTCTGAACCACTGAAGTAGTGGAGGAGTGACTGTGAGTGACTGAAGAAAGGCTTCTCCATCCCTATCCACAAAGGATATCTGTAAAGCGGCTAACTACTCTGTCGCCTCTCCAAGTAGATTAATGCATGTCCTCCTGCTAAGTGCATCAGCTACTACGTTCCCCTTTCCAGGAGTATAGAGAGTCTCAAAGTCATAGTCCTCGAGGAACTCGAGCCATCACCGTTATCACAGGTTCAGGTCCTTCTGCGAAAAGATGTACCTGAGACTCTGGTGGCAAGAGTAGACTTTAAAGCACCCGCCCATCAGATAGTGTCGCCACATCTTCAAGGCGATGTCCACTGCTGCTAACTCTAGGTCATGGGTAGCGTAGTTCTAGGCATTTTTCTACAACTATCGTGATCCATAGGCGATCACTGCCCGCTCATGCATCACGACACACCCGAGTCCGGTCCATGATGCATCACAGAAGACTATGTACCCTACTCCCTCCTCCAGTAGCCTCAATATGGGCGCACTTGTCAATCTATGTCTCAGCTACTGGAAGCTCTGGTGACATCTATCTGACAACACAATGGGTTTTCCCTTCTTCTTCAAAGCTGTAAGTAGTGCTGCAACTATGGAGACGTCTGTCACAAACCTTCAATAGTACCCAGCCAGACCTAGGAAACTCCGCACCTCTGTCACGCTCCTAGGTGGCTACCAAGAGAGCATTACCTCAATTATCGCATGATCCATCCAAACTTCTGCCTCAGAGATGATGTTCCCCATGAAGTGAACCTCTCAAATCCTTAACTGGCACATCGAGAGCTTACCATATAGTTGGTGCTTGCAGAGAGTGTCATGTACAACCGAAAAGTGGTAGGCGTGATTCCCCTCAGTTGTCGAGTAAATAAATATTTCGTCGATGAAGACAACGACAAATCGATCATGGTAAGGCTAGAAGATCCTGCTCATGAGACTAATGAACACAACTGGAGTGTTTGTTATCCCGAAAGGCATAACCAAGAACTCGTAGTGGCCATACCGACACATGAAATTCGTCTTCTGCACATCCTCGTCTCGAACTCTAAGTTGATGATAGCCTGACCTAAGGTCTATCTTCGAGAACCAATGTGTTCCCTTGAGCTGATTGAAGAGGTCGTCATTCCTCGAAAGTGGATACTTGTTCTTCATGGTCACCTGGTATAGGCGACAGTAATAGACACACAGTCACGAGCTCCCGTCCGCCTTCTTGGGGAACAAAATTGGGGAAGCCCAGGGTGAAACACATTGTCGAATGAATCCCTTTCCCTGCATGTCCTCCAGTTGTACCCATTGCTCACAAAGCTCGGAGGAATCTATACGATATGATGGAGTAGATATTGGGGCTTCCCCAGGGTAAATTTCAACATAGATGTATACTTCTCTATGAGGAGGTCATCCTGGAACATCGTCAAGAAAAACGTCCGCATATTGATCCACCACAACAGGAAAAATCAGACTCCTCATATCAACTGCTCCAAGGATAATACTAGCCAACTGATTAGTGATCACCTGTCCTCTCCTCTCTATGAGTCCATCCTACGCTGCAAAGGCTCCCTTCTCGCCGGTAAAGGTTAACCTGCTCCCATCGGTGTGGACACACCGCACCTTGCGCCTAACACAGTCGATCTGAGCATGAAACTTAGATAACCAATCCATGCCCAAGATGATGTCGTAAGGCCTCGACACCGCTACAAGAAGTTCCCAGCCGAAGCTCTCGCCTCCTAGAGTAATCTCACACTACTGGCACCGGTGTGTAATCGTCGAGTCTGCTCTCGTTGGAGTCTCTATCTGTAAGGATCGAGCCAATGTCTCTGTCGGAATCTCTGAGCTCCGAACAAGGGCAGCGGTAATGAATGAAGGACTCACTCATGTGTCTATAAGAACTTAAAAAAGGATGGAGGAGACACAGATAGTACCTCAAATCATCTCTGGTGTGCCATAGTCATAGTTCTCCACTGCCTGGTGCTGAGCCTACCTCTTTCCGCCAGCTCCCTGTGGTCGGGGTGGAACTCCTGGTGGTGGTGGTGGTAGAGCCTCAAAACGTCGTCCACCACCTGCCACTCGGCCCACTCCTCTACCTCGTCTTCCTGCTCCTCACAGACCGCCATGTTCGAACCTTTGCATCTGCCAGGGTGGTCCCTCAACCGTCTGCTGCTCTTCTGCTTGGCGGGTCGGGAAGTCAGGAGCCATGTGGCCCCGCCTGCCGCATGCATAGCACTTTATGCTTCTCGAATGACTGGCTCTACTGCGTGTGCCCTGCACCTCCAAGCCAGTATCCTGAGGTCGCCCACCTGATTGTCTGGTCAGCTTGGGCCCCTGTGACATCCGTCGACTACCAGCTGTTAAGGACTCCGCTACATGCCGCCCTGCGGTAGGTCTCACTGCTGGTGTAGGCTCAGAAAGAAAGCTCTCTACAAGAAGGGCTCTCTCCAGTACTCCTGCCGGCATCGGTATGCTGAGGGAGATCATCGAAGCCCTGATCTCATTCCTCAGTCCCTGCTCGACATTCCAAGCCTAGAATAATTGGTCTCATACCATGTTAGTGGTGTAACATGAGAGATCGATAAATATCGCCGAATACTGTGCTACTGTCATGCTGCCCTGACGCAGCTGTAGTAGCTCCTGAATGCACACTACAAAGAGGGTGGCTAGAACGAACTTCGAGCGGAAAAGGCTCTTGAAGTCCGTCCAATGAAGAGATGCCTCTTCGTGCACCCGGGGAATCAGGATACACCATCTACCTGCTGCTGCGTGTGGGAGACTCACCGCAAGGATCACCATGAGGTCATATGGTGTCCCTACTAATCTGAAAACTCGAACAACAACCTCCAGCCAATCATCGACTGCCAGAGGATCCGTCTCCCCGAGGAACCTGGGCGGCCTCTAGCGCTGAAACTCGTGTAGTGCACTAAGGTTACATGCACTCTCAACTCTTGGGGCTAGTGTCATTGATGGCTCGGTGGGTAGTGGTACCGTCGATGCCTCTGCTGTAATGGGGCCCTGCACTGAGGCCTCGTCGCTCGGTGGGCTGCCATCTCACACAAATCTAGAAACCCTCGGTGGCTGCCTTAGTGGGGCCATCCTAAAAAGAACCAGGTGTGTCACGGTCAATATAGTATACCTGGTGAGTGACACAACTAATCACAATGAAAACATTGAAACAAACATGAAATCAATGTTTTCATGCTTTGGGTCCGAAATCAGAAATCAAGGTCCTGGTGTATGGATACATCGGTTGCCGCACCAATACTGGACTCCATCGACTGATAACCACACTCAATACCATCAACACTGTTGCTTCACATAGAATAAAGATTAGAGTCCTGAGTTCTGCGGTAGAACTGAACTCCTCTGATACCAATTTTTCACGACCTGTCCTCGGTGCCCGTGTCGTGACTGCCCCAAGCCTACCTCCCATAGGCCTGGGGATGGAAACTAGAACCAAAGGTGTAAATCCCGATAAAAGGGAAGGAATTTTCATTATAAAAGAAAAAAAAACCACAAAGTACGCAAACTAAAGTAAACACTAAATAAACTGAAAACACAAGTAAATACTGTAAAGTAAATGGGCCAGTATACAAACCCAACTGAATGTTTCGTACAACTGAAAAGAAAGTACAACAACTTAAAAGTAAGCTGAAACCACCAAGGTGTCCTTCAGAACTCCCACCTGAAGGGTGAGTGTAGATAGTCTCGTCGTCTCCTCGAGTACAACCATCCTCTCCATGTACGTCTTACCTGATAGACCACCTCCAGGTACTATTCCTCTCCTCAAGCCTCACCCACGATCAGTGCTGTCCATCGTCTGCAACCAACAAAATGTAGTGCAGGCATATTCCATGTAGGGGTGAGTATATGATACGCAGTACGGACCCCGAGACTCCCTTAGGTCTCCCAGAATCTACAGAGGAATAACCACAAAGGAAAGATACAAACACAAGTATCAACCAACACTACTTAGGTATATGATCATACATATACCTAAGTCATCAATTCCAGTTCATCTCTAAATCACGAGCTCAAATACAACCAAGTCTACACAAGAAAGTATAAATCCATCTACACAAGATAGCAAGTCAATCTTATCGAAGATAAAGACTGAATGTCATGGCTCAGCTCACACAGATATACTACTCACGAAGAGAGGTGGAGATGATTAGATGTAACTTCTGAATCATCTCTTCTTCTGAACCCACGTAAGATCGAAATATAGAAGTTGTCTCTACCGAACCCACATAGGATCCAAATATAGTAACCATCACTATCGAAACCATGTAGGATCCATGTACATTCATCGTTGCTGCCAAACCCGCGGAGGATCCAAGTACAGTCATCTTCACTACCGAACCCACAGAGGATCCAAGTACAGTCGTCCCTACTGTCGAACCCACGTAGGATCCATGTACAGTCTTCATCACCGTCACAGTCGCAGCCAGCTCTAGGGTTCCCACGCATAGCTCACTCGATTTCTGGAGGGTTCGTTCCTTGAGTCAAATATTGGTACATCAATTGTCATGAAGACCAATGTTGATGTATCTCGTACTTCTACCCCACGTCATTGGGGAAAAACCAAACAAAATGTGCCCAAGTCAAGGACAAAAATATGACCAAACCATTTTCCAAAAGTACACGACATGTAGGTAAGAGATACATGTCATGTCTTCAGAAACTAGGTTCTGCACGTTTGATATGGCCCGTGTCATAGGGCTGGTCGTGTAAATAATTATGTACATGGCTTTTAGTATGGTTACACACAGTGTCCAAGCCTCTAGGGTCGGTTCCATGTGCACTGGCTATACCCGACTGTGTGGTGGAGTACATGCCCGTATACTCCACATTGTGCCCGTGTATTTTCTCAATTGACACCGTGTTTCTTGTCCGTGTGTTTTTTCCCATGTCTGTGTATCTCCCAGTTTACCCGCCGAGCTTCGTAAAGCCGCTTCGGCCAATCAAAGAAGATAATACACGTTGTGCCTCGTAGCCGTGTATTTTTTTCCTTGTCCGTGTATTTCCCTTGAATACACGCCATTTCCATCGAAGTCTCTTCTGACAAACAGTGTGGACAGTACACGTCATGTGACCGGAGTCACACTCTGTGTGTCACTTTTTCGGATGTCCACTACTTCTGCCACTGAATGCTTGTACTACACGATGTGTGCTTTGGAAGGACACACTATGTATTTTGGAATTTTCTAGAGTTGACGCCTTTGGCGACCACGCCTCCCGAGGCGTCTGTTCTTCATTGTGATGATCTGTTTCCTACAAAAATCCCGCTCCTAGGTCGCCCTGATGTTCCGAGGCTATTTCCGATGTTTTCGGGCCTCCGATCGACTCGGAAAACTTGCTTTGATTGACCACTCAATAACGGTAGGAGAACACCATACAATAAGAACAGAGGAGGAATCAGACCGTGTTTGTTTGGTCCGGTTCCTTCCACATTACTTAGATAAAAAATGGTTTAGAGAGAACCAATAACATGGAAGGAAAAACAACATTTCTTATTCATAAACGCACCCCAACCTCAATGATATTCGCAGAAGCTAGAATCACAGGGGTGGTTTCGATGTTGGTGTTAATGTGCGCCCATGAAGGGGATGACGTCACACACCGGCTATGGAGAGGAGATGGAACAACACGTCGATCTCTCCTTGCGGTGACAGTGTTCCTCATCGACGTCTTGACATTCTTCAATGAAGTTGATGGAGTTCTTTAAGTCATGGAGTTTTCTCCCCAAAGTCTCCACACAACAAAACAACCAAAATAAAATAAGGCTTTTGCCTTATTTTATTTACTTATGCCAACATTTGAAAACATCAAAAGTTGAATTCACTTAATTAATTAAACATGGGCCATCAAATTAAATGGAAAGTTAAGTTGGAAACATTAATGTGGAAGAGGAGAAGCTACATAACTCATGTGGGGGTTTAGACGAGTTAGTGAATTTGAAGGGGTGGGGCTCGTGTGGGCCCTACCTCACTAATATCCTATCAAGAGGAGTTTAAGACCAAGTGGTTCCCACCCCCACTCCCACACATGGGATGAAACCACTTAGAAGAGAAACAAAATTTGTAACATAATTTTTATTTCACTTCACACTTCATCGTCATTTTTTTAAACAACTCTTTCCAATCGAACGCAACTTCAGAAAAAGGCTTCTTAAGAAACTATCGGCGCTGCGGTTTGATCGGTGCCCTCAGATTTCAATTTCGAGCATCGGTTCAAAAGTTAGAAAAATTCACTCGTTCGTTTACTGAACATACCAGAGCTAAACTTTAGAAACTAATTCTGGGAACACAAGGCCTCAGAATCAGGTTCCATCAAAAACTGCATACTCGTAAAATCCCAATGAATTTAAGAAAACAATTTCCTTGAAATTTACAGGTCTTTACACATAAGAGGCCTATAAAATATATTTCTGAAATATATAACACCACAAATACCAAAATTTGGATCTACTAAATTTCATTACCTATTCTAATATTTTTAAACTATATGACAATAATTACCAATTTTATCAAAAAAATCATTCATTGAGATATATTATGGGATAAAATAATCTACTCCAAATAATATTTTTCACACAAGGATGTATCCTATGTTCCCCCCTGTAATTGATGAAAAAAATGAATAGAAACTATATTCATTCTCTTTGGTTACAAATAATAATATCAATCCATCTCCATAAAATGTGATTAAATTTGGCTCTTCTAGACAAGTCTTATCATTCATAAGACAAAAAAATTCATTTAATTTTTAAAAATTAAGGTTATAATGTCTTATTATCCAAATATTTATCTATTTTAAGAAAGCATGACCTTTCATGGATTTACAAATATATCAACATCACACCTAGATTATCATTCAAAATATCCAGAACACCTTCTTCCTCATAAATTTTCAAGTATATGATTGAAATAATTTATAATAAAAAATAATATTATCCATTTATATCACCTATGATGATATAAATATAAAATAACAATTATATAATGCATATCAAAAATGGAGTAACAATATATCTATTAAATTTAAAAAAATACGAAGTCAATATATACAATAAAATAAAACATAACATGACATGATCATAATTTTTTGAATGTGAGTAAAAACACTAAAGTCCTTCCCTATAATTTTACTATTTACTTGAATAACATTTGGTGTGTATCTATGAAATTATCGTGTGAAAATATGTGATAAACCCATTTTCATTTAAAATATCCTATATAAAAATATGTTACAACATGCAATGTCTCCATATATTCCTCCCAATTCAGAGCTACTATAACAAGTTATAGAAACAGAAAATATGTTCAATTAAATAATGGATTCTAGATAAGACTAAGAATTATATAATGGTATATACTTCACTAAGTGAAAATAAAGTGGGAAATAAATAGACTAAAATTTTACAAAATTTAATAGGACAATCCATCATATCCTTGAATGAAACTTATCACATTTATTTTTGTTAATTTAGGTACCTTCACTGTGATTTTTATTATTATATGATTGAAAATTATACAAGGTTTTTAAATTTAGATCCTAATAATATTAGCTCATTTTAACATGAAATGGACCATTTCCATAACTATAATTAGGGTTTAATTTATTTATAAATACATTGGACCAGATCCAAGTCGTTAATGGATACATAAATATACCTCCAATAGAATGAGAAATCATAACTAAATATTTCCAAACACACTTATATTATTACATTATTAATATGTTTCATGAACTATTGAAAAGTTTTTGGTGAATAACTTTTTTTAAAAGAAATATATTAGTATTAAAATTATTAAAAAGAAATGTAAATATAATATTTTATTGGTCATTTACATTCAAAAGTATTTTTTTTATTTCTTTAATAACTATTATCAATGTAATGGATTTTATTTTTGGATATCCTCTAAAAAATATGATTTTATATGGAAATGTGAATTGATCTTTTTTTAGGGAAACATTAAAATCCCAATAGTCGGAATATATATTGAATATTTTTTTTGTTTTGATGATGATAAACTAAATCAATTTATTCAATAAAATTTTTCTGTTTTCCATCCCCTAAACCGGTTGATTATGACACCCCAAGCCCCTATCTAAAATGGAAAAACTATTTTAGCATCATCTAGTTTTAGAACATCCTATTTTGAGATTACAATCACTAGTGGGGTGGGTAATCATTGAGTTTGGTTTTGTGGATTTGATATTCATCTAGTAATATCTTATGTGTGAACACTAATGGATTAATCTCTATTATTATATTAAAATTCAATGTATTTTTGTTTTCTATCGTATTCTCAACAAAAGAAGATATTTTTTGTCCTTTTTATCTACCATAACCATGTTGATATTGACTGGTATTATTTTGTTATATAAAAGAATATGTATATCAATGAAAATGGTACTTTCATTAGAAAACATGTAGATTGATTTATTGTTGAAGAAATAAACTCATTTAAATATTTCATCATCACTAGTTTTCCCACTAGAATATTTTATAATATATTATCGTCTCTTTTTAATATTTAAACATACATTATTTTTCAACTTCCATCTCACAAATAAGAAACATAATATAATATTCATATACATATTTTATAATTTATAGTGATCATTCATCTCAAACAACTTGATCAATAATAGAGTTAAATTTATATTCCAATAAATCTATTATATACTTTTGTACATTCACAAAATCATTCATGATGTACCCACCACCGACAAAATTTATGATTCATACATGGTTTATATAGATTAGTTCATTCAATGTAGTAAGTAATGATCTCAATGTAATTATATATATTTTAATCCCACCTCATCCTTGTCAATAAATAGAAAATTGTTCTGGGAAATTAATTTTACAATACATATATTCTTACTGTTTGAATGATAATTAATGACATAAGGTTTACTCTTAAACCAAAATCAGGGAGTGACTTCTTAATAATTGAAGTGCATATAGTGGGTGAAAAGGAAAAACTATTGAGTCCATTAATAATTGGTATGATTTTTCAATAAAAACAATAGTGATTTTGAAACTATTCGATATACATATTTTATCCTTGATATATTTTTTATTCAAATAGATCCTATTATAGTATTTAATATCCATGAATGTGAGTGATATATTCCTTGAATTGGAATTTAATGTTGATTTTTTGAATGTATCCGTGATTTATTCATTATATAATTTCACTTTATATAGTATAATATTCTGAGGGAATTGATATGTGGGTTTATATAGTTCATGTTATATATATTAATTATCCTTTTGTGATTATTAAACATGTGGTGGGGCACCTCATCCTTTTTTAGTACATACATATTACTCTTTTATAGGTCATTATTTAGTTGTTTTTAAATATTCTCTTAATACATTACTCATATTATTTAATTACATACCCATCCATTTCCTCTATTTATTTTAACACTTATACCGTGTTCTTGGATATATAATAATAAGAGTATACCATCCATATTTGAATTCATAGAGTCACAAAGTTGGATGGTTCTGATTTATGATACACAATTATACCCATAAATATAACTATTAGTTGGTCAAAAAGGGATTTAGATAACTTTACAGTCATTGATCAAGATTTAGAATAAAATCTCGAAGTAGTTTCTTTTATTTTCATTAGTTTTCATCCGATGTTATTAATAGGGAGTAAATTTTTAAAGAAACAACATATATTTAGATTAATAGTGAAGGGGTTATGAATATTGACTTCATTGAAATTCATTTTTGTAATTACTTTGATGTTGATAATACAGATCTATATATCGTGAAAATATAAAGACTATTCATGATGTTTTTTGGTTATATTTATATCCTTGTGGCCCATGATGTGTTGGATATTTTAGTATGTATGTTATTTATTCCCAACTGAATTTTATATGTGTTAGGACTTGATAGGTTGAGGTATGTTATAGGTATTCATGAATTTTTGGTTTACCATGATTATATAAAATGAAGTAAAATAATTGCATGATTATCAATTCATTATGCTCAAAAACATTGATATGCATGTGGACCTCCAAACATTTGACATGATTATAAATATAATACTTTAAGGGTTGAGATGGATCATGTGAGATAAAATACAATGTATTAATATTAATTATGATGGAATCAAAATGGGATGTTAATTAACATTTCTATAAGCTAATGCATTATATTCATAGAGGATCCTTATAACTCTTCCAAATTCATGAAATTTGAGACATTATATCAATAAGAACTAAACAAAAATATTTTGTATCCCTCATAATGTAATGATCTATTAAATAATAAACTAACCATAAAGTTGTCTAATGTAATATGTAATATAATTTATTCATCTGAAAACATCCTTTTATTTCCATTGTTGTTACCATATCAAATGTTCTTTTATTATATTTCATCCATTAGAAGTAAATTATGAATCAATTTGAGGAAATATTTTATTTCAAATCTATAATTTTTATGTCTATGTGAATAGAAAAAATATTATATGACTTTCACAGCTAGCTCATTGCATAAGTTTTTTGATCTAGTGGGTTGCATTACCTACCCATACATGGCTCAGTCATGAAGATATAATGGAATCAACCTCATTCATTTATATCATATCGACAATGTAACATGTTGGAAGGTGTGTCCCAAAATTTTTGATATAAGTATAATTCCCTTGTCGAACATTAAAATATAGCCCAAATAATTACCCTATATTTTAGATCATTTGAATGAGGCTAGGTATGATCTCAATTGTGAATAATCCTTTAAAATGGAAAAAAAATTCTTATGGTAGAACTATCGATGGATGGTAACCAATAATAATGAATGTGATAATATTTAAAAATAGGTTACAATTATTTTTTGTTTCTTATGTTGTTCAATCTAATAATTTAATAATTTAGGGGATAAAAATAATTATTATCTATCTAACTATTAACTTTTTTCTTGGATAGATGGATTTTTTTATCTCAGAAACATTGTTGAGGTGTAGTATAGACTCAAATATCTCTCAATGATTTGATGGGGTCAGGTTCACTAATTATTTATCATACATAAAAAATCCACAAAAATTTTAATATATAAAATAATTAAATAAAAAATTATAAATTATAAAAAAAAAATTGATTCACTTAGCCAATCACTTATACTCAATCAGTTTCCATTACTACATGAAAATAATGAAAAATTAATGATTTGATCATATGAATAATTAAATTAAATGACCTCTTAGAAATTATTTAATTTATAATATTCTTCAATTCTATATAAATTATATGAAAATACATATTTTATTGCTAAGATAAACCAACTAATTGGTTGAATCCCAAGAATTTATATTTAGATAGCACTATTTTGTAATGAATGATTTTTTATCAATATTTGATACAAACAAAATATTATTTATGAAAATAATTTTACATAGGAATATCTAGGAGATAAAATTTAAATTATTTTTAAACGAATGGAATAAATATTATATGTTATAGAAAATTAATATTTTTGAGACAGAAATATGTTCCATGTTCATATACTTCACATTTTAAAAATTGTTCATTCTACCATGATTTATAAAAATTCGTTTGGAATGTTAATATCCAAAAAACATATACATTATTCTTGATTCCTAAAGTAATAAAAAATTAATAGATATTGGATATAGATTGATTTACTCAATTACTTAAATGTTCCTCCTACTATAATAATCATAGATAAATTCATATGTTGTATGTTATTTAATGAAATAAAAAAACCAATATCTAACAAAAACATTCCATTATTGAGATTAAGGAATTCAATATTCACTCCCAGTTTTATTCTCAATCAACCACCCATTAAGTGATTTTCAAATAAATTAATTACAAAACATCATCATTGGAGAAGAAAAGTTCATAAATAATTCACATATGAAAATTGAATTAAAATAAAGTTAATGAATATTGGATAATGTTTTGACAATACAATAATTATGATATTCAATAACAAAAAACAATATTGTTGTATTGAAATATTGGTAGTAATTAAATGAATGAAAAAATGAGTTTAAAAATTCTAATGGTTATACCCTAAGAAAAAACTAAATATTATTTTCTATATATACTGACATTCCATTAACATATTAAATAAAAGAAACTCCTCATGATTTTATTGTATGTCACTTCTTGAATAAATTCTTTTTTCATCAATACCTTGTATTCCAGATAACACCGAGTTCGAGAGCACATTGACCTATTAAACAATCCATTTAAAATTAATTTATGAATATAATTAACCATAGTGTAAAATTAATAAAATCAATTTTTTAAAATAGACATCATGTTTTAATTTGGAATCTGAATATTAGCATATGGTGACTTTCAGTATTCTTTTTTAAATTATATTTTTCATAAATAGTAACAAATAATTGATTGTTAATAACCGTCTTTTTTCATTTAAATAGTTATTTTATTTTTATCATATTTTAATGATAAAATATATAAATAATATATATATATATATTGAATTTATGTAATTGGGAAAATCATGATACTAAAATTAGATTAAAAAATTTATTGATCTTTTAACATCTATATTACCCGCCTTTTAGCCACATATATGAGATTGACATTAAACGTAATGTTACTGCTTTTATGAATTTAATTTTGAAAACATATTTACATGGTTATAATAAGTATGAAAAACGTGGTCTCGTATGATCAAAATAAATATTTTTGAATCGTAAATTTAGAATTTTATTAATCACTACTAAAAGTTAAATCAGGTTAAGAAGGGTAAAAAATATTATGGTATTATAAAATTACCCAACAACATGTCATAATTTAATTTTATGAATATTTTTAATCAAATATCAACCATAATTTACAATTATAACCTTTTTAATACACATGGGTACAAATTTTATATTTATTATGTTTTATTTTACGATTTATTTAAAATTACAAACTCAAAATTCTAATAACTGAATCAGATTTATACATGGATAAAAAATATGATAAATTAGAGAATAAATAGAAAATATAAATATAAAATGATTATATACATCATTATATTTTATTTACAATTTTAGAATAGATATAAATAAATTAAATACAGACACAATGATGAGGCAATAGATTATTTATTAATGGAAGAATCAAATAAAAGATATTTGTAATATTAAATTAAATATCAATTGAACTATTTCATGCAATTCAAGAATATATTATATTAGTATTTCATTTTAGGGATTATTTAATATATTTTTTCCAATGAAATAGATTTCTTTAAATTTTTTTAAAAAGTCAAATAATAAATAGTGTCTAAATTGGCATAAATGAGATTTTAAAATTATTAATACTTTATTAAATGGTATAAAATTCATAAAAATAAATTAGATAATATTTATTATACCAAAAATAATGCTATTGGGATTTTGTTTCATTTTATTGTAACTATATTAACCCTATAGTGTAAAAATATATGTTTTCATGGTAAGAGATAAATTGTGTAACTAAGGGTAAAAGCCAAAAGAAAAGGTCAGTTTTCTGACATAAACATGTCTAAAAGTCTTCAGTTTAGTGGATCTATACCCATAATAATATCAACATAAAAAAATTATTTTAGGAATATATGAAATAGAATATAATTTAATAATAAATAAAAAGTTATGGAGATTCTTAAAGTCCCCATTCCCCCCTTATAATTGGGAAAATACCAGTATCTTTTATTCAATAATCAATAGCCTTTTGGTTCTGCCAAATGTGAACAATTTCTTCTCCCAACCTACCAAAATTCTGCATATTTTCTATTAATTATCATGAAACCCATCATATAGATTCCTATTGTTCAAATCAAAAGGAGACACTCGAAGACATGGAATTTATTTAACCAACTATTTCAATGTTATTCTATTCTTATACATATTTTACCTAATATGTTTAAATAATAAAGTAATAACTCCAAAATTTAATATATTATTATATAATTATATCATTATGGTATAATTATATTACTCCTTTAACCCTTACTATGAAAAACAATATCACCAATGGTGCTTACGCACAACATATCATCTCCATGCTATGGTATAAATCATTTTTCATCGTTAATTTATTTTGATGGGTATAATGATGAATTTAAAGTATTGGAATTATTAATATGTCCTCATAATTATTCATTGAAATTAATATACCATACAATTCAATAACATTTAACCATTAAGCAAATAATATTATTTTTCATGAGTACATACGACTTACCTTCTCCAAAATGTGAGGAGATTCATTATCTATATTAAATATTGATGAATTATTATAAACAATATATAATAAATAAGATTAAATATATGAAATAATACTTATAATATAATTAAATATATTTATTTATATATTATTTAATATTTTCTATTCAATACAATAAGAAAATAGAAACAACATTTACGTGTATATATGACATACCTTCTCCAATAACGGTGTAATGAATTTCATTAATTTATCTATTATATATATTTAAATACTAATTATATAACATATAAATAAATCATTTTTTAATTTCTATAAGAAATTAAATTATGATCTAAACTATATGATCAAGAATAAAAAGTAAAAACATGTATGATAAAAAAATTGATAATTACACATAACTTTGCTTTAACATGGAATTGTTAAAAAAACAAGTAATGTAAAGTCAAAAATGTATCATATACGATATCATAAATATTATTATGGTTTTATTATAATTTAATAATATATTTAATAAAAATATATAAGATTTTTGACACATGCTAAACCAATCCGACCTAAGGTAAGGGATAATATGAAAATCTTGTTGTTATGTCATATTGTTTATATATTAGTATTGACTAGGAAATATTTGTCATCCATGACCATTAATTATAAATATGTAACATTATTTAAGTTAATATAAAACTTTATAAAGTAAAATTTAAGAATTTTTTACTTAGTATTAAATAGAATGAAAAGAATCTTTTCTGCATTTCGATACGGGGAACATATTGTATTTTACAGCCAAAGTACAAGAAGAATGTTTTTAAAATATATGGTATTAGCATATTTTTACACATTCATAATTAAATATTTCCCTAAATGTTTCATTACTTGTTTTCACGGTTATTTTAAATGATATTATTTTATTTTAAAATTGTGGGCTTCTTTAATAAATAAAACATTTATAAAGTAGAAAATATATTATCATCAATAATTATTTTCTTGTGTTTTAATCAAATTATTTCCATTCTAATAAAAAATTATTTCATAATAATATTTGTCAATTATACTATCCTTTTTATTCCCATGGTTTTACAATTTTTATTAAGAAATTATATTTATGAAATCACTTTTTTCATGGATTATGTAATTATGGAATGATATTTATGAAATCCATTTTATTCTTCGTGTAATGAAGAATGAAATATGATTTTTGGAACATGTAAGAATATTTTTATTATGATATTTGTGGGATATATATCTCCTTCTTATTCATTGGGTAATGATTTATATCTAATGAGATAGATAGCGCTATATTGCGAAATGATCTTGATTTAGTAATATGGGACTAGAACGAAGGGTGAACTTGATTCCGTAATTGACCTTATCTACTATGATTGTCTTGGAAATAATCCCTGAATAATTTTAAATCATTTCATATGCATATGTATAATAAAAAAAATTGTCTAATTTTTTGATTTTTGGGATTACTTTCATTTATTATTTACGATATATTTTTTAATTATCCCATGACATGATATTAGGTTTCTTCATAGGCAAGATAAGATTTTCAAATGTTATCTTCATATGTAATATGATTATAATATGTAAGATATCTCCCTTTTTTACTCGTACTGATAATATTATCTCACCATTTCATATGTTTTTTTCCTTGGGTCATAAAGAATGTAATTGAGTAAGATATTTCAAAATGAGTATATTAATGACAAAATAAACATGTGAATATGTAGATGATTTATAAAGTAGTTTTTTATGTTTCCTAGTTTCAAATGATAAAAAATTTAAATGTTCCTAATGTGGTTCTCTTATGTTTTATAATGAATATTAATCGAATTTCGTGTAATTTCATAGAATTAAATTTATGTGATGTTATATTTGGTAGTAGAGTGATGTTATATCTATCATTTGGAAAGAAGATTAGAAAACCATAATAGTTAATTTAAGGATATGATTATGAATAGGTTGCGATACTAGTCTTTTTAAAGTGACCATGAATAACTTAGGATAAAACATAATGATTTTTAAATTTAAATATTTTTCTTGATTATGTGGTTTCCCATTATGATTTGTGTTCCTCACAATATACTTCTTGGTTTTTGTTAATAGTTGGAACCTGAAGGAGCTTCTCTAATGATGAATGTGAGGTAAGATGCAATTATTATCCTCAAAAGAGATCAAATGTTGTGGGAGATATACTGAAAAATATTTTTTAATATACTCACTAAACATTCTCATGTGATGAATCATGTAGGACAACCAAATGATCAAAGACAAAACCAAATTATATTGAGTCCTTCATGTGGCAGTGTCCTCCTTCTTTCAGTGGGTCTTCTGATCCACTAGTGGAAGAACAATGAATAAATACTACTGAAAAGGAATTTTCAGTTCTCTAATATTTTGAACAAGATAATTTCATTATTTAAATCAATTATTTGTAAGTTGGATTTGATAAACAGTGGAAACTTATCAAAAATATAAGTAAAAAAGGTGAAATTGAATCCCGGGAAGGAGATGTGTTCTAAAAAAATTTGTTAATAAGTAAATCACTCATATTCTTTGAAAAAATATGGGGAAGGAGTTCAATGAACTTAGGAAAAAGATGAAGAATCATTTGGTACCTAGAAATCCAAATTTACAAGTCCTGTAAGTTATACATCTAGAATTATTGTCCTACCTGAGAGTAAATATGATAAATTATTTAGTACCATTGATCCATGTCTCTCAGGTGAATTATCCATAAGGGATTTCAATACTTATGAGGAAATAATTAGATGTAAACTGAAGGTTGAGATGTATATTGGAGTAACCCATTAGTCTCATGGGATTCATCACAAGAGAAAAATAAAATTCAAGGGAAAATCAAAATTCCACACTAAATAGAAGATTAGTTTTCCAATATGCACAATATGTGGAATAGAATGTGGATGAAATTGACTTAATGTACTAGATAATGTTTTTATATTAGTATAGAAGGTCATTGGTCATTTGAATGTAGATGTGATGGGAAAAATATGTCTATTGATGTAAATAGAGAAAAGGATACACTGAATGCTACTACTACACATCAATACTATATTTTTATGTAAATGATTAATAATAAAAACGAATGATCAAATCTAGGGGTTATTGATGATCATCAACGTTCGAAAATTCATATGGAAAAAGAAATTGGTATTTCACATATGGTCACTTTGACCGATGTGGAAAATGATAATGATGTGGTGAAAATTACACTTACCTTCAAATCAAAAGTATCAATTGTTTTATTTGATTAATGATATATACTCTATTTTATTTTTAATGAATTATAGTAAAGTAATATCCATTTTTCTTTAACAATTAGATGTTAAGTTCATGTGGGAACTTCAAATTGAACAATGTTAGCATCAGAAGTTCATAATTATTCACCAACTAATGTAGGTGGGATATTTCTTCCTTCTAATATTATAATATTTCATCTAGTGGAATTATATGTGATTATTGGTATGGATTAGAAATCTCTATAAGGATATAATATCAATTTCCAAGTATGGTAAGTCACACAACCTATATTAGAGCAGTCTATGATCATATATGGATTCAATGATGTGTATGACCTTCTAGTAGAAAATATTCAATCTTATGGGCCTTAATTCCAATAAACAATGTTTTAACATCTAAAATGGATCGGAAAGAACTAAAAATTTAGAATACACATATTTTGTGTAAATTTGTTGATGTCTTTCTGGAATAGATCTTAACTCTTCAACCAAATCATGAAGTTGATTTTTTAATAGATCTCAAACCGGGTATTATGCATACTTCAGAGACACCATATTAAATGGATATAATTGATTTAATGTTATTTAAGTTGAAACACCAAGAGAATCTTGACATGGTATTAATATTACCTAGTGAGTCACCTTTGAGTGCACATGTTCTGTTTGTTTAGAAAAATATTGTTATATAAGAATCAATATTTATTATCATGAAAATAAAAATATCACTATGAAGAAAATATATCTGTGTCCTCGCATCGATGAATTGTTTGAAAAAATATTTAGAGTTCAATAATTTTCCAATATTGATATTCGTTGAATATATCATCAATTAATGGTCAATTAGGTGGATATACCAATTATGTAATTCTTTACATGGTATGGGCACTGTGAATTTATAGTGATAACTTTTGGGCTTACTGGAGATTCCATTTTCTACATGTATCTATTGTACAGTGTATTTAATGACTATCATAATCATTTTTTGGTATCATTTATAGAATAAATTCATTTATATTCAAAGGGTAATGAAGAAAATTCATATCACATGAGAATTGAAAAAAAAATCCCCATGAAAAGATAATTGTTTAATTTTTTTACCGAGAATGACTTTTTCATTCAGAATGTTTTATTTTTGGGTCACATAATCTCAAGAGAGGGGATATTTGTAAATCCAGAAAAAATAGATGTTAATAAAATATTTCCTTTTTCCAAATATAGTAACTGATATCTGAAGATTTCTTGGTTTGACTAGATATTATCAAAATATTGTTAACGAATTTTAATGAATTTATAATCCTCCCACAATGTAGACATAAGAAGGAGTTGTTTTCATATTTATGGGGGAATATGATAAGAATTTCAAAATGATAAAAAGAATTTTAGTTGGTGAACATATACTCAACCATCCATTTATTGGAGAAAGTTTTGTGATGTACAGTGATGAATCCATGTAGGTAATGTTATGTGTTCTCATGAAAAATGATATGTTGATACCTTATAACATGAGATAATAGATAATCCTTGATAAAAACTACCCAAATTATGATTTGGAGTTAGATGCACTAATCTTTTCATTAAAGATATTGAATAATTATCATTATTGTTAAATGTGTGATATTTATACTTATCATAAATGTTTAAATTTGATTTTCACAAAAAAGTTAAATATTTGCAAAAGAAGGTGGTTATAGTTGATTAATGATTATGTCTACATGATACACTAACAACCTTGAAATATGAACATGGTGGAAGATGATTTCAGTCGAAGGGACCATGCTAGCCTATCCATGATGAGGAAAAAAAGATCCAATAATTATTGATTTTTGAATGATGGGCCATGATATTTTAAGGAAAGGAGAGAAATAGTATCATTCTAAAATTAATGTGGAAGAATCTATAAAATTATTTATTATTGAAGAACTGAAGAAAGATATAAATCTACAAATGATGGTGAGAAATTTTCTTGAATTCAATCTTTTTTATAATGGAATAGTATGTTTCTAGAACTAGGTTTGTAATCCTCCAATACAATATTTAAATAAGGCTTCGATTTATGTGGCCCAAAGTTAATCATTCCCTATTCATCCTAAAAGCTGAAATATATATATGGACTTGATAAGGTATTTTTGGTTTTATTGAATGAAAAGAGATGTTATTGAATATTTATCTTTGTTATTAGTTTTTTATAACATAGAACTGAGAGACTGATGTCTAAGGGAATGTTATAACCATTACCCACACTAGAATAGTTAAATGATAACATCATTATAAACATTATCATCAAACTTCTCAAGACATTTAAAGGATAAAATTCTATATGGGTTATAATTGAACTCTTTATTATACAAGCACACATAATTTCTATTGGAGTGGATTTCTATTATAATCTACATTCCATGATATATATAATGTAAGTAGTGAGATTACATAGAGTGAAAATTTCTATTATATTTGATCGGTATCTGTGGATTAGTTAAATAATTTGGAAATGTCTTCTGTAGGATCTAAATATAGAGTTATGTTTCAGAACTTCTTATCATCCTCAGATAGTGGGTTAGTTTGATATGATAATTAATTCTATATAAGACATGTTCATAACTTTCCTTATGGATTTAAAAGGTGTTTATATCCATGTCTTACCATTGGTGGAATTTTCATGAAACAATAGTTTTCACTCCAATATTTATAGGGATCCTTATAAATCCCTCTCTATAAAAATATGCATATATCCATCATTCTTGGATAAATTTAGAGAATTAAATATATTAGGTCATTATATAGATGATTAAATGTTATAAAATGACATATCTATTAATCAACACAGAAGAGCATATCATAGTCAAGAAAAAGATATGATGACAACTAATGAAAAGAAGTAGATTTTAAAGGGGGTGATAAGTTTTTCCTATGAATATATCCCTATAGGAGTGTATTGATATTTTTAAGGATGGTTAATATTTCCCCTTGCTATATCAGTCTTTTTGAAATTCATGATAGTGTTAGGAATGATTCATACCGATTGGAACTTCAACAAATTTTTTGTCAAGTTCACGAGGTGTTCCATGTTTCTATCTTGATAAAGTACATATATAATTCCTGGCATATTCTAACCATATATGTTGTACCACTAGTTCAAGATCATTCATATGAAGAAAAATTGATAGAGATTCTTGATCATAGAGAAAGGTTTCTACGAATCAAGACTAATCACTTTATTAATGATCAATGTTCGAACCACCAATTTGAGGAAGATACATGGGAACTTATAGATCGTATGAGGTAAAGGATTACTCATCTGTTTTTATCCATGTGATGAATTTCGAGGGAAAAATTCAGTTTAAGGGTTGTAGAAATTAACACCCCGTGGTTTTATAGTATACCTCTTCTTTAATAAATTACTTTTCTTCATTATAATAATTTTCATGCTACAATTAGTTCAAGTACACCATAACCTATCATACATTCCCTTTAAAAAGTTTCTATGAATAGTTTTAAACACTTTATAAAATTTATATTTTCTATTCTTTCAGGAGTCTTCATTTTTTTAATTCTAAATAAGAAATTAGATTTGGGTGATTATTTTGAATCTTTAAAAAAATTAAATTTTTTATGAATAGTGAAAAATATTTCATTGATGTTAAGAAGAATTTTTTTAATTTTAATAATTTAATTACATTATATTTATTTTAAATTAATAATATATAAATAATACATATATCCATTGTAGGATATTTAAATAATTTTTTATATTGAAATTAATTTTTATAATTTTTTACTCTTTTCGGCATCTCTTTAGCGGACTTCTAGCCACATATGTGTATTAAAATTTGATATAAATTTAAAAACATTTGAATTTATTTTTGAAAAGAGCATATAAACGGTTTTAATCAGTATCATATATTTTTTCTAATAGGGATAAATTAATTTTTATGAATAGTAACATTAATATTTTATTTAACACAGATAAAAGATATATCAGGTGGATAAGAGACAAATAATTTTTTAATATTATAAATCTAAATTATAACTTGTCCAAATTTAATTTTATGATTATTTTTAGACCTAACTCACCTATAATTTAAATTTATAACCATTTATTCTAATTTGTTAAGAATATTCCATTTATTATGTTTTATTTAAAGACTGGTTAAAAATTACATACTCATTATTTTAACAACCCAATAATTTTTAACATATTGTAATAAACATGATAAATTAAACAATAAATATTAATTAGAAATATATAATGTTTTTCTACAACATGTAAATTTTTAATAAATTTTATTAAATATATATCTAAATTAAATGGTGACACATTTATGTTTTATTAATTGATTTATTAAAGGAAAAGGCAAATGAATGATTTTAATAATAATAAAATAAATATAATTTCAAATATCTGGTGGAATACAAGAATTGTTTTGGATGAAATGATATGTTAGAGGTGCATTAATATATTTTGATGAAATAATGTTTTTATGTATTTTATAAAATTTCAAATATTAAGTATTATAAAATATGTCACAAATCATATTTTAAAAAAATGAATATTTTACTTAATGATATAAAATTACTAAAATCCTATATATTTTCCATATAACTATTATACTAATATATATATCAGAAATGATTTATATTTACTTCTATTGGAATTATATTGAAACTATATAAATCATATAGTGTAAAACGACATGTTGACACATTAAGAGTTATATTGGCTAAATAAGCATTAAAACAAAAATATAAGGTTATTTTTGTAACTTAAACTTGGACATTATTAATTTAATGATTTTATTTCGACTAATACTAATATAAAATTATATATAACCTACTTTGGAGATATTTGAAATCTGAAATATATTTATAATAAATTAATAGTTATGGAGTTCCAAAATATCCCATCCCCCATATTATAAAATGGAACCTCTCCTTCTCTTTCTGTCACACCCATAACGAATTTTGGTTCAGCCATAACCTACTAATTTATATTCCCAAAATCCTTAAATTCGTTCTATTGGAATTAATTTTTGAAAATTCCAACCTGTGGAGTCCCTTTGTGAAAATAAAAAAGAGACAATTGAAGACGAGGTAATTGTTTGAACAACTCTTTCAATGTTATTTTCTTATTCAACTTAATTTTACTAATTAGTATTCATAATAATGTAATATAGAAAAAAATAATATGTTATGAGATGTAATTATTATAATTTTATAACCATATTAGCTGTTTTACCCATCCGTGGAAAATAAATATCACCATGGATGTGTATATAAGGCTTTCCATCTCCTCGCTAGGTTGTAAACAATGTTTTATATATAGTTTATTTCAATTGGTATATTGATGAATATAAATGATTTAAATAAATAATATAAAATTATTATTATTAATTATAATTTATATACCATCCAATTCCATACCATTTAACCTTAAAGGGAATGATATCGTCACTTGTGTGTACGTACAGTTTACCGTCACCACTACATGATGAAAGTGATTCTCAATGTTTTCCATTCAAAAATTATTATAAAGATTTTGAAACAAAAAATAAGGTAATAAATTACATTATAAATTTACTAGAATAATATTCATATGTTTGTGTGTGAGTGATTTAATGTCTTCCATTCAAATTAATAAGTTAACAGAATCATCATTCATGCATATGTACATCCAACGGTCTCCATGAATTGTTTATTGCATATCATATATTTATCAATTATATTTATTTATATAATAAATATATATGACAAATAAATATGTTTTTACATTATTTAATTAATTAAATAATGATATAATTAATACAATCATGAATAACATGTCAAAACATGTATGATAAACAAATCGATTATTAGTAAAAATGTTGCATGAACATGGAATTGATAAATGAACAGTCAACGATAAGTCATAAATGAGTCCTATATTATATAACAAAAATTAATATTGTCCTATTAGAAGTTAATAATATGTTTAAACCCAATATAAAAGATATTTGGACACATATGGAACTAATCAAAGCTATGGTAAGTGATAATCTCACAATCTCATTTTTATCATAGATTATTTAATCATAAGTATTTACTTGGGGTTATTTTTCAACCATGCGTTTGATTCATAAATATGTAATATTATTTATCTTCTTATATATATTTTTAATTCCAATATCACCAATTTGAGAATTTTTATTATACTTTATGTATGAAGTCATTTATTTTATTTCGATACGTTATACTTTTTGAATTAATTAACAAAAAGTAAGAGAAGAATATTTTTGTAATCATATACATCATCAATTTATATTTACAGTTTCATAATTAATTTTTTCCATTAGGCATCCCTTAAAAGATTTAATGGTTATTTTTACCAATTTTGATTATATTGTGTGGTGTTTTAAAAGAAGAATATGTTTTTAAAGAACAAATGAGATTTTCCTCAAAAATTAATTTCAAATGTCTTATCAATATTATTTTCCAAATAATGAAAAATTATTTATTAAGGATATGAATCATAAATACTGTCCCCATTATTCCTATGGTTTTTTTGTTTCTGATTGAAATATATTTATGAAATCTATTTTTTTTCAAGTATTGTGTAATGATGGAATGATTTTTAAGAAATCAATTTTATTCCATGAGTTGTGATGAATGATTTATGTAATTTGGGAACACGTAAGAATGATTTAATGATGATATTACTAGGACTAATATATATCATTAATTAATTGGTTAAAGAAATAAATATCATGTGATATATGTGTTTGTATGTTGAAACAATCTTGGTTCAGTAATACAAGACTGGAACGAGTAGTGAACTCAGTTCATTAATGGAAATTATCCATTATGATGGTATTCGAAATGACCATTGACTAATATTAAATTTTTTTCTATGATTTTTTTATTTCCCAAATTTTCATGTCTTATTTTATTAATTTTGGGATAGTTTTCATTAATTCTTTAGGTACTTATATGATTTATCAGAAGACATGATTTCATGATTCTTCATATAAAGGAAAATATTTTCCATTGTTATGTTATTATTTCATATGATATATATATATATGATATATAAATTGTCTATCAATAATTATCATATGATCTAACACATCATTATATTCATTTCTCAAGGTTCTGTTGTAGTTTTATGTCCAAAAAGGATCATGTTATAAAGAAATAAGCAGGAGACAATGTAGATGTTTTGTGAACCATTATTTATGTCTCCCAATTTCATACGTACTTAACCTATATTTTCAGGGCATGGTTGAGTTATGTTTTATAATTAATATTCTTAGAATTTTAATTAATATATATATATATATGTAAAATATGATTTGTTAAAAAAGCGGATTTAGTTCATTATGTTTTAAGGTAAATCATCATTTTTTTTGTAAAACTACTCATCGTGTAACCAATAGATTCATATAATAGTGAATTTTTTTCCCCATTTCAAAATAAATCACCTCAATTGATCGAGACATGAGATCTATAGTATACTGGTTTTTTTATTATACATTGATTCTTTAAAAAAATATCATGGTGTGAATGATTTATAAGCAATTTGATCCCAACATTAAGATAATTAAAATTAAATAGAATATGGGGAATATAATTTTATTACTTCTAGATTAATAATTGATACATTTAAGTGGTAAGTTATTTTTATGGTAACTACTTACCTTATTTCAATAAAGGATTCCAATAAAAAAACATATTGGGTTGTTTATTTTAGGAAGCAAACCCAAGATTGGATGTAGACTTTGGGGGGTTCTAACACCACCTCATGGTATTCTAGTAAGATTTAATGAATTATCTATTCTATCAGGACAGTAACCCAGATGGAATGTGGTACTTTGTAGAATAATAATATTATCATAGGGGATTACATTAGTAATTTAATGGTATATGTTAATCCAAATTGGTGGAATTTTGAATTGTATATAAGGGAAATATTCTCAATATTATTTTGAAAAATATTAAGTTAATTTTATCTGGGTTTTATCATATTGATGGATCATACCAATCAGATTTGATGTATGATGACCAATGATCATGAAAAAACTATTTTCCAAATATGAGTCGGTGGAATGGTATTAGATCATACATTTGCGGAGTGTTTGATGAGATCTATTTGGTTTATTAGTAAATAATTGATTTCATTAACCAAATAATGGGTAGTGGTTTCTAGCTATATATCATGGAAAATGAGGTGTTTGTATATTAAGAACAAATATATTTTATCCAATATAATTTTATATTTTACTTGCATAAATAATGTAGAATGGGTTATTCTGTTTATGTTATTATAACCATTAATAAATGGGATTGATTTTTTTTCATATAACTATTGTGATGTGTCATTACTATTGAGGTGAATACAATTGGATTAAAAATTATTCACATTAATTTCATGAAACGTGGACTAAGGGTAATTTCATTTAAGTATATGATACCAGGAATCAGAAGAAATTTTTTATATCCAAGAATAAATGGTATTTCAATTAAGGCCATGTAACAAGTACCAAGATTTTGAATAAAAATACCATTAATTGTGAAAGAAAATGTCTTATATATTTTAAAGTCTTAATGATAATACTATTGTGGTCATTTTAGTTTAATTTCATGTATCTATGAAATAAGGGAGATTTTACTACATTGATTCACCTCATATATACCAATAAATAAACATAAAATCCATAATCCAATCTGATCCATGCCTGGTGTGAGAAATAATAGTTTATAGAAGATAGACTATGTCATAGAATATTTCAAATTGTTGGTTGGAGGGTTAGGTTTATATTTTTACATAAACCACCAATGAATCTAATGATTATTCCTAATATATATTGAGTCTGATACCATTAGATCTATTTATTCCAACAACATATATGGATTCAAAATTGGTGTCATCGATGGAGTTACAAATTTTCATGAATAATTGAATGTGAATGAATGTTTATATTGGGACTCTGAGATTCAATCATGAAGGTAGATGCATATATGTTGAGGATTATGATTGAAAATGACGTTGAAATTTATTATTCACAACAACAGTACTCCTAATGGGGTATAAAACATAAGTATTACTATTGATAGTTTTTAAAGGAGGGTTTTTTATGAATTATATACCTGAATCCTCCTAGTTTTTTAAACTGGATAGGTGGGCATCCATAGGTTATTGTACCCTTATAGTAGGGGTGCATGTTTATATATAGAAGAGGTATATTAAATCAAACAAAGGAATCCTAAGGTTGGTGTATAAAAACGATGTTAAAAAAATGTTTGGATAATCTAGGGGATACACAATAACATGTTATATATATCGATGATGTGCACCAATTTTTTAGTATTTAAATGAATTCAAATATTATTTTTTCGTTAAAACTAGTCTGATACCCATTGGAGGTAGAATGATTCATTCATCAGTTCCTTATAGAAACTAGTATGATCCCTGAGGTTATACATTATATGTTCAATCAGCTTTAACAGTGGTATTGTTCTACGTTTTAGGATACGGAAGATGAAACATGGAGGTTTTAGTGTCTATATTCATATAATATTGGAAAATTTAGAAGTAACCTGATATAAATAGGTTTATGGAAACCTAATTATATTAAAAGTTTATTAAGAGGGTTATGCACACTATTTAACATCTCTATGTGTGGACCATGTAATATGAAAATCATGTTTCTCTATCCATTACCATGACCAGGTTATTTAAGATCATGCAGATAGGATTATTCGGGTCATCAGATAATCACTATAGATTGATAGGTGGTAGAAAAACCGATTGTTAAAAATATCCTATTGTAAATATAGAAATCCAAATTGATGATAGATTGTATTTTAATTTAATAATTAAATAAAAAATATTTCTATATTTTGGTTATTTAATATTATTAACATTCCCAGATAGTTTAAAATTATCATAGCATTAGGGTGTGGAATATAACCCAGTTATGGAACTGAATATTTGGATGATATGTGAGCTATTGGGAAATAGGGGATATGACCAAGATGAGAATTAAGTACTCCAAAACATATTAAATTTAGTTTGAATCAATATAAACATAAATATAAAGCTACCATTGAATAAATATGTCTTCAATATTGGGAAATGGAAGTCCTACAAGAGCTATGTGGAAAGGTGACACAAAAATAGGAAATAAGTGTCATTACTTAGAATATATAATTGAGGTCATGTTTTAAGACTAGTTTAATAAAAAGTTGATCGTAAACCAACATATGTTACCACATATATTGATTTAAGAAACACATGGTTTTTTTGAGTTTGATGTTGATGATTAATAGTAATTCTGGAGAATGGTTAGAGTCCAATATTTCTTAGGGGTATCGCCTTAGGAAAGGATAAATACATTACTCTATTTTAAATCATGTGATCTGGGAAATTTTGTATACTTTGAAATTATAAGGAATTAAAATTGATTGCATAGTATGGAATTGTATGATGAGGATGTCCAACAAATTGAACATGTCGCATAGTGAGGATGGAATATTCTTTGTAATTTTTTTTATTTAATTAAGTCAATTTGTGGAATATTAATCTTGTTGAATAAGTGGCCAAAAATAATTGTAAAATAATTTTATTCATTATTAACATGAGAAACAATAGAATATATAATAATTCTAATTTAATTAGAGATATAAAATATAAATTGATATGTTAGTGAAATAACACCCCTTGATTCCCTTTGAAAAAACATGATTATGGGAGGAAACTAGTTATCTAATTCCATAGAACAATTTCAGATAAACTGTATAATCCAAATGGTATGAGTTGGTAAAACCAACATTTTCAAAAATAGAAAACATAAAATTAGAGTGTAGGAATGGTAAATCCCAACATACATAATTTTAATTTAAATATTGGTGATTTATTAGAGTGGGATGTGTGTTGAAAATGATCAATATAAGAATATAAATTTAATATAAATAATAATATAGTATAATATATATAGATAAAATATTTATTTAGTTGAACACAAAATATTCATTACGTTATTTGGGATAAAGGTTCCTTTAGTACACATAAAAATTGGAGGTGGGGTATTAGAACTATTTCACCTATACATGGGAAGATTATTTATATATTTATTATAGATGTTGAAATTTAAAAATTATATTTCTGGTGTGTGGAGGATAAAACAAATGTATATACTCAAGTGGACGAGTAGAAACCATTGGGATACACCATTTTTATTTGTGAATATGAATAACATGTACAATGATAGATGTATGATGAACCCCATAAAGACACAAAAATGACCAAAAGAGACTCATGGAAGAACATATGGTTCCCTGATTTTATATTGTTTATGATCATATATCAATTTCCAAGGTAGCAGTATTCTATATAAAAATAATGGAGATCCATGCTTGAAATGAATTTAAATGAACACATGGAAAAACATTAAGGTAAAAAAAACAAGTTATAGTTGTGATTAAGTTATGAGGGAATATATTTTAGTGTCATAGAACTATGAACGTGGATCATTACATTTATGGATATAAATCTAGGAATATGTTGTAATAATTCCTATATAATAATGTGTAACATTGTGTTACCAATATTCTCTAGCATCTCATGGATTATGAAGAAACATATCATGACATTATTCCTACAATTTTGGATAATGAATCATGGATAAATTTGTTCTTATTATGATTGGGTCAATTAATATTGGACTAATAGAGAAATTTGACGATATCCAAAAATCACCTATTAGGGTAATCTTGATATAAATTAATACGCTCGATTTCAATACCTATTAACTTTAGAATATGTGAACAGAATTATTTAGTCCTAAATCATAGACCATGGTAATGATTTATATTATTATCATCCATAAATGAAAATCCCCTTCTCAAAATAGATACTTCATGGATTACTAGGTTAAGTGGTACCCCTTCAATATTGATCTCTAAAACCTTTAATTTACAATGGGATACACGAGGATCATTTTGGGATTAGAGATCAAGGTGTCATCATGTATCCCCTAAGTAAAAAATGATGACACATATTGTTATGTGGGGGTGAGACCTATTTACTTATATGAGTCATATATTTAAGGGGGGAGAATAATGTGATGGGTTATTATTGTGAAAAAATTATTTGAAAACCTGATGAGAATTGGTAAATTTGTTATTTCATGGATACATAGGGATATGAAACGAAATTTTATGACTATTACATAGTAGGAGGTCTAGAAATCACAATGAATCTCATTAGGTGGAAATATATCCATCCATTACTCTATAATACAGTGTGGTTTATGGTAATTTCATGTGTAGTGTGTGTCCTCTCCTGCAAGGTATTTTGAAATGTTATGTAAATTCTGAGTAATTTAAAAGATATCATCCAAAAAAAATAATGTAAAAATCAAGTGACTAAATATGTTTTAGTTTAGAAATATCCTTCTAGGATATTGAACATGTAATTTAATGTTTTATGTTGAGAGAAATGTGATACATGGTTTAAGGTCGTACATATGACACATATATGTTGCAATGTTTAGGGTGTGGAGATGAGGACTAATTGCATGAAATTTATGTTCCAGATGAATGGTCATCACAATATGAAATTTAATGTCGTGTTTAATGTATAGTTAATGTCTTAATGATTAGTCTTATTATAATTGTATAAAAGACTCAATGATGTTAACATTAATGATGCTAAAACTAGATACTACTCAATTTAATAATATTATATATGTACATTAGTTGTTCTATTCTCATAGACACAATGTTCCTCAATCATCCTAGGGATCAATCATCTAAAAAATAATCCCTTATGTGTAAGTATTAGTGATTGAAACAATGTGATAATGAAGGTCACCCTAATATTGTGAGACAACACAATAGGGACATGTTCTCCGGTAATAGTAAGATACCATGACCATTGAAAATTACACTACTAAGTAGGAAATAGTTTTTTGGTCAACCCATAGGGTCAAATCATATGAAAAACATTTTCAAACACAAGTGGTTGAAACACAAGGGTAGTTAGAATTCAACTATATTAAAATAAGGTTGAAGGTAATAATAAACCTATAATTCAATATTTGAATCCCAATGGGATTAAAAATGTGATATAGATGGAATCATATAATGCATTCAAAATGTATGTCATAATACCATAACAACATAAATTGGGTAATCAAGCTATTTTTGACAATTAAATAAGTTTAAAACAAGGGTATCAATAATAATTATTCTAAAAAACCTTCTATACATGTACCCATTATGGGAATATCCTAGAATGTTATTTTTAAATTAATTAATAAGGTGAATGAAAATATGTTATGTAATAATTTGACACTATGAATATTATGAAACCATATATTCAAAATACTATATTGATGTGCCCAAACATATGTTAGTTAAACATGTATCATGAGGGGAGAAGTTTCATGATGATGAGTGATTAGTAAGATTTTGATAAAGGGGCACTAATCGTAATGATATGGTAATTGAATAATGAGACAATGCATATACCCAAGATAATAAACATAGTTGTCAATACATATCCCATGAAATATAACTCAATCCACTCATAACTATTTTGAAAATATTGTTGATCGATACCAACTGAAAAGGAAAATTTTTACTCCTTGGTGAAGATTCCAATATATATTATTATTTAACTATTTAAATATAATTTTTTCTAGTTCTCTGTTTATGATAATTATAGTGGGACCAATATGAATTACAAATTTTTGTCAATAGACAAGGCCCTAATCAGAATTGTATAAATACTTATATAATGAAAAATGTTCTATGTTATTTGAATTTATAAATTATAGAGGAAAATTCTAAATAGTCTAGTTTCATTCATTTGGGGATATATGACTTTTACTGTTATGTCATGTGAAAAGTCCAAAAAATATGTTGTATAATGTGATATACCAAGTACTTGAAATATTTCTAATTTAAGTGGTTTTATAAGGATATTATCCCAAAATAAATCATCATGAAATAATTATTTACGAATACTACATTACTGGGAGGCGTGATCTACACCTCGTCTATGGGGATCAATGTATCCACACCATCATGGTCCATTTATTGAATGGAAAATGGTACATTATATTTTGGGTCAAATAAAACTAGTTTTATCCAGGATACCATAATATTTATCAATTCTAAAAATTAGTCTAATAGAAAAATGGATATTAATAAATTTTCATGGGATTTAATAGGACACTATATTAAGGTATACATCATTGTTTTATAATTTATAATGTTTTTTATCATCAAGATCAGTATCATTAATATAAAAAAATTTATATTTTATCAAAAATAATATTTTCTTATATGCATGTCTAGGAAAATGAAAGTAGAACCAAAATGGGAAGCAATAAAGTTTTCCCATATACTAGGGTGAAAAGAGTCTGCAAGGTTGCGACCTATGTTTCTATCTTGTGTTATTATATTGAATTAGATATATTTTCATTATTGTACTTCAAATTGTTTTTCAACGTAATCTATAATATAATATAGTGTAAATTTTTGAACTCTATAATAAATCCAATTTCAAATGAAGAGTAGAAGGAGGTATGATTAAAATAGAGACTATAAGTTGTATTTAATTTCATAATCAATGTGGCACAATTTTTTTCCAAATCTGTTATAATTTTTTGAGGGGGTATAAAATTATTACATTAATTCCAAACATAGAAAATTTCTCCACCAAGATGATTTTTTGGTACAAAATTTTTTATTTATTTGTTTTTATCTTTACCATTCACTTTTTTGTTTATATTTTTTAAAATTTAATAATATAATGGTCAGTAAATATCACATGGTTAATACAAGATTCCATTTGACAATGTGGAAAAAATTTAAATTATTTTATTTTATATCAATAATGAATATGAATATAGGAGCTATGTATTCTGAAACGTTTAGTTGAATCATGTGACTTGCTCTGGTGAGACCAGTGAAACATATTTGGTTTTTATATTCATTATAAGATCATGTATCCAGACCATGAATATCACATGTACATTAAAAAATATCGAATACCCAAACTACAATTAGTATATATAAACAACCAAAAACTATCATTCAAACTCCTAGATCAACCGCAAATCCATCCTCTCACAAAAACCCTTTTTCCCACTCTTTTAGATATAATAGTAATTGAATTTCATAATTTTTTATTCAGTAAAATAACTCAATAATTAAATCTCTTTCCCTTGTTTATCCATAATCTCGTATTCTCTTTGATTTACATTTAACCATTTTTTCATATGGTGGTACTGTTCATGTTAGACATTTATTTTAATTCCTTAACATTGTTAAGGGTTGACATAACCTCATGTAGATCCTCTATCCATATTAAGTGGATATAAATTTATTATTGATGATTTAATCATTTAAAGGTAGGTTTGCCTATGATTATCATTTTTAAATAATATATTTACACTTATCATTTAAAATATAACTCATATAACAGTTCAAAAAATGTATAAATTGATTTTCATGACTTATTTATATATATTGTAAAGTAATATGTTCCTTATTAATTTTTTAATACATAAAATTAATTTAAATAAAATTGCTTGTAAAATAAATATTTTATCTAAATTTTTTTGTTAAATTAATTTTTCAATGTTTTTTAAATAGTTAAATATCAATATAATACTTGGATATTGGTTAAAAATCATACCATGGTTGAAGATACATCCTCACAAGATATATTGGTCAACTTTATTAGTGATTTAAGAAAAAATTAGAACCCCACATACCAGTGATGTTATTTTTCAACCATAATTGTAGTTGAGTGTATACCCCCAAATAAAAAAATTATTCATAAGTTCATCAATACAATAGTGAAATGTTGGTCTATTTACATGTTTTATATTTTGAAGGGGTTTGTTGAAATTTATTTAATATGATTATTTTAATAGAATAGATATATAATTGTTTTCGTTTCCATAATATTTGTAGACACTAACATCATATTTTCTTAAAGATATATTTTTATTGTTTCTTAAAAAATGATATATATATATATATATCAGAATTGATAAGATCCTAAATAGATTGTTAGGATTAAATAATTATCACTCAAATAGATGTATAAAATAAATTTTTATTTGATGTAGAAATTAGAAGGGTTACACTTGGAGGTGACGCATTCATAGTTATGATTTGGTTGAGTTGTGTATTTGACCTTGGGTGATGTTATCCATCATACCATATGAAGTTTATAATATGTTATTTTTCATTTTGGTATCTTATATAGAATGTATATATCTGAGGTTGTATCTCTTCTGCAACTTCTGACCCAATTACCCATACCTTTAGAATGTTGATTGTATTGATTTGGTTATTCAGTTATGTAATGATATCATGATTTATAAAAATTTTTTGATTATAAAATATACCTATATATTTATTTTTTTTTTGTTTTAGAAACTGACTCACCATTATATTGATAAGGAATAACCATTCCCCAGTAAAATAATTTTTATATTAAATTATTATTTTGGAAGAAAATATTCCCAAAACAGGCTTCCATGATGCCCAAGCACCAGAACCCAACACAAGGGGATATATAATTCATTATGGTAAAAACTATTGATAGGATCCATATCATTGTTCCGAGGAATCTAGGTCAGTTAAAAAAATGTATATTTGATCTATGATTTATTTTTTAGGATGTTTTAGTAGATAAATATTGGAATTTCAAGCATTATGTGGTTGGTAGAAGTGATAATGTTCATAAAACTTATCTTACTAAGACATAATTAATTATATGATATTAGATTATTTTTTATGAGGTATATTATGTTCAAATTAAAATTCAACTTGATATCTTTATCCGAATGGGGAAATCCAGAATCATTTTTTTATAGAAATGTGTTTGGTGAATGTGATATAGACTATGTAGTAATTATCTAATCTATAATAGATGGTCACTAATATATAACCTATATTATTATCATGTGATTTAGTATACTATGTAGATAACCCATGAGTGTAGTGAATTTTTTGTATTGACCTATTTTACTTTTATAAAAGAAATATTATGATACTCTTTATTTTTTTTACATTATTAGATTTTAATTAGATTTATTTTCATGATTAACCATTTATTCATTATTTATGTGTGATTTAATAGAATAAATTGTATCCTAAAACGTCCAAAATAAATTTACCTAGAATTAGCTACCGATATCATTCCGTTTGGGAATCTACTTATTGATCATAACTGTTATTCAAGTAATTCTAAAAAAGATTTTACCTATGGAGAATTTAGAAAGAGTTTTTCTAAACTAGTGTAACATATAATGTTTATGAATAATAATGGATAATGATTTTTCCTTGATGTTCATTTCCCACCATTCAATATCCCATTATGGTATTACTATCATTCATCAAACAAAATAATAATTTTAGAAATTGTCGACATTCATTGAATTAATTGAGACTCATGAGGTAGTTAATCAAAGATGTTACTATTACATGACCAATGGTCCTAGTATGAATTGATGGGAATAATTTGTTTATGATATGTTTCATGATAATTATATGAGGAAAGATGTAAAAAATTTTAATTGTTTTTAGAAGAGAACAACATTTCTCTAATGACGTTCATTGTGAATTTTTCTCGCATTGTGGTAGTACAATTATTCTATAGTTGTGAATCTATTTCGGAAACATGTTTGTTTTTATCAATTGATAGTTAATGTTGATGATTTAATGGATCGCTGATTAAAAATGGTCCATAAACCGGATATTCAGTCTCATGACTTCTCTATACAGAATAAATTTATTTATAAGTGATATATTAGGAATTGACAGTTGAGATAGGCCTACAAGGATATATTGGAGGTTTGACACCAATGCTATCGTGGGTTGTAGTGTGTGTTGCATATCATAGGGTAAGAGAAAATGTGTTGAATCTATGAGACACATTAATAAAAATTTACGAATTTTTTAACAACAATCAATATTTTATGCTATATTATATTACACATCCATATACTACCAATGTGGAATATCCATTTAGGTAAATCCATATTACTAAGAGAATATTATAGTATCCACCTATATATTTCATTAGGACACCCCCATTTTTTATTTTTGGTAAATGATATACTGTGTAATGTTGTTAGATCCTTATATCTAAAATTATACCAGAATTAGTTTATTGATTTCAAGTTAGTTGGTTACTTTTGTAACTAATATAGTTGTTGATTTTAATCAACCCATATGAAACGTTAGTGGATGACTGATTCCTAGGTACATGGTTCCCTCAAACATAATAAGAGTGTAGTATAATATATATAGAGATATATTATGTGGAATATGATGTTGTACAAGATACAATGATATGTTTGATTATTATTTCATTCTTCATGGTAGATTTAAAATTTTTATAGTTAATTCCCACACATTTCATTATGCATTTTTGGTTGATTTAATTTTTTATTTTAGTTTAGTATTATTGAATGTATCATGGAAATATCGAATCACCATTGGACAAAAAAATCAAGGGTTCACATACGACTCATGTGTCAAATCTATATAGGATGTGTAATCAGTTTTTTAATTTTTCATTCTAGAATAGACCTTTCAGATATCTAGTTTGGAATGGATTGGATGATAAAATGTGTGGACAACCATGATTACTATCATATAATGGTGTCATTAACTAACTCATATGAAAGTGAACATGTTTTCCATGGAAAATGTGAAAAACAATTATCTGGAGAGACACCTCTTCTCAATGTCTAGAGTCATTTATGAGATGTTTCATCCTCATTTCTAAAAAATGATAATAGTTATTCATGGTGAACGATACCACTAGTGGTATAGGTATCTTTGGAAGTATTACATATGATTAAAACGTTATTCCACCTTAATTTAAGGAAGAATTACCTTTTGATTTGTTTTTAATAGATAACAAAACATCCATCAATAATTATCTTATGGATAATTTATAATTGATGTATTCAAAAATGATTCTTGATAATATAGTGTCCATGATGTTTTTTAGCAAATATTTTTTCCTTGGGTTTACCCTGTTATATTTTCTATGATTGTAGCTTGTTCCCTTTGGTTATGTTTTTACTTGATGACGTTAATGTAAATAATTATCATGAAAACGTATCCCCGACTTGATAATGAAATTTTTATTGATCAGTTTAATGCTGCACCTTAGTTATTGCATATTAACCATAATTCAGGCTATCACCATCGTAAGGTGAACAAAACAGTTATTCTAAATATTTCATTATGAAGTAGATACAAACAATATAATATCTAGGTAATTTATAATTACAAAAAAATTTATCATTTATATTGATGTAAAAAAATAAATTGATACCCCATTGGTATAACAATTCATTGACTATGGTTTGTTTTAATGATTAACTATTTGAATTAAAGACTAAAAAGAATAATTGTTTTTAGGTACATAGAAGAGTTTTTATCAGATTAGTCAATATATTAAATAGTTTGAGTTTTAATATTTTGGATAAAATATTTAAAATTCAGAGGATATGTTGTGTAATAATATTTAATTTCACCATATAATGGGAATGTAATAACCATTATATCTTGAGAAGATAAATGAAATTTTAAGAGAAATGAATATTCCTATGATTAATTGGATATTATTACCATATCATCTAACATATCCCTATGTTTTTTTCACTATTTACTACACTAACATTGATATAAGATAATGTTTTATGAAATTTAGAATGTGAAGGATCTATTGACATGATGAAGTAGTGGTTTTCCTCAACTCCAATCAAGATCCTATTTATGGATATATAGGGTAATTTTGTTTTCTGCAATGCATCATTTACAGGATTAGGATATTTTATCATGAAGGAAAATATAATTATATATTAAAAATCTATAAAACTTTGACCACATTGTATAAATTAACCCACCTATGATCTTGAGCTATTATCCCTCACTAATATATTTATGTGTCAATGGATTTATCATCTATGTTAGATGTTTACAATATAAAATAAAAAATATATCATATGGTATATCTTATCACATATGGATTTAAACAATAGGTAATGGTATTTGGGGGAATTCCATGAAAAAATCTATTTGGATCTCACATGCACCCCCTAATATATTTAATGTTGTCAATGAATCCCTCAGTTGGAAATTTCAAATATAGGAATCCAAGGAAACTAGTGAAGAGGTAATCCTTATGTAACCGTATTAAAAACTACATCAGAGTTTAATTTTTCTTAATTAAGGATTTTTTTTCCAGATAATAGTTAACTATATACTCAATAGTTGGTTGTATTGAGTTTCTAACAGTTTATTTACAAAAAACCTCATACTTGAGGTATGACTGTTCCAATATTTTTACTTAATATGATATGAAAAAATGAAATATATCAAAATAATGGAATGAGATTGAACATTATATATTTTCAGTATTCTGATATCACAAATACCCTAGTAAACTTCACCAACCCTCTACTCCATATTTTTTTTATGATTTTCACTATTACATCCCTTTTTCTTGGAATCTATTTAGTACAGGAATTTGTCACTTAATACTATGTTTCTTCATCTCCCAAACATGATCTTCCATTAAAATACTTATACTTATTCTCAATTCAAAATAATATATTGAGTGAAAAATATAATATGTAATCATTGGAATGAACAATTGCATCACATAGTTGCAAGTAGCCTTTTGTAGTAGTTAGAGATATGGCATGAGAATTGATTGTATTGTAGGTCAATATAATAATGATATGTAATGAAACTAACAATCGTTTAATCATAACATGATAATTTTTGTTTTATCTCTTCCTCATACAAGCATTCATAGTATTCATATCTGTACTCGTGCATTCTATTCATTCATTTATTCAATTCGACTCATCCATGTTGTGGATAACTTATCCATTTATATATATTATCTAATTTTGAAATTAATAATGAGATAATAAATATGGTTAATTAGATAATATATTTAAATGTGATATGATAGACCATTGATTACATGCATCCAATATTTACTAATATGTAATAATATTTAGTATCAACACTATTACACAACATCTTATTTGGATCAGTCAATTATTGGAAACACAACATTTTTTATAGATCGATAATTCAATAATTGGACAATACATTTTCTTGTATGATGTATTGTAATTAAAAAATTATTAATATATTATCAATTTTCCCAAGATCATCTTCAAATAATCTAATTTCTATATAATACATTTGATAGAATGTTCTCTTTATAGAAATATAACATTCTGAGACACATTATAAGATAAAATATATCTTTTTATTCATTAGGTTATAAGATTAAATTAATTCGTTACATCATAGGATAACTATTCAATGTATATTAAACATGTAACTGAGGTGAGACACCTAACATAAACAATTCTTTAAAATATTTGTAAGAAAATATTTTAACATTTTCCATTGTGTAAGAAAAAAATTTCTAAGTAATTCATTATTTTGAAAATATCTTACTCTGATCAATCAACAACTCAATCAGAATCATTGTGAGATTATATCTTACTTTATAAGATAAAAAATAAAAACTAAACTTTCTGATTCTTTGATAATAGAAGATAATCCATTCTTCTCAAAAGATTCAATGAGTTGTCTTAAATGAAAAATTATCAATTTAGTGGATAATATTTTTTGAATCAAGGTGTGAAAAATTATTTTTTAAACATTTAATCAGAAACTCTGAAAAAAAAAACGTTTTAGATTATGTATAAGTGTTTTTTGAAACATCCAAAATCATAAAAATTGAGATATAATAGAACAACATATGTACATACAATAATTACACAAATTTAAAAGATATAAACCCCATAAAATAAGAACAAAAATTAATTAATGGAATGTTAAATTAATATTTTTAATTTTTAAAGATACTTTAAAAACATATAAGTTTTCTTTTTATTTTCAATATTTTAAATAACTATACCACATTGAAATAAATATATCTTATTTAATCAAATATTTATGTTTTTTCATTTTTGTATTCTCTATATTTTCTCACTATTCGATGATGAAAAAACATTTATAATATAGAATACACCACAAATTTCACATGAAAAAGAATAAATAGATTATGATACTAATTTTGAACATAATTTTGCATAACGTAGTTTACTAATTAATGAGTAAGAAATCATATATATCAAATATAAAATATATTGTCCTGGTAAAATGTAAACCCCATTTGAAGATAGAAATTAACTTATTCAATAATAACATATAAAATAAATAGATAATAAGGTCATAAGATAAGAATACATAATAACTACAAAAGAGATAAAATCAAAATAAAAAATAAAAAATTTAGTATGAATGATAAATTTTTTAAAAACTTGAAAACAACAAATTTAAAAAATTAAATATTAAAATTCCTAAAAAATAACCAATAATTATTAAAATGTTGATGTAAACTCATTAATATGTTTTCAATAAACACCAAAAAATTGTTTAAAGGATGATATTCAACCTATACTGATTGATAATATTATGAAATACCCATCCACTATGAACTAATCACATAAAAAAATATGGTTCAACTCTAAAAGAAGAAATAATTTTATTTAAGTGGTTTATTGAAATAATGACGATGTCCTATGGCTAAAGATGATGATGGTGGGGTATTGTTTTTCTGCCAACAACATCTCTTGAAATATGTTTGTATGATCTATGACTCACTCTATCACTCTGAAGAATCCTTAATGATGTATAATCAATGGTGGAAATATAATTCCAAGCCCACACCCTCTAAAACATACATAAAGGTAAAAAAGGATAATTAAAAGAAGGTTTTAGTAATTGTAAATATATTTCTTCTAAAAAACATATATTTTCTATTTTATAAATAACCTTATGTTCCATAATTTATTTAAATCATTGTGAATAGGATTCATTGGGATTGATTATGGGAGGTCATGGATGCCATATCCCTCTAATATGAATCATTTAATCTACTCTAGAATCATTCATGTTAAACAAAAAAAATTTAAAACAATTTGTAATACTTGTAAATCCATTCTATATAATCTATGCTAAATTTTAAAAATACTTTTGAACATCTAGTTTCATTTCATAATTTACAACCAAATTCATCATGTTTTCAAAATAATTATCTCACATTTTTACCAAATGATCAGTTTAAATAATATCTTTTCCTTTCAATATTATTTTATGATCCTGAGGCTCAAAAATAATCATCTTCTTATTCATCTTCATATCTTACTGATTTTTCCTTAATACTAATTATTACAATTTTATGAAAATATTCAAAATTAATTTCCTATATTTTTAAATAATTGTATTTGGATAAATTCATATACCTTAAACCAGTAACTATAAAACAAGCACATTTGATATTCTCGTGATGTAAAATGTTGAACTAAATGAATATTATCTTATTAAAGGGTGTTTGTTTTATTTATAAATTGGATAATTGGAAAAAAAAAATATATGAAGCAACATATAAATCCTTTGCATTTAAGATATGAAGTCCAATATATGAAATTGAAGGACTTTATACTATAACAGGTTACACTGCATATTGGCAATTTTAGAAGTCATGTTTTCTATATCTATAGATATTTCATACAATCATGATTAAACATTTTATTGAATCCTGGTTTCGGTAAAGGTTAATACTAACATCTTTTCAACCACATACCAAACAAACTATTTCTCTTATTTAACATCATATTAGGAAACCAAAAGGTCTCAATTAGGCCAAATATAAATCCTTGACTTTAGAAACATATATTGAATTGATTTCACATCTGAAATCAAAATCATGTTTATTTCAATATCACATTGGTTAGCTATATCAAAATATGATATAGGTATTTATGATCATGTATGATGTCAATGAAATTGAGATAATGTTTAATGGTGATCTTCATTACTTGTCACATATTCATGTTGATAATTTTATTTAACATTAGGTCTATCCTATTGATATGTTTCTTTAGTGACTAATCGAACTATTTCAATTGAAAATAACTGAGTTTCATTACTTTTTCTTATTTGTAAACAACACCAATGTCATTTTTTATATTAATGTTAATTGATTGTGGTCTAATTATTATAATTGTGTCACTAGTTAGAGAAATTTCAATTAAATTCATTTTCCCATCATGGTTTTTATTAATATTTTACTAACATTTAAAATTCATTAGAGTCCTTATACCAACTCATGACTACTATAATAGACAATAACGATATCATTTATTTTTGATGTATGTGTAGGGGTTAAACTAAATTCAATAAAATATTCTCTGATGGACTGAATAACTTCAATATTATGTGTTATTGTTCCCATAAGAGTCTCTTTGTCGATTAAATATCTTATATAAAAAGATTAGAGTACCCTCTATTCCAAAACTGGTATGATTATATGAACATCAACACCAAATGAGAGACCAAATCTAGATGACTCCACATATTCAAAATAGGGTGTATTCAAATATCTTCATTTGATGTTATGGGAACAAAAAAAATTAGATGAACTCAATCAATAACCAATTCTTCTGAAAATACTTTTACTCAACATTTTCAATCCGTGATGATGGATCGTAGTATTTTTATGAAAAAATATCATAGTATCAAAATAACAAGATTTAACATTAATAAAATTGAATTAAATTCACTACTTATTTCATAAATTCTACAGGAACCTCATTATATAGAAATCTAGGTTATGAATATATTCAATTATAAAAAATTAAAAATAAATTAACCTCATTAAGTATTAATTTTTCGAACTTAATATTACATTGTTCATTGGAGGATTTCAGGAACATAATTAGGGATTTATATTTCTAGTTATAGATCCATTACACCATAAATTTTTACATCAGTAGATCTGGACATAGACTTCACAACATTTGGTGGACTAACATAATATATTTCCAAAATTTTAGTACTAAAATCATTATATCCTTCATTAAGGAACATGTAATATTCACCCATTAACATCAAGGATAATGAAAACTCTATTCATTTACTATTTCTGTGTGGAGGTCTTCATAATAACCAAAATGAAACTCTACAATTTAGTAGAACTCACCCATGTCCCATTCAAATACAATCTCAGTTGTTTTTCGTCAATCGTATATTACAGTTATTAATGATGAATGACTTTCATGAAAAAATAACAATTCCATTGAGTGAGGAATAATTTATTTTTCATCCACTAATAATTTCTTCATGATTATCTTTGTTTCCTAACTCTTCATGATGATGCTCAATCAACACCTTTATTTTTCCCAATTTTTGACAGGATCCATAATTTTGTATGGTAACCATAAACATGTTTTGATATCATATGGAAATATATGGATCAATGGATTATAAAATTTTTTATTTGTAGAGGTGACACACTTCCATTCATTTTGTGGAAATTAAGGGGTCACACAATTTTGGGAAAGGTAATTATTAAAAATTGAATTTGATGTTTCCTATTTTGATATGATTAATAATCAAAATAGAGATTCTATGAACTAAAATAAATATTTTAAATAAATTATTTACTTGATAAAATTTTTTCTATTTAGAATAATATATATTAGAATTAAAGTAACCTTATTATGATTTAAGAAAATTAAACATGTTAGAAACAACGGGTTTAGTAAAAATCTCTACTAATTTATTTTATGTATAAATTAATTCTAAAGGGATATCATTATTTTCGGTATGATCACCTAGGATAATTTTTTTAAATCTATGTTATTTTTTCCATAATAGATTAATGGATTTATTGGAATTTCGATATCACTAGTGTTATGACATTTTATAGGAAAACATCTCAAATTAAATCCAAAACCCATTAAGGAGTGTTTTATCGAAAAAACTATTGCTCACCATCCTCATTCTAAATTATATTTATATTTATTAATTGATAATTATTTATATTTTTGTTTCATACTTGAAAACTTAACTATGGATATTATAAGAAATAGAAAGGTTCTAGAGGTGATATTCAAATATTTTATAGCTATGGTAAAATCAGGATCCGAAAATGAGTTTCAATTAAAGGGATATGTTTTTTTGAAAAATAATAGATAGAGAAATAGTTCCATTTAAATATAATAAAATACATTTAAGTGATTTTAAATGATAATATTTTAAATTATATATAATTCTTGAACAAAATAATAATTATAATATAACTTATTGTCATATTGTAGTAAGATACAATAAACATCCATTGATTTTACTAGAAAATGTGTTATCAATTGGTTTTCTGGTTGTGCCCATGTCATGTTTAATATAGGATGTCCTAGGAGTCAAGTAAGTCTTAATGAATTCCGGAAAAAACATATTAAGTAAATAAAGATGGTATTTTTATTTTTTTAAAAAATTACTAACATCATTTTTTTATATTTGAAATCCATGATAATAATTTTACTCACACATCATACTTATTTCATTTTTTTCTTATGTTTTAAAAAAACCATTATTTAAATATTTTTTTTTGATCCAAAAATATAATCATAAACAACTTAATGTAATAAAGTTGAAGATATTTTTTTATTAAATAATACAGGCTCTTACATTCCTTCTATAAAACCATATGATAAAATAAAATATCCTAATATTTTATACAATGAACATGGTAATTGATTAAATCCATTTAGTTATATTTATTGATTAAAATAAGAATTTTTTTGAGGTTTTTCTGTATAGGCTTCCACATTTATAACCCCACTTAGAAAATAATATTTAATATCAATTTGATATAATTTATAATTTCTATATGATGCATATGCTAGAAGAATCATAATTGATTCTAACCTAGTGACAAAGACATATGTTTCTTAAAAATATATCTTTTATTTTTGATAGTAAGCCTTAGAGACATGTATATATTTGTTTCTATTTATTTAACCATGATCACAATGTTTGCTTCTAAATATAAATTTTCTCTATTTATAATATAGTCAGTGGTTATATCATCTAATTTTCATAATTTGTTCCTTTTTAATTGATTTAATTCTACATTATATTATAAGATCCAACATTCATTGGATTAATCATCATTTACAAATTTATATTATTTTTGGGATATAAAGTAATGCAATTATGAAATTTTTTATTGATTTCATCTACTTCCTAATCCATCTAGTATTATAATAACTATTTCTTTTAGATATATTTTATGACCTCTATATAGTATATGAAATTCACTTTCTGGTTCTCTTGTATCATCCCTGGCTGGATTTGGTTTAAATTATTCGTGTTCAAAATCACCATCCTTGTTTTTGTTGTCAAAGAGTGGTTCAAGTCTCATATCCTTGACAAAATCACATTATTAATTAGTTTTAAACATTTTGTGATCAAAAAGAACACATTAGTCAAACATCACATGAGTTTATTATTTAAAAATACTTGTCCTTTTGTTGATAACACTATACGATTTGGATGTATTAGAGTGACATAGGAATATAACTTTTTCATCATTAGAAACAAAATTCACCCAGACTAGCCTTGGGTTTTAAGATATTATACTTCTACAAAAGTACTTTCAATTATCTTTCCATTTGATTCATAATATTCATAATTCATATACAGGTTTCATTATGATATATCCTATTAGAACTCTATTAATGACATAACATGATTTATTAATTGATTCCACCATGAAAAAAAGGGGAATGTTATATTCAAAAGACAAAGTCCAGCTAATTTTTGAAATGTCCAATTCCTGATATTAACAACAACAATATGTTGTTCTGTCCCAAATGCTGTGAATGTATATTTAATTGATTTATTTAATAAAATATTAATTAAATTCATTATTTTTATATTTACATCTATTATAACTTCTCAATTTCAAATTTTTTGTGTCATTTTCATTTTACAATAGGATATAGAAATTTTTAAAAAAGAAGATCCTTCACTTTAATGTATTAAAAATTAAAACAATGTAAATGTCAATAAATAATCAAACAACATAATAAAAAATTAATTTCTATATACTCTGACTATTATAGTAATTCTAAATAGATCTATATGAACAATATACTAAGGTCCAATTGTAGAATTCTCTAAAATGAGACAAAAATAACACTTCTGTTTCGTCCCTATTTGACATGCATCACATTGATTCATTTTTTTTCAAATTTATGTATTACAAGTTATATATTTGATATAATTTAGTCTATTTTTTTGGAGAAGGATCAATATAATGTTGAAGCCTTATATTCCTTATCGATGATTCGTCAATTTTAACTTTAATGAAATTTATCTTTTGTCAAAACATATAAATATTAAATAATTTAAGATAATTATGTGTTCTATGTTAATTAATCGCGAGATACATATCTTTTTTATGAAACATCCATAATTAAAAAAACCAACTGATTATCCTCCACGAAAATATTGAATGATTCATATCTAGTTATGATTTATGTATCCCACCTAATAAAACATTATTGATAAGAATTTATTGAGTATTTCTAATAGATGAAATGACTAATATTTTTCTTTTTTCTTTATCACAAAATGTTACATAGACTCTATCAATTGTGGATAGTGAGTAACTATTTGAAAAATATACAGTCATATATCTTAACCAAAAACATTACATTAACTATTTTTTTTGATGTTTATGTGGGTTATCCATACAATGGAAAATCAAGAAACATAATTATTTTGTACCCAAACTCTTTTGGGTCTAGAAATGTTAGCTATAAAAGGATTAAGGATCCACATTTGGTTTTTTTACTAGTTTTTTTCATTTTATGAATAATATTATGTAATGAATGTGTTTTAGATTCCATAGAATTAATAATTTTTTAAATTATATAAATTATTATTATGTATGTTATCTCCATAGTGATAATAGGTAACTCTAATTGTTTTTAATAATAGTTGTAGAATTGTTTTTAATAAAATATATGAATTTTCAGTGAGAATTCATATTACATGATTTTGGATCATATATATATATTTTCAACAATATTTAGTATATAGTACACTCCTTTAGTAGATATACTAGTAATATATTTAATGTTTTGAACCTACCCTTGATAATTTTTAATTATATTAGTTTTCATTAAATATTATGAAATAAAATTTTCTAATCGACTATGTGAATCTATTTTTTTATTTTCATACTCCTCATATTTATCATTATTATCATAATATTTTTTTGAAGAATTTATTCCTCTATTTTAATATTTCATAATTTGTTTCTGAGATGGTATAATGTTCATTTAATTCATTATATGAGTAGTTATTGTTTTTTGATTCAAGATAACTCAAATCATATTAATAAGAATTAAACTCATCAACATTTTTCATATATTATATTGTTGTTATATTATTAAGATATACTTCTTTAGGTAATGATTATGTACACTCTCAAGAACATTCAGAAGATCTCTAGGTGGCTTCATATCCTACTTCTATTAATTCGTACAACTAATATTCTGGAATAATTTATTTTCTTTCTTCTTATTATCATTATTTCATAAACATTCTAGCTCCATGAATTCCATATCCTTTTAAATATAGTATATGAATTCATTTTAATTGTCACCATGCTTTATGTTCTTCATGAAATGTCTTATGAATCCTATTATATTGTTATAAAACATTTTTTCATTCATGAAAACAATGAAAACTCATAATTTTATCTAAAATATCATGAATAGTATTCATATTATAACGATTCTTCATTTTATATGTTTGTTGTTTCTCTCATCTTTAAAAACAGAAACCTTCGAGGGATAATTGTTATTACTGATCATTTTATGCTCTCCAATCCCATATTCAATTTCATTATCATATATAATATAATTTATTAAGTGATATTTAATGTTAATGATATTTAATTCCAGGCATTGTCTTATTTTAGTTTATATTCCACTTCATTATAGACATAAAACTCTTATAAATTTTCAATGAAAGATATTGATTATTGATAGTTGTTCATAGATAATAAGTTATTAATAATATCCGATAGCATCCCATTCTGCTATGTAATACATTATTATTTCTCTAATTTGAATGTTTTATAATTAAATTGGTTACTCTCATATCATAGAGATTTCATGTTGTATGTTCATTCAATAGAATCTAATATATGGTCCATATTTCATGCGATTTTTGACACAAATAAACTCTATTGAACTGATATGGGACTAATCCATAGATTTTTTAATTCATAGCAATGGGGTTATGATCAAAATTTTCTTATTATTTTTTATCCCATGCTTCATGTTCTATCTTAGGAATTTCCATGGAATTTATTTTATTGAGATAAAATTTAAAACTATCATTCTTGAAAAATATTCTCATAATAGCCTTTCAGAAACCATAGATTTCACCATTAAGATAAGAGATCTAAGAATTGACAAAACATATCAGTTACTAGAAATAGAATCTATGTTAATATAGATATATGGACTTAAATTTTTGAACATTTATTATCTAATCAATCATTACCTCTGATTGAAATTTTTTACCAAGATAATGGATAACATAAATGTTAGTAGGGGTTGAATTAAGTTCAAAAAAATTAACATTATAGAAAATCACCCTCCCTAGGTATGATTGATGATATCATTTTCATTACTATGAAATGATGTACAAAATATAAAAACATAATTTAAAGACACTAGACACATAATAATTATAATGAATTATGTTACAGAAATTGCATAATACACTCTACAAATAGTATACACAATGAGATATGTGATTTTTACTATAAATACAAAAAAATTATGTTTATCCCACCAAATTATAAATATTTTTCACATAAAAACATTCTATGATCAGTCGACCAGACACTACATTTATATAACTTACCCTTGATCTACAAACACAGTCTGACATGTTGTTTAAGAATAATAGAATAGGTAAAACATTGAATGAAATATAGAAGCACATAGTTGAAAGTAGCATATGACATTAGTGTACTATATATCTTGAAAATATGAGAGTATTCGTTGTACAGCTATAACATGATCTCTCATTTAGCTAAAAACATATAATAATAACATGATCATATTTTTACCTTTCTTATGTGCTGATGTTTAATGTATTCATATGTGTGTTCTTTAATTAAATTCTTTCTTCTCTTCTAGTCAACTCCTCCTTTTAGCACATAAATCGTCAATTTATATAAGTTATTTTGTTTTTAAATTATTCATGAGATGATAATAGTAATTATTCAATGGATAATCCAATGACAAGTCGATATAATATTCCATTAATGTCATGCATCCATTAATTACTAATATGGAATAAGCATCTGCAGTATCATTATAAAGTATATTATTATTAAAAAAATTTCATTGAATAAAAAAAACATTTTTTTGGTAAATATATCTATAATTAGACTCTCCAAATTTTGATATTATATAATTTCATGAAATTAATAATCAATATTTTTTAAAAATAACCACGTAAATCTTAATAATAGCTAATTTCATCATATTATATATTACCTATAATATTAATCATCATATGATAACATCCTTAGATACTTCATAAGATTAAATTGATTGGTTTATTCCATGTGTAACAATATAAAATGAATTTATTCTTATGTAGGATAGTTCTTATATTTAAGATAAATATGATATTTATTTGAGATTCATTCATTTAACAATTACTTTTATAATTCATATGATAATTATATTCAAATATAATTTACAAAAGGGAAAAAATCGCATAACTCCATTCTATATAAATTTGTATTATCCCATTAAAAAATAACTCAATTGTTCTATCTGTAATATGATATCTTATGCATAATGATTAACATTCAATGATATTATTTTTTTTCCTGTAGAATAAAAGGTAATATTTTCTTCTTGAATGATAGAATTATTTTGTGTAAATTGAAAATTTCACAAGACATAATATAATAATTTATGGAATCGAAATAAAATAAATTATTTTAATAAATTTAATAAAAAAAATGTTAAATTTTTTATAATGAAAATAAGGATGTTTCTAGTCATCAACATACAAAATATATAATGATAATTTTCAATAAATTATTTTTTATATGATATGAATATTCCTTAAAAACATTCATATAACACTCTATCTCCATTAACATGTACCATAAGAGTATACATGATGTTTACAATTCTATTCTACCAAATAAAAAATAAATTTTGATGAAATTAATCTTGATTTATTTCCAACATTTTAGAAAATTAATATCATTAGAATGGTTTATGCGGTTCTATTATATAAGATAAATTGTTGAGAAGGAAGACAATCATCAATTTCTATGGTTCATTCAACATTCAACAAAAAAATAAATTTTTTATTTGTGGTGTGGATTTTAGTGGTTGAGTAATCTCAATAATATTCCTATCAATAGGTTAAATATAAACACAAAATTATCTATATTGTTCTAAATTCCTTCCATATCCCTACTGAAAAATAGGATGATAATTGTATGGAAACAATTATTTCATTACCTCATTGTCATAATAGAAGAAACATTATCATTATCCTTTTTGAATACATGAAAATATATTCAATCATTATGTTGATCATCCATAATAGAATGATATATGATCGTAGAAAGATATTTATCCTTGAGATTTTGTAATTTCATGATGTTCGATATACCTTTATAGAAAAAACCCATTTTTTGAACTCATAATTCTGGATTGAAATCTAGTAGAAGATTACATGATTGGTAAAGATGAGAATATATTATAAATGACATAGATATGGCCAAATAGACACAATATTTAGATACCAGAACATAATATATAATTCTTTAGTTTATATTTTATTATTTTATATGATAGATTATTGTGAATGATTAAATATACTTATAATAGTAGTTTGAAATCCTTAATAGGGATTCCTCTAGTTGATGTCCTTTTCAGTAAACCAATATATTATATGTTATTCTTGACGAAGGTTGGTGAAAACTCTATTGAATGATCTATCCTTTTCCTTGAGATATAATGTAAATTTTAAAAATCTAAAAAATAATAGAGGAGCTAATGACTTAATAAATTATATTCTACCAACGGTCTTCATCATGTTTAATTTTTAGTGAGTGACATGATCATTTAATGGGTGTTAGACTATTTATAACATCAATTATTGGGGAAGCATTGGATGCATTAACATTTTTTATGACCCCATCATGATTTGGGAATGGATTGAAAATGTTATTTATTTACTCTCATTTCCACCTAAATTGACGACCATTTATAATTTGTTCATTTCCTGTCAATTGAAAAAGGTATTAGTAGAATATCTCTCATGTCATGTATTTTAAATATATAGAGTTGGTTCTAGTTGTCTCCATCACTAAGTATAATATTTATAAAAATAAAACTCATGGTATTTTTTTTATGGAAATTCGATTAAATTTTTACAAATATTGTTGAATCATTGGATTTACTACCATATGAAAAGGGACCTAAAAGAACTTATTAGGTATTAATTTTAACATTATTTATATAACTAAGAGTTGGGTTGGATTTTCCCAGGAAAGGAAATGATATTCTATGGATAATTATTATCATAAATAGTTAATTATCTAGATTAAAATGTAATACTCCTGGTGTTTTATTTTCCTACAATAATTTATAGGTCATTTGAATTAAAATTCTGATCGATGGTTAATGTAAATGTCAAATAATTTGGGATAATCATGCTACAATTATTTAAATAATATTTTTTTATGTTGTTTTTTTATAATTAACACATGGTTAATTTAACCATATACATGAATAGTGTAACTTGGATAAGTGTGTCTATGGAAACCTACACATTTATCACACCATTTAGTTAACAGTACTTATTATATTTATATTAATTTTTTTAAAATTTCTAGTCATACACTACTTATGTAAATACTACAATTCGTGCCAACATTCATTCTATAAGATAGGTGTAGATTCACCATAGAATTTAGGGGTGGGATCCAAGATAAAATAGAATTAAATTCTTCCATGTATCGTGTTTCATAAAGCCTCATTTCATAGACCATTCACACCATGACCACATAATGGAAGGTGATGGAACTCCAATGAATGTGACACACTCCTTGACAACACTAATGTGTTTGATAGTACATTCACAATTCCATTGAATCATACCCTGATCCTGGAGCCTCTCTATCCATAGTGATACACCTCAATGAACAATAATACCCTATTGCAGATAAATATCATTCTATCTCCCCCTCTAATGAATGGTCACACTGACATTTCAAATTCTGAACTCCCAATTCATGATGCACATGAGCATCATGAACCAGTTGGAAAATAGATGTCCAAAGGAAGTCGATCATCATGTTTCCCCATTCTATTGTTCCTATTTACCAATGCATAAGGTAGGGATTCCTTTAATGAATCCCCATTCCATTCGTAAATGATTTAGTGCTTCCAGTTTAATCGAGGATTCGTGATGAATTAATCCTTCAGGAATAAAGATTTCATTGTGTATAGACACCATGCTAAGGCTGGTTCATCATGCTTCATGAAACCCATTCATTCATGAATCCTCAATTCTATAAGAAGAATGAGAGATTATTGAAAAACCTCTAAATGATTTCCCATACATCAGAAGACCCTCTTCCATCTATCCATCTTGGCTTCTAAATAGAGATTTCATTGTCCCTTGTGTGGCGTTACATGTTATATTTCACAACCACCTTCACTTACACATAGGTTTAAAGATAGATTTTTCATTTCAACATAGATATTCTAACACATTCAACATGGATGGAAACTCATTTACCAAATTTTGTTGAGCATTATATGGGCCTTGATCCAACCAAAGTTGATCATATTACTACCATGAACGACCATGGGGGTCTGGAGTGAGTCCTCCCATTCTGAACTGCATGATGTTAAACACCCATCCCCCATAGACCACATCACATGATGTTAAAATTTACTCTCACACTGTTTAACACACATGGGGTGACACTCATCTGGAATTCATTATACCAACTTGTCTCTATGTTAATGATTGGATTTGGACCTCCTAACATATAATAATATCATATTATGGTAGATTTTATATGTAACCACCACACCTTCACTTTTTGATGAATATTCCATGAAACGACCATTTATTCAATTGCTTCTTCTTGTTTTTCACCTCGAGTATGAAACTGATGATCCTAGATGATGGTAGTGACTGTAGAACCCTAATTTAGTGCATCCATAATAGAGTAATCCAAATATAACCCTTGTTAACTATGTAGGATTTGATCCCTATCCTCTATACATGGAATTCAATAATCCTCCCTAAGGTTCAATACCATCTAATGGTAAAATTGGGTTCTCCCTTTTATAGTTGTACCCTTTTGATATTACACATTCCATTTAAGCGTCACATCCCAAGGATCCACCGCTATTTGTTGTCGTCATACATCCACCATCACATCATCCATCACATATCCCTTATCTTGATGATATCCCTTCATCCACCCCAATCCATTTGGATTTCCTCATTGTGTAATCCCCAACAACATGCCTCATTTTTATATGGGGTACCTCTTTAGTTTACAAAACCCCATTCTATATATGTATATGGGCCCCCAACTATTAATAATCATATACATGTCTCAAGTATTCTATCCATGTTTTTGCCCTGATTATAGGTTGTGTTACTGAACTATGTGGGATTGGACCTATTTCTTCAATATATGGTATGTTGGATGCCCCTATGATGTTCAAGATTATCATCAATTAACATTTAGGTCTTTCCCTTGAGTCACTATGTTTAGATAGAATCATGCCCCCGCCTAGAGGTTCTGCTTCCTCCAAATCCCCACACATACACTCCATTATCATGGGATACCTCCTAATGAGTATCATCACTCAACCTGAACTACATGTACTTGGATCCCAGTATTCTATATAAGGTACATATTAAGCCTCCCTATGTTTTAATACCTTCACCTATCACACTCCATATATTCAATCCATTACATATTTTACACTTCATCTACATCCAACTTGAGTTTTACCTAATCCACGACATATCATTGAGATCATGCCGTCATTCGTGTCCCTCTCAGTGCGTAAACCACAGTCACATGATCGCTGCTACCAGTAGAAGTTTGGTATCTAACAATGAAAGATCCCCACACAATTTATATTCCTCCAACCAATGGTGTTCCCATTACGAAGTGTAGCTAGCCAATTTTTTGATCCATGAACCATCAACTCATTGAACTTTGTGTGTTTTGGTCACTTTATGCTACATAGGCTACATAGGAGGCCTCAATGTGGTTCAATCCCTACCAATGGTAATCCTTTGTTCCCCATCATTAGGGTGAACATCACAAATCCACCCTTAGTGGTGGTATGCCGATTATCATTTTTAATGAAAACCCTTCAATTTAAGAGCCTCAACACACTATGTCTCCTATGAATGATATTTATTTATCCATCCATCTGGTAAAACATCCAAGTATTCCCCCTAAAGAAAACGTATCTGGTCTGTCTTTAGGGGATGTTCCAATCGATATGATTTAATCATCTCATGATTCTAAACTCACGACCTACTCCATGTTAAACCTATAATTCCTGAGGAAACACATAAAATACAAGCCTATGTCATACGACACATTTTCCTCACCATAGGATGCATTGGGTTTCTCACACATTGGAATTCCTTTTATGTGGAAGAGTACCAATGTTTTATTGATTCATGGCCTAGACAAGTTACTAATGATCAACTTGATTGATCTCTTTATCAATAGATGTTTCTCGGACTAGGACATGTGTATGTAACTAGCATCCATGATGACAAGGCACCAGAAATGAGGGTCATGAGATATTACTTAAAACAACTAGGGAGACCCGGACTAGGAAGAAAATTCAAATTAGGAATCCATGGAAGGAGGAACCAAAATCACATACTTTCATTTTGATCATCAAATAGACATATCCAAAGATTTGATGAATTATTCCTTCCTTTATAAAATTATAATGTGGGTTACAACACATCAATTAGTGAACAGTGGCACACCATGCGCTGAATTGCTTGATTGATGGAGCGCGTGGATGAGGAGGATGTGTGTTGGAGGAAAGCGTCAGACCCCAAAATGGTGAACCTGACTACATTTTCTTGTACTCAATATGATAATAATTATGTTAAAGGTGTTAGTTTAATCGATAAACATGTTACCAGATATAGATATTCAGAACTGTGGCCCTATAAGAAAACAGTTGGCCCAATGTGGAACTCAATTGCAGTTAGGGATTTTGAGCATTGGAAATACCAATTTATGCCTTGTAAGCATGGATATTTATACCCTTCCATGTATGATTTGATGATTTTGGGGAATCAAAGTTTTCTTTACCTATATCCACACTACAAATAAATCATCATACATGGTTGAACCTAATATGTTGGATACCACTTGTCTAACTCCCACCCACATAGTGGGATGGAATATGTCAATGTGGAAATCAATGTTGACTGAACCTCATCCACAACATATAAGACTTCATCATCTAATAGGAACTGACACCGCATATCAACCACTCAGATAATCCAATAGAGGGTTGTGGACAACCTCAAACTATAGTGCAAGTAGGAGGGAGTCAATCACACAAGTGTCATGGCCATCAAGAACATATTAGATCAAGAACCTCACTCTCACCTCTACCCATAGGGTACATAAAGGGAGCCACTACTCCCAAATATGATAATAAATAGCTTCAGGATCAATTTTCTGAAGAGCTCATTTGGATCACTCCCCCAATCCCATGAGATAGGGGATTCACCAGTAACCCTTACAACAAACATAACCAATGACCCGACAAGGAGGTATCCCCCCAATCCATGTCAATGATAAAAAAAAAATTTCACTAGAATGAGGAATAGTTGTACCATTGACCTTCTATTATGGCTCTAGTATAAATCACCAAATTCTAGCATCCAGAAGAAACTTGGGAGGCTTCCCACCAAGGTAATCGTTTTCAATAGATCAGGCGGCCCTTTCCACCCCTGATGCACACTTCCATGTACCAGATACTATAGAGAAAATCAATGTGATTCCATTGGGATCAATCCCTAATCTCTTGTGATTTGGGCTGACCTTCTCTGCCCTCAAAATCCCCATCGGCCATTACATGCCAGTCTATGATAATAAGACACAACCTGAAGTCCCTCCCCATAGAGTCACCAGTATGAGTGGTGATCCTACCCAATATCAGACCCAACATGGATCTCCTTCCCATTTTCTAAGTATCGACCAATGAAGAATTCCACCCCTCGTTATCAATATTCATTCTATAGATCCTCCCTATTATTATGGTTCCAAATACGATATTCCAACACATGTCTCCAACCAATTATGCGAAGGACATCCCTATTTCATTCATGTCTCTAGTTGTGGTCCACCCCAATTTAGATGAAATTAATGTGGTGGTCTTCCCTACTCGGTGAACATTAAAACCAGAAACACTAAAAAATCAATCCTCGATCAGTGCGAAGGATATCCCTATTTTAACAATACTTTACATGAAGGTCATCCCTGCGACCATCTCTATATATGTGACAGTTCTACTCACACCCTGACCCAACAAAGTTTAGGTCCTCCGTCCTCCACCAAAAATGGACATGGAGGTCCCACCAAGTCTCTAATGACTCAAATAGAGGTCCACCCTTTGAGTTCAACCACCATCCACTTGACGTTTATCCTCATTCCACCCATAGCCCGAGCATAGGTCATCCTCGATCTAGAAAAAACTGATAAAAATCCCTCCTAGTATCCTATTTGACATATGCCCAAGTGACTCCAACACCTAATATCAACAATGTTGTGGTCCTCCCCTCATCATCATAAAAATAGTGAAAATTCCCCCTCATTCTAAATAGGTTCCCTTAATAGATGAACAATCCCATGGTATAAGGAAGAACCATCACTAAAGAAGAAATAAATCTAAGATGTTCCATGATTTTATAAACCCTACTCGCTTCAAGGATTATAAAGCCGAATGGGAACAATGATGGGTCCTTACACACAGTATTATTTATCAGAGGTTTTGGAAGAAGCCTGGTGGTTGAATATCATCATGCAAGAAGGTAAGGTGTTCTATATCTATGAAACCCATTATAGATATATGTCAGTGGAGGATGATTATGCTACCTTATAATATTTTATACTATAGATTTATCTATACATAAAAGATTCATGATCAATCTCTACCCATGATCATGGAGTGTGTTTATGGTATATGATAGACCGCCGGTATGTAGTGGACCTACATATTATTTTTTCTGTCATCACACTAAATACAATTGTCAATACAAATTCATATAGGGATGTGATAATGTAGTTACCTCTAATTCCCAATGAAGACTCAATGTTTATTCATCACTCTGTTAGTGTAGTGGTATGTCCATAGGTTATTTCACTTCTAGAACTATCCACATATTCTCCTTTTTCAAATTCTCAAATAGTACCCATTTGAGACTGTGGTAGCCAAGAGTTAGGAGCCGCATATAAGTAGTAAAAATTGTGGCACACTCACTCTATGAACCAACTGTCTGAAATATGCTGGTCAAACACTTCTCCTAACATCAACATTATGGTGCCCGTCACTAATAAATAAGTTCTTTTAATTCATCATACCATTTGAGACAAATATTTCAGAAACATTAACAATCAGTTGGTCTATCTGAAGATTCATGTTCATTTAAACGATATTGGATAGAAATGATGCATGTTAGAGTTAGCACCAATCCCAGTTGCACTGCTTCCCATGTCAACTGGATGCGAATGGATCCTTCAATGTCGTTGCATATAGATAATAATAGTTCTTGAAATGATCGTTGAATAAGCTTCCACACATGTTAATGTATGTTTTTGGGGTCAGTGTGTCACCATTTAGATCATTCCCATCATGTTATAGATACATTTACCTAGAGACATCATGGAATCACTAGGTGTTTCCATGAAAAATTTGATCGAGGCTTTTCTACCCAATGCTGGATAGATCAGAATAATAGAAGATGATGAGGATCAACCAACTATTGTGGTTCTCAATCCTATAGAACCTCAATGTATTATCACTCACACTAATAGGTAAAATATCATCCTATAAGAACCCCTTGAATCATTACATGTTAGTCAGAATCTCAACTAGGATAAGGGAGCACATAATCCCTTGGATCCACTTGATGTCATTCAGAAGTACATGGATTATCGAAAATTACTTATTTTTAAAAAATGATTAAAGTTGTTAACAATATCATTAATGATATTTATGTCCAGTCACATCAATATTATATCCATCCATGACCACATCATTATCCTCCAACACATGTTCAGTTGAGGAAGTCGTAAATCATTCTTGGAAAGATCACCCGCTTTAGCCCGATGATCCCATTCAGCTAAAAAGAGCATAAGATAAAGCTTATGTTATGAGAGAATGATATGAATCACCAAATCTTCCAGATCAATGAAAAATACCCCATGAGATCTGGACCATGTTTTCCCACATGCCGCTTTCCAATCCACTATATAGATTGTTCCATGCGTTTTTTGTACCTATGTATCATATTGATGAGACTACAAATTCTATAGTGGTGTTAAATCGTGATCCATAATTAAATCCACTCCAGTATTATGTGATAGATTCTCTCATTACATGGATGATGTCCCTCAATACATGACCCGCAACAATCCTACCCAATGACAACACAAATTCATCAAGGGTGGATGACATGAAAGCACCCCCCAGATTATAGAAATTCAACAATCATCCATTAAATGGTATGAGTGTCCCACTGAAATATCTTCCCATTTCATCTAAAGGTGTGAAAACATATTGGGAACTATAGTATATTAGGTTGGAAACATGCATTGATGTTTCATTCAGATGTTTGCAGGCATGCATTAGTCTATAATATCAAATTACCCAACAGGTCCATCATTGCCTGGGATGATATTTTTAGGATGTTTTTCTATCATTTTAGCTCTACCACCATCAAGGAGAGTATTTTTTACTTTTTAATTTGCAATTTTTGAATATATAAAAGATTTATAGACTTCATTTCTAGATGGACAGCCTACATTTACTTGCTCGACATTCCTCCAAACCCATGAACAACTGTGGATGATGTCTATCAGGAACGTTAAGGATGAATTGGTCCCCACCCTCATTACTCATATTTTCCCAAGAGAATTTAAGTATCTGTATTAAAAGCCACAATTCATAGAGGAAATATTAATGTAGTGAAAGAAGTAATGTCAATTACTACCTCTATACATATAATAAATATTCACAAAGACAATGTATGTCTTCACAGTGCAGGTATGGGCTCTAGAACTGCTAGAGTTGTTACCAGTTCAACCTCAAAATACACCAACAAATCGAGGAACAAAACCTCAGCACTTTCTACTTCGTCACCTTCAAAATCAGGAGGAACAACCTCACTAGGATCCACAACCTTGCCGAGAGGATATCTTCCTCGATCCTCAACTACCCCCACATCCTTGCTAGAATCCAGATTATAGGATTCTCCATCCAGATAAGAGAAACATAACCTATTACATCAAATAAGAAATGGTTTCAATTTATTTCCAATGTACATTGGATCAAGGAGCCTAGACACTCTCCAACTGATGATGTACTCATGAGGCCGACCTCACTGATCATCAAGGAAACTGTCCATACAACAGATTCCTTGAACATACATTTAAAAGGTGCTATGTATTCATGGACTGGCTCTATGACTAGATATACAATTTGGTTATCAGGTTGAAAAACTACCAACATAGTTTTCACATATATCGTCAGATCTATAATATGATTGTGGAGGTTTTGGTGAATACCAACATGTCTCAAGCCACAATTATCAAATTTTTGATGATTGGATGGCTCACAGGGTAGTTTCTCATTCTTATATAACCATTCATATCTGTCTAGTACCACATGAACCTCCTAAACTCACCTATAATTCTATATTTTACACATCAAAATCTACTTCTCAAATCATTACGTCATTAAAGAGAAGGAATCGACAATGAAAGTGAATGTGATGTCCCCCAAGGGCGTTGAAGTCATCCCATACACATACCGAATTCATGCCCCCAGAAAAGGGTATCACACACATGGTACTTACCGCACCATAATAATTTTATATAAATGATTTAGAGTGCGTTTTTTTGAAAACCATAAAATTTTTTAATCCTTAAATTTTCCCAAGAAAAAAAGTAGTATCCGAAAAACCCCCTAGAACATCCTCGAATGATGTCATCATTGAAGAAGTCCGTCAAAAGAAATGAACCATAATTCTCAGTTTAGTGCTCTATGCCATGATTTATATGCCATCGAAACCAGAAAATAATAATTTCATATATATCATTTAGAATGGTCCTTCTATCAATATTCACCTGATCCACTACAATCATTGACAAATCACATTGACAATCTTTAAATTCCATGATTTTATCTTGATAATCGACATTTAGTAGGGCTTCAGTCAGCTAATGGTTCACCAATGGTGATTCATGGAAGCTTTTCTAGCCAGTATAATGGTGAATGCACCAGCTGGAACACTGTGGTTTCACATTCAATGTCGTTCATTCTTCCCAGCATAGAATGAATCCCAATGAGAATACGTGTGAATCAAGCACAAAAATACAATATGTTGAAGAATCTTGCCAACATTCATTCAAAAATATTGATCTATGTGGCTCTTCGACTCTGAGAAGAGATGTGATCTACCCTAAAGGAATCCTTTTAGGTCCCATCTAGTTTCAAAATGTTGTTTTAGAATCCATGAAATTCTAAAAAGAGAATGTTGCATAGTTAGAATTTCAATAATCATCTATTTCCCAAAATTGTATATGAGTTCTCTTGAGCTGGGAAATATTTTACCAAAATACTTTAGTAGATAGTGTAATAGATTGGTGATCCATCACTAAATCATTGATAGGTTTTGGGATCAATCTATTCCTAACTTGGATGATTTTTAGGCTGGGACTCTCTAATGAATATTTGATCCCCTCAGACCTAATGATTCAGGGTTTTTATAGGACCAAACTGAGACGGTATGGATAGATCCATTTGATTACCTAATTCTAAAGTCTCATTGATGATAATGAATTCATGGTTGTCTCATTATATAGTGCATTAACCTCATTTATGGGTAAGCCATGGCTACATCTTCACACAATAGTCCCCTCCTCGTATAAAAAATATCCTCAAGTACTCCCTTGTTAGTCCCACCTATTTTGATAATCTCAATTCATGTTTTGATACTTGCAAATCATGTTTAAATTATGTAATCATTATGTTTCTCTTACAGTTTAATCATTTATTTTATAACCATTTTTATATCAAAGTAACATTTATGTACTTTTAGTCTCACTGCTCTCTTGTTTAAGCTTAGAGTGCAAATTTTATCAATGTGCATTTGTCACCTTGGGAAAAGTCGTCAATGAAGAGGTCACTGATGTAATGTTCAATGATGCAAAGTTAACTGATGCAAAGTTCACTGAAGAAATGGTCACAAATGTAATGATCACCGATGGAAAGGTCACCGATGATAGATCATTGATGCATGGTCAATAATGCATGGTCACCTCAGATGGTTATCATTGAAAACGACATCGATGAAGGATATTGTAACACCCAAAGCTTCCACAATATGTGGAAACCTAGTAATATTATAATTTTCCACACATTATGGTTATAACATTACAAATTTAAAGGAATGTTTGGTATTATTTATTTGATTTTGTTTTCTATGAAATGAGAATTCATCTATTAATCCATTGAATACCCACATTAATTTCTGGGGTATAATTTTTATTAGGGAGGGTAAATGTAACACCCAATGATTTGGTGAATATTTTTCTTTTAGTATATTTATTATTTTAATATTTTTTAATTCATGACATACTCAAAAAAAATTATATTAAATTCTTATTTCAAACATTAATTCCACATGGAACCAACTTGTCATGCACTATACGCAACACCGACATCGGATATGTTACACAATACAACATGTTTCTTCGAATAATAAATTTCTAGTTATATGTATATAAATGATATAATTGTAACGTATATGTTAAATTTAGTAATATGAATAGAAATAAATAATTTTTAATATATTTTAGAATGTTTTTTATTAAATAAAACATATTTTTTGTGAATCATATAATTATTATTAACGTCCTTATATGTTTAAAACAACTATTACCTCTAATAATAAAAATTAATTTAATTATATAAAAATAATAAACTTAATTTATTACACATTTATAAAATTACTCTGATAAAATAAACTCCTTTTTTTAATTATAATTTTAAAATTTTCTTAGGCTTATTTTTTAATTTTTTTGAGAAACATCATTTTAGGATGAATAATCAAACTACATGATTTTAATTAAAAAATGATTTTTATTTGATTTATTTATAAGGATAAATATAATTTTAAATTTGTTTCAATGTTTAAATAGATAATATATTTACAAATTACATCAATTTAGTTCATTCTAAATAATTTTACATTGAAATTTGGAATAATAAAGATTGAAAAATACGAATTTTCTACTATATATACCTGCAATGTCATCCCATCAATATAATTAATTATAAATTAATTGCTTCCTCGTTTGTGATTAGAATTTTTAAAAAATGGATTTACTATTTGGAATTAGAATAATTTCTAATTTATAATATGTTCACCTCTTTTTGATAAAATAAATTAGTTAATGTGATGATAATTAATTATAGATGTTATGAATAATGTTTTATAATAAAGTACTAAACAATAATTTAAGAACCAGTAGAACCAAGAAACAATATCAAGCCCATTACATTTCCATAAATATTCCATGAACATTCTATTATTTAATTTTGTTTGTTTATTATTAATTTTGTAGGTATAAACATGGGACACATTACTTGTTTCCAAAAATTCCACGTGTGTGATTTCCCTTCTCTATAAAAGGTAACCACCTCTCCCTCTACATCACACCTCTAAAAACAATAATGATTGGAAAATATCTACCTAATAAACATCCCAGAATCCCTAAATTCCTCATAAAATAATCCCCTTATGAAGAATGCACTCCAAGTAAGCCCTTTGGGACAAACAAATAGGAGTTAATAGATTATGGTAACATCTTCACTAAAGATAATTTATTTTATTTCATTTCTCCAGACCCTCAACTATATTACATACATGGTTGAATAATGGAAAAATTATATTGAATAAACTAATATGTTTTTATTATAAGGGCTCTACACACACATTCACTCACTTCCATAAAATGGGTAACGAATATACTATTTATGTGTACGGTGATCTATTGCCTCATTAAATAATGATTGTTGATTATTTTACCACTTATCATCCTATATATTTGGGTGGAAATGATGTTTATATTTGTCATATACTATATTTATTATGTATTTATGTTTCATTACTCCATTTACAACACATATCGTTTTTCCATCCAATTTTTTGTAAATATGATAATTTCATTTGAGGAAGTGTGGACTAACGAACCCTCAATGTAAGGTTTTTTGTTCAAAAAATACATGAATTGTATTATGAATGGGTTTAGTGAGATTATATTATAAATTTTATATGATAATTAATTTGGAATAATTATATATATATATTTACATATGTAATTTTCTTTCATTCATTATGTACAACATTAAAATTGGGAACAACGTTCATGGGGATGCACAACATCCTGTATCGATGATCAGTGTATTCCATTTAATACATATATATTCATTAGATTATTATAATAAACATATAATAAAAATAAATGATACTTAATTCAATTTTTAAATTCAGGAATCAGGATTTACATATAAGGACCAAGGATATAATAAATTAAGACACATGCGAAGAACTAAGTGGATATTAGCAAATATGAAACATTTACATTTGATGGTTAAAAGAGGAAATATATTTTCATGATAAATCAATATATGGTATTAGATATTACAATATTGTTTTTTAATATTTATATTAAATATATATTTATTATAAAATTGGTTTTATTGAGTTCAATAAGAGTAACGACACATTGTTTGTGAATTTCATCTCACTCTTTATTTCTATGAGATACATGCCTTATTCACCTATATATTCTTATGTGTATTGAATGTAATTATAATGAATATATTATATTACTATATTTCATAAATATATGTGTATATATAGATCAATTCATTGATCATTCTATCACGGGGGTTTTGTCTCAAAACATTCAAAATCGGTAATTTTATTATGTCTTCATTTTCCTCTATTGAGACACATGCCATGTTATAAAACATTCTTTTTATATGAGGTGTATAAAATGAATTTGAAATATTACATCAATAAATAAATTTTCTCCATATATTTTAATATCCCATTAATTTCAATTTCCAACATGGGTAATGTGATTAAAAGTTACCATGTGGAAAGAGTTTATTAAATCAATCTCTACGATTGTCGAGCTTTTTCATGATCATGTTTTAATTAATGAAAACGTATGATCCATATTTCAAGAAAACTATGAAATTTATCTTTTCAAATGGTTATCCATGATTTTTTCTTGTATTAGTAACATTTTTTCATTCATTTGTACAAAATATAAATAAAAAAATTGTATTGTAAAATTACGACATTACCAATTTATAGGATTGTAAATCAATGTACATTGAAGTCCATGTTTTATAACAACGATTTCTAGGAATAATATATTAATATCATATGACCATTAAAATAATTTAGTAACTATTTTTTCTTTTAACATTTTTTTAAATGAACTATTCTTTTCCTTTTTGAATTTGGAATTTCGCAAACCTTTTTACCCTTCTAATGGAATATTTTTTTACCTTATATGATGTGTACGTATTTACCCATTGTCACGTTTTTTAATTTTTTTTATTTAATGTTTTCTTTTATGAATATGTCATTATAATTATTTTTAGGAAATTAGTTTTAAAAAAATTTCATTATTATTTTTAATGTTTCATTGGAAATTTTGGGTTCTAAATCTTTTTCTAGATTCTATTATATGTTTTCAACTAATGCACTTTTCAAAACATTTTCATTATTTCAATATAAATTGTCAACAATTTTTCATTGAAATACTTTTCAAAATATTTTCATGCTTCTTTTATAGGTTCTCAATAATAATGTTTTCAAAAAATTATAATGCTTTATTTATATGATTTCAAATTAATTTAAATGAAATTTTTTTCAAAACATTTTCATTTTTTGTTGATATGTTTTAAAATATATTTTCAAAGGAATGGGTTTCAATATGTTTTGAATATTTCATTGTATGTTTTAAAATTATTTTCAATGAATTGTTTTTATAAATTTTTATGAATTATTTTATTACATTAAAATTATTTATATATAAAAATGTTTTCATAATAATTTGATGATTATTTTAAAAAAATTATATGAAAATGTTCTTTAAACTTATATTAATTCTTCAATATATGTTTTCATGGTATTTTATACCAAAATTATATTTAAAAGGATTGAAGAACTAAAACTCTATTTTCATATATGAAGGGATACATTCCTCAAAAAAAACATTCTAAAGATATTTTGAAATTATTTTACATCTAAGATTAAATCTGTAGATATTACTCATGACTCTCTTGGAAATTATCTAAAGGTTCCATTCATATTATTTCTCTAAATTGGGTATTTTTTATGTCATGGTATTTATGATACTAGGTTATCTTTCATATATTATATGTTTATGAAATATTTTTCCCATTCATGTTTGATATTTTTATGAAATCCATTTATCATTCACATGTTTTATGTTTTTGAAATCTGTTTCTCTTCCAGAAGTTATTATTTTGGTGAAATGATTACAAAATAGAATTGTTTTAATATGTTATTTTATTATTACTTGTTTATGATTCCATTTTAGTTTTATGGGTTGTGATGTGATTTTTATGGTTTTTTGGCATATGTATGATCGATCTCATAATGACAATGGTGGAACCTATGTCTCCCTACAATGCATTTGGAGAAGATTTATGTCTCATGATATAGAATAGTATGGTATTGGGAGTAATCATTGACTACCAATATGGTCATGGAAGTAATCCATGAACATGAAAATGGTATGAGGAGTGAACTAATGCGACCATGATATACATACGTGTGAACCATGGATACAAATATTGTATAGGGAGTGAACCCATACTACTAAAATGGTATTGTTATGAGTGCCTTGGATAATATTGAAATCATATTATATTTTTATGTGTTTTCCAAAATTTCATGTTTTATTCCTATGTCTTTCCTTTATGGGTTGGTTTTTTTATTTCCTTATGATTCTTTTCTTATGAACTATAAATATTTTTTCCATGATTCGTGTATATTATCATTGATATGTTTCGTATGGTCTATTATTTTGATGATACTATTCTCATACCCTTATTCTCATTAATATGATTACATATATCCATTCTGTACCCTTATAGAGTATTTTATATCACCCATTTTAATATTAACATCCCCAGGATTTGAAGATATGAATTATTCTTTATTTTTTAAGTAGGTATATTTTCATGAATAACTTATTGGGTTATAATGTAGATCATTTTTGTATCAGTGATTATTTTCCCATGTATCTAATGGCATTATGCTACTATAGTATTTGGGTGTATCACTTTATAATTCCTTAAGTATTTATCAAATGTTATGAAATGTTATTGTATGAGAAAGTACATGGTATTTATATATGTTGAATATGAATAGTAAACCTTGGGAAGATATCAATGTGATTTGGTGGAAGTAATTCTTGAATTTGTCTTGATGGTTTTTTCCTCGCACTCTTCATCTAAAAATAGAAGGTTATTTCCTTGATCTCAAACAAAAAATGGTGAATATATCAGGGAATATTAGGAAAATCTCACAATCCCAGAAGTATATGCATCATATTTTTTAATTACCCAATAATTAAAGGATGATCAGTTCTTTAATTGGATAAAACCTAGTATACGAAAATACCGTTGATTCATGACATTGACTGCTGTGAAGAAATTGTGAAATGTGCCCTCAATGATGAAATGTAGATCAGATAATCTCAAGTGTATCAGGAGTATATGAAATAAAAAAGTATAGTATAATTATTTATTTTTAATGGTAAAATATAATGGTGTAATGAAATTCCACAATCCCTTTTCTCAATGGTGTAAAAAAACCACATCAAAAATTACCTAAGGGAAGAGAAAATTCAATAGGTGTAGGAAGGAAGGGAACCAATATAGCGATAAATTACAGTATAATTCCCATAATATGATGGTGGTAAGTCATTATATAGTTAATGGTAAAATCTAATGGTGTAATGAAATTCCACAATCCCTCTTCTCAATGGTGTAAAAAAATCACCTCAAAAATTACCTAAGGGAAGAGAAAATTCAATAGGTGCAGGAAGGAAGGGAATCAATATAGTGATAAATGATAGTATAATTCCAATAATATGATGGTGGTAATTTATTATATATTCAATTCTCAAATTATATTCATTGATTCAACATATATTATCTAGGGATGATTTCAAAACAATGCACTATGTCGATGGTTTTCAGAGACAAGAATCAACCTCTAAGGTAGTAATGGCATTTTTCCACAAAAAATATGTAGTAGGATCTCAACATAATATTGGTGATAGGTATTATAGTTATTAATTCATGAAAATTGAACATAATTTTTTATTTTTAGTTTACACATTCATATATATTTTATAAAAATTATCAACTCAAACATCACAACAAATAATGAAAGTAATGTTATTGGGTAAAATTGAAAATAAGGAAATGATTGAATCATGTGTTTAAAACTCTCCCCATATCTAAATTTTTGGGGTTAACTTTTCTTAAAAATGTTCATACACATTTTGGTGAAATTTTGGTGCAATTATGGGCATGGATTCGTTTTCCCCTTATAGAGAAAACATAATTTTCCATGCGGGAAAAAATAACCATGTTGGGAATCGACCATTAATTATATACAACTTTAAGGAGGGGATGAGTCATTTTTAGATCCAACATAACAAGAATAAATATTATTTCTCCATGGGAAATTGTATATATCTCAAATTATTGTGTCACTGGAAGAATACATAATCTAATAAATTCAAATTATGAGGGAATTTGCGGAGGTGTTTCCTAAAAAACAATTTTTTCTTCTTCCTAGCCAATAGGGTGAATTTTCAATCGAACATAAACATATGGTGTTTCCATTATCAAAGAATTACTATTGAAATAATAATGTAGAACTTCAGCTGTTGAAGAAACAAATTACTTGATAATCTAGACGGATGGATCATTTTCAAAAGTCCATTAACATGGGGTTCACCAGTCCGCTTCATCAACAAGAATTATGGGTCAAGGGTCATTTCCATTTATTATAATTATCTCAGAAACATCACAATAACGAAAAATTATCATATGATACATAAGGATCAATTTCATGAACATATAAGTGGATAAAAATACATATATAAGGAGGATCTGTGTTTGGGATATTACCATGATATGGGGAAGAAGGAGGATATATCCAAGACAATGATTTGTAATTGATACTGGATTTATGAGATCATAGTAATGAAATTTAGACTCACTAATTCTCTATCAATATTTATCGACATGGGGAATATAGTCATTAGAATTTAACATGATAAATATATTGTACTCTCAATAGATGATATTCAATTATTTTCTAGAACCAAGGAAGAGTAGGGGAGCATTTGAGCACTATGCGAGAGGAATTTTTAAAGGAGAATCATTATGAATAGTTAAATAATGTGAGTTCTATTAGTAGGATGTTTGAAACATGGGGAATATAAAAATAATAATACGATATCTATAGACCATTCAATAATATAATTTATTGAAGGTTTTCCTAGGACTATATCAGTGGTAGTTATCCAAAAATTTTATACATTTAATCATTACTATCATTGATTTGTGAGATATTTCTAATGATTAGGAAAACCATAAAAACAATAAAACTCTTAAGGTATTAATGATTTCATTTTATTAGGAATGTAATTATATATTTAAGTAGTTGAAAAAAAGTGTTATCACTACCCATGTTCTCACACTACCCACATGTGGATATATTTTCACGTTATTCAATGATCATTCGATGAAGTGATTTGGTTTTTTGTTCATAAAAAATTGCAATGTCATAGCCTATTATTTAATGTAGTTGAATGTTCATGAAAAGAACGACCCGACACAAGATATATTTTTTGGATTTACTGATAAATTAATTTTAAATTAGAATATTTTATCTATTTAGAGGCATGTTTGATAAATATACATATCAAAAAAAAACCCACAGTATATATTTACACTGAAATATGAAAATATGCACCAATGATGACTATTATATCTAACCATGGAACATCACCGATCATTCCATTATCATCCTGGAAAATCTAATAATGTGGTGGATTATCTATGTAGAAAATACCCAAATATTGTATCATTGATGCAAATTGAGTGGTATCAGATATTAATATATTTGGAAAAAAGTACATTGAAATCATAAAATAGTAAAATGATTATTAATTTTCATAAATGACTGGTCAAACATCTCTTTTGCAGTGGTTAATGGATTCTCAAATAGATAATGTGGTAATTCTGAAGAAAGTGGATACTATTAGGGATGGGAAATCCACAAAATTTTGAGTTAATTTAGATGTATTTGTGAGATTTCAGTCATGACTATATGTACCAAAAAAGACATAGTTAAATAAGAAACTATTTGGTGATGGACATTTTTTTCATTCACCATTCACCTAGGAATAAAAGTGACATTACAAGATCTCATTGAAAACAATTTCTGGATAAATATGAAGAAGGATATCACTAAATATACCTAATTTTACTTGGTATATAATAAAGTTAATTCTTAAAGTCATAATGTTTAGGTAATGATTAAACCATTACACACACGTATGGGAAAAATATCTCCATGGAATTTGTCATTAGAATACAAAAGATATCCATGGGAAACAATTATATATCGATTGTGGTGTATTTTTATACAAAATAATTTTCACATTATTGTAATTCAATAAGATTTCTGAATTGATAAACTATTAAAGATAAACATATAATGTGTTTTAAGGTAGCATGATGTACATCTATTAATTGTATATGATCTATATCTATTATTAAAGTATGCATTCTAGAAAAAGTCTCTAATATGATCTAAACACTGAGTTGAACTTCTGTATGGCCTATAATCATCAAATAGATGGCCATTATGTGTATAATATTCATAAAATGGAAGAAAATTTGTGAGAATATTTATTGAATATCAAAAAAAGTATGGGATTAACATGTACCTCTGGTATTTTTCTCTTTTAACAACACTTTCCGCTTTTAGATGCAATTTGATCCATATAAATCCCTTTACGTGAAGTGGTGTAAAACACCTGCATGTTGGGATGATGTTTAGGAACAAAAAATGGCTTCTTCCTAGAATGTTCAATGAAATAGTGGAAAAGGATTAGACTATTTGGCATCACCCGAAGAATGCTCAGATTCGATAAAAGAGCTATGATGAAAATCATTGATGACACCTATAGATTGATTTTGTATACAAGTTATCCATCCACATATCTCCATGGATGATATTGACTATATTTGAAGTGAATGAAAATCTAATTCCTACATAGATCCATCCATGGGATGTCATTGAATGCATAAGAGTGGTTGGCAACTAACTCTCACTCCCACCTAACCTATATCAAGGACATTATGTATTCCATGTATCCTAATTGTAAATGTACACACCATATTCCTCACATTTTCTCAATTATATTGTGGTACCATTGCATAATGATCTCTCTTATGGGGAGCCACCAATATCATAGATTATAGTGTCAATTGTTTTTAAAATTATTAATTACACCTGGTCAATGATATATGGAATCAATAAATGTTTGAATATGTGGTGTCAGAACCATGCGTTGTGATGAGGCAGAGACCCCTTGTTTCCTTTTAGTGTGAGAAATGAAAATTTTTAGGGAAAATATTTTTAATAGTTGAAGATTATGACAACCGAAACTATTATAAATAATATTTAAATTTTTTTTATTTAAATATATTATTATAAATTTTATTATAAAAAATAAATGCACTTTTATTGTTCTGTAAAATCAATTTGTATTTAAAATGACATTAAGTAACAGTACCATTTATATTATAGAAATTTAAAAGTGATCTAGTGATTAATATAAATACATGATTTTAGAAAATTTAATTTACAGAGAAAAAGGAAGTTATGGACATAACCAATATGACTGTACACTATGAAACACATTTATCGAAGCTTCTGGGGGAGATAACATCACTACTATTTTTCACATGACTAAACCCGATATGAGATCCAACAACCTATGAATGATCGAAAATATTTACAGTAGATGTTCAAACCCATCAATATCACATTGGAATCCATGTACACTGAACTACACCATGAAATAATCACTATTGTATACCTTACTCTTATAAAATTTTATAGTGTATTAATTGGATATCTATCAAGATCATAACATTATGGGTTTTAAAATAAATTTTTATGGAATAATGAATATATTTCTTCAATTATGGTTACATTGTAAATAATTATTATTTATATATAATAATGTAGAAATAATATATTTGGATAATATTAAATTATTAAGAAGGTATTTATTTTGATTAATTAATTTCTTTTTGAAATAAATAATTTTTTAGTAAAATACTACGATTATATAATTTCAATCAAAATTAAAATATAATATAAGTTTAATGAATTAAAATTTAAGGTTTATAAGGGTTCAAAAATTGTTATTATTAAAAAAACCAAAATTTCATAATAATTGATAATTTTATTTTAATAGTAAAAATTAAAATATTTTTAATATTATTTAGAAAAAATTAATATTATCTTTTGAATCATAATGGAAAAATTATCCAATCATGAAATGTTCATATTTTTCTATGACAATCAAACTTCCGGGTAAATATTTAATACATTATATAACTACTTTTATTATTATGACATCATAATAACACAAATCTGATTTAATAAATACAAGAAAATGTATCCATGACAAAATCCTTGTTTTTTCATTTAATATAATATAATTTATTTTTATTTTAGTTATTATATATATCCATTATGAACACACCCAATCATATAATATATTTTACTATTTTTAAATCATTTATTTAAAACTATGACTCATCTCCACATAAGAAAAGTAAATATTTTTTTATAATCAGTTCATGGATATATAAAACAATGTGAAACACTCCCATTTCATAGAATCCATGGAAAACCCATTGGATGGTTTGTAATTTTATTTATTTTATTATGGATTCAAAACCTTAATAATAAATCCACCAACTTTTACTAAATAAACCCACCCACACTCCAATTTATTTTCACTCAAACTCCATGTATAATTTCCATACACATCCATTCACTCTATAGATTTTTAAAATTCACCCCACCCTCTCAATAGTCTCATCACAAGCATTTAAAGTCACAAACATGAGTAAGGGACCTTTAACTCCCCTCTTTTCAATAAATAATTTTTTTGTTATATTGTTTAATTTCCATGTTATATTATTTTAATATATTATTACATGTTCCCATAACTATAAATTTCAAATAAAAAGTATGATATCCCCTTTTTCTCTCATTAATCCCTCCAAAGAACCGTTATGAACAACTTTTACCAGGCCAAATTTTAGTAATGGATCATTTTATTTCTACTGTTTATTCAAGTATCTTATTTAAATTTTATTTTCTTCATCATTTACATATGATGGTTTAGGATATTCCATATCCCCTTCAGATCCCATATTAATTAAAAATTATTTTTTACCAATTTCTCTCTCATCATTTAATTTTTTTTATTTTTATATGATGATATAATTGTTCTAAAATTTCACTATGATTTTCCATGCCAAAATAAGTGTGTAGTGAATACCATACACAATTCCTACCATTAAGGTTAACCATTATAAAATTTTACTTCATTTAATTTAGAAATAAATGTATATATTCCAAACTCTTTAATTTTGTACTAAAATATGATTTTTAATGAATCCATCCTGTATGATCTATGTGGAACACATAAGCATGGGAATTAAATGAATATGTTGGGGGCACTCGAAATAATATAGCACAAAAATTCATTGGTTAATGATTAATCTCACAGGACGTCATGTTTTTATAGGGAGTGAACCTTATTCCATTATGGGATTTTTTTCTTTAATTGATTAATGGCAGTTATCCTTGACCTATGACATTGATGAAGTGTTTTATGTTGTTTATGCATTCCCCATGTTGACTTTATAAATATAATTATATATCATGTCTCATTTTTCTTGTTTATGATTCATACACTTTTTGATATGAATACTTTCTACGAAGTTTAATTCTCTTCATGAAATTACACTTTTTTCCATTAGTGGGATTTTTATCTCACCACATTCATATGTTTTCCCCACATTATCCCAAGCAGTTTTATATGCGATCATGTTAAGGAAGATTTTAATAAAGATATTTTTCCTATTTTATATTTTCATGTAATGTATATTATTAACAAAAAATTAGACTTATAAATATTACAAGTTTTTATAACTAAAATATTATGTTATAAATCATGAATTAATGTTTAATTAAGAGAAATATTTTTATATAAAGTAATAAATCAATTATTTCTTTCCCCATATTTATAAAAATCCATTAATTTCATATTCAAAAACTCATTGTAAAAATATGTTTTTAATAATTTCAGAAAGGAAAAATACATTTACAAATATCCCAAAATAATATTTTTATTATATAAATGACTATTCATGAAAACATTTTAATTATATTTTATATAGAAGAAAATTTTCATCATCAATAGAGGAAATAATATTGACCTTACATGAAATTAATTTATAACTAATATTATATTCCAATGAGATAAGAAAGAATATAGATTGATAAATCCCAAAAAAAATAATAATTGGGGGATAATTATTGTTTTTTTAAAGTATGATTATCATATAATTTTAACAAATATATATTTCATAGAGAATTTCTATAAATGAAAATTGAATATAACATAATACATTACCTTAGATATCAACATTATTTATAAATCTTATTATGATTCAATGAAATAAATAAATAAATATTTAATATTTATAACAAAATTATTTACATAATTTTCTTAAATACACACCTATATTATAATATAATTGTTTTTATTTAATATTAATTATTTATTGAAATTAATATTTGGTTTTTAATTGTTCTATTTTTTGGTATTTTGTTTCAATGGTTCTTAACCAAGAACATTTTTCATGGATTTAATTAACTCTAAAATCTTCATAATTATATAATAATTATTATTTTTAAATACATAAAAATATATATACATTCCTAGAAGGTGGTTATGAAAAAGGAATTACATCTATCTGTTGATATGGTAGTCCAAACACACACATGATTAATGGTATCATTTTCCCATAAATGAATTAACATAGGTAAATGATAATATAAATTTAATGAATCAATATAATTTCATAAATATAATATATTATAATGAAAAATATATATTTTAATTTCCTTTTATGTAAAAAATGAAAAATGAATCACTTTTTATAATGGATGTGGAATTATAATGTATGAAAAAACTAAGGTATCATTTCCCATTATTTTATAACAAGTTATAGATGTTTTGTAAACATTTCTAAATATAATTTTAAAACTAATGATATTTATCACAATATATTAATATTTGTGTTCAATATTTAGATGATTTTAAGTGATATTGAATCTCAAAAATATTCAATAAATATAATTAGGTCTTATTTGGAAAACCTCAAAGGGGTTGCAACTTACGCATCATGAATGGTATTACGACAAGATAATAATCTATAGGCAATGGTGATGGAGTTTAAGGATATACATTGGATGGGATTTTATTTACTATAGTTCTCAATATTTGTGAATAATTTATGTGATGTTTGATTATTTTATAGGTGAAATTTTTGTAGTCTTGCAAATATTTAATACTATATTATATTATAAAGTCATGTTCATGTGAATGTAGACCATTTACAACCCTAAATAAATTTAAAATATGTGTTAATTTATTAATATATCAAGAAATTCAAATTTATAAATGATTAAGAAGTATTTTAATCAAAATATATAAGTATAATAACCTCGTTAACCAATTTTAACATAATCCTAGGTAATTCGTTTTTAACAAATTTACTGTTAATCATGACTAAAAATGAATGTGGGGTCATTATAGAATTTGTCCAGAATAATTAATAATTATTAAATGATTATATAATATTAAATATCTATTAATGTATTAAGTTTTTTAAAATATTTTTGAAAAATCACAAAACAAATTTTTTATAAAAAATTAAAATTTTATCACAAAACTAAATTAATTATCAATATATTCAATAATTTTCTTCTACCATAGTACACGGATTATATATTATTCGTTTATAGATTTTCAAAATCTTGGGGGAATGAAAATAATAGATTGATGAGATCGGATAGTTAAAATGATTAAAATTGGTTAATATCCATATATGACCAAATTTTAGAATAAAACAATAATTAATGAGTTAGATAGTTATCTTAATTTATGATGTACATATATAATTTCCATTAGAATATAAATCATTAGTCATGGAATAAATCAATAGAATTTCAAAAGACATGATTTATAAGTGTGAGGAATCATTATAAGTCATTCTATCCAATGAGAGAATATCATAAGCATTATAACATGTTATTATAATTGAGGAACACTAATATGTGTAAAAAATCATTTAATTATTCATTGTTAACTTCCAAGACTATATTTATTTAGTAGAAAAGGTCCCAAAATGTAGTTTTTTTACTCACTAAATTATTATGAATCATGGAATTAGTTTACAATATATCATATATCATATGAACTTATTATATATTAATAATAACCTAATACATTACATGTTTATGTAATTTTGGTCCAACCCATCAAAGTGTGATAACCATACATATATATTCTAGAAGAACATAAAACATTAATCACTCTTTTACAAAATAACAAATGTGAAATAAATGAGTTTTCTAAATGATTAATAATAAAAAAATAAAACTAAATATAAAGAAATAAATTTGAAGTGGTTGATAGATATTTTCACCAATGAATCATAGGAGACATAAATGGATGTTTAGATAGATGAAATATACCTTCAATATATCATAAAAATAATTCAATGAAAACATGAGAAAACAATCCTTTTAAGATGATAACATTATACATTAAAATTCCAAGAGTATTGAGGAATTTTTTATCATTAAAAATCAAAATACAAACATTTTAATCAATTATTAAGATCAATTAATGATCTCGATTACATTAATAAAATTTTGTGTCGTAAATTATAAATATATGATTCAATTCAAACGTTTTGAATAATTTATTAAATATAGTATTTTAAAAAATATTGTAATTTTTTTAATTTATTTATATTATAGTAGAATATTATTGAAAATGATGATAAATAGTAATTGTGTCATGTAAAATTATATTATTGTAAACAATAAATTAAAATTGACATGGATGAAAAGGTTTTCCATCTAAATAGAAATTAACAACCTATTTTCTTATAAACATTTTATAAATAATTTTGTTACTAATGATAGGAAAATGAAATGAAAAAAAATCTAATACTCAAGAAATATTAGTGGAATAATAATATATATAGGGTTTAAAGTGTAATTATCATATAATTTTCCAAAATGGAAATATAATATGGACAATCCTACAACGAAATGTTATTTTAACGTAACATGTACCTCTTTTCCTCTCATTATATTTATTCATTATTATGTTCTTATATAATAAATCATAATTTATTTTTAATATAAAGAAATATATTATTCATAATTATCATACAATAAAACATTTTATTAATATATAAATTTATTGAGTAATTAATTATTCTTCATTAAAATCAATACTAAAGTGTTAATTCTTCTCTTTCCCATTCATGTTCTGGTTCCATAGTAAATTACATTCACCTCGGTCAAGGTTTCATCTCCTTCCAAATATTAAATAAATTATAATTATCATAAAAATTTATTATAATCAATATTTTAAATATTTATTTATGTTGGATATGAAAATTTAATTACATCACACCATGGTGGTAGTAGTCGCAATGTATTCATGAGAAATGTTTTAATTATATGATGAATGGAAGAAATAATGGTAAAAAATAATATATCACATAAAAACAAAAAAAAATATAAAAAATATCATATAATTATAAATTTAATTATTCTAGATGACCTTCAACTAGTGTTGGTAATGAAAAACAAATCACATCTCTTCACATCGATGTTTGTCCATAGATACACACAAATTATGTTATTATATATAATTGGATTGAAATGAGGTATGGAGTTTTTTGAACATTAAAATAAAAACATTTAATTATAGTAATTATAAATATTTCATATGTTTAATATGGTTATATTGTATATTTAATTGTTTAAGGAAAAAATAATTTAATTAAATGATTAGTTAAGACAATTACCTCTCCTTTGGGAACCCTCCTTAGGATTACGCCACATACAATCAATGGATGGTTTTTCGGATTAATAAAATCTATATGAATATGTGTGGGGACGTTAAGATGATATATGGTGAATTATGTTTTTGAAATGTGGGCTCAATGTGAGATACTAGAAGAACGGAGGCGGTGACCATTTATATGAGTAGTGTATAATAATTATGTAAATACATAAACAATTGAAAAACAATAATGAAGTCATACTCAGGTACATATGGAATGGTGTAATAAAAAATTTAATGAAAAGATATATTAAGGCTGCAATTCATAGAAAAAATAAAATTAATACAAATTTTTGTTTTATTTTAATCCTCGATTTTTAGATTAAACCCCTTATTAACCCTTTTAACCTGGTTCATGGTTACATGTTTTTCCCACAGTTACAATTAACTAGAACCAATATTTGAGATGGGGTAACATAAATATTTGGAAATTATGTTTGAAAAATATGTAAATAATTTTATAAAATTCATAAATCATAGTTGGAGGAAATTAATTTCATAATAAAATTAAAATTTAAATTGATTTTTTAGATAATTTAATATTTAAGCATGAGACTAAATTATTTATCATTCAATATCTTCTTAAAATAATTAATTGAATTATATGAAATTTTATTATATATATTATAAAAAAAATTAATTTATTTCAATCATTAATAGTTAATAATTTCATTTTTTATTATTAAAAAAAATTCATACATAAAATATGGTTTTAAGTAGAACTTATCTTATTTTCCTTCAAATGTCATTTTTATAAACTTTTTTTTTAAAAAATTGTTCTTCAGGATCCGTGATCTGTCCACCATTAATTATAAAATAGTTTTCACAATAATATTTCAATTGGATTCCATACATTGGGATAAATTTTTTCATATATGAATATTATTTAAATAAGGTCGTTGGATAATACATCATTAGATATCAAACCCATTTATATATTAAATATAAATATATCTTAAAATCTTTGTGTATAACATTATAAAACTTGGACTTGAGACTATAATGTTCACATATAACATGAAGGATGTGATGATCCTGATACATGTATTAACCTCCAAGTCAAAGTGTGTATGTACTAATATATTTAAGGGACCCTTGTTATATAGATCATGTATTATAGGTGATATATAGATTTAAATCCTCATCTAATAAGTTCTTGGACCCTGATTATATGATAGTGGAGGAAAACCCAACTCTCTAAAACTATTAAGACTCTGAGAGTATCAATTATTTGGGCGGACCATGTTTTATAGAACCCATTTATAACATAATATTTTTAATGATAAGTCATTGGATGTGGTATTCTTTGATCCAGGATTACCCGTCTCAAGGGATTTGTTGGGGGTGTTACATGGGATATTTGATGAAGATGTGTAACCTCTCTGCATTATAATATCTTTTAGGGAAATTTATTTTCTTGTCATTGTGAGGAACCCTATAAAAGTAATAGGGGTGTACATGCATATTAGTTTAAACAAAAAATTCTTTGGATATTAGTAGGGTATTAACAGTAGTTCACCATACTATTTTCAACCAAAATAGTGCTCAGTTTTCGTTATCCACAAGTCCATAAGCATGACTCCCCATTTGTAAAAAACATCCCAATAATAGAGAGTATGTAAAGAGGTGATAGTTGGGATACTGTAACCTATAGAGATGACAGTAATAATGGTCTATATAAAAATAAAATAGACTAATTTATCAGAAATAAAACACAAGATTAGTTACCTACCACAAGGGAAGAACAATGGACAGCAACAATAATGATAAATAGGCTCAAAACACCATTTGAAGAAGAAAACATCAAAAAATACAATTTATAGAACATGAATATAATCAAGGATATTCAAGAAACTAAATATAAAGGAATAAATCATGTCTGACCACCAGTAAATAGATATAGTAAAAATCATCATACAAATAGTGGAGTAAAAATTAACTCAAATTGTACCCAAACCATTACTTGATCATAGAGTCATATTTGCTACAAATTTTAGGATGTACCTGTGTAGGGTGTGGAAAAAAATCTCATTCCTCCACCACCAACATGTCCCATACATAAATAATTGATAAATCATTTGTATCTATATATTAAATAAGGTAGTGAGCATGAATTTTAAAATAGTAACCTAAAAACCTTTTTTACCAGAACAACAAGGAAGTTGTCACCTTTTTCTCCCAACACGTGTATAAATTTATTGGATAGAATCCATATCATAAAGCACATGGTATCCCTTGAAAAACATAATCCCAGGTTATCCATCATGTTTTGCCTCTAAAATGTAACTCTACACCACATTCCATCAACCATGTTCCAGTGTCCAAAATGCATTACAAAATAATATGTTCAAGGACACTCTAACAACCTATCAAAATCTCTTGTCGTCATGAACATGGTACCCTAAGGCAAAACATTGTCTATCCATTGATAATGATCATTGTTGAATCAATAGAAAATCTACCAAAGATCAAATATGTCCCCACACTATTTAATCTAGACCTAATGAATTTAATATATGAGAGTCCTCATCCTTAAACTAATGGGCTCAATGTCATAAACTTATGGATCCTCATCATCCACATTGAATTCAATGTAATGAACCTCCATCCTTAATAATGGTCAAAACATTCCTAATCTGTAAATAACGGAGTCTACAACCCAAATGAGTGGTCAACACCACATCATCATCTATGTTCTATATATGCTAACATGGATCTAATAGTCTTCAGGGAAATCATGAAATTTTAAAATCATATTCATAGTATTGAAACCACGCCCCAAAGGTACACCCTTCCCCTATAACCATGTTTCTCATTCTGATGGTAAATACTGTCTCATATCACTGAAGTCATTCCAGAATCCTAACAAACATGTCTCCTCAATATGATGATTGTGTCACTCTATAGTTTATCAACAACATTCAATGAATTTGGGCCTCACCCATCCTCGTGAACTACGACACCATACAAAGACGATCAATACCATATCCAAACATCAGTTGTTCCCATCACTTGCACATGAAAGCAATGAAATCACCATAAAAATTTTAACTTAACAATTAACACTGTTGGACTAATTTTACCATGGTATAAATCCTCCCACCAAGATCATACAATTCTTAATCATGGAATATCATTCCCATAGGAATCTCATGGGATCAATAGATTTTTATTAATGGAAAAAGATATTATTGTATATCTTGAACAAACCAATAGAACTCTCAAAAAATCACCCCCAAAAAATGAGTACTATCAAAGGGAATGGTATGAAAAACCTACCTCATGTTAGTAGAAACAGTAATGTCCGGTATCAGACCAAAACTTGAGATAATTCAGAAGAAATAATAATTTTAGATTAATTCCCTGTAAAAATGGTGAAACAAATCAAATATATTTATCACATTTTATGGTGAGATAAAAATAATGGGGGATAGAAGATTGAATATATTTTGTAGAAGATTATTTAACCACCAATATAATAATGATCCTAGATCAGACGTCAGAGTTATCAAGAACCCTAAATGATAGGGGAATGTTGTGTGATCTCTTATTCATTACCATTTCTATCAATATATGTTGAAAAGTAAAATAAGGTTCTTAAACACCCTTGGATCATTAAAAAATATTTTCTTGAAGCATACATGATTTGTAGATTGTACCCGTTGTATATTAAGTCACTGATCTGTATCCCAGTTACTTATAATGTATTCCTCGGGTAGGCACCCTAATGATTACACATCATGAAACCACTATGTCACTCCACATGAAACCATTAAATGTTTTTTAATTGATTTAAATGATGTGTATATCTTACAGAAGTTTAATTCAATATGCCAGACCCAACAACATTCTTTTGGTGTTCACCCGAAAACCAATGTCAGGCAACGAATCATAGACTATAACAAAAACAAGGTCATGGGTCTTAAAAAATCAGGAATGAGGTGTCCATAAATAATTTAAAAGGGTTGTAACACTCTCTATGGACTAATCCTAAATCTTTCCCAAAATAACCTTCTCGTAAACTTGAGATGTTATTGTCTCTCCAAAATATCGTGGATCACCACCGAGATATAATGTAATAACCATATATGGAACCAAACATTCGAATATATTTTAAAACACAACAGTATACCTGAGTTACAATTTCATATTTCAAATATCTCAAGGAGCTCCCAATTTTTGGAGTTACCCACCCCGGTCCCATCCCATCCCAATAATCCTAATTTTGATTGTTTGCTGACCATCAATGGATTAAAAAGTCTTCTTGTGACACATAATCACCACTACACCTCATCACATGCATTGATCATGACCATGTCACATCTTACACCCATTAAGTACTGCATCACATCAGAATCCCAACTCATGATCAAATCATGCATAGAACCTATGAGGTCTCATATCTCATCAGAGTCCTAAATATACCCATGGCACATTGGAACCCTTAAATATCACAACACATCAGATGCACAAAATTTGGTATATATATAACATTCATCACACTGATTCCAATAAATAATCATGGTTTTACATACCTCAAATATATATATAGTATGCATTAAAGATGGATCCAACCCAATAACTAGCACCTAGTTAGTAAGAAAACCATATATAATGCACCACATGAACAAAAATTGACATTCATAAAAAGGGGGTCTTAACCAAATGAAAGATACTCGTTCAATTCCCTGAAGTACCTACAAAATTATATGTTTAACTAACCTGATTTGAACTTGGTGGATCAATTTCATATCCCACAATTGATTCTGGATTGGTTGAGTCCTGGACTCCCTATGAAGCTACAATAGATTATAATGATTTACCCCAAAGGTGGGATCCATTATCTCTTCAACGACATCGTCGCGGTGTTGAATTCCATCCACCATCTCATTGTACAACTCATGGTATGACATCATATTTCTTTTTTAATCCTATTATATTCCCCGTATTATATGATAAGGATTCCTTTAGAACATCTCTAGATTCCCAACCATGCAACATTCATGGAACTCCTCTGGTTCCTAATAACAATGCATCCACATAAGTCCCAACTACTCAAAGAGGAGGCATATTATTGATGAACCAATACTTGGTGATATTTCTGAATCAATAGCATTCCCACCTTAATGAGAACCATATCATCCCTGGATCCAATTATTCTAAGCATCACCATTATGTTCACCTGACACCATTACCCAAATCATGTTTTAATTGTATATAAAATTTCCCTCTTCTATATGTGAATAATTCATTTCAAATGAAAATGAAAATTAAATCAAGATGTTAACCTAAACCCATATTCAATTTCATAAACCATCCTTGGATTTTCTCACACTTGTAAATCCCCTTTCCTCCATAAAAGATATGAAATGATAATTCAATAAAAATAGTTATATGCTCCATGAGTAATATTTTATCCTACTAAATGTTCAAGAACAATTGATCTCACTTCACCATCATCATCCATGGGAAGATTCTCCTGAAAAACGACATCTATATTTCCGAATAGGATCATCCCTCATGTATACTTTGTTATACCTATGTATCCCACCAACTCTTTCTTGTTCCCTTTTTCCTGTACCTTACAAGAATCACCCTCTGTTCATTGGTTGTCTCAATCTTCTCAAAGATGGTATTGACCGTCTTTATCCAGTTATCTATGGAATGTGGCCCATCTTAACACTGATATAGTGGTGGGTACTGTGAATTGAACTAAGGAGCAATGTATTTTATCAATGGATCCACTCCCTGAGCAACCCTTTCGATACCCTGGAAAACCCATACTAGGATCGACCTGAGATGATCATCATACCATGGAGAAAAATATATAAAATCACGTGGCTTTCCCAATTTTAACTAATCCTGTACTTGGGACTAATGATCTTACCAACCATCTGAGCCGTAATCCCAAAACACGGTATCCTCAAATCGTGAACTCTCATGCCACCCAACACTATAACTCCTAACGCTCCATCAGATGCCACCATAGTGACAACCTCTAAATATCAATACAATGGTAATGAAAGATGTAATAATATATATTGATATATAATGAACATATGGAGATATCTAATGATAATCAAAATCATACCTTCCATAAACTCCCCCATCATAACCATTTATCGGGACATTGGACCTCATGGTTATGTAACCACCCATATTAGAGCCATGTATCACATATAAATCCATCCGAAAGACCCTCTCTCACCCACATTGGAATCATATTTCACATATCAATTAAATTTAGTTGATTAATATTCTACCAAAGTGGATAATTATGAAAATACAATTTATCTTATTTGATTTAATTATAAAGAGTACTCCTATGATCAAAATCATTACCTTCCCTTAAAAGCGGAGGACCTATGAAAATATAATATAATATACAATGATTACATTAAGACTACAATACATTGATTACTACCTTTAATTCCACAACAATAGGATAATCAATAAAATATTATATTGCTTCCATTATTGACAATTTATATATCCCAACCCCTCTTAATGAAGTCCAATTTCAAAATTAAAATCAATCATAGTAACATATATATACACATACATATATATATATACATATACATATATATATAATAAAATATATCTATGAAAATATATAAATCATAATAAAACCTCCCTTTCAATGCAATGCCAAGGGTAAAAAATTACTCCATTGAAATATAAATCCAATGTTAATATTTCAAAATAAATGATAATCACACACATGTGTGACACTGATGGTTGATATCAAATGGAAAATCAAAATATAAATGAAGAAAAACAATTTCCTACCACTGAAAACATGGTATATCCTCTCTACATATGCCTCTAGTCACAAAAACATGTGCTCTAATACATGTGTTGAATACATCATAGACTCTGGAATAAAATATTAACAAATATTAAGACCCAAAATATGTAAAATAAATAACATATAACACAATTTAGCCCACCCTGACTTATTCTTCCACTACAAAATCACTTAGGGATGGTAAACCATTAGGACATAATCATGCCTCCCCATACACCAATGGATGTTGACAAATAGTGATAGTGTTATTAGGTGATATTGGGGAGACAATAAAATATAATTATAATAATAATATTATTCTATATACATATAACCGAATGTATGTAATGACTAATTAAATTTAGGAACAGTAACCCATCATTGTAGAATAATAATGGACATTATATAATATGATAAAATGATCAAAATGATAATTTTATTTTATGAAATCACATGAATCCATTTATATAAAATTAATATATGTAATTTTATACCAAAAATAAATACAAGATGGTCACCTATATCGGACCACAAGTTCATACATATGAATAAAATGTTTATATAAATGAGAGACTCAAAATAAACTCCAACTATTGTAGAAACCTTCATGGTCCATTGACATCCGTCCCATTCAGAAGGACAAATAGGATCACTATGGTCGGTCTCTTATTCATGAAACCTTACTTGATCATATAAGCATGAATTGTACATTATTATGTAAGGGATGTTGTAGTGTGTGACAATAATTTTTAGTAGTATAGAACCAATATATTCCTAACGTACTTTAAAGCTATTGTAGTTGTATCTCTAAATAAATAATTAAATGAGAATTCATGTATTTATAATAACCTACATCTATTTTTGTCATCATTAATAATAAAGTAGTAAGTTTCTTAAGACAATGCCGATAACACTAAAGTGGGGTGAATCCATTTCAAAAATCCCAATGTATCACATGATGATATTCCACATTGATGAACCATCATATTCCATATCTAGAACTATCACTCAGAAACTCATTCCATAAATGAAGTATTAGATTCAAAAATAAAACCCAAATAATATTTATGTGATCCCTTAGTACCCTTCTCAAAATATAATGTCATATCTCACATGACATATGAAATAAAATCAATGTCCTTCCTCTACTAATAAATAGTATTTTCTCCATATCCAACATACGAGAGAATAGAGATGTCATTACTCCAATGTAATCCCAGCATAATGACCATAGTATAGTGCGAACCTCATCACCCAATGAATTTTCTAAACATTTTCATCCAATAGATTCTCATCATTTACATGGATTTCATTGTTAATCATTTCTAGCTATACGGTGATCAAAACAATCCTATTATGAACATAACGTAGGTGTGTTCCAACATTAGTGGAAAACCCCACAATTTATGTTAAGACCTATATGTTTCCACATGACTCCAAAGGGACATAGTCTAATATAGATGATTGGAAATCCCTAACTTATTAACCAATACAATTCAACATGTATCCACCTTCCCCTAAAAATTTACCACTCATCCTGATGGTCAATAAAAACTCGTATCAATCGGTATATGCCTGAAATCTCATGATCTTATCCTCACAATATGATTAACTTTTTCCAAATATGTGATGAACATAAATAAAAGAATTCAGTAATCACCTAACATGATTAAATATATCACCTCATATATATGGGAAAGACAGTCTCAATCCTTAGACTACACCTACCACATTTCCAAGGTACAATCACAAGCATCATTTACAATTTTATTTAATAAATAAATACCTCAACCTAATTTTGCAATGTATATATTCTATCACCATGCTCATAAATTTTTTTATTATGGATGAAAATGTCAATCAGAATCTAAAAGGTTTTATTAGTTAACTTAAATGAAATACTTTAATTATTAGGGTTTCTCATGAACACCCTAATAGTGTTCATAAGAACTGACACCCAAAACATGAGCGAAAACAAATTGATATATATGGAAAACCTTCATGATTTTGATAGAAACATCTTCATTTCATATCATCCTATAACTTGATAATATTACGATGAAATAAATATTTTTGATGAAAACAAAGAAAATAGCATAAAACAGCCCTCACAGATTTGGTTCACCACTTGGAAATATAAACATGGAATAATTATATAGGATCCAATGTATTTCTATGAATAATCAATAGCCACAATCTGATCAAGGATTTGATGACACAAGACAGATATATCAAGAAACATAGATTATAGGGGTGGAGGTGTGTGAGCTCCTAAGAATTTATCTTTCTATCCGAAGAGGAGGAAAATGTAAATGAGGGGGACCATCCAGTCAGATCATTAAAAAAATGTTCACACAACATACAAAATACGTTAATATTAAAAGTCATGTATTAGGTCAAAAATTCAGACCAAGTTACATGTTGTGTATTCATTGAGTGGATGTCTTAGGGATTTCATGTCATTAACCCCTCAGCACATACCCCATGATACCATTAGGAACCATATAATAGATATACATAACATGTAAATTTCATAGTAGATGCATTCAGTATCCTATGCCCTCTAAACATTGTCAAATGATTACTAGAAAACCTGGCTCAACCACCATAAAATAGAAATTAACTAAAATAGAATATTTTTTGAAAAAACACTGAAAAGTGGTTCCAAAAATCGACAACAACGGTTTTCTTGCACACTAAGGTTTAAAATTCAGACATACACTGACAAAATTACAACTCAGAAACTCATGACATTAAATTATTTATGACTATTGAAAATGGATCATATGATAGTGTTCTTTCTTTTACGGAATGACATACTAGGTTCATGTAATAAAATTTTAACCCAACCATTGACATTGGTATCGTTATCTCTATAACAAATAATGTGATGTTAGGATATTATTGTCTTATTCATTTGAGATATGGGTTTCCATATACTATATTTGATATTTTATAGTGGGATACATCCATGGATACACCATGGATTACACTATGATAAAAACCAAATGGTAATTCCATGCCCCCTCTATTAATGGGTATGTGCCTTTATATAAATAATAGGAAATTCTCATGTAATAGTTGTCTATTTTAGTGTCTTTGGGGATCTTAACTCCAACATGGAAAATAAATATGTATGTACTATATGGGAACCATTTATTATTGATAATTTAAATCCTTATACTAGTTTAGGATTATTTCGTATTCCATTATGTAGTGGTATCACTGAATTTTAGATTATATGTGTGTAAACAACAACCTCAGTGTTTAGCCATCCCCAATAAATATTGTCCATTGAGGTATCATGTTAGAGATTATATCTATTAGTCATAATAATATATAATAATATATTATAACAATATTTAAATTTCTGATAATGATTATTCACAACACATAAATTGTTGATTACTCCTTATGATGATGTGGACAAATGTTATATACCCACTCACTATTGCAGATGTAAGTATTAATGTCATTATTTTTTTATTCTGTTAACTGAGATTTTTTTTCAGATCATTAAATGTATAATATTGATTAGGATGCCACATTGATGTTTTAAGAATGTATGTGTACTCTCCACACATGGGAGACAGTTAAGACTCCATTATAATAACATGTTGGTGTGATTTCACTACATACCTCTTTAGTTTTGGTTACCCACATATATTAAATACATGCACAAAAATTTCGTTCTAGATTATATAAAATGATGAACATATTTTAATTAAATCACATAAATATATATTTGGGGGAATTAATTTAGATAATGTTTAAAATTTAGTTTGGAATATTGGGTATCTTTGGAATTAGATTTATATACTTTAAAACATGCTATGAGGTAATCCTATGTTTTAAAATGAGGCTAATTTAGATAATCACTCAATACATATTCGTTTCCTAACCCTAGATGGCCAATATTTATTACAGAATGTATCCCCTTTCCATAATATATTTCATCTTATGATCAACACACGTGTATGATATCCCTAGTCACCAATGGAGTCCCATAATAATAACATTGGGCATCATATGCACATCATATAATGAATTATAAGAATTTTACATTGTTCAACATTTCATCATTGAAATTATATTGAATTGATGAATAAAATATCCTTTTATATCAATATATTAATATTATTATTATCATATACTAAAATATAAGGAACAAGTCATCGATATCTAAGGATCATCAACTTCGTAATATCATTCTCTTTAAAAGAGTAACTCTATTATATTCACCTATGGTGACCTATGAACATTAGCATGAATATGTTGAGTTTTTTGTGTATTAGGTTACTAAGAAAGGGTGAACATATGATCACCTCATGTATTTTCATATATTATTAACTTAATGTAATATAAACATTGTTTTTTCCGAAATGTATCTTAGTGGTTTTGATGTCATGTAGGTAAATTTAATGTTTGGTGACATACCAGACCTAATTTTTTTACACTCATCATGAAAGGGTTAGAATGGGTATTCTATAGTTTGTAATTTCATACCGATATACATAATTTACTAATAAGAAAATTATTACATTTAAAGGGGAGGATCCACTTCGGCTCATCACATATGTGTTTGAATATATTAATTTCTAGAGGTAATGAATTCACATATTATTTTTATACAAAGTTAAACAATTATTTAACTATGGTAGGGATATACTAGAAGAAAAAAATTAAAATCATTAATGTGATATTCTATATTTATTTATGGAAATAAGATTTTATGATTTCATTAATTTAAATATTGGACCATACTGGGTCATCGTATATACCTTACTAAAAAGTGGAATCAAAACCCATATAGTTATAGAATTGTAGTTTATGGTATTATTAGTGTATAATTTTATGATGTTTAATCTCATTAAGAAATATATCTTATGTTTCAATATGGGAAAAATAAAGGGATTGATAATTTTTTATATATTATTCTCTGATAGTAAATTTTGAGGGAATGAAATAAACTATTATGGCTTTTGTAGAAGATACATAACTAGTTGATTGGGAGGAATTTTCCTAATTAGTGATTGATAGATATATAAATGATTTTTTTTATCCCATTCCAAATTAATCAGTCTATCTATTAGAGTTTATGGTGTCATTTGCGGACAAAACTATTTCAACTGATATTAAGGATATGATATTAGTAGTTCCCAAATTCCCTCAACTTTCCAAAAAACCGAGTTCTATAAAATGATGAAATTATTTGGATTTCCCTAATATGGTTTTTTAAATATTTTTTTTAAAATCCATAATTGGTAATATTTTTTTCAAATTTGACAATATGTAACAACTATTTGAAGGATATTACAGACCATATATCAATTAAATTTCTATAATTTGAAAGAAATATGTGAGGTAATTCACAAATGAATCTCACATTCCAGAATAATTACAATTATCACTAGGGTGTATGAAATGAAGAAATCAATATTCAATTTTAAGGAGATTCATAATTCTTGAAATCTATAATCCCTATAAATAAATGATTAAAAGAGAAAGATACGTATTATTTATTAGCCTCCAGCACAATAATGTGGAGCACTAGAAATTCATTGGAGTTTTCATATGTCATGGGTTTTTGTAACCACATATAATAAGTTTCATTTATATTGTTATACATGAATTGAATGGGTGGTTGAACCATTGAATCATTAATTAAATAATTATAATTTATCATGAATTTATTTTTATTACAAAAAAAATTGTTATTTTAGGTTTTATTTTTTATAGATCATTCTTCGGTGTGTTTCCCATTTCCCACACTACATGGACGATGTGACGGTCAAATATTAATAATTTTTATGACCATAAATATTTAAAAAATTATATAAATATAGAATTATGAATAAAATAATGAAATTTTCTTTGATGATAAACCCTAGGTAAATTATTTGACATAATAGTATGCCATATTTCCATTGAATTCAATACTAAAATACCACAAATAATCATAATATTTATCATTATAAAAACTATTATGATTTAAGAGAAGTATATGCGACTCCATTATATATAAGACTATTGATATCTATTCTCATTATAATGTTCTTATAATTAAATATATATATTATTAATGGGGTTACCTATAGTTGGGATGATTTTTCCCTATAATACCTTTTCCATACCAAAATATATGTTCTACATCAACAATTATTATTGCTAAAATAAAAAGAGAATCCTATTATCCTCTATCATTCATCCCTTAGATTGTTTATTGGAATCCTCCACACATATATTAATTATTTGACTAAAGAAATAGTATATAATACCTTTGTATGATAATGATGGATTTATAGATCATATATTTTAATTATAAGTGGAACATCATGGAATTATTCATCATTTCAAAAAAGTCAAGAAAATAATTTTAACACCATGGGGTCCACATTATACCATATGTTAATCCACATATTTACTTATATTTTCCATAAATTTAGACTTGGAATCATTCATTATGAGTAGTAATTATACAAGAAATATATATGAAATTCTATTAATATAAGGAGATTTTAGAGAATTCCTGGGATGATTTCCACATACTGTATATTATCCATGAAAAGATATTATATAATATGGAATTCCCCAATTAGTATGAAATTTATATTCATGAAAACTCCTTGGATTGGGAATATTACGTCACAAGGGACATTAGGAGGATGAAATATTAAAGGATGGAATGAATAATGCAGAACCATGATGGAATGATGTAATATTAATCCAAAAAATAAATTCCTTTTTATCCTTTACTAGTGAAAAAAGAAAACAAATCCTGTTATTAAGAATAATTGGACCAAAATAGTGGCATAATATTTTCCTAGTATATATTATTTATAACATTTTGTACCATAAAAATCCCATAATTACAAGATTTATAATAAGGGTTTACCTTTTTTTACATTTTATGGAGCTATTATAAATTTATATTTGGGGAGTTATGAAAAAAAGTCTATACCAATGTAGAAAATTCCCACCCATTTCCATTTATCTCACAAAACATGTTCTTTATAGGGACAATCGTCTTTCGTTAATAGTAAATACTTTATTTTGAAATATATCATTATTAACATTTCAAATAAATGTCATTCTATATGATAAATATTCTAATAACATCTGAGGATGTGGGTTTGTTGGGACATAATATTCACATATTCATTAGTAGAATACATCATTGAAAAATTACAAATGGAAAAAAATAGGTTAATTATAATATAATTATTCGAGAATAAAATCATTATGTACTTCATTGAAGATATATACAGGTCTCAACCATCATTATAAAAAATGTAAAAAGACCTTAAATTAAATAAAAAACATATAATATTTCTCATACATTGTAAAATATCATAAAATATTCCCATTAGTTTATATTTATGAATTTTTTATATATTATTTCAAAATGAACACAATAAATTATTATTTATCGAGAAATATTGAAACAGAAATTACCCAAACATCATAAAATAAGATATTATTCTGAAAAACATGATAATTTTAGTGTAATATTGTTAATGACATTTTATTGAAATTTTTATCATTAAATATAGGTTAAAAAACTACATTCACACTTTTGAAAAAAATTTATAATAACCCATATAAGAAATTTAAAAAAGAATCATTATAAATCATTAAATAAAAAATAAAAAATTGAAATTGAAATTGATGAAAATTTTATTTCTATTATTTAAAAAATTAAATATTTGTAATTAAAATAGATTTTGGTTAAAAAAGAGGAAATAATTTAAAACATTTAAAATAAGGATTTATTGAAGAACCCATTAACCCAATTCTTAATTATAACATTATTTATTTATATTTTACAATTGGAAATTTATTTTAACTAATTTGTTTTCTAATAATATCATTAATGTTATTTATCTTATAATAATTATTTTTTTGTACTTATGAATACTTCATACATAATCACTTATTTTATTATGATTACTATATGATTTTTGAAGATGTTTTGTTTATATAACCAAATTGTCTTCGATAGGTAGACTATTGTAATATTGATAATGGATATATTATTTCTAGATGATTTTTTCAATAATTTTTATAATTTATATTGATTAATTATAAATTTATAAAAGAAAATATATGAAGGTTATGAATAATGAATTACATTAAAACATGATGATTCCAGTCCTTACGTATGCACGAGTAACATTTTTACTTTTAACGCAAATAAATAAAATAAGGTATGAACTATTTTATCATTCTAGAATGATATTTATATATTAAATATCATATTATTTTTAACAATCCACCTACAAAAATCATTAATGTGATGTTCTTTTGAATATTAAATTATATAAGTTTTGGGGTTGTATTCTACACACGTACATGTAACCTACTTTTATTTTTAATTAAATGGTATTGAAATAATAAGAATATTATTTTAACACTAAATAATATTATTTATGTTCTATATATTATTATATTTCATTTAGATTCATTGTTTTTACAATCTATAATATTCGATGATTTGAAATGAAGTTCATCATCATTTTGTTGTTGTAGTTTAAACATACACATGAGTGATGCTTTTATTTTTCATTAGATCGATATGTAGATTAATAAATTGTTATAACATAATAATAATAACGTAAAATTCAGTTTGATATATTAATGGTATTGTATAAAAAATTTTATGATATGTTCCATCATGATAAACAAAAATATAAAATTAAAAAACTCAGTTGTGAACAATACTTCTACTTCAGTATCCATCTTTAGATTTATTAATAATACCTTCATATGGTAGTTGTATGATTACCAAAAGATACATTGGTCGTGTATAATGGTTTATTTACTCTTATTGAGCCTTTTTTGGCTGATCTAAGAGGTCCATAATGTGTAGATAATAGATGATATGTCATTTTCTTTTATAAGTGAGGGATAGGGTACACATGGAAGTCATCAAAATCAAAAAAAAAATATAATAATTAAGAATTTTTTTTCCAAAATGACTCAATTAATAATATCTATTAATAACGGTTTTAAATATGACTAGGGTATATTCTTTATATATGTTTCATGTCAGTTTATCACTAATCAATTTAGTTTAAACCATTTTAAACTATTATATCTTGTACCATTATTATTATCTTTTTAAGAAATGTTAAAATGAATAGTGATATTAAAATAAAAATGGAAAAAAATTGCAATGATCAATCAAAATAATGATTCAATTTTCACTAAATTATTTTATATAATAGTCTTAAATAAATTTAAATACAATCCCACAAAATGGATTAAATTAGATTTCATGAAAATTTAACTTTTATGTTCAAATTTTTATATGAAAGAATGAATTTTAAATTTCATACAACCTAATTTTATGGGAATATTTTTAATAAAATTTAATTGATTAAATATTACAACCAATGAAATAAAAAAATTATTTGTAAATACATTAAATAAATTGTTATTTTTCAATTGAAATTTGAATTTTCAAATATTCATTATAAAATAAAAAACATGCAACATTCCAAAAAATTCACTCTATGATCGTTAATAAAAAATAATTTAAAAATTGAAATTTATTTTTTACACATCAAATAATAAAATGTAGAAATTATAATTTCAAATAAAACTATATAATTATATTAAAAAAATTTAAAATGAAAAAAAAATTATTTTTTATTAGAAAATTACATATTAATCTTGTACAGAAATTAACTCAACAAAATAAATTTCATGAATATATATAAGGAATTAAATAATTCTGTTATTTATATTACATGACTTTTAACATTCATTCATATTTTTTTAAATTTAATTCAAATAATTGTTTTTAATATTAGAATCAAGGGGGATATTTTTCTATTATAAAAGTATTATATTCTCTTGTGAATTGTTAAATAACATTGTTTTTCACAAAACAACAACCTAATGAATAAACATATATAATAACGAAATCTTTATATTGTTGACATTATAAATATAATTTTCATTATATGAATGATTATATTCTATTATTACTACTTCGTGGATCAAAAAATTTTTATGGATCTTGTTCATACTTCTTTTAAAATGAAATATGAATCACATCATTTACTAATGATATACTTATCGGAAAATTCTCTTTATAATTAAAAAATCCAATATTCTCTAGAATTTTAGATGGTCTAATGAACCATTGGGTTAAAATTCATTTCATAAAAAAATTGAATAATTATTTTAATTGGATACACCATTTGAAATCTATAGTCACAAATCTCAAATTGATGATATTTCCACCATTTTTTTAATAAAAGTTTATAATATCAGAGAGCTTCCCAAACAAGCTACTAAATCACATTCAGTGTCTCAAACATATATTTTTCCTATTCAATTCCAAAAATCCATCATTCCCCAAGTTTCTTCCAAATTTTGGATTCCAAAATAGCATTCAACAAAATTAATAAAACGGTTCTATATATATGCTGGATTGAAATTCAATATTATAGGAATAATAATATTTTTAACTATGGAAATCCCAAATTTCAAGGGAATCCAATGAACAAACATGAACCATTTGATATAATGAATAATAAATTCTTCTTAAGATTAAATCAGGTTCTTTATGAATTTTTTTTGTGAAATTTAATTCTATACCCAACAAAATCAAAATTATTTGGTATTGATAAGAAGAAAATTTGGAAGCAAGATGAAATAAGAGAGATATAAGGGTTATATTAATTTTAATTATATCATTAACATAATGTAGACAAATTTGATCAAAATTTATTTCATATTGAATAGAATGAAAAAGAATTCATTTTTTCATTTGATAAATACTTACAAAAATTACATTATTACAAAACAATATTATTAAAGATCCTACTATAAAATCTATGTATATATTATTCCATTTTCATTATAGCATTAGAAAAAGATGATGCGTAAACTTTTTAAATACTCATTATTCTTTAATATACTAAAATGTAAAACATTTTATGGTAATGAAAGAAATATATCAATTAATTCCATCCCACCATATGTGTTACAAAATATCCATTTTTATCATTATGATATTGTGATGAAAAAATGGGATGATATGTAACTAACACAAAAATTTATTCTTAAACATGAAAAAAATGAACACATAATGTGATTAGGAATATAATAATATCTACATTTAGCAATGTTAAATTTTGTTAACTTACATAACATGATAAATATTAAATTTTATATAAATCATGATCCTCCTCCCATTCTTGATTAACACCAACAGACCATAAAAGATTAATAGATAGTGGAAAAAAGGAGAGTAACATTTTATTTTTATAATTTATAGGGCTATATTTTTAAAATATTTATCAAAATGAAATATTATATTTATTGAATAGTTAATGATGCATTTTGTTACAAACATAATGTATCTGATCTTACGTTATATATTATTATATTGTATTTAATCATGAATCCTTGATTATTAATAATTTATAAAAAACTTTTATATATCATGTATAAAAGTATTTGACTTTATATAAATATGAAACATTTTCTATCAATATATATATCAAATTTTAATACACATAAGTTATGTGTTAATATTATTAAATAAAAATACCAAAAACTAATTATCAAGATCATTTATTGGGTAACATAGATAGTGAGGTTTCAAATTTGATGAATCAATTGAAACTACTCGATCATTATAATTAGAAACATAATAATTTTCCTTCAAAGAATAATTTACATATATTAAAAAAAAATATCCGCTGATATAGAACATTGAAAAAATAAAAGAAGTCAATAATATTCTTCTCAATTCTATGAAACATTCACCACACCATTTTGATAGTTTAAATTAGTTGATTTTCATGTTACCATATTTAGTTTGACAGAGAACATAAAATGGTTTTCCCAAAATCATTTTTAGTAACATTATAATACAATATAAATAAAAATATTTATGATATGTTCTGGTCATGTTCACTCTTCAACAACCTTGTTTATAGTTGGATCAAGAGTTATACAAAATTTATTTACAATATATATAGGGATATGAATTTTTCCCATCCAAAATTCGAATTTACATAATTTTCAACTAAAATATTAATATTTTATAGGTTCTATAAAAATTAAAAAATTAATATAACTTCCAAATTTCACCAATAAATAAAACAAAAAAATTATCAAATAATTTTGGAAAACATTTTTCATGTATTTGATAAAAATTGTTAGATAATTTATCTATCCAAATTGAATAACCAAATAATCTTAATTTATATACCTAGTACAAAATTATATCAATTTAATTAAATCATCCATAACCATTTATTAATGATTGAAACACCAAATATCATTCTTCATAATATATTTATCTCCATATATTCTATAAAATGAGCCATCTATATGAGATAATAGATATTAATTCTTAATAGAGATTTTAGTAAATTCATTATAATCAATATAAATCATCAGGGAACCATATTTATTTAAAAAAATTATAGAAACACTCCATTTTTATGTGATAGGAGAAGTGAATTGTTTTCTAAGAGACTCTAGTAATTGAATTTTTTATTAAATAACAGCAATATGAGTCATTTGATAAAGATGTTATTATATTTTCTTAGACAAAATGACAAAATTTTCTATAAATTAAATTTATTAGTCAGGTATAAATCAAGGAAATTCATTAAATATTTAACTTATATATTCATTTACTATAGGTACAATAATAATTTGAACAACATATGGTTTCTCAATAACAAGTTAAACAAAACATACAATTCCAAATATAATAAATTTCATAATATCAGGATATGTTATCAACATTATGAATTTTTCTAATATAAATATAATATTCATTTAAAAATCTATTTTAATCACAACAATCTATATGATACTAATGAATAGAAATTCAATCAATACAAATAATAACATCAGGATTTACAAGGTAAAAAAACAATTTTTTTCGGTATGTCCTATACACATACAATAACATGAAAATTCGTTTATTTTATTTTCACCAAAATAATACCCCAATGTATTTTTACAAACATTTCTGGATTCATTACACTAGGAATAATTTTCAATTTATAGGACATTTTCATCAAAACTAATGAATTATAAATCCCAAAATAAAATGAAATATATTTCCATCTTATTTTAAAAAATGATATACATAACACCAGGTCTTTGGATGGTCTAATGTCTACGAATTTAGTTATATGGATTTTTTTCGAATATTTTGTCTTTTGGAGTTTTTATATTTAATCATTTATTCATATATTTAGACACATACACACATATGTTTTGAATATTTACAAAATTTATACATCTGACTATCATTATTTTACTGGTATTATGATCATTACTATGTTTTTTTTCTTTTTTAGACATTTGTCACATGTCCAGACATAACACATTGGAATCACATACTATATTTTATAAGACATTTACAAATGGGATTTTTTCCTATATTATCATAATATTTAAACATTGAATCCTTAACATTTGATTTCCTTCATGAATGATTCCCCATTTAATTAAACCATGACTAATTTTTCTACATGAAATCATTGAACACGAGAAAATAAATCCATTTTCTCCATATCTAAAAATAAAACATATATGTCAAAACATTTAAATTTATGATATTGGAATTCCATTTCATATATTTTATTCAATTTGTGTAAATCAAATTAATTTTTATATATATAGCATATATTTAATTATTTTATTCATCTTCAATTTGGTAAACATTACCTTATATTTGAACATTGAATGTTCTCTATACTACAAATTTAATATAATTTCTCTTCCATAAAATGATTTAAATAATTTGGACAAGTTTTCACATCAATACTATTTTTAAATTAATCTCTTTTCAAAAAATTAATTTCCTCCCATTCCATGTTATTCATTACCATAAACAACTATTAGTTAGGTTTACCATCAAAATTATAAAATTCTATAAATTTTATTTGATTCAATGAATAACACATGAATTTTAATACATATTCCCATAATTTATTCCACCAATTAGTAATAAATGGGTTATAACATACAATGAATATTAGAGGGTTTGATGTCTTGAATTACTCTAGTATAATATAAAATCACTCTGGTGAAATGGGTTTCTTTCTAAAATGGATTCCACCACCATTAAAAACCTATTTTAACTGATCCCATAATGTTAAAAACTACTTGGTTCAAATTTTATGTATTCGAGTTTTCAATTTTGAATGTAAATTTTTCACTTGGATACTTAAAACATTATCTTACCTATCACCTACATAAAAAATTATTATAAACATTCATATAAAAGATGAATGTACATTGTTATAATAAAAAAATATCTCATGATTAACGTGAAATCAAACAATTTATGGATTGTTACATAATATCTTCTAACATCTAAACTTACATAAAACATTCTATGATTCCTATTGTAACACCCTTAACCATAAATAACCCTTAATTAAATGATTTATCCTAAGTATTTCACATTACAAACTTTTTAGGTCCTCTTATGTTTATAGTTTTAAAAAATTAATGTTAAATCTTATATAAAAAAGTGAAAATTTATATATAATATTAAGTTTCAAACAAAATATGTTGATTATGAATCCACACATGTTTTTTTCATTGATTCTCCTATATCTTGAACTATATATTTGTTAATGTTTTTAATATTTCTTTAATGTAATGATAAATTAATTGAAAATGTGTGATGAAATAACAAATATTAATAAAATACATATATAAAAAATAAAACAATATTATTACACCATTTGGAATCACAAAAATTATATAAGAGTTCTATATTTTAAATAATTAACATTGTGGTCAAAAAATATTTCCATTGCATGTGATGAAATATTTAATTCTAAATTTTTTTCATAAAACAAAATTTATAAAATCATAAATATATAATCATGATCATGAGGATTTTATAATGAAAATTGAAACATATGAAACTTATTTTGTAAAAAACATACCATTTACCCTCAAAGAGATTACTCATTCTATTATGATGTGCCATTATATTATAATATGAAAAATAATTCACTAAAACCTAATTTGGAAGAATATAAATTTTAAGTGGGTTATCACGGATAAAATCACCATAAATCCATTACAGGAACCCATACAATTAGAATAACCTTTTACATTAATTCAAATATAAGTCCCTAGTGACGATAATCATTAACAACTACATTAGAGAATTATATCAGGCACATTCAACACTATAGAAATTTCCAAGGACCATTTGATAAATATGACCCATATAATTATTGATTTCAATTATAAAATCATAGAAAATATTCTATTTTATACATATTTTAGAAAACTTCTGGGCATCCGTAAAAAAATAGGAAATAAATCCATTAAAATTGAAAATTATTTAATGAAAAATTTCTAAATAATAAATATAGGACATTCTATTAGGTAAATAAGAAATTTAATAGAGTAATTTCATTAAGAATACTATTCATGGTGACACAAAATTCAACATGCACATTATATGTTAAAAATTGATTCATTTCCTAATTTTGTAAAAATGTCAAAAGTAACTTAACATGAAAATGTTAAAAGTGACCATTATAAAATACATGTAAAAAATGTATAAAAATGAATAAATTGGAAAAGAATATAAATAAAAATATATTAATAACATATATATAACGTTATTAATTACATATATAGTAGGGAAAAATAGGTTAAGTCATTGAAATTTTTAAAATAATTATTTAAAAAAAATACATTACCTTGGGTGAAACTTGTCACACATATTAGTGATATTCTAAATTAAATTATTATGGAAATTATATAAATTATTAAGAATATTTTTATATTAATAATAGTTGTATTAGACCTTTAATTTATGTTATTACCATGTCATACATAATTAGATAATTGAATATATTAACATCCGAACCTTTGTGGATGCTTAATTTATATGCCAAAAATTAAATCAAAGTGACAACTATAGTAAAATGGATCTTGATTTAATTATATCTAGTATCATAATCGTTATTTATCATTCAAAATTTACAATATTTTTTTGTTTTTAATTCATCTATGTATGATGTTTATGAAAAATAAATAATTTTCAACATGGATATGGTTGTAGCATGAATGCATGATTAATGTTTATTAGATTCATTTAAAAAAGATGAAAATATTATAAGTATTATATTATAATTCATGAATTATAAATATATGATAAATATATAGTTATTTATTTAAATACAATTATGAAAACTAGTAATTTACCAAAGGATAAAAAAATATATTAGTTTGTCAGGCACTGTTCTATTCATAAGCATGAGTGGTGCTTTTATTTTTTATGCATGGTAATGAGTTAGAATATTAATTTACTATTAGAGAGTTAAGTATATATCATATATGTAATATTATTTCATTTTTATTAATTAGTTTTACAATTAATTATTATTGATGATTAGAAAATAAATATATCATTTTTCAGAACTAGTTGTCCGCCAATACGAATGAGGGACATTTTAATATCTCATTAGATGATTATGTAGTTAAAAATGGGTTTTAATGTTAATAGAAAAAACATTAACACATATTTATTATATGAATGAAATTATGTAGTAATGTTTAGGAAGATACCAGTTGAGGTAAAGTATGAAATAAAATGAAAACCTTAAATTATTATACATATAAATCAGACAAACTATTTATGATTATACGTAAATCCTTCTTAGGATGGAATTCTGATAAAATAAGGATCTATATACAATTATTTTGGATAATAATAAATGATTTAGTTTTTTTTGGGAGAGATAGAGGTTGTTGATGTGTGTAGTATATGGAAGATATGAGGACCTATGATATGTTAGGTAGTTGAATATCATGGGATTTTTTAACAAATTAAAATATATTATTGTCAAACTGAATAAAATTGGAATCAAAATTACCCATACTATAAGAGGTGAAAAAAGGGTCTATGTTTTATCTTAGGACAATATTTTGACATGTTTTACTTCATTTTGACACATATCATTTTTTTCTTATTTATCCTATTATAACTCTATACCATTTAACTATATTTTTGTTACAATTGTTATCATTGCAATTTAAAAAAATCTAAAATATAATCACTTATAAATTTAAACATGATTATTCAATATATGGATTCTATTTTATAAAATTCAATTTCTATATATGGATGAAATTATTCAAACCCAATGAAATTAAATGGTATGAAAAACAAGTGTCAAGAAACATTTATATTTTCCTATGAATTTTTTTAAAATAAAATATAATTTTAAAAAAAATTTATACATATAAATTTATGACTAAACAAAAAGAAAAAAGAAATATTTTAAAAAACTAAAAACCTAAATGCGAAAAAAAAATTCATGAAATGAAATAATAGATTTCAGAAAAAAACTATTATTTTATATAATTCAATCAAAATCATCATATTTTGAAAATTCCATAAAATTCACTCCAAAATAAATTTTAATTGCTATATTGAAAAATGAAGTTCACATTTCCAGGCTAAAAATAAAAAATATATGTAACATCCCAAGATTTTATGAAAAATATTATTTTAATTTCATTGATGTCTTCTATTATACAACACACCAAGTTTATCTTGTACTCTACGCAACACTGTATTAGCTTACAGTATACGCAACGCTATTCTTTGATCGGGTTACACACAATTTCGTGTTCGTTTTATAATAGTCATTCTATGCAACGTTGAGTGTGTGTATATATATATATATATATTCAATGTATAAATGAAATATGGTTGGATTTTGTTATTTGGAAAAACGAAGGATTTTTTCACAACACGCAACCCTGACATGGCTTGCATTACACACAATCGCGACCTTCCTCGAAGCGTGTGTTGTACGCAATACCGGGTTTTACTAAACAACGATATATTATTATAATATTACTACGAACTAGCCGTTATGAATAGTATTAACTAAATTTTTAATTTTATAACATTATTATTCATCTTACACATTTTCTAGAACAAGGTATAAGAACAAAATAAATTTTTCGGGTAAAATAAGTATTTTTCAAAAAATAGAGTTTTGCCGCCTTTTGATGGCACACCCACTTTAAATATAGTTTTTCACAAGTTTATAAGATCAATTTTACAAAATAAAATTATTCTTTGGAATCAGGATATAAAATTTTACCTTGGATAAATTTTTCATAATATTCTGATACCTTTCATATTTTAATGAATAGTAAAAACATGCTATATTTTAATTAAATACAACTTTTTTCATTATAATTACTTATGTGGTAAAATTATAATATTCAATGTTTTTAAAGTTTAAATAGAATATATTTTTACCCTTTAATATAATGTATGTCATTAGCATTGATTTTACCTTGAATTCGTAGGTTAAATCAATTCAATCTTTTGCAATGTTTTAAAGAAAAAACTCGTTCTCTTTCGACAACGGGATTAATTTTAATTTAATTTCTGAAACTTTTGTGTATTGGATTCCATATTTGAATCAGTTGGTCCAAATTATGTTAATAAGATACTTTTTATTTTTGGGAATTATGAATAGCAACTACGGTAAATTTTATTTACCATAGTTAAAGGTAAATCGGGTAATTAAGGGTAAATATAAGATTATAAAATTACCCCATCACCTGACAAAATCAAATTGGATGGCTAAAAGTATACTCATGTCACCTAAGTGTTCGATTAGAATCATTTAATGGACTTTTTTCATTGAAAATAACTTAATAATTATTAAAACCAAAGAAAGTGACAAAATGTCACTCTATTAAATATTATAAGTATATTAATTTTAATTTAGTGATAATCATAATAAAACTTCGAAGAAAAATAGAATACAGAAAGCTAATAAAATTAACTACATAATGATAATTTATTTAGAATTTTTAGGGATTAAATAACTGTCATTAATGGTGATACATTAATGATGCAGAAATTATTTATTAATTGAAAAATCAGTAATATAGTTTTTATTGAAATAAAAATATCACATAAAGGGCCCACAAACCTTACCAAAACTTATTGGTAGTGTATATATTTACCATAATCATCCAATTACCTAATAAATAATCATTTGGAGTCTTATAAAAGTTATTATGACACTTATATTATTTTATTTTAAATAATGCCAAAGTTGTCACCTTCATAATTTAATAAATATAAAAATTTAAATACAATGATTTTAATAATATATATTCGATTAAAAGTATTATTGGGAATTTTAATATATTTATCTTCATCATAGGAATTTATTTTTAATTTTTATGCAACAAATAAGTATACTAAATAATTATACAAAAATGTAGTAGTAATTATTTTATTAAGAAATAAACCAAATAAATGGTATTAAAAATAATAATATAAAAATTATATGAACAATTTAATGCTATCCACTAATTTTATAGACACATATTCCCTTTTAATAATATATTAAATCTTTTAGTTTGAACATATCTTCTGTATATATTTTATTTAAACTCAAATAAATGAATAGTGTCAAAATTGACACTATTATTAGTTTATAAAAATAACATATTATAAAATCGTTTAAAAATAAAAAATATATATATAAAAATAATAAATTTAAATTTATATGGACTAAAATGTTATAAAGTATCCAACTGGACAATTCACAACAAATAAGTAATTATTTGATATAATTTAAAATTTAGAATGTTATTACCACAAATAAAATTAAATTGATTAAGTAAGGATAAATCAAGTTGATAATGTTTAAAATAAGTTCCTAACTTGTCTAAATATTATTGTTTGATGATATTACAACCCTATATCATCTAATCTTTGAATATGAGTCATTTTTGGAGGTTTTTAAGTGGGTTTAAATTATTATAAATTAATATTTTTACGATTTCCAAAGGTGCCCCTCTCCTCCCTTATAAAAGAGAACCTCCTCCCTCTCTTTCTCACACAATTTAGAGCCTTGAAGCTCGTCCAAACCCTGACCATTTCCCTTATAAACATCCCTATAAACATCCTAGTGGTCCTGGTCTTCTTAAAAGACCAATTTTAGTGCCCTAAGAGGAGGTCTCAAAAGGCGCTTCAAAGAAGAGGTAATGTTCATTACCGATTCTTTCAACTTTATTTCTTCTTACACTTCTTCTTCTTTAGTTGTTTCATTATGAAGTAATAACATCAGTATCAATCATATACTTATATGTTTTTATATGTATGAAACATAACTATTTCACCATTTATCCATCCTACGGAAAACGAAATCACTGCGCGTGCGTACGTACGGAATACCGTCTCCACGCCGTGGTGTAATCTATTTTCCACCACCACCTTACATGGATGGCTATAATAGTGTAAATAATGCCTATATATGGTTATTGTAAAGTGATATTTATTCTTAAATATTATACATGCACTTCAATACAATTCCACGATCTTGGGAATGATATCATTGCTCGTGCGTACGTACGGACTACCGTCTCCACGACGCGATGAGATTCATTCTCAATGATTAACAATTCATGAATTATTATAAAGTATATAAATAAGTAATCATGAAATATATGACATAATAATTATACTAGATTTATGAATATATATATTTATGTCATCTACTTAATTCCATTCAATTCAATATAGAAACGAAAACAGCATTCATGCGTACGTATGGCCTACCGTCTCCATGAACGATGTATTTCTTTCCATTTATTGATATTATATATATATATATGTATATTCTGAATATATATTATATATAAATCATTTTTTACATTCTGGATATAATTAATCATGATCCAATTAATCATATGAATAATTACAAGTTAAAACACGAACGACAAATGAGACGATTTTACCCAAAACGGTACTTTAACATGAATTTACAAAAGAACGGATAATATAAAGTCATAAGTGAACCATATATGATATAATAACAATTAATATGATTCTGTAATAAGTAAATAACATTATTTAAATCATTATACAGGGGTTTCAGATACGTACGAAGCATATCAGACCTAATATAAGGGATAATTTTGCAAATCTCATTTTTATCCGAGATTGCGTATTCGTAGTTATTTTCTAGGGTTATTGTTATCATCAATGTCCATGTTTCCGAAAAATGGTTTCATGTATTTTTAAATTCTATTTTACCCACTTTTTTCTTTTACTATATGGTATTTATGGAATATTTCTTTTTTTTACGTTACGAGGTATTTTTTTGACTTTTCCAACAAAAGTACGATAAGAATGTTTTTTTAACGTATATTCCATTAAAGGAATTTTATAGTTTTATAAAGACTTATTTTCATGAATATTCCTTCAAAATATTTCATGACTATTTTCAACAAAATCTCTTTCGTTTAAAATTGCATGATGTTTTTTGAAAAGAAATTGATTTTGAAGAAAAAAGGATATTTTCCACAAGAATTCATTACAAGTGTTTTATCAAAATCATTTTCCAACTAAGATGAAATTATTTCATATGTGTATGTTTCAAGTGTAATGTCTCTATGATTTACATGGTTTCACTTTTCTTATTATGAAATGATATCCATTTATATTACCTGGATTATGTGATGATGGGATGATGTTTATGAAACCCATTTTATTCATTGGGTTATTATGAATGATGTATGTTTATTTTGTGGCACAAGTAAGAATGATTTCATTATGAGATGGGTGGGACATATATCTCCCTCCAATGAATTGGGTAAATATTTATATCTCATGAGATAGACATGGCTGGAATGGTAAGTTAATCCGGTTCAGTGTTACAGGACTGAAACGAGGAGTGAACTCGATTCAGAAAGGGACTTTGTCCACTAAGATGGTCTTGGCAGCAATGCCCTGGCTACTATGGAAATAATTACATGTGCTTAATGGATTCCACAATTACGTGTTTTATTCCCATTCTATTTTATCATGGATTATGTTCCAATATGATCTATTCCATATGTACTTCCATGTTTTATGTCGTTGCTCAAGATTTTGATGTTTAAACATTGTGTTCATGTTTTTAAGTTCAAATGTATATGGTATGTTTTATTTTATCCATCCTTACCCTTACTGAGAATTTTATCTCACCCTTTTTATGTTTTCTTTTCCCCAGGGTATAAAGAAAGGTTTTAGTCAAGAAAAAAAAGGATGATCTTTATGGGAGATGTTGAAGATCTTTCACCACGATTAGAAGATTATATTCCATGTTTCCAAAGACACTAAACTATTATGGTCCTTGTGTGTTTGTTTTTGTTATGTATTAAGTATTCCTATAAAGTAATGTAATGTCCATGTACGTCAAGCTCTGGGTCTCTATAGTTGGTATCAGAGAAAAGGTTTAGTCAACCTTTGGAATCTAGGATGTGAAAACGTTAGTGATATCCCTAGAGATATTTCTAAGGTATGTCAAGAGATGTACCTAAGGATAAGTATATGTATAGGATATAGTCCTAGAACTACGGTAATGATCATAGAATTTAACCTAAGATTTTAGATATTGAGGGTAATCCCCCTTTACTATGTTGTTTTCTCTAGCATGATTTTTGCCTCTCACACAATTATTTTTGGGTTTTAGAAAATGGCTGGAAACATGAAGATTCACGATAATGGAGGATATAACGGACAATGGAATGATATTCTTCATGAGAAACCAAATGAAACTGGATTTGGAAGTCCAAAAATCATTATTATTCCGAATCAGCAATCTCATAATATGATCAATAAACTCAAATTTTGTAATTTTCCGGACTCAGCTAATAAGAGAAAGATGGAGTTTCATGATGATCAAAGATGAAAGAATGTTCAATTTCCCCTATGTAAATCATTTGGGAAGAGGCATCAATGAGAATGTTTCAAAGGAACTAGAAGATGCTTTGGGTCTGGAAAATAAGGACATAAAGCCAGTAAGTGCAAAGGAAAAGGTTCAGTTAACACCATGGATGAGGATAATGGTATTTCTACGACATCAACAATGGTTAAATGTTTTAAATGTGGAATGTACGGGAATTATGCAAACCAATTCCCTAAGGGAAAGTCTCTTGAGGTCAATCAGTATGGTCGTATGGGTAATATTTATGTTGATGATGATGAAGAGACTACAAATGGTATGTGAGATGAAAGAATTGTTGAATCTTGGTAAAAGGTTTAAGAAGGTAGTGGAATGATTACATGTTTATCAAGTGTAATGTTGTATAAGTAATCTCATGGTACTATGGAATAAATAGACATCTAAGGATTGTTACACTGTTGTATTTCCTTAAGTTTTGAAAGTGTGTGATGAATTGTACCAGTATTTTTGGAAAGTAGATGATATGCGCATAACGAATGGATAAAAAGATAATGAGATGTTTGATTGTATTCATAAGCTCATGACTGATATAAGGACTACGTGATATTATGGTTTGATTATATAGATATTTTGGGATTTTGGTATGTGGAAATATTTAACTTTTGACATCATTCATGTTTTTACTAAGGTTAAATGGGTATTCATTTTTCAAGAGAATACATGATTATGTTATTCACATATTTATAATTTTACCAACAAGATATATCTTATGATATATGGGGGATAAATTATGGCATTCACGTGATTGTTATGTGACATTTCAAGTAATCATTTTCTTTATACTATGATATTGGACCAAATTATTTTAGATAAGCCTAAAAAATGGAATGGATTATGTTGGACATAAGTTAGTATTGTTTAAGGATCGAAATGTTTTTCTATATTATTGATGGGATGTTATAGTAATGTAGTTTTAAAAAAATGACACCCTGTAGGACGGGTGACAGCCCATCGCGTCAGACAAGGCTATGGGAATCGAACCCACAACCGAAGTATGACTGGCCTTTATCACATAACACTGGCCTACAGGATGTCCCTAGTTAGTAGAAACTAGTTTTATTATATTAAGCAGTATGATATATGATGTGTAAGTCCATTTTAGGAAACATATATGATTAATCTCACTATAGATCGACTTATGTATATTTAATAACTTTTACTAACCTGTTGTTTGAGATAGATGGAATGACCTGTCATTCTATGACATGATCTATTAATCATTTCATGAATGAAAAATTCAACTTCATTTCTTTAAGAGATGAAGTGGAAATTGTTCAAGGCACGAAAAACAGTGAGATTGTACCAAAATAAAGTATTTATTCTAATTAAAATTCTTCAACTTTAGGGAAATGATCTTGAAAACCAAAAATGTTATACTAGTGTCGTTATATCCGATGAATCAGATGGTACCCTAGATTATCACAATTTTATGGCTTTGGGATTGTTATCTTTTTCATAGTGACGTCCTCTACCACTCTCCATCAGAACTTGATGGTTAGATTTTTCTTCCATATCCATATTTTCTCCAATGTTCTCCTATATGGAAACCCAATGATTAGTTAATTTTGGTAATCATTGCATTTAAAAATTTAGTTTTTAAAATTAAGTTTTTGAATTCCTTTTTACAATGTGGGTTTCTATGAATATTAAATTATTTATAACCCCGATGAATTTCGAGGGAAAAATTCATTTTATGGGGGGTAGAATGTAACACCCATAGATTTTATGAAAAATATTATTTTACATTCATTGACGTCTTCTATTATACAACACAACAAGTTTATATTGTACTATACACAACACCGTATTAGCTTGCAGTATACGCAACACTATTCTTGGATGGTGTTACACACAATTTCATGTTCGTTTTATAATAGTCATTCTATGCAAAGTTGAGTGTGTGTATATATATATATATATTCAATGTATAAATAAAATATGGTTGGATTCTGTTATACGAAACAATGAAGGATTCTTTCACAACACGCAACCATGACTTGTCTTGCATTACATGCAATCACGACCTTCCTCGATAGCGTGTGTTGTACGCAATACCGGGTTGTACTAAACAACGATATATTTTTATAATATTATTACAAACTAGCCGTTTTGAATTGTATTAAATAAATTTTGAATTTTATAAAATTATTAATCATGTTACACATTTTCTGGAACATTGTATAAGAAAAAAAATAAATTTTTCGGGTAAAATAAGTATTATTAAAAAAATGCAGTTTTGCTGCCTTTTGATGGCGCACCCACATTAAATCTGGTTTTTGACATTTTTATAAGTTCAAATTTACAAAATAATATTATTATTTGGAATCAGGATATAAAATTTTTCCTTGGATAAATTTTTCATATTATTCTGATAACTTTCATATTTTAATGACTAGTAAAAATACGCTATATTTTAATTAAAAATAACTATTTTCATCGTAATATATTATGTAGTTAAATTATAATATTGAATGGTTTTAAAGTATAAATAGAATATTTTTTTACCCTTTAATATAATGTATGTCATTAGCATTGATTTTACCTTGAATTCGAAGGTTAAATCAATTCAATCTTTCGCAATGTTTTAAAGAAAAAAACCTGTTTTCTTTCGAAAACAGGATTAATTTTAATTTAATTTTTGAAACTTTTGTGTATTGAATTTAGAAAAATGGATTCCATATTTGGAATCAGTGGGTTCAAATTATGTTAATAAGATACTTTTTATTTTTGGGAATTATGAATAGTAACTACGGTAAATTTTATTTAACATAGTTAAAGGTAAATCGGGTAATTAAGGGTAAATATAAGATTATAAAATTACCCCCAAAACCTTCCAAAATCCTATTGGATGACTAAAAGGCGACCCATATCACCTATGTGTCGGATTATAATCATTTGATGGACTTTTTTCCCTGAAAATAACTTATTTATTATTAAAACCAAAGAAAGTGACAACATGTCACTCTCTTAAATATTATAAGTATATTAATTTTAATTTAGTGATAAACATCATAAAACTTCTAAAAATAATATCATACAAAATTATAATAAAATTATCTACATAATTATAATTTATTTAGAATTTTTAGGGATTAAATAACTGTCATTTATGGTGATACATTAATGATGCTGAAATTATTTATTAAGTGAAAAATTAGTAATATAGTTTTTATTTAAATAATAATACCCATTAAAGGGACCAAAAACCTGACAAAAACTTATTGGTAGTTTATATATTTACCATAATCATCCAATGGCCTAATATATAACCGTTTGGAGTCTTATAAAAGTTATTATGACACTTATATTATTTTATTTTAAATAATTCCAATGTTGTCACCTTCATAATTTACTAAATATAAAAACTTAAATATTATGATTTTAATATGATATATTTGAGTAAAAGTATTATTGGTAAATTTAATATATTTATCTTTATCATAGGATTTTATTTTCAATTTTTATGCAACAAATAAGTATACTAAATAATTATACAAAAATGTTGTAGGAATTATTTTATTAAGAAATAAACCAAATAAATGGTATTAAAAATATAAAATAAATATTATATGAACTATTTAATGCTCTCCACTAATTTTCTAGACACATATGACCTTTTATGAATCTATTAAATCTTTTATTTCGAACATATCTTCTGTATATATTTTATTTAAACTCAAATAAATGAATAGTGTCAAAATTGACACTATTGTCAGTTTATAAAAATAACATATTATAAAATTGTTTAAAAATCACAAAAATATATAAAAATTATAAATTTAAATTTATATGTTCTAAAATGGTATAAATTATCCAAATGGAAAATTCACAACAAATAAGTAATTATTTGTTGTAATTTAAAATTTTGAATGTTATTACCACAAATGAAATTAAATTGATTAAGTAAGGATAAATCAAGTTGATAATGTTTAAAATATTTTCCTAACATGTCTAAATTTTATTGGAAGATGATATTACAACCCTATCTCATCTAATATTTGAATATGAGTCATTTTTGAAGATTTTTAAGTGGGGTTAGATTTATTATAAATTAATATTTTTAAGATTTCCAAAGGTGCCCCTCTCCTCCCTTATAAAAAGGGCACCTCCTCCCTCTCTTCCTCACACAATTTTGAGCCTTTATGCTCGTCCAATCCCTGAAAATTTCACTTATAAACTTCCCATGAAACATCCTATAGGTCCTGATATTCTTAAAAGTCCAATTTTAGTGCCCTAAGAGGAGGTCTCAAATAGGCGCTTCAAAGAAGAGGTAATGTTCGTTACCGATTCTTTCAACATTGATTCTTCTTCCAGTTCTTCTTCTTTAGATGTTTCTTTATGAAGTAATAACATCAGTATCACTAATATACTGATATGTTATTATAATTATGAAATAACCCTATTTCACCATTTATCCATCCTACGGAAAAAGAAATCACCGCGCGTGCGTACGTACGGAATACTGTCTACACGTCGTGGTGTAATCTATTTTACACCACCACATTACTTGGATGGGTATAATGGTGTAAATAATGACTATATATGATTATTGTAAAGTGATATTTATTATTAAATATTATGCATACACTTCAATACAATTCCACGATCATGGGAATGATATCATCGCTCGTCCGTACGTACGGACTACTGTCTCCATGACGCGATAAGATTCATTCTCAATGATTAACCATACATGAACTATTATAAAGTATATATAATAAGTAATCATGAAATATATGACATAATTATGATACTGGATTTATTTATGTATATATTTATGTCATCTACTTAATTCCATTCAATTCAATAAGGAAACGAAAACAGCGTTCAATCGTACGTACGGCCTGCCGTCTCCATGAACGGTGTATTTAATTCCATTTATCGATATATTATATATATGTATATTCTGAATATATATTATATATAAATCATGTTTTAAATTCTGGATATAAGTAATCATGATCTAAGTAATCATATGAATAATTACAAGTCAAAACAGGAATGACAAATGGGAAGATTTTACCCAAAACGCTACTTTAACATGAATTTACAAAAGAACGGGTAATATAAAGTCATAAGTAAACCATATATGATATAATAACAATAAATACGATTCAATAATAAGTAAATAACATTATTTAAATCATTATACAGGGGTTTCAGATACGTACGAAGCATATCGGACCTAAGGTAAGGGATAATTTTGCAAATCTCATTTTTATCCGAGATTTCATATTCGTAGTTATTTACTGGGGTTATTGTTATCATCCATGTCCATGTTTACTAAAAATGGTTTCCTGTATTTTTAAATTCCTTTTTACCCACTTATTACTTTTACTACATGGTATGTAGGGAATATTTCTTTTGTTTACGTTATGAGGTATTTTTTTGACTTTTCCGACAAAAGTACAATAAGAATGTTTTTTTAACGTATACGGCATGAAATGATTTTTATGGTTTTATAAAGCCCTATTTTCATGAAGATTCCTTCAAAATATTTCATTAATATTTTCAAAAAAATCACTTTCTTTTAAAATTGCATGACGTTTTGTGAAGAAAATTGATTTTGAAGATGAATGGATATTTACCTCAAGAATTCATTACAAGTGTTTTATCAAAACCATTTTCCATATAAGATAAATTATTTCATATGTGTATGTTTCATGATTAATTTCTCTATGATTGAAATGGTTTCACTTTTCTTATTATGAAATGATATCCATTTCTTTTATATGGATTATGTCATGATGGGATGATGTTTATGAAACCCATTTTATTCGTTGGGTTATTATGAATGATGTATGTTTATTTTGTTGGCATGAGTTAGAATGATTTCATAATGAGATGGGTGGGACCTATATCTCCCTCTAATGAATTGGGTAAAGATTTATATCTCATGAGATAGACATGGCTGGAATGGTACGTTAATCCGGTTCAGTATTACAGGACTTAAACGAGAAATGAACTCGATTCAGAAAGGGACTTTGTCCACTAAGATGGTCTTGGCAGCAATTCCTTGGCTATTATAGAAATCATTACATGTGCTTAATGGATGCCACAATTACATTTTTATTCCCATGCTATTGTATCATGGTTTATGTTCCAATATGATCTATGCCTTATGTACTTCCATGTTTTATGTCGTTGCTCAAGATTTTGATTTTTAAACATTGTGTTCATGTTTTTATGTTCAAATGTATATGGTATGTTTTATTTTATCCATGCATATCCTTACTGAGCATTTGAGCTCGCCCTTTTTATGTTTTCTTTTCTTCGGGATATAAATAAAGGTTTTAGGTAAGAAAAAAAGTGGAAGATCTTTATGGGAGATGTTGAAGATCTTTCACCACGATTAGTAGATTACGTTCCAAGTTTCCAAAGACACTAAACTATTACAGTCCTTATATGTATGTTTTTTAATGTATTAAGTATTCCTATAAAGTATGTTAATGTCCATTTACATCAAGATTTGGGTCTCTACAATATAGATATTGAAATTCGAAATAAAATTATATATTCAATTTAAATGAATTTAGAATGAATAAATTTATTTCACTTTTTAATTAGAAATTTTTTTTCATATTGTTATAGTGATTATAAATCTATAAAATATAATTAAATAATATTAATGAGGAATTAAATTTATCTATTTTTAATATTACATATGTTTTCACATTATATGATCCTAATATTTATGGAGATGTCTCATTAATCATTTTTGGGAATTATTATTATTTTTTGAACATAAATTGATTAGGACTTGTTTCAAGGTCATTTCAGGTGAATTTGGAAGACATTGGAATCACATGGGGACATACATTGTTGGAAAATGGATAGTGAAAATTGTGTGGTTTTCCCCAGCAATTAATAAAACCCATTTTGAGCTATACGATGGGACCTGGTTGTTTGACTAAAAATTGTGACATCCATCCCCCAGACTATACACCATTGGATTGAGGGGGTCACATGGGTTTCACATGGTTTATAAATCACGATACTACCTAGGATTAACCATAAACCCCATAATTTAGTAGAGGATAGTTATGTTTCACTATATTAAAAAATTTGAATCATATTATAGAAATTGTTCAGGCGGGTTTTTAGACCATAGAAAATTTATTTTAAAATTTTGGAACCAATTATTTATATCCATAATCACCCCTTTTCATCCTAATACATTACCATTTGATTTTTGAGTCTCCCTGGGGGATTCCAAGGCTCCACATACCCCATCCATTGTGAATCAAATATCTCATGGATGTAATTGACCTAACATCCATTATGATGTATATCCCATGTTTATATTCCACTCTATATTATATATATATATATATATATTTCATTTTAGAAGGATTATTTTTTATCCATTAGTGGTGGTTTAGATATAGGTTTTAATGGATCAGGATATGATTGATATTGATCCTATTATTTGTTACTAGATCTCCTCCACCATCATAAAATCAATCATTCTACATCGAATTAATGGGCATGGTCTAACCAGTGATCATCATGGATCTTGAGGATAGTGGTCTATTTAATAATTCCAATATTTTGTATTTTGATCACTTGTTCTATTGGTAACATTTCATTTTCATTGTGCACAATTTATTTAAAATTTAAAAAATGATTTCATTCCCATGTAATTGTGAGACGCTTCAAGGTACTTTTGGGAACCGACATAGATTATTAAATTGTATTTATGGAAACCCATGAGGTGTGATAGTTATTTTATAATGTTTTATTTATAAAATGTTAAAATTAGATCAATAGGTGAATGGAATTGAACTATGTTTTTTTATCATTAAATTGGGAAATAAATAGATGATTATATTTACTATAAATGTTTAATGAGTACTGAAATAAATGATGATAAGTGGATTAATGGGTAATTTTTTTATACCTTTTTCATAATGTAAGGGACCATCATTATTATTTTTATATGAAATTGTGATCCATGATTTCGAATATTTGTAAGAAGGTTAATGTCCAAGAACATTTATATATATATATGTATATATATTTGACATTTTGACTGATTAATCCATGAGTTGGGGGTTAGATATGGCTTATACACATCATTATGGGATTCTAGAATGCTACATTAAGCCGCATATGTATCCATGTGAACTTGTGATATATGTGATTAATAAGTGAGTTGTGGGACATGGATTACATATCCAAAACACAAGGGGGTTAAAAATGATTCTTTAGGCCAAAATTTTATATATGTGAATTGGTTCACAAATTGAATCTCTAAGGTACCAAAAATAAAATTTTGATAAATGAAAAATGAAAAAACATTGAATAATTTATTGTGACATCCATATTTCATATGATTTACATTCTATCATGGGATGAAGTAGTTATTATCAGTTTGGTTAAATAACAATAAATGTGAAACCAATTTTATTTTTTTACTTAATCATTATTTATTATTTAACTACATAAAATCTTATAGACTAGATATCAATTTAGACAGTGTATGTGGTGGCCTGCTGATTTTTACTCACAATCTTCTCGATCATCTATATTGGAAACCAAATAGACTTCATGATTACATGAAAATACAGTGTAATTATATTTACATTAGATCGATGAGATGGGATTTGTGGTGGATCATGGATGAGGGAAACAAAAAATTTGGAAAGAACAATATGGTAGTTGTTAGTGTGTCTATATATTTTTTCTATTTAACACTAGAAACTTATATGGAATGAAAAATATACTACATTGGTATATGGTTATTATCACTATGTTGGATTTATTATTGTGTTTTTGGGTTGATTATTGATTTCCATAGTATCCTGTATATTTTTAATATTGAATTTTATTATTGTTATTATCTAATTCAGTAGGTATAGTACCCCCAATGTTATATATTATAACCATTCCACTAGTTGGATACATCTTCTTTATGGGGAGGTGCCCATGACCTCATGTGGTGAACCATCCAAGTAAAACTGTATCTGGAACCTAATGTTTGAATTTATAATCTGGAATTATAGGTACATTTTTTTGTTATCATGTTACCCATGGGAAGAAAAATAGGAGACTAGTTTGTTTTAGGCCTTATTCATGAGCTTCTTCATGGTAGTATTTGATCCATGTACAAGTTAAAACCCAAGTACCCTGAGTGGGATTTTGGTTCATGATGTTTATTTTATGGATGGATTTTATATAACCTTGGAGGAAGCACTTATTGTTTGATGTTATTGTTATCTAATATTTACTTCATGGCTAGGTATATCTTGTTAGTAGAGTATACATGCTTTATTTTATAAACATTTAAATTTAAACAGAATTCATCATGATTGGAATACACTAAAAAATGTAATGAGTGGTTGTTGGGAATAACTAATTATTTTATTTATATAACTATTTTAAATTAAATTTATCCTATTGAGAAACAAATTATTTCCAAAATATTTTATATGTGGTAAATTAAAATTTATAAAAATTGGCTTCTAATGTGGAACAAATGGTGTTATATGTTTTACATGATGATAGCCATATAATGGGTTAGGGATGGATGGGGTTAGTGATAGTTCCACAGTTTGGAAAATAGGGGGGTTTTTTAATGTATAAATTATTATAACCTTATGTGAATCTCTATTTTTTAAATGTGTTAATGATTTTTTATGAGTCCTGAGATTTTTTTTTTGGAATTGTATTGGCATTCCCCCATGATGATGTTTATTTATAGGATGGCATGAGTATATTGCTGGAAACTTTTATCTTTTAGATGATAAAGAGGCCTTGATAGATCTGGGTGAAGTGAAATAAGAGAAATTCCATGTGAAAGTTTCATTAATCAAGCAATTTATTAAAAAATACCTGGAGTGTTATTTGTGGTATATGTATGATCTACCACATTAGTTACATTTACAATAAGCTACATCCGTAACTCGATAGAGTAGACCTAAGGTATTTGAGTTCATTATTGATTAAATCTAGAATATTCATGACCATTTAGATAACTATAATGAAATACAGTTGATTTTGATTATTATATATTGCTAGGATAAGTGAATCATTGTTGGGGTATTTTTTTTTCTTCGGATGAGAAGGTGTAGATCAGGGTATCGATGGTATTTATGAGAAAATTATTGGAAATATTTTATTTAGAGATGCTTCAGTAGGAGAGGATGAATTATTTTATGAGGATGACTCGGAGAATCATGTCAATGATAGACTCTATAGGTTACGTCACCAACATATAGTGCCTTGTACCAGATCTTCTAGGGGATGAAGAAAGGATATAATTATTATTTTAGGTTGGAATAAAATTTGATATTGTGTCCCAAGTTAATATCATTAATTTGAAGAATATTTTTGAGTTGGTTAATCAGGATATCATTTATTAGGGGATCATTAAGGATGAATCTAGAGGATGAAAGGTGGTTTCTCTTATAAGACTATGATTTACATCATCTGATGGTATGAATCTTCACTATGAGAATGCTAACTAGTTTAGTGGAAAACAATGTAGCCATGGGGAAGGATCAGTTAACCAGTATAGTAATCAAGTGTACTATCATTATTATATTGTCTTGGATCACATTAATATCCATAGTCCCAAAAAACTGGAGGAGTTATGTGATTTCAACAAGATGGTACACATATAGATGTATTGTAAGAAACCCTGAATCGATTGGTATTGGGGGAGGATAATGGACGAAGCATGTTTTTGTATGGGGGTATTCTACTCCATATCATTTAGAGATCCGAATTTGTTCCTGATGTGGCTGTTAAGGTGGAAGATATATAATTTTTGTGGAAAATAATATTAGAAGAGTATTAAAGCACATTGGACTCATTTTGGGACATATCGTATAGGGGAAAGACTATTTCATGTAGTTCATCTAGAACATTTTGATAGAGAGTAATGGATACTAATAAATAGAGGTATTATTCTTATAGATTATACTATTTATAGTACCTTAATTGTTAAAGTAGTATCACATTATTTTATATCTGCACAAATTTTGAATGTTTTTTATTCTGATAGTGGTGTTTGTGATTGTTGTTTTAATGATCTATACACTATTGGGTGTATGGTTAAATGAAATCTATCTATGCAATGGATGTACCATCAAGGTTTCTATGTATTGATTCCTTTGGAGTCACTATATTCTTAACATATTTGGTATTCAATAGATTCAATATATTGATTTGAATGTATCATTATTATCCCACACTGATTGTTATTGAATGATATATTACTTTATATCACCTGAGGATAATAGTTATGTTAATATTTGAGAATTGGTTATGAATGTAGGCCTTATAGGGAAAGTGCATCTGTGACTAAGAGAGCTCACCAACCAGGTTGTGGCTCTATTTTTGATCTTGGGGGTGTGATGAAAATTTTATCTCCACCGGTATTGGATAAATTTCATGATGTTACATCAAGTGACTTCTCATGGATTCTACCTGAGAGGGAAATAGAGGTTTTAATTGAGTTAATCCATATAGAACAACCAATTTCAATTCTTCTTTATCAAATAACACTAATAGAGTTTCTAGAGTATAATAAAAATATTGAATCACTAGTTTAATAACAAATTTAAATCAATGTACATCACCTTGGTGTTATGTAGTTTTGTTTTCAAAGGGGGTTGATGATATGCTACAAATGTGTGTTGATTAAAGAAAGTTTAATTGGGGGATAATTAAGAACTGACATCATATTTTTCATATCAATGGTATCATTAACTAGTTTAGAGGTTCTTGTGTATTCAACAAGATTTATATTAGAATAGGGTATCATAAGATAACAGTTATTACATCAGATATTTCACATATTTCTTTTAAAAAAATGTATTATTTATTTATATTAGTTGTGATACCATTCAGGCTAACGAATTATCTTAAAATGTTCTTGGTATTGATGGACAAAATATTTCACTCTTACATGGACAATTTTCTTGTTTTTTTGGGTTTTAAATCTCAGTTTACTCTATGACACATGTAGATCATGTCCAACACCATGAAGTCTATACATGTACACTATGAAATAATCAACTATATGAAATGAAATGTTAGATTAATTTCAGTATTGATATGTTACATATTGTTGATCACATTATATTAGAGGAAGGGGTTTTAGTTGACCCAAATATTTTATAGGTAGTTGTATATTTGTATTATCCATAGAATATTATTTATATCTGACATATTTTTGGTTTAATGAGTTATTATCAGATATTCAGTTATTAATTTACCTATTTTGATGAACCAATTTTACGATAGACTAAAAATGGTATCATGTTTAAATGGTATGTGGGTTGTGATAATACTTTCTAGGTGTTGAAGAAGTGTTTTTTTAATTATGTGTTTTTAAACCTTCCTATGACATGTGTGGTGTATAATGTGGTTTTGATGTTTTTTGAGATCACACATACAGTATTGTTGATATATTTAGATCATGTTATGGAATATGAGTCACAACATTGGAGACAAAATTAATGGGATTACCCTATACATGGACTTGATTTTCTATAGTGTTTTAGGATTTACTTTGTTAGTAGACTTACCTATTTAGAAAAATATTTATTGTGTATACTGGCCAAAAATTCATTAAGGACATCTTATCAAAATAATATTTGAATATATAGAAGTTGATATGTGTTGATTATACGGTTAAAAATTATTTCTAGATTGAATATACGCTATTAAAGGGAAATAGGGTTACTAAGAATCTATGCATTATGATGCAGATGTAGGTAGTTGAGGATTCATGTTCAGAGTGGAATATGATGGATTTTATGGCTGAGATGCATATACAGGTTTAGGAGGGACAAGAGTTGATGAACCATATATACTTATCAAATTATTCTAAAACTATGTAATTGATTATTGAATAGTAGAATGGGTATTTTGATTTCATGTCATTGATGGATAACCATGATAGTGGGGAGTCACCATCTGATATAATTATAGATGTTGATGAGATCATCTATGTTTGGGGTAATTTTATTGTTCTCATGTGTATTTGTGATGATATAATGTGGGTGTTTGATGCCTCAATATGGGATGTGAATAATTGTCTTAAAAAAATGAATGATGAATTAGGTAAAAATTATTTATGGATGGGCCTAATGTTTGATATTTTAGGTTTTGGGACTTGATGTTACACATGTTGGGGGAAATCATCGTAGACATTGGGGGATCATGGGGGAAACAATTAATAATCAGCGATATTTCCTATTAAAACTATTTCCTAGTATGTATTCATATGGAACCATATGAGGCACATTAAGTTAGTCCATATTTAAAATCATTTTATTGTTAAGATTTTGGGGAGTTGTATTGTTCGGAACGAGTCTCAAATATGATATGTTTGAATAGGGTTTATTTTTTCAGAACATATTGCTACAATTTTGAGTATAGGTATCCTATATAATGATTAGAATAATAGATCTATTTTGATTACATTTGGTGATCAGATGTTCTTTCTAGTTAAAATATAATTGGGTGACTATTACATTCTGAGGTAGGGAATGTTGGAACCTATGTTTATCAGAGCGTTTGAGACTATGGAGAGGATTAGACCAGTTTTATTCCAATTTTCTCTTCATTATAGGTATATTTAAATGAATAATTTTTCTCATATATAACTGCTTCAATATTTTCTCCCAAATATTCTCATGCTGTCGATGTAGAAGTTTTTGAGAAAGAGGCTAACACGACCTTTAATGATCATCTTATTCATTTAGATGATCATAGTGAGAATTTTTTATGGTGAAATAATATTCCATTGTTCTATGTGTTTTATAGACATGAATGTGTTCATTTTGAATAATTGGATATGAATGAAGATATATATTCCTAGTTACCTAACCTTTTTACCTTTGAATCTTAGAAATACTTAAGAGTGGGTCTTGAGGTTGATTTGTTATAATGTGGGAGAATGTAATATTTTGATCCATTTTTAGATGTATAAATCATTTTATCAGGTAATGTTTTTACACATTTTTATCCTAATTTGGCTGGGTGTTACTTTAGTCTCATGTCAAGTGAATATAAGGAACCAATGATTACAATGGTGCCATGCCTTGTGGGCTCATTGTTAGGGGAAACCATTTGATATTCCCCAGAAAATCACGAACTCCATCTTGAGGCACAAGAAGTGGGTGCATGGTTTTACCATATAGTGAAGACTCTCTACCTTTAATGAGGCACCCATTGATAGTGATTTTTTTTCATAAAGCGTGATTGGTTTTTCAAACTTAGATCTTATATAAGAGTAACTATGAACCCTAGCTAGTTGGGTCCCATGTTTTGGGGGAACTGTTTGTTAACCCATGCAAACCTTATCAGTAACAATGTTCTCAATTTTTTTATTCCTTGATAATTTATTTAAAAATAAAGAAACACTAGTTTATATTATCAATCACTCAAATTTGATATAATATGTAATACATAACCTTTAAATGTTCATGATATAGTTTCAAGTCACCAATAACCTCTTTCCATGTAATTCACTGATTTTTTGGAAGGAATATACATGCCATCCGGTATGTGATCTATTAATTGTTTATAGTCTTTTTTCTCTTGTATTCATATCCCTCTTTATATAGATTACTATCATCTATTATTGGTGAGTTGGACATATGATTTAATTTATATTTTTATGATTGATCTTGATCATTGGTTTTGATCATATGTCACCAATGATGTTATGAATTCTATCGTACTATATGGGTTGTTGAGTATTCATCAATGATTGTGATGTTGGTGGAGTAATTTCTAATTACAATAATCTTTTTCATGATATCATGCTGAAGATTTATGGTTGTATTTATGGGTATTGAAATATCATTATTAGTAGAAACATTATTTGATTCCCATGTAATTTAGATTAAATTCTTTGATCCCATTAGACCCACTAGAGATATGATATCATCTTTATGAAATACATGAGGTGTGTTAATTATCGTTAAAATGTTGATTTATGATATGTAAAAAGTGGAACAATTGATTAATGGAATCAAAATAAATCATTGATTCAATTTTCATAATGGGATTTAAACTATTGGCACTTATAACCTTGAACGGTTAATGAGTTGTAGAATAAATGATGATGAATGGGTTAGTGGGTAAATTCATCATTTTATTAATTGTTGTTAAAGTAAAGAACCTTTGTTTTATTGAAAAATGAAGTTATACTATGTGACTTTAATGATTGATAGAAATATTAAAAATGTGGAACTTTGATATATATATATATATATATATATATATATATATATATATTTGTGTGTGTGTGAGTGTGTGTTATTTTTTTGAGTGATTGATCAATGAGTTCAGGGATAAGGATTTCTACTCTTAAATACCATGCGATTTAAGGATGATACTATTGACCCTCGATGAATGCATGTGAATTTGAAATACAAGTTAATTATCAATGTAATTTCGGTTATGGACTTTTGCTCCAAATATCCCATTGGGTGATAGAAAACAACTCTAGAACCCCATTTCATGTAAGTGAATTGGTTTCATAACTGATTCTATATGGTTCCAAGAATGAAAATAGAATTATATAAATAATGAAATACCAGAAAATATTGAATTGTGATGGCCCTATGTTGTATCATTAATACTACAAAGTAGGCCAAATATGGTATCATGTGGTTTGTAAAATAATAATAAATGTTAAACCTATTTACGTTTTTTATTTGAACTTTTTTCTCTACAAAACAATCTAAACTATTATAGATTTAATATTTCACTCATCGTTGTTGGTGGTTCCCTACTATGTTTTACTCACACACTACTTGAGATTCCTGATTGGTACAAAAATATAATTCATTATTACTGAATGGATAATAAAAATAATAATATGTTTTTTCTTTATATGGGATTTGAGATGGGTTAAAAATGAGGGAGTCGAATAAAATGTTGGTATCCTCAAGAGACATTTCAATGTGTCATTATTATATATTTTCCAAAGACACATGATTGATATTTGGTAAGGAATGTCTACTACTCTGTTTTATGGGAATATTACTCGTTTTGAATTTATTGTTTTATTATTTGGTTCATTATTGATTATTATATTATCACTATTATTTTTCATATTGATTTATACTATTGTGCCTCATTGATAATGATTGTATAGAATACCCATGTTTCATATTATAACCTATCTACTAGTCATGAACATTTAGTGTATTTTGAGGTATGATAGATTTCATGTTGTGAAAAAGATTTGGGTTGTTGTATGTGGAACCTGGTTCAGGGTGTCACACACTTCATTTCATAGATTTATTCTTAAGAATGATTATTATTTGTTGAATAAGAAAATCAGTGGATAGTAAATCATCATGAAATATATCAAAATTCCATTTTTTTATATAATATCATTAATAGATAAATTCCCATAGGATCTAAAAAATTATTAAATCCAGCATTAATATGTTGATTATTAGGATGGAAGAGAAAAACATAGATTCCAAACCCTAACATGATAAATACAAGATATTAATTAACATTACACATCAATGGTTGATTTAAATATAAATTAATAATTTTATAAAATAGATAAAAAAATTAAAAGAAATAATTATTATGTTGAACCCCTTTACATTCTTATGGAAAAAATAACTTAATGTGATTCTAACCTAATATAATTCCCCCAAAATAGACTTCTCCTACAAGGTCTTGATATTATTGAAAAAAACCATCATCAAGTAATAAAGCATCATTATAGTGACCTAAAATCCAAGTATGTTTAACAAAAATAGGAATTTGACATATTCCTACTCAAGATAATTAAATGACTAGAAAACACCACTGTTATAAAGGATTTTAATTATTGATAATATGACTTACATTAATAATGAGCCATGATTTATCTTCTAATGTGATCTCTTCAATTCTATTAGAAAAAATTATCCTAGCTTTCATCAACTTTATAATTAAATATATTTTATTTTTTTAGATATAAACCAGATCCAAAAATACAAAAAAAAAAAATTATTTCCCACCAACATATGAAAATGGTAATTTTTTATGGTAGACAAATGTCATTGGTTCATAAATTGGAGTAACATCTAGGTTATTCAAATTTATCCTTATTATTAAAAAATTATTCCTTAAATAAATATAATTAATACCACAAATTAAATTCACAATGAACGTTATTATAATTTTTTTAGAGTCTAATATATGTTTTATATTTTATGTTCCTCATACAATATTGATTTTAAATTTCCCCATTTTTTACGTTTTAAATGAAGCAACTATATTAGGAGTAACATATAAAATCTATCCCATGATCATCCTATCATGTTGATAAAAATGGATATCATGTGTAATTCAAAAAAATAGTATATAATATAATTTAATATACGTTTTATAATTTAATGAATCATTGGAATGAGAATATATGGAATTAGTTGTTTCCATATTGTTGTATAACCCTTAATAATACATGGTAGCCCATATATTTTCTCATATATAGGACATAAGTCATTCTTACAATTAATGTTCAAAAAACCTTTATTTTAAAACCATCTATAGTAAATAGTAAGTAGATAATGAAACCACGATATTATTTTATGAATTAATATAAATTGTGTTGGAATGGTTACACATTTTTTACAAACATGAAATACAATTGAATTGAGTCATGAGAATGGTGAAAGAGTGGGTTTCTCTCTTATCAATGGTAAAATGGGAAATGGATCTTTATCTAAGAAATCATAACATTCCATAGATGAATATTATAATGTTGAATCCCAAATGAAGAAAAAATAACTAATATATATATATATATATATATATATATATATATATTCTAATCCATCATTTTAAATTCCTTTATTATAATGGAAGAATAGAACATTTTCACTATAACCAATGATTTATTTTGAGAAATACATTGGACAACTTAATTATTTGTTTCAGATGTTTTTACTTCTTTAATTTGATGTTTAATTCATTATGATTATATTCATCTGACCTTAAGTGGGATCCAGTAATGTTCTACTCAGATGACACTAAAATATAAGAAATTGGTTTATCCATGGAGACATTAGATAGATCGATGCAGCATATTCCATGTAATCCCACATTTTTATATATGATCTTATTTAATAAAAGGATCCTTATATTATAGATTTACTAGTTTACATATGGGTTCTCGGTTGACCATTGGTGGAAAAATTCCCCCAAAATTTTATCTTTTTCAAAAACAAGATATCTGTTGAGACAAGTTATCCAGAACTAAAAAAAATTTTGTTTATGATTTAGTAGGATATGTAGCAATTATAAAAACGACATATCACAGCCTAAGAAAATGAGTCATTATTTTTTATAATCCTCTACCCAATATTGTTATAAAGGTTCTCCTTAATTAATACATGGATTACTTTGATAATTCTTTTAGTAGGAAAAAATTTTCCTTTATTTAATATCAATGTGTGGACTGATACCTATAATTGTTGATACATTTCAACACCTATATCACTTTCATAAGAATCGAATATAAATATTATTCCCTTTCAAAATCCCATAATTTGTGGTATTTATGACTCCCTAAAATCAACTATAGCATTCTTCTTAGATTCAATACTTTGTTGGGAAAAGACTATATTATGTATGATTTATTTCTTTGTATATCACCTCAAGTTGTTATCCTCATCATATTCCCATAATCATTGTGCATTAATCTTACCTTTTTAATTGAAATTAAATACTAATATATATTTTTTACCTTATTGAAATTAAAAATAATACCGATAAATCTAAATAATAAGTAATATATTCCCTATAAAATATTTGGATCTGTGGAGATGTCCCTGAAAATTTATTATTCTCATATATATATATAATCATATAAAATGAAATTAGTTCCATAAATTAAGAAATAATATTTCCCATTTTTATCCAAACTAGACTCAAACCTTCATAACTAAACACTAGATACCATCAATATATGTTCCTCCTTTTTATGACTCATATCATTATAGTGATTCTATATGAAATATAAATTTTTTTATGATTCCTCTTATTTTTTGATTTATTGTGATATATGAACCGCACACAAGAGAACAAACTAAATAATTTTCTTTTATCTATGAAATAATACTTAATTTAAATCCCTATGTTTACATTGGGTGACTTACAAAAAACATTAATGATTAATTCATATAATAATAGCAAAATCATTTATCAAGGGTATCAATATATGGATTATTTATCCTTCAGAACTAGAACATAAATAATAAATACACATCATGAACAATTTTTTGATTTATTTCATTTATTTATTGATTCATTATGATGTAAAAAGTAACTATCATGGGACCAATGAATAATTCCCAACCAATCAGAAGGATTTATTTAAATGGACTCAATTCTCATTTTGAGTCGTTAAATATTATACAATATGATGGGATGAAATATCAATGGTAATAACTAAATGTGGATTGATTCATATTATTTCAAGAAACATAATGATATTTTATCCCATTTCTTTTAGATATATATCTATATTATTATAAATATATACTCATTTTGTATCATCACATAACATCATAATGTTTGAGATTTTTCAATAGGAAGGCTAGATTAATATTTTGAACATCATTTCATCATATTAAACTCAACATCAAATATTTCCCAGGATCACCATGAGAAATTCTTTGGTACTGGTTAAAAGTTTATCTAATTCTAAAATAGAATCCTTTTCTTGGTAATGATATATTGGTTCATATCTAGACTCCCAATCTGAGGCATTTATCGATGAAAATAAGAATATCAAATAACACCATTTTTATTGAAAACATTATCATAGAATTCATCATATATATATATATATATTCTATAGTATTTATGATTATAATTATTGATTCATCAAATGGAATCATTACTCAAAAAAACATGATACACATTATTTCATTTTCACTCAGTGTAAAAAATGTGTTAGAGAACTCCTATGTCATCATATTTATTTTGGTTTTCCATACAATAAAAATAATTACTAGACTAAGTACATTGGCACTCAATTATTTACACAATTTTATACACATGACAGCTCACACTATAATTGTAATATTAATTTTTAGTAGGACATGTTGGCCATTACAAATAGATGGAAAAGGTTTTTTTTTTCAAAATATTATATGACACAGAACATTTACTTTATTGGTATATGAACAATAAAATTAATCTTTATATAATAATATTCGTAGATCATATCTATTTAAATATCCATTCACTCAATAGCTATATTATTTCACCACACCATTATTAATGAATTTAATTCCCCTTATTTCTGGTTAAATAATTATGATAATATTTTAAATTAATTTACTAATCCACTTATAAATTATAGTAACTTGATCTCTATTATTTAAAATGTAGAATTATTTTTATATTTTTATATATTCATCATCTGAAAATGTAAATATCAATAGTGTAAATATTTCCATCCATGTTGTGTTTACCTCAACCTTGATACAATGTAAATAATCACCTATTTTTTTAAACATTATAGTATCATAAAAACAAAAAATTAATGTTCTAAAAGCAATGTCATTACACTAAATTAATCTATTATTAAAAACACCTATACCTATACTGGGATCTAAATGGTAATCATTTTTTACCTTCCACTACATTACATACAATCTAACATTCTATTGAAAGCTTTCAAACCATAAAACCCCCATTACATATTCATAAATTCAAGACAATATAATACAAATTCACTAATCCATTTTATTCATGATCTTGTAAACCCATATTTGATATCCTATGAAATATATACATCACTATAAATTTTCTATTAACATAAAATTTACATAAAAAAATTTGAGCATTTATATGTTTACATAATAAATCATGTAGGTTGAATACTCATAAATTGTTGTTTTGAGTAAAATCTATATTGTTTAATATCAAACCAAAAAATTTACATGGATAAGAATATAGTAATATTTTAAAACATAAGGCTAATTTATAATAACTTTTCATCCTTGAAAAAATTAATGTGTATTTAGTGAGAATATTTATATATATATAAGTAAAATCCACTTATATTCTTCTTATGTCAATAAAGATGGTTATTGCAAAATACATAGGTTAAATCTATAGTACACAATTCAATTTTAGAATTTAAAACCATATTCAGTACATGAAATTTAAAATTTCTATCATGTTCGTTCAATCCACTCACTCATATATCGATTATTAGACCCTGGAATTTAGTGATCATATATATTCTACCATATCCAGGACACCTATTTCCTATTAAGTAGAGAAGATTAAGAGGAAAAAATTTTTTTTAGTATTTATGACATTGGATTAGCCATATATGATGAAATATTAAATAATTATCAATATATACATCTCTTGTATTTATAAAAGGGTTGATTATTAAAGTATAAAGGATTAATTCTTCATTCTTAATTGACTGATTGGAATGAATGTTATAATGGACACGATACTATCTCATGCAATTTTGTAATTTTATTTAGATATCATGATATTAATATTATTACATTCATAAATTGTAATAAGCTTTTATACAAATAATCATGGGGGATAATCATAGAGAAAATATTTTACATAGAACATTATTTTATTTATTGATTTTATAAAAGAGGATCATCCATAATTTAATCTATATCACCCCTAAAATAAAATATATAATTAAGCATGACTTAAATGTTGGATAAATTCTTCCATTAATCCATTTATGTGTTAGATAAGTTCATATAACATTATATCTTTCTCCTCCACCTCAAGATGTTACACAACATCCCTTACAATATAAACAATCCATTACATTACATCATCCTTAGGTAGATATAGATATCCCTATACCACAATCTTATTAATGTATTTCTATTAAAAAGGAAATCCATTATGTATACTCATAACATGAAATTATAATTCCCATATAGTAAAAATATTACATGTGGATATGGATCATGAAGTTCTTCGGTTTAATAGATAATTGAATATAATGGTGATTTTTCTTTTGGAAGATTCAACAAAAGTGTTATCACCCACTCGACATCCCTAATGACCACCATAAATATAATATATATTATAAAATATTTATTCAACCACATGATATATCGATGAATATCTTTAATAGATTATATAGTTTGAATTCAGGCTCGCATAAAGGGGTCTCATGAACCACCCTCCAAATAGTCTTCCACATGATTTATCACATATTTAGTTGAATTGAATAAAAATACATGATTAATTATGATCCCACTAGAGTGATCAACCAATTATTAGGAAAAATTCCCTAATAGTGGGGTTGGTGTTAAAATCTCATAAGAGAACTCACAATGATCCACTTTCTAACTTTAAAACATGCATCAAGCAAGATAATGAAGAAGTGTTTGCTTTAGATTCTAATGTATAATGAAGGGATAATAAAATAAATATAACCTTTTTATCATTAATTAGATAATTTAATTTGTATTTAGGATAATTGATAAATACATTATTTTATTTTAGTACTTGGAATGTTGAATAATATTTCCCCATCAGATGGTGCAATAAAGAGACCACATCCTTATAGTTTAGGTAAAATAATTTAATTTGTTTAATCCTTATTCAAAATAACTATAACATCTTGTGAAAATAGAACAATATATGTCAATTTTTTAACCAAATTTAACCCTTGAAGACCCCATTATGTGACGTATATTCAATTCGGTACTGATCATTAAGAGTGATCTAATAATAAAAAATGTATTCATTACTCAGAACCCTATTTTTATACACTGTTTTCATTATCAAAAAAATTATAATGGAAGTGGTCTTTTTATGTTAATGAGATTATCAATTTATCCCATATGAATAGAACTATTTTCCAAAAAAAATTATGTCATTATCTAATACCATCATGTCCTTGTCATTTAGAGTTATTATTTCATTAATGGACTTATATTGGTGTGTGATGGATATTGGGTCATACATATAAATTATATGTAATCCTAGTATAGTTTTCTCAAAAATATAATAAAATGATGCAACCAGACAAAATCATAATTTATATAATGTTACATTCACGTGGGAATATATTTTTCAACATCTATAGTTGTTATAACATGTCTAGATTTTATAATATATTTAAATTTTGAAAATTTCTTTTATGGGTTATATAGAAAAATAATAATCCATATATTTGAATAACAATCATAAATTATAAAATGAAGAAAAATATATGGAATTTATTAGAAATATAATTTTTAAAAATTGTTTCTGAATCGCATATTAAATAATGTTGATCATTGTAAAATATTATGAAATTTTTTTATAATTAAAGATATTTATATCATATTCATATATTTTTAATGAAAAATTCTTTAAATTATTATAGAAAAAAACTAAATTTTACTCATTAATAAAATGAATTCATTTGTTATCAATTAGAAATAATGAAATATGAAATCAACACAAGGTTTAAACAGATGATTTACAAGAAAATATTCATGACAAACATAATGTTATTACCTTTTCATAAATTAATCTAATAACTATTTATGAATTGTATTAATTAAATATATATAATATATTGAATAAATGGTTTTAACATTAATTTAATGGTTTCTAGTTTTAATAAAATGAGATTAAATTCTCCTTTATGATTAGAATCTATTTATGAGTATTATTTTTCATTATAATTTACAGGATTTTTCTAAATTAATTTCCCATATATAGAGTAATTTAATTTTATAAAATTATTTTTATATTTAGAATAAATATGTCTCTATTTTAAAATTTGGATGCATTCATTTTTTATAATGAATAGTAAATATAGTAGAAATTCTTTTTCATGGTTATGAACGAAAAGTGAAAATGATGAGGTTAATTTACAATATATTGTGTAAATAATAAATAAAATTGAAAAATTTATATTTCAATAATTTATTTGGACATTATATTATTTAGTAATCGAATTTGGGTTGTATATGTGCACAAAGAAAAAGAATATGATATAATGGTTTATGTATTTTCAACATTTACACCCACTACACATAGAAATGGGAACATCCTCCCTTCACATATTCTCCCACATTGATGCCTCATTTTAAAAAATATATGTTTATTTGCAATGAAAATATTTTTATAAACACATTAGGAAAATTAATATATAAAATTTATTAAATGAAACAGATAATATTTTTTGTTTTCAAATAATGGTATGAATTTTTATTTTGAGGGATTTTTAATCTTTTCTAACATACTTTTATCTTTCTCATGATTCAATAGGGATAATATCACATGACTCGCTATATGTATTTTTGGATAGTTTATAATTATCTAATGATAACATAGTTTGGAAACATTTTTTTGTTTCAATGATTTATTCTATAATGGAATAATGAATATTTTTATAATCATGTGTCACAAATAAGTATGTTTTTACTTGTGTGATAGGTGGTGAAGTAATTATATATCCCTACATTACAATAAGTAATTATTTATATCTAATGGGATAACATAAAATTGGATAGTTATTGAACCCATTCCAAGGAAGAATGAAGGATTTAGAGTGAACCCAATTTGTCATGTGACATTAGTCTTATTGTTATGATGCTCTAAGTTGAAATTATTAACTAACAAAGTGATTTTATGATTTTATGTTTGTGAAAAAATGAAAAAATGTTTTATTACTCATATGATATTATCTCAATGATTATGATTTATTAATGATGAATCCTCACTCTAATGACTCTTGTCTACTAAAATAATATACATATATAATACCAATCATGATTTATTACCTATGAATCATTTTTTAAGAATATCATATGTTATGATAATTATCATATACATATATACTAATTTTATTCTCTTATATGACCATATATTGATATCTCCAATGTTTCCCCCATATGATCACATAATATAACCATTCCATATATTTCAATTTTCCCCAATTTATGAATAATTGTATTGAGTTTGAATTTTCTATAACGTAATATTAGGAAAACAAATTTCTGGGGTTTAATTATGTAATTTAATGTAATACGTTCAATATATATATAGTAATCCAATAAAATACACCTTTTTTCTATGGTTTATAATATTTTCAAAACAATTAAATGTTTATCTAAAATGATATTTTTATTGTATACATAATTATCAGGTAAAATAATAATTTATCAATGTGGGGTTTATTAATTTGTAGATATTTGGTTATAGAGAAATCATCGATAGATCATATGGCAACCCAAAACTAAAAATATCGTTAAAGGATAAACATTATTTGTCTAAAGATGACTGTAAGGTTTCCACTATTATGACACCATTAGAATGCTTTTTTTATTATTTGATTCCAAATTTTATTTTTATATCAGGATTCCTATACAATTATTTTAGGGTTTATGAAATTGATATAACTAAGTGGAAAAATTTTAAAAATAAATTATATAGAAAATGAAATGATTGTCTTATTAATCTATCCAATAAAATAGAAAATGTAATAGAAAATCTTACTCATATTCTCAAAAAATCACTCATTCCATAAATTTTAATATGTTTCCATGTAACAAAATAGGTGAATAATGTACTATTGACTAAATCATGATGAAAATTCCACCACATATTAGAATATTTTTCAATCATGTAGTAGAAAAGGGCATGATTAGTACCAATGGAAGTATATTTTTTATTCTCTAGTGCTCATGAAGTGAATATGTTTTCCTAAATGTATATCCTTTTTAATTAAATTTATATAAATGGTGGACTCGAACATTGAATATATAGATATGGAATGTATTTAATCTATGAAATGCTATGAATTAAAGAGGTTATTATTTAGAATTTACTTTCATGAAAATATTTGTATGTCAATTTAAAGGAATTTCATTTAAAAAATAGATGGATGATAAATATATTGGTATCTATGTGGAAAATTTAACAAGATATTTGAGGTATGATTGTATTTTTTTTGACCCAAAAAAAATTGATTTTCTCTTCAGTATCTTAAACACTTATCCCTATATGATGTTTTCCATTTGATACAATAATATTTATATTGAAATAATTAAATTTTATCCCATGTAGTAAATGTAGAGTATATATTCTCGAACATATCATGGTTTTGATAATATAAGAAATATGCAGTTTTCAGTTAATTCAAATAACAATTCCCTTTTGGAACTAAAATAAACCTTGTATCATACTTGAGGAATATATATAGGAATCGAAAAAAATTCCATTAGGGATTTGGTAATTTATTTATGTTTGGAAAACAATTCCATTACATTGTTGATTGCTAAAGAGATGTAGAGAAGAATGCCAATGTGTAGATTTTTTAGAGAAATCTAAACAAAAAATTCAACCAAAACACTAATGATATATTTGAAATGAATATAAAACTTATTCTAACTATTGCATAAATCCATGGGTTAATGATGAAAATCAACACGAACAACCACAATATATAATATAGAAATTGAATTCACATGTGAGGCAAAATATTGATGTGTATCATGAGGAAAAAGATGTAAAATTGAAGATATCATCTATTATAGAACAAAGAATATCTTATTAAATTTTGGAAATACCCACTCTTTTATATCAGAATATTTTATTAAGGGTATCACATCACCACATCAATGATTATATGTTGAAATGTTTGTGAAAACAGTAAATGGTATGATGATCAAATATCATGTATATAAATTTTTTACAATAGAGGTTTATAGGACACCGAATCATGAATTGTATTCTTCCTCAAGTTGAATTTGACGTTATTATGTTCATGGATATTAATTTTTTATATAGATACCATATAAATTGTAAATTAAGGGAATAAAAATTTCATATATTGAATAAAATTAATGAATTACTATAAGTAGGACTATGAATATTAACATAAATTGAACATTACCTACATTATGTTGGTATTATTCCCTATTCATGAGGGGAATTTCCCTCAAATGTGTGGAGATAAACTCAAACATGAATTTTGGGCTTTTTAGGGAATGTTATAATGTATTTTTTAAATTGAATTTCCATTCATGACCATGATTATGATTTTGGGTTATTAATAGAACTCATAAATTATGATACTCTTATTTCCATAAATCCATGTAGACTGGCCTTGATTGATTAGTTATAATAATAGAATAAAAACCATGAAAATATTTATAAATAATTCATTCATCCTAGTATATCACTATGTGCTCTATCTATATGCGCTTTTAATAATAATGATTGGATAATGAAAATTTAGAGTGATTAGAAATACCGTATCAATATTACTATCATAAAAAAATAGCCTCTACACTATGTTAATTAATTTTTTGAGAATATATGATTATATTAATACATTGATGATCCTAGAACTAATAATTAATCAATACATATACAAGACGTTAAAATTTCACATACTATAATGGTGTTTCTTATCCCCGTGGGCAGGCATCTAGACCTGGGGATATACAACAAATAGATGGAATGATTTCACCCAACCTGAAGTTTAAAATGTTATATGTTTACATATAAATAAAAAATAACATAATAAAGCATTTATATATATGTCATAATTTAATAGAATGATGTAAGTGATCCAAACGAAAAAATATCATAATAATCTCTAAGAGACATGTCCAATATTGAAAGATGAAAAAATGAAATGTGACTCTAAATGTATCCATGTGAGTGTGTACGAAATCAACCACCATCTCAACACAATCTAACCAAACCTAGCTGATAGAATACATCACCTCCTTGCTTTATATAATTATATTTCTCGCATCAAAAGACACAAAAATGTTTTCACACTACTGAAGGGGTGAACATGGTCTGTTATAATAAGCTCGGTAGGATACCATAGAGGTGTTCCAAAAATTTATTTATATAATATTCTAATCATGATACTTGATCAACCAAACAATGAATAATATAATGTTTAGTAATTTTATATGAAAATCATTGTGATTGAATTTAATTCAAATTTTTAAAATTTATATATAAATCATGTAAATGAGTTTCAATGAATTTCATATAAATATATTAATAAATTTATATCAAGTCATGAAAAATAATGTATCACAAATCATACCAAATAAATGGTAGTAAAACTAAAACTGTACAAGGTAAATCATTGGTAACATCATGTCACGGATTACACAAGATACTAATAGCTAGGGAAGCGATACATATCATAGGAAATTACACAATCACCAAGTGAAAAGGAAAATTAATCAAATCAAAGAATAAGAGGAAAAAACAATAATATAAACCTCTCAATATGTCTAACATGTCCCAACTATAATATCACTCAGGAATAGAGTTTCACACATTGAATGAACCCCCCCCCCCCCCACACACACACACACAAAAAGTGGACAATGGTTATAACTACACCATACACATATGTACCCAATACTTTCCATGTTTTCTATTTTCCAGACCATTTTATTAATCAATTTTCAGAAAAATCATTTATGATAAAATTTTATAGAACATTTTAACAAGAATTTGATTTAAATATTTTCAATTACAAAAAAAAGGGAAAATCAACTTTTATCAAAAACCAATTTTCACTAATAGAAATCAAATAAATCAATCATTACTTTTTATTTTTAAAATAATTTATCAAAACATGTACAATGATGTCCAACAACATAGACTACAGAAGGAACCACCTACCTCCAAACTCGGTTCATATACAATGGCACTAGGATACACCAACAAGAAAGAACACAATGATGTTAATTTATACCATGGGATCAATACATAAAACTATTAGAATGAATTCATTAACAAAAAGGATTTCAAAAAAGTTATATCATGAACAACATAATTGAATAATCACATATCTCACTACATGCAATAAATGACCCCCCCCCCCAGAGAAATATCACACACCATATATTGAAAATACGATTATTACAATTAATGATCATCAAATATGATTTCAAAATGAAGCAGCTCTGCCACGCTTAATGGAAATAATGAAGAAAAAAGTATTAATCACATAGAGAGACACAACCTAACCATATTGGAGGTCAATAATTGAATGTGGTGATAGAAATTGTGGAGTTCATGAAAATCAATTTGGAGAGCGTGTCGGTCGAACGAAAATTGGATGTAGAAAAATGAGAATAAGAATCAACCCCCAAAAACCCTAAAATCCTATCAATAGATAATTAAATGACATGTAACCCAATTACACATCATGTAACCAACAAAACACATTTACACCTAAATACTCATAACACATTTAGTAAAACAGATAATTAATCAATACATATCATCTAATACATTTTAACAACATGTAATCATTTATGTTATGTATTCATATCATGACATAAGACTAGTGAGAAATACAATTTTTGGACTCAAATTATATGTGGTATAAATTCCCAAATGATAGAGAATACTCATATTTCTAGAACAAATCCTAAACATCGTTGAGGATTTTCTAGACTGTTAGTGAAACACGTTAATCCCTTGAATATTTATACATGGAGACCATTAATTCAAAAAGTCATACGTCCCATAATTCCATTTCATTTTCCCTATCAAATGTTATTTATCATTGGTAGTCCCAATAAACATCTATATAGAGATTAAAAAAGTGATTGTAATATCCTAGAAGACGATAATATGATTTTATAAACACCCCAACATAAGAAATTTTATCACATAAAAGTCTTCTAGAAGAATAATGTACTCTAAATAGGAGTGGTCACAACTACCTAATCTGTAAAACACACTCTAAATGAATAATGTGTATCAGATAAGTGACACCATGACAATATGAAAATGTAATTGACATCCGCACGAGTCATTATATTGATATTAATTGATATCTAAAAGTTTTTATAGAACATAAACTTCTATATCTAACTTAATATCATCCAAACATAAAAATTGAATGGGATAAATTTTGTATTTCTTAAGTTGTGATATGTAGAATATAATCTGAATTACAATCAACATAAATAGAAATTTTAATAGATAGGAATACAGGAAAAGATAATATGTCACCTCAAATTTTACATCATATCTTAGATAAAATGTTCTATGCTTTCCAAGTCTACATTGACCCAATAGAAGAGATAGATTCCAGAAAACCATGTCACCTACAGATAACTCTATTGGAAAATGCAGTTGATACGCATTAGATTTTGTTGACTCTGAGTAATTACCATATACTGGCACACATATTGAATCCTCATATATTTCCCCTAATCAAAAATTGGTACCCATAAAGAAATATCACAAATATATTACCCTCAATGAGTGGATCTGCACTGGCATCCATTAAACTCATCAGAAGGATTAATTTTGAATCACATCATAAAACTGTTTTTATAAGAAATGATACCTTATTCCAAATGGTTATCCCATGATTCTCTAAAATCCATGACATATTTATGAGTCATTCATCTAAAATATTTATGGTATTATCTATGTAAAAATATGTTTATGGATATAATGTTTTTCGCAACCTGATTTGAGTCCCCATCACCTATTAGAGGCTAATAATAACCTCAAAGTAAAACTATGATCCCATTCTAAAAAGATGAATAAAGGAACTCCATGTAACATAGTAATTTCATCCACATACATCTTATCATATTCTTAAACATAGGAATGTCTATAATCAGAATATGGTGAGATGAAATTTTCAACCAATAAAGCACCACATAAATAAAAATTTTCACTCGAGGTTTCCATTTCGTTCACAAAAAACATATATGGGAAACATTTTCTATTTAAAAAAGAAATCCAATATAGGATACAACTAATCAAATGGATTTGGATAGTTCAACATGGATAAATTCCATTAAGGGGTGAACCATGGAATGACATATTAAATTAACAATCTCATTGGATGTTATATTCTAGTTAAACAAAAAACTCTTCTATTTTATTACCGTTGAAGTGAAAAATATTAGCGTTAATAAATGCAAAAGATACACGAATTCTAATTAATTCACCCTCACTTGTCTATTTAATGTATTATATAAATGTACTGTACATATATATCAAATTCACAAAAGCTCATTTGCAAATACAATGTTTGATGTAGACTCACTATCCCTCATAATTTAAAAAAATAATAATTACAAAGCTTGTTTCTTCACCAAATAATTTGTTCTAACTACTATAACAATATAATATTATATTGATCACTACAATCAATTTGTTTCACACATAATTTGGGGCATAATTTTGATAATATTTTATCCACATGATCAATACCGATTAACCATGGCTTCACAAGGAAATAAATTTTTAATACATTGAAGATTCCCACTAACATCTAAAATCACAAACATCCATTGTTAAACTAGCCAATTCATCATGTAAATATTTTTTTTTTCTTAAACTCGCAATAATTTCATTGATTGCCTCTTTCGGGATGACCAAAAAACCTTTATGAAGAAACCACATTTCGTATTGCACAATTATCATCCACAATGAACACAACTTCTTCAATGCTCCTGTAGTATTCATAGAGCTCACAACATTCATCTGAATTTTTATATAGTTTATGAACATCCTTTCATAGAAAAATTTTACACTATAACAACATTCATGAATCACCATCACAAATTCATGGCCTATTGATTTTAGTTAATGATTTTTCTCTAAAAGGGGGGGGGGGTGGTTGCTTCATTTAATATAATGATTCGTCCTAGTAATATAGTATTTGTGAATCAGTTGAGAAATTTTTGATTACCTCAATATATATCGGAAGTACCATGGAAATGTTCCATTCACGTAGGTTTTTATTATTACAGATCATTATCGTCAAACCATCACTTATTTTAGAATCTAATTTTCAGTGCTCTCCACCTTCATGAATCTCCCTTCATGATACCCAATCTTAGATTAACTCATGAATTTTACATGTTTAATGAGGAATTACAAGAAATGTTATATTTTGATGATTTGATCATCCTCATGATTTTGGACACGAAAATTTGTAACCACTCAAAAATGGCCTCCTTGTACATGAAACATTATATACCACCTCGAGAGCAATAATTTATTTTTAGTTGATGTTTTTTAAGATAAATATGAAAAATAACATTATGAAATTCCATAAATAAAATTTTTCCCCCTATTTTTCAACAACCAAAATCCAATTAGAAATAGTACCTAGATGCCATAATGGTTTGTTTCTCACCAATATTCCCCATTAGGATTATTGATAAATTTTCACACATTGATGCATCATTAAAGATTCATTCATCTTATTACTAAATTAATATCTCATGAGTCATATATTTTTCAAATACTTACTCAATTCACACTTTATTCACATATGTTCATTGTTTTTCATGCGAAACAACAGTACCAGGAAACTTTCATCAATGAAAAACTTAATTAATAAACTATTCATCTACTTCATCACATACCTCACCTATCATTATATATTATATGACATAGATCATATTTATAATAATTAGATTCAAAAATAGACATTCGTCCATTCAACCAATACGGGTTTCTCCCTCTTCCATGATTAAGACATATTCTCTATTTTATATATGCATAACTTCTCCCCATTTTTTAATGAACTTGAAGGTCACACCATTGTGGGATTTTCTAGGGTAAGTAACACATATCATCATATTAGGTAAGGAGAAATATAATTGTGGGGTGTAGGGACCCAACATCAACACATTTTCATGTGTGGGGTGTTCTCTACACTCTAATATCCAATCAATGATGTAGAAACACTTCATGGGGTCAGGCCTTTTTTCTGAATGATTTCAAACTATTGTTCTATAAGAATATACTCCAAATTCCAAATCCCTTGTTCCACTTTTTCTTTTTTAAAATGAAACAAGATTTCAACTTTCTCCATTCATGAGTGATGAACTCATTTTTTCAATGATTTATTGAACACAAATTATTGCAATAGATTCTAATTTCATACATAACTATAACTCCCATATCAAAATTTTGCTGCTTCATCCATAATAACTACATTCAAGATTGATTGGATGCAATATATTCCTCTTCAGTGGGGTATAATGAAATTAACTCTTTACCTTTTATTATTAAAAGAAATAAACTATCCTAGAGGATATAATAAAACACTGGATTATGATTTTCTATAATCTACTGAATTTGAGAAATGTGCATCTGTATTGTATAATATCTCTTGATAATATTTGTTATTGTATAGAAAATTGAAATACACTATGTCCCGGATATAAAAATATTTTATGTATACATTAGGTTTTTGGATTTATTTTATAGTGTGAATAATAGTATTTATAAAATATTTGGTCAATTTTCTATCATGTATAATAGAATGATAGTGATCTACCTGTATCTAGTGACATTAACTTCATTTTCTTTATCATGTTGTGGTAGTTACATCCAAGAATCCACCCATGCCTTTTTAACATTGCAATTATCCATTCCAAATATTCCTAAATTCTCCATGGAATATTGGGATTAAGAATTCAATGTTCCGTTCCTTATTTATTTCACCTATTTACCAAGGAGAAATGTTATATCAACAGTAGTTGACATTTAAAACAGACTTTTCATGAATTATATGATCATTTTTATTATGGTGCATCTAATCCACCATTGAATATGTCATCAACATACATTAGAACCATAGTCTATTAATTTTAGTCATTGTAAACATATAAATATCAATTAGATCTATATTAATGAATACTATTTTTCTTAAAAAACTGATCATCTTTTTCATACCATTCACTAGGTTCTTTATTCATCCCTTGAAATGGTTTTCATAGCTTCTAAAATATTAACTCATATTAATGATTGGGAAAAGTATCATGATTCTCGATTTAAACGTCTTCATCCAGAAACCCTTTGAAAAACGCATACTTAATATCCATAAAAAACATGGAAGAATCTTTACACTACTTCGGCCATGAATAATATGATTTTATCTAAATTCACAATAGGTGAAACTGTTTCATCAACATCGATTTCTACTGTTTTTGAATTACCATTGAAGACTACTGATTTTTTTTTCAAATCATAGTGTCGTATCCCATCATCTTGTTGTCATAAATACATTCATTCCAAATGAAATTATTATATTTTAGTCTTGAAGCAATATCCAATGAATGATTATTCTCAATATTTTCATGTTCTTCATTCTTTTCCTAAACCCAATTGTTATTTCTAGGATCGTCCTCAAAACAATTATGCTCTACATGATATTGGAATGTTATTTATTTTATAGACATCATTATTTGTATTTTAATGGTAATTACTTAATCACTAATGATATTTTTCTTGCCAATTTTAGTAGGAATCATATTCTTTTGTGCATAATAATATTTTATTTCTCCTTTATCAACATCTGTAAATTATTCTAAATAATGTTTTCCACTTCTTTCCCCCTATGTTTCATGCCTCATCATCATGTTCATCATGTAAATTTTCCCTAAATTTTTGTAGTTTCTATTTATTCACTACTAAAGTGACATCATAGATTTAAATTATTTTCCCAGTCTCTAGTTGAGTAATTTTTATAAATTTATTTTTATGTAGTATACATGGAATTCAAAAATATCTCAATGTGACTCATATTTCATGTGTTTATCTTTATTGAAATTATAACACTTACTTCTAAGGATTCTATTGTTTTTCAATGTTGTATTCTTTATGTAACACGTATCGCATGGTGTCTTTTCATTATTAAGTCATAATAGATCCATGTTTGATACTTTTTATGATTTCAGGACTTCTTCATTAGAGAATTTTTAGGCAGGTTATTTTCACTATGATTTTTTCTATATTTGTTTTCAATGACCCAATTTATTTTCTAACCACTCATTTAGTGGAGAATTTATTACTGATAAAACATTATGTCTTGTAAATTGTTATTTTTTATTACATTCCACTTGTATATCTTTAAAATTAATAAAATTATCATTATGAAACATTAGAATATTATTTCCAATAACCCCTTTTGATTCCCTCTGATATTTGATTAACCTAAACATGTCATACTTGTTGGAAATGAAAAATAAATAGTCCAACCTAATGAAACAGTAATTAAAAAGAAAAATGTTTTACTACATGTCAATCGATCATCTTGAGATAGGTAAACACTTATTTACATGCACAAATTCAAGCACTCTATTTCATTTTTTATTTTTACATACAGTACTTCACGATAATATTTATTTGGGGGAAAACATCAAACAAGAGAGTTGGATTTGGTTATATAATGGAGAGATCATAACATGTATCATATTTGAATTGATCTTCTAATGATGGTTGAAATAGATAGTATCCCTCCATAGAAAAACAACCTATTTTCTTAGACTCTAGATAGAAATAACATATTTTATTCTCAATTCTCAAGTTTGAAATTCCCCTTTATTATTTTTTACATAACAAATCACCATAAATTTCCATAATGATACACATATTCATTGTAAATATTATATAATTTCCTAGGTAACCAAAATCAGGGAATCTACATAATTTTTTTCTAAGACCATATAAAACAAATACATCACAACATCACATTTTTCCCACATATTTTTATTTCTCTGAGCCTATAATATTTAGTCCATCATATTTTTAAAATTTGAAAAAAAAAATTCATACTCAGTTACTGTCACAAAATCCTTATGTCCCTTCATATGGGATGTCCATCTACTATCATGGATCCAAACACTAGAACAATCAAATTCATTATGGTAAATCACAAAAAGCACTTCTTGGTCATCTCCCTTCTTTTTTATAACCTTGTTTTTACTTTATAACAATTATGGATTTATATTACTAATCTTCATTGAAGCATGGAAGTTGAAATTCACCTCAAAGATCCACAAATCAATTTTTTGTTTTAAACTCATTTGATGACAAATTCATTTTCAATTTACAAACACTTTCATTATTCTTCAACAATTTCTTCTAAATTTTTGACAAATAATGTTTATCCATGTCTCTAAATACACCAAACCAGAAACAATGTACATGAAAATAAATCTATGAATATTAAAATCTTATTAGATTCCACTAATTCTCTTATTGCCTTCTATACCTCATAGTTATGGAACAATATTTTTTTGATTTTCCAATAATTAAAGTACAAAAACCTCTATTGTGGTGTGAATTCTTGTACATCACTAGAAATCCACTAGTTATCACCTGGGTTCTCTGGATCTCTAGTTTTGATCTAGAATAGTATAAATAATTAACCTAAGAGTGGGTTTTTATTGTCTAAATTCAACCATTAGTGGTTACTTTTTTTTATTAATCCCATACAATGAGTATCATTCTTATCTGTAATTTACATCCTCTAAAACAGATTTTTTTGGTTATATTATCCCTTTATTGTAAAATATTCAATTACTACTTACATTATTTGATTTTGACCTTCTACTCGATATCCTTATCTGAGTTCTATGGAATTGATGAATTTTATTTTTCAGTTTCATCATTCATATTATACATTTATTCTTCATTTGACTACATAAAATGTTTCTCATCTTAAAAACTCTATTTTATTTATTTGTTTTGGTTCTACAAATATATACCATCCCAAGGAAATATTTAAATAAATATTAAAGATATGCACTTTGTTTGAATTGTTCTCATCAATTTTTCTTTATTTATTTGTCTTGTAGATACCTACAACTTCTACTATAGAACTGTCACTATGATAGTTGAAGTTATTCATCTATTCGACCCCAAAATTTTATGAACTTCCATTTTCTTGTGAAATAATATTTTTCCTTTTTAATAAAAGTTTAATAATATTTTTTACACCATTTACAAATGGTTGACAATTATTAATGGGAATCATGAAATCATTCACATCATCATCTGTAAACATTTTAGGTAATATTACAACATTATTTCTATCCTTTCTACATAGAAAGAAGAAAAGTGGAAGTTCCCCATTGAGATTACCTTTACCCCTTTATAAATTTCATGAAATTAATGACCTAAAATAACATATATAGTCATTTTCCAGTATATATTTATTACTGAGATTCTTAATGTCCATGAATTCTACATCATTAGGCTTAGCTTTTTCCAATGAATCAACATAATCATCTCTCATCTCATATGAAAAATTATTGCAATTCTACATATACAATGATTCAACTATTGGATGTTAATATGTAATTCTACCTACTATCATTTGGAATATTGAATGAATTCATATCATGATGTGTTGTAAAATAATAAAATATTAAATAATTTCTCCAAGACCATGCAAGTATTCCACATAAACATTCACATGGGAAATGAATGCATCAACAGACTCAATTTTGTGGATTCTAAGATCTTCATAGGTGTTCCATTGAGCATACACTATTACCTTAATGAATTTTCAGTCTCTATAATAGTTATCCATAAATTTAAGCCACTTTTCAAGTGGTGAATTAATACGCATCACATTCATATAGATTTCACTTTGTACGGATCTCCATAAGTCCTTTATTCTGCTAGAATTAGCAACCAATTCCCTTTAGGTAGCTTCTAATAAATAACCACTTTCAACACTAAAAATATTACTATGCATAAATTTTGTAAAAAAATCAATTCCTAAACCCCGATAATTGTAATTAATTTTATTATTTCATAATTGAAAATTCATCCATTATGATCAGAATATCTTTAACATTGATGATATCCATTGAAATACCTTATATAGAAAAACTAAAATTATTCTTGTCCACTAATAATAATATTTGGTTCAACTAGATTAAATACCCTAATAGGGGGCTGAATCATGGTGTGATTGAATAAAACAACAATCTCTTTGGATAATTTTTTATCAATAATAAAAACAATCTTATATATTTTTCTTGTACTATTAAATAATAATACTTTTAAAACATGAAAATGAAACCTCAATTTTACATAATTCAACCTCAATAGGATATTTACATGGATCATGTAATGTAAATTCACGTATGTCAAAATTATATAAATCTCACTTCCAATACAATGTTTGGGATACAAACAATATCCATCATAGTTTAAAATAAATGAAAATTTTAATTCTCAATTATCTCATAACTGTTATCTAATTACAAATCCATAATAAGTATTATACTTTTATTAGTTGATTCAATAAATTTTATAGATCATTTGGAGAATCATTGAGTTTAACAATCATACAACTAATGAATACCAATTAAAAATCGATTGACTATTCGTAACAATCAGAAAAATTTCACAATGATCACTACCTTAATAATTCTCACACAACCTTCATGCATCCAAAAAATTATTTAGAAGAATATTCTTCTCTCACAAACCCCAAAAAATTCGGGATGATCACTACATTCATGATGCATCAATATAATTCTCAATTAAACCTCTATACACATAGCTTGCTTAGCCGTCATGAAGAAAACAAAATTCATGATTCACAAATATTCTTTGTGAAGCTCAAAAAATTTGGTAATATTTTAATTTCCTTCCTATATTTTTTTATTTAAATACATTTAATAAAGTACAATATTCAACAATCACCATCATTAATTCTGGTCCATTAGGGTTTTTTATGGAATTATATTTATAAATATGGGGCGTGGGTTCTAGTGGAATATTTATTAGTGTTTCCTCATGTTTCAAAATGTTCCTTCCTATTCATTAAATTTTTGATAATCTCCTTTGTCTAGTCTTTGATCCTCCAAATCTTCGCGATAAACCATATAAATTTCACATGAACCAAGCTTCTCATTGTCATCATGTTTTTTCATCAAGACTTTTCATATTCATGAGGCTCCACAGCATCCCAAATCCCCGTTAAAGAATCCTATTATTTTTAGAACTAGTACATTTTCAATATTTTAATGACACGGTCATGAAAATCCAAATTTCATGATAATTTGTCCATTCCACTGTCTTGGTGATTTTTCTACATAACTTGTATAATACAATGTTATAACTCCATAATTTTCAATATAAACCTACTTTTTCAACAAAAACATCCATCCAAAATCTCTACAAAGATACCATCATAAATTTATTCCAAATAATCTCATCCATTTGGGTTTTTTTAAACACTTCTACCATTTTTACCACATTAATGATTCATTCATGTTCTACCAAAATTATCTCTTTGTGATTTATATAGAAATAAATTTCTTACAAAGAAGACACTCTAATCCCACATGATATATTCATTGCACAAGAAATAAAAGTATGCTGAAAATATTATCAATGAAACACTTAATTCCAAAAACCATTCAGATTCTTTAATCATAAACCCCATATATTAAGATATATAAATTTTATATTGATCATATTTAGCATTTTAATATCTACCCCCCCTGTTGTGATTATCCACCTATCCTCTTATGAACTTGTATTGATTAAGTCCTTTTCTCCTTATTTATATCCACAACAACTCCTACAATTTCAACAAACACGATGGTCACTCCTTTTTGGACTACCACATTTTAAATAACACATATAAACACATTAGCCAAAAAAATAATTCATTTGAGGGAATGTGTCCCATATATAAACTCATTTAGTTAGGGGTAATAGAATGAACTCCAAGAGTCATCCAATGATGTTCAAAATCATCATTAAATAAAGAGTTTAGTGAATGTTTGAAGTATATAGTTCTCTAGGAGTATACTCAAACTTGACAAGACCTCAGTCCAACTTCTCCTTTATAATGTGATACTCAATTTCAATGTTCTTACTTACTGACTGATGAACTATAATTTTTATAATAATTATAGAACATGAATTATCATAATGGTTTCCAATTAGATATGTCACTTAAAATTCCATTTCATTAAGATGTGGTTTTATCCAAATAAATGCTCTCAATCCTCTATGGCCAAAATATATTCATCTTCTTTAGTTGTTAATAAAATGAAATCATACTTTTTTTTATCCAATTAATATAAAATAAACTATTATAGAACAAACCACCTAATGAAAATTTCTTATCAACTACGGTACCGGACTAACCAGAATCATTATAGACTAATAACTTTTACTGAGATTTTCTATTTTTTTAGAATACTGAAATCTACAATTCCATTGATTGAATGGAGTATTCTTTTAATACCATGTATATTTATATGATTGGTATTAATTTTATATCATGATATATGGAATCAAAAAAACACAATATTAGGTATTTTCTTCGCAAAAACTAATAGACTACTAGTGATCTTCCTATATTCTATGAAATTAACCTATTTTCAATCATCATCTTATGGTAGTTTTATTCGGGTAGCCACCAGAGTCTTCATCTCCTTGTAATTATCCATTCCACATATTCTTTAATCTAGTTCGAAAAAATTTATTGATAAATTAATGTTCAATTAATTCTTTGTGTTGTCGGTAAACTAAGGAAAAATGTGATTTTGAAAATCATTGACATTTCATAACCACATTTCATGAATTCTATGAACTATTTAAAATGTGCTTCATCTCATCCAATAATTATTATTTTATCAACATACACTAGAACAATAAATATTTAATTACTATAATTATTGTAATTTATATTTTAATAAACACTACAATGCTAAAAACTATGTTTCATCATAAATTGATTAAGACCATAATACCATACTAACTGTGTTTACATCGACCCCTACAATTATATATTTTAGATGAAAAATTCTTTTCTCATTTTCATGATTCATGAAAAGCGCATTATTTCACAGAATAAAAAACTCCATCAAGTACCACATTCTAAAATTTAGACATTATGTCTATCTAGAAAACGTTGATCTTTCATTGAACTACTAGGGCCAAGAATAATATGTTTGTCTCTAGGATCACAACTGGTGAAACTAATTCATCAACATCTATTCCATCTATCTAGGAGTAACCGCATAACACTTTTCAAGTGTTTTTAATAATCATATTGTCATATTCATTAAAATTTATGGGAACTAACAATATAATCCTAATGAAACTGATATTTTTTAATCTGGAAAAATTATCCCATATATAATTCAAGAAAATCTGGTCAAGCTCATTATTTATATCCGGAACCCAGCTCAAATATCCAAATATATCCTTAGAAATTATAATTTATAACTAATATATTAATGGTCACTTTTGTAATGACTTCATTATCCTTGTTTGGCATGGAAATTCATGATCATCAATGATATTTCTCCTTTCCATTTCATTTTTACTTTTTAGCTTCAATTAAGATATATATTTTACTTATTGCTTCTCATCATCAATATCTAATACTGAATCATCATTTTCCTCTTCTTCACCCCCATAGTTTCATACATACTCATCACATTCATCAGTAAACTATTTAGAATATTTTTAAATATTTCATTCATTCTCTATTATAATAACATCATATCTTTCAAATTATTTACTTTGACATTATTGATGAATTTATATTATGTAATATTTATTGAGTAAAAATGGAATATCATCTCATATCCATGTGACTAAAATTTCATGTGTTACGCCTTATTTAGAAGAAAACACATACATTAAAGGATTTGAAATTATTTAATATATATCTTCTTTCCTCACAACATTTCGTATGAAGAATTTTTTTCTTTTCAGAACAACATGAAAAATATTATATACACACCATTGTCTAGAATACTTCCTTATATAATTTCTATGGAAGGTCCTTTAAAAAAATTGGTTTTGACTTGTTTTTTATTATCCAATTTTTCCTCTGAACAGAATTATTTTGTTGACAAGGTATTACCATTGAAAAATAATTTCTTACCCAATTATTCATGAGATAATATTCCACTTGGATATTTTTGAATTCTGAACCATTATCTATAAGATACTTAATAAAATGTTTTCCAAGAATAATTTTTGATTCCCCATTATATTGTTTTCAGAAACATAAAATTTCATACTTGGAGAAAATGAAATATAACTATGAAATCATGATGAAATAATTAATTAAATAAACATAATACCCCTTTTTATCAATTAATATTTTGGGGATAGGTGAAGACACATTTTAACGCACTAATTCAATCACTCAAGATAATTTTTTTCTATGAATTACATTCTGACAATCATGTCTTGTTTAAAATCATTTCAACTGTGAGTATGATTATGTGATAGATTGTGAAGTTATGAAGATGCATCACATTTAACTAAATAGTGATGGGATGATTGACATAGATTGAAAATTAATTTCTACAATATACTTTGTTTCCTCTCTAGATAGAAATCACATATCTTCTTCTCAATACAATAACTATATATTCCTTCACATATTTTGGCTTTCAAAAAACTACACTATCTATTCTCTTCTTTATATTAATTTTATTTATAAAATTTATAGAATTCCCTGAGTAAAATAGTTTATTTATACTAAGAATGTTCTGTTAATAACCATTGAAAACCAAGATATCATCATAGATCATTTCATTCCCCTTAAATTTTTCTTTTCTTAAGCCAATACTATTTAGGCCTTTTTCATTTCCAAATTTAGAAACCCATTCATTTGAATACATTATTCAAATCACAAGAAAATTATTTTTTATCATATAGGAATTTTACCAACTATTAAGGATTCACTCACTATAAATATATAATTATTTAAGAAAAAAATCTATATCCACAATTTTTTCATTTCTCTTCCTTTTGATCCACATATTTGACTTCATACCCCCATTGGATTTCAAATATTTATCTTTTTCAGAGTATAATCGACCAACATCATAATGGATATATTTACATTGTTTTTGTGTTTTAACACATTTTATTATAAATTAATCATAATTTTATTAACACTTTCATTCTTCTTTAGCACATACCCATCCTTTGTTGTTGATATATATATTTCTATGTTTCAAAAAAACTCTACATAAGAAAAAATGGATGTAAAAAAAATTAAATGAATATTGAACTCTATTTGGATTATTCGTTTTATCATATTCCCTTCAATACCTCTTAGTTATGGATCTCTCATTTTTTCAGTGTCCCATTTTTTAACAATAATAACATCAATTTTAGGGTGATTTCTTTTGTGTAACTACTACTCCACTAGTTGTTAGATAGTTTCTCTGGATTTTCTTGTTATAATTCAATCCCAAATAAATCGTTAACCTTACAGTGATTTATTGTGTTTTATGATCAAAAATAACTTTTATATATTTTAGATCATGTACCATACCAATTTTATAAATATGATCTATTATATTCATTTCCTCATACTCTATTTTCTATTATACTATAACTATGAATTCGAATTTTCTTGTCATTTTTGAATTTGTATCCGGGTTCAAAAGAGTCCAGAGTTTCTTATGATCTTTTACATTTTTTCATATGTTAACATCATCCATCTCACTTCCATTGACATGTTTGATTTGATAATTTCCATTTTTAGTCCAATAATCGACTACTGTTTACTTTTCTTTGATTTCTAGGATTGTAATCAATAGTCTATTTTATGTTATATATCCATAGAGACTTATTTTTTCAAAATTTTCACAAATAAATGATGCATCCAATTATTTATATGACATAAATATTTTTTCCTGAAAACCCAATATATTTTGATTCTTTATATGAGTTCCCCATACATATATCTCATAATGAGAGGATTCAAATCCAACAAAATGATCAAATCATCCTTAGAATTATTCATCATAATTTTTCCATTGTTACTTTATCCAGGGGATACCTATAACTTCTACCACATCACATTATCAATTTTCTTTGTTGTTCTCCATCTCTTCAACCACATATTCTTATGAGAATCAATTTTATTGTTAATGAATATTATTATTTTCGAATAAATATTTCATAAAAAGTTTTGTACCCATCACATAGGCTTACGACTTCCCGAGGTGAATTTTTATTTAATCCTTATAATTAAAATTGACAATATTTTTGGAACCATATTTCAATATTTTAAACCCTTCTACGTTGAAATAATGCACCTCAATGTTTTCCTTTGATCTTCCCTTTTACCCTTTATAAATTTACTGAATTGAATGAAATGACTTAATATGTATCTTCATCTTTAGACCCATATTCAATCGTGATCTTGTTACTAGAATTAAATTAAACTTATTTATACTTTCCTTTTTATATATAATTATCATAATCATTAATCATTTCAAATGAAACATGAGTATCATGTATGATATCCAATGAAAACTCATTTGGATGTTTATCTTCCAATTCAGAAACATTCATAATGAATAAAGGTAGAAATATAGTCTATATGAGCTTAACAATACATAAAACATAACTAAATTCCATGATATTTTTCCTATGTTGCACAAATATATTCACCTGTGTAATGCATGTATTAAAAGACTCATTACGATGTATTCTAGTATCCTAATACTTGTTCGATTGAATAAAAATATTTGAATCTATAATACTTGAGTCTCCCTATTAAATACTTAGAATCATCTCTCACATAACATGTGATTACATACACAAAATAACCATATTATATATTTCACCAGGTAAGGATCCCCATAAATAATTGATTATTATGTATTAAACATAAAATTCTCTTCGGGAATCTTCTTATAATGAACCATTATCAACACTATCTTAAATGTCATGCATTGGGGATGTAAATTCATTCACTCTTAACGATTATATGTTGTGTTGCATCTGATTCATAAATTTTTGGATGCTTTTTTATCAGATATCTAAATCCCATTAGGATTGACAACATCCATTTAAACCCCTAATGGAGAAACACTAAAACAGTCATGTTCTTATGATGCCAATTGTTTTTCCAACTAGGTTAGATAACCCAAGAGGGGGTAGAGGTAAATCAGAGTATTACAGATTATAAAAACAATATCGTTGGATCATTTACTGTTTTTAAATAGAACTCTCTTATCCCTTTTTCCAATATCAAATAATAGTATGATTATTAAAACATGAAAATGAGACAACAATATTACTTCGATCATTGTAATGGACTACGTCGAAGGGGAATACAAATTGAATGTGTTTATCCTCCAAATCATATAAATATCACTTCAAATTAATGTTTTGGAGAAGACTCACTATCCATCCTAGTTTACAAAAAATCAATATTTTAAATCTTACTGATCTCTTATACTAATTATTGTCATAGATCATCCCAGTGAATATTTTATTGATTACATGAATAAATATTTTTTACACCAAATTTGGTGCATAATTATGTTCAACATTTATCCACATGGTAAATAAAAATATAACATATATTCACTATGAAATCATTTCTGAGTACTATAATGATGTCATTGCCTTCAAGAATCTCACATGTCCAAAATTCATGAATTTTACCTCAACCACAATTCTAAAATAGATTTCGTGGTGAAACCTTGTTTTCAGAAGCTCGCATACCAATCTCGAGGAACACAACATTTATGAATATAACATATACTTCGTCAATATAACAAATTTTTTTTGTCATTTTATTTCATTCATGAACTTCCATTCATCGTGGAATTTTCTAAATAAAATATTCACAAATTTAGATCATTTGGATTCTGGTTATGGATTTATCTATTTATATTGGGGGGGGGGGGTTGTTCACTCCCTTTCTATAAGGATTCATCTTCATTATAAAATTTTGGTGAATCTATTAAGACTTGATTGAAATCCTACCTATCTTCATGGAGTATTATATAAATTTCTAGTTTTTAATGATCTTTGTAGTTGATGATCATTAGAATTAAACCCTTGAACATTTTTTAATGTCATTTATAATGCTTCACACCTTCATGAATATCATTTAACGAAAACTATTATTCTTGAAAATAACACCCTTACAATATTTTTATTAATTATTCATGGAAATACATATTTCATTATGATTGACCATGCCCCTAAATTTTAGAGCCCCTAAAATTAGAAAACCATGGGAAAATGTTCCACCATTTACATGAATCATTATGTACTCAGTCCAGTTAGAACATTAATTCTCTCGGATATTTTCTAACATAAATTATCCAAAACCATGTTGTAACTCTACATTTAATGTTGTCATCATTCATTGTAAAAAAAATAAATCGACCCAACATTGATGCAAATTAATCTTTTGATATTTTCACCAAATAGTTTAAAATGTTATACCTTTATATATTGGATGTTGTACCAATAATATACCAAATTAGAAATACATCACTACATACGTTGCAACTAGAAATCACTTCTCATGTCATAATACATCTTTTTAGTGCTTGGATGAAAGAACCATGATTATATTTGATAACAGAATAAAAATTGTCTTATCACTAATGATGGGTATGTAAAATGATTTCCAAAATATATTATACCAATTGAGGAGAGATAAAAAATAAATGGTCTTCCCCTATAAATGGGTTCTCAATGTTTTTAACCCTTCATACTACCGTTGACTCTAATGAATTTGGAAATCCAGACCTATGTAGCTCAGACCTGGTGCCTTATATAAATAAATTAAAATGATTAATGTGAATCAAATCCCAATGTAATTATTTGTTTAGATGATTTATAAAATGATATTACATAAATGGAACCCATTTACGTTATAAATAAAAACATAATACATAGGAAAATAAAATTATTAGAATCCTTGAAACATATTCTAAGAATTCATCTTTATACCATGGAGAAAAAAAGTATATGTGGTCTTAAATGATTAGTATGGGTAATGTATATTAGAAAATGTCAAGAAATAATAATTAATAATCAATATTGGAAAATTATTAGATGATCCAATTATTCTATATAAATAATCACATGACGTAAAAATATAACCATGGATATTCTAACAAATAAAATAATCACACGGAATAATATTAATGATAGAATCATATTGTCGGATATTATAAATATCAATAAATATCTTCAATATATTTGTTATAATGATATGTACTATTAAATTTCTATGCCTTTGGATACAAACCAATCTAATGTTTTCCAATATCTACCCTCCTATGAATTTAAATTTTCAAGGAATCATTCATGAATGGTTTATCGCCAACTATTTTCAACCCATGAGACTACCACTTCATTGAGATTCATGAACTAATATAGTCCCCAAATAGTATAATATTTCTCCAATACATTACTAATATATTAGAATATAAATTCAAATCATAGACAACATTCCTTATCAAATATTTGTATTGATTAAAAGATTCAAATTTATCATCATTTCCCCCCATGAATCGCATAACATTCAAAGTGATAATCTTATAAATAATGGAAAAAAATTAATCATATAATCATGTAAACCATTCAAGAATAAGGATATTAAAATAAATATATTTCCCAATTAAAAAATATAATAAATAAGTGATAGTTTCAAGGTAATGTAAATAAACTCAAAAGAAATTGAGATTTTAAAGGTAACTTTTACAACCTATAAATTTTCTAATCATTCCCCTAAGATGGGATTATTCAGATTGAAACATAGAAAATTATTAAATATCAATTATACATGATATTATACGAAAATGGTGAATAATATAAACCATAATAAATAAATAATTGGTTAAAATGGTTTTATTCCATATGGAGGATAAATTGAGATAAGAATCCCTTTCAGGGATTCCAGCTTGTCGCATGTTTATTTACCATCCTAAATAATAAACATAATCTAATTATGTAATATTTTAGAAAAAAAATCATGTTAATTATTATTTGAACTTATTAAAATGATATATACAACAACATAAACAATTATTTTAAGTTATGTGGTTTGACCCGATATAGTTCATGTGTCAAAAACAATATTGGTAGGTCAACTATGGTCATAGGGTTAATTATATCATCGTATAAAAAATGAGAATCTATTAATTATTATCATATTTATACATAAATTATAATTTAAAAACTAATAATTATATTTGGTTAAGAAATATGATATAAGGTTATAATCCTAGAGATGGTATTCCATACGTAAACATGAGTAACATTCCAATTTTTCAATGATTATTTTGTAAACAAGATCAGTAATAATTTAACATTCTATAATGATAAATATAACATATATAACATGTTATGTAATGATATATACATATGTATATATATATAATTATATTAATGTAAATTTAATAACATCATGTCATGGAAGTGGTAGTCCACACGTCCATGAAAGACGTTATCACGTTTAGTGTGTGAAATGTGTAAATAATGATATTTTACTTCTCCAAAATATTTATTATATTATAACTATCATATATATTTATTTCATATATGAAATTTTTAATTAGGTGCATATTTAATATGTTCCATGTAATCTGTTCATGTATTACATTTCTTTGGGGAGGTGGTCGTCCACATGACCACAAATGATGTTATTATATGTAAAAAATAGAAATCATGAATGTATGCATTACTAAAAAGTACATAAGTATAAATACATAATAAATATAATATATACCATAAAAAAATATTTCTTCCATAATTATTACAAACCATGATTGGTGGTAATGTTAAAATGAACGGCATCGATTTCGTGGGGTAATAGTCCACCTCACACCAAAATGATAATTTCTTCACCATGGTGACGGAAGTGTGTGTAAGTGTAGTTAAAAACATTAACATAAAATTTTATCAGTGTATTTATACACATAATGAATTTATATATTCTCAGAATAGTAATAATTTAGTTATTTGATAAATAAATAAATAAAAAGTGATCATTAGAGAATGTTACCTCTTTTACGCGAGACTCCTTTTGGTTTTTACCTAAGGAATTTGTTGGATCACACACTTCCCAAGTGAGTAATTTAGGTTTATGTAATGTATTATTGTAGAGACCTGAAGCCTGACATACATGAAAATTACATTACATTTGCGGAATACTTAATACATAACAAAAACAGACACACAAGGACCGTAATAGTTTAGTGTCTTTGGAAACTTGGAACGTAATCTTCAAATCGTGGTGAAAGATCTTCAACATCTCCCTTAAAGATCTTCCCATTTTTGTTTCCATACCAAAAATCATTCTGTTAATCCTGGGGGAAAAGAAAAAATAAAAAGGGTGAGCTCAAATGCTCAGTAAGGGTAAGCATGGATAAAATAAAACATACCATATACATTTGAACTTAAAAAAACTTGAAAATTAAAAATCATGAGCAACGACATAAAACATGGAAGTACATAAGGCATAGATCATAATGGAACATAAATCATGATAAAATAGCATGGCAATAAAACATGTAATTGTGGAATCCATTAAGCACATGTAATAATTTCCATAGTATCCATGGCATTACTTCCAAGACCATCTTGGTGGACAAAGTCCCTTTCTGAATCGAGTTCACTCCTCGTTTCAGTCATGTAACACTGAACCAGATTAACTTACCGTTCCAGCCATGTCTATCTCATGAGATATAAATCTTTACCCAATGCATTGGAGGGAGATATAGGTCCCTCCCATCTCATAATGATACCATTCTTATGTGTGCCACAAAATCAAAACCATACATCATAGCATAACCCATGTAATAAAAATGGGAATCTTAAACATCGGGACATCATAAAACAATTCATATAAGATAAAGGAATTCATAAAAATATAATTCCATCACAAAATAATCAAATAAATGTAATAATAGGGATATAAACATAACCCTTTATTATCTTAGATGGAAAATAATTTTGATAAAACACTTGAACTCCATTCTTGAGGAAAATATCCTTTCTGCTTCAAAAACACTTTTCCTTTCTTAACATGTCGTACAATTCTAAACTAAAAGAAGTTGATTAAAAATAAACATGAAAACATGTAAATGAATCTTCTTGGAAATAATTTTTTTAAAATCAATTCATGCCGTATAAGTTAAAAAAAACATTCTTCTCGTACTTATGTCGGAAAAGTCAAAAAATTACCTCGTACGAAAAACGACAAAAGATTCATTTCATATCTTTTACTAAAAACTCACCGAAGGGAAAAATTTGATTTAATAAATTGTAGGTGGATGGAAATAACATTACATATTGAGAAAACATGGATGTGGATGATAAAATACACTCTAGTAAATTCCAGAGTATAAACAATCTCCGATAAAAATGAGATTGTGATATTTCCCTTACCTTAGGTCTGATATGCTTCGTACGTATCTGAACCCCCTGTATAATTATTTAAATAATGTTATTCACTTATTACAGAATCATATTCATTGTTATTATATCATATATGGTCCACTTATGACTTTATATTACCCGTTCTTTTGTAAATTCATGTTAAAGTAGCGTTTTGGGAAAAATCGTCCCATTTGTCGTTCGTGTTTTAACTTGTAATTATTAATATGATTACTTGGATCATGATTACTTATATCCAGAATGAATAAAATGATTTATATATAATATATATTCATAATATACATATATATAATATATCGATAAACGGAAATAAATACACCGTTCATGGAGACGGTTGGTCGTACGTACGCATGAACGCTGTTTTCGTTTCCTTATTGAATTGAATGGAATTAAGTAGATGACATACATATATATATACTTAAATCCAGTATCATTATTATGTCATATATTTCATTATTACTTATTATATATACTTTATAATCATTCATAAATGGTTAATCATTGAGAATGAATCTCATCGCATCGTGGAGACGGTATTCCGTACGTACGCACACGCGATGATTTCATTTTCCGTAGGATGGATAAATTGTGAAATAGGGTTGTTTCATACTTATAATAACATATAATTATATGAGTGATACTGATGTTATTACTTCATAATTAAACAACTAAAGAAGAATAAGTGGAAGAAGAAATAAATTTGAATGAATCGGTAACGAACATTACCTCTTCTTTGAAGCGCCTCTTTGAGACCTCCTCTTAGGGAAATACAATTGGTCTTTGAAGAAGACCATGACCTCTAGGATGATTCTAGAGAAGTGGAGAAGATAATTTGGCAGGGTTTGGATGATCTTGAAGGCTCAAATTGGTTTGAGTAAGAGACGGAGGGGTTCCCTTTTATAAGGGAGGAGAGGGGCACCTTTGGAAATCTAAAAAATATTAATTTATAATAAATCTAACCCCACTTAAAAACGTCCACAAATGACTGATATTCGAATATAAGATGCGATAGGGTTGTAATCTCATCAAACAATAAAATATATACATGTTAAGAAATTATTTTAAACATTATCAACTTTATTTATCCTTACTTAATCAATTTAATTTAATTTGTGGTAATAACATTCTAAATTTTAAGTTATAACAAAAAATTACTTATTTTTTGTTAATTGTCAATAATTGGATACTTTATAAAATTTTAGAAAATATAAATATAAATTTATAATTTTTAAATATTTTTGTGATTTTTAATCAATTTTATAATATGTTTTTTTTATAAAATAACAATAGTGTCAATTTTCAAACTATTCATATATATGAATTTAAATAAAATATATACAGAAGATATTTTCAAAATAAAAGCTTTAATAGATTACAAAAAGGCCATATGTATCCAAAGAAGAAGTGTACAACATTAAATAGTTCATATAATATTTATTTTATTATATTTAAAACCATTTATTTGGTTTTCTCTTAATAAAATAATTACTACAACATTTTTTTATAATTATTTAATATACTTATATGTTGCATAAAAATTTAAAATAAAATCCTATGATGAAGATAAATATATTAAAATTCACAATAATACTTTAACTCGAATTTATCATCTTAAAATCACAATAGTTAAATTGTTATATTTATTAAATTATGAAGGTGACAACTTTGGCATCATTTAAAATAAAATAATATAAGTGTCATAATTGCTTGTATAAGACTCCAAATGATCATACAGTGGACCATTGTATGATTATAGTTTAAATTTACATGACCAATAAGATTTTTTCAGGTTTTTGTGCCTTTTATAGTCACTATTGGTTTAATAAAAACTATATTCTTGATTTTTCACTAGATAAATAATTTCATCATCACTATTGTGTCACAATTTATGATAAATATTTAATCCCAAAAAATTATAAATAAATTATCATGATGTAGATAATTTTGTTATATTTCTGTAGACTATTAATGTTCGATGTTTTATGAAGTTTATCACTAACTTAAAATTATTATACTTATAGTATTTAAGAGAGTGACGTGTTCTCACTTTCTTTGGTTTTAATAATAATTAAATTATATTCATGGAAAAAAGTCCATTAAAGAAATATAATACGACCCTTAGGTGATATGGGTCGATGTTTCGTCATCCAATAGGATTTTTCCAACTGTTAGGGTAATTTTATAATCTTATATTTATTCTTAATTACCCGATTTACCTTTAACTATGGTAAATAAAATTTACCGTAGTTACTATTCACAATGCCCAAAAATAAAAAGTCGCTTATTAAAATAATTTGGACCCACTGATTCCAAATATGGAATCCATTTTTCCAAATTCAATACACAAAAGTTGAAACAAATTAAATTAAAATTAATCTCGTTGTCGAAAGAAAACGGTTTTTTTCTTTAAAACATTGCAAAAGATTGAATTGATTTAACCTACGAATTCAAGGTAAAATCAATGCTAATGACATACATTATTTTAAACAGTAAAAATATATTCTATTTATACTTTAAAACCATTAAATATTATAATTTAACGACATAAGATATTACGATGAAAAAAGTTGTTTTTAATTAAAATATAGCGTGTTTTTACTATTCATTAAAATATGAAGGTAATCAGAATAAAATGAAAAATTTAAGCAAAGAAAATTTTTATTTCTGGATTCCAAAGAATAATTTTATTTTGTCAAATGGAACTTATAAAAATTTCAAAACCTAGATTTAAAGTGGTTCTGCCATCAAAAGGCGGCAAAACTTTATTTTTTGAAAAAATACTTATTTTACCCGAAAAATTTATTTTGTTCTTATACCATGTTCTAGAAAATGTGTAAGATGAATGATAATGTTATAAAATTAAAAATTTTGTTAATACTATTCATAACGGCTACTTCATAACAATATTATAATAATATATTGTTGTTTAGTAAAACCCGGTATTGCGTACAACCCACGCTATCAGGGAAGGTCGCGATTGCGTGTAATACAAGCCAAGTCAGGGTTGCGTGTAGTGCAGGACTCCTTTGTTGTTGCGTATTACAGAATCCAACCATATTTTATTTATACATTTAATATATATATATATACACACTCAATTTTTCATAGAATAACATCAATAAAACGAACATGAAATTGTGTGTAACACAAGCCAAGAATAGTGTTGCGTATACTGCAAGCTAGTACGGTGTTGCGTATAGCGCAAGATAATCTTGGTGTATCGTACAACAGAATATATGAATGATATTAAAAGGAATGTATCTTATAAAATATTGGGTTGTTACATTCTACCCCCCTTAAAATGAATTTCTCCCTTGAATTTCGTCGGGGTTATAAATCGTTTACTATTCATAGAAACCCACATCGTAAAAAGAAATACCAAAACTGAACTTTAAAAACTAAAGTATGAAATATAATGGTTACCCAAATTTACTAATCACAGGGTTTCCATATAGGATAACATTGGTGAAAATATTGATATGGAAGAGAAATCTAACAATCATGTTCTAATAGAGAGTGTTAGAGAACATGGTTATGAAAAAGCCAACAATCACAAAACCATAAATTTGTGATGATCTAAGGTACCATCTGATTCATCAGATATAAAGGCACTAGGAAAATATTTTTGGTTATCAAGATCATTTCACTAAAGATGATGAAATTGGAATTAGAAGAAATACTTTCGTGATTTTGGTATAGTCTCAACATTGGTCGTTCTTTGGAAAATTTCCACTTCATCCCTTAAAGAAATGAAGTCGAATTTTTCATTCATGATGTGTTAGCAGATCATGTGATAGAATGATGGGTCATTCCATTTGTCTCAAACAAAAGGTTAGAAAAGTTATCAAAACTTACATAAGTCCATCTATAGTGAGATTAATCACATATAGTTCCTAAAATGGACTTATACATCATATATCATACTGCTTAATATAATAAAAGTAGTTTCTACTAAACAGGGACTTCCTGTAGGCCAGTGGTAGGCGATAAAGGCCAGTCGCACTTCGGTTGTGGGTTCGATTCCCACAGCCTTGTCCGACGTGATGAGCTGTCGACCGTCCTGCGGGTTGTTCTATTTCTAAAACTACATTACTATAACATCCAATCAATAATATAGAAAAATGTTTTATCCTTAAATAATATTAACTTATGTCCAACATAATCCATTCCAATCTTTAGGATTATCTACAATACATCGGTCTAAGCTCATAGTATAAAGAATACAATTACTTAAAATATCATAAACCAAGCATGTGAATACCATCATTTATCCCCCATATATCGTGTTGGTCACATTCCAATCACGCGAATACCTTAATCATGTATTATCTTGAAAAATGAATACCCATTAAACATTATTAAAAAAATAAATTCTGTCAAAATTTAACTCTTTCCACATCCCAAAATCCAAAAATTCTATATAATCAACCCGTGATATAACCTTATCCATATATCAGTCAGGAGCTCATGAATACTATCAAACATTTAATTTTCTACTTATCCCTTCATTATGCGCATATCATATACTTTCCAAAAATATCTGAATAACCTTTCATGGTTACTGGTACCATTAATCATACATATTCAAAACATATGTAAAGAAAACAGTTTAACAATCCTTAGATGTCTCTTTATTCCATAGTACCATGAGATTACGTATACAACATTACACTTGATAAACATGTAATCATTCCACTACCTTCTTAAACCATTTACTAAACTTCAACAATTCTTTCATCTTACATATCATTTGTAGTCACTTCATCATCATCATCATAAATAATACCCATATGACCGTACTGATTCTCTTCATGAGACTTTCTCTTAGGGCATTGTTTTGCATAATGCCCATACATTTCCACATTTAAAACATTTAACCATTGTTGATGTCGTAGCAATACCATTATCCTCATCCATGGTGTTAACTGAACCTTTTCCTTTGCACTTACTGGCTTTGTGTCCTTCTTTTTCACACCCAAAGCATCTTCTAGTTCCCTTGAAACATTCTACTTGATTCCTCTTCCCATGTGATTTACAAAGGGGAAATTGAACTTTCATTCCTCTATGATCATCATGAAACTCCATCATTATCTTATTAGCGGATTCAGGAAAATTACCAAATTTTACTTTATTGATCATATTATGAGATTTCTGATTCGGTATAATAATGATGTTTTGACTTCCAAATCCCATTTCATTTGGTTGCTCATGAAAAATAGCATTCCATTGTCCATCATATCCTCCATTATCATGAATCATCTTGTTTCCAGCCATTTTCTAAAACCCAAAAAGAATAGTGTGAGAGGAAAAAATCATAATAAAGGGGGAGTAACTTCAATATCTAACATCATTGGTTTAATCTAATATCGTTACCATAGTTCTATGACTATATCCTATACATATAATTATCCTTAGGGACATCCCTAGACAAACCTTAGAAATCTCTCTAGGGATCTCACTAACGTTTTTGCATCCTAGTTTCCAAAGGTTGACTAAACCTTCCCTCTGATACCAACTGTAGAGACACCAAAGCCTGACATACATGAGCATTACATTACTTTTGCGGAATACTTAATAAATAATAAAAACAGACACTCAAGGACCGTAATAGTTTAGTGTCTTTGGAAACATGGAATGTAATCTTCTAATCGTGGTGAAAGATCTTCAACATCTCCCTTAAAGATCTTCCCATTTTTGTTTCCTTTCCTAAAATTAAATTTTAATCCTGGGTGAAAATAAAACATAAAATGTGTGAGCTCAAATGCTCAGTAAGGATAATAATGGATAAAATAAAACATACCATATACATTTGAACTTAAAAATACATGAACATTAAAAATCTAGAGCAACGACATAAAACATGGTAGTACATAAGGCATAGATCATAATGGAACATAAATCATGATAAAATAGCATGGTAATAAAACATCTAATTGTGTCATCCATTAAGCACATGTAATGATTTCCATATTAGCCAAGGCATTGCTTCCAAGACCATCTTGGTGGACAAAGTCCCTTTCTGAATCGAGTTCACTCCTCATTTCAGTCCTGTAACACTGAACCAGATTAACTAACCATTCCAGCCATGTCTATCTCATGAGATATAAATATTTACCCAATTAACTGGAGGGATATATAGGTCCCACCCATCTCATAATGATACCATTCTTATGTGTGCCACAAAATCAGAAACCATACATCATAGCATAACCCATGTAATTAAAATGGGAATCTTAAACTTAGTGACATCATACAACAATTTATATAAGATAATGGAATTCATAAAAATATAATTCCATAACAACATAATCAAATAAATGTAATAATATGGATAGAAACAGAAGCCTTTATTATCTTAGATGGAAATTAATTTTGATAAAACACTTGAACTCCATTTTTGAGGAAAATATCCTTTCTACTTCAAAAACACTTTTCCTTTCATAACATGTAGTACAATTCAAAACTAAAAGAAGTTGATTAAAAATAAACTTGAATACTTGTAAATTAAGATTCTTGGAAATAATGTTTTAAAAATCCATTCATTCCGTATAAGTTAAAAAAACATTCATCTCGTACTTTTGTTGGAAAAGTCAAAAAAGTACCTCGTGCGAAAAACGACAAAAGATTCCTTTCATATCTTTTACTAAAAACTCACCGATGGGTAAAATTGGATTTAATAAATTGTAGGTGGATAGAAATAGCATTACATATTGGGAAAACATGGATTTGGATGATAAAATACACCCTAGTAAATTCCAAAGTATAAACAATCTTGGATAAAAATGAGATTGTGATAGTTCCCTTACCTTAGGTACGATATGCTTCGTACGTATCTGAACCCCCTGTATAATGATTTAAATAATATTATTGACTTATTAAAGAATCATACTAATTTTTATTATATCATATATGGTCCACTTATGTCTTTATATTACCCGTTCTTTTGTAAAATCATGTTAAAGTAGTGTTTTGGGTAAAATCGTCTCATTTGTCGTTTGTGTTTTAACTTGTAATTATTAATATGATTACATGGATCATGATTACTTATATCCATAATGTAAAACATGATTTATATATAATATATATACAGAATATACATATATATAATATATCGAAAAATGGAAACAAATACATTGTTCAGGGAGACGGTAGGTTGTACGTATGCATGAACGCTATTTTTGTTTCCTTATTGAATTGAATGGAATTAAGTAGATGACATACATATATATATATATATATAAATCCAGTGTCATTATTATGTCATATATTTCATGATTACTTATTATATATACTTTATAATCATTCATGCATGGTTAATCCTCGAGAATGAATCTCATCGCGTCGTGGAGACGGTATTCTGTACGTACGCACGCGCGGTGATTTCAATTTCCATAGGATGGATAAATTGTGAAATAGGGTTGTTTAATACTTATAATAACATATTAGTATATGCGTGATACATATTTTATTACTTCATAATGAGACAACTAAAGAAGAAGAAGTGGAAGAAGAAATAAAGTTGAAAGAATCTGTAACAAACATTACCTCTTCTTTGAAGCGCCTCTTTGAGACCTCATCTTAGGTCACTAAAATTGGTCATTGAAGAAAACCAGGACCTCAAGGATGTTTCTAGGGAAGTGGAGAAGAAAATTTTTCCGGGGTTTTCCGAGATTTAACACTCAAATTGGTGTGAGGAAGAGAGGGAGGGGGTGCCCTTTTATAAGGGAGTAGAGGGGCACCTTTGGAAATCATAAAAATATTAATTTATAATAAATCCAACCCCACATAAAAACCACCAAAAATGACTCATATAAGAATATAATATGAGATAGGGTTTTAATCTCATCAACCAATAAAATTTATACATGTTAGGAAATTATTTTAGACATTATCAACTTGATTTATCCTTACTTAATCTATTTAATTTTATTTGTGGTAATAACATTCGAAATTTTAAAATATAACAAAAAATTACTTATTTTTTGTTAATTTTCCATAATTGGATACTTTATAACATTTTAGACCATATAAATTTAAATTTATGCTTTTTAAATTTTTATTTTATTTTTAAACAATTTTATAATATGTTATTTTTATAAAACTAGAATAGTGTCAATTTTGACACTATTCATTTATATTAATTTAAATAAAATATATACAGAAGATATGTTAGAAATAAAAGCTTTAATAGATTCATAAAATGACATATGTCTCTATAAAATTAGTTTAGAACATTAAATAGTTCATATAATATTTATTTTATTATTTTTAAAACCATTTATTTGGTTTATCTCTTAATAAAATAATTACAACAACATTTTTGTATAATTATTTAATATACTTATAAGTTGTATAAAAATTAAAAATAAAATCCTATGATGAATATATATCTATTAATATTCACAATAATACTTTTAATCAAATTTATCATCTTAAAATCACAATAGTTAAATTTTTATATTTATTAAATTATCAAGGTGACAACTTTGGCATCATTTAAAATAAAATAATATAAGTGTCATAATTGCTTGTATAAGACTCCAAATGGTCAAATATTCGACAATTGGATGATTATAGTTTAAATTTACATGACCAATAAGTTTTGGTCAGGGTTGGGTGCCTTTTATGGTCACTATTACATTACTAAAAACAATATTCTTGATTTTTCAATAGATAAATAATTTCTGCATCACTATTTTGTCACAATTAATGATAATTATTTAATCCCAAAAATTATAAATAAATTCTCATGATGTATATACTTTTGTTAGATTTCTTTAGAATATTAATTTTCTATGTTTCATGAAGTTTATCACTAACTTAAAATTATTATACTTATCGTATTTAAGAGAGTGACATGTTGTCACTTTCTTTGGTTTTAATATTAATTAAATTATTTTCATGGACAAAAGTCCATTAAATGAAACTAATCTGACCCTTAGGTGATTTATATAGAATTTTAGTCATCAAATAGGATTTTTTCAAGTGTTAGGGGAATTTTATAATCTTATATTTACCCTTAATTACCCGATTTACATTTAACTATGGTAAATAAAATTTACCGTAGTTAGTATTCACAATGCCCAAAAATAAAAAGTAGCTTATTAACATAATTTGGACCCACTTATTCCAAATATGGAATAAATTTTTCCAAATTAAATACAAAAAAGTTTCAGAAATTAAATTAAAATTAATCTCGTTGTCGAAAGAAAAGAGGTTTTTTCTTTAAAACATTGCAAAAGATTAAATTGATTTAACCTACGAATTCAAGGTAAAATCAATGCTAATGAAATACATTATATTAAATGGTAAAAATATATTCTATTTATACATTAAAACCATTCAATATTATAATTTAACCACATAAGATATTGCGATGAAAAAAGTTATTTTTAATTAAAATATAGCGTGTTTTTACTATTCATTAAAATATAAAAGTTATCAGAATAAAATGAAAAATTTATCCAAAGTAAATTTTTATTTCATGATTCCGAAGAATAATTTTATTTTGTCAAATGGAACTTATATGAATTGTCGAAAACTATATTTAATGTGGGTGCGCCATCAAAAGGCGGCAAAACTGTATTTTTATAAAAATACTTTTTTAACCCGAAAAATTTATTTTGTTCTTATACCATGTTCTAGAAAATGTGTAAGATGAATAATAATGTTATAAAATTAAAAATTTAGTTAATACTATTCATAACGGCTAGTTCATAATAATATTATAATAATATATTATTGTTTAGTAAAACCTGGTATTGCGTACAACACACGCTATTAGGGAAGGTCCTGATTGCGCGTAATCAAAGCCAAGTCCGGGTTGCGTGTAGTGCATGACTCCTTTTTTGTTGCGTATTATAGAATCCAACCATATTTTATTTATACATTATATATATATATATATATACACACTCAATGTTTCATAGAATAACTTCTATCAAACGAACTTGAAATTGTTTGTAACACGAGCCAAGAATAGTGTTGCGTATACTGCAAGCTAATACAGTGTTGCGTATAGCGCAAGATAATCTTGGTGTATCGTACATCAGAATATATTAATGAAATTAAAAATAATGTATCTTATAAAATCTCAGGTTGTTACATTTATGATATATTTAATTGGTGTATTTTTTAGGATCCAATGGTCTTGAATGTTTTTATGAAATGGGTGAGGATCAGTTTCTTTTTATATGGAGAGGGAGTGACATTATTTTAAATACAAAAGGTAAACAATATTGGGAGGTGTCCCAGACCTACAATGCCCCAAAATTTATCTAATAATGTATTACTGTTATTTTATGGGTTATTAGAACTTCCAAAACACAAAAATATGTGAATTATAATTTTTATTTCATTATCATTTATAATTTCTGAATTTTAAAATTTTGGTTTTTATTTTTGTAACTAGTTTTCAGACATATATATTTTCAATAATATTACTTAATTAAATTTATATTTGTTATAAAATATTAATAAAATAATTATAAATATTTTATATAATTTTACATAAAATCCCAATTGTGTTTGAAAATTATTCCTACCAAATCTCATGTAACGCAAAAAAACAATGATTTAACCCAAACTGTTCTAAGCATTCTATTACTGTATATGGGTCAATATGTTTATTATAAAATAACAATTGGTCCAAGAATAAAACATTTCTTATAATTAGTATCATTTAAATTTATAATGTAGTAATATTTTTTTATAAAATTTTAAATTATTATAGAAATTATAAATAGTTTGAAAATAACATTATTTTAAATTTTAACATTCTTTATTAAACTAAATTTAATAATATAAATAAAATTATGGAATAAAAAAATATTAAATTAAAAACAATTTAAAATAGAGTATTGATATTAAGAAAATTTGATAGCATAATAATTAATTCAGTTTTAAAATTTTTAATATTTTTATTATCATTTATTTTATTCTATTTTATCTAAAAAATAACAGCTTTTGAATTTCATAAGCATTTTTAGAATATAAATCATATAAAAAAATTAATGATAATTAATTGTGATAAAAAAAATAATTTATATTTCATGAATATATCTATAATGGAAAATATTACATTCTATCCAACAATAACGCTCTTTAAATGTTAAAGGTAAAGATTGTCTCTTTTTTGTATGTTTTCTTAATTAACATATTATATAGGTCACATTCGTAGAATTGTATCACAATAAATCAAAAAATATAAAAAATGAGGATATATAGTGTATATATGGGAAGCCAATGGCATTTAAAAAAATTAACACCATGTTTCCCTAGAAGTATAATGACAATTCACTAAGAATAATAATATTTACCATAACCACTCTAATTTACTTAAATTACATTTTCAAATTTTTTTGAAAAAATATAATTTGAAGTTATTATAATATAGATATTACACATATTAAAACTATTTATATAATGTTTTTATATTTAATTCACATATGTGGGAAATTTAAATTTTAAGCTAATCCTTCAAACGTGGAAAAAATAGGGTTATAAAGTGAAAATGTTCAAAATTTCATTATTTTTTTATATCTGAATACAATATGAAATTTATTCCAATGATATTTATTCAATTAATATATTTATATTTTATTGATTTTATCATTAAAACGAATGTAAAATATAATTTAACATTAATAATTATTTTAATAAAAATGTATTTTAAAATTAAAATGTATTATTTTTCCGTATTTATCAAAAACATTAAACATCATAAAAGATACCAACAATAATATATAAGTAAACATTAACATTACACTTTTAAAAATCATTTTTATTTTGAAAAATTAAATTTATTAAAATTTCATAATATAATTTTTAAAATGTTGAACCATTAAATTGCCTAAAAATGACTTTAGAAAAATATAACTTTTATAAATAAACTGGTTTATTTCATATCATATTTCTATCTTAGTGATTTTATTATTGTAATAACAGTATATTTCATATATAATATATATTGTTTCATATAATTGTTAATCCTATTCGTGACCAATAATTTAACAGAATGGAGTTAACTGTTAAATTAATAACATTAGTGGTAAAACTCATTGGTGTGTGTTACGAAAGCTAACTCAGTTTTGTTTGTAGTTTAAACAAATCATGAATGTTGAATATAAATTAAACTAGAAACAGAATCTAATGAATTATAATATAAAAACACTACAAATTCATGGGGTGTTACATTCTTCCCACGACAATTATATTGCACCCTCGCAATTTAAACTTGATCAGGTTAATCATGGGATTGATATTTAAAAATAATATTATTAAAAATCCCAAATCATAAATAGGATTAATAAAAAATATTCTTATTAATATGAAAAGAAAAGGTAAAACGTCTGAAATAATTATACTTTTGAATAAGGAAATGTTAATGAATACATGTACATGGATGAGGAATCTACCCATCATGTTCTAATAGAGAGTGATAGAGAAAAAGTTCATGATAATGTTGTTAACATAAAATCAACAGGAGTGAATAATGGTCATGTATATCATAAAAATTTATGATAATAGTAAAAAAAATCAAGACCGTTTAACATGATTTGAAGAATTCATTCACTCTATAATATTGTAAGGAAATATAATTAATTGATACATTTTATATTTCACAAGATAATATTATACTTTTGTTGTGATTTCATCTATTTGTACATCATATATTATCACATGTTTCATGATAGGGTCAATTAATATATTAATCACAAAATCATTTTCCAATGTTAATCATATACAATTTTTTTAATGGTTATCCTTACGATCATTCCATGTATTGTGATAAAAAACATTGGAATCATTTTAAAAGAAGTTTGTAGTATCCATTATATATAGATAATTTTTTTATTAAATAATCATCGTGTCCTCATAAAAACATATTATGGGAAATATTTCACTAAACCATGGGATTTATAAAAACATTACTTTAAAATGAATAACATTTCTTGGTTCAAAAGTAGGAATATTAATTATTCCTCTTCATATATGGTAGTTGCAATGGTTTGACCATGATTTGTTAATCTCTGGTATGGTATATTCTTTTGGCACATAATATATTTTGTGGTGAAGTTTGACATCTCCTAATAGTTAATGAATTTACATTATAAACCATTTTCTAAACCTCGTACTAAAGATCATAGTGACCTTATTATACACACATATTGAAATCTCTCTTTCCCTTCAACAAAATACTTGGGTGTTTCTTTTGACAATTATCACATGTACGAAAATATTACATTATTTTTTTCGCGTAACCATTTTTCACTATGTGTAATAATGTTTCCTAATTAACTACAAATAAATTATTCATTTTTAATTCAATCTTTGAATCATTTTGACATGATACTATTTCCTTATATAATGATAATTATTGGGAGGATATTTCCATTAAAAATATTGGATTAAGGAAAAAAACATATGAACCATCATACTCTATGGATCCTGTAAATTGGTGAGGTTCATAATCATTCTACTAACCACCAATCAAAATGATAAAATTCATAAAATTAAATAATATTGTTTTAACACTCAATCTATATCCCAAAACTAGGACAATTATAACCAAAATTGAAGAATTTATAATTTAAAAATCTAATAATAATAAACTGTTTATCTCTGGGTTGTTCTCATTTAGTGTATCATAGGATTTGTTTTTCTAATAAATTTTTTCCTATATATGGTTAAAAAAATTTCAACTAAAGTTACATTGATACCAACTTTAATGTGACGATCATAGAATCCCACAGTCGTTTCCTTACATTATTAAATTTTCATGATTACAACGATTAAAATCACAAATGACCTATTAGATTATCATTTTTTGGAAAATTATATTACATATATGGATGTAGTTTTATATTAGGAATAATATAACCAAATATATAAAAAAATAAAGTTCTCATCATCATTGAAACGCATTCCACGAATTCATCTTCATACCCTAGTGGATGGAAATAAAGATAGAGTGATATAAAAATATTAGTAATTTTGAATTATGGAGTAATATATCTACAATTAATAATTTATATTTAATACATATAAAATATGGTAATTGATTTATTCCATATAAATAATCACATGGTTATAAAACAATATTATTGATATTCTAACTAATCAAATAATCAAATAGAATAATAAAAATAACGGAATGAATAATGTTGGATTCCTTCACTATTAATATATATCCTCAATATAGTTATTTTCATCATCTATCATAATGATTTTATGTGTATTTTAGTAGAATCTGTTCTAATTTGAGTTAAAATCAATCCTCCTGAAAATTTAAAACAACTTACAGACAAACACAATGGATTTTTTTCAAACCAATTTTATCTCATGAGGCTATCAATGCATCTAGAGTCCTACATTTATTCTAACACAACCCATATTCTTTATTTCTAATAAATTCATCACATATAAAAAAATTAATTTAAATAATAAACAATGTGCCTTATCATGTATCAGTATTGACTAAATAATAAATATTTATCCATATTTCCTTAATAAATTGTACTACATTAAAAGTGAAATCCATATTTAAAAAATTAAATTGTTTATAAAAATAACAATACAAATCTTACAATAATATTTATATTCCAAAAAATAAAAAAACCCGATGAAAAATTATTATAGGAATGTGGTTGTTTCAATTTAATGTTAGCAATCGCCAAAGAATGTTGGATTTCACCGATAAATTTTACCACATGGAAATTTTCAAATAAATTGCATTAGATGTGATAATTTAAATTGAATCATTAAATAAAATTAAAATAATTAGTAATGATATTAAATGTATAAGGGGAAGAAATACATCAGCCAAATGAAATAATTTCATAAAATTTTATCTGCCTCCCAGAAGAAAAAGTGAGAAACAATTCTCTTACCTCAAGTCCAAATTTTCAAGTGTGTAATTATATTATTAAAAATTAAACATTTTTCAATTATATAATTTATTGAAAAAAAAATTCATTTACATTATTAATTAAAAATCCCTTATTTCAATATTTTATAAAACTACATTTACAAGAAATTTTACATCGGGTGTTAGAACCAAATTCAGTTATTGTGTCGAGATTGAATTTAGTAAGAAAATGATAGTCAAACAATTAATTATATAAAAAAATACAAAATGATAATAATTTAATAATAATCATATTTAATGATCAATTATAGTTCAAAATATAATTATGAAATATGGTCATGAAAAATAAACCAATGTTAAAATCACATAAACAGTATGTCGTACGTAAAAATGAATAACAATCCAATTTTTCAATGATCATTATTAGAATAATGTAAGTAAAATTTTATTTTTGTAGAATTAAAATAATATTATAAATACCATTTCAATCATATATATTTATATATATTGTGAAGTAAAATGAATCACATCATGTCAAGGAAGTGGTAGTCAATACATCCATGAATGATTTTATTACTTTTTTAGAGTTGAAAATAGGTAATAATGAAAATTATATATTGTCTTTAAAAAATGTAATATTTTCATTAAAATAATATATATTATATTTTGGCCACATATTTTTAATTTAAAAGATTCTTAATTCATCATGTGTCATTTCTACATGTATTACATCTCTTTGAAGTGGTAGTAGTCCAAATATCCACAAACAATGATATTGTATTCATAAAAAAAAGGAAAGCATGATTTTATGTGTTATATTACAATTTAATATGTATAATTACAAAATATATATGAAATAAATCATTTAAACATATTTTTTCAATCATAATTACTAACCATGTGTGGTGGTGAAAAAATAAACAACTGCATCATTTCGCCAAGCGGTTATCCGTCGCACATATGAATGATATCGTATTACCTGTTTGACTGATTTGTTTGGAATTGTCGGTTTAAAATTAAAGAAATACTCATTATATTTATAATATTTATTTTATTATATAATCATTAAATAAGAATAATTTAATATTTTGGTAAATAAATAAAACAAAACTGATCAATGAATAATGTTACCTCTTTTTCTAGGTTACTCTTTTTGGATTACAACAAAAGAATTCATTTGATTGATTTAATATAAAAGTGATGATTCAAGGTTTAGGGTAGATATTAATAAATCTTATTTGGGTATATTTTGGATGATCAAGAGGGTATAGAGTTTTGAGAAATTGTGGTGGTTGAGTGCCTTTTATAGTGTAGGTTGAGTGGAATTCTTGTAAATATAAATAGGTAAACACTACATGGTTGTCACCCCTACCCAATGTGCCTAAAAATTGGAAATCAATGTATTAGTGAGATTTCCGAGTCATTAAAAAATCCTTCTTACAAATATAAGTTCAACTTTATAAATTTGTTCTTTGACAACTATGTTTCTCGACATTTACCAATTTCGTATTAATTAGGAAAACTAGTTTTCTATCATATATAATATAAAAATAAAGACTAAATTAAAGATAGGATTATTAGAAAATATAGAGCCAATTAATTATAAATATGTTGTCAAATTTAAATTACAAAAGTACTATTTTTTAAATTAATTTTAATAGAACAGTATGTAATGCATAAAAACAATGTTTTAACCTAGACTATGAGAAAAATGTTTTAACTATATATGGGTCAATATATTAATTATGAATAAAAAATTTGTCAATTAATCGACCATATATTATATTTTTTATTGCATGAAAATAAATTTGTAGAATATATATTTTTTTTTTGTAAATATTTTCATTTAATAAAGTATCATTTATTAAAACATGACATTATTGACAATTTTCACTTTATTTAGTTAATTTTAAAATACAAATACCATTAAAATGATAAAAATAACCTATATGAAGTTAAAATATATAAAAATTGACATATTATTATTTGAAAATAATTTATCAAACAATTTAATTAATTTTTTTTCACATTTAATATTTTAAATATCATTTATTTTATTTCATTATTTACTACAAAAACTATACGCTAGAATTTCCTAAAAATATTAAGTATCTATTTATTATATAAATATTAATTATAAATTATTATGATTAAATAAATCATTTATATTTAAAAAGGATGCATATATCTAAAAATATTCTTTTTTCAATTTCAAAAGGCACTATAAATGTTAAATTTACAGAAAGATCATTTTTTGTCTTTCTCCTTATATAACATTTTATATATGTCACGTGCATTGTATAATATTACAATAAATCAAAAAATTATGAAATAATAGTGGATATGGACTAAATATGGTCATAAAATGGCTTTTGGGAAAGTACCTATTTCATTTTTTCCATAAGAATAATGATAAGCCACTAAGTAAACTAATTTTTTCAATAATCATTGTAATTATTTTTAATTAATTTTACTAATATTTTTTTCAAAATTGAAATTATATTAATATAAATGTTATAATAATTACATAAGTGTATATCCATTTCCCCTAATTCAATTCATAGTAGTGGAATAATTAAATCTAATGCTAATCCCACAGTCGGAGAGATAATGATGGGTTTTCAAGTGAATATGATCTAATGATCATTATGTCATTATATATAAATTCAATATTGATATTATTTCAATTACCTAAATTGTATAAATAGTTATATAATTGATCATTTGTTATCTTAAAAACCATTTTAAATATAATTTAATGTTAATAATTATTAAAACAGAAAATTATTTTTCTGCTAAAATGCAGTAATCTTTATTATTCATCAAACGAATGAATCTTCGTAGATAAATAAAAAAACCCTGAAATATATTTTTCAGATTATTTATTTGAAAATGATGATTATATGGAAGAATATTATGCAAAAAATTGTCAAAATGTTTTTTAAAAATATGCATGCCATTTAAAGGTGGTAAAACCCTCTTTAGAAAAATATAGATTTTTACGAATAAATTTGATTTGTTCTTCTCACGTGTCTATCAGAGTTAATGGATTAATATCAAAAAATTATTCTACATATATAATATATATATTTCTAATATTGAAAATCCAATTCATCACTAATAGTTTAAAAATATGAGATAAATGTTAAAGTAATAATTTTAATGGTAAAACATGGTCTTGTGTGTAATAAATGATTACATAGTATAGATTGTATAGTAAGCATAAAATGGTGCTGCATATAATGAAATCCAGTGAAAATTTTAAATTTATTTTTGAATTAAATTTTTTTGAAAACTCAGGGTGTTACATAATACAGTCATGGAGTGGCGTCGATAACTAAACATTGGTCATAACAATTATGAAATCCTCTTCATAAGAGTTTAGATGCAATTGAGCATGACTACCCATAAGGTTTCACACATCCTTTTATTTGAAATAAAAAGATGAAAAATCATTCAATATATGATTATCTTCAACAATATTCCCCTTCCCCATCTTGAAGGATATTTTTATTCCAAAAATCTAAAGGTATTCCAAAAACCACCTAAAACTGTGATTCTATTATTTATGAGAAATGATTTAGATCAAGATCCTATGAATAAAAAAGAAAAATAACCTATCATGAAAAATAATACTCCACCAAAACCTAAGAGAATTAATAATGAATAAAATAACTTAAAAATAATTAGTGTAAATCATCTCATGTTGTTAGAACTGATCTTATCTATTAGATAATTCTTGATCATCCTACATGAGCACAAAAGCTATATTATTTCGAGAATAATCTTATAAAACCAAATACATCTTACTAGGGTTAGGTAAGATCAAAATAAGTGTTTATTTTAGAAGATGATTCATTCTTTTTAAATTAATATCAAAAATATTCATGTAATATGAATTTAACCCCGTTCATGGTAGGATCATTGAGGGTGACACCGAATTTGAAATTTCCATGAAGAATCACTAACAATATTCAGTAAGACTACGAAAGATGTGAATCTAATAAACAATATTTTTGGTATCCCTTGACAAGAAACCCATTATATTCTCATGATCAACATATAATATATGCTCTTAAACTATATCCTTTATGACCTTTACACCATGAATCCAGAAATTTCATATCAAATGATTTCTATACAAATGTTGAATCCTCTGTATTTCTAAATCAAAAACCAAATTGTCCTCATGATCGTGCTCGTATATTCATTAAACTAATATATAATTTATGAAAGCTACACAAAAAACTAAACATACTAATGGGATATATGATTATTCATATATATACAAATGAAGGAGTGTTTGTTAGATTATATTGGATCACATAATTTTCTCAATGGACATATCTACATCAGAAATCCATCTTTGGTATATATAAATCTTGAGTTATGACCTATGATATCATGACTAAAGATAAATATTCAAAAAAACTCCCACATTTACTGATGAAATAAATAATCCACATGAGTAAAATGATACATATTCATAAATTTAACATAGTCCAACATCAGATAGTTTACACACTATCAGATTAAAGCATCCACCTGCATAGATAATATCATTCAGGAAACCTAATGAATGACTATAGTTAATACATAACCCTTCACCGAATGATCACACAACTGAATATTGATCTATTTCACCTCCATTACATCTATATAATAGGAAATCATTAAAAATTACTTTCTGTAGTCCACTATATTATTCATTAAAATCACTTACCTCTCTAAAAAAATACAATAAAAAACATTTAAGAAAACATCAATAATATCACAAACTATATCGGGAAGAACAAAAATTAAATATATTTCAACTGCCTCATCATCGACCAAAAAAAAACCCTAAGTTTTAAGTGGGAATGGCCTACACTAATAGATCTTAGATCCCAATCTACCGAAAACACATGTGAGATCCCATCAAACACAGGAAACGATACATTCCAATGATAATAACAAACCTCAACACACTAAGTGGAATGAAAATCCACCCTCATGATGATATAAAATAGATCTCGATAAAGAATAATGAAATCCCATAATAACTCTTCATTATCTATCAATAGAGCACAAGAATGAAATCGAAACCCATGACCATTCCACTTCAAAATAATTTTTTAACTACATAACAATAGACATGAGCAATGTTCAATCATTAAGAATGTCAAAAAGTTATTAATATATATGATTCTGAAACACTATTATCAAATAATGAAGAAAAAACTAAATAATAAATAATGATGGTACCTCTCACTTTTACTCATAATGAATCTACCACACCAATAATGTCATATTTAGTGTAATAGTGATCAAGTCCTTAAACCTATGGCAATAACCATATAGTCATTGATAAAACAAAATATGATGCTACATTATTTGGATCTGAATATCCTGGACCATATTAAGTTATAGATATATCATAGTAAAAATACAAAAGATAACCATAATGTCTATAATCGGAAAACTTCATACATGTGAAGGACATGAAGATCAATTGTTCGAATCCCATCATCATTTTTAGAATGTTATAGGCAGACCACTCACTACAATATGAGTATTCATAGAGTACTGATGTTATGAACCACCTCCACCACTCTTACGATGATTGTTCAAATTCATTTTTTCATATATTTTAATTGACGTTTCTATTAGGTGGAATAGAAAACACATAATATCAAACATTTCATTCCAAGTTCATATCTACCATCAAATATCTATACTTAATCAATACATAGGTCGAATTATTTAGGAAAATTTCTTTAATCTGATATCTAGTTATATACCCTCTAGGTAGATCTGATCTTTCATCATTCCATTATTCATAACGTATGGTTAGAAATTAACCTTGATAACAAACAAATTTGTGTATGATGACACTGAACAGACTATATACTATAAAGAGAGGTACTCATGGGATTTTTCAAAATAGTTACTCTGGAAAAAGTTTTTTTAAAAATAATTTCATAAAACCTATCTAGTTTAAGAACATCTTATTATTTACATATAACAAAGAATACCACAATATTTTGTAGGGAAATTCATCACTGAAAACTGCATAATTAATCTGGATACTCCGAGGTGTTTCTAATAACAAAATAAATAGATTGATCTTTTCAATCTAGTCTTCTTCTTAATTAGGGTCATTTAAAACCTTAAATGATGGTGGATTATATTGATTGAACTACCATTATCAATCCATCTCTCTAAAATCTCCTGGATATACATCCACAATTTCATTATGAATGAGTTGTTCATTATGGTCAATATCATGAACATTCATCATGGTAGCCTTGATAATATTTTAATCCATAATAAGATCCCATTCAGGAGAATAAACTAAAACCACTTTTGTAACATCAGGAATATTCTTTAGAGGCATACTAATGAACAAAAAAACAAAATAAATTATCAAACAATGGATTAATATAAATTCAAATAAAAAACCATAAATATAAACTAATATTAAGACCAAAAACATAATTTAGAAGACTCATGTCCCAAAATACCATGGTAACTTATTCTTTTTCATTTCAATAATTTTCCTAGAACTCACTAAAAACTACCTATAAATTATTGAAAACCAAATCTCTAATCTACCAAACTTCCTAAGACATGTAGTATTGGGGATTGACTAGCTCTGAAACCAAAATTTAAAAAACATAACCTGAATACCCTCTGAAAAGTGGTACCAATCCAGAATTTTCCAAATAACCAAAGAATGTTCCTGATCACCACATACAGGTGTCTAACACCATTGAATCTGCAAAAACTAGTGAGAATAATTAATCACTACATGAAGAATATAAAATTACATTTATAATCATTGAAAATATATAGTGGGTTTATACATGTAAATATATGTCATAACCTATACTGAATAATTAATGTGATGCAAATGAAACAAATAAAAAACACTATTTTGGATACAAGTCCTACTGTGAAAGATGAAAAAATCAAATAGTGAATATAATAGTCTTCATGTGATATCATGGGAATACAACTACAATATTACCATCATCAACCCAAATACATCGTATAGAAAACCTCAATTCCTGATGGCGATGCCTTTACATTCCCAATATCAAATGAAATTTCATGTTCTGAACACCACCGAAGGGGTGTGAAATGTGTGAGATAAATGGTTTTGTACAATCCCACATAGGTGTACAATAAAAAATATATGTGAAATAATTAATTCATTTAAAAATTTCTATAATACAAGTGATGATATAATATTTAATAGATTTATTTATAAAATCATTGGAAAATAAAATAATTCCCCATCATTTAAAATTTCTATATAAAGAACATAAATTAGTTTCAAATCATTTCATATACGTTTATCAAAATAGATATATCATATGAGGCCAAAAAATGTATCATTTATCATATGAAATCCATGGGTGTAAATATAAAATTGAGTATAACAATGAAAAGGATACATCATTCTATGGATCACAATATTTTAAAATAGTTGGGATACTCAATACTAGCATTAATAATCACATATGAATAAATCAATACGAAAAATTTATTTAATATAGGATACAAAGGAACATCGAATAAAGTGATCCTCTTAATAATTCTAACTATTACATTAAAAACTAGGCCTCGAAAATGGGGAAAACCCCCTGAATGGACCCCCATAATATTGGAAGATTATAATTAATAAAAATTCCACATATTTACTCATGTCCTCCCAAGTTATTTAATTTACTATAAATTCATGAATTCATTTTCATCAAAACCATTAATTTTTCACAATTTCACAATTATTTAAAAAAACTCATACCTAAACTGGGGGTAAAAATCATTTATCAAAAACCCATTACTATTCACATTTATTAAATCAATCAATCATGCCATTTATTTTTAAAAACAATTTATAAAAATTTAGTAAATAATGTTTACAATCATATTCTGGAGATGCAAACAACCTACTTCAAATCTATGGTCACACACACCCACATCATGATCCACCAACAAGGATAAACACATAATTTCATGTTGAGTCCCAAGAATCAAAAATAAAATTGGTTATAAATTTTTAAACCGAAAAATGTTTGGTGGAATGGGTATATCAGGAAAAACCTCAAAGATCACAGACTGACCACACCAAAACCAATAAATGAATAGACCTAGGTGAAATACCATACTACATATCTAAATGATAAAAATATAATTTCTATAAGATATCATCGAATTTCAAAACCCAATAAAATTAAACATCAATAATCAGGCAACAAAAAACCCGAAAGGACTACTCACTTGGAACGATCCATTCCAACCGCAATAGATTTAAATAAATGAACAAGGTGATCTATATAGATAAGTGGTCCCAAAAATCACATCTAATAAATCCTAGGTTGCGAGAAACATTTTTATGGTCAAATTAAATGAGAAATGAATTTATCATCCCCCTAAAATCCGAACATTGGATTATTACAAAATATGTAACACCATTAAAAGTCATGTAATCAAACAATTCCATGTTTTCCTAACCACCTTTCACCTTTTTAGAAAAAATATTGATCATTAAAAATTACACATTGTCTAAAAAAATTTATATCATGTAACCCTTAACACTATGTATTCATCTCAAGATATGATCCTTGAAAATGGTACACATTTTGTTCTCTATTTACACGTCTTTTAAATTCCTAGAAAAGTTTAAAAAACTCATGTTTTCATTAAAAACACCAAACATATGTGAGAATTATCCTACCACATAAGGAACCCTAAGTTTCAATTATAATTTTATAGCCTGACACCATTAATACATATAGTAGTACATTGACAAATGTTATTTCATTTTCTATATCAAATGCTCTATATCCTTAAGAGTCCCATGAAAAAACCCAAATTAAGTTGAAACTAGTAATAATATAAGAATTACCTAAATTTCGATTATATGATTTTATAAATACAACTCAATAATTAAACTCTAATATGGATATAGTCCTTTGTGGAATAAAAAGATTACATACATATGGTATCCTTCCAAATTAGGTATTATCATTATGAATTTATAGTGATTCCTTTTAGATGTACCTATTGCCCATGTACATTCTTTTTTTAAATTAATATAATTTTTCATAAATTATCATAATTTTTTTATTGTAGTATTTTTTTGATGACATTTTTATAACAAGAATCTTTAAGACTCGAGCACACTCAGTCCTATAAATTTATTTAAGAAATTATAAATATAGCAACACACATTGTACATGCGACACCCAGTACCGCCAAACCAAAAGTGAAAACAAAAAGTCAAAGATCCCAAAACTATCAAAAATGACTCAAACCAGCTCGTCAATCACCGTTAATAATGCTATACTACACCAGACAATACCCGTTAAAGCTGACACACTAATCCCATTGCAAATCATGCCGACGAACAACCCTAAATGTCCCGCATTTCGATGTCACATCCTGCAAACGCGCTAGGAAATCCGCAATCCATTTTCCATGCCAGAACATGACCATAATCATTCCAAAAAGACATGTCCACATCCTGAACTCATATCTTGGACGAGGTCTTCATCGATCATAAAAGCTGGTGTCGGCCAACCCCGAGGCCTCCTCCCATCTACGAGTCCCAACACCAGCGTCATCGGTCCTTGTCAAACCATCTCTGATCTCCAATCCGGGGGCCAACCTGTGCACCACAAATTATCCCTAACACAAGGTTAACATACCGGTGACACTACCGAGAAAGGAATCCTGCATACCGAGGTCTGTATGCCTCCACAAATCACACTTCCCTATGATCCGGAGCCAACCCGCAACAGTTTTCCCCGATCCTCACGGTCATCGCTCACCATCACAGGCACCCACCACCACCTTCACATCCATGTCACCAATGACTATAGATTGCCATACAAAACCCATAAACTCAAATCATCATCCCATCATAGCGATCTCCCTTCGCTGGTCAACCTCATATCCCCAAATGACCTTTTAATCGTTATTGCCCTCGCGAGATCGTTACAAGAGAGGAACATAACCCCAGCGACACCACCGGGGTCCCAAACCCACCGGGATCACACCATTGTTAATAGTCGCTGCAACGTAGGTGCCTCAACTCCACTAGAATCCCTAAAATGATCATCATATCCTCTATTGGTCAGGAGCACTCCCATCCTCCATCCACGCATCTTGCAACCATCATCATCTGCCGACACCTGATTCTGAAGATTGTACTCCTGAGTCACCTTCTTACCACCAATTTTATTCACTACAAACGTCGTTGGAAACCTATCATGCATCGTATCTTACCATGTACACAGATCCATCATCGTTCTAACACCCCTCACCAACACCAGGGCTCTATGAACCCAAGCGGTTGCAACCATTATAAAACGATGATCCTTGTCGCCATCATCTACACGGTTGGCTTCAACTTTTAAATCTAGGTTCGCTAGAACCAGATCATCCTTAATAGGTGAATCCTCTCCTTTAGGGATAAACCCCTTTATAACACTAGATTTCCCCAAATATTTCCACCACACCATATGATGCAAACGTCTAGAAATACCCAAAAATTTCTTCGTTTGTAACGCGCTGCACCAGATTTCCATGGAAAGAGAAATCTTCATGGGAGGGAAACTCTCCATTAAAGATAGATAAACTCCCCATTGATAGATGTTATTTTTACATATTCAATGGGAATATATGAGTATGAAAATGATTTGGTCAAATTATCAAATACCATGAGAAATTATATGTTGTTCTCTAATTTTATCTAGTGGGAATTTAGGATAAATAATGTACACTTCTGATGTTATATAATTATAACAATGGTTATATCGGTGGATCAAAAAAGTTTAAAATTATTGATAATGATTCAGATCAACCAATGTGATGAAAACCCATAATTTATTTTGGATTCAGTTACACAGTACAAGAATTATGATAAATATCTATTGCATATAAAATAAAGTCAATATGTTAAAATGAAACATATCCCTATTCCATTGAATATATGAATGTGAAGACAATTTTAATGAAAGTAATAAATGGTTAATCAGGGGACCTATTCTCACATGTCTTTGTAGTGGGTAAGGATTTTTGATCAATATAGATACATTAATGAATGGACTACAATGTGTTATCTTGTATATAGACATTGTGATAGCTTTTAAATCTCTATAATTTATGATTTGTACAAAAATTACATTATTAATGATTTTCAATTGGAATCTATAATTTTATCTTTAATGATTGTAATGTATTATAATTATTTTTTAATTTGTGACATACATAATAATTAAAAATTAATTAATTATATACTCACACAGACTTTTATTTATATGTGTTAGAAGTGATTATTATAATTGATAAAATATTATGATCTACAAGTACATTACTAACAATGTGTGTAAAATATGGTTTTTGATTCTTGGATTCGGGAGGGCCATGATTGTTTATCTATGAATAGTATGAAGATCAAATTCTTTTGGATTTACAAAGTATGAACCATGAAATCATTAAGAAATGAAACTGATGCGATCTTTAATAGATAAATTTCCAAACATATATTTAAGTAATGAGTATAGAGGAACAAGGGTAAGACCTATAGATATAATATAATGTCTCTATTGTTCAATACTTCAACCATTCTCATGATAGAATGATGAAATTTAGGAATTGGGTATGATTCCAATCAATACCAAAATTAAATTAGATGTTGGGTGATGATCATAACACGAAATTATCTATTACTCATGTATGAAAAATGATATGTATAGATTTTAATGATAAATCATATTGGAAAAAATTAAAATATATATTGTAGAGTATGTATCTCTGTGCTGGTTATGAAACCAAAAGTTAGTGTGAGAGAGTGATGTCGTTAGATTTGATACAACTATTGTCCATACATAACTATAAATTGGGATACATATTTATGTATTTCACTACTAGGCTACCCATGGAATCTAAACAATATAATTATATGTGCTTATTCATTGATCACCATTCATATTTATCATATTTCATTTTTTGGAATAGAATATATCTTTTCGGATTACCAAGATATGATATATGTTAATGAAGTGTTATATTATCATCTAGTGACACTATAAAACATATTTGATCGATATATAAGGTTTACCTAGATTCCCTAAAGAAAATATAAACATGATTTGAATATATATATTACAATCATAACTATACATCATTCTATACATGTTACATATTGTTACATGACCATTCAACTACATGAACATATAAAGAGAGATTCATATATGGATTTAAATAGATATTGGGATCAACACCTTCTTCTGGTAGAAATTTCATTCAAAAATAGTATTAAATTGGAACTCACATGGAGATATATGATTCTTTTAATGTTAGGATGAATTGAACTCCAACTTATTGGAATGTAGTATGAGAATGAATTTTTTTGGACAGTTGATGGATGAGGAAATAGAATATATAGTTAGAGGAATTCTAAATCACATCACTGTAGCCAAAATTTAAATAATTATTTATTTGTAATATTTTTAATAATGATCTACAGTTTAATATTGGAGACAAATTATTCCATTAAATATTTTCATATAATAATTTTATCTTATTTCAAAAGAATGGAACGCTATGATCCATAAATATTTTTCAATATGATATTCTTGATTGTATATTAATAGTAAAATATTTCATATAAGTTCCTTTGAAACTCTACCAAAATATATGTAATAAGATTAAATTCTGAGAATATAGATACCAATTAAATTTTATTTAATGAATTTAGAGGTCTTACCATTGTGTGATGTTTTTTATTAAGATAATTAACAATTATAAAAATTATTTCATAGAATTATTTTTAGAAAATGCATACAATCGTAGTATTGTTTTTATAAAGGAATCAAAAAAATTTAAAATAAATATGGAAACCAATTGAATTGATGAGTAAGATGTATCAACATATATTTCTATTTGTGTGAAATAATTTTATGGGTGAAAGACTATTATGTGGTGAAATATAACACCCAATGTTTTTGTAATGTTTTTCTATTATGTAATTAAATGTATTATAATTATTTGTAATTGTGAAACAATGATCTTTTGTGAAGAATATACATTCATTATAAAATTAACATATTTATATTATTATTAAATTTAATTTAATTATTGGGAAAATTTTATAATTCTGTTTGGATATAACATTTATCATTATGATCTTTTGGGGGAATATATTATTATAATAATTTTTATTGACATTCAAGATTTTTCTCAAAATTAATATATTGTATGAATATTATGGCTCTTTTTTATAAATATTAAATACTAATTCATTTGTTATCAATTGAATTGAAATTAATATAAATTACTTTTCAAGTAAAATGATATATATTTATCCAAAAATGAATTTATGAGCATAATGTGTTTTTAATTATAAATTAAAATAATCCCTGTAAATTTCTAATTTTAAGGAATCTTTTAAATAAATCATAAAATTAAACAAATTTAATTTTTTAATGGGTTTTTAAAAAAAATTAAAAAAATTAATTCAATTTATGCTTCAAAATGATTATGTATATAAATTTTTAATATGTTTTTTGATTAATATAAAATATTTTTCTTCCAATTAGAGAATCAAAATTTCATAATTTTTTTCCTATTTTAAATCAAGAAGATCAAATTTGGAAGTGGTACATCATTCATTTTTTTCATTAGAAATAGAATATATAGAAAATATTTAAAATATCAATTAAGTATTAAAGCAATAAAACATAGAGTTATACCAAACAATAATGTTGGAAATATTTCAATAAATTCCATAATTTGTTTTGTGGGATTTATATAAAGATAAATTTTTCTTAGCTATGTAATATTATCCATATGTGTTGAATTTCACTTGTATAAAACATTATTATATTTTAGTGTTTTAGTTATTTATTAATTTGCCACCCACCTAACATATAAATGGGAAACTGATATCTTCACATGTTCCCAAAAAATATAAAAATTAGTTTATTAAATACATACCCAAATAACCTTCAAGATTCCATCCATTTTCACTATAAATGCTATTTTTCATAGAAGACAAATCTATAAATGATTATGCTATAATCCAAATATGTTTCTAAATGGGGATTATATTGGATTTAAGGATAATTATAAATATTTAATATATTTAATCACTTATAAATCTTATAAAAACAATATAAATTATTAAATAAAATTAATTAATTTAATTTGTTAATGTTATTGCAACATCCCCAATCGCAAACTCCTAGATCTGGTGTTGAAATGGTATGCATTACATTTCAAGCATTGATGCTAATAATTGTGACCCAATTTTTCTATACAAACAATAGAACATCAAAATAAAAAATTTGACAGCTTTAATTCATGATAACCAATTAGGTGTAGTGTTTTAGATTATTTTTTCAAACTTCTACATTAACAGAACATATATCAACAAATTATCATTTCACCAACATAAACCATGTTTTCTAATTTCACATTATGTGTATATCATCACTCATATAAATCCATAAAATAAATATTTTATTCAATCTAATTTTTTATAACATGTTATATTGGAATCACAACAAGTATAAATAAAATTTCATTATAGGAGAAAATGTTAGAATTAAAAAATGAATATAATCAGTTCTCTTAAGAAGGGAATAAAGGCATTCTGATATAATCAATTTACCTGAGTATAACATAATAATATTCAATAACATACATAAAAATATCAATAATCATGATAAAATGGAATATATATTTAAAAAGGGAGGATTCATTTGAATCAATAATCATTGGCCATGCGATTTAAATAAATATCAAAATAAAAAAACATAAGCCTAGAGCCTAAAATAATAAAAAAGGTATCTTTAGACGTCATGTTTATAGAAGAGTTAAATAAATGTTTTTATTAATTATATGTCCTATATCCAATATAATTTTCAATAAAATTTAATCGTCACCCATAAATTAGAGGAATATCTATATGCACCCATAATGCAATATATTGTAGGTACACCTAGTCATATTGTGGTCCCAACAATATATATACTGTAAAAGAACCACAACCTAAATAAATAACACAGAGTTATCATTTAATAATAAAATTCATAGAGAAAAATCATTACTATTTTTAAAACTATTGAAAAATGATATGGAATGGTATTATATTTAGTCTATATCTATCATTGTTAACATATAGAAAAAATGGTTTCTATAACAGTCTATTTGAGACAATATTAATCCCTACCATTAAGGAATGATCATTATATCATTTCTAAATACTCCCATTTTAGAAAATATAATAACAAGTTTGATTAAATTTGATGAATTAAAATACAATAAAAACAAAATTAAACAATATTTGACTAAAATAAAGGTTTATTAATTCACTTTATAAAACATAAATCCATTTTTAAAAACTAATAGAAACAAAAATTTAAACAAATAAAATTCCTAATATTATGGAATAAATTTTAAATATAATAATTCTATTAAACATCTTTAGTTTGATTCAATTTTTTTTCTTGATGGAGGATAACTCCATACATGTCCTCTAAGATAAAAAAATATTCATTTTTTACATTTAAATGGTAAAAAAAGTTCCTTGATCAGAATAGAATAATAAGACTCCTTTCACATTTTCATTAGAATCCATACATGAATTATTTGGAAAATATAATAAACAAATATATATATATTAAAATCTCTAAAATTTTTAAAAAATTATGTCAATTAAATAATATTACCTTAACAAAAAATGTTTCATTTTTTTAGAAAACATTGTTTAGTAATAAACTATATTTTTATCCAAATTGATCCAATGTAATGTATCAGACCTCTCCAGTCCATTAATTTGTGGAAATGTGGTGTTAGAGGTGTTTTGGGAGATCAAGGTGACTTGTGGGTGCGTTTGGGTGGCTTTTTAAGGAAATCTAAGGGGGTGTATCTTTCGCACGAGTAGTGCATGGTTTGTCTAACCGTGCGTCCAAACCGTGTGTAGCTGGCCTTGATGGTAGTAGCTTCCGCATGGGAGGTGCAACGTTTGACTAAACCATGCGGCCAAACCGTGCGAGTGTGGTATTGGAGGTAGTGGATAACGTACGGTTTGCGCACGGTTTGTCTAACCGTGCGAATTAACAATGCGAGGAGTGTTTGATGAGGCAGATGTTAACTCACGGTTAGCACACAAATTGTCAAATTGTTCGGACTAACCGTGCAAGCACTTAAATAAGATCCTAAAATTGTGGATCTAACTAGTTTTTGCCTCTAAATGGTTCGTTTAAGACCCTAAGTAGCCATAACTCAGGATTACCATTCCTTGAAGGTAGGAGAACCTATCCCAAGCATTTTGGAGTCGATCTGAATTCTTCTCATGGAAAATCGTAGCAAGTATCTTAAAGAATGTGATCGTTCTTGTTCGATTATTAGATCAACTTATATCTACCTTCTCCTCTTCTCTCAATTTCTTGGATCTATGCCCGTTATGGGTGGATCTATGTTTTTGGATTCCAAATATATTTAGATATGGTCTTGGTTGTGTTGGAGAAGAGATCTAAGGGGGATCCTTGGTTAATCGGGTCGGTTTTCTTTTACGTTCTTCATTTATTGTTGTTTTCATTAAAAACCATGAGGTAGGGGATTCATTGATTCTCTCTATTTTATGTGAAATTGTATGGTTAGCATTTCTAATCCCACTGGATGGAAATGGAATTTACTTAATAAATATATTTGAACAGGATAATGAAATTTTATCGATTGAATGTTGTTGCCTCTTGATTTTCTACATAGTGTGATATCAATGCTTGCTTTGCTTAGTTGTTGTTCTTGATGAAAATTGGTAAAGAACGTAAATCGGGATTAATTGATAATTGGATGGCTAAACATAAAGAGGCATGAAAATATTTTGGTTCTTGTTGTAATTTGATGTTGATCAAATTTCATAGTAAGCATGTTTAATCTTTTGTGATAGCTTACAGGTTAGGTTCCCTAATATAGAACCAACAATTTATAAATCTGTTAATTCATGATGGATTTTGTTTTGATTGTTTCAAATACCGTGAAGGGTTCTGAGTTACCCTCTTGATTGTTAAAGGGCTAAGAGCCCAATTGATGTGATGTCTGTTTTCCTGCTGCTTGTGTTGTGATGTGACCATGGAAGGGTGTTTTCATATGTGGGGGCATGGAGGCCTTTTAGTTGTGGCAGCGGATTAAGACTAGACGGGCGAGAGGCATCAGGTTTTTCTTATGGATGTCAGGGAGGACACCAAGGTTGATGGAATAGAGTGGATGTGATTGTTGAATGCTTGGTGGGTTTTGATTGGTTGATTTTATTCTTTACTTTTCCCCACTGCTCAAGGAATCTAGTCTGGCTTACCCATCTTCCGAAAGAGGCAAAGTCACGCGGGGTATGGCACGTGATTTTTGTGTTTAGCTTCTTGAGGGGGATAGGGTCTACGCTCTTTCTATAGGCGGCAAAGAATATATGGGTAGTACATCTACTCACCGTGTTGATCCCCCTTGTGTTTAGTAGCTAAGAATGCTTTTCAAGATTTCTTGGAATATGGGAAAGTGTTTCTATAACGAATAATTGAATAAATTTTGATAATCCATGGGGATGGAGATGCTGGAATCTAATGGTGATGTTGTAACTTTTAAAGGGATAGTAAACATTGAGTGTGATGCCAGTGATGTCTACTTTGGTTTTTTTCATGGTTAATTATTGTGTAAAGAATTAACTAAAGTAAAGTGGAATTGATGAAAATTGGAATGAAGTAATCTAATTATGTTCTTTAATTGGTTGTGTTCTTATAGGATACCTAGTCTTAGAAATAGCATCCCGGAGTCTGAAAGACGTTAGCTACAGTTGAGACTAAGACTAGGTTATGCCTATAGTGCGGCTGTGAGTTATAATATATTTTGTACTTTTTGTGTTTCTATACACTAATCCACAATATTAGTAAGGTAAACTGACACCCCAGGGATCTTGAGCCCTAGGGGTGTTTTCCCCAACATTCTAGTGGGAGAATGAATGGTTGACTACCACCTTTGGCCCCACTCTCTTCTCTTGGTAGATACATATGGCATTGGCCCATCGGTTAGTTTTCCCCATATATGTGTGTAGATGGATATAATGGCTTTTGGTTATTTCTATACATATATTCTGGATATAGTATTATATTGACTACAATAGGTGTAACGTGTATAGGCTTTGATTTCGTGATGATCCTTACGCAGTGTATGAGCTATAATATCTTGAGGAATAATACCCGACATATGATACACGTTTTGCGGGTTGTGGTGGTTCACAGAACCTACAAGGTTACTTTTGGTTGTGGGGATGGTGTGGTGCTTTGCCCAAGTGTTTGTGGGAAAGCCTTTGTAGTGAACGAGGTGCAGATTGTGGTTCTTCGTCCAGGTGTCTGCGGGCATGCCTTTTTGGAGAGAGATTCATAGGACGTGCGACGTTGGGGCAATTCGGAAAACCATTGGGGAAGTAGTAGTGGGGTACCCTTGATATTTTTTACTATATGCTATATTATTGTATCCCTTACTTGGTGACAATAACCATGGTGACTTTGGGAACATTGTATACCTGTTTAGGTGACGAGTTAGTTTCACTTGATGTTCATTGTGCTTTAGCATGCTTTCTATACTTTTGCACTAAAGGCTTCAGGGAGGATCCTACTGATTATACTGTTATAATCACTCTATGTTTATACAAACTATTTTTCAGGTCACTTGGAGCAGGTTGGAGATCAGTCTTATTACTACTAGCTTATGGTTGCATGAGCTATTCGGGCATATGGTTGTTGATATTTTTACTTTCGTTTGGGTACTTGTAGTTTCCCCTTTTTTTGTAGTACCTTTTCATGACATTCCATATATGCACTTGGGTTTCTTATATATTCCAGTTCTAAGTTGGAGTTGATTGGTGCATATCTAATCTTTCTCTTCCGCATGTGTTCTCTTAGAGGGTATCCCCTCCCATTTGTCTGTTTACTATACCCTTGGTGCTATTTTCCAACCCAGGGCCTACTGGAGGTGGGTCTCGGGGGTCATTATCTACATTCTCACATTGCTGGCCCAAGAGGGGTAAACTTTGTGGGGAGGGGTTCATGATAGAGTGGTATCAGAGGATCTTGTTGACGGATAAGATGGAGTTTGGTGTTAGGCACAATCGAGGTTGCATGGGTTGGTAGGGAAACAATGTGAGTCATGATTAACAAGTGTGGTAAAAACTAGAGACTGTATGAGACATAGGAATTTAGGGCCCCCTGTGATCTGATGCACAGACCATTTAGATTACACTGGATACTAAAGAAGGAGATACTAGTTTCCAGGTAGAGACCCATGAGAGGATCATGCATCATTCTTCTTTGTGATTGTGTTTGAATGGGTATTCATTGGGATTGGTTAACCTAAAATGAATAAATGAAAACAACTAATTAATTAATGATGATTCTTCCATAATATAGGTATAGGAGCTCTAATGGTTTGTTATTTTACAGGTATGGCTCAAGGTCAAAGCCCTCATCAGGTTTGCACAGAAAATTTCCACCAGGATTTTCCAGCAGGTCATTGCAGGGCAGAGGTTGACGACAATGACACTTGGAGGAAGTCACTCCAAAAGTCTCAGCGCTAGAGTCTGCAGAATTACAAGGAATCCGTTTTTGATCCTGTAACAAAAGGCTGGTTTGAGGAGGTCGAGATTAGCTTCAGTTTGATTCATGCTCGGAAGTAGCACTAGGTGTCCTCGGTTGTGACGATGCTATGTGGAACAGGAAGGAAGTGGTGGTTCTTGTTTTTCAGGGATCATGAGGAGTCAGTGATCTCATGGGAGGAGTTCTGAGATAAATTTAGAGTTGAGTTCCATTATTTGACTACGAAGGCGTCCAGTCACCAAGAGCTTCTTACCCTTCGACAGGGGAGATCTGGTGTTCCAATGTTTGGAATCCATTTGAGGAACCTTCTACGATAGGCTTCGGACCAGTTATTCGATGAGGAGGCCAGTGTGAGGCATTTCAAAGAGGCTTTGCATCCATAGATCCAGCATAAGTCACCCCATTTAAGCTAAAGACGTATATTGAGGTGATGACAAGGGTAGAGGTTGTGGATAGGACTTTGGCCATTACTAGATCATCACAAGAGGGGAATTGTACTGATTCCTCACGAATCAGTGCTGTGGTCCAGGGTTCCCGGTTTTTAGGGCAGAAGAGTTTTCATTCACCCAGGGGTAGGCCCCAACCCTTCACATATCGTTTCTCTAGAGGCTGCAACTCTTAGCCCTCTACCAAGGGATCATGTGCTTGTTTTTCTTGTGGTGGTCTTGGTCATCAGTAGTGGGAGTTCCCGACCATTAAAATCAGTCATCGTGCACCGGGAGCTACGCTCCAGGATTCTCCATTGAGGCAGTTCTAGCTGAGGAAGCAACAGCCAGTTCTACCACCTTTATATCACCAAAGGGTAGAGGGAGCTAGCAGAGGACAGCCCCATGATGCTCCCCATCCTCAGAGAGCAGATCGCGACCGTGGTGGTGGTTGTCATCCGGGTCGGAGAGGCAGTGGAGGCGGTCTTGGTCAGCTTCATGCTCTATCATTACCAGCTCCAGGCATGCCAGATGTCATTTGAGGTACCCTTTTCTTGTTTTATACATTGGTGTATTCTTTGATTGATTCAGGATAAACACACTCATTCATATCACCTACCCTTTTCCATTATTAGAGACATGAGTTATAGAGGCTTCCAGTACCCTTGGGGTTGACAACGCCAGTTGGAGGTCGAGCTGAATTGTTTGAAATATGTAGAGACTATGAGCTAGTGTTGGGGAAACTCAGCTCTTGGGGATATTTCCTATGTTTACGAATAAACCATATGATATCATCATTGGCATGTATTGGTTGTATTCTGTGCAGGATATCGTGGATTGCTTCAGGAAGACGGTTGTTTTCTTTGGTGTGGATGGAGATCAAGTGGTGTTTTTTGGTGAGAGAGATGCTCAGATGGGTCATAGTCATGTCCCATCCTTATCGTCCATGGAGGCTAAGATGATGCTGAGTTCTTCAGAGGTTCAGCAGTTGGTGTTTCCTAGGGTCGTAGAGGAGTACCCTGATGTCTTTCCAGAAGAGGTTGTAGCATAACCCCGTCGACGAGAGATCGAGTGTTGGATCGAGCTACAACAAGGAGTGTCTCCAATCTCTATGTCTACATATTAGATGTCCCATTTTGTGTTGCGAGAGCTACGTATACAGATTGATGGTCTATTGTAGCACGGTTTTGTTCGTCCAAGTGTGTCACAATGGGTGCACCAGTTTCGTTTGTGAAGAAGGCTGATGGTAGTTTGAGATTATGTGTCGATTATCAACGCTTAAACAAAGTGACAATAATTAATCGCTACCCTTTTTCGGGGATTGATGAAATTTTCGATCAACTGATGGGTGCAAGTTGGTTTTCAAATATCAACTTGAGGTCAGGATATCCGCAGATGTGTGTGAAGGATGGGGGTATTCCGAAGACTGCTTTTTGTTGACGTCATGGGAATTATGAGTTCGTGGTAATACCATTTGGAGTGACATATGCTACAGTTGTATTCATGGGTTTGATGAACACTGTGTTTCATGAGTTCCTGGAAAAGTTTTTGACAGTTTTAATCAACGAAATCCTTGTGTACTCCACATCTGAAGTGGAGCATGCATATCATCTTACAGACATTTTGGGAGTTCTTTCCCAACATCAGTTGTTCGTGTGGTTTTTTAAGTGTGAGTTTTGGACTCGAGAAGTCCTTTATAGGTTCATGTTGTGTCCCAACAGCGAGTAACAGTGGATCCATCGACGATAGAAGCAGTTTTATCTGGGGCAGCCCCCAAGATAGTGTTAGAGGTGAAAAGTTTCCTTGGTCTCGCAAGCTATTACAGGAGGTTCGTTGCCAATTTCTCACATGTTGCGACTCCTCTAATAGATTTAACCAGGAAGCATAGGACAATCATATAGACTAATCATTTTCAGGTAGCTTTCGTGTATTTAAAGGAGGTTTTTGTAAGAGCTCCGGTTCTTTGTCTTCCATCTGAGGGAGTTCAATTTGATGTTATCTGCGATGCATCACATCTAGGGTTATGTTGTGTTCTTCTGCAGTAGAGGTCAGTTGTTTATTATGGGGCTTGACAGTTGAGTCCCCATGAACTCAACTATTCCACCCATGATCTTGATTTGGAAACCATGGTTTTTTCTCTGATGTTGTGGAGACATTACCTCATTGGTGAGTGCTTTGTGGATTTCACTGATCATAAGAGTTTGAGGTATGTTTTCTCCCAGCATGACCTGAACATATGAAAGTTCCTGTGGATGGAATTCTTGCAGGAATACGACTTCATAAAATCGTATACACATGGGAAAGGGAATGGTGTAGCTGTTGCACTGAGCCAAAAGTCACGTATTGATGTTGTTCATGGAAATGGTGATCCGTGGAGAGTAATAGAAGAACCGTTAGCTTTAAATCTTGATATGGAAGAAGTTGGAGGTAGAGGTTGTATTTTTCATGTGATGGTATTGTCATCCTTGATGCAGAAGGTGGAAGAGTCCCTCTTCGGTGATCTAGAGGTGGAGGTTAGGAGGGAACATGTTGTGTGTGGTGGGGCCCCTGATGGTTGGTCGGAGGATGAACAACATCGAGTGTTGTATCATGGAAGGATTTTTGTTCCCTTGACGATGTGTGGGACGGTTCTCCGATACTTCCATAGTTTTCCCTTAGTGGTACTTCAGGGCATGACAAAGATGTATCGATCCTTGAGGAGTCCGTTTTGGTGGCTTGGGCTAAAGAGTGTGGTTGTAGAGTTTGTGTCTCGATGATTGGTCTTCTATAAGTTGAAGGCCGAACATCGTGTTCCTATTGGTCTTATACATCCATTATAGATTCCTCAGTGGAAGTGTGAGGACATATCAATGGACTTTTTTACTGGTTTACCTCGAGCTCCGGAAGTACATGATGATATTTGGGTGGTAGGGGATCATTTATCAAAATCGTCCCACTTTATAGCAATCAAGGAGTCATGCTTAGTGGAGGTTTTATCGAGGAAGTATCTAAATGATGTGGTGAGACTTCATGGAGTACCTACGACTATCATATTTGATCGAGATCCTCGTTTTACCTCCAGAGTATGGAGAGGTCTTAAACATGATTTTGTTTCATAGTTATGTCTTAGCACTACTTTACATCCTCAAATGGATGGTCAGACAGAGCGAACCATCCAGACTCTTGAATACATGTTACGCTGTTGTGTTCTGGATTTTGGATGTTCATGGATGAGGCAATTACCCTTGGTGGAGTTCACTTAAAATAATAGTTATCACTCCAACATTAGTATGGAGCTGTTTGAATCCCTGTATGGAAGGCCATGTCATTCTCCATTGTGCTGGACTGGGGTCGGAGAGTCAAGAATTCTAACACCAGAACTAGGGAAGAGTACAATAGAGATGATTCAGGTGATTCATTAGAGGATGAAGATAGTGCAAGATCATCAGAAATCATATTCTAATCAAAGAAGGAGTCCCTTAGAGTTTACCGTTGGGGATCATGTGTTTCTGAAGGTGACTACCCATTGTGGGTAACGATGTTTTGGTCGTGGATGTAATATTTCTCCCCAGATTATTGTCCCTTTCGAGGTGTTAGCTCATGGTAGGGTTGTGGCGTATCGAGTATCACTTCCCCCACATATGAGTCAGATACATGATGTTTTCCATGTATCCCATGTAAAGACCTGTAAATTTCAAGGGAATTTTTTTCAAAATTTTCTATGGAATTTTACAAGAACGCAGCTTCTGACAGAACCTAATTCTGAGGCCCGGTGTGCCCGGAATCATTTTCTGAAGTTTGGCTCGGGTACGTTCAGTGAACGAACGAGCAAGTTTTTCTAACTTTTGAACCGGTGCTCGGAATCGAATTCTAAGGGCACCGATGGAATTGCAGCGCTGGTTTTTTCTTAGAAACTTCTCTTCCGGAGTTGCGTTCGTTCGGTTGTGGTTTTTAATTTTTGGGTTTTCATTTAAGAAATAAAATAATGTTGTGCGACAATTTTATTATTATTTCAGTTAAAACCACTTGAAAGACATTAAAGCTGCTTAAGATGAGTTGATGCTGATAGGGTGCTATCCAAAAATATCTTACCCTCTTTGTAGGATATTTCTGAGGTGGGGCCCACACGAGCCCCACCGTTTCTTTTCCTCTAAGTAACGCACCCGCGAAAACCCATCATTATGAAAGTCAACTGACGCATTTTCTTAAATTCTTAACGCACCATTTAATTGGTCGGTTAACTTCGTGAATTAATTCTATGAAATAATTTCGTTCGTTTCTTAACTTGTTTTTGTTTCGTTTGCATGTTATTAAAATAAGGCCAACACACCTTCCTTTTAAAATGTTGTATTAAAACTTGGAAGAATCTCTAAGGATCTTCCTCCTTCATCGCGAAGAACGTGAAGAACACGAAGAATGCAAAGAACGCGAAGGACGCCGACCCCCAACGAAGAACGCTGAACCTGCAGAGATCAACAACGCGACGCCGTGTACCGCGACGCTGATGATCCTCCCTCTGCGACGCTTCTTCCGCGACGATCCAACCCCGCGACAACCTTCGATCGACAACGACAAGGTAGGGGATTGTGGTCCTTTAATTTTTTTCCATTATAGACTATAACTCAATATGAATTTAATTATTAAAATTAAATCTGTTGTTTCTTGGTCCTCGGAGTTCATCGACGCAATGCCGGATACTGCGACGCGACGCTACACTTGTTCCGTGACGGTCAATTCCACGAAGAACGCGTGTGCGACGACATGACAATGTAGGGGTTTGTTTGTGAAATAACTCTTTTTTCCCATGATTGTTTCTTTTAAAACAAAGAACCCGGATCAAGTTCAATTTCAATTCTATTAAAATTGTTCCTTGCTTTTATTCATGTGTTGAATATTTCTCCCGACTGTTATTATCTAACGCAGAGGGTGCGAGCCAAACAAACAAGGCCCAACAACCCTACGCCGGTCTTCCTTGTTGTGCGGATTTGGTGGGTGACGAAAAAACGTGCCGTAGAGGCGATTTAATGATCCCGCAGTGAAGAACGGAACCCGGGAGGAACAGCGGCGCAGACGGGAAGGAAATCGGACCATCGGAGCAAATCTGGTGGCCCGCGGAAGCTTTCGTCGGCGCGCCATGCCGGCAGTCGGAGGCGGCTGCCGGGAAAACCTCGTCGCGGCTTCATCCGCGGTGGCGAGGCAGTTCTGCGGCCGCACAGATCCACGGTTCAGGGACATGGCGGCCCGGCCGCGTCCGGGTATTCCAGGGCGGCCCCCTGCGGGGGCCGCGATGTTGTCACGCGGGGGCATGCGTGCCCCCGGCGTTGCTCGGCCGCTAGGCCGAGACAAGCCGGACCAGCTGGCCAAGCCGGGCCGTGCCCTGGCCTGGCCGGACCGGGTCCCACCGGGTCTTACCAGGTCGGGTCGACCCGGTTCGGGTCATCCGGGTTCGCCCGACCTAGGGGGGTCGGCCCGGGCCCAGACCCCCCGTCTTCGGACTGTTTTCGGTCTTTTTGCATGTAACATGAGCTAAAGGCCTCCGAATGATGCGCCGTCAGCAGCGATGTGATCCTTGGATCGATACGGTCGTTTCTGTATATCTCACTCAAGGTTTTGGGATACTTTGAGTTCGGCCGGGTTGGTTCGTACACAAACCAATCGGGCCGTCGGAGCGGAAACGCTCATATCTTGAGCTTCGGACGTCCGATCGACGTGCCGTCGACTTTTTTGTTTTCCTCTAAGTGAGTCAGATCTTTTGGAAAACTCTGCCAGAGGTTTGGACGCAGGTGGAGTACGGTCGGGATGGTTTTTCCCTAAAACCCAACTGGGCCCCTGGGACAAAAAAGTCAATAACTCTCAGACCCGGCGGCTGATTGACGCGCCGTCCGCGACGTTGAGTTCATGTTGACGATACGGAACTTTTGGATACATTAACTATGGACCTTGTGTCAGTTGATGTATCAGCCTCTCGGCTCGTGGAGCGGACCCTCCCGAATGAGCTTCCTGTATGCGGAAACCCTAGTGCTGGTTGTGACTTCGACGACGACGACTGTGCAGAGATCCTCAGTGGACTGCGACGATGAAGAGTGTTGGTCTTGTATCCTATGTGGGTCCCAGCCCTGCTAGTCTTGTATCCTTTGTGGGTCCCATCATAGATGATTCAGTGCTGGTCTTGTATCCTATGTGGGTCCCAGCATGGATGAATCAATGAAGAGTGTTGGTCTTGTATCCTATGTGGGTCCCAGCATAGATGATTCAGTGCTGATCTTGTATCCAATGTGGGTCCAAGCCATGCTGGTCTTGTATCCTTTGTGAGTCCCATCTTAGATGATTCAGTGCTGGTCTTGTATCCTATGTGGGTCCCAGCTTGGATGAATCAATGAAGAGTGCTGGTCTTGTATCCTATTTGGGTCCCAGCCGTGCTGGTCTTGTATCCTTTGTGGGTCCCATTGTAGATGATTCAGTGCTGGTCTTGTATCCTATGTGGGTCCCAGCTTAGATGATTCAGTGCTGGTCTTGTATCCTATGTGGGTCCCAGCATAGATGAATCAATGAAGACAACTGGTCTTGTATCCTCAGTGGGTCCGAGCATAGATGATTCAGTATCTATATCTGATCATCCCTTTCACCTTGTCGACGAAGTATACCTGTGTGAGCTGAATCTTGTGTTACTCGCCTTTGTGGATTGTGTTGAAATATCCTGTGTGGATTTACTGTTTACTCTCCTTTATGGATTATGTTGAACTATCCTGTGTGGATTTACTGTTTACTTTCCTTCGTGGATTGTCTTGATCTATCCTATGTGGATTACTATTTCTCTCTTTCGTGGATTGTGTTGTACTATTCTGTGTGAGTATACGTTTTTCTTTCCTGTGTGGACTGGGTTGTGCTTGGGCTCGGATGTTGGAGCCGAACGGAATTGATGACTTAGGTATATGTATGGGCATATACCTAATTATTGTTGGTTGTTACTTCGTGATTGTATCTTTCCTTTGTTGTTTATCCTTGGTGGATTTCGGGAGACCATCGGGGGTCTCGGGGTCCCTACTGAGTAGCTTATACTCACCCCGGCACGAGCTATGCCTGCACTTCATTGTGTTGGTTGCAGACGACCGGCAGCGCTGATCGTGGTGGAGGCTTGCGGAGCAGGACGATACCTGGAGGTGGACCACTGGGTGGGACATACATGGAGCGGACGACTTGACCGAGGAGCTGTGGAGGCTATCTGTGCTCGCCCTTCGGGTGGGACTTTCAGAGGACGGCTCGACGCTGCGGCTTTTCTTTTCAGTTGCTGTTTTCCCCTTTTCAGTTGTACTTTAAAGTTGGGATTTTATTTCCAGCCCCTTTTACTTTCAGCACAGCTTGTTACAGTTTTTACTTAGTGGTTACTCTTTCCGCTTGCTTACTCAGTGATGGTTGTTTACTTTACACAGGCAATGCCTTCCCTGTTTATCAGGATTTACGCCTTGGTTCTAGTCGTCAGCCCCTGGCCTATGGATGGTAGGCTTGGGGTAGTCACGACACGGGCCCTGAGGATGGGTCGTGACAAATTGGTATTATAGGAGTTCCGTTCTACCGTACACTATCATCTTTCTTCTATGTGAAGCAATAATGTTCAGCGTATTGGGTGTGGTTATCAGTCCAGGGAGTCCAGTGTTGGTGCAGCGGCCGACGTATCTGTACACCAGGACCATGACTTCTGATTTCCGACTTAATGCACGAAAACATTAATTGCATGTGTGTTCAAGTTTTCATTGTGATTACTTGTGTCAACTCACCAGGTATACAGTACTGACCGTGGCACACCTGTTTCTTTTCAGGATGGCCCCACGATGGCAGCCAGCTAGGGTTCCGAGAGTGGAGCGTGATGACAGACCACCGAGCGACGAGGCCTCGGTGCAGGGCTCCTTGTCAGCAGAGGCACCGGTGGTACCTTTACCAGCCGGGCCACTGATGCTACCAGCCCCAGCCGCTGACGATGCACGTCACCTTAGTGCACTGCATGAGTTCCAGCGCCAGCGACCACCCAGGTTCCGTGGGGAGACGGACCCTCAGGCCGCCGAGGACTGGCTGGAGGTAGTTGTACGGGTTTTCATTTTAGTGAGGACACCAGCAGACCTCATGGTGATCCTCTCAGCGAGCCTCCTGCACGCGGCAGTAGGCAGATGGTGGAGCTTGATGCTCCAAGTGCACGACGAGACATCTCTCCTCTGGACGGACTTTGAGAGCATCTTGCACTCCGAGTTCATCCCAGCCACCCTCCGTGCGGTGCGCATCCAAGAGCTGCTACAGCTACGGTAGGGCAGCATGACAGTGGCCCAGTACTCTTCGAGATTTACTGATCTCTCACGCTACTCCACAGATATGGTACGGGACCCATTCATCTGGGCCCAGACCATCAAACAGGGACTGAGGCATGAGATCAGGGCTTCGATTATCTCCCTCAACATTCCGACACAGGCAACGGTGTTGGAGAGAGCCCTTCTAGTGGAGAGTTTTTTCGCCGGGCAGGCTCCAGTGACAGGGCCCTCCGCAGGACAGCCCATAGCAGGGTCTTCTGCAGCTGGCAGTAGACAGGTGACGCAGAGGTCCAAGCGGGCTAGACCATCAGATGGGCAGTCTCAGGATGAAGATTCGGTTGTGTGGGGCACTCGAAGGAGAGACAGCTACACGAGGGGAAAGCATTGTTATGCATGTTGAGGCCGAGGTCACATGGCTCGAGAATGCCCAACTCGTCTTACAGATGAGCAGAATGTGGTATAGGGACCTCCCAGACAGAGGTTCGGCCACGGTGGTCTGCAGGGTGCAGGCGGACGAGGCAAAGGAGCTGGCCGAGTAGCAGATGGTGGGCGACACATCTAGGTGTTTCCAATACCACCACCAGGAGGTCCACCACGACCGCATGGAGTTGGTGGACATGTGATACCTCAGGTTCAGGCAGTGGAGGCCTTCGATCATGGAGCTCTGGGAGAAGATAGACAGGAGGGGAACTAGTGGATACGTCCTTTGTACTTCTAGTTCCTTATTGTTGTTGTGTAGTTTCTTTGTATTATGAGCTGCAATAGTAAAAGACGATTTCCATTGTGATGTTTTCACTCCTGTCCTCTTTTGTGTTGTTACTAAGAGGTTCCAGTTTAGACTTTTGACTTGACCCTCACTTGTGAGACATCTACTGGAGGAGACCCAGTTACCACACACTAGTGCCGACAGTGTGACTCAACCCTTAGAGGTGAGAGTAATGGTTGGATCTCTTGGTAGTTGTTTCGAGGCCTTACGACGTCATCTTTGGTATGGATTAGTAACATCCATGTCGGGATTGACTGTATTAGGCAAAGAAAGTGGTTCATCCAGGGGATGAGACCAGATTTCTCTTATCAGAAAAGAAGAAATCATAGCAGTTTTTGTGGGATCGGAGATGGTTCAGGTCATCCAGGAGCGGATGATTATAGCTCAAGGCGACAGAAGTCCTATGCTGACAGGAGGTGGAGGCCACTTTAGTTCGAGGATGGCGACCATATCTTCATGCGGGTCTCACCTCGACATGGATTACATAGTTTTGGACGAAGCGGCGAGTTGTCCCCACGCTTCATCGGACCCTTCCAGGTCCTCAGCAGGATTGGTAAGGTGGCTTATCGCCTGGATCTACCACCACGGTTGTGCCGGGTGCACTACGTCCTCCACGTATCTTAGCAGAGAAGATACGTGCACGACCCGATGAAAATATTTGACCATGGAGAGCTGGTATTTGATGATGGGGCGACATTTGCAGAGGTCCCAGTGGATATCAAGGATCGATAGGAGCGGGTCCTACGTGGACGATCGATTCCTCTAGTGTGCTTCAGATGGCAGCTCGGGAACCTTCAAGAGAGCACTTGGGAGCGGGAGGCTCATATGTGTTCTCAGTACCGCCTTTGTATCCCTATGTTTGTGGTGAAGCTTTACGGGGACGTAAAGCCCTGTGGTGGGAGTAATGTAAAGACCCGTAAATTTTAATGAAAGTTTTTCTTAATTTTCTTTGAAATTTTACAAGAACGCAGCTTCTGACGGCACCTAATTTCGAGGCCCGGTGTGCCCAGAATCATTTTCCGAAGTTTGGCTTGGGTACGTTCCATGAACGAACGAGCGGGTTTTTCTAACTTTTGAACCGGTGCTCGGAATAAAATTCTGAGGGAACTGATGGAATCACAACACCGATATATTTTTAGAAACACCTCTCCCGGAGTAACGTTTTCTCGGTTGTGGTTTTTAATTTTTTGGTTTTAAGTTATGAAATAAAATAAGTTTGTGCGACAATTTTATTTTTATTTCAGTTAAAGCCACTTGAAATCCACTTAAATCTTTTTAAGCTGATTTGATGAGGATAGGGTGCTATCGAAAAATATCCTACCCTCTTGGTAGGATATTTGTGAGGTGGGGAACGCACGAGCCCCACCGTTTCTTTTCCGCTATGTAACGCACCCACGAAAACCCATAATTATGAAAGTCAACTGACGTGTTTTCTTAAATTCTTAATGAACCATTTAATTGGGAGGTTAACTTCGTGATTTAATTTCGTTCATTTCTTAACACGTTTTTGTTTCGTTGGCATGTTAATAAAATAAGGCCAACACACCTTCCTTTTAAAATGTTGTGTTAAAACCTTGAAGAATCTATAAGGATCTTCCTCCTTCTTCGCGAAAAACGCGAAGAATGCGAAGAACGCGAAGAACGTGAAGGACCCCAGCCCCCGATAATGAACGTCGAACCCACGGAGATCAGCGACGCGATTCCGTGTACCGCGACACCGACGATCCTCCATCCGCGACGCTTCTTTCGCGACGATCCAACCCCGTGACAACCTTCGATCGACAACAAAAAGGTAGGGGATTTCGGTCCTTTAAATTTTTTTCCTTTGTGGACTATAACTCAATATAGATTTAATTATTAAATTTAAATATGTTGTTTCTTGGTCCTCAGAGTTCATCGACGCAACGCTGGATACCGCGACGTTCAATTCCGCGAACAACGCCCGTGCGACGACTTGACGAGGTAGGGGTTTGTTTGTAAAATAACTCATTTTTCACGTGATTGTTTCTTTTAAAACAAAGAACTCAGATCAAGTTCAATTTTAATTCTATTAAAATTGTGCCTTTCTTTTATTCATGTGTTGAATATTTATACCGACTGTTATTATCTAACGCAGAGGGTGCGGGCCAAACAAACACGGACCGACAACCCTCCGCAGTTCTTCCTTGTTGTGCAGATTTGGCAGGCGACGACAAAACGTGCCGCAGAGGCGATTTAATGATCCCGTAGTGATGAACGGAACTCGGGATGAACATCGGCATAGATAGGAAGGAAATCGGAACAACGGAGCAACTCTGGTGGCCCACGGAAGCTTCCGCCGGCGGCCGGAGGCGGAGGCGGCGCCCAGCTCGCCGTAGGGAAAACCTCACCGCGGCTGAAGCCGCGGTGGCAAGGCGGTTCCGCAGCTGCGAGGAACCGCGGTTCAGTGATGCGGCGGCCCGGCCGCGTCCGGATAATCCAGGTCGACCCCCCGTGGGGGCCGCGGTGTTGTCACGCGGGGCCATGCGCGCCCCCCGCGTTGCTCGGCCGCTCGGCCGAGCCGAGCCGGACTGTCCGGTTGAGCCGGGCCGCACCCTGGACTGGCTGAACCGGTTCCAGCCGGGTCGGACCGGGTTGGGTCGACCCGGTTCTGGTCGACTGGGTTCGGCCAACCCACGGGGTGTCGGGCCGGGTCGGCCCGGGCCTAGACCCCCCCGTCTTCGGACCGTTTTCGGTCTTTTGCCCATAACATGAGCTACAGGCCTTTGAAAGATGTGCCGTCAGTGGCGATACGATCCTTGGATCGAGACTGTCGTTTCGGTATATCGCACTCAATGTTTTGGGATATTTTGATTTCGGCCGGGTTGGATCGTACACAAAACCAACCGGGCCCTCGGAGCGGAAACGCTCATATCTTGAGCTTCGGACATCCGATCGATGTGCCATTGACTTTTTTGTTTTCCTCTAAGTGAGTCGGATCTTTTGGCATACTCCACCGGAGGTTTGGACGCAGGTGGAGTACGGTCGGGTTGGTTTTTCCCTAAAAACCAACCGGTCCCCTGGGACGAAAATGCCAAGAAATCTCAGACCGGGCGTCCGATTGACGCGCCGTCTGCGACGTTGAGTTCCTGTTGACGATACAGAACTTTTGGATACATCAACTCTGGACCTTGTGTCAGTTGATGTATCATCCTCTCGGCTCGTGGATCGGACCCTCCCGAACGAGCTTGCTGTGTGCGGGAACCCTAGTGCTGGCTGCGACTTCGACGACGACGACTGTGAAGAGATCCTAAGTGGACTGCGACGATGATGAGTGCTGGTCTTGTATCCTATTTGGGTCCCTGTCGTGCTAGTCTGGTATCCTTTGTGGGTCCCATCTTAGATGATGAGTGCTTTTCTTATATCCTATGTGGGTCCCAACTTAGATGATTCAGTGCTGGTCTTGTATTCTATGTGGGTCCCAACATGGATGAATCAAGGAAGAATGCTGGTCTTGTATCCTATGTCGGTCCCAGTCGTGCTGGTCTTTTATCCTTTGTGGTTCCCAGCTTAGATGATTTAGTGCTGGTCTTGTATCCTATGTGGGTCCCAACATGGATGAATCAATGAAGAGTGCTGGTCTTGTATCCTATGTGGGTCCCAGCCGTGCTGGCATTGTATCCTTTGTGGGTCCCAGCATAGATGATTCATTGATGGTCTTGTATCCTATGTGGGTCCCATCATGGATAAATCAATGAAGAGTGTTGGTATTGTATCCTATGTGGGTCCCAGCTGTGTTGGTCTTGTATCCTATATGGGTCCCACCTTAGATGATTCAGTGCTGGTCTTGTATCCTATGTGTGTCCCAGCATAGATGAATCAATGAAGACAGCTGGTCTTGTATCCTCAGTGGGTCCCATCTTAGATGATTCAGTATCTATATATGTTCATCCCTTTCACCTTTTCGACAAAGTATACCTGTGTGAGCTGAATCTGGTGTTACTCTCCTTTGTGGATTGTGTTGAACTATCATGTGTGGAGTTACTGTTTACTCTCCTTTGTGGATTGTGTTGAACTATCCTGTGTGGATTTACTGTTTACTTTCCTTCGTGGATTGTGTTGAGCTATCCTATGTGGATTACTATTGCTCTCCTTCGTGGATTGTGTTGTACTATTCTGTGTGAGTATACGTTTTTCTTTCCTGTGTGGACTGGGTTGTGCTTGGGCTCGGATGTTGGAGCTGAACGGAATTGATGACTTAGGTATATGAATGGGAAAATACCTAAGTAGTTTCGATTGTTACTTCGGGATTGTATCTTTCCTTTGTGGTTTATCCTTGGTGGATGTTGGGAGACCTTCGGGGGTCTCGGGGTCCCTACTGAGTAGCTTATACTCACCCCTGCACGAGCTATTCCCGCACTTCATTGTGTTGGTTGCAGACGACGGGCAGCACTGATCGTGGTGGAGGCTTGCGGAGCAGGACGGTACCTGGTGGTGGACCACTGGGCGGGACGTACTCGGAGCGGACGGCTAGACCGAGGAGCTGTGGAGGCTATCTATGCTCGCCCCTCAGGTGGGACTTCTAGAGGACGGCTCGACGCTGCGACATTTCTTTTCAGTTGATGTTTTCCCTTTTCAGTTGTACTTTATAGTTGGGCTTTTATTTCCGGCCACTTTTACTTTCAGCACAGCTTGTTACAGTTTTTACTTTGTTTTTACTCTTTACGCTTGCTTACTATGTGATGGTTGTTTACTTTACAAAGGCAATGCCTTCCCTGTTTATTGGGATTTACACCATTGTGCTAGTCGCCAGCCCCTGGCCTATGGAAGGCGGGCTTGGGGTAGTCACGACACGAGCCCCGAGGACGGGTCGTGACATAACAACACGTCGTTATCTTCATGAAAACTCCCACATCATCGATTGGGGAGAGATCGATGTTGATGATGATGCAACCTTTGAGGAGCGACATGTGGAGATCCAAGACCGCAGGGATAAGAAGGTGTTTGGGAGTTCTATTCATTTAGTTCGTGTCTTGTGGAGACATGGTGGCTTTGAGGAGAGTATCTGGGAACGTGAGTCCCAGTTATGTGTTCAGTACCCATAGTGGTTTGTTGTTTAACTCTTTTCATGTTTCGATTTAACTGATGAGGTTATGAAATAGTCATGTTTATGAGATGGCTTCCATTGTTGTTTTTGTGGATTTCTCTATTTTGAGATGTGTCTCGACAGGTGGTTGTTCAGACCCTGTTTTATTTTCTCTTTAGGTGGGTTTCAAATTATCGAGGATGAGAATGTTTTGAGAGGTATCTGATGTAATGTTTCGGAACTCTCCAGTCCATTACATTGTGTAAATGCGGTGTTAGAGGTGTTCTAGGAGATCAAGGTGACTCTGGGGTGCGTTTGGGTGGATTTTCTTTATAGGAATGCTAAAGGGATGTAGGTTTCTCATGGGTGTCACACAGTGTGTCAAACCGTGCGGCGAAACAGTGTGTAGCTGGCCTTGATGGAAGTAGCTTCCACATGGGATCCACACAGTTTTTCTCAACCATACAGCCAAACCATGCAAGGTTAGTGTTGGAGGCAGTGGCTAATACACGGTTAGCGCACAATTTGTCTAGCTGTGCGGCCTAACCGTGTGATGAGTGTTTGACGGGGCAGAATCTAACACACAATTAGCGCACAATTTTTCAAATAGTGTGGAATAACCATGCGGGAACTTAAATTAGATCCTAAAATTGTGGATCTAACACGTTTTCCTCTAAATTGTCCGTTTAAGCCCCTGAGTGGCCATAATATGGGATTACCCTTCCTTGAAGGTAGGAGAACCTCTCCCAAGATTTTTGGAGGTGATCTGAAGGCTTCTCTTAGAGAATCGAAGCCAATTTCTTAATGTATGTGTTCGTTCTTGTTCGGTTCTTAGATCCACTTGGATCTACCTTCTCCTCTTCTATCGATTTCTCAGATCTACAGTCGTTAAGGGTAGATCTATGTGTGAGGATGCCAAATATAACGAGATCTGGTCTTGGTTGTGTTAGGATAATATATCTAATGTGGATCCGTGGTGAATCGGCCTAGTTTTCTTGTGCGTTCTTCATTTGTTGTGGATTTAATCAAAAACCATGAGTTAGGGGATTCATTACTTCCCTTTCTTTTATGTGCAATTTTATTGTTAGCATGTTTAATCCCACTAGATGGAAATGGAATTGACTTAATATATATATTTGAACCAGATAAAGAAATTTTATCGTTCGTATGTTGTTGCCTCTTGATTTTCTAGATAGTGTGATATATATGCTTGCTTTGAATAGTTGCTTTTCTTGATGGAAAACGGTAAACAAAGTAACCCAGGATTAATTGATAATTGGTTGGCTAAATATAAAGAGGCATGAAAACAAATCTGATTCTTATTATAATTTGATGTGGATCAAATTGGCATAGTATGCATGTTTAATATTTTGTGATAGCTTATTGGTTCGGTTCCGGATTTTGGAACCAACGGTTTATAAATATGTTAATTCAATATGAATTAATTTTGGATTGTTCGAAATCCCTTAAAGGGTTCTACGTTACCCTCTTGATTGTTAAAGGGCTAAGAGCCCAATTGATGTAATGTTTTCTTTCCAGCTGCTTGTGTTGTGATGTGTCCCCGGAAGGGTGTTGTGATATGTGGGGGCATGGTGGCCTTGTGGTTGTTGCAACAGATGATTCCTAGAGTGGCGATATGCATCAGTTTATGTATATGGGTGTCAGGGAGGACACCAGGGTTGATCGAATGGAGTGGATGTGATTTTTGAATGTTTTGTTGTTTTTGATTGGTTGATTATGTACTTTACTTTTCCCAACTTCTCAAGGTAGATGGTATTTCTTAATCATATTATGAAAGATGCGAAGACCCACGGGGTATGCCACATGATTTCCGTGTTTAGCTTCTCGAGGGGGAAAGGGTCTACGCACTTTTTACAGGCAGCAATGACTCGATGGGTAATACATCTACTCACTGTGTTGACCACCCTTGTGATTAGTAGCTTAGGATAATTTTCTAGAATGCCTGGAATATGGTAATGTGTTTCTATAATGAATATTTGAATAAATGGTGATAATCCATGGGGATGGAGATGTTGTAATCTAATGGTGATGTTGTAACTTTTAAAGGGACAGTTGACTTCGAGTGTGATGCCAATGAAGTTTAATGTGGTTTTGTTCATGGTAAATTAATGTGTAAAGATTTAATTAACGTAAAGTGGAATAAATGAAAAATGGAATGAAGTAATATAATGAATTTATTTAATTGGTTGTGTTCTTATATGATATCTAGTCTTAGAAATAGTATCCTAGAGTCCGAGAGACATTAGCTGCAGTTGAGACTAAGACTAGGTTATGCCCATAGTGTGGTAGTGAGTTATAATATATTCTTTACTTTTTGTGTTTCTATACGCTACTCCACCCTGGCAATAAGTGAAACTAACAACCCGGTGATTCTGAGCCCTCAGGGGTGTTTTCCCCAACATTCCAGTGGGAGGATAAATAGATGTCTACCCCCTTTGGCCCAACTCTCTTCTCTTGGTAGATACTTGTGCCATTGGCACGACAGTTAGTTTTCCCCATATATGTGTTTAGAGGGTTGTAATGGCTTGTGGTTATTTCCACACATATATTCTGGATATAGTATTTTATGGACTACTATAGGTGTAACATGTATAGGGTGTGATGGCTTGAGGACCCTTACGCGGTGTATGAGATGTAATGGCTTGAGTTATAATACATGACGTATGATACACGTTTTGCAGGTTGTGGTGGCCCCCGGAACCTACCTGGTTACTTTTGGTTGTGAGGATGGAGTGGTGCTTTGCCCAGGTGTTTGCGGGTAGGCCTTTGTGGTGCACGAGGTACAGATTGTGGTGCTTCGTCTAGGAGTCTGCGGGAAAGCCTTTTTGGAGAGATATTCTTTGGACTTGCGATGTTGGGGAAAAGTGGAAAACTAGTGGGGAAGTAGTAGCGGGGTACCCTTGATATTCATTATTATATGCTATATTATTGTATGATTTACTTGGTTAGAGTATCCATGGTGAGGTTGGGAACTTTGTATACCTGTTTAGGTGACGAGTTAGTTTCACTTTTTGTTCACTATTCGTTAGCACTCTGTCATTACTTTTTCATGATAGGCATTGAGGATGATCCTACTGAGTATACTGTTATACTCACCCTACAATTATACAAACTGATTTTCAGGTCACTTGGATCAGGTTGGTGATCAGGCTTGTTACTACTAGATTGTGGTTGCAAGAGATGTTCGGGCTTGTGGTTTCTACTATTTTAACATTCCTTTGGGTACTTGCAGTTTCCACTTTTTTTTGTTGAAAATTTTCATGACCTTCCATATATGCACTTGGGTTTCATTATATTCCTGTTCTGAGTTTCGTTTGATTGATCTCTATCTTATCTCTCTCTTTCGCATGTGTTCTCTTAGAGGGTAATGCCTCCCATTTTTCTGTTTACTATACCCTTGGTGTTAGTCTCCATCCCAGGGCCCACTGGAGGCGGAACTCGGGAGGTCATTATCTCCCTTCTCACATTGCCGGCCTAGGAGGGGTACACCTTGTGGGGAGGGGTCGTGACATCCAAAAATTCATTTTCCTATTAAACATTTTGTCAAATATTTTATATACCAAATATTTGAAAATTGGATCTATTACACATTAATATAATTAATAAAAATAATTGAATATAATTAATTAGTTTCATGAGAGAGCGATCATAATACATTACCATTCGAATCATTGTTTTAAATAATGTTGATAATCAATGAGGTTGTAACATAAGGCTCTTACCGCTTTTGTAAATTTAAAACATAATCCCCATAAAAGGATATAATTAAATGAAATATAAATTATAATGAAAATATATTGATTAATGATAAAACATGTCAATGGGTTATAGTATACACCACCTAAAATATAATATGTGTATAACATAACATTCATCTATAAGAAGGAAAATTAAGAAAAAATGTTGAATCGACAAGGAAACATTGGAAACGTAATCCCCATGAATGAGATATCCTCATGTGTATATGAGAAAACAAAAAAATAAGGATAATACTCATAAAATACATTAAATGGTTATTATGTACACCATGTGGAAAAATAAGTGGGGAATGTGGAATATATCCCAAGAAAATAAAACTGTGACAAGAAAACCCTTGCACCAGAATTCTTATTGGTTGAATGTGATTTAACATATTCTATATAAATTTTATCTTTTTAATAATTTGTCAAAGAACCATATTAATATTTAATATATCAAATATGATCATTTGGTACAAATTTATCACTTTTAGGTTCATAATATTTTATCATTTTATTTTTTTCAGATGATAATTGCCTTTTTTTCTCATTTGTTTTTTATTATGAATGTTATGGTTTTCTGTATAGAATATAAATATATCATAACTAAATTAATAATAATGGAATATTTATAATATTAATACATTAAAAAAACATATAAATATAATCCTGAAATTTATTATAAAAAATGAAGTATGTTTCCATTATGGAGTATGAACGGCATACGTATGCATGAGTAACATTCCAATTATTCAATGATCATAATGGAAAAGAGGTAAGAAAGAGTTCATCATTATATAGTGATAATAAAATAATATATAAAATATAATTTTATTATATAATATATATATTTATATCATCTGTGTGGTTTAGTGAAGAAAAGAATGTTGTAACATGTCGTGAAGTCGATATATCAAAAGTACACGAATGATTTTGACATATTTATAGTTAAAAAAATGATATATTATATATCTAAAATTATAAATATTCTATAAATATTATAATAATTCTAATTATATCACATATTATCAGTAACATTATCCTTATTAATCTCCATTCTATGTTTTATTAATAGACAAATCACGTCACTTATTTAGGTGTTCATTAATAGTATATTGGATGTAAGGTTATAGTTATAATGTTTTTATTTTTATAACCTGATAATAAATTTTCTAAGGGAATGTTTTAATATAGTTTTTTTTAAACAGATTTTAAAATTTCATGTTTATGACCCTTATCATCAGTTTTGTTAAAACATTAGAAAATGACTTTGGAAAAAATTTGTAACATCATTTTTTCTAAATATCAACCATAAAATTTATACATGGATGTTTTAATGATTATTTAAAAATCATACATTAATGACATAAAAACATTTATGTGTTATCTTTCTCAATAATATACATTTAAAAAAAATTATAAAAATCAACATGAGTTTTTATGAAAATCAATGATGAAATAGTTAAAATAGACATTGATCGTGAACTCACATTCAATATTTATTAAAATTTGATTTCATTCTAAAATATTAATCCATGTATTCCAACAAATATAATTAAATTTTTCTTTTCCTAATTTTAATAAACATAAACAGTCCTTTAAATCATATTGATCCTTGACATATCCTCTTCTATTTTTTTCAACATCCATGTATTTATTTTTTCATAAAAACACTATTTTGGTTAACCAATATACCATAATCCAATAACAGATATTATACGATACTATTAGAGAAATTTTTTAAAAAAATTACTGTCACTGATCTTAAATATTTCATCCTTCTTCGTTTTTCTGATCTATGAATAAATTATTGTCCTTTAATATTTATTACGATCTACTGAAAATCATGGTTGATGGTTTTTTTTTTGTTTACAGTTATTAATTTTTTAAAATGTGTTTCTTTAGTTATAAAGTGTTCGTCCTATCACTATTTTTAGGGAGTACATTAATATTCCGAATCAATTTCACATTATAAAAATATGAAAATTTTATATTATTTTATTGTTTTAGTTGTTACTACCATAGATTATATTGATTTTATTTTGGTTTATTCCTACATTATCCCAAAATATCCTAGCTATGAAAAGGATTACTTAACAAGATTATATTATGATCTCTATGATACCCCAATTTTATTGATAGTTTTTTTACGATTATTTTTTCTTCTATATTTTTTTGTGGGTATTATGATTCATTAAAATTACCATTGGAGATATAACTAAAAATTAAGTATTTATATATTCTAACATCCTTGAATTGTATTGAAATTTTCTTATATTTTTCTAATACATGGTTGGTTTCAATGATAAATTCTAAAATTTAGTTTCTTGTAAATAATTCATTTATTTAATTTCATAGTGTAGCATAATGTTATTAATTTATAACATTAATTAATTAAATTTAAAGAATTTAAATGTTTATGATATTTAGTACATTTTTAATATAATTTAGAAAATCATTTATATTTTAATTTTAAAATATAATTAAATGAATATACTTTTAACTATTATATATGTGTTATGTAGTGGATACCTACTCTGAATTGTTTCTCATACATATCATATTACATTCTTTCTATATGATCATATTACATTGGGGAATATTAACCCATGTTAATATTATTCCTAATTTTTCTATGAAAAAATAATTCAGATAATATTATGGGTTTAATATATTAAATATTAATTTGTTTCTGAAATATATCATATTATATTATTTTGGAAATGAATGTTCAACTGATTTCCCTATCATATTATGATATTGTGTTTGGGGATTCCAATAAATGTGTTCTTTATATTTTCCATTTTTAATAGTCTATGCTATATTTGACGATGATTTTTTCCTGCTTAATTATGTTTAACATTACATATTCTGGGAATAATAAAAAGAAATACTGATGAATATCTTGAATGTTCTACGCAGAACAAAAGCGGTGTTGTTTGATTGTAATTTAAATACAAGGAATCTAAAGATGAATATGGTTTCACTATTCCTTTACTACGATCATGAAAAAAAATTTATAATTAGTTATTTAATTATAATAAATTAATATAGAAATTTAATTTTTATTTGATTTCTAATATCCAATGATATTTCCCACCTGCTCACCAATAATTTTTATTAAATATTATTATGATTAAAATTCATATGAATATATATATTTTTAAGGGATTATATATAATGTTATACTCATTAATATATTGTTATATTAGATAATTTACATATTTTAATTGGTTAAATATACCAGGAGTCCCTTATAAATATTAAAAATGAGTTTATTAATTAATGGATTTTTCAATATTAAATTCTCAAAACATAAAATTTATTTTCTTTTAATTTATGACATATTTTTATGATAATGTATATTCAGATAAAATCAAGGGTTATAATATTTTCTATGGATTTATCCATAATTAATCTCATTTAATCTGGTATGGTGAAATAAGAGATAAATTCTACATCTATAGTTGAGATATATATTCAGTATGGGGAAAAGGATCATATTAATAATTTAATTAATGATGTTAGTGTTGTACCCATATAAAAAAATCAACTATTGAATGATTCAATTGAGATTCTAATAAAAAATTATTCTTGGGTTGTACAAATAACATGTTTTTATAAAAATTTCAATGACTACATAACGTGAATCTGAGAAATGGGATTATGAAAAAATGTTTATCTTAATTTCATGAATTTTTAAATGATCTACTTGTAAAATTAAATAGTCTTTTAGAATCTAATATTGATGGAATGAAAATAATTTTTCCAATGGAATTTTTCTATAAGAAGATATATTTATTCTGTAATAAATTTTTTTGTGTAAGAAATAATAAGAATATTTGTTAAAATTTATTAAATGTTGGAAACCATGCTCTAGGATGGTTGAAAATTTCAACTATAATAAATTCCAATGTATTAGAATCTAACATAAAATATAATAAATTCTGTATCATTCAATAATTTCCTTCAATAATTCAAATAATTTAACTCAAAACCATTATCATGAAACATTATCAAACCTCATGTTAATGAAATTTGGTAACATTAAATCATTTTTTTCTTTGGATTTTTATATTATAAAATTGATTTTATGAAAAATGTTTAATATGAAATATATATGGGTGAATATCATATGTTAACTAACATTATTATTCCGATTCACCATAGTAAATGTGATTAATTAATAAATAATCTAATTTTTTATGTGAATTTAGAAATCCAAGAATGGGACCATGCACTGATGGAATGAACCCTTACCTGATATTAAGTAGCCAACATAATTCTTGTCATATTTTTTGATAGTTTAAAACATTTACATACCGATAGACATATAAATAATGTATATGTTATGATGAGTTTTATGATTTTAAGACCAAAAAAACAACACAATGATTCTGATGTGTATATTTCCCCATTGATTGATGATTTAATGATTATATGTGAGGATAGTGTTATTGTTTTTGATGTATACATTAAATTGAATTTAATTTTTTGGGATTTTATAATGTTCAATATATATTGATTTCATTCATATGGAAATATATTCAGATCCACTATTATGGTACAAAAATCATGTTCAATTTGTGAAGATGATACTTCATATTATCAATTATAGAATGGATAGAAGGAAATCTAAAAGGTTCATCGAATATTTTATCAAATTTATCATAAAAATATGTTATTTAAAAAATAATTTAACTGTTTAAAAGAATATTATCTTCTAAAAAACCATTTCTAGTTGAATAATATTATGATATGGTGAAAAAAATAATTTTTCATTTATAAAAAAAAAAGATATGGTCATATAAAGAAAATATGCATGAAAAAGAGTATATTATTTGAATTAGATTATAAATAATGATTAGAGGAAAAACATAACATTACTATTACGAATGTTAGGAAAAACAGATTTCATAGTTTATTTATAAATTTTGTTAGATATGAAAGGAAATATAAAATACAAATCCCATTCTAGAATAGAGTTGATAACATCAAGAATTCTTTTGGAGTTATCTCTCACTATAAAAGGAAACATAACATATTTACCCCGGCTTGAATCATGTTATAAAATAATGATAATTTGAAATTATTAAGTGTCTTAAATGTATAAAATTACCCACTATATATTCTTAAAATGCCTATAAATTGGTAACATTTATTGATTGTAAATTAAAATGTATGATATCTTATGATTGTTATGTATTTGTGAAATGAATTCTACTAGTCGCAATAAGTGCTAAATTACCTTTACATTTCAAAAGTTTTATAATCAATTTTTGTGATATTTTCAAATCAATTTATAACCATGTCAAGGTTTAAAAATTTTAGATGTGTTATATAATGAATCTTCACATATACTTTTTCAACTATAAATGTATTTACCACATTCGTTTTTCTTTATAATGGATCATATGATGATTAAGTTGTTGAATGATATTAGAATATATTAACCTAATTATGTATGATGATTGTATCACATTGAATGAAATTTAAAAATTTTTATGGGATATGTTAAAAATCTTCATCGAACAAAGTCCTCGATTGTTCAAAAAAATTTCTAGAAGAGGTGATTGAATTCTGTACTGATTATTTATATTATGTTTGTTATACTAGTCTTCCTATATCTCAACCAAGACATTTGATTGGGAATTAAGAGGTATTCAAGGCTTAAAGTTAAATTTTATTCCACATGATGAATTGATTCAGTCACATTTTTACATTTTTAACATCAAATATGAGGTTCAACCATATAAATCATCACATATCGGTGAATTATTGTTATAATAACAAAAAATAAATGAAAATTTACTGATAATTGGACATATGAATAATCGTTTAATGGTTTAAAGATAATATCATTATAATTATATCAGAATAAGAAACATTGATATTATTATAAGGGGGACAGTATCATAATATGATATGATTGTATTCTTCTGATATAAATGGTTACACATTTTAAATAAAAAATAAAGATAAAAAGAGTATCGTTCAAAATTGTGGGCTAATGGTCATCACTGTAGCATTGCATTTTTCTAGTGAAAAACATAAAAATCCCAATTTTTTCATCAATGACATAATTTTGAGTTATTTAGGATATATATGAAATTTATTATACTAAATTTTGAGTCATAGTGTTTAAGTTTAACAAGATTTATTATAACAATGGATTGAATGAAAATGATTATGGTTTTACATTTGATGATTTGAAAATAATTAGTTTTAATGAGAAACTATTTATCTTGGATACATATGAATCAAAAATAGTGTATGTAATTGATTTATTGAATAATTTTTTGTAGTTTATTTTTCCATGTGAAATTTACTTATTTTTTTGATGAGGATGATGATGATATTATGGATTAATTTGGGGATTATTCATCTAATAAGTTATTTTAGGATGATTAAAATGACTATAATGAGGACTTAGTCTATGATATATGTAATGGCCATATTGATGGGATATGGGAAGAAACTAAATTACAATTATAATTATTTATGTAAATTTACATATTGTATTTATTTATTGAAATTTAAACATGTGAACTTGTGTTTTTATTAATTTTGGGATATTTAATTACATATAATTTTACTATTTGTATTTTTTTGTGTTAATTATTATATTATATAATTTTTATAATGATTTTTATACTGGAAAATATAATTTACATCATTGGGTTTGGTATAAATTTATGAATATTATAACACTTTTTTTGACAGTGATATTTAAATTCAAACATTTTCTCATAATTTCAGATTTAATTTTTATATATAATGGTAATCATGTGTATTTTTGGGTTAATAATGATAATTTTTCCATTAATTTTCTGAATCATACACATGAGTGACACTATGATTTTCATACAAGTTTTTGTGACCATTATTTTCTTAAAATATCTTCTCTTATAATATAAATGTACACATAAATTCATTTAATTTTTCAATTACAATGACAGATATAGATGGAGTGAAAAATTTAAAATGGTTTTCATTTTTTAATATTTTTAAATATTCAATAATATAATTATTTAATGAAATAATACATTTAAATTATAAAAAATATTTATAGGAAACTGGATACACATCTTATTAATGTGCCACCTATTGATACACCTCAAAACGTGGAGTATTATCCTTACTCTATAGATATATTGATATCTATATTTAGTAAAAGTGGGATTATAAGATTACGAAAACTACAACTTTACTATGGATAAGGGAGAATAAATATTAAATTTGATTATAATAATAACCCAACCGGTCCAAATTCAATTCATTTTTTCATATTATATTGCAATGAAATTCTATTTCAGTTTTTAAATTTTATATTCAAATGGGAAGTCAGTTAAAATGATAGAGAAAGTGCATCTGTGGGATTACATAATAGTAAAATATCTCGATTTATTATTTATCTCATTTTTTAGTTAAATTTTTTAAATGACTAATATATAATTTATTAAACTATAAATGGATTCAAATTTTTTATGAATAAAATTAAATTAAGAAAAGAACTCTATATTTAAAATATGATTGACGGAGGGATTTTGAAAAACATTAACAGAAAAAATAATGTTTTTGGGTGTTATATAATGAAAAACTATTACAATAGTATTGATTTTTAGATGTAGATATTTTCAATAAAATTATCATTCGGTGAAAAAATGTAGAATTTATGGTTTGATGATTATTTATCATTTAATAATTTCTTATATATTACCTGATAAAAAGTTTTATGTTACAGTCATGTAGGAGAAGACATCATGATATCTAGTTGTAGAAATAATACCCTCATACTTTATCACATGGAGGGTATCATTTATTGGGGGTAAAATGATTATAGAATATTTTCAGGCATATAGAGATCAATCTAGTAGTGGTACAAAAGTTGTTCTATTTAGAAATCTATGTCCACACAACTGTCCTTGAAAAAATCAAAATGTGTGAGAATAAAAAATATGAAATGTAACTTGTTGAGAAATATAAGAATGTACTTAAAAATATTTTATGAATTTTTTTCATGAATTTTTGGATCATTTAAATATACAAAAGTTATTTAAAAATATGATTTTTTATTTCTATATAACCATCAGGAGAACAAGACATATTATAATTTTATCCCTGAGTTTTGAATATACATCCTAGATACGTCTTTAGGAATTCCAAAATACATAGGGAGCACAAGAGTATTTGTGGTGGTTTTTACTGTCCGAAATGTATTTGGACATCAATGTAATAAATCAAGATAACCAGAAATAACTTCTTTATCAGCTGAGTTGAAATATATGAAACAATATAATAATTGTAAAATTCAATTATTTGTGTAGGATATGTTCGAAAAATTGATGAAACAATCATTGTCGAAACATCCTACCCATTTTCCCTAGTCTACCCACCCTTCCCAGCCCACTAACTCAGACCCCCCACCTCCTCATTCGGACAAGACCATATACTACCATTTTTATACCGAATATCCCCATGTACATATTGTATCATATGGATTCATACATATTTTTCATTTTTTTACATCACCACCATATGTTGATGGGATAAGTGAGAATATCAGTAAATGATATTATTGATCCAAATATTTTAATGGGATTTTATACTAATAAGGTTACTAGAGATAGAGATTTTACCGGTTATGTTTTCTTCATTTGGTCGGCTAACCTTATTTATTATCTATCATAAGTTATGCATTGTTTTTTATGTATTATTTAAATTTTATTAAAAATTACTTATAATTTTTTTTGATATAAAATATATATAGGTGTGTGTGTGTGTTTGTGTCTAATATCCATAGAATTTGTTTAATGTAAACAATACATTCATGCACCAAAATATATATATAATTATAATATATCTACTATAATATAATGATTGTCCCATGATTCTTCATAGTTGGATAATATTCAGGAGTTTTAGATGATGTATGATACATTATGAAGATAATACCCATTAATAATATTAAATAATGATTTTAAGGATTATGTGATTTTTGTTTATCTCAATGTGCCTATGTTGTTTCTGTTTTCCATTTACGTGTATTTATGATTCAATTTTTCAATCATTAAATAATTAATATTTCTATTGACTTATAATATATCTTATATAAATAGGTTTATTCATATTATTATAATTGAAAATTAAACCATGGATGTATATGGTTTTATAGGTCCATAATCAATTTCAGCAGCTTTCAAATATAAGAAAAATCATGAAATAGTTGTATAAATATATAACATAATTTCAAATATAGAGATTATGTGCTAGTTTATTCCATTACATGATGGGTCAGAACAATAAGATGATTATTATTTAATATTCCTTATAATTTTATAAATGGTGAATATTTAATATGTTAGATTTCATTGGATATTGGGAATATTTTTTCCAAAAGAATTAAACTTATTTTGAGTTTATCTCTTTAATAGGTAGTGATCATTAAAAAATTATCATCTTGTTAGAAAATTATGTTTTGTTATTTTTTATAAGTTAATTTTTAATTCATATTTTTTATAAATGTTTTTTTGTTTGATATGTATGAAAATGATGGTCATAGAGAATGAAAAACAAAGATCATCTGTCGATAACGTAGTAAAATACCATCACATATGTTAGAGTAATGTTTAGTATAATTTATATTTGATATTATTTAGTTATTTATATATTAGTATTTAATTTCAACATATTGTTTTAGAACTATATATTTATCATCAAATAGTAATTTTGGAATGTGGTTATTATTTTTTAAGATTCATTGTTTATATAAACAAAACATTGATGAAAACTAAATTTCATTAGGTTAGTCATATAGATTATTTAATGTTTTATATCAAAATCTCCAATTTTTTAATCATACAAAGGACATTGTTATTTTAAATTTCCTATGATAGAGATTTTTATAAGAATGAAAAACATAACCATCGTCATCTTTTTTTTAATATTTCATAAGTAAGATTTCAATTAATATTATTTGGTATAACTATTTTTATAAAAAAAAAAAAATTAGTATTTAGAAAATCAATTAATACTTTATGTGTGTCACGACCCGTCCTCGGGGCCGGTGTCGTGACTAACCCAAGCCCGCCTTCCATAGGCCAAGGGCTGGCGACTAGAACCAAGGCGTAAATCCCAGTAAAAACGAAAGGCATTTCCATTGTAAAGTAAACAAACACCACAGAGAAATCAAGCCGTAGAAGTAAACACTAAGTAAAAATGGAGAACAACAGTATGTGAAGAAAAGTAAGTGGGCCAGTATAAAAACCCAAACTGAAAGTAAAGTACAACTGGAAGGGAAAACAGTAACTGAAAAGTAAAGCCGCAACGTCGAGCTATCCACTAGAAATCCCACATGAAGATTGGGTACAGATAGCCTCCTCTGCTCCTCGGGTCCAGCCGACCGCTCCGAGTATGTCCCGCCCAGTGGTCCACCTCCAAGTAACATTTTTCTCCGCAGGCCTCATCCACGATCAGCGTTGTCCATCATCTACAACCAACACAATGTAGTGCGGGCATAGCCCGTGCAGGGGTGAGTATAAGCTACTCAATAGGGACCCCGAGACCCCCAATGGTCTCCCAGAATCCACAAAGGATAATCCACAAATTAAAGATACAATCACGAAGTGACATTCGATGCTGCTTAGTTATATGCCCATACATATACCTAAGTCATAATTCTTGTTCGGCTCCAACATCTGATCCCAAGTACAACCCAGTCCACACAGGAAAGAAAAATTTATATCCACACAGGATAGCATAACACAATCCACAAAGGAAAACAAAACAGGATTCAGCTCACTCAGGTATACTTCATTGTATGACGATAGAGATGATCAGATATATATCCAATGATTCATCTAAGTCGTCGGCGCCACAAAGGATCGAAAGGTAATAACCCCCGCAATGACCCACAAAGGATCTGACCCACAACCGATCGATAGGTAACTAACCCCCGTAGAGACCCACACAGGATCGGACCCACACAGGATCTATAGGCGCTGGCTCACACAGAACCGTTGAGCGCTGATGCACACAGGATCGGACCCACACAGGATCGGTAGCACTGATTCACATAGGATTGCTGAGTGTTGTAGTCGTCGCCTTCGAATCCACTGAGGATCATTGTACAGTCTTTGTCGTCACAGTCGCAGTCGCATCCATCACTATGGTTTCTGCACACAGCAAGCTCGTTCGGGAGGGTCCGCACCACGAGCCAAGAGGCTGATACATCAACTGAAACATCGTCTTGAGTTGATTTATCCAAAAGTTCTGTATCGTCAACTGGAACCCAACGTCGCAGACGGCGCATCAATCGGATGCCCGGTTTGGAAGTTATTGGCTTTTTCGTCCCAGGGGCCCCGTTGGTTTGTAATTCAAAACCAACTTGACCATACTCCACTTGCGTCCAAACCTCGGGTGGATTAATCCAAAAGATCCTTCTCACTAAGAAGAATCCAGCAAAGTCGACGGCACGTCAATCGGATGTCCGGAGCTTAAGATACGAGTGTTTCCGCTCCGAGGGCCCGGTTGGTTTCGTGTATGAACCAACTCGGCTGAACCCAATGTATTCTGAAACCTTGAGTACGATATTCCGAAATGACCATCTCAATCCAAGGATCACATCTCAACTGACGGTGCATCGATCGAAGGCCCGTAGCACATGTTATGGGCGTCCGACCGGAAGAGATTCGGTATTAAGGGGTTCGGGCCCGGTCCGACCCGGCCCGATACCCCCAGGGTCAGCCCGAACCGAGTCCGGGTCTGGCCCGCCTGGGCGCGGCCCAGCCCGGCCTGGGCGCGCTGGCCAGGCGCTCGGCCAAACGGCCAAGCCGTTTGAAGGGGGGGGGGGGGGGGCTGCCCCACTAGATTGTAACCATGGCCCCCGTTAAGGGGGGTCGTTGAGCTGGCCGATGGGGGTTCGAAACCCCCAGCCTTGCCTTGTCCGACCAGCCCGCTTGGCCGGCCGGCTTCTGCCGCCACGTGACCGGCGATGACCGATCCCCCCAGCTCCGACACCGGCGGCCCAGAACCGGCCACCGGTCACCCTGCTCCGTCGTGGCCCAAAACCGGTCGCGGCCTTGGTCCCTCCGGCGCGGCGCGACGGTGCCGCACCTCTCCCCCGCGACCCCGCTCCTACCGCGGTGTCTTTGGGTTTCTCCAATGCTGCATGACGGTGTCACGTCCTTCTTCGATTTCACGGTGCGGCGCGACGGCGCCGTGCTTTCCTTGCCGCACGATCCCGCACGGTGCGACGACACCGCGCCATTCACATTTCAATCCATAATAGAACCAACAAGGATAAAAGAGGAGGGTCGGCCCTATTTGTGCGGTCCGTCCCCCTCTCGTTAATTGATAGCAATTGGTCATATTCCACGAAGAGCGTCAAGGTAGTAATCACGAACAAAATATTTAAATCCCCTACCTCGAGTGTAGCTTGAGCGGAGGTTCATCGAATGAGAATTCATCGCAGAATATTTTTCGCGGTAAGAGACGTCACAGAAGATGACGTCGTTGGCGTTGCGGTATACGGCACCACATAGTCGGTTTTCGAGGACTCGGCGTTCCTCATCGGAGATCTATGTGTTCTTCGTGTTCTTTGTCGAAGACAAAGATGTTCCTCAAGTTCCTTAGCCTTTTCTCCCAAATACTTCACAACTAGAATCCAACTCTTAATAAAATAAGCCCACACTTATTTTATTAACTTGAAAAATGTTTGAAATTCAAACACTCACATTAAACTCACTTCATTAATAACATAAGTTATTAAAACATATGTTATCAATTTTAATTGTGTGTTGAGGGAGTTTAGGAATGTGAAGGGGTGGGGTTTGTGTGGGCCCCACCACCCTCATAACCTTCCATGGGAAGTTGGGTAGTTTCCCAACTTCCACCCAAAGCTTAAATCCTTTTAGAGAAAATAAAAATTGTAGTTAAATTTTTATTTTAACTTCCACAATTTTTATCAACCTCTCTCGTGAAAACGCAACATCGGAAAAGGTGTTTCTAGGAAATAACCGGAGATGTGGTTCCATCGGTGCCCTTGGAATTCGATTCCGAGCACTGGTTGAAAGGTTAGAAATTCCCGCTCGTTCGTTCACTGAACGTACCCGAGCTAAACTTCGGATAGAAATTCTAGGCACACCGGGCCTCAGAATCAGGTGCCGTCAAGAAACTGCGTTCTTGTAAAATCCAAAAGAAAATTAAGAAAAACTTATCCTTGAATTTTACGGTTCTTTACATTACTCCCACATCAGGGCTATACGTCCACGTAAAAATACATCATATGCCAGGGAATCAAATGGGGGTACTGAGCATGCATCTGAGCCTCCCGCTCCCAAGTGCTCTCCTGGAGATTCCCGTGCTTCCATCTGATGCACACTAGAGGAATCGACCGTCCACGTAGGACCCGCTCATGTCGATCGTCGATCTCCCCTAGGACCTCCGTAAAAGTCTCCCCATCATCAACGTCTAGCTCCCCATGGTCAATGATATGCGTTGGGTCGTGCAAGTATCTCCACAGCTGAGATACGTGGAAGACGTCGTGCATCTGGTGCAACTGATGTGGTAGAGCCAGTCGATAAGCTACCTCGCCAATCCTACTGAGGACCTGGAATGGTCCAATGAAGCGTGGAGACAACTTTATGCGTCGGCCAAATCTCCATAAACCACATCGAGGTGAGACACGCAAGAAGACGTGGTCACCATCTTCGAACCCTAGTGGCCTCCGCCTCCTGTAAGCATAAGATTTTTGTCGGCTCTATGATGTCCTCATCCGCTCTTGGATGACCTGGGCCTCCTCTGTCATGTCCTGGAACATCTCCGGTCCCACAAGTGCTGACTCCCCAGGGTCTGTCCAACAAAAAGGCGATCTTCAAGGTCGGCTGTACAATGCCTCATATGGTGCCATCCCGATGGTGGAGTGGTAGCTGTTGTTGTACGAAAACTCCACCAAGGGTAGGTGGTCCTCCCAGCTATGACCAAAGTCAAGGACACATGCGCGGAGCATGTCCTCGAGAGTCTGAATGGTCCTCTCCGTCTGACCATACGTCTGAGGGTGAAAGGCTGTGCTCAGACGTAGTTGTGTCCCGAACGCCTCTTGCAACCCCTACCAATACCGGGAAATAAAGAGACTATCTCAATAGGAGACGATAGATGGTGTCACACCGTGAAGCCGTACAATCACCTGAACATAGAGACGTCCCAAGCTCTCCATTGATCCCTAATCTCTGATTGGTAAGAATTGAGCCGACTTGGTGAGTCGGTCGACAATCACCCAAATGGAGTCGTGACCCCTGGACGTGCGTGGATGTCCAGTCACAAAGTCCATAGATATCCCATCCCACTTCCACTCCAGGACCTCCAAGGGTTGTACCAAGCCTGCTGGTACCTGGTGCTCCCCCTTCACCTGCTGACAGGTGAGGCATCGTGAAACAAACTCCACCACAACCTTCTTCATTCCCGACCACATGTGCTGTCGTCTGAGATCCTGGTACATCTTCCCCACTACATGAGGTACCTCCAATGGAGAAGTGTGAATCTCTCTCATCACCTCCTCCCGTAAAGCAACTGGTACCAAGGTACGTCCTCTGAAAAGGATTTTGTGCTCTGCTCCATAGGAGAAACCCTCAGGTGCCTGCCCTGATGATATCTATTCATGCCACGTCTCACAGTCATCATCCCCACGATGTGCCTCTCTAACCCGCTACAGTAGTGGAGGGTTGACTGTGAGAGACTGAAGGAAGGCTGCTCCATCTATATCCACGAAGGATATCTGCAAAGAGGATATCTTCTCTGTCGCCTCCTCAAGTAGGTGAATGCCCGTCCTCCTGCTAAGAGAATCGGCTACCACGATACCCTCCCCAAGAGAGTATAGACTATATAAAAGTCATAGTCTTGGAGTAACTCGAGCCATCGTCGCTGCCATAGGTTCAGGTTCTTCTAAGAGAAGATGTACATGATACTCTGATGGTCAGAAAAGTCTATAAAGCGCTCTCCCATCAGGTAGTGTCGCCATGTATTCAGAGCGAAGACCACTACTGTTAACTCCTGGTAATTGGTAGTGTAGTTCTGCTCATGCGGCCTCATGTGACGTGATCCATAGGCAATCATTTCCCGCTCTTGCATCAGGACACATTCGAGTCTGGTCCCTGATGCATCGCAGTAGACTACGTAACCTACTCCCTCTTTAGGCAACCTCAAGATGGGTGCACTGGTCAATCTCTGTCTCAAATTTTGCAAGCTCTACTGACACCTGTAAAACAACACAAAGGGTTTCCCCTTCTTCGTAAGAGCTGAGAGTGGTGCCGCAACTCTGGAGAAGTCCGGCACAAATCTCTGATAGTATACAGCTACACCCAAGAAACTACGCACCTCCATCATGCTCCTCGGTGTCTCCCAAGACAAAAATGCCTCGATCTTCGCAAGATCCACCGCAACACCCGCCTCAAAGATGAACTTCCCCAAGAAGTGGATCTCGCGTATCCAGAACTGACACTTCGAGAGCTTACCATAAAGTTGGTGCTCTCAGAGTGTGTCTAGTACAACCCGCAAGTGGTTGGCGTGCTTCTCCTCAGTTGTTGAGTAAATCAAAATGTCATCGATGAAAACCATGACAAATCGATCGAGGTATGGCTGAAAGATCCTATTCATGAAGGACATGAACACTGATGGAGCATTGGTTATGCCGAATGGCATAACCGACAACTCATAGTGGCCATACCGAGACCTGAAGGTCGTCTTCTGCACGTCCTCGTTTCAAACTATGAGCTGATGATAGCCTGACCTGAGGTCTATCTTCAAGAACCATCGTGCTCCATTGAGCTGTTCGAAGAGGTAATCAATCCTCGGTAGCGGATAATTGTTCCTCACTGTCACCTGGTTCATGTGACGATAGTCGACACAAAGCTGCAAGCTCCCGTCCGCCTTCTTTGGCAAACAAAATCGGTGAAGCCCAGGGTGAAACACTGGGTTGGATGAAACCCTTGCCCTGTAAGTCCTCCAACAGTACCCATAGCTCTCGAAGCTTAGCGGGGGCTATCTGATACGCTGGAGTCGATATCGGGGATGTCCTGGGGTACAGGTCAATATGAAAGTCTACCTCTCTACGAGGAGGTAGCCCTGGAACGTCGTCGGGGAAAACATCCGCATACTGATCCACCACTGCAGGAAAACCAGGACTCCGCACGTCAACTGCTCCTAGGATGAGGCTAGCCAACTGATGAGTGATGGGATATCCTCTCCTCTGTGAGAGTCCATCCTGTGCTGCGAAGGCTCCCTTCTCGCCGGTGAAGGTGAACCTGCTCTCGTCGATGTGTACACATCGCACCTTACGCCTAATACAGTCAATATAAGCATGGATTATAGATAACCAATCCATACCCAAAATGACGTCGTAAGGGCTCGACACTGCTATAAGAAGATCCCAGCCAAAGATCTTGCCTCCTAGAGTAAGCTCACACTTCCAGTACCAGTGCGTAATCGTCGAGTCTACTCCCGTAGGAGTCTCTAGCCGTAAGGATCGAGCCAACGGCTCTGTTGGAATCTCCAAGATCTGAACAAAGGCACCAGCTATGAAATAATGACTCGCTCCTGTGTCTATAAGAACTACACCAAGGGTGACACAGATAGAACCTCTAATCATCTCAGGCGTGCCGTGGTCGTAGGCCTCCGCTGCCTGGAGCTGTGCCTGTCTCTACCCGCCAGCTCCCTGTGGTCGGGGTGGACTTCCTGGTGGTGGTGGTGGTAGAGCCTCAAAGCGTCGCCCACCACCTGCTGCTCGGCCAGCTCCTCTGACTCGTCCGCCTGCTCCCTGCGGACCGCCACGGTTGACCCTCTGCCTCTGCCTGGGTGGCCCCTCAACCATCTTCTGCTCCTCAGCACGGCAGGTCGGCAAGTCACGAGCCATGTGGCCCTGCCCGCCGCAAGAGTAGCATTGTCTGCCTCTCGAAAGACTGGCTCCGCGATGTGTGCCCCGCACTACTGAGCCAGTGTGCTGAGGTCGTCTGCCTGAGAGTCTGGTCTTCCTGGACCCAAGAGTCATCCTTCGACTGCCTGCTTGAGAAGAATCTGCTACGTACCACCCTGCGGTAGGTCTCGCTGCTGATGTAGGCTCAGCAAGGAAGCTCTCGATCTGAAGGGCTCGCTCCAGTACCCCTGCCTGGGTCGGAATTCTGAGGGAGATCAGCGATGCCGTGATCTCATGCCTCAATCCCTGCTAAATGGTCCGGGCCCGGAAGAATGGGTCACATACCATGTCTGTCGAGTAGCGTGAGAGATCGGTAAATCTCGCCTAGTACTGGGAGACTGTCAACCTACCCTACCGCAGCTGTAGAAGCTCCAGGATGCGCACCACATAGAGGGTGGCTGGGAAGAACTCCATGCAGAAGAAGATCTCAATGTCTGTCAAGAGGAGAGATGCCTCATCGTTCACCTGGAGGCTCAAGATCCACCATCGGCCCGCTGCCACGTGCAGTAGGCTTGCTGCGAGGATCACCGTGAGGTATTCTGGTGTCCTCACTAACCGGAAAACTCGTACCACTGCCTCCATCCAATCCTCAGCTACCTGGGGGTCCATCTCCTCGCGGATCCTGGGCGGTCGCTGGTGCTGGAACTCATGCAGTGCACTAAGGCAACGTGCATCGTCAGTGGCTAGGACTGGAAGCATCGGTGGCTCGGCGGGTAGAGGTACCGCCTGTGCCTCTGCTGTCAAAGGGCCATGTACCGAGGCCTCGTAGCTTGGTGGGCTCTCATCACGCTCAACTCTCGGAACCCTAGCTGGCTGTCGTCGTGGGGCCATCCTGAAAAGGAAACAGGTGCACCACGGTCAGAACAGTATACCTGGTGAGCTGACACAAAGTAATCAAAAAGAAAACTTGAATCACACATGCAATCAATGTTTTCGTGTAGTAAGTTGGAAATCAGGAGTCAGGGTCCTAGTGTACGGATAAGTCGGCCGCTGCACCAACACTGGACTCCCATGACTGATAACCACACCTAATACTCTTAACACTATTGCTTCACATAGAAAAATATCAGATTCCAATGTTCTGCTGTAAAACCGAACTCCTCTGATACAAAATTTTCACGACCCGTCCTCGGGGCCCGTGCCGTGACTACCCCAATCCCACCTTCCACAGGCCAGGGGCTGGCGACTAGCACCAAGGCGTAAATCCTGGTAAAAAGGGAAGGCATTGCCTTTGTAAAGTAAACAAACACCACATAGCAAGAAAGAAGTAGAAGTAAACACTAAGTCAAAACTGAGAACAACAGTATGTGCGGAAAAGTAAGTGGGCCAGTATACAAACCCAAACTTAAAGTAAAGTACAACTGGAAGGGAAAACATCAACTGAAAAGTAAAGCTGCAACGTCGAGCTGTCCCCTGGAAATCCGACCAGAAGAGTGGGTACTTATATCCTCCTCTGCTCCTCGGGTCCAGCCGACCGCTACGAGTATGTTCCGCCCAGTGGTTCACCTCCAAGTAACATCCTGCTCCGCAGGCCTCAACCACGATCAGCGATGTTCGTCATCTACAACCAACACAATGTAGTTTGGGCATAGCCCGTGCAGGTGTGAGTATAAGCTACTCAGTAGGGACCCCGAGACCCCCGAAGGTCTCCCAGAATCAACAAAGTATAATCCACAATGTAAAGATACAATCATGAACTATCATTCGACACTACTTAGGTATATGCCCATACATATACCTAAGTCATCAATTCTCATTCGGCTCCAACATCAGAGCCCATGTACAACCCAGTCCCCGCAAGAAAGCAAAATGTAATCCCACACAGGATAGTACAACACAATCCACATAGGAAAGAAAAGTTGGATTCAACTGACTCAGGTATACTTCTTTGCATGACGATAGAGATGATCATATATATCTCCACTGATTCATCTAAGTCGTCGGACCCACAATGGATCGAAAGGTACTAACCCCCGCAATGACCCACAAAGGATCTGAACCACAAAGGATCGATATGTAACTAACCCCCGCAAAGACCCACACAGGATCAGACCCACACATGATCTGTAGGAACTGGCTCACACAGAACCGCTGAGCGCTGACCCACACAGGATCAGACCCACACAGGATCGGTAGCACTGATCCACATAGGATCGCTGAGTGTTGTAGTCTTCTCCGTTGAATCCATTGTGGATCTCTGTACAGTCGTCGTCATCGTCGTCACAGTCGCAATCGCAGCCAGCACTAGGGTTTCCGCACACAGCAAGCTCGATCGGGAGAGTCCGCCCCACAAGCCGAGAGGCTGATACATCAACTAACACATAGTCTTGACTTGATGTATCCAAAAGTTTAGTATCGTCAATAGGAACCCAACTTCGTAGACGGCGCATCAATCGGACGCCCAGTCTAGAAGTTATTAACTTTTTCTTCCTAGGGGCCCGTTTGGTTTTTAAGTCAATACCAACATGACCGTACTACAAATGTGTCCAAACCTCAGGCAGAGTAAGCCAAAAGATCAACCTCACTATGAGAAATCCAACAAAGTCGACGGAACGTCAATTGGACGTCCGGAGCTTAAGATACGAGTGTTTCCGCTCCGAGGGCCCGGTTGGTTTCGTGTATGAACCAAATCGGCCGAACCCAATGTATTCTTAAACCTTGAGTGAAATATACCGAAACGACATTCTCGATCAAAGGATCTCATCGCAACTGACGGTGCATCGATCGGAGGCCCGTAGCACATGTTATGGGCTTACGACCGGAAGAGATTCAGTATTAAGGGGTTCCGGCCCGGTCCGACCCGGCCCGATACCCCCAGGGTCGGACCAAACCAGGGCGACCCGATCCGAGTCCGGGTCTGGCCCGCTTGGGAGCGGCGCACTGGCCAAGCGCTCGGCCAAACGGCCGAGCCGTTTGAAAAGGGGGGGGGGGCGCCTGCCCCCCTGGCTTGTAACCGTGGCCCCCACAAAGGGGGGCCGTTGAGCTAGCTGACGGGGGTTCGAAACCCCCGGACTTCCCTTCTCCGGCCGGCCCGCTTGGCCGGCCAGCTTCCGCCGCCATGGGACCAGCGACGGTCGGTCCCCCCCCCCCCCCCCCCCCGCTCCGACACCGGTGTCCCAGAACTGGCCGTCGGTCACCCTGCTCCGCCGCGGCCCGGAACTGGTCGCAACTTTGGTTCGTTCGGCGCGGCGCGACGGTGCCGCGCCTCTCCGCCGCGGCCCTGCTCTGGACGCGGTGTCTTTGGGTTTCTCCAACGCGGCGCGACGGCGTCACATCCTTGTTCGATTTCACGGCACGGTGCGACGGCACCACACTTTCCTTGCCGCATGCTCCCGCGCGGTGCCACAGCACCGCGCCATTAACGTTTCAATCCAGAAAAGAACCAACATGGATAAAGGAGGAGGGTCGGCCGTGTTTGTGCGGTCTGGCCCCCTCTCATTAATCGATAGCAATTGGTCATATTCCACGAAGAGCGTCAAGGTAGTAATCACGAACAAAATATTAAAATCTCCTACATCGAGCGTAGCTTGAACAGAGGTTTGTCGAACGAGGATTCGTCGCGGAATATCCGTCACGGTAAGAGAAGTCGTGGAAGAAGATGTCGTCGGTGACGCGGTATACGGCGTCGCGTAGTCGATTTCTGAGGACTCGGCATTCTTCGTCAGAGATCGATGTGTTCTTCGCATTCTTCGTCGAAGACGATGAAGTTCCTCAAGTTCCATAGCCTTTTCTCCCAAATACTTCACAACAAGAATCCAACCATTAATAAAATAAGCCCACACTTATTTTATTAACTTGAAAAAAGTTTGAAATTCAAACACTCACATTAAACTCACTTCATTAATATCATAAGTTATTAAAACATACATTATCAATTTTAATTTTGAGTTGAGGGAGTTAAGGAATGTGAAGGGGTGGGGTTCGTATGGGCCCCACCCCCCTCATAACCTTCCATGGGAAGTTTGGTAGTTACCCAACTTCCACCCAATGCTTAAATCCACTTATAGAAAATAAAAATTGTAGTCAAATTTTTATTTTAACTTCCACAATTTTTATCATCCTCTCTCGTGAAAATGCAACTTCAGAAAAGGTGTTTCTAAGAAATAACTGGCGATGTGGTTCCATCGGTGCCCTCAGAATTCAATTCCGAGCACCGGTTCAAAAGTTATTAATTCTTGCTCGTTCGTTCACTGAACGTACCCAAGCTAAACATCAGATAGAAATTCCGGGCACACCAGGCCTCAGAATCACGTGCCGTCAGAAACTGTGTTCTTGTAAAATCCCAAAGAAAATTAAAAAAAACTCGTTGAATTTTACAGGTCTTTACAATGTGAGTATATTATATTTATTTTTACATGGATATGATTTATAAAGAGTAATGTTTTTTTAAAAAATTTCCACACTACACAAGCCATTAAAATATATGTTGTAAATATTTTTGTTAAATATTAAAAATTGAGTAACTATAAATTGTTATTTTTTTAAAATATGAAAATTTTATTTGTTTTTATATATTTTTGATGATTCATATATTATTTTTTAATGAAATTTTAAATACGATATATTTATTCAATTTTTTTACATTTAGTTGTTATATTTTGTAATAATTTAGTGTGTGGTTCTATGCCTTAAGAGATTTTATAATGGAAAGTAGATAAATATTTTATCCAATGGTAAAATGAGTATTTTTTAATAATTTTTATAAATTTTTTATTATTAATTTTTTATATGATTTTCGATAATTAATATATAAAAATAACGTTCATCGAGGTCTTTCGTATCAAAAAAATCGATGCAAATTTATAATTATTTTTCCTTTTATTACCATTAATATGTATATAAAATAAAGTTAAAATGTTTATTCTCATTGTAATATTATTTGAAAAATAATTTTTTATGGTTTTATTCAGTTTAATTAATCAATACATGAGGCAATACAAATAACAATGAATGCACCTCTATTTTGATCACTAAAAATGAATTAAATGTTCATCAGGTTAAATTTTTTTTACTTAAGTAATTTTAAAATATTATGGGTTTTCTGTTTGACCAATATTATCAAAAAATATAATATTTTCTTATTGTTTTCTTTTGTTGAACTCCATAAATGATGATCATTCATTATTCATTTCCATGTTCATATATTTCTATAAAAATTTAATTTACTTACCAAATTATTTATTAATTTTAACACAATTATGGGGACCTTTACATCCATCATGAGTGACAAATATAATATTTTTATATTTTCCACTATTTAAGGAACTCACGCGTTTAAATTATTTTAAAAAATGACATTTCATTATATAATTTAATTTTATGATTATAAAATTATCTTTGTATTTTTTCTAATATGTTTTATGAAATTGGGTCTTTCAATACAATAATATAGTAAAATACATTAAATAATATTTGGATACTTCATATTCTAAAATAATTGATTTAGTGAGGATTTTTTAATTTTTTTAATATTGTTAGATATGTCGATACTCTACTTGTGCAATTTTTTTGTTTTACAACATGATGTAAATTGATTTCTAGTTATATTTTAATACATTTTAAAAATAAAATAATGTTAATTTACATTATGAACATATTTTTTGTTGATTAATTTAAAATGTTCATGAACTAATGGTCTGCTTTCATTAAGTGATATGTTTTTATGTTATAAATTAAAATATTCAATATTACATAATTCTACTATTTTTTATGTATTACAAATGAAAAAAAAATACTCAATATATTTTGTAGCATAAAAGTTGTTTAACAGTAGAGAAAATACAAAAATTGGTAGCACCTTCAATTGTTTTCATGAAGAATGGGACACATGCATGAAGATCATTCAAAATACTGAGGGAAATATTTGGTGTCATAATTTAAATTCATATCTGGAAGTCAATAAAAGTTATTCATTTAATTTTTTAAATTACTATTAATATTTAATCTTTTATTATGATATTTTTGGAATATATTACATAACATATATGATTACCTAACAAATTTTTCAAATCCAAAAATATAGGGTACAACTGATATGGATTGATTATGAAGACTCTATTTCAAAAACCCTATTTGAAATGTATATTCAGTGAGTTATAACAAAAACTGTTTCAAAATAATGAGCTTCTATTATAATTGAATGAATATATAATTTTCATTGTTATGTAAATCAAATTGTTTTCTCATTTTATGATTTTAAATTATGATTTTTCATGGGTATCTAATCTCTAGTATATTATGTGTAACTTTGTTGAATATTATTGTATATATTTTTATAATTTGAGCATTAAATTTTTTTATATTTTTTATTAAATTAAAATTTAAATAAAAGATTTTTTAAATAAAATGTGGATAATATCTCTGTATCACTTTCGATGTCGGTTTTTTTGAAAACTTAAATCAAAATTCTATCGAGGATAGATTCTGTGCCACATATTACATAAAAAACATATGTATTATAAAATATAGACATTAAATGATTTTTTATGTAATAAAATACATTTTATTTCTAAAAAATGCCATTTTGACGTTAGTTATTACACAAAATATATGAGGAAAGTGATTCCATGATACATTTGATACTGGTTTTTATGAAGATATAACATTAAAAAGCCCATTAAAATAAATTATTTTCATTTTTTTAATGTTTTTTTTATTAAAAAAAATATTACAACTATTATTTATAACATCTACTTCATAAAACTATATTACGAAGATGATGTTAAATAGTAAAAATGATGTGAAAATATAAATTTCTAATAATTGGTAGTCCGAAATCACACTTGTGAAGTTATCCAATATCCTACAGAATGAAAGGTAAAATATATATTTGATTTAATGACTCAAGAGGTATAAAAATTATATGTATGTCATATATATATATATACAATTTATTTCCATCATTATACCAATCCTTGAATGGACTTAATAGTAGAATTAATCACATCTGATCATGAATTGATAATCAGTCGTACACATGAATAATGATTTTGCATCACATGTTACGAATGGGTATAAGGATTTAGACCATTCCATTTTTATACGAACATAACTAAATATGGAATATAATAATTTTATTATATAATTAGGTTTTAACACAAAATGAAGGATTTATAGGAATAAATAAAATAAATATGCTCATTTTAGAACATTGCCTCTTCTTTAGGTATCCCCATTAGGTTTACACAAAATCCCTCATTGTATGATTTATTCCCTAAATAAGCTTTCCTAAAAAAGGGAAGGTTATTTGGGATGCGATATAGATACGTTTTGGAAATTTGGAAACTATTGAGAGGTGTGACTAAGTGAGTTTATTGAGTTCCCTTTAATTATTTATGAGGAGTGACATTTTTTACATATCAAAATGATTTAACTATTGGGTAGTCAATCTTACACCATGTGGCTCAAAAATGGGTATTTAATGTTTTTAATGGATTATATGGTCAAAAACCATCAAACACATAATTAAACACGTTCTAGAATCTGTTTTTCCTTAAACTTTATGTGGGTCGTCTTTTACCTTTTTGGATTTTCTCAACAGTAACTAGATCCCTATCATTGGTAACATATCAAAGAAGACAACCATAAAAGGGCATGAGTTCAAAAATTAATAATGTATATATATATATAAATATTTTATCTAATTTATCAATTAATAATTCCCATGTGAGTTGAAGATTAATTTTACTATTAATGCATGTTACAAAGAAAATTATTTAAGAACAAAATACTAACATAGTTTTCAGAATTTATTGGTCAATATATCACTATAAAATAACTATTTATCTATAAATGAAATATAGATTATATTTTTAAACATTTCAAATATTGAATTAAAATTATATAATATTTACGATTTTTAATTCATATAATAAAATTTCATTCATTAAAAAATTACGTTTAAGTAAATTTTGACATTTTTAAATTAACATGTATTTAAAAATATCAATACAATTATTTAAATTCACTATATTCTGTTCTAACATATTTAAATAAAAAATATTTAATTTAAAAATTAGTGTAACACATTAACTCATTCTATCTAAAAAAATTATATATATTCACTATCATTTATTTTTCATCATTTATTAAATAAATAGTTACTTTTTTGGAATATATTATTCATTTAAAGTTAAATATAACACATATAAAACATAATCATAAACTATTATTATAATAATAATCATTTTTTTAATAATAATGTCAATAAGAAAAACTATATAATTTTATCTATTATAAAAATTATTTAAATTCACAGAAAGAATCTTTTATTTTTTTTAATTTTCTATACATAACAAATTATATATTTTATATTTAAATGTAATTAGAAATATATTTCCATATTATAGTTTCTATAATAAATGATTTCAATGAAATTACATTAAAATAAATAAATAAAATTTTTGACATAATTTTCAGTTGTATAGTTTCCGTTTTACTCTGGGTAAATCATATTTTACCCTAACATCAGTAATTATTTTTCTTTTTTACTATTCATTTATTTAAAAAATTATTTTATCCGTACTGTAAATTATAATAAATTAATATCACTAATATGTGTTAGATTGTTTCTAAATTAATTTCACATGATAAGACATTTTTAATTTAAAATTAATCTCATAGACATGATCAAAAAGTGAATTTTTAAAGGGAAAATGTTTAACGTATATAGTATTTTTATATCCATATTCAATATAAAAAAATATTAAAATGAGTTATATAGGAATAATTTAGATATTATTGGACTAATTTTACCTTAAAAGAATTTAAATTATAATTTAACATAATGAAAATTTTTAATGAAATGGTCGTTTTCATTATTTTTCACTATTACTCAAAGAATATACAGATTAGAAAAATAAAAAAACCCAAAGAATATTTTACAATTGAGATTTCAATGTTTAAGTTTAATTTTTAGAATAATTTTCTAAAAAAAAATCTAAGTTATGTGGACAATGCATGATTAAACACTCCTGTAAAAAAATATTATTTTTTTATGAAATATGTCTTTTATCTGTAAAATGTTCCTTATATTATTTATAATCAATATATTTCCATTTTATTTATATTTTAAAAATATAATATTCATTATTTAGTTTTTAATATTTTGAGTAACTAATCTCTCATCTAGGTTATATTGTTCATATATTTTATTTGGAGTTTATGCTTGGTGTTACGTGTTTAATACACTATTGAACTAAAAAATATGCGGTTTTCATTTTTCATAATCAATTAAAGATAATAAATTTATTTCAAAAAATATATTACAAAGCCACATGGTGTTATATTCACTTTTAATATTATTATTTTGTGTAAATTACACTATCAAATAATATTCTATACTTTAAAAAACATAGGTTGTTACATCCTCTCCCATTTTAAAAACATTCATCCTCAAAATATTAACAATATATCCATAATAAAAGGATGGAAGTTTTAAAATAATCTAATTTTAAATTTAAATCATGAAGAGGGTTTATAAAATTTCCACTTAATAATAGATAAATGGTTGAACAATGTTCATATGAAATAACACATCACTTGCATTACAAATATGTGATCATTTGTGGGGATGTAAGAGAAACATAAATAATTATAGAGTGTGATTGAGGTCATTGATTAAAATAAATTTAATGAAAAATATTATGTATTGTCCTAAAAAACCATTACAGTTTTATGATTTCAATTTCAACTAATTAATCAGAATTGAAGGTTATATGATAACATTTTTGTTTCATGTTCCTTTTCCAAGAGTTGAGGAATTATCATACCATCTAGATTAAAAGAATAATAAATTATACATACATTATTATTATAATTTAATACATTAATTAATATCCACTATTATATTATATTTCTCACAAAATTATATATATCCATGATTAATTTATAATACATGAACAAATAAAAAACTACTAACAGACAATATAATCCCTAAATTATTAACAATATTTTTTAGGTGTATTAATAAATTAACCAAAACCATGACGTTTCTAATATAGTAAGTCATTTAAAAAAAACTATACATCAATATCCAAATTTAAATAGTAATAGCTAAACATCAAACGAAATTATTCCATAAATAACAATCAAGAAAATGATCCATACACTTCCAATCTAACATTTAATCCCAAAGAATGGAAGGATTTTATCATATATTATTTTATGACAAATCATTTGTTATTCCTAAAATAAAATACCATATGTTTCTAAAATTAATATAATATTTTCTTAGCATATTTTCATACCAATGAGAATATCATGTAGGACATTGGTGGGTAATATACCCCTAATTTCATTTGTTTTTGGGGTTAATCCCCACAACCATTCCTTATGCGATGGTTGGTCACCCAACCATCGATTTATCATTTTTCCATTTTAAATTGGAAATAATAATTATTCCATAAATTAAAATTCATATTGATCATAGGGTTTAAAACAACATAAACCCATTAAAACGTCTCCTGAAATTTCATTAATATGATCAAAACACATACTACTTAAAACCCTCAACTATGATTCCAATAACATTGAATTTATAACATATATTAATATTATAGACGAATGATGGTATCCATAACACATAATATAACCTGACATGAAAAAAAAATACAATGTTGCATAAGAAAAATTTTATTCCAACTATAATACCCTTGAACTAGAACTCCTAATTCTTTTAATGAAATAATACACATTACATTTCTACCTTTGATTTCAATAATTGTATCCTAATATTTTAACATCGAACCCTTGAAAATAAAATTAAATAACTACAGTACAATAATATTTAGTATATTTTTTGTTTATAGTTTTATATAAAAATTTAAAACTACAATAAAAATCATACACATGTCATCAAATGAACTTTTCTCCAACTTAACCAATATTTATTTATTCCATAGTAAGTCATCCTTCTATTACATATGAAATCCCTTATAAATATAATGATTTAAAACACATTCATTAAAACCTATGTTTGAGGAAATATAATAAGAGAGAGTTTAATTTTTTGGTAAGAGATAATTTGTGAATTAATAAATGAATGACATCAATGAGTATAAATTAGTATAAGAATATAAAGATATAGTCAAAGTGAATGATTTTAACACAATAATATTAATTCCCCTCTATACCCGGATCAATAAACATAAAAATATGGAATAATTCTAGGAAAAAATTAATGATTTATAAGAATTAATAATAATGATCCATGTGATATCAATCCTGATAAAATGAGACATAATTAATCTATAACAAGCATGTATAAAAGATGTAGTCATCATGGAACACAATTTTCATCGAACACATACATTACACTTTTATAATCCTTACCATTGAAAAAATCATATGGATGATATCCAATATAATTATTTAGGGAACTAAATAATTACCCAATGGATTGGAGTTGTATTTGGATTCACAAATCTTATAAGATAGAATAATGTCACCTAGTTATATTTCAGAAAACCCATGATATATAATTCTTTAAAACCATAACATTATTAAATTGTTTAGAAATTCAATTTCATCATAAAACATATACAAACTGTTTCTATTATTTCATCACTTGTTTAACCAATAGAAATAAAATGGGTTTCTTTATAATTTCATTGAAACATGATTTTCATATGTGGAAAAATGGGTTCTATAAAATGCACTTACAAGTAGTCATAATCTATCTAGAGAACGAATGATGATGGAATGATTACAAAATAACCCCATTTGAAGCATAAGTAATAAAGGGGTTTTGACATTTATGTATTGAAATTTAATAAAAATAATATTAAATATATTTTTATTGAAATTCCATTTTCATTTTGAAAATTGCTTTTTAAATGAAAAAAATAATTTAAAGCTATTTCATTGGAAATCACTTCTAAAACTACAAATTTTAAGAATATCATGAAATAAAATTTCATTTTATATATTCTGATAAACATGGAAAGGGATTATTAATTTAATACCTATCATTAAAAAAATAAAATTGTACTTATTGTAATTGATAAAAAGAACATACATACATTACATTAAAAATGATATAAGAATGTCTTAATCGGAAATGACTTGATGATGCCATTCACATTTTCGGTAGTAGTAAAATAGAAAATGATTGGAAAAAATAAATATTCCTTTTAAAATTTTATATAAATTTTCATAAGTTGTTAAAAAATATATTTTTGAAAAATTTAAAATTGACTAAAAAACGTTTTTGAAATCTTTTTTTGAAATATTATTTTTTTAGTAAAACCAAATTATGGGAATATTTATGTATATATATATATATTTAATTAAAAAGAATCAATTTTTTAATTATACAATTGTGTTTAAATGGAACTATTACATATAAATTTATAGTATAAATATATGGGAAAAAAAATAATGAGTTTATTTTGAGATGGATTATATGATATCATCATTTGAAGAATAATTATAAAAAATATTAATACATGATGAGATTGTAACAAAATTATCTTACCACATTGGTAGCATTAAATCATAATAAAAAAGAAAATATATCCTTAAAATAAACATATAAAATCATGAAAGTAATTATTTTAGTGATATCACATGTTAATGTCGATGAATATAGACCTTAGAAAATAAGATAGTTGTGTAATATAACATATGTTTCAAAAAAGAAAAATTGAGAAAAAACGAGTTACCACATTAGAAACTATGTAACATTAAACCCCATGAATGATATAAAATCAAAGGTATATATAAAAAAAAATATATGTATAAAATCATAAAATACATTCACAACTAGAATATACACTACATAAAAAAATAAGTATTCAATTAGGAATACATCTCATAGAAATAAAATTGAGATGGGAAAACCATTACCACTAACATTCTTTCGATTGAACATCATTTAAAATAATGTATAGTGATTTTCAAATTTATATTAACTTATTAACTAAAAATATTAATATTTATACTATCATATCTGGTTCTTTAATGAAATTTTATCACTCTTACATTAAATATAATTAATTTCATTTCTTCGGATTATATTGGCTATGTTTTTTCATTCGTTGTTCATTATAAATGTCACAATTATTTTGAATATTATTTAGATATATCATATATATAAAATAATAATAATTAAATAATAATAATATTTATACATCATTTATACATTCAAAACCAATCATTAATCATGGATATGGAAAATGAAGTATGATAAGATCATTGAAATTCCATATCGTATGTATGCATTAGTAACGTTTAAATGTATCAATAATAATTATGGAAAAGGGTTAAGTAATAATTATTCATTAAAAAATGATAATAATATCATATATAGATTATCATTTTTTAAAATATTCATATATATATCATCCATGTGTTATGGTAATGAAAACGGAGTCATGTAAATTTACCATGGTAGTAGTCAAAACATACATGAATAATGTTATCATTAGTTTAATATAAATATTAAAATGAAATATACTATTTTATATATGAGAAATTTATTATTTTTATCATAATTATTTCATTTATATAACATATAATCATTGTCTTTGTCTTTTTGTCATGTGTGTTTGAATGAAAATCCGCACCTCTTTGTGTGTTGGTAGACTACAGAACACAAGAGTGATTGAAACATATTCCAAGGGAAATGAAGTTAAAAACGATATGAATTAAATAATTAATATATTGGTATAAGTTTTTTAAAAATATCATATATATAATTTATATCCATAATCACAACCACCCATGATAGGTGTTAATGGAATAATTAATTGCATTAGTTAGTGAGATGGTAGTCCACTACACACAAGAAAAACGATTTTAGAACTCATTTATTGGAAATGTATAATTTGATAGTTCATCCAATATTATAACAAAATAATAGAAATTATACTATACTGAGTTTATCATATCATCTTATTTTGTTAATAAATGAAGGAGGTGGAGAAATAAATAAAATAAAGTTTCCCATTAAAGAACATTACATATTATTTAGGTATCCATATTACGTTTGTAAAAAATCCTTCCATGGTTGGATTTAATCCCAAAATAAGTCTTCTAGGATTATGTTATGGAATTCTGGAAGTGATTTGTGTAGCTATGGGGTAACTCAAATGGATTGATATGTATGGATAATTGAGGGGGTTGAGTGCGCTATTATAGAAATTGATAAGTGTCATTTTTGACACTACCAAAAACTATTCACTATTGAGTGGTATTTCTTACTACAAGTGGGTCCAAAATAGATAATTAAATATTATGTTGGATTATATGTTGAGAAAATCCTCCAAACAACAAATGAACACAACATTTAAACATTTTTTCAAAAAAATCAATTTTTCCATTATTTTACCAATTTAGTCTTTACCATGGTAGTTAGTTTTATAACATACATAATTTATATTTGTAGAAGAAAAAATTTATCCTTATTAGATAATAAGAAATAAAAATAATTAATAGTTAATAAAATTTATGTTGTTAAAAAACACATTTATTTTGAATATTAATTTTAACAATGAGGCTTGTAACAAAAAAAGAAAAATTTTAACCCCAATTACTCTATTAGAGTTTTACTACTTAGCGGTAAATATAATCACAATAAAAGAACATTTGGTTTGTAAAAGAACCATAGTTAATGTTTTTAACCATTTAAAATTAACTTGGTGTAATATGGTTTTTTAATGAATTCTAATTCATTTAATAAAATATTTTAGTATAGAATAATTATAACAAATTTAAACTATTCATTAAATTTGAATTAAAAAATCATGAAAAAGAGTGAATTAATATATATTATTTTTAATTAAATTTATAATAATATATTCATCTTAAAAATTAATGTGAAAAAACATTTCAAACAATTAAATTCAATTTTAAATTTATTTATATTGCTTATTTAATTTAATTGTTGACAAAATAATTACTATATTGTCATGTTGTAACAATTTTATGTAAATTTTAGTCTATAAAATTAAAATATAATTTATTATGATAATAATGACAAATTTTCCCATCAAAATAAAAGTCTTAAACTAACCGACATTATTTTTCTCTCTAAACAAATTTTTTTATATATTAAAAGCAATGCGAATTATTTTTTGTCTTTTTCATTACTTATCATATTAGAGGGGTTATCATTAATTAAAAGAGAAAATAAATTAACATTGGTTATATAATTTAATTTCCATGTTCGATATAGACTCATATATATACATTAATATAATATTTACCATCATTTTAAATATTTTATTTTATTATTAACACAGGGAAAATCTTTTATTACCGTAACCATAGTAAATAATTTTAACGTTTCTAAAATTATTTTTATTAAAAAGTTAAATATAACATATTGTAAATTATTATAAACACAAATTCCAAAAAACAAATTAATTTTTCAAAATAAAATTCACATAATTGAGAATTTTCAATTTATGATTAATCTCATAGGAAGGATGAGAATTTATATTTTTCTAGAGAAAATGTTCAAAAATATTACAATGTTTTTATACAATAATTCAATTCGAATAAGATTCCATTGAACTGAGTTTTATTAATTCATATATAATTGTACCACTATTACATTAAATAAATTAAAATAATAATTTAAATTTCAAAATAAAAAAAATAAAAAGATAATATTCAATTAAAATTAAATATATTTTAATATTCTCAAAAATAATATAGTTTAGAAAATAACAAAAAATTACTCTAAAAATGATTTGAATTCAGATTTAGAAAATTAAGTTCATTTTTTCAAATATATTTTATAATTTTTTATAAAACAATTTTAAATAATATTCCCATTTTGAGATTAAATCTTTCATTACAAAATTATATTTTTGTAGAAAACATATCTTATTCATTTAATGGGTCTTATATTATTTATAATCAAAAGATATCCATTTTAATTAATTATAAATTGTTCACTATTTATAATTTATTATCTACTATTCTTAAAATGTGATTTAATTATATAGTTATGGTAGTTATATATATCGTGAGTCATTTACTGTTACTGTTGTGTGTTGAATATACTATTAAACATAAAAATATCGAGGATTAATTTATCATAATCAATTGACGAGATTACATTTATTTAAAAATAAATAAATCTTAATGTTTGAGGGTGTCATATTCTCAACAAAGATCAATGTTATGTATCATTTACTCTATTGAATATAAAATACAAAATTTAAAAAACATTCCTTTATACCGTCAAAACCATTTAATACCTATTTTTAATTCTATGTGAAATGATAACATTATTCATATTTATAAGTGGACTAAAACCTCCATGAACTGATGTGATTAATTTTTCATGTTCATCTTCTACAATATTTCATAATAATGAGATGAATGAATATATATATATATATCACAATTTTTATGATATTATGAATCTATAATTTTATATTACTATTTATATATCTTTACATTCATTCATTGGAAAATTTAAACATTACTAATACCTACATATGAACCACTTTCTCCACAATGTGATTTAATTAATTCTTCCACTATTATTTTATATGAATGTAAATAAAAATATATTTAATGATTATTAATTATATTTAAAAAGTCATTAAGAATATACATATTATGAAACAATGAATATTTTGCAAGAACTATAAGCATTAATTGAAAACATGCTCAGGAAATAAACCAATTAACACTCAAATATTCATTTTAAGAAAGTGTTTTTAGTAAATTAAAATTTAATATAAAAGGGGAATCTTATATTATATTATAATCCTGAATTTTCTTCTTATACAATCATAATAATTCTATATTTACCTTACATGATTATAATTATGTTTGCCATGAATATTAGGACATGAGGCATTGGTTTCTATTTCAAAATCATTGTTAGTCACTATTGTTTATTGTTGAGTCTCCATTTTGAAAATAATGTTCTACTTATACCATTACACACATTTATTTTAATATTCTATTTATTTAGTGTTTTTTATTTCCTTTCATTATATTCTCTTCAGTATATAGAACAAATAAAAAATGTATTTATAAAAATGTTACTTTATTTACACTTTGGTCAATTTTTTTTAGTCCATGTTCATTTTAAATAATTTGTTTTAAATAATTTAATTTTATATTTTACCATCATAATATCAATTCATTATAACAAAATAACGTCCATTCTAATCAAATAACTAAAAATAATTTTTTATAATTTTTTTGAAATAGTTTATTTATGACATTTTAAAAAAACTATTAAAGGAATGAATATTTGATTTTTTACCATATGAATAACATTTCATGCCTTTGTAAAAATTATTTTCATTTTATATTTGTATATAATAATCTATTTATATTTTCAATGAATTGATATTTCTAAATTATATGTGAAAGATTTAAATAATTATATCAAAAGAAATACAATTTTTCTCACGATTTTAATTTGGATTCAAATTCTACTTTAGTTGTATTTTCTCCTATATTTATTTCCATTGATGCTTACTATAAATAATTGGGGGGGAATATCTAATGATACATTCAAATTAAAAATTTTGTTGACTTATGATTATGTGATGATGAAATTTTTATGAAATCCCAATAATTTTTCATTAGTTATATTATGGAGGAATCTTGAATATTTCAATGATCATTTGAAAGACATACATATAATATACATTACATGATGGGTGGTATGAAAACCAATATGTTTTATAGATTTTACAATGATTCATTAAATTAAAATATGAGAAATAATATCCTAATATATTGGGAGTCATAGTTTGTGTATGTAATTTGATACATATACCTACAAATTCAAATAAGGGCACCAAAAAATAGTTAAAATATAAACAATGAGCCCCTAAATTTTTATTGATATTAAAAAAATTCACGGGCTGATTTTGGAACATTCCAAAGAATAAGATGTGTCATAAATAACTCTAAGGGAATAAATTATTCCATTCATAAGGTATATAAATAAATTTTATTCATGAGGCATAATATGATGTAATAGAATTCTGGGAATTGTAATCGTAAATGAAAAAGAATGATTTTAGATTAAAAAATCAATGATTTATATGAATTTTCTTATAATATAAAATTTTAATTAAGAAGCATATGCCAAGGGTCACTAATAAAACATAATAATATAATGTGGATGTGAAGTTATATCGTGAACCATACATGGTATCTCAGGATATAACAACACCATCTAATTCATTGGGGGATATATAATTTAATGTCTACTAGTCACAATATTATTTTCAACATAAATATTCGATCCATTGTGATCATAAAACATAAAAACATCTTTCATCACAATTAATGATTTTATTAAGAGTTTTTTGGTACATACCTAGATGTTACAAATGATAATCATAGGTAAAACAAGGTAAATACCCATGAGTAAATATGGGGATATGTATTCATAAAAAAATGTCAAGGACAACTCCAAAACAATTTATTCTAGATAACATGTGTACATAAATGGTCATAAAATTGATTATCAATACTGGAATTTGGCATATCATAACATGGCAATAATGGTCATAATAAATTTTGGAGTAAAGTTGCATTATAATTATAAAAATAAGAAATAAATATGATTAATTAAAATAACGTAGTTGAATAATTATGGGGATGAACAGAATAATTTACATTTAGGGGTGCTTCTAAAAAATTGGGAGTATATTCTTAAGTGAATATTAAATCTCTAGAAGAGATTTTTAGAAGAAATTAATTATAATTTTTAAATAACGAAGATTACAATGTGGTTTGGTTGGTATTTACTGAAAAAAGGGAGGAATTAATTATGATAATATTATTTTGGGTTGAGGACTTTAATTAATAATGTCATCATAAACAAATACCATTCCACATTTTTTTATTGTTTTATTCAAAATTATATTTTACTTTATTTTATTAGGAAAATGATAAAAAAAATTAAATAATACAATTTGTGATATTAATGTGGGTCCTAATCATAAATAATAATTTTTAAGACCTCAATATATATTAGAGTATTTAGATATGAAATTACTGGATTTTAAAATTAATAAAATAACTATAGAAATACATTATTTTAAATACCACGTAATGTTTTGATCATTGATGCCTCATACAGTATTTGTTAAAAACATTTTTTATAGTATGATGTCATAACCCCAACAATATATTTATACTATATTGAAAATTTAAATAATAAGTAGAAAATATGAAAAAATCATAAAAAACTAATCATTTAATATATTAAACATGATAATTTAAAAAATTATATATATATATGACAAAAAATTTTTTTTACTATATAAATTTTTATTTTAAAATAATTATATTTACATATTTATATATATAATATTTTATAAAACACAAAACATTCTGAATCTTATAAACATTACACACGACATAATTAATTTATCGTATCTTTTTAATTTATGTAAATATTTTTTAATAATATTTTAACATGTAAATAAAATTAATAAAAAATTACTTTAACTTTCCAAATAGTGTGATTTAAAAGAAAATATATGACAACCCTTCTTTTATTAAAAACATAAACATGATTTATTACATAAAACATTCACTTGATACAACATGGATGATCAAGAGGACTAGTTTCTTTGGGGCATTGGATCATTACATAACAACTTAAAACATGAAATACCACATCTATATTGAAAACAAATTTACATGACTACTACATTCCCTCGTACTTAGCATTGCATGGGATAACCTGAGGACATTCATAAGAAAAGGGGTTAGTTATAAACCCCAGTAAGGGAATAAACATGGAATACATGAGGAGTAAAATACATTTTAGAAAATAGGCATAACAATAGATCAAAAGACAAACATGAACATAAGGGCATGATAAAGAATGATAATCATAACATGGAAATGTGGCAACAACACTTAACATGGAATTAGCATGAGCCAAGGCTCATTGCACATGGAGCATGAGTAAATCCACATTGCAAATGAATTACGAGTAAACCCTCATTGCACTTGAATTAGTATGAGTCAACACTCAATGCACATGACGTATCGTGATACTATACTTTACCCAATGCATTGGAGCGCTATAACGGCGCACCCTTCTTAAACATTTCATTTCATGCATAAGTGTGCACATGGATCATAAAACGTGGATTCATAAAACATAATAATTTATTCCACAATAAAGGAATTTTTAATGAATCTTTATAATCAATTAGTAAATGTGCATGAAGTTGAATACCATTGATTGATAAATGGGAATGATATTCACTACACAATGGTATTGGCTTACAAAATCGGTGTAATTTTGGCAGCGAAACGACATGATATATGAATTCATAAAAAAATGTTTGATGAGATAGAAAGTGGAGTCTCCTCATATATACATGAAATGGACAATAAGGGTTCATATAGATACATGTCCCAACAATTTTAATTTAATTTAGATTCATGATACACAAGTATTGCTTGAATGTAAATGAGAGAGAGATGTTCCTTTCAGAATTTCGGCATAGTAACGGGTGTACATGGGAGACATTTAATAAGAGATAAAGGGGTCTCCCATCATTCAAAAAATAAGAGGGTAGTATGGGGGAGGTTAGAAACCATACCCCAGCATTTATAATTGAAATTAAAAGGGCATAACAATATTAAGAAAATTGGACAAAAAAATGAAAGGAAGAAAACCCCTTACTTGGAAGTGTGCTTCCAAAGGCTTGAGAGAGGCGTCTTGGGAGCTTGGGGAAATGTTGGAGGATTATATAGAGAGTAGGGTAGAGCTTGGACGAAATCCAATGGCTTTTAGTGAGGATGAAGTGGGAGATTGGGTGGGTTTATATAGGAAAGGTGAGTGAATTCATTATTATTTAGGTTTGGAACCACTTACATTATACGAATCCAACCAACAAATCAGCTCATGGTTTTTGCCAATGGTTTTTGGAAAAGTGGATAGGAAAACAATATTTTATAAGTCCAATGTCCTAAATTCATAAAATATTTGGGTTTCTTATGTGGAGGTGAGTCACACTCCCATGTAAAATAATTTAAAATGATAAGTTGTTTAATAAGTCTTGAGGGGTCAATTAATGATTCGTAAAATAAGTAAAACAAACCCAAAATCACATTATTGTAATGGTAAAACATATATTGGCCGATCATAAAACATATAGTATTTTATTACATCACTATTTGGTCATTATGATGTCATAAAACACATTATATATTTATACAGTATATAATTTTTACCCAAAAAATTGACTGTCTCATGAAATTATGAAAAATTCACTTTTGGATAATTTCGACATCCTGATTCCATAAATAATATTTATTTTATCTAAATATTTTTTTAAATATGTTAATTTTCACTTTTATAATAAAAAGGAAAATTTATCAAAAATTTACATGTTTTGACAAAAGTGGCTTTCAACCCTTAATAAAAATTACAATTGCATTCATAAAATTGTATGATCATATATATTTAATACAAATTAATTTAATAATAATAATATTTTATTAAAAAATCATTTAATTCAAAAATCCCTTAATTTAATAAAATATAATTCTTAATTAAATAATAACTAAAAACACCACTTGTACATTAAAAACTATTTACAATGTATCAATGATGACAAGAAAGTATATTCTTTATTATATACAAAAATAATGTATATTAACATTGTACTAGAGATTTGTTACATAACCCCTTAAAACAGTCGCATAATACCTAAGGGTAAGGTGTGCGATGGTGACAGACTCTTGGGGTGGCTCAGATAATATTGCTCGAGTGGTAATATCTATAAAATTACAGTTTTCTCATAGACGGTCCCACTCGAGATTGACAAGATGAATCTCATCTTGGGTTTGGTCAAGAGGGAAGCCCAAAGACGCCACCTCTTTTCCGAGCTCCAACAAATGGGCTTCATATGGAACAATTATACTGGATCAGTATATCGCTCGCTTTGTATGAATAAATTGGGTTTGTCAAAGCCTTATATTTATACTAATGATGTGATCACTATTCAATGGCTATAAAATCAATGGTCACAATTCATAACATAAAACCAAAGAAGTTGACATTTTATATAAACATTTTACATAAAGAGACATTTAACTAGATCAAGAGGGATTTCCATTAATGAATCTTTGGTTCGTTGTAATATTTACCCATTAAGAAATTTTTCCCTTGAAATTTCCTTTTCCCAAAATAAAACAGATGTGGGTAACTCAGCTTCATCATTTCCTCGGATTCCCAAGTCGCTTCTTCAAACTTGTGGTTTCTCCACAACACCTTGATGAGGGGAATTGTCTTATTTCGTAGAACTTTTTCTCTACGATCTACGATATTCAAAGGTTGATCCTCATAATAATGATCATCCTCCAATTGTACCACCTCGGAAGAGAGTACATGTGATGGGTCTGGTATGAACTTCCTTAAGAGGGATAAATGAAAGACATAATGTACATTGGACAGGGTAGTTGGAAGTGCTATTCGATAGGCCACATCCCCGACACGATCAATAATATCTAAGGGGGAGATGTACCTTGGACTTAACTTCCCTTACTTTCCAAACCTCATGAACTTCTTCCACGAAGACATGTGTAGAAAAACCATGTCTCCAACTTTAAACTCAATGTCTCATCGACAGTTATCTGCATAACTCTTCTATCGACTATGGGCTGCCTTGATATGCGGTTGAATGGGTTTCACCCTCTCCACCATTTCTTCGACCATTTCTGGTCCAAGCATCTTACGTTCACTGACCACATCCCAACATGATGGTGTTTTGAACCTTTTCCCATACAAGGATTCATAAGGTGCCATTTGGTTGCTCATGTGGAAACTGTTATTATAATAGAACTCAACTAGAATAAGATGTTGATCTCATCCTCTTTTAAAGTTCATTTAGCACGCTCTCAACATGTCCTCAACTGTTTGGATAGTTCGCTCGGATTGGCCATCAATTTGAGGATGATAGGTTGTACTGACGTTCAGTTCAGTATTCAGATTATGTTGAAGACTCTTCCAAAACATAGAGGTGAATCTTGGATATCGGTCAGACACAGTAGATATTGCTACTCCATGAAGCCTTACAACTTCCCTAATATATATCAGTGTCAGTTGATCCAATGATAAATCCTCCAGAATAGCAATGAAGTGTGCAGTCTATGTAAGATGATCCACCACAACCCAGATTGCATTTCTGCCTTTAGATGTCCTCAGAAATCCAGTGATAAAGTCCATGGTGATGGTCTCCCATTTCCATTTTGGTATGGGCAATGGTTGCATCATCCCTTTAGACTTCACCCTCACTTCATTCACTTACTGGAACACTAGGCACTTTGATGTATATTCAGCGATCAGCTTCTTCATATTATCCCACCAAAAGTCATCTATGAGATATCGATACATCTTTGTGCTCCCTGGGTGAATAGAGAAATTTGAACAATGTGTATCATCCAAAAGTTCCTTCATCAGCTTCGGACATGATGGAACACATGGTATGTTCCAAAATTTCACAATTCCTTCTTCGTTAACATTTAACTCTAAAGATTTCCCTTTTTTGATAGCTTCCACTTTTTCCTGAATTCCCTCATCATCCTTTTGAGCATCCTTTATCCTTTCCAAAAGAGACGGTTGAGAAATCATTTGTGAAAGGATTGATTATGTTCCCTTATTTATGATTCCCATGTCCATGTTTATCATGTCTATGAAGATTGGATCCTTCTAAATTCTCATCATTTATAAAATCACTGGGTCCTTTCTACTTAGGGCATCTCCCACCTTGTTCGCTTTCCCAGGGTGGTAATGTATTGAACAATCATAATCCTTGATGAGATCTATCCATCTTCTTTGGTGCATATTAAGCTTTTTCTATGTGAATATATATTTAATACTCTTGTGGTCAGTATATATCTCACATTTCTCTCCACAGAGATAATGCCGCCAGATTTTCAAGGAAAAGATCACTACTGCCAACTCTAGATCATTCTTTGGATATTTTCGCTCATGAATTTTCAACTGCCTTGAGGCATAGGATATCACTTTATCATTCTACATCAGCACACAGCCTAAGCCCTTCTTTGATGAATCACTGAATACCACAAAAAATTCCCCACTTATGGGTAAAGTGACCACGGGCGCAGTGATAAGCCTCCTTTTCAACTCTTTGAATCTTTCTTCACATTCATCACTCAAGAAAACCTTACTCCATTTCGAGTTATCTTGGTAAGAGGGTTGGAAAATCGTGAAAAATTTCTCACACATCATCGATAATATCCATCTAACCCCAAGAAGCTATGGATATTTTTTACCGATGTTGGCCTCGGCCATCCCTCAATTTCATCTATTTTGGAGGGATCCACATATATTCCATTGCTTGTGAAGATATGGCCATAGAATGAGACTTCCTTCAACAAGAACTCACACTTTTTGTACTTTTCATAGAGCTTCTCATTGTGCAAAGTCTCCAGTACAGTTATTAAATGCTCCTCACGATCCTCCTTGGTTTTTATGCATATAAAAATATCATCTGTAAATACTACCATATATTTGTCGAGGTAATCTATAAATAATCTATTCATCAAGTCCATGAATATTGCAGGATAATTAGTGAGTCCGAAAGACATTACTATGAATTCATAGTGACCGTATCTTGTACGAAAATCAGTCTTGGGGATATCTTCCTTCTTCACCCTTACATGATAATATCCCAACCGCAAATCTACCTTGGAGAAGTATTGTGCTCCACGCAGTTGATCGAATAAGTAATCGATCCGTGGGAGAGGATACTTATTCTTTATCATGATTTTTTTAGTTCATGATTATCGATGCAAAGCCGCATTGACCAATCCTTCTTCTTGATGAAGAGGACCGATGCACCCCATGGTGAAGCACTTGGGCATAAAATCCCTTTATCTAGATTCACCTGTAGTTGTTTCTTGAGCTCTTCATGCTCCACGATATCCATTCTATATAGAGTCTTGGATATTGGTAGTGCCACTGGTATAAGTTCAATTGAGAATTGAACATCTCTTCTAGGAGGAAGACCAGACAGTTTCTCGGAAAACACTTCATCTAATTCCCTCACAATAGGCATTTCATAAAGGATGGTTTTTTCTTTATACTCAATCATCTGAGATAGATACGCATGCTAATAGGTCAGTAATATCCATGCTTTTGTTGATTGAGCAAAAGGATATCCATCTTCCTCCTTACACTTGTAATGAATTGGGGGTCGATTCTCCATATGGAGTATGATTTCCCTCTCCCGACAATTTATATTGGCTCTATATAAGGAAATCCAATCAATACGAAGAATTTCATCAAATTCCACCAGAGGGAGTATGGCAAGGTTCGCAGGGAAATTTAATCCACAGATTATAATATCGGAGAAATTATATTCATGGGATGCAATGATTGCCCCATTTTCTGTACTCACCGAAATCTTCACTTTCATGATTTGTGGTGGGGCTGGGATTGTTCTACTAAACTTTTGAGATATAAAAGAATACGTAGATCCTGAATCAAAAAGTACATTCTATATTCTTTATTGAATAACTACAGTACTTGTCACCACATCGTTGTTGAGGTTCACTTCGACAGAAGTAATGGAAAAATCTCTTCCTTGATGCCTTGGAGGTTGTTGGTTGCCTCTGAAAACCATTAGATTAGGGCACTGATTTACAAGATGCCCTGGTTCATTGTAGATGTAGCAATGAACAATGCGTTGAGGCTTAAAGGGAGTGTTCCTCTCCTTTGTCACAACCTCGACTCTTTCTTTCTGACAGCTAACAGCTAGGTGCCCTTCTCTTCCACACCTAGAACATTTCCTCATCCCCTTGAGGCAATTTCTAGAGTGCTTCTTTCCACACTTTTGGAAAGTGGGGTGTTGGATCTTCTTAGCACCGTTGGATTTATCCATCAGACCGCCAGCATTGAAGTTAACCTTACGCTTCATGTCCCCATGCTACCCCTGTGAGTCCCCAATATCTATTTCGACCATGAGGGAACATCAGAAAATTTCCTCATAGCTTTCAATGTCATGGATCGCTAATGCTTTCTGCAGGCTAGGCTTTAGACCACCAAAGAAGCGGTCAACCTTGAATTCAGGTGTAACTACAAAGTCGAAAGCGTATAGTGCAAGCCATGTGAAGTTTTCCTCGTACGCTCAAACAGATTCTTCGCCTTTTCTTCTTGAGGGAAAGGAAGTCATTTCCATCTTAAGCTGGAGGGTTCATGGATAATATTTATCGAAAAATAACTTTTGGAAATCCTTCCATTTTAACGCCTCGATATCCTCCTCAGGATTCATATTTTTGATCAATGTCCACCATTGATCAGCTTCACCGTCCATATGATAATCCTCTAGGATAACCTTCTCTTGTTCAGAACATTAACGGATGGAGAAGATCATTTCAATGGAGTTGATCCATTTTTTCAGCGATCGTGGGATCAGATGATCCACCAAAAGTAGGAGGCATTTTTCTCATGATGCTCTTGATAGAGACTTATTCATTCTTAGGGGGGGTTGGATGTTCCTCTTGACCCATGATTCTATTAAAATCTTCAGTTAGCTGAGAGATAAGCGTGAAAAATTTCGCGATTCCCGCTCCCATTGGATTGGACATCTCATTAGTACATTCATTACACTAATCTTCACATAGGTTGTTAGCCTGAGTCCTCCTATTATCGCTCATTGTCTGGAATAAAATGAAAGTTAGGGGGTTAACACATAATGGGAAATCCAATGACAAAAGTTGATGACTTATAAATAAACTTTTATTTCCTTAACTCATGAGTCTATTGGCTTCAATCTTGGATTTTCATGATCTACTTTCTAACATATATTCATAGGGGAATTTTTGTTAATTACCTTAATAAGGTTTCAAACTAAGCTTGTGAATTTATCAAAACATATCCCTCAGGAGTGTCGTAATCAAGAGTGCAGTAGGGTCCGTTGTCGTCCATCAGTTCTCGTTCGAGTCTAGCTCAAAGTGGTCTTTTTGTGTTTTACCCCTAGGATACATCTGTGTCAGAGTCGCCTATACCTGCTCGTATCCAGACATGGATGTTTTTGTTTGATAAACCACTTTCTAAGTACTTACCAAAACATAGGGTTGTTTTTGTTATACTTAGTCTTGTCTATAAGGCTTTTCTAGGGTTTTCTAATCTTAATACCAAAAATAACTAAAATTATCCTCTAATACCAACTATGACAACCCAGTTATTATTACAAACATAAACATCATTTATTACATAATCTATTCAGTTGATACAACATGGGTGATCAAGAGGTCTAGTGTCTTTGGGGATTAGGATCATTGTATAACAACTTAAAACTTGAAATACAACATCTTTATTGAAAACATCCTTTACATGACCACTACATTCCCTCTTACATAGCATTGCATGGGATAACCTGAAGACAGGCTTAAGAAAAGGGGTGTGCTATAAAGCCCAGTAAGGCAATAAAACTGAATACATGAAGAGTACAATACATGTTAGACAATAGGCCTATAAATAAGGAACAATAGAAACATGAATATTAAGGCATGATAAATCATGATAATCATAACATGGAAATGTGGCAACAACACTTAACATGGAATTAGCATGAGCCAAGGCTCATTGCATATTGAGCATGAGTAAATACTCATTGCAATTGAATCACGAGTAAACCCTCTTTGCACTTGAATTATCATGTGTAAACACTCATTGCCCAGGGCAGATCATGATACTATACTTTATCCAATGCATTGGAGTGCTATAAGGGTGAACCCTTCTTAAACAATTCATTTCATGCATAGATGTGTCACATGGATCATAAAACATGGATTCATAAAACATAATAATTTATTCTACAAAAATGTAATGTGGAATGAATCTGTATAATCAATAAGTAAATCTACATGAAGGTGAATACCCTTGATGGAGAAATGGGCATGGTATTAACTACACAATGGCATTAGCTTAGAAAATCGGTGTAATTTTGGCAGCGTAACGGCATGATATATGAACTCATAAAAAAAATTTGATTAGAAAAAAAGGGTGTCTTGTCATATCTACATGAAATAGACAGTACGAGGGTTATATAGATACATGTCCCTATAATTGTAATAGAATTTAGATTCATGATTCTAAAATATTTCTTGAATGTAAATGAGGAGAGAGAAAGTTCTTTATGAATTTCAGCATAGTAATGGGTGTACATGGGAGGCATTTAATGAGAGAGAAAGGGGTCTCCCATTATTAAAAAAAATAGGGCAGTATGGGGGAGGTTCAAAATCATACCCCAACATTTATAATTGAAATTTAAATGGAATAACAGTATTATAAAAATTGGACAAAAAATGTGAAAATAAGAAAAACCCTTACTTGTATGTGTGCTTCCAAAGGCATGAGAGAGGCTTGAGAGAAACTTATTGGGAGCGTGGGGAATCATGGGAGGATTATAGAAAGAGTAGGGCAGAGGTTGGATGAACTCCAAAGGATTTTAGGGAGGAGGAAGTGGGAGCATGGGTGGTTTTATATAGGAAATGGGAGTGAATTTATTATTATTTAGGTTTGGGAACCCTTATATTAAACTAATCCAAACCACAAATCAGCTCATGGTTTTTGCCCATGGTTTTTGTAAAAGGGGAGTGGAAAAAAATATTTTATAAGGCGAAAGTCCGAAATTCTTAAAATAAAGGGGTTTCTTATGTGTAGGTGAGTCACACTCTCATGGAAAATAATTTAAAAAGACAATATGATTAATAAGTCTTGAGGGGTCCATTATTGCTTTGTAAAAGAAGTCAAACAAAACCAAAATCACATTATTTAAGTGGTAAAACATATATTGGCCGAACATAAATCTTATAGTATTTTATTAAATCACTATTGGGTCATTTTGATGTCATAAAACACATTATATATTTAAACGGTATTTAATTTTTACCCAAAAATTTTACTGTCTCAAAAAATTATGAAAAATTCACCGGTGGAAACATTCGACATCCTGATTCCAGAAATAAAATTTATTTTATCTAAATAATTTTCTATATATGCTAATTTTTACTTTTAAAATTAAAAGAGTCATTTATCGAAAGTTCACGGGTTTTGACAAAAATGGATTTCAAACCTTAATAGAAATTACAATTGCATTCATAAAATTATAAGATAAATTATATTTAATAATAATTAATTTAATAATAATAATATTATTATTATTATATTAAAAAATAATTTAATTCAAAAATACCGTAATTTAAAAAAATAGAATTCTTAATTAAATAAAATCTAAAAACAGTATTTATACTTTAAAAACTATTTACAATGTATCAATGATTACAAGAAAGAGAATTCATTATTATATACAAAAATAATTTATATGAACATAGTACTAGAGACTTGTTACATAACCCCTTAAAACAGCCACATAAGTCCTAAGGGTATGGTGTACGGTGGTGACAGACATTTGGGGTGGCTCAGATAACATCGCTCGAGTGGTAATCTCTATCAACTTCCACATTTCCCTAAGATAGCCCCGCTCGAGCTTGACATGATGAAGCTCAGCTTGGGCTTCGTCAAGAGAGAAGCCCAAAGACACCACCTCTTTTCCGAGCTCCTACAAATGAGCTTTGTTTGGAAAAATTCTATTGGATGAGTCCATCGCTTCCTTTGTCTGAGTAAATTGGGTTTGTTAAAGCCTTATATTTATACTAATCATGTGATCACTGTTCAACGGCTATAAAAGAAATGGTCACAATTCTTAATATAAAACCATATAATTTGACATTTTATATAAACATCTTACCTAAAGAAACATTTAATTAGATCAAGAGGTATTTTCATTAATGAATCTTTGGGTCGTTACAAAATAAATATTTCATAGTAATAAAATTTTAGTTTCAACATATAATACTATATTTTTTACTATAATTGTTAAATAATAATATATATATATACAAATATGTAGGGAAATTTCAAAAAAATAGTCAACAATTTTTGAAATTTGAAAATATAAAAAATTCTTACACTAAGGGTATAGATACATAACCCCTTATTGCAATAGTGTATTCCCTGAGCTGATTGTGTGTGGGGGTTTGAATTTTATAGTGTGGTTTGGTTAACATGATATGTGTGGTGATCTATATAGGATTGAAATTATCATGAATATTATTTCACTCAAGTTTCAATTTTTGAATATCAAATTTTGATTTTTCAAGGGTATAGCCTAGTGTATCCATCATCCTCAAAAGATTCTTCAACTGGTCTTTATTGTGATTGATTATACTAGTTGAGGTCATGACTTATTCTATCTAAGTCAATTATATTTTATCATAACCTTTATTATATACTAATAATTATGGTCATTGTTGAATGGATATATTAGAAATTTTTATATTGAATAAGTTCATTTAATGTACAATAAAAGGATTGTTTTTATATATTATAAGTGTTTCAAAAAAATGAAATAATGTAAATTTTGTTTCTTTATATTCATTATGTAATAATAAATTTATTAATTTAGAAGGAAATTACATTTATAAAATATTTTGTCATTAAATTCTCCCACCTTCAAAAATTTACCCCTATGATGTTTCATTACTTTACTTAAAATAGAAGAAGGTACTTATATTTACTCACTTCTTCTAGATCACATGTTGCATCCACAAGTTTGATATTCCACAATATTATATAGAATTAATAATTTTATTCTTTTCAATGATATTTTTCTCTATGATATATGTTTTTCTCCTGATGCATCTTGAATGAAAGTCCATTCTTCAATGGAATCACCTATTAATTCAGTATACATGATGTGTATCAAATGCACAACCATATTAGAGATAAATATAACTGATTATGTATTTTATATTATTTAGGCTGTAGTTATAGTTGATAGGCCACAACTGTTAACTTGTTAATAATAACTATGGATATGATTTACCTTGGAAAAAATTTCACATTCTTACAAAACCTTAATATTTTCATCCATAATGATATATGGGGAACAAATTTTCTTCAACATCAATCAATATGTCTCATAAACAATTTTCAATATAGTATTTATAATATATTTTTATAGATTTAGTAGGATATTGAATAGTTTGGAAAATCTATTTCTTCACTTGGATAGGATATGGTTATATCAGCTTATTCTCTCTAACTCTATCCCATCATGTGTGAGTCCAACACCTCTTACCATACAGATCCATATAAGATAAAATTTGAATGCCAGAATGGAAAATATTGTAATATGAGAATCCCATTGTAGAAATTTTTTGAACTTAACTTCCTTTCAAATAAATTTAACATGATAATAATTTATTCTTAACAGTTTTAATTGTTCTCAAAGAAACATTTTCCACATGATGGATATAAGAACTATAAAAACCCAAATTTGAATCAAATAATTAAGGAATTACTCTATAAAAATATGAGTAAATCCATATATGCCGGTCATATAAATTTGAGATTGGAATTCCATGATGTCTTCCCACTTCACATATACACATCATAGTGAGTTTTTTGAATGAAAAATCATCATGGATAAAATTGAAATGAACTAAATAATTATGGTGATTGAATAAAACCCCAATTTCATTATTTCCATTTTATATTGTGTGGATTCATAAAATAATGACTGCGGTTATGCATTCTCATTTAAATGTTGAAATGGGGAATGGTTTTATCATTAAATTATATGTATATCTGTTTTACATTACTTGTTCTCATTTGAAGCATCGAGATGGAATGTCTAAAAACTCATTTTTCTATTTATCCCTTGAGAATTTTTTTCTTTCGAACTATATGCATATTTTTACATAGTACATATAGAGATAATGATTATATTTTACATGATACCTATTTTGCTTCTTCATATATGGATTTTAGAAGTGATATATCCAGTTTTCAAACCTTATAACTCCATATCTAAAAATTTTAAAATTTATAATATTAACTAACAGTATCTATGGCCCCTTCTAATAAATTAATTCCTCCATGATCCACTAAATAATTAATGGATTAATTTTAATTTGATAAATATAGGATAATTTCCCATTTATGATTCCATTTTTAATTATTTTGATTTCTATGAGGATTGAATCCTTTTCAATACTCATCATGTACAAGCTCAGCGGATCCTTCCTACTTAGAGGATCTTCAACATTATTTGCAATCTCATGATAAAATTGGATTAAATAACAATAATCTGTGATGAGAACTTACCTCTTTCATTGGGACATATTGAGTACGTCTGGTGTGAACATATACATGTAGATTTTATTATCTTTATATATGTCTCCACTTCCACCATAGAGATGAGTAAACTAAATATTAAATGTAAATATTAATATACCCATTTCAGTATCATATGTTGTGTAGTTTCTATCATTCATAGTTACTTATATTGGGTATAGTCTTTGACTATTTAATTTTTCATGAGTACAAATCCAATTTACATTCTTGAAGAATCACTACATATTATATATTTCTTCCACCCTTTTGCATAATTGTAGTATAGTGGTAGTTATTCCTCTATTAATTAAATATTCAAATATATCCTCACATTCATCATTCTAGATGAGAAACACTCCCTTTCGAGTAATCTTGATTAGTAGGGGTTAGTAATCATTTTTTTTAAAAAAAAATAGACATAATACATATAATATATAAGGAAGCTACATAACTATATCATATATTTTTATATCCCTTAATTGCCTCTTTTATTAAAGGATCCACAAATATTTCATTCAGGTGATAAAATACATCAAGAATGTTACTTTTTCCCTAAATAAGATTCATTTTTATTACATCCCATATTACATTTCCTTGAACATTGACTTTAGTAAATTATTCATATGAAACTGATGTTCCTCTTTTCATTTGGTGTATATAAAAATATTAACTATCAATAATAAGACAAATTTTTTATGCTAATATATAATTAAAATATTGAGAATGTCTATTTATATTGATGGAGCATTAGTGAGTCGGAATGAAATCAAAATGAACACATGGTGCCCATATCCTATATGAGAATATGTCTAGGGGAATCCAACTTATTCTCCATTAATTAATAATATCACATCAATATAAAAAAACATATTGAACAAATAGGATTTATAGATTTAATCAAAATAGTCATAAATCGATGGTTGGGGATATATATTCATTATTATGATCATTTTGAATACATAATAATCAACGTTGATGTATATTATTCAAGTATTTTTCACGATTAAACTGATTGGTGTACCATATGGTTAAACACATGTTTATATAAACACTTTTTTAATATTATACTATAATTATTCATCATCTCATTATGTTCAATATTTTCTATTCTATGTGAACTCTTCTATGTTATAAAATCTCAAGGTTTAAGAAAAATATTGATCTCTACCAAAACAATTAGAGGAAAAGTGGAAAATTATTTTGGATAACACCTCATCATATTCTCTTACAATTGAAATGTATACATGGATGATGATTTACTTAGTCAAAATTGTAATAGTTATATAAAATTTATCATTAATTATTATTATTCATTCTTGAGAACATGATTCACAATGAGATCCATCATCCTCCTTACACCAATATACATTCATTGGGGATTCATGATATAGATGTTGATTTTATTCTCCAAAAAAGGTATAATGGATCTTCTATAAGGAAACATTGTCTACTTATAGGGTATTATTGAAATCATCTTAATAGGTATAAATATGACTTTCGATAAAAACATTCCCACATGCATTAACTTATGATAAAATTAGAATGGATTTATCCCAAATTATATCCAATCATTTTGGGTGGTGAATAAATGTTCCTTGGAATCATGATAGATACACCAAAAAATGAAATAAATTTAAATACAAGGATATATACACAATTATGCATTATATGAAAATATATATCAATAATCACAACATTTAACACCATCAGAACTTATTTATTATATGGTCCTTGGATATTCCTAGTTCCCATCTTTCTTCTTGGACCTTGTAAAATTAAAATATATTAAATAATTAGGATTTTTCCTAAATTTATGGAATGTTAACGTGAATGGTAAAATTGGATGAAAATTATTTTCCATAATTAAGTAAAAAAAATTAATTATTCTATGAATTTGTTTCTACATTATTCCACATCATTACACATGTGAACAACCTTTTATTTTCATTGTGAAAATTCCAATAAAGAAAAAGTATACATTTTTTATATATAATAAATTTAATATTCATTACATTATAACCTTTATCACATAAACATACATGAGACACCAACGTCATATTATGTGATGTTTTTTGAAACATAAATATTTACTAATTGTTAATCATAAATTTGGATATCTAGTTATGAATAATAAAAATATGTCTTATATTAGTAATTATCTTGTTAGGTGCCTCATTCGGATAGTTCTGAAATTTCCCATCACATTTTTCATTGGCAGTTTTCATCCAATTTTTATACATTGATTAAATAAAAAAATGCATATGAAAATTTTACATCAGTTAAAATATAACTGAGAACATATTAAAATATAAGTGATTACCAATAAATTTATATATTTCCATAAAATGGTATTTTCTAGGATTAAAACTATGTTATACACAACCTATTTGGTAACACGAAAATTCATTGTAATTTTTCATCCCTAAAAAATGGTTTTTTAAATTTTAATGGCCATCCAGATAATATCATGAAAGTATTTATCCCTATGTGTGAATCATGAGGAAAATTTTTCTTTCACCCAGTATATGTAATGGTTAATACCTAATGATTCCTTCATTGGATATTAACCATTAGTGAATCTCTATATCATCTACATTAACATAATAATATTCAAAAAAGGGTGTATTTTATTAGAAAACCATGAACTCTATAATTAACCCAAATTTAGTTATTTTTCCTAGTTTTTATCCTTATTACTATTGATATAACTGTGGATTTATAATAAAAAAAATAACTAGATTATTTTATGATCCTAAAAATTATATCTCTTATATTGTACTAATTTTATTGATTTTTTAAATAATTATCCACATAATCAATCACGAAAGGATCTAAAGGTTTAGTTTCTTTGTATAATTGTATATTTATCTCCAAAACATCACACATAGATACAAAAAAAATATTTCAGAACAATATAATATGACATTAAATTCCCACATATCTTATAAATTTTTATTTTATAAAATAAGGATTTATATATGAAGGTATTTGAAATAAATCCATGTATGGGAATAATCAAAGAATAAAATATGGTAAACTAGTACATGTGAATAAATAAAAATAGAAAAGATGACATTATGGGGTGATATTAATATTTATGAACATAAATAAATGATATAAGTGATAACATCGAGACATTTTAGGATTTGGGAATGCAAATGAAACATAACATAAGAAGAATAATTAATAGATAACCTATAGCTACCCATACTTTTTGGGCATAGATATTACTTTTTAATAGATTAATATTCATTACATAACCTAACAACACACACCATAATCATATAGCTTCAGTTATATTTGAAATTGGTATTCAAAGAAAAATGGTTCATAAGTTAACTATAACATATCCCAAAAATTTCATGATTATTAGATCCCTTCAAAGATATATCATTTATAATACCATTATTTGTAACCAAATTAAGGATACTTTTTAAAGGGTGATCGCAGAATCTCAATAAGCGTAAAAAGGAAGATATATACATAACATGACCATAAGGGTATGAGAATAGGAAAATGAAAATTTAAACCCACACCTCGAATATCATGTATCATAAACTTGAGTCCTGGATTAAATCATTTCAGTTCATATGATATGAATCTATATGGGAAAAAATATTATAATCCATGAAATTATTAACTTACAAAAAAATGTTTTATGGTATACATATAAGAATAAACAAAAATAATTTCCCCAGAAGTAGAGGATAGTTTCTAATAGAATAATAACAGTTTGTGTTCCATGATAAATATTGTTTTGTAGAAATGGTTCATTCCAAAAAAATATCATTGTGGAAAAAGGCCTATAGTGAATGAGGTTCACTACCCATCCATTTAATATTTAACTCATGAGATATTAATATTTACCCCATTCATTAGAGTTATATATTTTTATAGACCCATACATAATATAATTAAAATGATTTATATGTTTCTGACAATATCATAAAACAACCACCGTATCAAAACAAATGAAAAAGAAATGGACCTCATAAAAATTTCATAATATCATAACCCATTGATATGATTTGATTTATAAATTTGTTTTCATTTTAACATAATCATTTTAGGGTAACAATAAGTATGGAATCATGGGATTATACCCCCAGAATATAACAAGTGGTATCCTGGGTTGTTGTCCATGATGAATACAAATACCATTAATGGATAAAAAAATCAAGTAAATTAACATTTCCACATCAAATACAACATTTTGAAATCAATACATTACATAAAATATTAACGATTAAATATCCATTGAAAGGAACATTCGAAACATAAAAATTATTCTTTAAAATGAAATGGTTATGATGATATAAAATATTTTCTATTTCTTGTATGTTAAAATATGGATGCAATTTTCATTTTTAGTGATTAAAAAATAACACAGATATGAAAATGAAATGATGATTCCTTTCATATAATTTTGTAAGTAATAAAAACTGTGTAAATGTGGATTAAAAAATTTGTATTGCAGTGTAAATAAATTATTAATATCCATTTTATTAGAAATTATATGTATGGGAGAAATATTATTTTCGATCAAAGAGTGTGATGAAGTCATCCTCTATTAAAAAATTATTTCTTTCTTTTGCGTATTTACAGAGTGAGAAATAAAATTAAAAAATTTAATATCTATTAATAAAAATTAGAGTACAAAAATTTAATAGTTCCCTAAAATATATATCATTACATTTCATCATATGTATATATCATAAGAAATCGTGAAAATCAATGATATTATAAGATAAACCACTTATTATTTTGTTAATATCTTAATAATAAGCCCCATGATATAATTAATCATATATGTACATTTATTATAAAATTATTATTATGATAAAAATCAGAATATAAATTCATGTGTAGTATATACACCATCCAAATGAAACTATTGTTGAATATGGAATATATCTCATTGAAATAAACGTGAGATGGAAATGCTTTATCATGACTTCATCTTGATTCAGAGGTACTATAATAACAAATATAATATGTTTAAATATATTATATTTTTAAAAAATAATCATTTTAATAGATATATTAGAATAAATTATACACATATCATATTACAATATTTATTTACTAATAATCCTTTATTAAAATTTTCATTTTAAGATGTTAAATATTTTTATTTCTTTGTCTGTTTGGGGTTGGTATATTTGGACCATGTAAAATGATTTTTGGTTCCATAATTTAAATAATTTTAATCAAATTAATATAGATATAAATATAATATTTAATAATTATTTTCATATTTAGATTCAGCAATAAAATTTTGAAATATAAAAATCAGTTAAACCATTTATAGAGATGATCGTTCATATATACTCATGGATTTTGTTTTAATTTCTAAGTGGCTGGAAAGAAGGAATGTTATATATTAATTCAAAAATATCAGAATCATTTTAATACGATATATAATATTTATATTCCTTAAATATATCATTATTATAATTAATATAAAAATAAAATGAAATACATAAGACATGGGTCCATGGAGGAGGTTGTCTACACCTACCAATGAGAGACATTATCTGTTTTCATCATATTGGATGATAATGTGTAATCTATGAAATTATAATTATAGAATTATAATACTTTAATAAATGATATATATATATAAATATATCTATGTGTGTGTCTGTTTTAAATTAATCATTATATCCATTATTCAGAGGCGAGTGTGGAATAAAATACATCAGTTTGAGGCGAAGTAGTCATTAATATACATGATAAAGGGTTCAATTTACCCTTTGAGGTATGTGGAAATGGATATTGTTTATGAAATTAATATTAAGATGTTTAGTATATTTTAGATAATTAAGTTATTATTTAATTATATTTTTTTATGAATTGAATGATGAAGAAGAATAAATAAAGAAAAATTACTCGATAGATAACACTAATTATTTTTCGGAAAACCAAAATAGGTTTTCCTCAACATACATCATATGAGTGCTTACTAATTAAACTGAGGATCTATGGTGTGTAAATGGTATTAAATAATTTAAATTATAGGTATTGATTTATCTAAAAATACATGGAACTATGAAGAAAATAAGGGGGAAGATATCATTTTATAAGTGAAAAGTAGAATCATTTTGGTAAATACCCAAAAATATGAAATAATATGTGCCTTCAAAATTGTTAAATAATTCAATGGAGAGATAAAATGTTTTTATCTATAACGTAACAACTACAAATAAAAATGTTTATTAATGTTATTCTTTAAAACATCTATGGTCAAATACATTTATAATTTTAGTTATCACTATGGTAAAACGTTTTGTTTTCATAGGTAATTTATACCCGAAGCATTAAAATAAAATGAGAATTATTTTATAATATGGAACTATTTAATATAAATATTAAATAAACTGTGTCAAATAAAAGTTCATTTCATTTGAAAAATTAACATTCATATAAGAACATGTAACACATAAAATACAATTTTAACCTTAGTTATAGTAATTAATAATAATGTATGTTTAATATTAATGATTTCCAAAAATTAATTTGATAATAATATATAATATTAATTATTCTGATTCCAAATATGTTGTTCATTATATAAAAATAAATTAAAATAAGTATAATAATTTAATTTACAAATAAAATTTTCATCATTTCAAAAATAATGATTCTAATGAAAAAGGTTCATTAATTAGAAATATTTGTCATATAAAGAAAGGAAATTATTTACAAATATCCAAATTAAAACAAATGATACAAATTTTATAATTTTAATTTTAAAACAAACTTATTTTTTTGAAATGATAAAAATTAAAATAAGAAATTTTAAACAAAATATTTTTTTCAATGTTCAATGATAAATTATTATTTTTCAAAAAAACGACAAAATTCACATTATATTAATTATGAGGTTTTTATTTTAAGAATGAATTAACTATTATGATAAAAAATATCAAAATGTGTAAAAATTAATAAAAAAATTTATTTCATAATCTTTGATGAATCTACACTTTATTAAAATACAATTTTTTGTATGAATATTAGTTATTGTCATACCATGACTATAAATAATATATAATTAATGAAAAAATAATTATTGAATATAAAATTTAAATTTCATTTAAATAACACCTATGTAATGATACTTTTAATTTATAAATCTATATACACTTTTCATGCAAACAAATTGGTTTTTAAAAAAATTAATTTACATACAATTTCTTTTCATTTTCATTTATCATCATCTTATATCAAATGAATTTATTTTATTCTTATATGAAAATTACAATATTCCTAATTTATTTATTACTAATCATACCATCAAATTTAACAGGTAGGTTATAATTGTATTGTATTTCAGAGATATTTATAACATAGTGTTTCATGTAACATAAGATATCGAGGAAATTAAATTTATATAAAATATATTATTTCATAACCATTAGGGAGTCATATTATATCCCCTAAAAATTAAATTCATCATTTTTATTATTCTACATAGATTGAAACAATTTAATATACTTATTCATTGTAATATCCTCACGATCTAATGTAGCTTCCTCTAATGGGGACATCAACCACAAAACATTTACTATGTCAGAGGAATTAGTCAAATCACATTCTATATATTACAAAAAATGAATGTTAGTTGTTCCTCATATTGGTGATTTTTTATAGTGGTATGGACTATTTTTTTTCTATACATGTGATGTGTCTAGAATTTACATTATGTGGATATTAATATGGAACATATCATGTACTTGAGGGTGGTTAAATGGAATTGAAAAGAGATAAGAAATGGTCTATACTTGTTCATGAATCATGAAATGGGAAATAAACCTATTTTTCATCATTCTTTTGTATCCAAATCTCATAACTAACTTCCAGGGAGAAATTCAATGTAAATAATTCTAAAAACCCAGAAAAATATAAATCATATAAACTATTGTAATCGTAACACATATGTCGACTCAGAACATCCTTAAATCTATGTTGAATATATCCTAATTTATATTCCATTTCATCATATATATCAGGTCGTAGTAGATTTAATTTTCAAAAATTGTCCCATTATGTTTTAGCTCTTTACTTCATTCCATTAAGATATTTATAAGAATCCATTTGAATGTCATAGTGTTAGATATTTTTTGTGAGAAAACACAGAAAGGTAAATAAGTTTATCCCAACTACATTCAAAATCCATATAACAAGATCTAAACATTTTCTCTATTGTGTTAATGGTTCTCTTTGACTATCCTTGTATCAAAATATGATAAGCTATGATGACACTCAACATTTTAATAAGATACTTTCAAGATTTTTTAAAAAAATTAACTTAATAAATAGATCCTAATAAAATAAAATATATTTTAGAACTCCATTAATCATTACCACTTTATTTTTCATGAATTGAATCTAGTCTCCAACAAAATTGGAACCCGACCTACGACACGTCCTGAAGGGCATTACCGATCCCCACAGGCTGGCACAAGTTCCTGGGTATCGAAAAATAAATATTGGGAACGATTTACCCATGTTTGTATACTTAAAACTTCACATGAATCCAAGAAATAAAATCTGGATTTTTCAAACAAAAACATCTTTAACAAACATTCAGAGCTAAATTAAAAAACTATAAACAATGTTTGAAGACCATTAAAATGGTACAAACCCACGAAATGACATCCCAAGAACCACCACATGGAAAGAGGCACTACACTCCAGCCATCTCCATGACATTGCATCACGATGGACTGCTAAAACCCCAAACCAATGGTATAAAACATGTACCCAAACCTGTGACACAAAATAAGAAAGTCTACTTACACCCAATGGTGTAAGTAGGGTGTGATCCAAAGCCTAGTAGAATACCAGCACTAGGAGATTCCATTTGATAAACATATAAAGACGAAACGCATGCATGTTTTCAAAAAACATGAAAAGCTAGTTACAGTTTCATAAAGATGCAACATTGTATAAAAACATTTTTCAAGTGGGGTATTTTAAAGGATTTAAACTTTTAAATTAAACACTACCACTGCTGAATGTTTTCAGCCGAATGTATAGTATGCCATCATTAAGTATAAAGTAACTAATGAGCACAAGAAATATGAAAAAACCCATAGGCACTAGCTAGCTGTGGGTCCTAAGTACCTTGTATATCGGTGAGAGTACCCATCACAAATATTTGTTCCCATGCACGAGCCACTAGTATGGAACATACCCATAACCTAGTTGTCCTCAATCAACATCATCATTATTTAGTTATAGTTTTAATCATAAATATTTCTTATTGAAACTGAGGCCAAACCCCACGGATTCACTTGAATAGTAGTACACGTCCAACCACCTAGATACCAAGGATTTCCTCTTGTGCTCAAACAAGTTCAACAAGTCAAAAAATATACATTGAACATGAAAATATCATTTCTATACCTGAAATTCACCAAAAAAACCTTATGTATACCACACAAGTCACAAAAGTCTACTTTTCATTAAAAATGATTTTGAAATCCTACTCACACAAAAATAGACCACAACACATTCCACATTTATTCAACAGTTCCAAAAAACCACAATTCCATATTATAAAACAATAATAAGATATTTCAACTCAAATAACAGCCCACACACATGGTACATAACACTCCTTTCATAATCTAAAATTCAATTTTTTACATCACACTCACACAAAAGAGTCCACATCACTTTCACTTCACTTTCACACCTCAATATCTCCTTCAAAAAATTCAATAAAATATCTCCAAGATGATACATATCACATAACATCATTTTCACAAATGAAATGGACCTTTTAATAATATAATCCAGCCAAAACATTTTTCTAATATTTTTTCACCTCTTACACAACTCAATAAAACATTCAATACTTTCATAAAACAATTATAATGAGAATACCCAAGCTTTGCACATAAAAACTATTTCAAAACCACTTTTTAAGCCAAAATCACACCAATCCCCAACCAAAATAGAATTTCCTGCCCAATAAACATGTAATAATCCACTTTCAAATTTTATTGAATCACCTTGAACAATACCACATAAGATACCCATGATAACACACAAATCCATAAAACACTTTCAAGGAGTATAACAAGGTTATACACATAAATCCCATTCAAAGACCCCCTTTTAGGCCCACATGACACTATATCATTACCCAAGAAAAATTGGAAGCCACTTTAAACAAAGAATAAATCACTTCCACATTTTCTAAAACTCCCACAAGAGATAACACAAGAAATACATTTGAAAAATACCAACTTCAAACAATACTGTAACGTTATTACAAAATACTTTACTATTCTACCAAAAATGGTTTTCGCATAATTCACAGCATTTATGGAACATGATAAATTATTTAATCAATCCAACAAACTAATAATTTAATGGTTACCCAAGGAATAACCTACCGAAATTTTTTAATCCCTCAAAAATGGTGTGAAACATCAACCACACCACCCCGGCACCACAATGATGAAAAATCCAGCCCTAGACCACAAATGTTCACCAAAAAGACTCATGGTTAAACCCTAGTTACGAACCCAAGGTTCTGGAAACATTGTAACATCAAGAATGAGGGATGAAACACTAAGGAAATGGATGAAGTTTAAGGGAGGAACATTTACCTTGAAAAATCTAGAAGTAATAACCCCAAATTAACCAAATTTTTAATCTCAAAGCAACAAAACATGATAGTTAGGATCTATTGATGAGTATGAGGTCATGTGGGGACTGAAATGGGGGAAAAGAGTAGATACTTAAGGAGATATGAAAGAATGAAATTACCTCTTCAAATCTGGGCGATTTGATAAATTCAGATAATAATCGCCCTCTTTCTGGGTTCAAATGTGCTCCAAAAATGCAAAACTGATAATAGGGGTGATCCTGGGGGTAGTGTCTTCTCTAGGGATGTGTAATCACCAAAAAAAAGTAAATAATTAAGGAGATATTGAAAATTTAGAACAATAATTTAATGAATGAAATGGGTTTATGGGCAGACCCATTACCTTAATCAAAATCCCAAATCCATCATGATTTTGGATTTTTGTGTGGTCCAAATGGATATGGTGATTTTAATATATCAGGGTATGCCAACTGGGAAGTGGAATGGGTATAAAATGGTGAAAACTGAAGGAGTTATATAAGAAACTATATTTTTTTTAAATCGGCAGTTGGGCTCACGGTTTGGCCCAAATTTTCAAAACACACCATTTTAACCAAAATGAGTTGTAATCAACCAAAACAAAATCTGGAATGGGAATTTAATGAAAACATAATTTAAAAAAATTTCATTGGTTTGAAAGTTCTCCCCACCATAAACCATTTCACCCTCAGAAAACCACATCATGTAAAAAGAAAAAACCAAAGCCAACCGAAAGGCAGAAAAGGATTCATTTGCTAAGCTTCTCCCCAAAGGCCAAACCACCTCCAGTGATCAATTAAGGATGGAATACATCACAACCAAAAAATACACCTCTTTACTGAAATGATTAAGAAAATTCAATATTTATCGTAATAGAAAACTTCTCAAACACTATCTAAACAATGCTCAATAAATTTACCCAAACATACAAGATCATCGAACAAGGTTACAATTACTTTGATATAACTCAACCATTGTGCACTCTCCAATCCCAACGTTTACCCAAGGAAGAGGTAAGTGCTTATATATCTCTGAAAGAGACTACCCACTTCCAATCCAAGACCAAGGAAAAATGTGAGTTACTGGTACAAGGATAAACAAATGGGATCCCCACCATAAGAGACAACTTAAATTTTCCGAGACAGAATCAAGACACTAATAGGGGAGCCCCGAACAAACTCCCCAGTAAAAGGGGTAGAATCCCATTAGGCATTTCCAAAATAATATACATGAGACTCGTAGTGGGAATCCCCACCTTAATAACCAACCATCATTACTGAACAATATGGTCCTTCATAGAAAGACCCCAAAACATAAAGAGTTGGGACGACCACATGGTTAGCCCGCACAGTTTGGGAAACTATACGCTAACCCTGCAGATCCATATACCTACATTGTTTTCTAGGGATTGGATACTACTAAATGTGCATTGAACGTGTCTAGACAAATCTAAAACCTTTCGCCCAAAGCCAAAGGAAACCAATGGGGAAAATAACGTCATTGGGAGATAACATGGGGATAAGGCCCTCCACCACATTCCACTGAACGGGATCAACATAAGCAAGATGAAAACACCAAATGTATAAAATATTACCATCTCTCATACTGAGAACAGTTCTTTGTAAAATGTTATAAATGACACTGGGATTTCCCCTAACTACGTGCCAGATTCTCTCCGGGAACTAGGGCTGGCTCTGGAATTATTAAAGCATCTTCGGCCTCACAGTTAGGATTTGGAAACCCCCGAGTAGAATTCCTTCCTCCTATGCTGCAAAAAACTACACGCAATCCCATATGAGTTCACAAAGACATAACTCACTAAAGAACTCACTTTACCCTAACATGTAATTTCACTGAAGTAAGGGTTTAGAGGATTCACTCACATAAATACTTTTTTCATCGGGTGAGAAACAACAAAAATAAAGGACACATATAAACACCTTCCTCTAAAACATAGTATGACGAGATCTCCAGAAAATAGAAACACTTCTGAAAAAATAGTCTCAAAAAAAATTGTACAATTTTACCTTTACAATCAAATGAGATCGCGACATCACAATGTGTCACCTAACATGACCAAAGAGACTGATAGAAATAATATGTGGAGGTGGCCTTATAAAAAATCCTCAAACATCACAACATTCTCGAAAGTGGAAATAATATACTCTCATGGTCAGATTTCCCACACAAGTTGGTTAACATAAACCCCTTCTTCGAAGAGACTACGAAGTACTCAGAGGCCTTCTTTGACACAATCCATACTGACAACCCCAGAAAACTTCTACCTTCGACGAATCAGGTTGCTTAAGATACTAAGGTATCTTTCAACCATCCACGAGCACTCTTCCGCAGTAAGAGGATCCAAAAAACCAAGAATGTAAATGTTGTATACTCGTTCTACAATGCTCAAGAAATGATTTCTTACATTGATCAACTAGAATATTTTCCAACGGCAAAACAATTTGGGTTTCACTTAAGTTGTGCACTAACCCTTAATGGTGGTGTACCTTATCCAATGGGAGAACCCAAGGACCCATCAAAGCTGGTCCATTGGTAAAACCATGCCACAAAATAGATCCAAAAACATTAATGTAACCACCATAAATTTATCCCCAATCAAATCTCATAGGAGACTACTAACCGGTCCTTATACCCAGCTTACCGACCAAAATAAAACCCAAAACACAGTATGAATAGGAGGGGTTCTTAGACTCAAAACATCCCATAACATCAACATTTTACAAAAACAAACAATATACACCTTCCCAAACAATTCATCAAGATGTCATGTTTTTAATTAAAACTTTTCTTTTAAAACCAACAGTTCAGCGCTTAGCGTATCCACCAATGGTACCCCATGGGCCTCATACATTCATGTTTCTATGCCACACCGGGCACCCTCCTCATATTCATCCCGGAACTCATCTGGTCATGCCATCAACCATCCATCATCCCATACAACCCCATGCAGGTGCTTTCTCATGGAAATACCAAAGGTTAAAACGAAAATTCATTCCACATTTCAAAAACAAAACGGTCAACCAACCCATCCTTTTTCTCCAAACGGCTAACAATGAGATCAAAATCCCAATTCACATCTAACACAAATTTTTATAAGAACACAACCATTCATAAAATAACTCACCTTCAAGTTATTGACATCAATATCAAAAACATCGCATCCCATTAAAACACTATTTAAATGTTTATAAAACTATATTGGAATCACTTTTGAAAACAAACTTCAACATGGTTCTGGCATTCAAAAGTGGTGTCAGCATACTATTTTCCATTTCAAAAAAATACTAAAAATTCTCTTCCACCATTTCATAAATCAAACCATTCCCTCTTTATTTGAAAATCATTTCACAAAAACTTTGCACTTTTTAAAACAAAGTAACTTTAAAAATAATGTTCCATGATTTCAAAACTAAAGCACAAAACAATGCAAGAGGAAACTATTTTTAGGGTGTGTTATTGGGAATATCCCCAGCTCCACACGACTTTCCAGACTCTGCGAGCTCACTGAGACCATTAACCCAACTCTTGTTTCATTTCCCTTAATCATCATCAGACCAAGAAATCATAAAGACATAGATAAATCCCAACATCCCCTTGTGACTTGAATCCCATAATGAGGTTTGGTGATCGAGCACACTACCCATAACTGGAATTTCATGTCCTGAAAATATTAACTCTAGACTGTCCCAACTATTTCCCAAATAACAAGAATCAAATATAGCGAACCTCCTCTCATACCATTTTGTCACGAACCGAATCTGGTCACCACCAAAACCAGCACCCGACCCGACCCTTGGAATGTCTCAAAGGGAATTCACGATCCCCATGGGCTGGAACATGTTCACGGGTATCAAAAACTTGAAATTGGGAATGATATACCCGTGTATGTATACTTAAAACAACAAATGAATCCAAGAGATCAAAACTGGAATTTTCAAACCAAAACATATTTCACTAAGGTTCATAACTGAATTGAGAAATTTTAATCAATGTTTGAATATAATTACAATGGTACAAACCCAATAAATGGCATCCCAAGAACCACAACATGGAAAGAGGCACCACCCTCAATCCGTCTCCACAACATTGCATCACGATAGACCGCTAAAACATCGAACCAGTGGCATTAAACTTGTACCCAAACCGGAGACACAAAATAAGAAAGTCTACTTACACACAATGGTGTATGTAGGGTGTGATCCAAAGACCAGTAGAATACCACCACTAAGAGCTTCCATGTGATAAACTTTTAATGATGAAAAGAATGAATGTTTTCAAAAACATGGAAAGCTAGTTGCAATTTCTAAATGATGAAACTTTGAATAAAAAAATTATTCATGTAGGCTTTTCAAAGAATTGACACATTTAAAATAAACACCATCGTTACTGAATTTTTCCAGCCAAATGTTCTGTATGCTGATGGTAAGTATAAAGTAACTAATGTGAAAAAGGAATAGGAAATGACCCCTAGGCACTAGCTAGCTGTGGGTACCAACTACCTCGTATCTCGGTGAGAGTAACCATCACAAATATTTGTTCCCATGCACAAGAAACTAGTAGGGAACATAACCATAACCTAGTGGTCCCCAATCATCATCATCATTGTTTAGTTAGAGTTGTAAGCGTGAATCTTTCTTAGTGAAAATGAGGCCAAACCCCACAGATTTACTAGCATACTAGTACATGCCCACCCACCTAGATACCAAGGTTTTCCCCTTGTGATCAAATAAGTTCAACAAGTCATGAAATATAAATTGAAATTGAAAATATCATTTCCACATCCCTAATTCACCAAAAATCCCATATGTATACCACAAAAGTCACTAATGTCCACATTTCATTAAAAATGATTTTGAAATACGACTCACACCAAAATAGCCCACAACACATTGCACATTTCTTCAATAGTTCAACAAAACCATTAAACAACTTTTTAAAACAATTACAAGATATTTCAACTCATATAACAGGCCAAAAACATGGTACATAACACTCTTTTCATAATAAAAAATTCAATTTTTCACATCACACTCACACAAAACAGTCCACAACACATTCACATATCATTCACACCTCAATATCTCCTTCAAACAATTTAATAAAATAATTCCAAGATGATACATATCCCATAACAGCCTTCTCACAAATTGAATGGACCATTTATATATATACACCTACAATAACATTTTGCTGATATAGTTTCACCTCATACAAAACTCCATAAACCATTCAAAACATTCATAAAACAATTATAAGGAGTATACCCAAGCTTTGCACAAAAAACCCATTTCAAAAACCTCTTTTTAAGCCAAAATCACACCAAGACCCTACCAAAATAGAATTGGCTGTCCAATCAACATGTAATAATCCACTTTCAAATGTTATATAATCACCTTGAATAATACCACTCAAGATACACATGAGAACACACAAATCCATAAAACACTATCAAGGAGTATAACAAGGTTATACACATTAAAACCATTCAAATACCCCGCCTTTTTAGGCCCAAATTACACTATATAAGTACCCAACAATATTGGAAGCTCCATTCAAAAACTAATAAATCACTTCCAAATTTTATAAAACAACCAAAAGAGATAACACATGAAATACATTTGAAAAATACACACTTCAAAAAAATGTATCTTTAATACAAAATGATTTACTATTTCTACCAAAAATGTCTTTCCCATAAGGCACAAAATATAATGAAAATGAACAATTATTTAATCAATCAAACTAACTCATCATTAAATGTTTACCCATGGAATCACCTACCAAAATTGTTGAATCCTTCAAAACATGGTGCAAAACATTAACTGCACCACCCCGGCACCACAAGGAAGATAAATCCAGCCCTAGACCACAAATATTCATTAAAAAGTCTCATGGTTAAACTCTAATTACGAACCCTTGGTTCTGTACACTTTGGAACATCAAGAAAGAGGGATGAAACCCCAAGGAAATGGAAGATGTGGAAGGGAGGAACATTTACCTAGAAAAATCTTGAAGCAATCACCCCTAATTAACCAAATTTTTAATCTCAAACCAAAAAAACTGATAGTGAGGACCAATTTATGAGGAGGATGCCATTAGGGAATTGAAATGGGGGAAAAGGTTAGATATTTAAGGAGATATGAAAAAATTAATTTACCTCTCCAAATCTGGGTGATTTGATAAATTCAGATAATAATCGCCCTCCTTGGGGGCTCAAATGTGCCCCAAAAATGTAAAACCGATAATGGGGGTGATTTTAGGGATAGTGGATTCTAAAGGAAGGTGGAATCAAATAAAATATGAAAATAATTAATGAGATATTGAAAATTTAAAAAAAATTAAAGGAGGAAATGGGCTTTCGGGCAGGCCCATTACCTTAATCAAAAACCAAAATTCATCATGATTTTGGATTTCTATGTGGTCCAAAGGTATATGGTGATTCTAATATATCAGGTTATGCCAATTGGGATGTGGAATCGGTAAAAAATGGTGAAAACTGAAGGAGTTATATATGAAACAAAATATATTTTTAAATCTGGAATTGGGCTCAATGTTTGGCCCAAATTTTAAAAAACCACCATTTTCACCAAAATGAGTGGTAAACCCCCAAAACAAATCAGGAATGGAAATTTAATGAAAAATAAAATTAAAAAAAGTCATGTGTGTGACATTATTGATATATATTCCATCCAACTGATCAGAAACTATGTCTTCTCTAATGGAAATGAAGTGTGATGAATTTTTAAGGCTATCAAATAAAACCCATGTAACTTTATGAACATTTAGATGTTTTAGAGAATATAATAATAATTTCAATTGTGATTTTTTTTAATTTACAATCATGTATGCGTAACATAAGTAACGAATATTTATAATTTTATATACTATCATTATCTTTTTTAAATAATAATCATTGTTATAAAATATCATAAATATATATTTCTAATTTTTCATGATATAAATATTATTTTAAATATTTAAAAATCTTCATACATACTAGATTAATTGAGAATTAAGACATATGGTCCAACTAAAATATATATTTCTGAAACTATGGTATTGATGGGACAGATACACGATTCCTTAACTATAACATTCCATCACAATCAATTTTAAATTCTGGGTCATTTCTCATATAATTTGGTATCTCTATGCATTCCTTCTAAACCAACTTAATCTTAATGTGGATATATGGTTCAAAATTCATTTCATAAAGATAGTTTTTCCCCTTTGTTCAAAATTTCATAATTCAACCTCTTAAAATCATAAAATATTGGATCTTTTGATATCCTCATCATGAATAAGATATCATAATCCTTCGATCCAAAAGCAGCATCCACTTTTGTTTGTTTTTCCATGTAGTAATGTACTGATTTCTCATAAACATTAATCATATTATACCACATTTTCATTATATTATTCTAATATTTCTATGTGAATATATATATATATATATATATTGATTAGTATATATGTCCCACATTCCTCCCCAATGATAATTACTCTATATCTTCAATTCAAGAATTAATTAAGCTAACCCCAAATCAGGAGTTTTTTAATTTTTCCCTTAAATAATCAATTTTCATGATGAATAATATATAATTATATCATTCAGCATAATAAATTATCCCAATCCTTTAATAAAAAAACACAATAAATTAAAAATTATTCTCTACAATAGTGTAATGTAAGCATAGGTTTTCTGACTAAAATTCTCAATATATCCTTCAAATATTTCTATACATTCATTTATCGAATGGATATTTTATCAGTTATATGTTAACATGGTTACTGGATTTAAAATTTATGCGAAATTCTCCAAAATACCTCAATAATATACTTCTAATTTTACAAAATAGAAGATCTCAATTTCATTGGTTGATTTGGGCTAGGATCAATAACATCTATGTTTTTTCTGTCAATATATATATATATACTATGGATTATATATGGCCTATATATGAATATTTTTTTAGAAAAAATTCAATCATATAAATTTTATCATAGAAGTTATATTTTCATAGGTTATTCAACACAATTCACAATGAATATTCATGCTCTTCCAGTCTCATTGAATATATAATAATATCTTATATAAATAATACAAAAAATGTTAAACTTAATATCTAATTTTTTTATTCAAAAATTCCATGAAGATAGATTGGGAATTAAAAAGAACAAATGGAATTAATATATATCGAAAGGGTCGATAATATATATGGAATTTTTGTGTTGGGTATATCCTATATCATGCCACACGATTGTTAATATCAAAATTGAAGTTCAATGTTCAGAAATAAAATAAGGTTCAAAAATTTTATCAAATTATTCATGAATACATTATAGAGGATTTTTTTTCTTTATATTAATTTTATATTGTCCTCTAAATAATTATGTAATTGCATCGTATTATATTTCTTTTTAAGAAAATGAATATGTCCATCCCATGGTGAAACACATATTCTAAAAAAAGAACTTTTTTAGATTCTATTGGAGTTTCTTATTCATTTATTAGAACTAAATATCTGTAATTATATTTGGATTCTTTGAAATATGCATAGCACCCTGAAAACATTATATTGGGAACTCAACACCATGATTCATGTTAATCTAATGAGTCTCTTCTTGTAATCCCTCAATAAACACCCAAAAATTTGGAATTTATTTGATGTTGTGTTCCCCCCATCCATCTTAGATAAACACCTACTTCGAATATGAATTATGAACCATTAAATGGGTCTTATTTCAAATAAAATTTAATATTTATCATTTGACTAATATATACTCATGGATTTTGTTTTAATTTCTAAGTGGCTGGAAAGAAGGAATTTTATATATTAATTCAAAAATATTAGAATCATTTTAATACGATATACAATATTTATATTCCTTAAATATATCATTATTATAATTAATATAAAAATAAAATGAAATACATAAGACATGGGTCCATAGAGGAGGTAGTCTACACCTACCAATGAGAGACATTATCTGTTTTCATCATATTGGATGATAATGTGTAATTTATGAAATTATAATTATAGAATTATAATACTTTAATAAATAATATATATATATATATATATATATCTATGTGTGTGTCTGTTTTAAATTAATCATTATATCCATTATTTAGAGGTGAGTGTGGAATAAAATACATCAGTTTGAGGCGATGTAGTCCTTAATATACATGATAAAGGGTTCAATTTACCCTTTGAGGTATGTGGAAATGGATATTGTTTATGAAATTAATATTAAGAAGTTTAGTATATTTTAGATAATTAAGTTATTATTTAATTATATTTTTTGATGAATTGAATGATGAAGAAGAAGAAATAAAAAAAATTACTCGATAGATAACAATAATTATTATTCGGAAAACCAAAATAGGTTTTCCTCAACATACATCGTATGAGTGCTTACTAATTAAACTGAGGATCTATGGTGTGTAAATGGTAGTAAATAATTTAAATTATAGGTATTGATTTATCTAAAAATACATGGAACTATGAAGAAAATAAGGGGGATGATAACATTTTATAAGTGAAAATTAGAATCATTTTGGTAAATACCCCAAAATATGAAATAATATGTGCCTTCAAAATTGTTAAATAATTCAATGGAGAGATAAAATGTTTTTATCTATACCGTAACAACTACAAATAAAAATGTTTATTAATGTAATTCTTTAAAACATCTATGGTCAAATACATTTATAATTTTTGTTATCACTATGGTAAAACGTTTTGTTTTCATAGGTAATTTATACCTGAAGAATTAAAATAAAATGAGAATTATTTTATAATATGGAACTATTTAATATAAATATTAAATAAATTGTGTCAAATAAAAATTCATTTCATTTGAAAAATTAACATTCATATAAGAACATGTAACACATAAAATACAATTTTAACCTTAGTTATAGTAATTAATATTAATGTATGTTTAATATTAATGATTTCTAAAAATTAATTTGATAATAATATATAATATTAATTATTCTGATTCCAAATATGTTGTTCAGTATATAAAAATAAATTTAAATAAGTATAATAATTTAATTTACAAATAAAATTTTCATCATGTCAAAAGTAATGATTCTAATGAAAAATGTTCATTAATTAGAAATATTTGTAATATAAAGAAAGAAAATTATTTACAAATATCTAAATTAAAACAAATAACACAAATTTATAATTTTAATTTTAAAACAAACTAATTTTTTTGAAATGATAAAAATTAAAATAAGAAATTTTAAACAAAATATTTTTTTCAATGTTCATTGATAAATTTTTATTTTTCAAAAAAACGAAAAAATTCACATTATATTAATTATGAACTTTTTATTTTAAGAATGAATTTATTTTTATGATAAAAAATATCAAAATGTGTAAAAATTAATAATTTTTTTTCATAATCGTTGATGAATCTACACTTTATTGAAATACAATTTTTTGTATGAATATTAGTTATTGTCATACCATGACTATAAATAATATATAATTAATGAAAAAATAATTATTGAATATAAAATTTAAATTTCAGTTAAATAACACCTATGTAATGATACTTTTAATCTATAAATCTATATACACTTTTCATGCAAACAAATTGGTTTTTAAAAAAAGAAATTTACATACAATTTCTTTTTATTTTCATTTATAATCATCTTATATCAAATGAATTTATTTTATTCTTATATGAAAATTAAAATATTCCTAATTTATTTATTACTAATCATACCATCAAATTTAACAGGTAGGTTATAATTGTATTGTATTTCAGAGATCATTATAACATAGTGTTTCATGTAACATAAGATATCGAGGAAATTAAATTTATATAAAATATATTATTTCATAACCATTAGGGTGTCATATTATACCCCCTAAAAATTAATTTTATCATTTTTATTATTCTACATAGATTGAAACAATTTAATATAATTATTCATTATAATATCCTCAGGATCTAATGTAGCTTCCTCTAATGGGGACATTAACCACAAAACTTTTACTATGTCAGAGGCATTAGTCAAATCACTTTTTATATATTACAAAAAATGATTGTTAGTTGTTCCTCATATTAGTGATTTTTTTATAGTGGTATGGACTATTTTTTTTCTATACATGTGATATGTCTAGAATTTACATTAAGTGGATATAAATATGAAACATATAATGTACTTGAGGGTGGTTAAATGGAATTGAGAAGAGATAAGAAATGGTCTATACTCGTTCATGAATCATGAAATGGGAAATAAACCTATTTTTCATCATTCTTTTGTTTCCAAATCTCATAACTAACTTCCAGGGAGAAATTCAATGTAAATAATTCTAAAAACCCAGAAAATTATAAATCATATAAACTATTGTAATCGTAACAAATATGTCGACTCAGAACATCCTTAAATCTATGTTGAATATATCTTAATTTATATTCCATTTCATCATATATATCAGGTCGTAGTAGATTTAATTTTCAAAAATTGTCTCATTATGTTTTAGCTCTTTACTTCATTCCATTAGGATATTTATAAGAATCCATTTGAATGTCATAGTGTTAGATATTTTTTGTGAGAAAAAACAGAGAGGGAAATAAGTTTATCCCAACTACATTCAAAATCTATATAACAAGATCTAAAAATTTTCTCTATTGTGTTAATGGTTCTCTTTGACTATCCTTTTATCAAAAGATGATAAGCTATGATGACACTCAACATTTTAATAAGATACTTTAAAGATTTTATCAAAAAATTAACTTAATAAATAGATCCTAATAAAATAAAATATATTTTAGAACTCCATTAATCATTACCACTTTATTTTTCATGAAACGAATCTGGTCTCCAACAAAACCGGCACCCGACCTGCGGCAAGTCCCGAAGGGAATTACCGATCCCCACGGGCTGGCACAAGTTCCCGATTATCAAAAAATGAATATTGGGAATGATTTAACCATGTTTGTATACTTAAAACATCACATGAATCCAAGAAATAAAATCAGGATTTTTCAAACCAAAAAATCTTTAACAAACATTCATAACTGAATTAAAAAAATTTAAACAATGTTTGAAGACCATTAAAATGGTACAAACCCACGAAATGACATCCCAAAAACCACCACATGGAAATAGGCACTACACTCCAGCCATCTCCATGACATTGCATCACGATTGACATCTAAAACCTCGAACCAATGGTATAAAACATGTACCCAAACCTGTGACACAAAATAAGAAAGTCTACTTACACCCAATGGTGTAAGTATGGTGTGATCCAATGCCTAGTAGAATACCAGCACTAGGAGTTTCCATTTGATAAACATATAAAGACGAAATGCATGAATCTTTTCAAAAAACATGAAAAGCTAGTTACAGTTTCATAAAGATGCAACATTGTATAAAAACATTTTTCAAGCGGGCTATTTTAAAGGATTTAAACTTTTGAATTAAACACTACCGCTACTGAATGTTTTCAGCCGAATGTATAGTATGCCATCATTAAGTATAAAGTAACTAATGAGAACAAGAAATATGAAAAAACCCATAGGCACTAGCTAGCTGTGGGTCCTAAGTACCTTGTATATCGGTGAGAGTACCCATCACAAATATTTGTTCCCATGGACGAGCCACTAGTAGGGAACATGCACATAACCTAGTTTTCCCCAATCAACATCATCATTATTTAGTTATAGTTTTAATCATAAATATTTCTAAGTGAAACTGAGGCCAAACCCCACGGATTCACTAGAATAGTAGTACACGTCCAACCACCTAGATACCAAGGATTTCCTCTTGTGCTCAAACAAGTTCAACAAGTCACAAAATATACATTGAACATGAAAATATCATTTCTATATCTGAAATTCACCAAAAAAACCTTATGTATACCACACAAGTCACAAAAGTCTACTTTTCATTAAAAATGATTTTGAAATCCTACTCACACAAAAATAGACCACAACACATTCCACATTTATTCAACAGTTCCAAAAAACCATTATTCCATATTATAAAACAATAATAAAATATTTCAACTCAAATAACATCCCACACACATGGTACATAACACTCCTTTCATAATTTAAAATTAATTTTTTTACGTCACACTCAGACAAAAGAGTCTACATCACTTTCACTTCACTTTCACACCTCAATATCTCTTTCAAAAAATTCAATAAAATATTTCCAAGATGATACATATCACATAACATCATTTTCACAAATGAAATGGACTTTTTAATAATATAATCCTACCAAAACATTTTTCTAATATTGTTTCACCTCTTACACAACTCAATAAAACATTCAATACTTTCATAAAACAATTATAATGATAATACCCATGCTTTGCACATAAAAACTATTTCAAAACCACTTTTTAAGCCAAAATCACACCAATCCCCAACCAAAATAGAATTTCCTGCCCAATAAACATGTAATAATCCACTTTCAAATTTTATTGAATCACCTTGAACAATACCATAGAAGATACCCATGATAACACACAAATCTATAAAACACTTTCAAGGAGTATAACAAGGTTATACACATAAATCCCATTCAAAGACCCCATTTTAGGCCCACATGACACTATATCATTACCCAAGAAAAATTGGAAGCCACTTTAAACAAAGAATAAATCACTTCCACATTTTCTAAAACTCCCACAAGAGATAACACATGAAATACATTTGAAAAAATACCAACTTCAAACAATATTGTAACGTTATTACCAAATACTTTACTATTCTACCAAAAATGGTTTTCGCATAATTCACATCATTTATGGAACATGATAAATTATTTAATCAAGCCAACAAACTAATAATTTAATGGTTACCCAAGGAATAACCTACCGAAATTTTTTAATCCCTCAAAAATGGTGTGAAACATCAACCACACCACCCCGACACCACAATGATGAAAAATCCAGCCCTAGACCACAAATTTTCACCAAAAAGACTCATGGTTAAACCCTAGTTACGAACCCTAGGTTCTGGAAAGATTGTAACATCATGAATGAGGGATGAAACACTAAGGAAATGGATGAAGTGTAAGGGAGGAACATTTACCTTGAAAAATATAGAAGTAATAACCCCAAATTAACCAAATTTTGAATCTCAAAGCAACAAAACGTGATAGTGAGGATCTATTGATGAGTATGAGGTCATGTGGGGATTGAAATGGGGGAGAATAGTAGATATTTAAGGAGATATGAAAGAATGAATTTACCTCTTCAAATCTGGGCGATTTGATAAATTCAGATAATAATCGCCCTCCTTATGGGTTCAAATGTGCTCCAAAAATACAAAACTGATAATAGGGGTGATCCTGGGGGTTGCGTCTTCTCTAGGGATGTGTAATCACCGAAAAAAGTAAATAATTAAGGAGATATTGAAAATTTAGAACAATAATTTAATGAATGAAATGGGTTTATGGGCAGACCCATTACCTTAATCAAAATCCCAAATCCATAATGATTTTGGATTTCTGTGTGGTCCAAATGGATATGGTGATTTTAATATATCAGGGTATGCCAACTGGGAAGTGGAACGGGTATAAAATGGTGAAAACCAAAGGAGTTATATAAGAAACTATATATTTTTTTAAAATCGGGAGTTGGGCTCACGGTTTGGCCCAAATTTTCAAAACACACCATTTTCACCAAAATGAGTTGTAATCAACCAAAACAAATCTGGAATGGGAATTTAATGAAAACATAATTTAAAAAAATTTCATTGGTGTGAATATTCTCCCCACCATAAAAACCAAAGCCAACCGAAAGGCAGAAAATGATTCATTTTCTAAGCTTCTCCCAAAAGGCCAAACCACCTCCAGTGATCAATTAAGGATGGAATACATCACAACCAAAAAATACACCTCTTTACTGAAATGATTAAGAAAATTCAAGATTTATCATAATAGAAAACTTCTCAAACACTATCTAAACAATGCTCAATAAATTTACCCAAACATACAATATCATCGAACAAGGTTACAATTACTTTGATATAACTCAACCATTGTGCACTATCCAATCCCAACGTTTACCCAAGGAAGAGGTAAGTGCTTATATATATCTGAAATAGACTACCCACTTCTAATCCAAGACCAAGGAAAAATGTGAGTTACTGGTACAAGGATAAACAAATGGGATCCCCACCATAAGAGACAACTTAAATTTTTCCGAGACAGAATCAAGACACTAATAGGGGAGCCCCGAACAAACTCCCCAGAAAAAGGGGTAGAATCCCATTAGGCATTTCCAAAATAATATACATGAGACTCATAGTGGGAATCCCCACCATAATAACCAACCATCATTACTGACCAATATGGTCCTGCACAGAAAGACCCCAAAACATAAAGAGTTGGGACGACCACATGGTTAGCCCGCACAGTTTGGGAAACTGTGCGCTAACCCTACAAATCCATATAACTACATTGTTTTCTAGGGATTGGATACTACTAAATTTGCATTGAATGTGTCTAGAAAAATCTAAAACCATTCGCCCAAACCCAAAGGAAACCAAAGGGGAAAATAAAGCCATTGGGAGATAACATGGGGATGAGGCCCTCCACCACATTCCACTGAATGGGAACAACATAAGCAAGATGAAAACACCAAATGTATAAAATATTACCATCTCTCATACTGAGAACAGTTCCTTGTACAAAGTTATAAACGACACTGGGATTTCCCATGACTACGTGCCAGATTCTCTTCGGGAACTATGGCTTGCTCTGGAATTATTGAAGCATCTTCGGCCGAACAGTTAGGATTTGGAAACCCCCGAGTAGAATTCCTTCCTCCGATGCTGCAAAAAAACTACACGCAATCCCATATGAGTTTACAAAGACATAACACACTAAAGAACTCACTTTACCCTAACATGTAATTTCACTGAAGTAAGGGTTTAGAGGATTCACTAACATAAATACTTTTTTCATCGGGTGAGAAACAACAAAAATAAAGGACACATATAAACACCTTCCTCTAAAACATAGTATGACGAGATCTCCCGAAAAGAGAATCACTTCTGAAAAAATAGTCTCATAAAAAAATTTACAATTTTACCTTTACAATCAAATGAGATCACGACATCACAATGTGTCACCGAACATGAATAAAGAGACTGATAGAAATAATATGTGGAGGTGGCCTTATACAATATCCCCAAACAACACAACATTCTAGAAAGTGGTAATAATATACTCTCATGGTCAGATTTCCCACACTAGTTGGTTAACATAAACCCCTTCTTCGAAGAGACTACGAAGTACTCAGAGGCCTTCTTTGACACTATCCATACTGACAACCCCAGAAAACGTCCACCTTCGACGAATCAGGTAGCTTAAGATACTAAGGTATCTTTCAACCATCCACGAGCACTCTTCCGTAGAAAGAGGATCCAAAAAACCAAGAATATAAATGGTGTAGACTCGTTATACAATGCTCAAGAAATGATTTCTTACATTGATCAACTAGAGGATTTTCCAACGGAAAAACAATTTGGGTTTAACTTTAGTTGTGCACTAACTTTTAATGGTGGTGTACCTTATCCAATGGGAAAACCCAAGGACCCATCCAAGCTGGTCCATTGGTAAAACCATGCCACAAAACAGATCCAAAAACATTATTGGAACCACCATAAATTTATCCCGAATCAAATCTCATAGGAGACTACTAACCGGTCCTTCTACCCAGCTTACCGACCAAAATAAAACCCAAAACACAGTATGAATAGGAGGGGTTCTTAGACTCAAAACATCCCACAACATCAACATTTTACAAAAACACACAATATACACCTTCCCAAAAAATTCATCAAGACGTCATGTTTTTAATTAAAATGTTTCTTTTAAAACCAACAGTTCAGCGCTTAGCGTATCAACCAATGATACCCCATGGGCCTCATACATTCATGTTTCTATGCCACACCGAGCACCCTCCTCATATTCATCCCGGCACACATCTGGTCATGCCATCAACCATCCATCATCCCATATAACCCCATGCAGGTGGTTGCTCATGGAAATACCGTAGGTTAAAATGAAAATTCATTCCACATTTCAAAAACAAAACGGTCAACCAACCCATACTTTTTCTCCAAATGGCTAACAATGAGATCAAAATCCCAAATCACATCTAACACAACATTTCATAAGAACACAACCATTCAAAAAATAACTCACCTTCAAGTTATAGACATCAATTTCAAAACATTGCATCCCATTAAAACACTCTTTAAATGTTTATAAAACTATATTGGAATCAATTTTGAAAAAAAACATCAACATGGTTCTGGAATTCAAAAGTGGTGTCAGCATACTATTTTCCATTTCAAAAAAATTCTAAAAATTCTGTTCAACCATTTCATAAATCAAACCATTCCCTCTTTATTTGAAAATCATTTCACAAAAACTTTGCACTTCTTAAAACAAAGTCACTTTAAAAATAATGTTCCATGATTTCAAAACTAAAGCTCAAAACAATGCAAGTGGAAACTATTTTTAGGGTGTGTTATTGGGAATATCCCCGGCTCCACACGACATTCCAGGCCCTGCGAGCTCACTGAGACCATTAACCCAACTCTTGTTTCATTTCCCTTAATCATCATCAGACCAAGAAATCAAAAAGACATAGATAAATCCCAACATCCCCTTGTGACATGAATCCCATAAGGAGGTTTGGTGATCGAGCACACTACCCATAACTGGAATTTCATGTCCAGAAAATATTAACTCTAGACTGTCCCAACTATTTCCCAAATAACAAGAATCAAATAGAGTGAACCTCCTCTCATTCCATTTTGTCACGAACCGAATCTGGTCACCACCAAAACCAGCACCCGACCCGACCCGTGGAATGTCTCAAAGGGAATTCACGGTCCCCATGGGCTGGAACATGTTCACGGGTATCAAAAACTTGAAATTGGGAATGATATACCCGTGTATGTATACATAAAACAACAAATGAATCCAAGAGATCAAAACTGGAATTTTCAAACCAAAACATATTTTACTAAGGTTCATAACTGAATTGAGAAATTTTAATCAATGTTTGAATAAAATTACAATGGTACAAACCCAATAAATTGCATCCCAAGAACCACAACATGGAAAGAGGCGCCACCCTCAATTCGTCTCCACAACATTGCATCACGATAGACCGCTAAAACACCGAACCGGTGGCATTAAACTTGTACCCAAATCGGAGACACAAAATAAGAAAGTCTACTTACACACAATGGTGTATGTAGGGTGTGAGCCAAAGACCAGTAGAATACCACCACTAAGAGCTTCCATGTGATAAACTTTTAATGACGAAAAGCATGAAAGTTTTCAAAAACATGGAAAGCTAGTTGCAATTTCTAGAAGATGAAACTTTGAATAAAAAAATTATTCATGTAGGCTTTTCAAAGAATTGACACATTTAAAATAAACACCAGCGTTACTGAATTTTTCCAGCCAAATGTTCTGTATGATGATGGAAAGTATAAAGTATCTAATGTGAACAAGGAATAGGAAATGACCCCTAGGCACTAGCTTGCTGTGGGTACCAAGTACCTCGTATCTCGGTGAGAGTAACCATCAGAAATATTTGTTCCCATGCACAAGACACTAGTAGGTAACATAACCATAACCTAGTGGTACCCAGTCATCATCATCATAGTTTAGTTAGAGTTGTAAGCGTGAATCATTCTTAGTTAAACTGAGGCCAAACACCGCAGATTCACTAGCATACTAGTACATGCCCACCCACCTAGATACCAAGGTTTTCCCCTTGTGATCAAATAAGTTCAACAAGTCTTGAAATATAAATTGAAAATGAAAATATCATTTCCACATCCCCAATTCACCAAAAATCCAATATGTATACCACAAAAGTCACTAATGTCCACGTTTTATTCAAAATGATTTTGAAATCCGACTCACACCAAAATAGCCCACAACACATTGCACATTTCTTCAACAGCTCAACAAAACCATTAAACAATTTTTTAAAACAATTACAAGATATTTCAACTCATATAACAACCCAGAAACATGGTACATAACACTCTTTTCATAATAAAAAATTCAATTTTTCACATCACACTCACACAAAAAAGTCCACAACACATTCACATATCATTCACACCTCAATATCTCCTTTAAACAATTTAATAAAATAATTCCATGATGATACATATCACATAACAGTCTTATAACAAATGGAATGGACCATCTATATATATACACCTACAATAACATTTTTCTGATATAGTTTCACCTCATACAAAACTCCATAAACCATTCAAAACATTCATAAAACAATTGTAAGGAGTATACCCAAGCTTTGCACATAAAACCCATTTCAAAAACCTCTTTTTAAGCCAAAATCACACCAAGACCCTACCAAAATAGAATTGGTTGTCCAATCAACATGTAATAATCCACATTCAAATGTTATATAATCACCTTGAATAATACCACGCAAGATACCCATGAGAACACACAGATTCATAAAACACTATCAAGGCGTATAACAAGGTTATACACATAAAACCCATTCAAATACCCCACCTTTTTAGGCCCAAATTACACTATATCAGTACCCAACAATATTGGAAGCTCCATTCAACAACTATTAAATCACTTCCAAATTTTATAAAACTACCACAAGAGATAACACATGAAATACATTTGAAAAATACACACTTCAAAAAAATGTATCTTTAATACAAAATGATTTACCATTTCTACCAAAAAAGTCTTTCCCATAATGCACAACATATAATGGAAATGAAAAATTATTTAATCAATCAAACTAACTCATCACTAAATGTTTACCCACTGAATCACCTACCAAATTTGTCGAAGCCCTCAAAACATGGTGCAAAACATTAACTGCACCACCCCGGCACCACAAGGAAGATAAATCCAGCCCTAGACCACAAATTTTCATTAAAAAGTCTCATGGTTAAACTCTAATTACGAACCCTTGGTTCTGTACACTTTGGAACATCAAGAAAGAGGGATGAAACCCTAAAGAAATGGAAGAAGTGGAAGGGAGGAACATTTACCTTGAAAAATCTTGAAGCAATCACCCCTAATTAACCAAATTTTTAATCTCAAACCAAAAAAACTGATAGTGAGGACCAATTTATGAGGAGGATGTCATGTGGGAATTGAAATGGGGTAAAATGTTAGATATTTAAAGAGATATGAAAAAATGAATTTACCTCTCCAAATATGGGTGATTTGATAAATTCAGATAATAATCGCCCTCCTTGGGGGCTCAAATGTGCCCCAAAAATGAAAAACCAATAATGGGGGTGATTATAGGGATAGTGGCTTCTCAAGGAAGGTGGAATCACATAAAATAAGTAAATAATTAATGAGATATTGAAAATTAAAAAAAACAATTAAAGGAGGAAATGGGCTTTCGTGCAGGCCCATTACCTTAATGAAAAACAAAAATTCATCATGATTTTGGATTTCTATGTGGTCCAAAGGTATATGGTGATTCTAATATATCAGATTATGCCAATTGGGATGTGGAATCGGTAAAAAATGGTGAAAACTGAAGGAGTTATATATGAAACAAAATATATTTTTAAATCTGGAATTGGGCTCACTGTTTGGCCCAAATTTTAAAAAACCACCATTTTCACCAAAATGAGTGGTAAACCCCCAAAAAAATCAGGAATGGAAATTTAATGAAAAATAAAATTAAAAAAAAGTCATGTGTGTTACATTATTGATATATATTCCATCCAACTGATCAGAAACTATGTCTTCTCTAATGGAAAGGGAGTGTGATGAATTTTTAAGGCTATCAAATAAAACACATGTAAATTTATGAACATTTAAATGTTTTAGAGAATATAATAATAATTTCAATTGTGATTCTTTAAAATTTACAATCATGTATGCGTAACATATGTAACGAATCATTATAATTTTATCTACTATCATTATCTTTTTTAAATAATAATCAATGTTATAAAATATCATAAATATATATTTCTAATTGTTCACGATATAAATATTATTTTAAATATTTAAAAATCCTCATACATACTAGATTAATTGAGAAGTAAGACATATGGTCCGACTAAAATATATATTTCTGAAACTATGGTATTGATGGGACAGATACACGATTCCTTAACTATAACATTCCATCACAATCAATTTTAAATTCTGGGTCATTTCTCATATAATTTGGTATCTCTATGCATTCCTTCTAAACCAACTTAATCTTAATGTGGATATATGGTTCAAAATTCATTTCATAAAGATAGGTTTTCCCCTTTGTTCAAAATTTCATAATTCATCCTCTTAAAATCATAAAATATTGGATCTTTTGATATCCTCATCATGAATAAGATATCATAATCCTTCGATCCAAAAGCAGCATCCACTTTTGTTTGTTTTTCCATGTATTAATGTACTGATTTTTCGTAAACATTAATCATATTATACCACATTTTCATTATCTTATTCTAATATCTCTATGTGAATATATATATATATATATATATATATATTAATTAGTATATATGTCCCACATTCCTCCCCAATGATAATTACTCTATATCTTCAATTCAAGAATTAATTAAGATAACCCCAAATCATGAGTTTTTTAATTTTTACCTTAAATAATCAATTTTCATGATGAATAATATATAATTATATCATTCAGCATAATAAATTATCCCAATCCCTTAATAAATAAAAACAATAAATTAAAAATTATTCTCTACAATAGTGTAATGTAAGCATAGGTTTTCTGACTAAAATTCTCAATATTTCCTTCAAATATTTCTATAAATTTCATTTATCGAATGGATATTTCATCAGTTATATGTTAACATGGTTACTGGATTTAAAATTTATGTGAAATTGTCCAAAATACCTCAATAATATACTTCTAATTTTACAAAATAGAAGATCTCAATATTATTGGTTGATTTGGGCTAGGATCAATAACATCTATGTTTTTTCTATCAATATATATATATATACTATGGATTATATATGGCCTATATATGAATATTTTGTTAGAAAAAATTCAATCATATAAATTTTATCATAGAAGTTATATTTTCATAGGTTATTCAACACAATTCACAATGAATATTCATGCTCTTCCAGTCTCATTGAATATATAATAATATCTTATATAAATAATACAAAAAATGTTAAACTTAATATCTAATTTCTATATTCAAAAATTCCATAAAGATAGATTGGGAATTAAAAAGAACAAATGGAATTAATATATATCCAAAGGGTTGATAACATATATGGAATTTTTGTGTTGGGTATATCCTATATCATGCCACACGATTGTTAATATCAAAATTGAGGTTCAATTTTCAGAAATAAAATAAGGTTCAAAAATTTTATCAAATTATTCATGAATAAATTATAGAGGATTTTTTTTCTTGATATTAATTTTATATTGTCCTCTAAATAATTATGTAATTGCATCGTATTATATTTCTTTTTAAGAAAATGAATATTTCCATCCCATGGTGAAACGCATATTCTAAAAAAAGAACTTTTTTAGATTCTATTGGAGTTTGTTATTCATTTATTAGAACTAAATATCTGCAATTATATTTGGATTCTTTGAAATATGCATAGCACCATGAAAACATTATATTGGGAACTCAACATCACGATTCATGTTAATCTAATGAGTCTCTTCTTGTAATACCTCAATAAACACCCAAAAAATTGGAATTTATTTGATGTTGTGTTCCCCCCATCCATCTTAGATAAACACCTACTTCGAATATGAATTATGAACCATAAAATGGGTCTTATTTCAAATAGAATTTAATATTTATCATTTGACTAATATAAGATCGTAGTTTTACATGTAAACTCAAATGTTACATCCCTTTCTCGAAATTTTAATTGGTTATTAATATGATAAATCCATTCCATTCAAAAAATATCATCAATTTCAAATAGAGAGGAAATAATGATATTTCCTTGATGTACATTACCTGGAAAATTACCATGAGGACAATCATATAATGGATATGATACCATCATAACATTATAATTTTTCCCTTATAATTATACATCATATCATTGAATTCGTACTACGATATCCGTATAATATTCCATAAAAATAAATGTGTAGGTGGATCCAAATACAAATAATAAATTAGTTGTTTTAATGTGAATCTTAAGTGTTCCTTTTTTAATTTTTTCATCAAACTCATCTACATTACTAGTGATCATATGAGATTTCTCATTTACTCTCGCATTTTTTTTGTTTTCCTCGATCCATTCTAAATGTTGTCATCAAACCCATATTCATAACCATTGATCGTATAAGATTTCACATTTCCTATCATCCTATTATGTTTCTGACTTGAACATGTTCCAAAACCATAAAATTTGAGTAACAGTAATCATAATTCCTATACTCCTTTTTTAAATCATTACATTATTGGTGGTTCATTATATGTTGGTTCCACTCTATTCATATCATTATCCAACATCATCTAATCACTTTGGCATTCATATTATCATTGACATCACATTCAATGCATAAAACATTAAATATTCTAATTGTGGTAATTTATTATATGTTTCTACCACAATTTCATCATGAATGAAATATAAACATCCCCTATACGTGGTTATTAGTGTATATTTTGTGTTACATCTTTGTTTTCTTACCCAAATTAAGGGAGTGAGTGGTAACTCCATCTGTATTTATCCCACGATTCCGCATTGAGTTATTTACTCATATCTACAGAATTACATTATGGAAAGAGCCCCTCAAAACATTGTTTTATTAAACTAAATAATAGATCCACCTTTCTTTTGGGTTGGATAGTAACACTAATGTCAATCCAAAAATGTCTTATAAAATTATTCACATTTCTACCAATACATTCATTATCCTATATATTTTTCTCAATGTATTAATTCAGCATTTAAAAAAAATATTTAAAATAAATACTACAAAATCACTTATAGTTATCTAAATCCAATGAATAAATTAATTTAAATTTTATTTGTAAAAACGATTAAAAAATATATTTTTTAAAATGTATTTTTAAGAATACAACTCTATTATTTTTATCCAATGAAATGGAATAAAATGAAATGAATGAGAATATTTTTTGACTTAATATATAATATATATTAATAAAATCATGCACCAATACTAACTAATTTAATTCATTATTATATATGAAATTTTAGCGACCAGAAATATTATTTCTCAAAAACAACTATTTTCCATTAAATTTATTTTTATATTCATTATAACCAATTTATGTGAGAAGAATACATTTTATACTTTTTTAAAACATAAAAATTTCATAATTTATATATGAATATGAATACCTGAAAATTTTATGGCTAGTTAATAGTGGTATGCAATTTTACGATTCCTTAAAACTCAGTGTTCTTTGTAATGTATGTATTTGAAGAAATTATTCTTATTTGAGAATATATATACATTAAAATCATGGGATGTTACATAATACCTTGGATATCCAAACATTGTGGTCCCTAGATAGTCACACATCCAATGTATGGGATATATCAATATATTAAAATTCCACCAAATGCATTACAGGTTTATATAAATATGAGAACATCTATCACATTTATTTTATGTAAATAATATTTTTGGAAATATATATCATAAAACATGAGAACATATTTTATCACATGTAATTAAATAATTATTATGGGGGTTGCATACATTTATTACCACATTAAATAAATTTTTTATGTAATTTTATGAATACTTTTGAGGGAAAATTGGAATGGTTAGTCACAAAAAATGTCTTTCATAGAAAATCATAGAATAATTTCATCATCATAAAACTTGTAAATAAATGTTCACTGAGGTGATTAAAGATAATTCATGGTATTATATTATTAATTAATAATAAAAATTATAGTATTGGTATATATAGAAATATATTCAACACATAAAATTAGATATAGAAAAACATAATACAAACTATATGAATGGATAATTAGGAGGAATAAAATTCATTACCTTGAGGGGGTTCTTCGAAATTATTGGGATAATCATTTTAAAATCATTAAAACAATAGCTAATGGAATTATAGTAGTTTATTTATAGTAAATGCATTATCAATTGTTTTTAATGAATTTGAATGAGATGTTTTCTTAGTATTTATAGACAATGATTTGAAAATTCATTATTAATTTATAATTTTAGACACTAAAATTTGTTCAATGAACATTTACATAGAGTGATGATTTGATTCTCACAATTAAAAAATATGTAAAGTATGTTTCATGATTTTTACACCAGGAGATAAAAAGATGTCGGATGGATTTCTATATTCCTAAATACCACTCTATACCCAATGGATAATTGGAATGATTCCCCATCCATATGTAGGTAGTGGATTTCCACGATAAATGATGAGAATTCATTGACACATTAAATTCAATTTTTAAGTTTCATCCGGGAATACATAGTGCATTTACCATATCATTAGTGTAGATCTCTTCATGACCTTGGATTTGACTAGTCTCAGAGCCCAAAAAGGCTTACAGATCAAAAGTTATGGCACTCGGAACATAGATAATCTTTCACAAATGGAACTCCGAAAAGGACCCATGCGGACGACCTACGTGTAGGACCTTCATAGAAGAATAATTTCTACATCCCTACATGAGGGACCTGTGTAGAGAACCTACACGGAGGACATGCGCAGAGGACCTATGCAGATAACTTATCATCGCCTTGGTTCCTCTCCATTCCTATAAATAGGACCCTCGGGCTCCCCAATTTGAGACAAAAAATGTTGGAAGATGTCTTAAAGATCCATTGGCGTAGCTATTTTTCTATGTTCTGCAAATATTCTCAGGTTTCTCTCTAAAAATAGAAGAGAAGAGAATTGTGAAACATGGTTCAAAGACCCATAAATGTCTAGAACTCATGACAAGCGCGGAGCTCCTGTGTGACAGTACTGTGCGGTGCCCCTGCATAGCGTACCCTATGAGGCGCCCCTACATGGCACCCCTCTATGGAGCCTCTGCGTGGCACCCCTATGTGGCACCCCTACACGACGCCCATGCATGGTGCACCTGCGCGGGGGAGCTACGTGATGCACCTACATGAGGTACCATGGCGTAGCACCTATGTGACACTTATGTGGCCATACTTCCAACATTGGAATACCATGAATTGAGACAATCCATAACCATCAATGAGGTTCCTTGAGTTGACATAGTTCTCTTGGTTACCTTCACATGTTGTGTGTTTGGACTCTCCTTATAGATTTTTGGAGTACCTTGAGTCGATACAATCTACATGAAACTCTTCAAAACTCATCACCTGACGTATTTGACAGGTTAATCATCAAATGGAAATCTTCTATAAAAGTAATCCCCAAAAATTCCAAATGTTCCTTCTTCATAGGAGTAATTCCCATGTAATATCAAATAGGAAACCTCCATATGAGTAATCCCCAACCAAACCACAAACTGGTATCCTCATTATGAGTAATCCCCAACCAATTCCATAATGGGAATCTTCCTTAGGAATAAGCCTCAACCAATTCTAAAGGGCCAACCATCTTGGATTAATCTTGTCACATTCACCCCTTGTTCCTTACATTGGACCCTTGTCCAATGTAATTAGAACAAAAGGAAGGTTCTTTACCTCTCCCACTTCCACGGTCGCCGCACCCTTGTACAATGTAATTATACTCTTGAATACATACTGATGATTTTAATATTTTTCACATGTTTATATGTGATTATAAATTCCAAGTGATACTTATCATATAATTGGTGAATTAATAAAGAATCATGAAAATATTTTAATTTTTTAAAGAGATTTCTATATTAGAACACATGTTTCAAGGAACTATGAAACAATACTATTAGGGTTTTGACTTTATTTACTAATATTTTCAAAACCACAAACATTACAATGGTTATTGTATATGGTTTCTACAAAATTTATGTGGTTTTCATTATTTTAATACTTTATAAAAATAACTGGTCAATATAATACCATTTATGATGTGGAAGATAGTAATGTTCACTAAAAGAAATTTTTAAATGTGAAAGGATAATATAGGATTCATATAGTTAATTATATTTTTATAAAAGTATTAATTTAACATTAACAATAAATTATTTATATTGTAAATATCTTTTTTAATTCCATTTCTACAAATTATTATATTATATCACTTATTATAAATTATGATTTCATAATACATATCGAATATTTGTAGATTATTTATATGTTAACAAAAAAATTGATTTCCACTAAGCATTTTGAATAAATTACCATTGTATAATTTAAACATCCTAATTAAAAAAATATATTTCTTTTAAAAAATCAATTTTCTATATATAATAATTAACTAATTTCAAAAATAAAAAATTTTATTGAAAAATAATAGTTTTCATGAAATAAGAAACACTATTAGCCTTATATAAATTAAATGGAACGAAATTTAATTATATTATCATTCATAAATAAATAAATTTTTTGAATAATAAAAATGAAATAACATAATTTTTTTAAAAAAATATTAGTATCATTGAATAAAAATCCAATTTTAAGCAATATCATTTTATATTCATATATATATATATAATCATAATTAAAATAGATAAATATATAAAAATTTAAATAAAAATAATAAATATATATATATATATTGATACTACTTGTGTTGAGGTACAAAACACTTTATTACACTAGTTTTCTCACAGTGGCCATGTTTCCCAATGGTTGTACATTCATGGTGAAGTTTGAGGAATTTGGATTGGGAAGTGATATATATATATATATTTGATTAAACATATCCAATAAAAAAAATTCACTTGATTTTTTATTGTTGAATCATGGCTTATGATTGGTCATGGAAAAATCCTACTGATGTCAACTCCCTTAGAATCTAAAATAAATGGCATTCGCATGATATTATTATATTGGTTGAGGCCATCGCTTATTCCTTCTATATGAATTGATTTAATTTTAAACATTATTATATAATAACCATAATAATCACTATAATATATATATATATATATTAATAATGGTCAGGGCTATTAAATGTTTTGTGTCCTAAATATAAATTATGGATATATTTTATAGTATCCCAAAAAAATAACTATAGTGCTATTGTTTTATAAATCTACATCACAAAACAATGAATTTAATCATTCATATAGGATTTTTTAATTTATATTTTTTTGTTTTTATACGAGGGCCTAGAGATATATATCCTTGTAATACATTATTTAAATAATGATTTGTCATGATATAGTATTAATGAGAATGGGAAGGGAACTTGTTATATGAGTGAAAAGAAGTTGTGGAATCAACCAAATAAAATATAGGACTATTAGTGAGTCCTTTTAATGAAGGTATGTTATCTTGGTCCAAAATTGTATTACCCCAATGAGTATATTACATGTAAAGGGTTAATCAATTGGGAAAAAGAAGTTATTTTTATCTTATATTTGATTGTATTTTTGTCTTAGAAAATTGAACTTAATTTATGGTCAATTTTTAATGTTTTGATAAAAAGGTAATTGGATTTAAATTTCATTATCAATTTACATAATAGAATGTAAAAATACTAGCAATATGTTTTGATGAAAATATGGATGAAAATTCATTGTGTTTGTGGATTTTTATGAGGTTGTTTATTAAAAAATATTTCTTATGAGGTTTTGTTGTTCATAATAACACAACACTCTAAGTTTCATTTTGTAATCAGGTTTCCTTGGTATTATAAACCTAGTGTCTTGAGCTGAGGAAACTGGCTCCTTAGTCTCGTAGTCAGGGTTTCACAGTTCATTATTTGGCGTAGTCCATTATTGAGTTGATGAATACAACCAATGATCATGAATGTATTCATTTTTATTTTTCTTTTTAATCCTCGAAAATTCATCCCTTGTTGTGTTTCATGATTTTTAGTGATAAAATGTAGTGATTGATGAAGAATAATAAGTTGTCAATTTAAAAAACACTTTCATAAATACAAATCAAAATTAAAAATCATTCATCTCCCACAACACAAACACATTGGGTAATTAATTACACATAACATAATAGATAAAGTGGAACCATCGATACGTGAGGTGATCATCATAGAAACAATGAGGTGAGATTGTCTTTTTAGTAGAATGGTAGAATGGAGAAGTAGCTGAATGATGGTTGCATGACAGTAGAGTATCATTCCTTTGGACCATCACCCCTCCGTCGTTTTCTTGAACTGGAGGAAAAGGCCTCTATTTATATAAAATAAATGTACATGGAATGAGTAAAACAAACACGCCATGTACATTCTTCAATGTTCCTTTGTCATCATTTCGTCCATTAGTAGGTAGCCTAACAAACTTTCATTAAATTGGATCATAGAGACTCCTGGTATGTGGGTATACAAGACATGTAGCACTGCCATACACGTTGTGTACTCCCTTTTATATGTCACCAACATCTTCTATAAGGGATTCCATGGTGTATAGATGATGTACACAGCATGTCAATTTCAGCCAGCCACATGTGTGTGTATACATTTTATCAACCACCAACTACTTCATGAATACTATTCATAGCGTGTAGTATTAGTACACCACATGTATATGCTTCTGGTTACATGGGAATGTACATTTCCTATAAAATCTGTGTATGAGTCTGACATTACAAGGCGTGTATATATGTACACACCTTGTAGTTCAAAATTTTGCATAGTTTTTCCCTGGTTTGTGTGTTTACCAGAAATCACCTGAAAATGAACAAGAACATCCAAATCAAAGTAATTAATGACTATGTAGAATGTTTTTTTCATTAAATGTTCTTATTTTCAATAAATTATGAGGAAATGAATACAAAAATCAGGTTCATCAGACTCCTCCATACTAAGTCATTTTCTTGCCCTCAGGGAAATTTATACATCTAATTAAAACAGTCTGTATTTTGAAATGGAAGGAATTAATTTAATCATAATTTTAAATCCTACAGCCACAAGAAAAAATTCTAAAATGTACAAAAAATTTTCAATTTGTAATATATTCTAATCATTCCTCATATACAATTAAATTAACTACTTTCATTCTCATTTAAACAGATGTTTCAACCTTTGAAAAATAGGCATGCCACATGATGATCTACCTCCCCAATAATATACTCCAAACTCAAGATATTTTAAATCAACGTTATTATCGATCAATGATATATACACTCGATAAATAGGTTCTAAATAAATCGTGTCCTATACTTTAGAGAATTGATTTAAAAATATAATAAGGGATTTACCATAAGGTTCAGATGTCTCTATGTTAAATGGATGGTAGATAATAATGTGAAAAGTAAATCTGAGGCTTGAAAAAAGAGGCTAAATTCATTAAATAATATTTCATGATATTCAAAACTAATATTGGTGTAAATTAAACCTCAACAAACCATGTCATATGACTTCCTCACCACCATCTCCATTACTTAGGTAAGGTTCACAAACAATGAAGTGATTATAACGTTCCATTGTTTGTATTATTTTCCCTTTTATGTTTTAGAACAAAAGGGGACCTTTTAGAAATTTCACAAAAGGGGTTTGGAACCATTTTTTACCCAAATGATCAATAGGCTCTCCCCATACATAATTTCATGACAATTCACAAAAATATAACACGCTCTATCAATTCCTTCTCTTAACCACAAGTGAATAATCATGTAAAATTATAAAATAATTAGGGTAGGAAGGGAAATAAACATTTATTGTGGGTTCCTATAAATGATGTTCATGGTTTCTAGGGCCTTCAAAAATATCATATGTAGTGGAGGTCTCCGGATAATAGGGTTGAATCAATCTAATTCATCAATAATTTATATGTAATTCAGAAAAAATCTTGTTTTGAAAAGAAAACATTAAAATTTTTGTAGTTATGTATATCCTAATAATATCTCAAAATGGTTATTATAATGAATATGATGAAGGGTATAGAATACATTTTGTAGAGGAAAAAACAAACAAAGGAAAAATCAGTTCATGAATTTCTAATAAATTATTATCCCAATCAATTTAATTATCCTTAGATTATAAGGTTCAATTAAAACAATATCAACAATCATTTTCAAACACATAAGAACCAAAACAAGCATTCCACCTTTAAAAGTTTCCCACATTTATATTTAATATTTAACTATATTATTAACCAAAATTTCATCATATTTTCAAATATATCTTCCAAAAATGAGGTCTCTTTTATAATGATAAAGGCAAAGACTAAGGTAGTTGAGAGATAATCACCCATACATAATATCTTTCATGGTCCATAAAGTGCCATATAAAGGTGGAGAAGGGAATGTGGGGACACAAAAATGGACCAGAACAAGGGGAAGTAAGGGAAGATATAAATAGAGAAAGAAAAATAAAAAAAACACATGATATTCAATAATCCCCTCATTTCTATGTGATGAAAGACAAGAAGTGGTGGATAAGTACAGGACAAAGCGTTCCAGAGTACATGTGACGGTTGTGGAGAAATAACATTGTAAGAATACACAACATACACAGGCACAAGATATCATAAAAATATATATAATGGAAAACATGTGATAAAAACATGTTAGGGGGTCGCCTCATAAGTTGTATCATCTGGTAAAAAAACAACCAGGAGAGGCAGATCAGGATCCATTGAAACTGGAGGCTCGTTATCTGAACATGTAAGATAAGCTATAGGAGTCAGAGTTGTAGGAGTTCAACATTGAAGTGAAGGCTCGGTAGTGATCCCTAGACTGGCTACAGTAGTGGCAGAAGCTGGGCACATAATAGAAATTTGAACTGAATCTGTGGACAGTGTGTCAAACGGATGTGGAGCTACAGAAGAAGGCCTAAGATCCATTTTAGGGGAAGGTGGTGGTTGTAGTGGAATCCCTTGATGCCGATGAAGAATCCCCAACATCGGCTCCAGTCGAACTAGATGCCTATTGAGATGAACCAAGTGTTCATCCACCGTGGATGGGCAGAGAGAAAACGAGAGATCTTACGAGGGTGTGAATAATGGTGCAGTAGATGGAATAGAAGAAAGAATGTCTGAAGAAGGGGGTTTTTCGGAAAGATTGAATGGGTGGGGATGGAAGAGTAGGCACATCTGCAGGGGAAGGAGGGCCGACAAGTGGTGGTGGTGGGGCTTGGGAAAGGGCAGAAGTGACTCTGCAGCTGTACCAATACCATGTGAAAAAGAATGTTAAATTCCATCCGCTGGAGGGAACCTAATTGGTCATAGGGAATATAAGGATCAAAAACTGCTAGGTGGTGTGCATTGAGGGTGCGTAAAACCCACAATGCAGAGTTTCCTGACGGTAGGTAAACATGGAATGGAAATAAGAGGTGGCAATGTATTGGAGGTCCGGGTAGTCCTGTCGGATGACATAGGTGAGGATCTCGATGTCACAGACGGTCGAAGCCCCCCATATCCTTGTGGCTGGGAAAAATGACTACTCTATAGAACCAGTTGGTGAATATGATGATTAGAATAGAAAATATTGTACTCTTCTGGGAAGTGGGGGTGTCTCAGTGGTCAGGCTAAGAGATATACTACCACATTTCAATGTGCTTAGAGTGCTCAGGTTGGGTCATGGTGGATAAAGGGGGTGGGGTGATGTGATGAGGACATAAACCGCACCCTCATCCAAACTCGGTCCTAGTAAGGGAGAAGTTTCATCCTTTAAGATGAAAATGGGCCATCGGGACCACATCGCGAGACATCTCCCGGTACTCAGGCCCATCAAACTTAAAGGAATAAAAAAACATCAAAAATAAATCTTTGAAAATTGGAGTGTTGACATGGAATATCTTCTGTAACAGTGTGTCCTTGAAGAGATCCTCCAACTCTCCCCATATACTCAAGAACTGATAGACGCTATTGTCAAGATAACGACTGCTCAATGGGATCAGGCAGTGATAGAAACACCAGAGTTTCCCATAAAACATGTTTATGATTGGGAACACCATACAAGGGTAGGGAACGCATATAAGGGCCGGACTAGGTGGTAAAACAACAGGAGAGGGAAATGGGGGTGGAGTGGCCGTAGTTAAAGGAGGATTTATGGATAGGGCGACTGGTGATAGAGCAGTTGCAGATTAGAAGGTCTACGGTGGTATGGCAGCTGGTGGTGAAGAAAGGGTGTTGCTCGGAGGCTCTGTGTGGGATAGTGGGGGTGTAGTGGTACTAGGACCAGCATTGGCTGAGGTGGTGAGTGGTGTAAGGATGGATAGTATAAGTGGATGGTACATCGAATAGTTCGTAGCTAGTATCTTCACTTGACATAGTTGGATCTGATAAAAATTGGGCCTCTCTCCCTCAGCAGCGGAGGTGGGTTGCATCCCATGCAAAGGGTCTCTCTCATCTATATACTAAAAAAGAATGAAATAGAAAACAAAATAAAATGAAAATAAAATGGAATAGAGGAAATGTGAGAAAACTGAAAGATAAAAAATTACATGGTGTGGATATCCAGAGTACCAGATGTGTAGTGGAAGTGGGTTATCATCACATTTTCTTGATAGACATGCCGAGTGGACATTGAAAAGGGTAGGCTACATAATATGTACCAACCATACACATTGTGTATATGCAAAGTTCCCCTTGTCAGGTGGTCCAAATACACCACTACCTTCTAAGTATATATACTTACACAATACATGTCATGTGAATGAATAACATGGGGTGTAAGAACCGAGGTCATACGAAAGTGTATAGTGATAGACACATGCATGCAGAGAGAAATGGTGTATACGACGTGTATCAAATAGACATGCCGTGTACAGTAACATGGTGTGTGTGTGGTCATGTGAATAAGGTACTCCAGTGTGATGTGGGTAGGTACATGGTGTATAACAGACATTCACACCTTTTATTTTTAAATTTAATTGTATTCAGTGAGTGGCTATGTAGAGAAGTATACGACATGTGTTCTTTAAATCATGCATGTATATTGCAGAAGAAGAATGGTCGGCCAATCCAAAAATCAACCTAATTCCTATGAAATTTTCAAATATAGGATGTATAAGGGTGTACCTAGACCGATGATCAAAATGAAGAAGAAATTATAATAGAAAACATAAGAAAACTTTGAATTTGGAATTTTAGAGGTCAAACGGCGTGTAGGAGAAGTAACGGGGAGAGGGGGGCGTCCCCACGACACGGGCTCATACCTGGTGTGGCATGGAATTTATAGTCGCGGAACACTGCGTGTATCTATGGCCTACATGGCATGAACCAAAAAAACATTTTGGTTATATATATAGACATTGAATTATTATAGTCAACTATATAATAATTAATATTAATAATTAAAATAAAAGAAATATTTATATATATACATAATTTAATAATAAAACAATATACGTTATATATTGTTAAATACACATCGTGACTTCTAATATTAGAAAAAGTGAAGTAAAACCTTTGGTCTGGTTCTTGGGGCAAGATTCAAACCAGTGATTGGCTGTTCCGAACGGATGCCCTCAGCCACTGATTCAAAGGTTATACTACAGCTCCTATTTATTTTTGAGATATATTTAATGTATAAGGTATATAAATCATGAGAGGAAGGGAATGCATGACAAGTGGTAGATAATTAAACAAAATGAGATGAAGGAGGGAGATTATCTGACTTCGAACCTAGGTCTTTTGGATATAGGGATGAGACTGCCAATATACCAACATCACCCGCATGTATTTCTATATTTTTAAAACCCACTATGTTTAGTAACTAAAACATGGTGCACATGACGTATATCTAAAGATATTAAAAATTTTCTTAATAAAAGGAAAAATGATGGAAATGGGGTAGTTTTCAGGATTTGAACCAGAGTCTTTTGGATCTGGGTTTCGACCCTAACCAACCGATGCATCCCCATCATGGGTTTTCATATAAGCCAATATATATATATATGTATAATATAAAATGTACCACACCCTCAATGTAAGAATACATGATGATAAAAAGGAGGAACCCTTTTCTAAATGAACATGGGAGGCACCCTTCAAATTAAACGCATCGATCATTTTGGACACAACATCCAACTAGAAAGCTAGCATAGTTGGAGAATCAATATTATGCACATCTCCTTTCTGTGTTCCCTTCATAGAATTCCACTGGAATCTATTGGAAAATATGTCTTATAGTTGTTATAAAATATATTCTGGAGACCACATCAATATTGTACCCCTAGAAAAAGCATCCACCATGGACTTTGTATTTGTTTTCAATCCATTGTAAAGTGTTTGGACCTTCATCCATTGTGGGAGTCTGTGGTGTGAAAATTTGTGATATACCTCCTTGAAATGCTCCCATGATTTGTATAATGACTCTTAGTCATGCTAATGGATGTTGTGTATTTCATTTTGCAGAGTCACCATCTTCGAGGGTGGGTAGTATTTAGATAGAAACGCTTGGGCTAGTTCCTCCCCGGTGAGAATAGATCATTCTGGAAAACCATTAATCCAATCATTCTCTTTATCCCTTAGAGATAAGGGAAATAGGTGATGACAAATGAAATCTATGGTCACTTCGTGGTAGCGGAACATGTCATAGAACACCAGAAAATTGGAGAGATGGGCATTGGTTTACTCACTAGAAAGGCCGCCAAACTGAATGGTATTCTAGATTAGCTAAATAATGGAAGGCTTTGTCTCAAAGTGGTGGGATTGCACTGATGAATGGATGATACCCGTGTTAGCTATGTGAGTAGAAAGAAGGGTGTACTCCAGAAGATTACGGTTTAGAAGTTGCTGCAAAGAGAGTGGAGGTGGCATGTTTTTCTATTCCTAAGGGGAAGAGTACCGCCCCTGACCTGGCTATAAAAATGGAAACCGCACTGGTTGGAACTGTTGGAGCTGCTATAGGCCATATCCGAAAGAAAGTGGAGATTTCTTGTTCTGGTTGTCATCTAGACCAAACGGTTGTCCAACTCCATGGACAGTAGATGGATTTCCTTCTTCATTCTTTACCATGGGATTTTTGTTGTGGTGCTCATCAAAGAGTTCTTGTCGTCTCCATAAAAGGGTCCATTCAATATCTAGGTCATTTTTAAAAAACATTGATTACTCAGCATTCTTGGATCAAGTGAGGAAGCCACACATACACATATAGACCTTCAAAATACTAAACACATCATGTATAATGGAGGAATAATAATGATATATATAAATGATATTAGAAAATATAATTTTGGGAATTTATGTTTTTTATTACCACAAAAATTTGATACAATAGTAATCAAAAGAAGAAAAAAAATATCTTTTCATAATACCTGGTAACTGCGCCAAAATTTGGATAGTCATTTCCCCGAATGTCTGTTTTTAGTGTCCTAAATTGTTTTTACCCTAACGAGTATAGTACCAGTAAGGGGTCGATCCACAGGGAAAAAAAGTTATTTTTTTTGTTATCTTAGATTGTATTTTTGTGATAGTAAAGTGTACAAAATTTAGAGTCGATTTTTAATGTTTGGATAAAAATGTAATTGTATTTACATTTCATTACATTATTACATAATGGATAATGTAAAATACATTAAATTGGTTTTGATTAAAATATATAATAATATGTGTTGGGATAGTGGATTCTTAAGAGGTTTTCATTAAATATTATTGCTTATGTGGTTTGGTTTTTTATAATAACCCAACACTATGGGTTTGAATTTGTAGCAATGATAACTTGTTCTAGTAAACATATGTCTCGAGCTGAAGAAACTGAATACTTGGTCTGGTAGTCATATTTTTAGAGTTCCTTATTTGGATTACTCTATTTTTGAGTCGCTGAATACTTCTTTTCATCATCAAAGTATTCAATGTTATTTTTCGTTTGAATCATTAAGATTTATTCCCTTGTTAAGGATATTAATTTTCCATGATAAAGTGATGTTATTAATGAAGAATAAGAAGAGGTTAGTATATCAAACACATTCATAAGAACTAATCAAAATTAAAACTCTATTATATTCCACAACCACAACACACTAGGTAATTAGTTACACATTAAAGAAATGATAATAACAGAACCATTGATACATAATGTGATCATCACAGAAACATCGATGAGAGATTAGATCATTAGTATAATGGTATAATTGAAAAGTTGTTGAATTATGGTAGCTTGACAGCAGAGCTTCTTTCCTTCGGACATTCACCCACTCTTTCCTTTTTTTGAACCAGAGGCCAAGGCCTCTATTTATCAAAAATAAAGTTACACAATGTGTGAAAAAATGTACATATCTTGTACACTTTTCAAGGCGCATTTGTAATTTTTTTTCTGTGTCAGTAGGTAGCCTAACATGCCGTCTTTGACTTAGAACAAGGTACTACCTGGTAAGTGGGTATAAATGGTATGTAATTCCGCTATACATGGTGTGTACTCTATTTTATCAACCACCAAATACTTATAGAAGGATGCCTTTATTTATAGATGATGTACCTGGAATGTCAACGTCTTCCAGTCACATAGGTGTGTGTAGACTTCTTCTCAACCACCAACTGCTTCTATAATACTATACAAAACATGTAGTTTTATTACACAGAGTGTACATGCTTCCAGTAACTTATGAATGTACTTTTCCTATCCAATTCATGGCTGAGTCGGACTATATACAGAGTTAATATATGTACACTCTGTGTTGTTGTAAATTTTTCTAATTATCCCCTGGTTAGTGTGTTTGTCAAAAATCACCTGAAAATGAAAAAGATCACCAAAATCAATGTATTTGTCCACTAAGTAGTAGGGTTTGTCTGAATACATGTTATTATTTCCAATAATGTGTGTAGAAATTTGTACAGAAATCGGGTGCGTCAACATCTTCCATTATGTTATGATTGTCTTAGGAGTGAACCTTGACTATGGAATGATTTTAGAGTCTTATGATTTTGAGATAATTCATATGAAATGTTCCTATCACTAGGTTATGACCTTATTGATAAAAATTTTTAATTTATGTCACCACACTCTTGTAAAATAGTTATTTTTAAATGTTAATTATCTATTGAATGAATCATTATTTTTAATCTTTTAATGATCAGATATGAACTTCATTTTTTTAAATCAAGACCTCATACCATTTTTCATATATTATAATTGGATGTGATAAATGATAAATATCATCATTTTTTACCCATATTAATGACTGGTCCTTCCCTTTCTTATATTTATATTATCTATAGGTTTTGAAGGGAGTTATTATGTATGAAATATATAATAAGGTAACAATGGGAGAAAAAAATATTGGGTGGTGTTAATGATATTTTATGAAATATGTTAATTATTTATGTATTATTCAAATAATTTATTGCACTAATTTTATATAGAATGTATTGTTGTGAAATGTTTTTAATATTCATCTAAAGTAGTAAAATATTTATGTATTTAATACATGGGTGACATCATATGTACTTATAATATCATATTATTTTTATTATACTCATATAATTTAGAGTGGACACATCATTTCCAATATCCCCTTTATCATATCAATCACTTTTTTAAATTGGATTCATCTACTTATGAGACTTTTTGGAGTAATATTTAACCCATATATCTAATTGGATTCCAATTTTGATCTTATAATATATAATTTTAAATATTCAGATTTATGATGATAGGAGATGTCAATGAGTATAACGAACTCCAATAAATCTATTTGGAAAATTTTTAATACTTTCTATACTTCCCAACAATCATTACTAAGTAAGTTTTTAATTCATGATTCCATTCCCTTTTTAAATTTTAATATAATTATCATTAATGATGAATACTATTAGATCAACAATATCCATTGAGGGATAAGTTCTTATCTACCTTACCTATTTCCCAACCATTATGTTTTATAGATGATTTCCTTTATTTAACCTCTATAATGTAGTTCATTTTTTAATCCACATATCATGTTCTTCTCTTAGAATATATGGTGTTTAACCCATAAAATAAGGATCCATTTAAATAAAATTTTCACTGTTGTATGACCAAATCATAGCTTATGTATAATTAGACCATATCATAATAAAAAAATTAACTAATGGTATTGTTATTCATTATAAAATATCCCTTGGTGTAAGAATTTGAAAGAAATATCATAAAACATGGTTATTTTATTCAACACATGCACTTTAGGCTAATGTGGGACAATTTTTTTATAGATAATCAGTATTTTCATTAAATATATAGGGATCATATGTAATATATAATACTTCCTCAGAAAATATCCCAACCATTATAACATTTCATATTAAATGAAGTTAGAAACACATAATGTGTGTATTATTCTCCAAATCTGAAATTATCGTAGTTATGAGAGGGTAAGAAATATAGATCAACATGTTTTATAAATTTTATATATTTGCAACATAAAAATCATAATACGGTAATTATCAAATACATATAATACTTTAGTGATGAGGAATTAATTGACCTTTTAATGTAATTTACTTGTTTTGGAACTCAAATCCATCTATATGTGCATAAACAAAGATAGAAACACCATAAAAAGATTAATAATTCTGAATAGGGTCACCCCCTATAGATATGAAAAGGATACTAATATAGTTTTGTTAAAATGAAATAATAATGAATGAATTTCCTATTTGATTCAAGTTGAACCACGATAAAATATACATAATTCTTTTCCCCATAGTTCATTTTACAATATGACTAGAGATATCCATTGGTGAAATTGGAAATGTTTTCATCAATAAATACAGTCAAATTAACCCTATGGGTGACTTCCACTATATATTCATTATATAATCCATCCAATAATAATATTATAAAACTAGTAGTCCATTTAATATTTGTGTATAGAAACTCCAAGACATAATTTTATTTTAAAATCAATGGTATATCAAAACCTATACGTAATAGGAAACATTATTTTGAGGGGAATAACCCATTACAATGAATCCCTCTAGAATGATATTATATTCTTTTCTATTATTGGGCCCATCTAAATGTCAATACATGATGACTTTAGAGTAATGAGTTAATATTATATATCAAAATGAATCACATCCTTACTATTCATATTCACATCCCAAAGGTTTACCATGTCCTATATATGCATCACATGGAATTTATATCATTCATATATCTAAATATTTTTTATGTTTGATATGATTTTTTTCATTTGTGATCAGTTCTGAAACACGAATAATATTATAAAAAACAAATACCCTGAGAACATCCTAAAACACTATCTATATTTAGAAAACTGAAAACTGAAATTATATAACACTTTGCTACATAACTAACCTAATAAATATGAAATCAAAAGTAATTATTGTGAATTTTTACAATATAATGATCCTTAATATTAAATTCATTTTATAATTATGGAAAATGTACCACTACTACAAAAATGGGATTTATCAGTTCTCAAAACGGGCTTCAACAGTGCTAAAAATCATTGTAATGCTCAGAGTGGATAAAGGGGGATGTCCTTTATCCGCACTCAAATAGTTCTGATAAATGTATCCATTATCAGTTCTAAATTAGCACTGATAAAGGGATCCTTTTTCATCACTAAAAAGGTGCTGATAAAGGATACCATTATTAGTGCTAAAAAAGCACTGATAAATGCCTTGTCTGCTGAAATATAAAATTCCACAGCCGCACACCCTAGAAGATCTGGAAAAAATTCAGCATATCAATAAGTATAACCATAAAAAATGAAAACATTATTCATAATTTAATTTCCGTATGTATACCCAGACAACAAGTATACCCATACACCATTAACACATAATTAACTAGTTAATTAAACACATAAAAAATTTAATTCAAAATTCCAGGGCTTGGGGGTTGTTCAGGGGTATGGGGTGGCTGTCCAAGGGGGGGGGGTATGGGGTGTCCAGGGGGTGGGGGATTCCGAGGGGGTGGGGCTGTCTGGGGTAGTGGGGCTGCCCAGGGGGGATGGGGTGTCCGAGTGGATATGTATGTCCAAGGGGGTGGGGTTGTGTCTAGTGGGGTGGTGGGGGATATCCATAGGGGTTGGGATGTCGAGGGGGGATGGGGTGTCCAGGTGGTGGGGTGGTGTCGAGGAGTTCTAGGTTAAATCTTAGGGGTGGGGGCGTCCAGGGGGATGGTGGGGTGTCCAGGGGTTGGGGGGCTATCCAGGGGGTGTCTAGGGGGAAGGTTGGTGTCTATGTGGGGGGGTCCAGGGGGTTGGTGGGGATGCCTAAGGGTGGGTGGGTGGTGTCCAGGGGGTGGGGGTAGCTATCCAAGGGGGTGGGGGTGTCTAGTGGGTGGTGGTGTCCAGGTTGTGGGGTTCTGTCTTTGAGGGGTGGGGGTATCGTCCAGGGGTTGGTGGGTGTCTAGGGGGTGGGAGGTGGCTCTCCATGGTGGGGTGGGGGGATCCCTGGGGGTTTCCAAAGAGTGTCGGTGGTGTCTATGGGGTTGGGTGGATTTCTAGGGGGTGTGGTGTCTTTATGGTTGGGGGTGCCCAGGGGGTGGGGTGGGGTTGTCCATGGGGGGTGGGGTGGTGTTCAGGGTGGTGCGGAGGTCCAGTGGGTTTGTGGGGCTGTACAAGGGGGTGGGTGGTGTCCATGAGGGTGGGGGTGGTTGTCCAATGGGGTGAGGGTGTCTGGGGGTGGGGTGGGGTTGGTAATTGTCAAGGGGTGGGGGTGTCTAGGGGGTGGGGTGGGGTCCAGGGGGTTGGGGGGGCTTTCTAGGGGGTGGGGTAGTCCAGAGGGGTGGGGTGTCAATGGGTTGGGAAAGTTTCCAAAGGGTGGTGGAGGGTCCAGGGGGTTGGTGGTGTTGTCCAAGGGGTGGTGGGGTGGTTTCCAAGGGTGGGGTTGTTGTCCATGGTGGTGGGGTGGTCCAGGTGGTGGGGTGGTGTCTAAGAGGTGTGGGGGATCCGTCTAGCAAGTTGGTGGGTGTCCAGGGGGTTGGGGTGTCTAGGGGCGGTGTGGGGCTCTCAAGGGGGGTGTCCAGGGGTGGTGGGGTCATGTCCAGGGGGTTGGAGGGGGCCTTCTAGGGGTGGGTGTGTCCATAGAGGTGGGGGTGTCCAGGGGCTGGGGTGGTGTCCAGGGGGTGGGGGTGGTAGTCCAAAGGAGTGGGGGTGTCCAGGTAGTGGTGTGGTGTCTAGGAGTGGTGGGGGTATCGTCCAGGTGGTGGGTGGGGGTGACATGGGTATGGGGTGGTGTCTAAGGTGATGGGGGGCTTTTTAGGGGGTGTGGGTGTCAATAGGGGTGGCAGTGTTTAGAGGGTGGGGTGGTGTCCATGGGTGGGGGGTCCAGGGGGTTGGTGGGGTTGTCCAAGGTGGGTGGGGTGGTGTAAAGGGTGTTTGGGTGGTTTTCCATATGGCTGGGGGTTTCCAGGGGTGGGGGGTTTATGTTGTAGGGTGGTGTTGAGGATGGGTTGGGGGCGTCCAGGGGGTGCGGGTTTCCAGGGGATGGGGGCATCCAAGGGGTTGGGGGTGTTCATTTTAAACAATAGAAGTACTTTGAGTGATACCTACCACACCACACCTCAAATTGAGGTGGGGTGGACTCATACACGTTATAAATAACCCATGGATAGTTCCCATAAAGTATCAACACAATCCAAATGTGTTTGGTTGAATTTCCATACGTTAGTTGTTGTTTTAACTTTAAATTATGTACATTTTAATCAAAATAATGACACTTTGAGTTATACCAGCCATATTGTGCCATATATTGAGGCAGTGTTGACTTGTACATGCCACAAATGACCCATGGATTGTTCCCCATAAGTATCTACACAATATAAATTTGTTTTTTTAGATTTCTGTATGTCTGTTGTTGTTTTCAGTTAAACTTTTGTCCATTTTATGCAAAAGAGAGGCACATTGAGTTATACCATCCACATTGTGTCTCAAGTTGAGGCAAGGTTGACTCTTACACATCAATAATGATTCATGGATCGTTACCCTAATGTATCAACACATTCCGACTTTGTTTGTTCAAATTTCTGTACATCAGTTGTTGTTTTCACATAAAATTCTGTCCATTTTAAACAAAAGGGAGACACATTGAATGATACCAGCCACACAATTATGCGGATTGAGGCAGATTTGACTCGTACACATCCCAAATGACCAATGGATAGTTCTCCAAATGTTTCAAAACATTATAAATGTGTTTGGATGGATTTTCATATGTATGTGTTTGTTTTCATGTAAAATTCTTTCCATTTTAAACAATAGAGAGACTTTGACAGATACCAGCCACAATGTGCCTCGGATTGAGGAACAATTTACTCTTACACATCACAAATGAAACATATATCATTCTTCTAATGTATGAACACAATCCGAATGTGTTTGGTCAAATTTCCAAATTTCAGTTGTTGTTTTCACATTCAATTATGCCCATTTTATACAAAGGAAAGACTATAAGTGATATTGGCCACACCGTTTCTCAGATTGAGGTAGGGTTGACTCTTACAAATCACAAATGAATCATGGATCATTCCACTAATTTATCAAAACTATCCTAATGTGTTTGGTTGTATTTTCGTACGTCAGTTGTTGTTTTCACTTAAAATTATATCCATTTTAAACAAAAGAGAGACTCATTGAGTGATACTGGCCACACCGTACCTCATATTGAGGCGGGGTCGACTAGTATACATCTAAAATGTCCCATGGATCATTACCCTAAGGTTTCAACAAAATTATATTGCTTATGGATGGATTTTTGTAAATCATTTGTTGTTTTAACTCAAAATGTTTCTCATTTTAAACAAAATAGATTCACTTTCAGTGATAATGGCCACACTGTGCCTCATATTGGGGGGGGGTGGGTGGGTTGACTCGTACACATAAAAAATAAACATTATATTTTTTCTATAATTTATCAACACAATCTGGATGCATTTGGTTGGATTTCCATATGTGAGTTGTTGTTTTCAATTAAAATGTTTTTCATTTTAAACAAAAGAGATACTTTCAGTGATACCGGCCACACCATGCCTCAGATTAAGGCGGGGTTGACTCATACATGTCAAAAATGACCCATGTATCATTCCCCTAAGGTATCAACACAATGGAAATGTGTTTTGTCATATTTCCATATGTCAGTTGTTATTTTCACTTAAACTTCTGTCAATGTTAAATAAAAGAGAGACCTTGAGTGCTACCAAACACATCGTACCCCAGATTGATGTAGGGTTGACTCGAAAACATAAAAAATGACCCATTTATCATTCCCCTAATGTATCAACACATTCTTAATGTGTTTTGTCGTATTTATGTATGTCAGTTGTTGTTTTCACATAAAATTTTGTCCTTTTTAAACAAAATAGAGACACTTTCAGTAATACCAGCCACACTGTGCCTAAGATTGTGGTGGGGTTGACTTGTATACATAAAAAATGAACCATGGATCGTTTCTCTAATGTATCAACAAAATTTGAATAAGTTTGGTCAGATTTCCTTATGTCATTTGTTGTTTTTAATTAAAATTCTGTGCATTTTAAACAAAAGAGAGACACTTCGAGTTATATCGGCCACATCGTGCCTAGGATTGAGGTGGGGTTGACTAGTAAATGTCAAAAATGACCCATTAATAGTTACCCCAAAGTATCAACACAATACGAATTCATTTAGTTGAATTTACGTACTTCAGTTGTTGTTTTCTCTTAAAATTCTGTCTATTTTAAACAATAGACAGACACTTTGAGTGATACCATCCACATATGATGCACCTGTGTTTTATTCTATGTTTGTTCTTCATCCCTTACCATATCGTTGATATCAAAATCATTTATATATTCATCTGATATGATAGAAATTCCATGTGATGGTGGTTGATGGACCTCAACACTAGTAGCATCAACAGGTTCAGAAACATGTTGATGCTCTGCACTGTGAGCAGCTGTAGCAGCAGTAGTAGCAACAACAATAGCTTGATAGACTTGTTTATCCTAGAGGAGAATAGAACTGGAAATTATAGAAGTCATTATCATCAAATTTGGTGGAATGGATAATTTTGATTACATAAATTTTGTAATGATAAATATAAAATTTTTATCGTAGAATCATTATTTTTTTTAAAGTCTAATGGGATTTTTCACCTCATTAGATTATCCAAATCCCTCATTTTGGTCTCCTATAACATATAAAAGATCATCTACATTGGGACCGTTGTGGAATGATTGCGATGTACCACTGATCGGATAGTCCTCAACTGATTTTTCATCACACCCTTCAGTGGTTTTGGAAGATAACAGAACAATCGACCACTTTTGGTTTGCGGGATCTAGAACATAAAATACTTGTACCATTTGTGATCCTATATTTATTTGATAATTCCAATGTATGACATATTTTCATAAATTTGATTTCTTTCCTTACTACCAAAAACATGCATTGGTTTATCCACAAGTGTAACCCAACTATTTTTCATGGTAATATCTTTATCATGTTCATTTGTATAGAATATATAGCCATTAATTACAGAACCATTGAATGATAATAAATACACACTTGGTCCAGAAGCTATCCATCTGAGTCGTTCTAAAATTGAATTCGTATTTGAATCTAACCCTTAAAAAATGGTCCTGAAACCATCATATAAACTAGTGATTATGTGTATTTGATATCGATTTCTCAACCATCGAGGGATTCAAATACCTAATAATTTCATTTTGGGTTTCAATATATGGAGAAACCTCCCAACTAGTATTCAAAACATAATGGTTTCCTACTCCCAATATGTAATATTGACTGTCACTACATTTCTTCCATAAATTCCCTCACCCTCAATGCATCCAGTGTGATGATATTTTTGGGAGTCCAATGATTTCCACATCATATGGTTATTCGGCATAGAATTTAATGGATTCCTAAACAATATATCGCTCCATAGTACAATCCTATGGAATAAATCAATTCTGGACATAATCATTCAAAATAATCATATACTGTTCAATGGGGTATATCCATATATAGGGCACAAGACCACGAAGTCGAATCTCTCTCACCAAGTGAAGTATCAAATGAACCATCATATCGAGGAATGTTGTTGAATATAAAATTTCTAATTCAAATAATAATATGACACTTTTTCATTCCATAGTTTTCAATTTCGCAGGGTCTAAAACCATGCTACATATAGTTTTGAAAAAGAAACAAATTTTTGTTAATGTATAATGTACATTTTTCGGAAAAATGAAACTTAAAGCTATAAAAATTAAATCATGCATCGAAATATATAAGTCATGTGATTTCAATACTTTTAAATTAAAATCATTAATTGACCCAATGTTCTTTATATTTGATGAATACCCCTCTAGAACCTCTAAATTAGTGAAGAAGTTGCAAAACTGATATCTCTCCTCCCTGGAAAGAGTGTAAGCAGTTGGAGGAAGAAACATTTGATTCTCACCCTTCACCAGAGAAAACTATTCTCGTATTCCCATGTAAACCATATCCAACAATGCCTTAATTCTATTCTTTGTTTTTATATGGGAATTTAGAAACATTCCAATAGAACTTTCACATATATTTTTTTCCACATGAATCACATCAAGAAAATGTCTGACGTACAAAACAATTCAGTATGGTAATTCAAAAAATAACTAAACTTTTTTCCAACATATTTTCATATGGTTTATGGAAAATGATTTACAAAAACAGTGCTCACATATTTTACATTCTCAAAATACTGGTCACCTATTAGTGGAGACGGTGATGTGTGATTTTCTAAATTTCCATTGAATGATGTAATCCTAGATCGGTACTTATCCCGACGAGGTAGAAATCTATTATGTCCTAAAAATGATGTTTTTGATGAATGTATCAACCTAATTGATTATGTATCTTGTTCCCCCACGAGACACCATTGAGATCCTTTAATTTTATAGCCTAAAAAATTTCCATAAGTAGGGAAATCATTCATTATCTCATACAATATCTCTTTCAACATCAATTATTCACTTTTATAAGCATCATACAACATAACAAAAAAATATCAAAATAACATCAAATCCTCAATCAAAGGATAAAAATAAACATCAATATCATTACCTTGTTGTTTTGGTCCTGATATAATCATAGATAACATGATAAATTTCTGCTTCATAAATAAATAGGGTGGGATGTTATAATTTACCAATATAATAGGCAATGTAATGTGAGTGATTGTTGGAAAAAAAGGATTCACTCCATATGTAGATAACACAAGACGAAGGTTTATCGACTCTTTTCCAAATTTAGGATACTCATGATCAATTATCATTCATTGAGGAGATTCAGTGGAGTGACATAATTTCCCAACTTTATTTCTTTTATCTGCATGTCATGAGAATTGTCTTGCATTTTCTTCACTTCTATATAGACGCATAAAACATGGAATGATTGAAATGTACCATAATAATTTTGTAGGAATGGATTCATCATTATTGTATAATGAAGCACCACATTTTGGGGATTCTTTATGTGTTTTTTTCTCCTTAAAAAAAGTATACAAAATTTAAGGCAATTATGTATTCTTTCAGAAATCATTCCCATAGAGTTTAGCATTTGTTTAGCTCCATATGTCCGGTCTGGGAGCTTATTATCATCCGGGAGCATGTCATTCCAGAGATCAAGTAGTTTCTTAAAACTAATATCACTCCATCCATTGATTTATTTCAATTTATACAACCTTAGTATAACTAACAATGCTATATATTTATTCCAACCAGCGTACATTGGCATCATTGCACAACTCTTTTACATCTGAAACAATTTTGGGAAATCACGCAGTTCATCTTCAACTATACTTGTTATTTCTTCAATAAAATCTTTATCATCATTGACATGTGTAATAGCATCCTCCATACGGTCTTCTTCATTATCTATATTTGTATTCATATCTGATGATCCATAAAACGTAGTTTTATCCCATACAGTAGCTACATTTACTTTTTCTCCATGTTTATTCCAAAATTTATAACTCCGATCTCTTCTGTGAGATAAAAAATGTTCTTCCAACTCCTCTGGAGTATTTATTCTAGAATAAAAACAACATAAATACGAACAAAGTAATTGAGAAGAATACTTTTCTTCATCCATCCAATCTATATTCATCTTCATACTATTTGAATCTCAAAAATTAGTATTTATTATTCAAATAGAAAAAACAATACATCCAAATACAGTATAACAAAACCACTTCCACATACAAATAGAGATTAATAGAGCCTAACCATTTCTAATAAATATTTTGATATCAACAAAATAGGGGTAGACCCCCCATCACAATTAACACACTTTCAAAACCACTCACCAATTGTTCTATCACACACCACCCCTGAAGAAAAAAATTAAACATCCTTTTAACCAACGCTACCATCCACCGCATTCATAATAAAATAATCACATTAAACAGCCCAAAACTACTGACAAAACTCAAATAAAATGAAAAACAATGATACAATGTTGATGAGAAAACTAATATAGTGGATACATTCCCATCCACCTCCGGCTGTTCCCTGATCTCCTCCATCAGTTTAGTGTTGTATAGACCTAAATTCTCATGTTCCTTCCTCTACATAGGCAATTCCTCAAATTCCTCTCTGACTATAGAATGAATGTTATGATAATGAAATGTGATATATCTATACCCATCACAATCATATTTAATTCGTTATAGTAATGGGATATCCTTGAGGTACCTATAGCCTCCTGAGATGAAACTTGCACCCCACACCTACTGTGGTGGGTGCTGCTATCACGATCCATTGTCTGGGGCCTGTGTCGTGACTACCCTATGTCCGCCTTCCATAGGCAAGGGGCTTGAAACTAGCACCCAAGGTGTAATTACCTAAAAATGGGAAGGTATTGACTTCATAACCTATAAACACACACAACAGAGACCAATATGGAAACAAAAAACTAAGTAAAACTATATAACAAAAGTGTAATGAATTTAAAAGGGGCCGGAAATACAACCCCAACAGTAAAGTACAAGAAATTGATTGTACAACTGAAGAAAAGAAAAATTGTTGCTCGGTCATTCTCTGAGGATCCTGCCTGAAAGGTAAGTACAGATCATCTCCACAGTACTCCACATCCATCCTTGTCCTCTCTGTACCGATACACTATATGATCGACCTCCAGTTACTGTCCAGTCCTGGTACTCTCATCCTCAGTCAGCATTTTCTGTCGTCTACATCTAACACAAAGAGATGCGGGCATAGTCTGTGAAAGGGTTAGTATAATGGTAATTAGTAGGGACCCCAAGACCCTCAAGATCTCAAAAATTACAACAACGATAACCCACAATGTATGAAATAGAATGATAACCCCACATAGGTATATGCCCATACATATACCTAAGATGTCATGTAATCTATCCCAATCATGAGAAAAACTCAAAAGATACTGACTCAACTCAAACATGATTTTCATTCAAATTATCGAAACCACAGCGGCTGGAAACATCCTCCTATGTCATGTACAACGGGATTTAAATGGCATCAAGACTCTTCCAACTAACAATAGACTGCTGAGGTACTCCTCCTATCGAGTATTGTGGGTCTGCTACATCACTAAGGCACTCCCCACTGTGGGTCTACCGCAAGAACCAGGCGCTCCCCCTAATAGCATGCAGAGGTACTCATCCTGTCGAGTACCACAGTTATGCTGCCACAACTAGGTGATCCTCCACGATGGGTCTACTGCCACAACCAGGAAGTCCCCATAGGTCTAGTCGAGTCACTCCGAGTCAATCGGTCTGTAGTCGTCAAGTCTCAGCTAGCTACTAGGTCTCCCCACTCTATCTTCTCATATCTGGAAGGATCTGCTCCACGAGCTAATGGTCGATACTCCAAAATTCTAAAATTACAAAAAAAATTATCATAAAGGTCTTCCACACATAGTGGTATCAACACAAAAGATGGTGCATCAATTGGATGCCCGGTCTGTGAATTATTAGATTTTAGTCCCGAGGGTCCGGTTGATTTCGTGCACGATCCAACCTGACTAGATCTCTACTATAACCCAAACCTTAGTGGGGTATAATCAAAGGTACCTTCATTATCCATGATAACCAGGGATGCTAACGGTTCGTCAAATGTTCGCCCGGTGTCAAATATATGGCTAAAAGAAAGTAAAGGGTTGTAGTGGGCCCGGGTCCGGACTGACCCTGCCAGGCCCAGTCTGGGATAACCCAACTCGGGTCAAATTGGATTGACCCGTTGGTCCTGGTATAGCCTATTAGGTGGGCCAGTCTGTTAGGTATGGCCCGACCCGCTTTACCCAGCCCATCAGGCCGTGAGTAGTCACGGAGGGCCGCGAGAGCGCGAACAGGTCGACAGGGTGTGGACTAGTTGCGATGGCACGGACTGGCGACCGGTCGACACGAGGGTGGTTTGTCCAATGTTCCGCGAGGGGCGCGGGAGGTCGGCTCGGCTGAGGCATCGTGAGGGGCCCAGGAGGTAGGCTCAGTTGGGGCACTGCGAGGGGCGCTGGAGGCCAGCTCTGGTGGGGTGCGTCGTGGGGCCCGAGAGGTCAGCCCGATCGGGGTGCTGCGAGGGTGCAGTTCGTCCAGGGGCGTAGGAGGCCAGCTCGGCCAGGGTTTCATGAGGGGTGTGGGAGGCAGTCTAGGATGAGGCGTCATGAGGTAACATTTTAGTCGGGGTCTTGGGTGGCTGAGAGGGCACGGGTGGCTGAGAGGTGCCATGTTCCGGCCTGGGGCAGCGGTGCCAGTTTTGTTGGTGGACTAGGTGGCCGGAGCTGATTCAGATGATTCGGTATGGTGGAGGGTATGGCTACGTGTCCATGGTTGGGGTTCATCATGGCAGAGGCCGGTTCGTCTAGGGTCGGGGGTGGCGTGGACTGCTTCAGCCAGCAGATGACGCGGCTGGTGGGCGGTGCAGGTTGTGCAGGCCACAGGTAGTTTGGCTGTTACCTTCGTCACATTCTTTTTCTTGTCACCTCATCACCATTCCGAATAACATCACAAACAAAACTAGTGGAGGGTTTAGGCCATGTTGGTTTGGCTCTCACCCTCCACATTTAGGGTGGTATCAACATGATCAATTGTTTCTTGAATTTCAAATAATTAACAAGAAAAGAAGACAGAAGAAAAAAACAATCCAACACCCCACATTTCCCACAAAAAAATTTCCCAACCCGCAAAGAAAAACAGCCACAACAATTCATTGCTTTAGAAGGGAAGAATCGTATTCACATAAATTCTCTACTATTTTTCGTTGCTCGTTGATGGAGTCACGGGGCAGAAGACAGAGTTTTTGTCGTTCATCACGTCCGCCACGCACTTCAAATCCTGAGATCATGCATTGGTTCATTGATTATGAAGAGGAGGGAGGGTTGGTCGTTGAAGATGTCCCACATCGGTTGAATCTACATGGTGCTTCAGAGGAATAATTCGGATATGCTCGTTGTAAGAATTCTTCGTTTGAAGAACGTGTTCTTCATTGATCATTTCCATGAGCTCTTCTCTCAAAAGCTCTTTCCTCCATTTCCAACAAAATAAAAGGTAGCAAAGAACAATAAATTATAAAATCTATTAAGTCATTGGTATAATAATTCAAAATGGGAGACTTAATTAAGTTGGATCCACTTAATTAATTCATGACATTGGCACAATTAATAGTGAGGAAGGGTTGACACCATTAAAGGATGGGGGTGGAGAGAATATCTGTCATTAATGAGGGGTGTTTAGAGGATTCCTCTCCCACCATAATTAGGGGATTTAGTCCCAGGTTGTCCCCACATCATAACCTCTTGTGGGAGTTTTGGTTCCAGTTGGCCCCACCACTATATCCTCTCATGGGAGGTTATGGTCGGGTGGTCCTCACACATCAACTCATACAAGGAGGTTTAGTTCTGGTAGACCACACCTCCAACATCCATATGGTGTATATAAATTAAAACAAAGTGTAGTTCATTTTATTTTATTATTTTTCAACAAAAAAAACAATAACAATATTTTATTCATGACCCACTTTTGTTGAGGTGAAAGTCTCCTTAAGTGAATACCGGAACTGCGAGTTCAATGCTGCCCTCATATTTCAATTCTGAGCATTGGTTCAAAAGTTATAAAAACCAGCTCGTACGTTTACTGAACATATACGAAGAAAACATCAGAAATTGATTCTGGGAACTCTAGTCCTCGAAGTCACAAGATTTCAAGTTTTGCGGACTTGTAGAATTCCCATTTAATTAAAATTACATGGAAATTTTGTATCTTTAAATTATCCACACCTTAGTTCTTTACGTCCTCATAAGTTACAAATCATAACTAAGGGAACATGTGGGGGTACTAAGCAAGCATCTGAGCCTCTCCCTCCCATGTGCTCTCATGGATATTCCCATGAAAATAGAGAACGCGGACCAGACGTATCGATCGTCCATAAAGGACACACTCATGTCGATCCTAAAACTATACAAGAACCTCCATAAAGGTATCCCCATCATCGATGTATAGATTTCCATGGACGATGATGTGGGATGGGTCAAGCACATTTTTCTTCGGCTGGGATACGTGGAAGATGTCATCCACCCGATGCAATTGGGGGGGAATAGATCATTAGTAAGACACCTCACCAACTATAATGAGGACAAGAAAAGGACCGATGAATCTCTGAGATAACATTCCGCCTCGGCCCAATCTCCTCAAAATTCATCGAGGTGAGAACTGAAGAAAAAAGTGGTCGCCATCCTCGAACTCCAGAGGTCTCTGCCTCCTGTCAACTTGTTACTTCTTCCTGCTCTGTGCAGTCTTCATTCGCTCATGTATGATATGCACCTTCTTTGTGGTATCCCGTACCATCTCTAGTTCCACTTGTTCTGACTACCCTGAGACAGTCCAACACAAAGTTGATCTGGAGGTCGCCCTTATAACGCCTCAAAAGTTTCCATCACAATGGTGGTGTGATAGATGTTGTTATATTAAAACTCCATCAATGATTAGTGATCATCCCATCTACAACCGAAATCGAGGACACAAGCACATAGGATGTCCTTGAGGGTCTCAATGGTCCGCTCATTCTGACCATCCGTCTGAGAATGTAAGGCAGTGCTCAAACGAAGATGTGTCTCGAATTCTTCCTGAAACCCCTTCTATATCCAAGAGGTCAAACATGCATCAAAATTGGAGAAAATATTCGAAGGTACTCTGTGTAGCTGCACAATCTCTTTCACATCGAGGATTCCAAATATCTCTACTGAACATTGCTCTCTAATCAGTAGGAAGTGGGCCGACTTGGTGAATCTGTTGAAGATCACCCAAATAGATTCATGACCTCTAGATGTATGTGGATGTCCTATAACAAAATCCAGGGATATCTCACCCCACTTACACACTGGGACCTCTAAAGGCTGATCCAAGCCTTGTAGTACTACATGCTACACCTTCAATTACTGACATGGGAAGCACCATTAAACAAACTCTACAACTGCATTCTTCATTCCTGACCACCAGTGCTGTCGTTAGAGATCTTAGTACATCTTCACCAATCCTACATGTACTTATAGAGGGGATGTGTGGAAGTCGCTCAAAACTTCCTCCTAAAGTGACATTGTACCATAATTTGTCCTCTAAAAAGTATGACATGTTCCCCACTTATTGAGAATGCATCAGGTGCCTGCACTGTGGATATCAGAGCACGTCATGCCTCGCAGTCAGTGTCCCCACATTGAGCCTCTCTAACTCAATATAGAACCAGGGGTGTGACAGTAAGAGAATGATGGAAGATTGCTCTATCCCTATCCACAAAAGATATCTGCAATGCAGCCAACTACTCTGTCACCTTGCCTAGCAGTTGTATACTTGATCTTCTGCTGATTGCATCTGCAACAACGTTCCCCTTCCCAGGAATATAGACTATCTCAAATTCATAGTCCTGTTGCAATTCAATCTAACGTTGTTGTCTCAGGATTAGGTCCTCCTGAGAGAACATATACAAAATACTCTTGTGATATGTGTACATGTTAAAAAATTCACCCATCAGTTAGTGTCTCCACATCTTCAACTTGATGAAAACTATTGCAAACTCTAGGTCATGGGTAGCATAGTTCTGCTCATGTTGTTTATGCTGATGAGAGCGAAATGTGATCACTGCTCGCTCCTGCATTAGGACACATCAGAGTCTGGTCCCTAATGTTTCAAAGTAGACTACATACCATGCACCTTCCTATGGAATTCTCAAGACGGGGGCACTAGTCAGCCTCTTCCTCATCTCCTGAAAGCACAACTAGAATATCTCCGACCACAAAAAGTGCTTCCCCTTCTTCATCAAGGCTAATAGTGGTGCTCCAACTCTAGAGAAGTATGGCACAAACCTCTACTAGTATCCAGCCAATCCCAAGAATCTTCGTACCTCAGTAACACTTTTGGGTGGCTCCCAAGCAAGTACCACCTCAATATTTAGTGGATCTACTTCAACTCCGGCCTCTAATATGACATGTCCACGAAAGTGAACCTCTCAGATCCAGAACTGGCACATCGACAGCTTACCATAAATATGGTGCTCTCAAAGTGTGTCCAACGATACCTACAAAAGATATGAATTCTCCTCATTAGTAGTAGAGTATTTCAGAATGTCATTGATGAAGACTATGAAAAAATAAATCAATGTATGGCTAGATGATCATGTGCATGTGTCACATGAACACTACTAGAGTGTTGGATATGCTAAATGGAATTATCATGAACCCATAGTTTCCATACCGATATCTGAAGGTCGTCTTCTGCACATCCTCGTCTAGAACACTATGCTAGGGTTAGGTGACGATAGTCAACAAAAATCCTCAGGAGTGGGTACATGTTCTTCACAGTCACCTGGTTCAAGAGCCGATAGTCAAAAGAAATCCTCAATCTCACATCATCATTTTGGTGAACAAGATCTGGGCTATGTAGGGAGAAACACTGGGCTAGATGAATACCTTCCCCTGCAAGTCCTCTAGCTGTACCCACAACTAGTGATGCTCCGTAGGAGCCATCAGATACGTTGGTGTATATATCAGTGTTATCCCAGGGTACAAGTCAATGTAAAATTCCACATCTCTATGAAAAGGTAGAAATGGGACATCATCATGGAAAACATCTGCGTAATGTCCACCAATAATGGATAAGTATGACTTTGTAGATCCACCGTTCTAAGGGTAGGGCTTTCCAACTGATGAGTAATCGACTGTATCTCCTCCATGAAAGCCCATCATGTTCTCTAAAGGCTCCCTTCATTCCGGTGAAGGTAAACCTAGTCATATCCGTGCGGACACACCATAATTTGTGCCTAATATAATCAATCTCAGAATGGACTGTAGATAAGCAATCCATACCCAAGATGACGTCGTAAGGCCTCGACGCCGCAACTAGGAGATCCCAGCCAATGCTCTTGCCTCATTGAGTAATCTCACAAAGTTGGCACCAGTGCGTAATCATCATGTATGATCCCGTAAGAGTCTCTAGATGTAAGGATCGAGCCAACAGCTTCGTCTGAATCTCGAAGCTCCAAACGAGGATGGTGGAAATTAAAGAGTGACTGGAATTTGTGTCTATAAGAACTGCAACTATGGTGTAATAGACATATATTGTACCTCGAATCATCACTAGAGCACCGTGATCATAGGCCTCAGCTACCTGGAGTTTAGATCTCTCCAGTCCACCGGATCCCAGAAATCGGGGTGGACCTCCTAGTGGTGGTGGCAGTGGCTCCTCGAATCATCATCCACCACCAGCCGCAGGGCCTATTCCACTGCCACATCCACCTGCTCCCTATGAAAAGCCTCGATCGAATCTTTTTCCCTGCTTGGATGGTCCTTCGACATTCTCCTGATCATCTGAATGGTGGGTCAGACAGTCATGAGACATATGACCCTACCCACCGCATGTGAAACATTGCCTACTCTTGGAATGTATGTCTCGGCTTTGGGTACCCCGTAGAACCCTTTCGGAGTCATGTAGTTATCCAGCTTTAGGTATGGTCCACTTGGACCTCTGCGACATCTTTATGCTTCCATATTCAGAAGATTCATCTACGTGTCGACTGGTGGTGGATCTCGCTCCTGGAGACTGCTCAGCAAGGAAACATTCCACTAGAAGGGGTCTCTATAGCACCCCTTCCTACGTTAGGATGCTGAGTAAGATCATTGAAGCTCTTATATCTTGCCTGATTCCTTCTCAAAGGTCCGAACCCTAAAGAATGGGTCACATACCATATTGGTGGAGTTGCGTGAGTGGATTTTGAACCTCGATGAGTACTAAGCTACAGTCTTGTTGCCTTGCTGCATACGACTTAGCTCATGTATGAGCATAACACAAAGAGTCAATGGGACAAACTCTGCCCAGAAAATGCTCTCGACGTCTTCCCAGAGAAGCGTCATCTCACCATGAACACGGTGCATCAACCTCCACCATCTTCCAAATCATGCATGTAGAAGTGTGTCAGCAATAATCACCATGAGGTCGGCAGTATCCCTACCAGTTGGAAAACTCTCACCACAGCCTCCAGTCAATCCACAGCTACCTGGTGGTCTGCCTCTCCCCTGAAACTGGGTGGCCTATGTTCCTGGAACACATACAGAACACTCAAGTGGTGTTGATCATCTTCCGCTAGGGCAGGGGTCATCGGTGGCCTAATGGGGAGTGGTACCATTGGTGCCTCCACTATAAAAGGGCCATGCATCAAGGCCTCATTTCTCAGTGGGAAATCTGCGCGTACGACACTCAGAACTCTAACAGGATGTCTGTGTGGGGGAATCTTGAAAATAAACAGGTGCGCTACGGTCAAAATATTATACTCAATGAGCTGACCTATTTGACCAAACATAATGATAACTTTAAAAATCACACACGCAATCAGTGTTTTCGTGCACTGAGTCAGAAATCAAAATCAAGGGTCCTAGTGTATGGATACGTAAGTGTTTCGCGCGGAATCCGGGGATGACCTCCTGGACTGGAGATTAAAATGTTCTGATCGGTTTTCTAACGGGTTTGTTCGTAGAACCGGAAACATCCAATGATTCCACATCCGTTTGGCCCTACATTCCAAAGGCAGGCGCTCATTAGCTTGTGGGCTAATGAGGCTTAGGAATTTGCATTGGTCGAGAGGATGGGAGGTCGGACTCATCACACCTTTTTGAGGGGAATTATTGTCTACTCCGGGACTCTCTTTATAGATTTAAGTTAAGTTCATGAATCCTTATTACATTACCAAGTATAAAATGAGCTTTCCTTTAGTTTTAACAATCAATGATTAAATATGCAAGAAATTTAGAGAATCTTTTATATGTATTCGAGGTTCTTCATCAATATAGAATCATCTATATTTGTTTAGAGATTCTTGGTCAATGGCATCCTTCAAAACATTTATATAAAAGTCTCTTGGTCATTTTGATGACCAGGCTGGTTTTAAAGCCACTCAGTGGGGCACTTGAAGTTTATCGTCATTCAGAAGGACATAGATTATTTCAAAGTTGGGATCGAACCCATAAATGGGCTACCTACGTATCCTTTGTTTTGGAAAAGGAATCAGAACCCATGTAGTTCGAGTAATGGGATATGATGTTTTATGATTGATGGCTCAAAGATGAATGTCATAATTACTTTTACACACTAAGCTCACGTGAGTCATGCTCGGTGTGAGAAACAAGAGGTTTTGGTAAAATTTAGACAATTGTGCCATAAAAGATGCAATCATAAGAATTTGTTTTGTGTCTTATGTATAGATGACTGCCCAGATAGACGAAGGTTTAGGATTTACTTTTAGGGAGAAAATCCAAGAACAGGGTCCACAAAGTTATATGTGCTTCATGGAGATTTGAATACTCTAATCTTGGGGCTTACTCCTAAGGAGGATGCCCAAGTTAAGAGGGGACTTATGATTGGGTTTTATTCCTGAAAAGGAAACCCAAATCAAAGGTAATTTATTACTGGTTAAGAGAAATTTTAAGAGACTTGGGGCTTACTCCTAAGAAGAATGCCCAAGATTTATGACTAGGACTTATTCCTGAGAAGGAAGCCTAGGTTAGGGGACTTGGGGCTTACTCCTAAAAAGGAAGCCCAAGGTTATGACTGAGTCTTATTCCTGAAAAAGGAGACCCAGGTTAGGGATTAAGGTTTGGGGCTTAGTCCTGAGGAGGATGCCCAAGATTAAAGGACTTGATTGGGGCTTATTCTTAAGAAAGATGCCCAGATCAAAGGTTTTATAACTAGGGATTATTCCTTAAAACGAGACCCAGGTTAAGATTCTCTCATCATAAAGGATGAGGTTGAATGAATGAACTCTCAATCTTTGGTGACATAAAGATGTTTAAATCACTAGGTTTTGAGAGATATTTCACAGAATTCCTTTCAGATAAGGATGTCAAATCAAGAAATCATGCCATAAATGGCTTTGAAGAGTATCTTGAAGACTGAATCTTGAATAGGAAGGGTGAAATGGCTTAAGAGGGGTAAAAATGGGCAAGATGGGCACCCAAAAAGATAGGGGCGTGCAAGTCTTGAAAGGCGCGCAAGTCCTGCGGCGGCGCGCAAGTATTGGTCGCGCAAGTATACTTGCGCGACATGGAGGGTACTTGCGCGATTTTCAACCAGTATTGAAATGCTTGAGCGACTCTTTATTAAACCATTTTCCATCCTATTGAGGTTCTTCCAGAAGAGGGACGCGCAAGTTATATTGAAGGAATTAAGTCGGCGCGCAAGTGTTTGATAAGTTTCAACACTTAGGCCTTCCTTCTTCTCTTTAGATCTTCCGTTCTAGGTAAGAAATTACCTTAGAAGTGTTCCGGAAGCTTTGAGAAGAGACTTGGGCATCGGGAGCTTCGATCTGAGTTTCTGGAAAAATATCTTCTCGGATGGGGGGCCCACAGGGTCTATTTATAGGCAAAAGAAGACCCCGGGCGGTTACCGGGCGGTTACCAGGCGGTTACCACATATGTCGCGCAAGTCCCTTGCACGAACATGAGGAGTCGCGCAAGTATTGAGGCGGCGCGCAAGTGTACTTGCGCGACCAAGAGGGAACTTGCGCGATATATGGGCAATGTTCTCCTTTTTTATCCCTTTGTCGATTTTTGATGTTTCTTCAAAGGATTAATCACTTTGAGCTTAGATATTCCCTTTTCCGATCTTTAGATTCTGTGACGAAAGGAGCGTCAACAAAAGTCCCCCCTCAGAGTTGGATCCGGAGAGAAATGAGGATTTGAATCTGAGGAAATCGAATCCTTCCAAAGGAAAAGGGAGGCGCACAAGTTTTTTCAGTGCGCAGAGGTCGGCGCGCAAGTCTGCGTCGCGCAGGCCATAAAACGCTCTGGGTACGGTGCACAGGTAGGCTTCCGAGCCTATAAATACACGGCCTCACCTCCGTACAAGTATCCGGATTTCCGGACGTCATACCTTCTCGAGCTCTCGCCACGCAGGTCACCTAAGCCGCGCAAGTCTGCTCTGTTTTCCTTGATGTCGCGCTCTTGTAAAGGTATTCGTACTTGCGCGGTTTATACTTGCGCGACGAAAACTAGCGCGGCATGTGAATACTTGCGCGCCATTTTGTAGACTTGCGCGCCTTAATGCCTTTATCCATTTTTTCAAATTTCTTTACAAAATTTATTTAAAAATAAACCCATTTAAGAGTTAGTTTATTCATCTTTTGTGCAGATTCAGTGGTTCCCAAGGGAATTGGAACGGCTTATGAACTGGCTAGCAAGCGGATTGATGACATGATGAACATCATTGGCCATGATTACTATGATATCTGCGACAGCACTTTCCCAGATTTGGATAAGTATTTGAAGAAATATCATCTTAATTTCCCACAGAGCATCTACCTGTCTCTGTGTGTTCATGGTCATCTGCAAGGAGTCAATGTTCCAAATGCAAACAATTATACACCTGAGATGCAGCTGCACTGCTACTTCTCTATTTCGGTTATGCTATGGGCAGAAATGTTTTCCACTGCCTGTTGGTGGAGAGAAGGAAAACATGGTATTAGAGCAATATCTGAAAAGAGTACTCTCTCCAAATGGCTCTTTACTTCCAATGCTCCATTCTCAAATCCGTGTATCCATCTTCCAAGTCTCTTGGACAGAAACCGAGTCACTGTTTGATCAGTAGAAAATTTTCTCAAACCGCACTCAAGAACATCCTTTTACAATTGTTCCAAGAAGAGCTGGTATCACTGCATCTCTTATTGTATCCAGTTGAATGAATGAATTCTAGGTGGTTTCTACTGAAGATCGGGATTCCGTAAATCAAATTAAGTGTTATGTTGAAAGCCTCTTGTAATTCTTGAAAGAAGAGAAGAGACTCCAGTCTGTGGATGTCCTTCTAACTCTTGTGTATCAATGAAAAACACTTTTGTCTTCAATCATTTGTACCTGCATTCTTCCATTACCTGTTTCAAATTTACTTAATCCAATGGGCTTAGTAATCATAGTTTGATTTTTACTAGGATTATTACAAATAACCCTACAAACTATGAACCTTTTAACTGCTCAATATTACCTAAATCATACAAAAATGTATATTTAGTGAGTTGGAACTTGACTTTTATTCAGATTTCCTTTGTCTTTTGTGTGGGCAGTTTAAAGTCATGCACGGCGGACATAAAGTGGCTAATGTTTAAGGTCGAAATAGCTTTGACCGAAAATGGATTAAAATGGATTCAATTCCTTGATAATTTATCTGAAAACATAATTACCATACTCAAGTATGAGGGAAACAATGTAAACTATGGCTTAAGAATATTTGAATCTGAGGAATGATATGAAAAAAGAGCTAAAAGGCATTAGAAGAAGTAGATTCCAAGAATGAAGTTACTATTATTTAACAAAACCCGTTAGGGGGTTGAAATATGCAGGGCCACCTATGGGCATTGGCTGCATGGTCAAATAAATAGCATCTTTTGGCTGACAAGTCTGTTATGTGGACTGTTTATGCAAGGCCACCTATGGGCACGTGCTGCATAGTCAGGCAAAAGAACTCCCAGAAATTTACTTTCCTAGTGCTAAAAGCCAGTGAAAGTTTATGGAGATTCAAATTTTCTAAAGTATAGAGTTTGTTGTATGGAAAGTGGTACTTGAATATGGAGAAGATATTTCCAAATAAGAACATCGAAGAACTGGATGAACATCACTGCTACGAAGGTCTGACCCAAACGTAGGGAAGAAGAATAAACCATAGACTTGAATACTTTCAGATCATGAAAAAGGATATGGGACAAATACGTTAAGGATGGCTTATTTTTGCGGATCCCTACATATTGTCGTTTAAGACAAATAAGGACAAAAGAGGCATTCTTCTCAAGAATGAAGTTACTATTATTTAACAAACCCGTTAGGGGGTTGAAAACATGCAGGGCCACCTATGGGCATTGGCTACATGGTCAAATTAATAGCATCTCTTGGCTGACAAGTCTGTTATGTGGACTGTTTATGCAAGGCCACCTATGGGCACGTCCTGCATAGTCAGGCAAAAGAATTCTCAGAAGTTTGACATTTTTGTGACTAGAAGTCATGAAAAGGGTTATGAAGATCTGAAAATATTTAAGGTTAGGATTATAACACATAATGATGGGTATTGTCCAATGTATATAGAGATACATAGGTCAATGATAACCATAATCATGTTGTGGCTGGGTCTTAAATTGAAATTTTGGACTTCACTACGTATCTCATAAGAATGAGAATCAAGCCATACGTAGTTCTTGAAATGTAGTTTAACGTCGTGCAGGACGAAAGTATGAGTGATCTTAGTTTAGGGTCATAGAATTTGGACCATAATAATGAATACACAGTGTGTGTTTTCATGAAGACTTTTCAGCCAAGGGACTGAAAGTGAAATTTGGGGTTAGGCCCAAAAGACTTGGGACTGGATTCGAGGGACACTTGAATGTTCCTACGTATCCCATAAGGATGGGAATCAAGTCCACATAGTTCTAGAACTACCCTTTGTACAAATTTGGTTCGTACATGTGAAGGGTGAAAAGGGGACTTTAGTGCAATGATGGTTTTAACCTAAAATAAAAAGTTTAGGCATTACCATGTATGTACGTAGTCTATTGAAAAATGAAAACCATGATTGAAAAAGAATCAATGTTAATAATGGTTCCTTCTCAAATGAGGAAATCAATGAATATTGTAGTTTATTGTCGTACCAGACAAAAAGTGTTGTATAGTTTAACGTCATATAACAAGGACGAAAGTGAATCAATGTAAAGATATTGATTCCAGGGGTGGTTTCACAAATCATCATCATATGAGATGTTGGTGAACCGATGTGAAGATATTGTTTTTTGGGCTTGAACCTTGGGAGGTTGCCTACATACCCAGCCTGGAGGGCAAGGATCAAACTCTGTGTAGTTCAATTAAAGAATGAATTAATGATCAAGTTGTTTTTGTGGAAAATGATCTAAAAAAAATGTTGTTGGGACTTACACATGGTTAGTGGCCCAAAGGGAGTGTTATGGTTGATGTTCACTCTAAGCTCACGTGAGTCATACTCAGTGTGAGAAACAAGAGGTAATAACAACCTTAACGATGCACAGTTTAATGTCATGTAGGACATATCAAGGACTTTTTGTACAGTTTAGCGTCATGTAGTTAGGACGATGGGGACAATACAGTTTAACGTCATATTGGACGAAAGGGGGATTGTGCAGTTTTAATGTCATGCTGGACTTTTGATGATTATATAGTTTAACGTCTTTCCGGACGTGAGGGACTTTTATACAGTTTAGCGTCATGTAGTTAGGACGTCACAGTTTAACGTCTTGCTGGACATATTTGCAAATAGTTTACGGTCATATACATGGACCAGGGATGATGCAGTTTAAAGTCATACGGGACCATTGCTGTATAGTTTAACGTCGTATAGCAAGGACGAACTGGTGCTGTATAGTTTAAAGTCATGTAGCTAGGACTAAGGTGAACCAATATGAGGATATCAGTTCTGGGGATTTTTTTACAGTTTAATGTCATGCTGGACAATGAAAGTGCCACACAGTTTAAAGTCATGTTTCTAGGACAAAATATAGTTTAATGTCATCTCGGACATATACAGTTTAGTGTCATGTAGGACATATTAGTAACCAATGTGACAATTTAACGTCATGTTGGACGATAAGGGAACTGACACAGTTTAACGTCATGTTGGACGATGAAAGTGCCACACAGTTTAATGTCATGTTGCTAGGACACAATATAGTTTAATGTCATCTCGGACAAAATATAGGAACTTTTATACAGTTTATTGTCCTGTAGGACAAAATCAGGGACTATGCAGTTTAAAGTCTTGCAGTTAGGACTATTGGTGCTGCACAGTTTAGTGTCATGTTGCAGGGACATAAGTGCGAATAGTTTAAGGTCATATGCATGGACCGTACAGTTTATCGTCATGCTGGACGTATTATAGTTTAATGTCATCTCGGACAGAAGTGTGACACAGTTTAATGTCATGTTGGACGAAGTTGTAGTTTAAGGTCATACTGAACCATTGCTGTATGAACCAAATGTAAGGGTCTTGGTTCTGGGAACAATATTTTGTGTTTATACAAAATACTTCTTCAGAAATCTGGCATTAGTTGGAGTCGTGATGTGTTCTCCATCCATTGAAATCAGAGAATACGCTCCATTGGAGTAGACCTTATGTATTGAATAAGGTCCTTCCCATTTTGGTTCAAGCTTGGGAGGTTTCTTTCCTGGTATCATTGGTGATTTAAGAACCAATACCAATTCTCCCTGAATGAATGAACGAAGACGAACTTTTTTGTTAAAAGCTCGTGCTATTCGATTCTGATAGATTTCCAAGTGGTGCAAAGTGCACAATCTTTTCTCATCTAACTGTTCGAATTCATTCAACCGCTTTTGGGATTGCTCATCTGTTGATAACTGATCACAAATGGCTATTCTGAGTGAGGGCAATTGAACTTCAATTGGCAAGACTGCTTCTGTTCCATATACCAATGAATATGGAGTAGACCGCGTTGCATTGCGAGTGGTAATCCGATAAGCCCATAAAGCATGATAGAGTTTATCAGGCCATGACCTCTTATCTTTATCCACCATCTTTTGCAGTATATTTGAAATAGTCTTGTTGAAGGCCTCTATCTGGCCATTAGCCGCTACATGATATCGAGATGAATGGTTGGACTTAATGTTGTATTCTTGATACAATCTCTTTACCTCAGAAGAACAGAAGTTGGTGCCGTTGTCCGTCAATATGGTATGAGAGACACCAAATCTAGTAATGATGTTAGACTTGATGAAGCTAACAATGCATTTAGAACTGACTTCTTTGAGAGGTACTGCCTCTGCCCATTTGGAAAAGAAATCAGTAGCAGTAAGAATGTACTTAAACTGCTTGGACGTAGCTGAAGGGTAAGGTCCCACCACATCCATTCCCCATGTGGAAAATGGCCATGAGTATTTAGCTGTATGAAGCAACTCTGGAGGTTGATGAATGAAGTTGGCATATACATGGCATGAATGACACTTCTTTGTGAAATTAACACAATCTTGTATCATTGAAGGCCAGAAGTATCCAAGCCTTCGAATTTGATCAGACAATCTATGTCCAGACTGGTGGGCACCACAGACTCCTGCATGCACTTCTTTTATGACAGCCATTGTCTCTTCACCATCAATACATCTGAAGAGAACTCCATCAAAACCACGTTTGTAGAGAATTTTCTCGAGGTGGTTTGGACCATCATAAAGAGTAAAATTGACCAAACGTCGCCGAATTTGTTCTCTCTCGGCTCTATCAGGTGGAAGTGTTCCATTTTGAAGGTATTCCCGGATAGGTGACATCCATCCTGTAGTATGACCATATGGTTCAGGAATGGGACTAATTTCATTAATTTCCTCTGTTCTGACTTGAACATAAGGTGAAATTTCACAACGGTGGGCAATATCGATGGTTGTTTCGTCCCGATTTGGATCTGCTAAAGCTGTGGCTATATTAGCCAGTGCATCAGCTTGAGCATTTTGTGATCTTGGGACATAAGAAAATGTCGGTTCTGAAGGGAATTCCGACATTAACTCTCTGACGTAATCATACAAAGGGATTAATTCTTCTTTTCTGATGGCATAATCCCCATTTACTTGTTTGATTACCAGGTCTGAATCACCTTTCACCTTTAAGTGATTCACTTGTGCTTGAAGTGCTAACTCCAAGCCTGCAATGAGAGCTTGGTATTCAGCTTCATTATTGGTACCACTTTCCCACAACAAAAAGGAATAAGGTAACACTGCCTTATCTGGAGAAATGAGCACAATTCCTAAACCAACTTTGTTGAATTTAGGATTTTCCATTTTCTTCCCTGTTGGACTTCTAGAAGCACCATCAAAATACATTTCCCATGTTTGAGGACTCTCTTGAATAGAAAAAACTTCCTCATCAGGGAGTTCGATATCTGAATACGTGTCTTCCCCTGAAGGGTGTTCAGCCAGGAAATCAGCCAGAGCTTGGCCCTTAATTGCCTTTTGAGACACATACTGGATGTCGAACTGCTGTAGAATAACCGCCCACCTTGCCAAACGTCCTGTAAGCATTGGACGACTAAGGATGAATTTGAGTGTATTATTACGAGATACCAATTGGACCTCGTGATGTTGCAGGTAGTGTCTCAGTTTCTGAACTGCAAAGATTAATGCTAGGCAGCATTTTTCAATATTCGAATACCGGGTTTCTGCTTCAAGCATAGTTCTACTAAGATAGTAGAGACTATTTTCATTCCCAGCATCATTCTTTTAAGCGAGAAAGGCACCCAATGATCGCTCTAAATCTGTCACATAGAGGATAAGAGGCCTACCCTCAACAGGTGGCATGAGTACTGGTGGACTTAAGAGGTATTTCTTGAGAACATCAAATGCTTCTTGACATTCTTCAGGCCACTGGTAAGTGACTCCTTTCTTCAATAATTTGGTAAAAGGTAAACTTTTGCCTGCCAAATTGGCGATGAAACGCCGAATATAGGCTAAGTGTCCTTGAAGTCCTCTTAATTCTTTCAAATTCTGAGGAGGTGACATACCAAGGATTGATTTGGTCTTCTCAGGATCGACTTCAATACCACGATGGTGTACAAAAAAGCCGAGGAATTTTCCTGAGGTTACCCCAAAAGCACATTTTAAGGGGTTCATCTTCAAATTATGTTGTCGAAGCTTGTGGAATATGACTTCCAAATCAGCCAAGTGATCAAAACGTTGTTTGGATTTAACCACCAAATCATCTACATAGCATTCAACAAATTTCCCTAGAAAAGGTTTGGAGATACGATGCATGGCGCGTTGATATGTTGCACCTGCATTCTTTAAACCAAAGGGCATCACCCGGTAACAAAACACACCTTGAGGAGCTCTGAAGGCTGTATATTCCTCATCTTCTGGGGCCATTTGGATCTGATTATATCCAGAATATCCATCCATGAAAGAAAGTACTTCATAGCCAGTCGTTGCATCAATTAAGAGTTCTGTAATCGGAACTGGAAAATCATCTTTGGGACAATACCGATTAAGATCTCTGAAATCGATGCAAACCCTAATTTGTCTGTTCTACTTCTTTACAGGGACAATATTAGCCAACCACTTGGGATATTGAACTTCTCTGACGATGTTAGCTTTGATAAGCTTATCCACTTCAGCCTCGATTTTGGAAGCATAGGTTGGGTGTGTTCTTCTCGCGGCTTGCTTGAATCCTCGATGTTCTTCTGGAAAACCCAAACGATGGGTGGCAACATCAGGATCAAGGCCAGGCATCTCTGTATAATTCCAAGCAAAAATATCTTTATTTTGCTTTAGAAAAGAAATATACATCTCTTGTTCTTCAAGGTTCAAGGCCGCACTAATTAAAGTGGGGCATGGATCTTTCTCTGTACCCAGATTTACTTCTCTGAGTTTATCCACAGTGGTAGAGATACCCTCTTCAAATGCTGGAGGAGCATCTCTATGATCTTCCTCTTCCTCTTCATTATGTGTTATTTCTTCCGCTTCTACTTGCAAAGTAGATGAAACAACGAAATTCTCATGATCATAAGAGATGTCGAAATTTTCACATTTTGAAGAAAAAGATTCCATTTCCGACCCTATTGATGAAAAAGGGTCTTCTTTGGGAAATAAGGAGGGGATGATGGATTGAGAATCGACATCAATATTCACCTCTGGTGTTGCTATAACTTCTTCTGGCCTGATTAGCGAAGTATAGACTTGTTGGATTTCAGCATATGAAATGAAAACGTCACCACTCATGCTTTCATCACTGCTTGGTAAGTTACCAATTTCTCTCATGTTGTCTGGCTCGATTGCCGTAATTGACATTATGGATCTTTCCATAAGAGTATTTTGATTTGGGCCTATTTTGACAATTCGACTGATAGGTAACACATAATCTGTACTCACATGTGAAAATGGATTTATTGGAATTTTTTCCAAACCATATGGAGCATTAACTTTGGTAATTTCCTTCATTGTAGATTTTTCTCTTCCCTTCATGTGATAAAATTCCGCCTCAATGTATTGAGACTCACATGTTTTGAACGGGGCCTTATCACCATACAATGTTCCAACTTGACCATCGAAACAGTATTTGAGACATTGATGGTATGATGACGGAATAGCTGCATGCTGGTGTAACCAGGGTCTTCCAAGCAAGATATTGAAAGCTGAGTCTTGATCAACAATCATGAAATCTGAATTGGAAACAAGATCTCCAAACTGAGTTCTGAGCGTAACTTCTCCCAGTGGTTCTTGTTCATTTTTATCATATCCTTGCAACATCATGGTAGAAGGCGATAAATCAGATTCCGTGAGGCCCAATCGACGAAGTGTGCGAATGGGCATGAGGTTGAATCCTGAACCATTGTCAATAAAAGCTCTTCAAACATCTATACCATTGACTTTGCCAGATAGGTACAAAGGTTTTATGTGCCCATGCACAACATCATCTTCATCTTTATCAGTAAAAGATATCACTGCACGGCATTCTGCAGGATTATTCTCTATGTGATAAATTTTAGCTGCAGTAATTTCAGCTTCAAATTCCTGAGGACTTGACAAAGATTCGATGAGTGCTTCCCGAAGATCTATTGATAGATTCAAAGCATCCAAAATTGATAATTTGGCTGGTACTTGGGCCAAGTGTTTCAATATATCATACTTTTGATCTAGAGGCCTGCATTTCCCAATAGGAATATGCAGTTTGGCAGGTACCTTGGAAGCAGATGCTTTGGAAGCTGATGCATCTTGTATTGGAGTTGGCAACATCTTTGGTTTTGGAAAATTAGACTGATTAGATCCACTTACTTGCTGAGATAAAGAAGATGGAACCTTTAATCGGTCTTCCAAAATAACTGTGTCGAAGCTGAGTTGGCCATTGGCAGAAGAACTTGCTTGTTCATTTTGAGCTCGCTGAAGGGCTCTACCACGAGTTTCTGCTGCATATACAGTGCTAGCAGGGGTAGAATTAGAGTAGTGGCTTCGGAAAGATCCACGTCTTCCCCTATATCCTGAACCTCTATAACTTCCTCGGGTTCCTTTATTTGATACAGGGAATTCAGGCTCATCAAGACTGGAATATGAATCTGTTAATTGAATCATATTAACAGAACCAAAGATCAATTCTTCGTCTGATAAAGACTCTGCCTGGTTGGCCTGTTTAGGTTGTGCCGTTTGGTGGGACGGTGCCCGTTGCTTTGAAGTAGATGGCATGAAATCTGCCAGAGTCAAAGACAATTTAGGCTTTGATACATACTCATCTTCTCCTGATTCCTCTTTCTTCATTGAATTGCGCTGCCCTTTTGAGGATTTGTCCTTTGATGGAGGCTTTACTGCAGCTTTTGTAGGAGACACAATTGGCTTCTTCAATTGTGTTCGTAAAATGGAATGGGTCCGATTGATTGTCTTTCTGACCATCCAATCATCATATTTTTTCACAGTTTTTCTTTTGACTTCCTGCCACTCGCCTCCTTCCTCTGGATCTGTAGCGGTAATACACGCTACATGAGCTGAAGAACCTTTCAATTTGACTTGTCCCAAGTCGACAATCTTTTGTAGGAGGTCTTTAAAGACAAAACACTCCTGGATGGGATGTCCCAACATTTAATGAAAGGGACAATAATTGGGACGGTCTTCATCTCCTTCCTTGTTTGGTCTCTTCGGCACTGGTAATTGAACCAAATTATTTTCCAGAGCTGAAATGAAGTAACCAGGAACTTGCTCACTTCGGAAAGAGTATGTTTTACTCTTCATATACTCAAATTGTTTTCGTCGTTGATCTTTTTGATCATTTGGACGAAACAACCTTTGTTGTTGGCGTTCAGGAGGTGGAGCCCTTCGAGAAGATGAAGGTTTTTAAGTAGAAATAGGTACAGGTGCCTGTTTAAGCATAACTGTAGCAGTTTCTGCTTTACCCATTCTTCTTCCTGGAGGTGATGGAATTACACGAGATTTAACCTTAGCCTGAATAAGGGAATCTTCAATCTGTTGAGCGATTGAAGTAAGGTCTCGAAACCCTCCTGTGTATTTCACAGGGATCAATGGCGTGCGTAATTCGTCACGCAAATTTTCCACACAGATTGGCAACAATTCCTCCTGAGGGAGTGATAAACTCAAGGAATACGTTAATCCCTTCCAACGAGCAATGAAATCAGAGACTCTTTCATTCTCCCTTTTCTTGCAGTTTGTAAGATCGAAAACTGTCGTTTTTGGCAATGTTGAGCTAAACTGAAGAAGGAATTTTTGACGAAGATTCTCCCATCCGATGACTGACCGGGATTGCAAGCTTGTATACCAGACAAAAGCTGGTCCTTGCAAGGTTCACACGAAGCATCTGAGTTTCACTGCTTCTTGTTGTTCTGGAGTTCCCATCATAGGATCACAACAAGATACGTAATGTGTCAAATGTTGTTCAGGGTCGCCTGATCCATTGAAAGTAGGGAAAATAGGGTTTCCAAAACTGGATGGAGGAGAAATTGAATCTACCCATTCAGGATAAACTTTCTTTTCAGGTTGAACTTGCGCCCGTTTCCCTTCCATAGTTTCTAACCGAGCTGTTAATGACTCAATTGTAGTTATTAACTTTTGAGAAACGTCAGGTTGAACATGGTTTTGGGTAGGTGCAATGAATGGAGCTTGGACAGACGTGGTGGTTGGTGCTGCAACTGATGGTAGTGCTGCCAACCGTTGTTGCGTTTGACCCGTAGGATTAGACCTCTGCGGGTGTACTGACAAAGGAGGATATTCTTGATCCATCTCAGTAGTTACAACAAATTCCTTCGGCTGTCGGACTTCAGCATTCTTAATAAGAAGACTACTCTGAAGTAGTTCTGCATTCAACCTTTTTAATTCTTTCATCTCTTCCTCCTATTGTGCAAACCTTTGCTCTAATGAGAGAGATTGACCTCCTTCAGAGGAAGGGTGAGAAGTAACCTGATTCTTTCCGTTCCCCTTATTGGATCCTTTTCGGAGAGGGGGAAGTGGGTTACTTGAAGGAATACCCAGATTTTGAGTAAGCCTTTGATTACGTGTGCGCACACCTTCTTCATTTAGGTCTGTGTGCGCAACTTCTTGAGCAGGAACCTCTTCGTCTGATCCCTCTGATTGAGCCTCATCTGGTGAATCAGCAGCAACAGCAGTGATGACATTAATGGATGCATATTGCATGGAATCCTTTCTATCAGCATTTCTGTGATATTGTCTCCTTCTATGTCCATGATAAGACATGGCATTCCGTTGACTTGATCCCTCAGGAATTTCTTGGAGAACCGTCACTTGGAGAGAATCTCCTGACATCTTGGCTCTTCGTTCCTCTTGAGGCTTATTCCCTAATCAAGAGAATACTGACTTTCTCTGAGGGAGGGATTGAAGATTTGAAAAAGTCCCCAGTCCGGTGGACTGGGGGTGTTCCTGTTGCTTCCGCTCAACTCCTCGAATCCCATTCGTTGATTCTAAGGGTTGGGTTAGAGAAGTCCCCAGTCTGGCATGCTGGGGTGTCTCTTGACATGCTATGTATGAGATCTTCTTGAAATCTCTCTTGATCTTGGGAATCTTAGTTCGGAAATTAGCTGGATGCATTAACCTGTATCAACTTTTATCACCTGGTTCAACAGACCATTGGATGATTTCCGAAACTTCTGTCATTTGATGACGTGTTTGCTCCAGACGAGAGGCTTGCACAATATTCTCGCCTGCTTGATGTAGAAGAAATTCAACAACCTGTTCACTATATACTTGATTTTGAGAGGAACTAGTTGAAGCTTGCTCTCGAGCAAACTTTTGATTATGAACAAAGCCCATTGACTGTGGCCGGCCATGGGAAATAACATTGCATGAGACCATTTTCGGCGGGCTTTGCTGACCGGAAAGCACTGTGAAATGTAGTGCTCCGTGAACACCCCATCCTCTGATATGAACATTAGATGGAGCATTGGAAATTAACTGACGTAATCTTCTTAGTGCGCCAAGGCATGAACGTTGAAGGGTTCTCTGTTGCTTTTCAGCCTTCGGATACCGAGAGACTGATAGAGATGCCAAATCAATCTGGCGTTGTAACCCTTCTATTATCTTAAGATGATTTTCATATTCATCGTAAGATAATACCTTCTTCTTTAATTGACAATGAGTTTTCCATATGTTGAGACGAATATCATGGATTCCATCATCCATCAACATCTTTGGAATGTCATACTGGGAATCAGCCAAAGGCCAAAACATGACTGGTACTTCACCTTTTGCCAGTTTTTCCCTCATGTTCAGCATTTCCTCTTTATCATTAAATGAAGATTCTTCTACCTGTTTGGACCAGAGTTGGTGTTTCCTTGTTGCTTCATCGGATTCAACAAGATTGGTAGAGGAATCACTATTCATGCTGGAAGATGAATGACCCAGGGAAGGTTCGGAGAATAACCTGAACCCCAGGCTATCTTCTGATGGAGAAAGAGTTTCACCTGCCGATAGTAAAGCATCATACATGACTGGTTTTACGTTTGCAAGTGCCTAGAGATAGGAGGGATTTCTCGTCACTACATTGCCTTCTGAAGAATTTTCGAGACAACGTGAATCACTACTACGGAGAGGACTTTCGCAGCGAAGTTCATCACCATGAGGAGGACCATCATGATGGGTTACAACAAAAGATGAAATCTCTTCCTCCTTGGCCTTCTGACCACACAGAGGGTTCCTGTGGTTCTCATCTGAAGAATAAACTTCAAGATTGACCGAATTTTTATGAAGCAAGTCTTCATGAGGAAGTGTCTGTTGAAGACCTTCGGGATTAATGTTCCTGTTATTGGGAACTGAGGGAGTAGAATCTTGAATTCCGACAGATAAATTTCTGAGGGCTTCAAGAACTCCAGCATCGAGCAAGGCCTTGTTGCAGATTGGCCTTTGATCTCCTGACTGTGCTGGGCGGATCTTTTTCTTAGATGCCTTCTTACTCGCTTTAGAAACCACTTGATGATGAAAGTGATTGCTCTGAGCAGGTGTATGTGCCTGATCAGGGAAGATGGTCAGGTTAGGCTGACAATCATCGCTCAAATCAGGTGTATGTGCCTGACTTGGTTGTCCATATGATATGGGGGAGTAGGCCCCACAACCCTCTTGGACTGGAACAGATGTGTGTGTCTGTTCCGGAGTGAATTGTTGATGTGTCACTCCACTACTAGGGATAGATTTATGTGTCTGTCCCTGAGATGATGCTGAAGCTGTTATCATATCCTGGCAAGCATCCAGAATATGAGCAGGAATTTGCTTCTGCTCTTTCACCATTGACAAAATATGTTTGGTGACTTCAGCCGCTGGAACGGGGATATACATCCATTCCGGGCTTGGAGTAGGTGTATGTACCTGCTCCTGTCCTCCTTTTCCTGTCAGTGAATCCTGACAGTACTCAAGTGTGGAGGCAGAGAGTTGAGTCTGCCTCCTGTTTGTCGTCGGGACTTTCCGACTGACTTCTCCGGGCGCTACCAAGCAAGACTGTTGGTAGGCTTGATTAGTATGAGCAGGTGTATGTGCCTGCTGATTACACTTCGCCAAACGCGGTTGACGAGATCCATCATATGTAGTCAGACGAGCCTGCTGACTAACTGCTGATGTATAAGCAGGTGTATGTTCCTACCTATGGTACTCCGCCGGAATTGCCTGGCGGGATCGGCTTGATGCTGCCAGACGAGTCTGCTGGACAGTGGGATTAAAACGAACAGGTGTGTATGCCTGCTCGTTATTTGCCACCAAGTTAGGTTGGTGGAATTCTCTGGAGATGGCAGGGATGACAACCTGCCTATTGTTAACCAGATTCTGTCTCTGGCGGTTCATCTTGCCTGCTCGGGTTCGAGGAACCTGAGCTGAATGCCTGGAGTCGGTACCCTCATCATGTTGAGGGCGCACTACCGCACGAGTCTGGCGGCGATTGTTGATGGGAGCCTTTTAGAAGGACTCTTGTCTTTTTGAATTAAGGTCATGCGGGACCTGCTCATTCACTTCCTCGGAGTAAGGGAGTGAATGGAAATTGTGTTCCGGGGATAACGACCCGAAACGGTTGGAGATGGTAGTCAGCACCGTCTGCTTCTTGATTGCTGGTCGCCGTTGTCCGGACGACCATGTAGAATTGTTAACTTGGAGGGCTTGACGAGCGGCCTCCAGAGTTGGGATAGTACCGTTGCGACGGTACTCCTTAACCAGTGCATTAGAAACACAGCGCTGAAGACACTGAGTTGGTGATGTCATCCTCAGAGCGGATGACGTTCCAGCAGGAGTAGCAGCATTGGTTTTCACAGCAGCAGACCTCACAGTAGAGGTGTTCCCAGCAGCAGTATTCACAGGGGTGAATTTAAGGAAAGCCATTTTTGTAGAAGATCTTGAAAAAAAAGAGTGCATGTTCCATGTAACAGACATAATCAAGATGAATCCGGCTACTGCATCTTTTGGATGATCATATGTCAATGATTGCCTTGTTGGCCCAAAGGGCCTAACAGATAAGAAGAACATCACTTTAACTTGGTTAAGGATTCACGTCGGGTTCACCATTTTTGTTTCGCGCGGAATCCGGAGATGACCTCCTGGACGGGAGATTCAAACGTTCCGATCGGTTTCTAACGGGTTTGTTCGTAGAACCGGAAACATCCAATGATTCCACATCTGTTTGGACCTACTTTCCAAAGGCAGGCGCTCATTAGCTTGTGGGCTAATGAGGCTTAGGAATTTGCATTGGTCGAGAGGATGGGAGGTCGGACTCATCACACCTTTTTGAGGGGAATTATTGTCTACTCCGGGACTCTCTTTATAGATTTAAGTTAAGTTCGTGAATCCTTATTACATTACCAAGTATAAAATGAGCTTTCCTTTAGTTTTAACAATCAATGATTAAATATGCAAGAAATTTAGAGAATCTTTTATATGTATTAGAGGTTCTTCATCAATATAGAATCATCTATATTTGTTTAGAGATTCTTGGTCAATGGCATCCTTCAAAACATTTATATAAAAGTCTCTTGGTCATTTTGATGACCAGGCTGGTTTTAAAGCCACTCAGTGGGGCACTTGAAGTTTATCGTCATTCAGAAGGACATAGATTATTTCAAAGTTGGGATCGAACCCATAAATGGGCTACCTATTTATCCTTTGTTTTGGAAAAGGAATCAGAACCCACGTAGTTCGAGTAATGGGATATGATGTTTTATGATTGATGGCTCAAAGATGAATGTCATAATTACTTTTACACTCTAAGCTCACGTGAGTCATGCTCGGTGTGAGAAACAAGAGGTATTGGTAAAATTTAGACAATTGTGCCATAAAAGATGCAATCATAAGAATTTGTTTTGGGGCTTATGTATAGATGACTGCCCAGATAGACGAAGGTTTAGGATTTACTTTTAGGGAGAAAATCCAAGAACAGGTTCCACAAAGTTATATGTGCTTCATGGAGATTTGAATACTCTAATCTTGGGGCTTACTCCTAAGGAGGATGCCCAAGTTAGGAGGGGACTTATGATTGGGTTTTATTCCTGAAAAGGAAACCCAAATCAAAGGAAATTTATGACTGGTTAAGAGAACTTTTAAGAGACTTGGGGCTTACTCCTAAGAAGAATGCCCAAGATTTATGACTAGGACTTATTCCTGAGAAGGAAGCCTAGGTTAGGGGACTTGGGGCTTACTCCTAAAAAGGAAGCCCAAGGTTATGACTGAGTCTTATTCCTGAAAAAGGAGACCCAGGTTAGGGATTAAGGTTTGGGGCTTACTCCTGAGGAGGATGCCCAAGATTAAAGGACTTGATTGGGGCTTATTCTCAAGAAAGATGCCCAGATAAAAGGTTTTATAACTGGGGATTATTCCTGAAAAGGAGACCCAGGTTAAGATTCTCTAATCTTAAAGGATGAGGTTGAATGAATGAACTCTCAATCTTTGGTGACATAAAGATGTTTAAATCACTAGGTTTTGAGAGATATTTCACAGAATTCCTTTCAGATAAGGATGTCAAATCAAGAAATCATGCCATAAATGGCTTTGAAGAGTATCTTGAAGACTGAATCTTGAATAGGAAGGGTGAAATGGCTTAAGAGGGGTAAAAATGGGCAAGATGGGCACCCAAAAAGATAGGGGCGCGCAAGTCTTGAAAGGCGCGCAAGTCCTGCGGCGGCGCACAAGTATTGGTCGTGCAAGTATACTTGCGCGACATGGAGGGTACTTGCGCGATTTTCAACCAGTATTGAAATGCTTGAGAGACTCTTTATTAAACCCTTTTCCATCCTATTGAGGTTCTTCCAGAAGAGGGACGCGCAAGTTATATTGATGGAATTAAGTCGGCGCGCAAGTGTTTGATAAGTTTCAACACTTAGGCCTTCCTTCTTCTCTTTAGATCTTCCGTTCTAGGTAAGAAATTACCTTAGAAGTGTTCCGGATGCTTTGAGAAGAGACTTGGGCGTCGGGAGCTTCGATCCGAGTTTCTGGAAAAAGATCTTCTCGAATGGGGGGCCCACAGGGTCTATTTATAGGCAAAAGAAGACCCCGGGCGGTTACCGGGCGGTTACCAGGCGGTTACCACATATGTCGCGCAAGTCCCTTGCACGAACATGAGGAGTCGCGCAAGTATTGAGGCGGCGCGCAAGTGTACTTGCGCGACCAAGAGGGAACTTGCGCGATATATGGGCAATGTTCTCCTTTTTTATCCCTTTGTCGATTTTTGATGTTTCTTCAAAGGATTAATCACTTTGAGCTCAGATATTCCCTTTTCCGATCATTAGATTCTGTGATGAAAGGAGCGTCAACAGTAAGTCGCTGCACCAGCACTAGACTCCTTGAACTAATAACCACACATAGTACACATAACAATATTGCTTCATAGAAATAAAATATTAGAGTCCTATGTTTATCTTTAGAACCGACCCCTCCGAAACCAATTTGTAATGACATGTTCCCCGGTTCCCATGTCGTGACTAGGCCAAGCCCGCCTTCCATAGGCCAGGGGCTAGCGACTAGCACCCAAGGCGTAATTCCCAAAAATTGGGAAGGCATTGCCTTCATAACCTGTAAACACACACAAAATATCACAAGATGGAAACAAAACACTAAGTCAAACTATATATAAAATGTGTGTTAAAAGTATAAGGGGCTGGAAATACAAGCCCAACAATAATGTAAAAGAAACTGAAAGTACAACTTAAGAAATGAAAAATTACTGATGGGTCGTCCTCTGAGGTTCCTACCTTAAGGGTAGGTACAGATCGTCTCCATAGTACTCCACATCTGTACCTCTCCTCTGTGTACTAACACATCGTAAGGTCCACCTTTGAGTATTGTCCAGTCCGGGTACTCTCAACCTCGGTCAGCGTTATCTGTCGTCTGCATCAAACACAACGAGGTGCGGGAATAGCCCATGTAGGGGTGAATATAACGATACTCAATAGGTATCCTGAGACCGTCAAAGTCTCAAAAAATCAAAAAAGGATAAACCAAAATGTATGAAATCCACAGATAACCTCACTTAGGTATATGCCCATACATGTAACTTTGTTATCATGTATTCAATCTCAATCATGAGGAAACACAAAACTTAATGACTTAGCTCAACCAAGATTTGTATTCACATTATCGAAACCATGACTACTGCAGAGCTCCTCCTCTTAAGAGTATATTGGGCCTGGTGTGACACCAAGGTGCTTCACACTAACCTTGGACTACTGAGGTATTTCTCTTATCGAGTACTATGTGTTTGCTGTGTCACCATGGCACTCCCCATTGTGGGTCTATCTCCATAACCAGGCGCTCCCCCTAATAGCCTGTATAGGTACACCACTTTTCCGAGTACGGAGGTTCATCCACCAAAAACATGATCTCCTCTACCATGGGTCTTCCACCACAACCAGGCGCTCCCCAAAGGGATAGTCGAGTCACTCCAAGTTAATCGGTCAGCATTCATCAATTCTCACCCATATACTAGTTCTCTGCACAGTATCTGCTCTTCACTAGAAGGATCTGCTCTCTGAGCTACAGGTTGATACTTCAACTATCCCAAAGTCCCACAAAGATGAATCTCAACGGTCCTCCATGTCATAGAGGTCTCAATGAAATAGACGATGTTTCAATCAGATGATTGGTCTTTGAGTTATTATCTTTTTAGTCCAGAGGGCTCGGTTGGATTTGTACACGATCCAAACTGATCATTTCTCAACAATAACCCAATCTCTAGTTGGGTATACTCAAAGGGCCCTCATTTCTCCAAGATTACCAGGGCCATAGAAGGATCACCAAACGGTCGCCTGGTGTCAATGATATGGCCAAAAGTATGTAAAGTGTCATTGTGGGCCCGGGATTGGTCCGACCAGGTCTGCCCGACCCGACACGAAATTTTAGGGGGGATAGCCCATTAGGTTTTTCCTGATCCACTGGGCTAATCCCAGAAGGACACAAGGGGTCATGGGGGCCATGAGAGTGTGGACCGATCGTGTAGGCGAGTAGAGGCCGCGAGAGTGCCAACCTGTCATGCAGGTGCGGACATGTCTCATGGGCGAGGAGAGGCCGCGGGTTGACAAGAATGTGGTGCAGCCAGGAGGGAGTTGGGTGGGTGCAGGCCAGTTTGGCCGAAGCACCGTGAGGTACGCAGAAGGACATCTCGGTCGGGGAGAGTCGAGGGGCGCGGTACGACCGTTAGCTACATAGGTTGTCTCATCCGGGGCGATGCGTTGGGCATGGGAGGCTGGCTTGGCCGGGGCGCTGTGAGGTCACTGTTCGGCTGGGGGCTCGGGTGGCAGGGATGGTGTGGGCGTCCAGGAGGCATGGGATGCCGGGAGGCACCGCGGGCGGCTGGGAGAGCACGGGCAGCCGGGAGGCGTTGGGGTTTAGCCTGGGGCGGCGGAGCCGGTTCGTCCGGCGGATGAGGCTGTTGGGGCCAGTTTAGATTATTCGATCGAGTGGAGAGTGCGGCCAGGGTGGAATGGTCGGGGTGCAGCACGTCCTACGACGGTTCGGCTGGGTAGAGGCGTGGCTCGGACTGCTTTGGTCGGCGGATGGCACGGTCGGCGGGTGGCGCGGGTCGCAGACGCTGCGGGGAGCGCGATCGTTGCTTTTGTCTCATTCGTCGTCACGTAACCTCATTTACATTATAGAGAACATCACAAACAAGAGTAGTCGAGGGGTCAGGCCAGGTTGGTTTGGCCCGCACCCTCTGTGTTTAGGTTCGTAGCAAGAAGATCAATTCGTTCTTCAATTTCAAATAATTAACAAGAAAAGAAGATAGAAAAAAAACAATCCAACACCCCACATCTTCCAGCAAAAACAATTCCCAAACCACAAGGAAAAATATCCATAATGATTATTTTCTTTTGAAGGGAAAAACCATATTAAAATAAACTCCCCACCTTAGTTTGTTCCTCTTTGATGGAGTCGCTGGGAAGAAGACATAGTTTTCATCATTCGTCACATCTGTCGTGCACTTCCAATCTCAAGCTCATGAATCAGTTCTTTGACGACAAAGGGGAGGGAGGGGAAGTCGTCGAAGATGCACCATGTCAGTTTCTTCAATAAGGTGCTTCATAGGAATATGTCAAAGATGCTCATTGTCAACGTTCTTCGTTATATGAATGCATTATTCGTTCATCATTGGCGTGATATTTTCTCTCAAAAGATGATTCATCCATTGCCAAAAAAAGAAAATGTAGCCAAGAATAATATATTATAACATCTATTAATTCATTGTCATAAGAATTCAAAGTGAGTGAATTAATTATGTTGGATCTAATTAATTAATTAATGAGGTTTGCAAAATTAAAATAGAGGAAGGGATGACACCATTAAAGGAGGGTGGTAGAGAGACTCTCCCTCATTAATGAGGGGAGTTGAGAGGTTTTACTCTACCACCCTTATTAGTGGGGTTTCATCTAGGGTGGTCCCTAAATTGTAAACTCATACGAGAGGTTTGGTTCAGGTGGGCCCACCACCAAAACCTCTCATGGGAGGTTATGGTCGGCTGGTCCCTACACTTCAACTCCCACAAGGAGGTTTAGTTCTGGTGGACCCAACCTCCAACATCCTCATGGTGGCTAAAAAATTAAATAATCTGTAATTCATTTTATTTTATTATTTTTTCACATAAAAACCCAAAAACAATCTTTTATTCATGACCCACTGTCTTCGAGATGAAATTTTCCTTAAGAAAATACCAGTGATGCCATTTCAACGGTTCCCTCAGATTCCAATTATGAGCATCGATTCAAAAGTTATAAAAATAGCCCTGTATGTTTACTGAACGTACCCAAAAAAAAATTCATAAATTGTTATCCGGCACTCTGGGCCTCGGAATCACATGCCGTTTAGTATAGCGGACTCATAAAATTCACATTTAATTAAAAAAAATCATGGAAATTTCGGGTCTTTACAGCTGATAACCCTACATCATAGAAGATCACTACCTTAAAAGATTATGATATCAACTCAAACCGTAGGCATAATCATAGAACACAAATATAGCCATCCAAAGCTTGGTATTACATGTTGAATTCCCCCAACCCACTAGTGGTCGATCTATGAATTGATCATCATAAATTAATAAATTTAATAAAAAGAGTTGAAATACAACCAAACAAAGTTAAAGACATTTACAATCTCGTGATAATAAATTCATCCCCAATCACATAATCGGGTTCTATATTGTGTATGTGTACTTAACCAAAGACACTTGTCTAGAAAAACCAAGGGTAGTTCATTACTAGAGAAGTCTCCATTCAAAATAACAATCTTTATTATCATAATAAGTATGAGGGAAGAATCAATATCTACCCAATGAAGTGCATGGTGTCTCTACATTTTCATGAAAAAACCTTCTAGACTAGAACCTAGGAACAACTGGTCATAGAGGTTCACTAAGCTGACACCACCCTCAAATTATATTTGACCTAAAAGAATGATGTGTTGAATATAAAATTGATCAATGTAATGAAACATCCCACAATCAAAAAAATAGTTAACCACCCAAATACAACTGCTCACATGTTCATACCACTATCTAGACCCAAATTCCATTTCCAAACAATACCATTCACCTTTCTATGGATACACTAAATTGATCTCCTTATCTACTGTGGACCTATTGCATGGAGAGTAGATGGCACTCCATGAATCTTGGTTTTATAATAAATGAACCTAAATGGATTATATGCTCCACTATGAACCATCTCAACGAGAGATTCAATTTAGAAAACAATAAATTAACAAAGACACTCATCATCTCTGGTATATGGGTTGTTGAAGACACTTTATAATGACAAAGAGTTAACCATAAGTCTCCCTTATGAATCATTCCATTTTTCCTTAACTTTCACAGGGAAGAAAAGTATTCTTCTTTCACACATCACATAAAACCATGTTCACCAACTAAGGGAAATATAACTTAACATCCACAATGTTGGATACAGTTTTTATATTTGAGGAGTCCTAATAACTATCATAAATAGAACATTCCCTATAGACACAATCACCAATACATCATGACACTCACAATTTGTAACCAATTAATAATGAGGTGGGTCCTATAAAAACTCTTCTTTTTTAGGAAGTGTTTTACCAAAAGTCCACTTTACCCAGTATAGATAACCCCACCTGAATGATGATGAAAAAACACTGAACATTGTTAGAATATTCATGATTAACATAGTCTAGATTGAGGTTGCACAAGAATATCAAACCCTCCTACATATGAATCTTTTTGAAAAATAAATTCTTGTTCTAAACAACATAAGGACCACTGGGGAATCATAAACAAAATCATACTATAGTTCAAATCAGCTGCTAACCATGTATAATAATCCACTACGAGTGTTATTTCATGACATAGAGTTTTATAACTCTATGTTAGGTAGCATATAATCTAAGGGTGGTGATCATGGGGAAGAATCCAAATATAAACCTACTGAAAAATAATCTCACAAAACCTATCCACAAAAAATAAACCTAAAGTGAAATGTTGGAGACGTACCTAGAGTAGATCTCACCCACGATGGAGGGATAGAATAATTTTCGAGAGGTCAGGGAGCCTTTTGTGCTACGTCGGGAGGGGAAGGAGTGACCGCGAGGAGGTGGTGCATGGGAGAAGCTTCCACCATTGAGAAATGGAAGAGTATGGTTCGCTGGGAGACCAGTGGAGATAAGAGAGTAGGGTTTTTGAGAATGAGGATCCGTGGAAGGGGTTCGAGGGGGAGGAGAACTAGTAGGGCTAGTGGTGGAGCTCCGGCGAAGAGAAGATTGTGAGGGGAGGGGAGTTGTCGCTGGGGTACATCACCACGAGGGCTTGAGGGCATGATAACCAGAGGATATTGTGCATCATATTTTATAAAATATGGGACTACGGTTTAATCACTTCTTTGTTAGCGCTAATAGAGGAATTCATTATCAGAACGTTTTTAGCGCTTATAAAGTGTATTCTTTATAAGCGCTATAAAATAGTGCTGATAAATGGCTTCTTTATCAGCCCTTTTCTACCACTAAAAAGATGCACTTTATCACCTCTTGAAAAGAAATGATAAAGGGTTCCTTTATCAGCCCTTTTTTCTTATCACTGACAAAAGGTGGCGCTTCCCTTGCCCATTTTTGTAGCTGTGTACATAAAAAATTGGATACTTCCACATGATATACATTTTTTAAACAAATAGATAGAATCATGTTTACACCTAATATAGTTTAATGAATATTATTATTCTTTTAAAAAGTATATAATTATGACTTTGAATATTTTAAATCTTCTACTCATCCTTACATCCTATGAAATATAACATAAAATTTTGGATACAATAAAAATTTATAGTATGGGAAATAATAATAAATAAAACCATTTATTACCTTGAAAACATGAAAAACCATGAATTTGTTTCCCTTTTTACACAATAACACATTGTGAATATAAATAAATCATTTAAACATATGGAAATAAACCATAATTAAAATAAAACATTTTCAACACCATTAGTAAGCACAGAAACCCCATGAAAACATCTTATGTAACTTCATTACTCATGGAAATATTCATTGAAATGAAATCCATTCACCTTATATGTTCAAAGAATTATTCATCTTCATGATATTAAAATTTATCTATAAAATCACTTATATATAATTAAATTTATATCATTGATCATCATAATCGCATCCTAATCTCACTCATGATTGTCCTTTATTGGAATAATGGATATCCAAATAATGTTATAAGACTAGCATTCCTAGTTGTTTCCAACACATTTCATTCAAATACCAAATTATTTGACAGTGTATAGAAATTCTAAATTAGGTCAAACCATCATCATGTGAAATATTGGTACCACTAGTCATCATTTATGATGCTCAAGTACAATATTATGTACAAAACATTAACAAATGACACTTTTTTAGGAGAACACCCATGAATAAATCAAAAAAAAACATGAAAAAAACTTAGTGGAATCCTGATAATGAATATCAACTATGATGGGGGGATATGTTATAATTTCATATTTGTAAAAATAAATTTTATCATATTTATAAAAAATAAGTGATATTGCTAATGTTAAAAAGATTATATTTTTAAAAATATTAAAAAAAGTAAAACCTAGAAAAATTATAATGTATAAACCTTATAATAAAAAATATAATCATTTGTTAAAATTTTAAACAAAATGAGTATATAGAGAAAATATTTATAATGAAGATATCAAAATATAGGAATTATTGAAAAATAACATACCTTATGTCATATATTTCATTGTTAATTCTATAACTACTTATTTAATAAATTTATAATTTTTATTTACATTTATTATAATTTTTTCCATTCTCATTCCATTATAATTATAACCTTTATTTGATTTAGTAAAATTTTTATTTTGTTACAAAAACAATTAGGTTTATAGTGGTCATTTTCAAGTCATATGGTAAAACAAAATACAATAACCATTATATGTTGATGGTTTTCTAGGTATCACGTATTGATAATATTATCCATGTAATAATTATTGTATTTACACATTAAAAATTCTTTTAAAACAAACCTTGTAGGGTGGTTATGAAAAATAAATCATATATTTTGGTTGATATTTTAGTCTCTTTATACTAAGGGACAATATTTCTATTTTTCATAGACACGAAATGTCAAAAATAATTATTTTTATTTTTTTTAATCATATATATTCATGAAATAAATCCATCAAAGCATCCATTTTTTGTAGTAATTAATGACAAATCAGAATAGTTAATGGAGGTTGTAGCTAACACATATGCCTGAGTAAAATTTTAATTTTTCAATGATTGTAAGAGTATTAATGTAGATATTATATTATAATAATATTAACAAATTTATTTAATAAAAATAATAAGTATTTATTAAATCCATAATAATCACAATCCATGTGCATTGGTTATGACAAATAAAACACATTACTTCATGAAGGTTGTAGTCCACACATATGCATGATAGATTCGTTCATTCACCGTATAATAATAACGTATATGAAAAAGGGTTACACATTCATAAAAATAATATTTTTCAGTTTTAGAGATAATTTTGTTAGTATAAAATCGTGTTTAGGATTGGATTTCATGAGATAAAAGAAGAAATAAATATGTTAGAACATTGTTAGGTGTTATTCCCAATCATTGTAAAAACTCAGTTGGCTCACTCTTTAGCCCTTTGAGGAAGGTCTTATAGTGATTCCATAACATATAGGATGTGTGTGATAATGTTTTTATGGTATTTAGGTAAGAATTGTATGAGATATACATCTCAATAATTGTGAATAAGTTAAGAGAAGATGATTATTTTTTAGGTTGTGGGAGTTACGCTCTTATAGTTAAAAATTCAATTTATATAATATAAATTGCATTCTCATGGTCATGAATAACTAAAACAACGAAATATATAATGTATGGTGATACGTTTTTTAATCTTATTACCAAATAAGATTTATAATGGTCTTCTTTAACATTAAAATAATGAGTGTACATAAAAAGAAACATTTTACCATTTACCTAGGTGATATGAATTTATAGTTTTTAATAGTAATTATTAAAAAAATGGATCCAAAATCATTAAAAACTATAAGAAAAAATAATGTAACAAATAAATCCAAAATTACATTAAATAACGAAATTTGGTAGATAATTAATTAAAAAATAATGTGAAATACGACAGAAAATAGTTTTTCTGGACACCAGAGTTTTAATTGAAAAATTGAATCTATTAATCAAAATTATAAATTTATTTAATATTAAATTAATTATATAATTTCTATATGAAGGGAAAATATAAATTAAAAAAATCCAAAATATAATGTTAATTTTTATGTTCATTGAATGAAATGATACTTCATTAAAGAATCAATATTTTGACAATTCACTCAAAATTCAATAATTTAATAAAATTATTTTACATTTATCATCTATCTAAATTGATGTGATTTTATCAAAAATAATATTCATTATTTTAAATAATTTTTTTAAAATTTTTAAATTTAATGATAAATTAAAACCTTATTATACAAAGAATTTTTTTAGAATAAAATTTCATTATTTTAAATTTTAAAAATCCAAAAAAATATAAATGTACAATGAATACGAATCCTTAAAATTCTTACATACAAATCATAAGTTTAATAAATTTCAATGATTAAATTATGTTCTCTAATTCATCCTTAGTATCATATTACATCTTCACAATTTTATTCATTATATTAATAAGTGAAATAATTTATTCCTTATATATCATTATATTTCCAAAGTTTATTCCTAAATCGTGTGATCAATCCATAAAACCACAACAATATGAATCAGCATATTCTATATAACTCATTATCTATATAAAAAGATTAACATTTTTTTATCATAAGAAATATTTTATCTCAAATATGACATGTATGGGCTAATAAACCAGAGAGGAGTGATGTAAATATTTCCTTAACAATGTAACATGAAACACATCATTAATATGACATAATAATAGTGTTAAATATACTCAATTAGAAAATGGTCTATCTTTTTACTTAATTTTTTTTGAATAATAAATAGTGGAGAATACATTAACTTTTCTTAACGAAACACATAACAACTTCCTGAAAAATATTTTCTGAAAAAATTACCTCCAACCTCAAATAAAAGGGTAATTAACCTGTTATCTACATATATCCTCTTTATTCTCATATATGTTGTTATTTTTAATTAAATCATAGTTACCTTCATTAACTATATATTCTACAACATAAAATCTAAAAACATCCCCTCACAAAAATCATTCAAACATGTTGATGATAAAAAAAATAATCTATATAACACCTCAAATTATTCCATCAATATACTAGAAATAAAAACTAAAACTATTAGATAATCATCTAATGAATAATATGTATCCTAGCATCCATGGTGATAAAATGTGTAATATATAATGATATTCTCAAATTTATTATTTGTTTTATCTAAATCAATAGTGTATTGAGGAAAAAAATAATTAATTTTAATTAATCACCCACTGAATTTTTATTTCATTCCAAATATTTGGGGAAGATATAGCATTACGGTCAAATAATTTATTGAAATTGATACCATGTATTATAACCCTTTTTTATTTAGAATACACCATGATGATAAAAGATCATACAATATGAAATAGTAATAAAATGCTGAGATTTTTTGAAACAATAAATTTTAAGTAAAACCGTATTATTAAACACAATATTTATTTAGTAATATAACCACATAATCTATTGAAATATGTTATCATGTCAATTCAGACACTGTAAATGGATAATGAATATTATATAGTAATTTTCACATACATTTAACATATAGAAAAGTAAAATATAATATTTTATGTCTATAAATAACATTCATTATTCTCTCCCCTGAAAATATTTTTGGTTCTCCCAATATGTATTAGTTCCACCATAAATAATTTAAATTATGATATAGGAGCTTAATGTAGATCATGAGACCCCTCCCTCAATGAATTCCACAAATGATTAAATCAAAACAACCAAAAACACAGAAATCCTAACTCGGTACATACTGAGGCGCTCAATCCGATAGTAATAAACCCAAATATAACATCCTATTATAGGCCATGAGTCTGTATGTCAACTACCAGTGTAATAATTGTTCTTATTAATCCTCGTAGATATGCAAGGTTCCCATTATATGTTCAGAAATGGTGTCTTTCAAAAAATATAAGAAACATTCCATAAATAAATATTTCATCATACAATAACATAATATACACCACCCATGCATCCTCAAGGAGTATCCCCATGACATCAAACAATAATCAAACTGGAAGAGTCCCAAGATGAGTACATTACCACCTATTTACCAACAAACTATGTAATGGATCTCACTAAAGGGGTTTTCCCATGAAACAAATTCAAATTTCCAAATGGACCTTACCACATTTTCACAAATTTCAATAACAAAACTAAACACACAACAATTTTATCAATACATGTTAATATTCAACTCTGAAACAAATTTCCAAATGCCAAAATGGCATACCACAAATCACATAATATAAAAAATCCATTTATAAACTCAAATCACAATTTTGATGATAATAATGCAGTTATTATAAAAAACATTAAATCTATAATAATTAATTACATAAAATAGCCAAAATGGAAATTTAATAAACACATAGTTTTTTCAAATAAAAAAATAAACACTATGTTTTAAAAATGTATTTTAAAATCATGCACACCTCAAAACAATTCTCATACTTATTTTAAACAATTTATATAATTCAATACACCAATGAAAAAATGTAAATTTTTTTTCAAAAAACACCCCAAGGATTATATATCAATAACACACCTAAAACCAATTGAAAACACAAATTAACATCCACAACATAACAAAACATGATTCATCCCACTAATATATTTCTATAAACAATCGAAAATCCTTATAAAATCATTTCAAGAAATGATATATAGTTTTACTCCAATATTAAACTAGAAATATTCAATTTATGTTAAACCACCCATAAAAACTATCTCAAATTTGGATTCAAAATATATAAAAAATTTATTAAATGATTTAAAAATAATATAAATTGTTTGTAAGAGACACAACAAGAATTGCTGACAGAATGCACCCCATTTCCCATAGAAAAAATCATTTGCAAACCAATATCACAGGAAATAGTTTTCTAAACATCATAGGCCCAAAATTGACTATCATGGAATGAGTGAGAAGCATGAAATAGTTGAGTTATAAATTACAAAGGTATTTGAAAGGGGTAACCTACCTCAATGCTACCGTTCAAGAACAACGCACCACCGAACGCTTGCCACACGGGTTCTGAAACCCTAAATCTATAATGAATAATTTTCAATGAGGAAAACCCCATACATTATTGAAGGATACACTGAAATAGATATTACTAGAAGGGGAAGGGAGGCCGTTGAAGAGGGATCCTTTCCAGAAGGGTTTGCGACGGTAGGAGGTGTGTGTTAGAGGGTAGATTGCGGGAGGAATCACTACCAGAAATGGAACAAATGGTCACTCAAAACCCTACAAACATGGGGGTCACTCTATGCCCTAAATAGGATAATATAGGGGTTCACATCACACCACAAGGGAGTGTAGGATATCATTTGAGGAGGTTTTTTGTATAGGCTACATACGCCAAAGTAATGATGGTGTACTTGAGGTTGAGCCCCCATAAGAGGGTGGATGGGTTGTACAGGATAAGGTGAGGGAGAAGGATACAACTTCATAAGATGGTCAAGGAGAAGGGGAAAGACTAACAAAAAATAACATAAAATTACTAATACGAATAACCAAATAATAATAATAGTTATAATAATTTTTATAATAATATAAAAAAATAATGATAATAAATTTAATAATACTAAAAATATAACTATTAAATACATTTAAAATAACTATAATATTATGTTCTGAAAAAAATTATAATTTTAATATTAAAATTATTATGAAACATTAATTTTGTCTTAATGTATTAATATCTACTTTTTTCTTCATTTTTAAGATTGGGAAATCGTACGGTTTAGACCTTACTCAAGGTATCTTACAGAAACCATTTGATAGCATCAATCGACTCCAGAAGCAGTTACATGGGTACTTGAGCTGTCTGCATGGTCTCCAATAACCAATAAGTTCCAATGGACCCGCCTAATACCCACCAAGAACTCCCAATAAATAATAATAATAATAAATAATAATTACATAATGATAGAATTAAAAATATTATTATTCATTTTATTTTATTTTTAATATTACTAATGATAATTATAATTTTATCTATTATAATGATAATAATAATATTTCTAATAATTTTATTCTTAATATTTAGGAAGATAATAATATTAATAATATTTCCATTAAAATTACTATCTATTCCATTAATTCTATTTTACATTTTATTCTTTTATTTTAACCCTCAATTTATTAATCATTTAGATATTATATTATTATTTGATGTTGAACAATACACATGATTACCTATGTGAAGCCACATGGACTACAGACTGTGCTATTCCCATGTGCTAGATTCTTTCAAACCCAAAACCCGCATTTTTTTCTTAATAAAAACTAAAAAATTTTAATAGGGACTCAATTAAAGTTGTCCCTACGATAGAAAGATGGAATGATTAAAACCTGGGTCTGACATCCCCAATAATTTAACATATTTTAACATCACATATTGAGATGTAATTTCGATTAATATGAAAATAATCTAAAAATAAAATAATTTGTATATTCTGAATAAAAAATCATATTTTTATAATATGAAAAGAGAAGTAATATATATGTCACCACTTAATTTTAGGTTTTCACGGTGATATAGTAATATAAAAAGGATATTCCACACCATTTTGTTTAAAATTTAGAAAATTCCTTTATTTAATAACTATCATTAGACTTGAATTAGAATAATTATCCCCTAATTGAAATTAAAACATCTCCCTACTAGTTGAATTTCTGTTTTAAAATTACCATCCAGATCACAACTATTTTCATTGTAGAAATGAAAAATATGATAGACGATAACACACTGTTAATAAATTCTTGATTCTATAACATATTATATAATATTCCATATATCACATTTGGAACACGATGGAGGTTTACCTATGGATTTCTTTTTTTCATTCTTCGCTATTTATTGTCATGTTTTACTATTATTAACCTTGATATAGAGAGGTATATCAGTTTCATAACACTCAATAACAAATTTATATATATTTGAAAAGTTTACATGTAATATTTATATAATGAGTGTCCAACACTCCCAATAAAATTTATTTTTCTGTTGTATAAAATCTATTTATTTTACTTTTATGGTCTTTAATGAAATTCAGGTCATACCTAGACAATCATGTGAAATTTTCATTGTAATCATCCACCATGTCTTCATTAATTTTATTTTATTCTAAACATTTAATATTTATTCTTTGAAAAATAACATTACAAAAATAAAACTTAGTAAATATATCTCTAAAAATTATATTATCAATGGAATCAATCTCATATTTGTCATTACTATTCTTGGCGAGACACCTCAATCGATCAGATTCACCATAAAAATGATAATTAAATATTTTAGATTTTTTAGTTAATTACTTTCTAAATCAGAAAATATAATTTCCAAATAATTTATTTATCCTTCAACATTCCCTTGGTCTTATTATCACTCAAATGAAAATGGGTGTTTCCTTATGAAATCATCTACAATTGAATTTTTATTATGTAGTGAATTATATTATAATCATTCATGGGATACACAATTAATAGACTATAAGAAATGAGTAAATACAAGTACACAATTATTGGATTATATCATTGTAGGTATTGTATTTGGAAGATTTTCTCTATATGATTCTTTTCTTGATGAGTATCCTTTTTAAATTTACATAAAACTATTTCGAATAGATCACGAATAGATTAATTGAAAAACGAAATTCTAAGAAGACATCTTAGATGGTGTGAAGTTTCATTGAGTCATGGATTTATCCTAAATTATTTTATCATTTTTATTATTCCCCTATTGTACACCTCATTATTTCATGACACTTTTTTGATGTTGATCCAATCCCAAACCATTATTAAACAGATTAAAATCATTCTCCCTTTTTTACATTTAATATAAATATCCCAATTTTTTATAATGTTTTATATCTATATTCAATATTAATTCCTTAATATACATCTACCATATAGAATACAATTTTATGGGGCCTTCATTGGACATCTATTTTGCTTCCATGTTTCAGATAGTATCATCATTTTACACACATTCCCAGGTTTTCAATTTTTTTCCTGGACTATCCCTCACTAAAATTATTGTTTAGTTATATAAAACTTTTTTGAGGATTTTATAATCTATAGGAGGTTAATTTTTGGGAAACCTCCATATTTATTTATATCTATTAATAATCTAATGTTTCTCCAACATGGACATAATATGTTTATATTAGTGCCACAAAATTGTTCTACCTATGTTCACTTGATAGTGTTCTTTAATAATTGGTGTGATATCAAGAACATGATAATGTGGATTCAACTACCTAGATTTACTATCCAGTCAATAAATTCATTAATCCTAAAATTTTATAATTAAAATATTATTAATTTTATTAAAACAAATTATATTAGATTATTTAAGAGAATTTATGGGTTTTCTCATGATTTAATCGAGTTTGATTTATCAAATCCCCTACGAATTGAAATTTCTTTTAATTGAATAGGAGGGGATCTTATAGTAGTTAATAGATTATGAGAATCTATTTTTATTCATATTATGGTCTATAGATTCATCATCCCTCCATCTGTAGATTTTGTAGGAGGAGTATCCATGATAACCTAGGGACTCCTTTGTAACTCGACCCATAGTTAACTAACATTTATGCTCATGATAAACTATTTTATTTCATTATTATCCTTGATTATAATTATCTCTCCCTCCTGATATCACTTCAAAAACATAGGGTCCCGACGAATTGTGCACCCCTTTTCTACCCCCCTCAATCATTTTATTATGCACCCTCACTAACATCATGGTGATTTTTGTCAACAATTATCACATATTTAGTTCATTTAAATTGTTATTTATGTCGATCCATTGATTCTCCAAATTTATTTATTATTTATGAGTGTTAAAGGGACAATTTGATCCCATTTGGGGAAGAGTTGGTGTTTATAAGGGGCTTAAATATTGGGGGACACAAACCCATAGTTAAGGAGTATGTAGTAAGTCCACTGTAAAGACCCGGAAAATCCAAGGATTTTTTTAGAAATACATGGGAATTTTATAAGTCCGAGAAAATTGACGGCACTTGATTCTGAGGCCCGATGTGGCCGGAATCAATTTCTGATGTTTTTTTCAGGTATGTTTAGTAAATGTATGAGAATGTTTTTATAACATTTGAAATGGTGCTCATAATTGAAATCTGATTGCACAGTTGAACTCAATGTGCTGATATTCGCTTAAGAAGACAGTCACCTCGACGATAGTTGGTCGAGAATAAAAGTTGTTTTTTGAGTTTTCATGGAAAATATTAATAAAATAAATTGAGTGAAACATTATTTTATTTAAGCCGCCATGTGAGTGTTTGGTTGTTAAAAACACCTCATGGTAGTTAGATATGGGACCTCTACACCTTAACCACCCATGAAAGTTTTAGGTAGTGGGGCCCACCCAAACCCAACCTTCTCATCATGTTAATTTTGGTGGGGACCACGCAGGCTTTTAACACCTTGTAGTTCCCCATTAAAGTAAAGAAACACTCAATCTCCAAATTAATATCAGGGACCCTCTTCAACTCCAATTTAATTAATTTGTGCCAACTTTCCCTAATCTTCAACATTAATTGGGTGAGGCCAATTAATTAATACTCCATTTTGAATTTTAAATCCAACATTCTAAAATAAAACAGTATCTATTAATTTGGGGGGACATATTTCTTTTGGTTGGAATTTTTTATTTGGTGGAACATGGAAAGAGGAGATCTAGGGAGAAAAGCTCACAACGAAGAATGATGAACGCTCCACCGACGAAGAACGCGGATCATCTTCAGACTTTTTCCTCGAGAACCTCCCGACGTGGAGTGTCTTCCATGAGCCGATGCAGCCCGGGATTAGAAGCATGCAGAGGACGTGACAGGCTGCACCCGTAGGCCCTCTCTTGCCGGGTTGAAGGCACATGCCACACGGGTCGCGCTACCTTTGGGCCAGACCACCGTGCGGGCCGGGCCGCCTGACGCCGGTTTGGCCGCCACCGCGGGCAGGGACACCACCACGAGCTGGGCCGGTTCTCGATGGTCGGTTTGGCCCAGGCTGGGTCGGGATAGGTCAGTCCAGCCGGGTCGGACCCGAACGGGACCCGTGTGACCTGATTTCACGTTTTCATCCATAACATGGGCTACAGTTGTCCGATTGATGAACCACATGTGGCGACGCAAATCATGGGGAGAGAAGGTTCATTTGGCATACCCCACTTGAGTTTTGGACGTATTTGGTGTATGGTTTGGTTGGATTGAACCTAAATCCAACCGGGACCTCAGAAAAAAATGCTAAATACTCATAGACCAGGCGTCTGATTGATACGTCGTCTGTTGTGTTGAGACCCCTATGACAAGGCAAACCATTGAGATAATTTTTATTGGGACTTCATGGAAAATGATGTATCAAAAGTTGGCTTGATGAGCGGACCCTCCCAGAATCAAGCACGCTTCATAAGGAACCATGTGGCTGGATGTGCACTAATGACTTTTCCTGGATCCTGTGTGGGTTCGACAGCACTGACTACTATTCCGAGATTCTGTGTGGGTTCTACAGCACTGACGATTTTTCTTGGATCCTGTAAGAATTTGACAACTCTGAATACTGTTCCTAGATGAAGTGTGGGTTCTATAGTTCTGACTTCTGTTTCTAGATCCTCTTTGGGTTCTACAGAATTAGTATTCCTGGATCTGATGTGGGTTCCACAGTTCTGATTTATATTCTTGGATTCTATGTGGGTTCGACAGAATAAATGATTCAATGGCTACATATGTTTATCTATATCCCTAATCAATCATTATACCATTGTGAAATGAGTAAGTAATTTTGTGATTTCCTCATGATTGATATGGATTACTGGATAACATTGGAATATGTATGGGCATTTACCTATGTGGGGTTATTTGTTGATTTCATACTCTATGGTTTCTCCTTGTTGGATTTCATGAGTCCTTGAGGTTCTCAGAGTCCCTACAAAATATCATTATACTCACCCCTACACGGGTTATGCCCGCACATCACTGTGTTGGATGGAGACGACGGACTATGCTGTCTGAGGATGACTGTATGAGGACTAGAAGGTAACCATAGGTAGAACTCACGATGAGTCGGTACCCGATAGAGACTGACAGACGTGGAGTAGTGAGGAGGCTATCTGTACCTACCTTTTAAGTAGGATCCATATTCGACTATCCAAGAGCTGCTTTTCACCCTTTAGTTGTTTTTACCTTTTCAGTTGTACTTGTACTTTATATTTGGGCTTGTATTTCTGGTTCCATTAAATTTTATCACTCTCTTGTTAAACAGTTTTTTTAGTGTTTTGTATTCAGTCGTGTATTCTGTTTTGTGTGTTTTTAGTTATAAGGGCAATTCCTTCCCAGTTTATGGATTTAGGCCTTTGGTGCTAGTCGCCAGCCTCTGGCCTATTGACGGCGGGCTTGGGGTAGTTACGGAACAGGCCACGGGGGATGGGTCGTGAAAAATTTGTATTTGAGGAGTGGGTTCTAACACAGAACATAAGACTCTGGTCTTTTATGTGAAGCAATAGTGTTAAGGGTACTGACTGTGGTTTTTAGTTCAAAGAGTCCAGTGTGGTGCGGCGGCCGACGTATCCATATATCAGGACCCTGAATTCTGATTTCTGACTCTATGCATGAAAACCTTGATTGCATGTGTGTTTCAAGAGATTTCTTAGTGATCTCTTTGAATCAGCTCACCAGGTATAACATATTGACCATTGCTCACTTGTTTATTTACAGGATGCCTCTACCCCACCAGCTAGCCGAGGTTCTGTGAGTTCTACGAGATGGGTCCCCACTGAGCGATGAGGTCCCGTTGCAGGGCCCTATTATAGTGGAGGCTCTAGTGGTACCACTACCCGTTGGGCCACTGATTCGACCAGCACTGGCAGTAGAGATTTGACATCGCCTGAGCACATTGCACGAGTTCTAGTACCAGAGTCCACCTAGGTATGGGGGAGAGATGGACCCACATGCAGCAAAGGATTGGATGGAGGATGTGGTGAGAGTTTTCAGACTATTAGGGATACCAGATGACCTTGTGGTGATCTTGGCATGAGTCTCCTTCAGGCATCAACAGAAAAATTTTGGAGCCTGATGCTCAAGGTGCACGACGATGCGACACTTTCCTGGGCAGACTTCGAGAGCATGTTTCATGCAGAGTTTGTCCCAGCCATCCTACGTGCGGTGCAGATGTATAAGCTACTACATCTATAGTAGGGTAGCATGACAGTAGCACATCACTCAGCGTGGTTCACCGACCTCTCATGCTACTCCACAGATATGGTGCGAGACTCATTATTCAGGGTCCGGACCATCGAGCATGGGCTCAGGCGAGAGATCATGGCTTCAATGATCTACATCATCATATCGATGCAGGCATTGGTGTTGGAAAATCCATATTAGTATAGAGTTTCCTTACTGAGAAGTCACAAGTAGTGAGACCCACCACCAGCCATGATGTAGCTGAGTCTTCTGCATCAGGCAGCAGACAGATGTCGCAGAGGTATGATTGGACCAGACCATCCGGTGGATGACCACAGGACACAAGTGTGGTCGTGCGAGGCACAAGAGACAGAGCCAGTCATTAGAGGAACATGTAGTGTTTCACATGCGGCGGTCAGGGTCACATGGCCCATGACTGTCCGACTCTCCATTTGGATGGTCAGTAGACAGTTGAGGGACCTCACAGGTAGAGGCAGAGGAGATAGTCATGAAGCTGGCGGTGGAAGACGTTACTAGGTGTTACCACCACCACAACCAAAAGTTCCACCCTGACTGGATGGAGCAGGTGGACAGGTGGGAGATCAGCTCCAGGTAGCTGAGGCATACGATCACGGTGCTCTAGAGATGATTTGAGGTATGATCTATGTCTACTACACCTAGGTTGCAGTTCTTATAAAACATGTTCCAGTCACTCTTCCATTTCCACCGCCCTCGTTCAATGCTCGGAGATTCCTACTGAGCCGTTGGATAGATTCTTATGGCTAGAGACTCCTATGGGAGAATACTCGACCATTACGCAATGGTTCCTGCAGTGTGAGCTTACTATAGGAGGTGAGAGCTTCGGCTGGGATCTACTCATAGCGGTGCCGTGGCCTTACAACTCCATTTTGGGTATGCAATGGTATTATACAGTCCATGCTCATATCGAATACATTATATGAAAAGTGCAGTTTATTCACATGGATGAGACCAGGATTAACATCAACAGCGATAATTGAGACTTTTCAGCACATGACAGACTTACTCGGAGGAGGGTGCAACTGATCTCTATCAGTTTCCCTGCATTACCCTCAGAGCAGCTGATGTGGAGACTCTGAGCTATCATGTAGTGGTGGACCAGTATGTGGGTTTTTTCCCTGAATATGTTCCATGACTGCCTCCTCTTAAAAAGGTGGACTTCTACATTGAACTGTACCCCGGGAAGACACCGATATCTACACCAGCATATCAAATGGCTCCCGCTAAGCTTCGTGAGTTGTGGGTACAGCTGGAGGACTTGTAGGGGAAGGGATTCATATGGCCCAGTGTTTCTCTCTAGAAAGCCCCGATTCAGTTATCCAAGAAGGCAGGTGGGCTTCTGAGACTTTATGTCGACTACCATTGCCTGAACCAGGTGACCATGAGGAACATGTACCCACTCCAGAGGATTCAAGACCTCTTTGACCAGCTAAAGGGTGCATGGTGGTTCTCTAAGATAGTCCTCAGATCATGTTATGACTAGCTCAGAGTTTGAGATGATGATTTGCAGAATACGACCATCAGATGTCAGTACTACCACTACGAGTTCTTGGATTAGCCTTTAGGCGTAACCAATGCTTCATTAGTGTTCATGGGACTAATTGATAGGATCTTCGAGCCATACCTCGATGGCTTTGTCATTTTATTCATCGAATACATTCAATTCTACTCGACTACTAAGGCGTACCATGACTACCATTTATAGGTAGTACTTGACACACTCTGAGAGCACCATAATTATGGTATGCTCTCGATGTTCCAGTTTTGGATCCAAGAGGTTCATATTTCAGTACATGTCATTTTGGAAGTAGTATTTGCAGTGGATCTAGCAAATATTGTGGTGGTACTTGCTTGGTTGCCACCCAAGAGTGTGATGGAGGTACATAGTTTTCTGGGATTGGCTGGTTATTATCGGAGGATCATACCAAACATCTCTAGAGTTGCATCTCCACTACCATCCATGATGAAGAATGGGAAACCCTTTGTGTGGTCATGGAGATTCCAGTAGATCTTTCATGAGTTGAGGAAGAGGCTGATTATTTCCCCCATATTCAGGCTTCTAGAGGAGGGCGTAGGGTACGTAGTCTACTGCGACACATTAGGGACTGGAATCAGGTGTGTCCTGATGCAAGAGTGAGCAATGATTGCTTATGGTTCTTGTCAGCTGAGACAACATGATCATAACTACACTACCCATGACCTGGAGATAGCAGTAGTGGTATTCGCCTTGAATATGTGGTGGCATTATCTGAAAGGAGAGCGTTTCATAGTCTACATTGACCACCAGAGTCTCATGTATATCATCTCTCAGAAGGCCTTGAACCTGAGACAATTTAAATGGCTTGAGTTTTCCCAGGAATATGACTTTAAGATATTCTATACTCCTAGGAAGGGGAACGTTGTAGCAGATGCATTTAGTATGAGATCTAGTATACAACTGCTATGTGAGGCGATAGAGCAAGTGGTTGCATTACAGATATCCTTTGTGGACCGAGATGAAGCATCTTTCCTTGAGTCTCTTACTGTCAATCCTCCACATCTTTAGCGAGTCAGGGAGTCACTGCTTGGAAACGCTGACTGTGAGACACGACATGCTCATATATCCACAGGGAAGGCACCTTATGGATTTTCTGAAGGTGGGGAGCATGTCATCCTCTGCAGAAGATGTACCATGGTACCAGTTTCACTTCAATAGGATGTGTTGAGGGAGTTCCACTAATCCCATCTAGCGGTACATCCAAGATTGGTGAAGATGTTCCAGGACCTTCGATGACAGCTCTGGTTGCTAGGTATGAAGAAGGCAGTAGCGGTGTTTGTCTCATGGTGCCTCACTTGTCAGCAAGTGGAGGCATTGCAACAGGTACCAGTATGTATGGTTCAGCCTTTAGAGGTTCTAGAGTTGATGTGGGATGGGATATAAATGGACATCTTGGTGGGTCTTCCACGTACGTCTAGGGGTCACGAAACGACTTGGGTGATCATTGACCTACTCACCTATTCAACCCACTTCCTACCGATCAGAGTGCAGGGTTCAGTAGATAGCTCAGGACCCCTCAATGTTCTAGAGATTGTGCGGCAACATGGAGTACCTTCTTCTATCATCTCTGATCATGACACATGGTTTACATCCCAACTATGGAAGGGGTTGCAGGTGGATTTCGGGACACAAAATTGTCTGAGCTCCGCCTTCCATCCTCAAATGGACGGTAAGACTATGCGGACCATTCAGACCCTTGAGGACATGTTGCGTGCTTCTAACCACGACTATGCTCACAACTGGTAGGATCACGTATCTTTGGTGGAGTTTTAATATGACAACAATTCTCACTCCACCATTGGGATGTCACCTTTCGAGGTTTTATATGGGTGACCTTGCAGATCACCCTTGTGCTGGACAGACCCTGGGGAGTCTGCACTAGTGGGACCAGAGATGGTACGGGCTACAAAAAAGAAGGTGCAGATCATCCAGGAGTGGATGAAGACTGCACAGAGTAGGCAGAAGTAGTATACTGACAGGAGAAGGAGACCTTGGGAGTTTGAGGACGGTGACCACGTCATTCCACTGGTCTAATCCCGATGAGTTTTATGGAGATTTGGATGAGGTGTAAAGTTATCTCCACGTTCCATCAGACCTTTCCAGGTCCTCAGCAGACTTTGTGAGGTGGATTACCATATAGCTCTTCGACATCAGTTGCACCAGGTGCATGATGTCTTCCACTTATCCCATATGAGGAGATACGTGAACGACCCTTCACACATCGTTGGACATGGGGTGCTGGACGTTGCTAATGGGGTGACTTTAATAGAGGTTCTAGTGGAGATTGAGGATCAACATGATCGGGTCCTATGTGGATGTTCAATACCTCTTTTGTGAATATCTCGGCAGCACGAGAACCTCTAGGATAGGACATGGGGGTGGGAGGCTCATATACATGCTCAGTATCCTCACTTGTACCCATAGTTCGAGTTGTAGCTTATGGGGATGTAAATCCACGAGGTGGGGACTATGTAAAGACCCAGAAATTCCATGGATTTTTTTAATACATGGGAATTTATGAGTCCATGAAAATTGATGGAGCCTGATTTTGAGGCCTGGTGTTCCCGAAATCAATTTCTGATGTTTTGTTCAGGTACGTTCAGTAAACATACGAGTGATTTTAATAACATTTCAACCGATGCTCGGAATTGAAATCTACGGGAACCTTTGAAATCATATCACTGATATTCACTTAAGAAGACTTTCACCTCTATGGAAGTTGGTCGAGAATAAAAGTTTGTTTTTGTGTTTTTATGGAAAAATATAATAAAATAAAGTGAGGAACACTTTATTTTATTTGAGCCTCTATGTGAATGTTTGGTGGATAAAACCTCCTCATGGAAGTTGGATGTGGGACCACCACACATTAACCTCCCATTAGAGGTTATGGTGGTGGGGCCAACCCGAACTCAACCTTCTCTTCATATTAATTGTGGTGGGGACCACCCGGGATTTTACCCCCGTTAATCTCCCCATTAATTTGGAGAAGCTCTCAATCTCCAAATTAATATTGGGGAGCCTCTTCAACTCCCCTTTAATTAATTGCTGTGAAAATTCAATAATCTTCCACATTAATTGGGTGGGGCCAATTAATTAATACTCCATTTGGAATTTTAAATCCAATATTCTAAAATAATTGAGAATCTATTATTTTTTGGGGGCATATTTCTTTTGGATGTCATTTTTCAATTGGTGGAAGTTGGAAAGAGGAGAGCTTGGGAGAAAAGATCCCAACGAAGAATGAAGAATGCTCCACCGAAGAAGAACGATGATCCTCTTCGGTCTTCTTCCTTAGACACCTACTGATGTAGAGCATCTTCCAAAAGCCAACACAGATCGATATTGGAAGTGTGAGGCAGACATGACAAATGACTAACTTCTTATTCTAATTTCTGTGACATCGTCAACAAAGAAAAAAGACGAAAAAAGGTAGGGGATTTGTGTTTGATTTTGTTTCTGTTCTTCATTGTTCAATCATGGTTTAAATTTATCTGATTGTTATCACCATAACGCGGAGTGTGCGGGAAGAACAAACATGGACCTACCCCACTCCATTTTTCCTCACCTTTTGATGACGGTGGTAGTGCAACGAAAGCCGACATCGGGACGACCACGATGGAATCTGATGGTGTAGGGCCGCCAGGTGACCGAAAGGGCACAACGTAATCATACCGCGTAGAGGAATAGGTCGTGGCCCCTGGCCGCGGTGGTGCAAACGGGCATCCGCCAGGCCACCGGAGGGGTACAGTGTTGTCGCGCCGCGCATAAGAGGAAGTCGTGGCCAAGGGGGCCACGACGGTGGAGTAGAGGCGACCGGCTGGGCCGACTACCGGCCGAGCAGACATGGCTAGATGCTCTGCTAGCCGAATGAGGCAATAACCACCTGGGTCCCTCATGCTACCAAACCGGTGTCAGTCACCAGTTTCGCTCAGGAGATGAGGGGGCGCAACCCCCCCCCCCCACCCATTACGCTGCTAGGGCGCCATCAGCCGCTTGCAACCCCGGCCAGGCGGGCCACCCCCACAGGCTCTCTTTGACCGGGCCACCAGCACAGGCCATGCGGTCTGCGCTACCCGCGAGCCAGGCCACCCAGCCTGGGTCGACACTCCTAGTGGGGTCCGGGCTGGACAGCATGGGACGGGCCATCCCCATGGACCGTGATGGTTACAGTCAGTCGGGCCGGTTTCGGCGGATCGAGTCGGCCCAGGTCGGGTCAGGTTGGGTCGGTCTGACTGGTCCGGACCTGTTTGACCTTATTTCTCCTTTTCGCCTATAACATGGGCTACATGTGTCTAATTGACGAAACTTCTATGGTGAAAAAATGCTTGGAGCATTAAATTTCTTTTTTCATACACCACTTGAGGGTTGGTATTGAATCTAAATCCTACCGGGACCTCGAAACAGAAATGCCAATAACTCACAGACCAGGCGTCCTATTGACACGCCGGCTATTGCGTTGAGACCCCTATGACAAGGAATACCTTTGAGATACTTCTTCTTGGGACTTCATGGTAGTTGATTAATCGAAACATGGCATGGGGAGAGGACCCTCCCAGAATCATGCATGCTTTGTGCAGAACCTTGAGGTTGGTTGTGCACGGAGGACTGTTCCTAGATCATGTGTGGGTTCGAGAGAACTGACGATTCTTCTAGGATCCTATGTCAGTTCGAAAACACTGACGACTGTTCTTGGAGCCCGTACAGATTCGACATCTCTAACTACTGTTCTTGGATCCATTGTGGGTTCGATAGTTCTGACTACTGTTCCTGGATCAATTGTGGGATCGAAAGAATAACTATTCCATGATCCTTTATGTGTTCGACAGGTCTAACTTATATTCCTAGATCCTGTGTGGGTTTGACAGAATAGATGATTTAGTGGCTACATCTACTCATCTCTATCCCTCTTCAAACGTTGTATACTTTTGTGAGCTAAGTCATTAATTTTGTGATTTCCTCATGATTGAGATGCATTACTAGATTATATAGGTATATGTATGGGCATATACATAAGTGGGGTTATCTGTTGATTTCATACCTTGTGGTTTATCCTTTTTGGATTTTGTGAGACCTTGAGGGTCTCTGGCCACCTACAGAGTATCGTTATACTCACCCCTACACGGGCTATGCCCGCACCTCGTTTTATTGGATGCAGATGATGGACAATGCTTACCGAGGCTGAGTGTATGAGGACTGGATGGTACCCGGAGGTTGACCTCACAACTAGTTTGTACCCGTTAGAGACTGACAGAAGTGGAGTGCAGAGGAGGCTATCTATACCTACCATTCAGGTAGGATCCATGGTCGACGATCCAAGAGTTTCTTTTCACCCTTCAGGTATTTTTCCTTTTTCAGTTGTACTTATACATTACTATTGGGCTTGTATTTTTGGCCCATTTACATTTTTTCACTCTCTTATTATACAATTTTTCTTAGATTTTTGTATTCATATGCGTACTTTGTTGTGTGAGATTTCAGTTATAAATGCAATGCCCTCCCAGTTCATGGATTTACACCTTTGGTGCTAGTCACCAGCCCCTGGCCTATAGAAGGCGAAAATGGGGTAGTCACGACATGGACCTCGGGGGACAGGTCGTGACATCCACCGACTCACCGATGAACGGATAAAAGTACATTATTCTAACAAAAATCCCATAATCCACACAAAATAACCCAACTAATTACCATCAATTATTATTAGGGTTAGGAAATACAAGAATGTATCCTACTTTTTTTATAAAATACCACTGTTTTATTCATTTGTCTTTTATCCTCAACTTGATTAAACTAATACGAATTTGAAGGGTTTCTTGAAGATAGATTCAACCAAACATTCATTAATCATCATGGATCAAATTTTTTATTTATTCATTAAATCTCTTTTCGTATGCTTATCCTTTATTTAGTAATTAATTAAACTTTAATCTATATTTTCCTCCATGGAATGATGAGGATCATTGAATTTTTGATAGACATGAAACAAAATTTATTGATTTTATTTCAATTATTCCCTACTGATTAATTGTATCCATTAAATATATGATAATGGACCTCTTGTGGGGTGGTTTTTGATCCTGTAAAATAAGACAACTGTGTTTCTAATGGAATTATTATAAATTGAATATATTTTTTCTTTTTTGATTTAAAATAAATTTCTAATATATTTGAAATGTATGATTTTATAATATTCATGAATTCATTCAAATGCAATGGTTTGTAATGAATTTTCTTCAAAAATGGATTTTTTAAATAATGTGTTCACTTTGAGAAAATGATTCTTTCATTTAAATTTACATTTTTAAGATTTGTTTTGATGATTATTATTTTGAAATGGAGTCATGGAATATTTAATGTATTTTTAAGGAAACAAATTGCATTATAAGGAATTATGTTTTTTGAATATTAGTTGATGTTGGTTTTTAAGTGATATATAAAGTTCAAAAAATAATTTCTATATAATTAAATTATGATTTGTGAAACAATTAGAATATGAATGATTTTCTACATTTTTTAATAACATGAATAATATGAGAGACTAGGTATTTTGTTTATAGTCTAGGAAAATAAAGCTACTCATGTATTAGATCTAACAATAAACTTATTATTGATTAAATTTATAACTAAAGATGTTTATAGATGTGATTTTATTAGTTAGGATTGATTTTTATTCCCCTTAATACTAATATTTATAAATTTGTGAATATGAAAAAACTAATTTCATTATGATGTGTGTGAATCATTTTTTCAAGAACTTATTAACACCTACTATTATAATAATTGTTTTGTGAGTTAAAATGATACTCACATTAAATTGATTAAGTCATTATTTAATCATCAATATATGATAGTAATGGTTACTCATTCATATTTGAGTCATTACAATTATATTATTTGTAAATTATGATTATTATAAATTATGGAAGAAATTACCATGATATGTATTTTTTTAGAATTAATCATTTTCATATTTGTATATTTTGATGTCTATTATTGAAATCCTATTAGTTTAATAATGATTACACCATACATATGCCTTTAATAATATATATAATTTTTTTAGAATAGGGATATGGAAAAAATTACTTAGAGATGGTGGGTGTTTTTAATTAAAAGAAAATTTAGAGTTGGATGTAACATGAAATAATATGATCCACCAATTATGAGGAAATAGTTTTAATATATATTAATTTTAATATCATATCTTGGATCAATTTTCAATTTCTATTTTCATACATATCTACCATAAAGTACTATTGTATTAATGAATGTATTGGAATATCAAATGATTATGGTTTGTTATATTAAGTCATTATATATCATGATTATTCTTATGAATATATAAATTCAATTGATCATTATTGATAACAATAGAATAGTCCTCAACCTATGGGGACGTAGAATACCATTCAAGTCATGTACATAATGATTCAGGTACCTTTTAAATGAGTTATCTTGGTTAATTTATGTATCATAAGCATTAGTGGGAGGTTGTTTCTCTTTGAAGGTGTAAGTATATTGTTTGCGAACATATATTACACATGATATAGCATGTTTTCTCTTTAGGGGTAGGTTGTGATGAGGTTCATGAAAAATTTTCATCATAAAAATCCATAAGTCACAGTTTCTATTCAAAAAGGTTCTTTTGAAGAATTAATTTATATAACTATAAACATATAGAAAATTTTGATCATATTTTTTTTCCAAATATGAATTTGGATTCATATAGTTGATTTCATTGTTTATTTTGAATGATTAATCATTATTTTATCTTTATCTTGGGTAGTAAAATTCTCACATGAAGACATATGATCGGCCTATCAGAGGGAGATAATGATGAAGCAAATTAAGAGAACCCTCCAATTGACAAGAAAACAATATATGTAGTAGTTCATGTTTTCCAATATCAAATTTCCTAAGGTTTGATGAATTTTTTTGACAAATTAAATTTCATTGGTAACATGTGTTGCACGCAATAGTACGTAATGTTGTGTTACATATGACACTGAATTTATATTTCTAATATGTGATCATTATAACCATGTTGTTAAACGTAGTGTTATAAAAAATAATAAATTCTCATAATATAATATGTATAATAGTTTTAGATAAAGAAAAATACAAAATAAAAAATACATAATTTTTTCTAATTAATTTATATGTTTGAAAAATACCATTCTCTAAAAAAATGTTTCTTCCATTTATTTGAAAAAAATTGAAGAATTAATTTTTTTAAAACTTATAAAACTAATTTTATAAATAGACATTATTATTATATTCAATATTTCAACAATTATTATACGGTTTTTTCTTTGGATTTTTATGAAATGTTTCATTTCTTGAGGAAAAATGGAAAATAAAAAATTGTAATCCACAAATTCTATATAGATTACTTTATATATAATTTTACAATATTTTATAAATATAAATTAAAATTTTATTTGTTAAAATATAAATCCATTAATATAAATTTGATCTTTTAAATGAATTTCAAATTCAATTTTGATAAAAACAACATTGTAAACTTTTTAAATGTTTCCTTAAAAATTTGATTTCTTGTTGCGTAATCGAGATTATGTTTCAATTGAAATTTTCCACTATTGATAATAGAGTTTTGAAAAATGGATTAATTTTTTTTTTAATTATTTAAATTATATTATTACTAATAATTATTTTTAGTCCAAAATGAATAGGGAATGCTGTAAAAATTAATTAAATTAGTTAATGTAAAAGTGGGTTTACTGATGAATAAAACTAAATGTATCTGGTAAAAATAAAATTTAACATTTTGGAATACCTTTTTGAGGCCATATATCAAATATTACACTACATAGGATTGATAATGACCCATTTTAGACCCTTTTGATTGATGTAAAATAACGGTGAACTCAATTATTTTCAAAAATACAATGTCTGTCATAGCCCCCACTTATGAAAGGCCACCCCTCCCTCATCAATTAACAGTATAAAAACTTGTTGGTTTTGGTGAATTACATCTCCCAAAGATTTCCAAAATTACACAATCTTGATCTAGATTTGTTTTCCGAAAAAAAATTATGGCATAGGTGCCAACATAAAGGGGATACATGATGAAGAGGTAATGTTCAACAATATGTATTTTTATTTTCATTATACCTCTCCATCAATAAATTATTATTATAAAATTTTGATATAATTAACTTAGTATCATCAATGTAATTATATGTTGATATTTTAAGATAATAACTTAAAACCATTTTCACATCTATCAAATTGGATATGAAACCATCGTCCGTGTGTACAACAAACAACTACATCGTAATCCAATGTAATTTGTTTTTGCATTACTGCATATCATGGGAGAGTATTATTCTTGATATAATGTATATATAATATATTTATAACATAATTATAACTAGTTATTAATTATATCCTATATTACTTTTACATTCCATTTCTATAGGGGACATGATTACACCACTCATATGTGTGGTAGACTACTGCCTCGCAAAGTGATATGAATCATTCTCACTAACAATTTACATGGAATATAATAAGAATATTGTTAATTAATATATGTTATTTAAATTACACAATTATGATAATCATGACATATTTATCATTATTTAATGAGAATCTGTCATTTTAGTTCTTATTTATTCCACTCACTGAAAGATAATAACGTCATTCGTGAATGTGTGAGATACCGCCTTCACGAATCAATGTGTCTATATTTTTATCACCACACCAAATGTATGATTTTTATAAGTATATATAAATAAATAATTATTTACTTTTTACATAATTATAATTCTATAAATATAATAAATTGCATACCACCTTTCCTTAATGTTAATTCAAAAAATTGGAATTTTAATCATCCAAACGTACAACCTACTGTCTTTATGATTGTAACATAAATAATTTAATGAAACCGTATATCAATATTTTTCTTAATAATAAAATTTATATATATTGAATCAATTTTTTTAATCATTATTATTATGGAGATAATTTAAAAATGATCAATATTAGTGGATTGAAAATAAAAACACAAAATTTATTTGAAAAACAATTTTTTTATTACCTAAAACATAACATTAACAATAAAATTTATTAAAAGGGCCATATATGGAAATAAGTAAATCATATATGGTATTATATATAAAAATATGGTTATGTAATAGATTTATAAAAAACATTTAAATATTACACGAGAGGTTATAAATGTGTATGAAAAAGACAATACATAAGTTAACAGAAATCGGGGTCACTTATTACGTCTGTGTGACACATGACTTGTTTGCCATTAATTTCATTAATGTGGTCTATATAAAAAATTATTATATTTTATGATTCTTATAATAATAATTATTTTGATTTACATATACATTTTATAATCTCTATTTCATGGGATTTACACATAAAATGAAAGAAAAGTATAAATTGATATTTTGTATTAACTTTCCTTCTTTTATGAATATGTTATGTTGTGTATAAATATTATTTTTTGAGGTGTATACAAAGATAAATTCACATGTAATATAATTAATTTATTTATCCTCGTGTTATTTTATTCTTCCTTTTATTTTATTATTTATTGAGGCTTATTATTAAATGTTTTCAAAGTGGGGATTATTTTACCATATAAAATCACTATTTATAAGTATTTTTAATGATTATGATTATGATGATAAGATATTATGTTCCAAATATCAATAGTATCCTGAATTTTAATATTATAAAATAATGATATATATTTTCATTTAAATATATGTAATTTACAATCTATTTTACAAAAAATGATTGAGAATATGTTTTAAGAAAATCCAAAAATATATTTCTCTTCAGTCGAAAATCCATTTTCATTCAAAATAATGTTTTCAAAAATGGATTATGACTATGTTTTACTATTATATGATGATATTTAGAAGATATATTTATCCCTTTTTAATCGATTTTATATAATATATTGAATAAAACCTTCATTTAATTTTGGAAAACAATTCATATTATTCTTTTACAAAAAATGATGAAATAATAATTACATTAACATGTAAGTATTGAATGAAACATTCCAAATACATTACCATTATTTAAATAGAATAATCATATATATGTTTTAAATGGAATTTTTAAATAAAAGTGTTTTCAAAATGAATTATTTGTTTTAATTAAAATATTTATAACTTTAATGCTCATTTTCAACATTGAATGCCTTAAATTATTTTCAAATATTCCATTATAATTTTTCATTGTTATATTCAAATAAAAAATATTTTAAAAATGATTTATGATTAAAAAAATTTATGAAACGAAATATTACTCATGAAATGAAATAAGTAATTTTTAAAAATAATTTCCCATATAAGATAACATATATTAATGTTAATTATTTTTTTATTGTGTATATTTTCTTTAGTATACCATTCTAGTGATTTCTATTAATGGATTCTTAGTATTTTATTGATTCATGTATAACTTGAATGGGTTATGACCTCATATAATTTCCATGAAACCCTCTTATTTTAAATGGTTTATTCAATGATAAAGTGTATAGATGATTATAAACCCATTAATTTTTTTATAGTATATGATATGATTAAATGGTTTTGAATGAAATTTCATTTTATTGGTTATAATATAATGAATTATTTATTTTCATATGGACCACATGTGTATGATTTAAATTATTTGATCGGTGGGGCATATATATCACTTTATCACATTGTGTATCTCCATGTATCTAATGTTATAAAATGAAAAAAAAATTCTTGATCAGCTATGGGAAATATGTGTTTCAGGGTCCATTGTGGGAAATAAATGTGCCCTCATCTATTATAGTAAACATCTTGATCCTCTAAAGAAAAAATGTGTTTCCTGATAAACTATGGGAAATTGGTCTTTCATTATTCAATATAGGAAATAGGTGTTACCTAATCCAAAATTTTGATATGTGTGTCCATATAATCTATGGGATACTAGTGTGTCCTTGTACATAATGGGAAACATGTGGTAAGTCTTGATCCACTATGTCCACAACAATGGATGTCAACATTTAAATATGATTTTTTTCAACATTTTATATGGTAAAACTCATTTATGACATTATTTAATTGTTAATTATTTATATATGATGATTAATCACACATAGGGGTCAATTGTTTGGAAAGGATAATTTTTTGTATGAAATTACTCATGTTCATGATCTAATAAATGTTGTGCATGATTTTTTTAATTTCTATCTGTGATCTAATAACATTATAATACTTTTATGTGTTAAAATGGTCATAGATTGTTATCTATATAACATAACCCTTTCTTATGATTCCTTTACCCATGTCACAAAGAATTATTTTATGTATTGTATGTCTATGTATAGAATTAAATTGGAAGATATTTATGGGAAACAATAATGATATTTCACCTTATTTGATGATTGTGTTCCATGTTTCCAATTCCACTAAAATATTAAAATTCACATGGGTGTGTTTTAGTAATATAATTAATATTCATCTAAAAATATATAATATCGATTTATAAGAATTCTAGGTTTCTAAATTTCATCTCATAGTAATGTTTTAGATATCATTTTGAATATGGGTTGAGAAAACATTACTGATAAACCCTGTTATTTTTCTATTGTTATGCCAACATATGTCACTACTGATATTTATATGTATGATTCAAAGTGTTTATAAATGAAATTAAATTTTGGTAGTGTGTAGAGAAATTGGTTTCCATTAAATTAAATCCTTGTGTGGATACTACAAGTGTGGTTTGATATGGAAACAATTATCTATATGTAAAACCCCAAAAATCCTATAATGAGCTACACTAAATCAAGAACTAGTGCATGAAAAATAGATTTTCCACACACCTTTTCAAACATCTATATGGATATGGTGTGGATATTCACAAAATCTTTGAAAAAAATCATCAATGATTTAAATTTATGATGACTATGAATGACCATGGATAACTCTACTATTTCATATAAGGGGTCCAAATTTAAACATTGAAAATTTGATGTTTTTCTTACTTATGTTGTTTTTCTCTATGATATTTTTCTAAAACTAGTATTTTGGGGTTTTTTACAATGGTTTGAACTAGTATGATATAATTTCACATTGAATGTTCAGAAATATTTTTTGATTAACATTGAATGGGATACTGACTAGAGTGAATTTTGTTATGATTATTCCTATTAATATTTCATAGAACATGATTATTAACTTTTAACCTAAGATACTCATAGTCTCATAAAATAATAAAAAGATTATATTCAAATGGTGTTTATGTAGTGGCTTCCATATAGTAAATAAGATACAATTTAATATGTGTCAAGACTGTGGAAAAAACTCCCAAGTGAATGTCATTGATGAAAGATAAGGTGTTTTTAAAATAGAAAATATGTACACAAATAATTTTACTAAAAATTGAAAATGAAATGATTCTTTAATGAAAAATATGAAAAAATAGTCTCCCTAAGATAACATTGAATAATTAATTCTTTAAATATATAATGTATGGTAATTATAGAAATTGATGTACGAATGGGAATCCTTATGAATAAAATCATAAAGCATGAATGTATAAGGATTATATTCATCACGATGAAGAGACTACATATGAAATATGAATGCAAATAGGTACTGAGGAATAAGATGATGAAGCATTGTTGATTTTTTTTTTATGAAGGATGTGGGGTGAATTACCTGTTAATGCATTGTAATAAAAATAATATGTTATATGAATCAGTAAATTGATATGTGTTATTTATTATAGGTTTTCATTAATTATTTGAAGGAATATGTTTAATGATACTAATGCATTAGAAAATTTATTTAATGGAAAGGAGATATTCCTGGAGAACACATTTTTATGGGAAGGTTATATCTGGATATGTTCCAAATAATGGACTTATAATTTTTGGATAAAGAAATAATTGAAATGGTTCAATTAAATTAAGTAGTAGTAATGAACTAGGAAATGAATAATGAGTTGTTGAAAAGTGGTTTATGTAACAATTTATGGAGTTTAAAATATTATTATACCTATAATATATTGTTGTAACACTATTAAGAATGATTAAGCTTATTGTTTTCTATGATTTTTTATGGTAATTTTGGTTTCATGATAAAACATGATGATTGTATTCTCCTGTTTGATATGAGATATATTAGATCTATTTAATTTTTTTCATGGAATTATTGATATGTTAATTTTTGAAATTTAGTTTCATTCATTTTAATGTTTTTTATTTAAATCTTATTAAGGATCATAGGTTTCACTATTTATTAAATTGTTGATTTGGAACATTTAATGATGTTTTAAAAAATAATGTTTTATTTTTCCATATGATGATTTATGCATATTAGTTAACCTATACACCCCAATATTTTATGATAATAAGTAATGATAGATGGAATGAATTATCATAGTTTTTATGGATCCTATGAACATTTATTACTTCATAAACATACAATTCACTAATTTTTTTTGATTAAGATCTTAAGAGTAAATTGATCAAGGAAAAAACACATGATTATATTGTTATTATGAAATGGAATAAAAATTAGTACAAGTATATTCATTTGAATATTTTTCTTCTTATGGAAAAGGATCTTGAAAAAAAATTCAGGTTATCCTAATGTTTATTGATTTCAATGAATATTTTAATTCATCTTTAGTTAATGGATTTTTTATCATTTAACTTCTTAGGATCTCTTACTTTATTTGATTATTGATCTATATCACACTCTATAATTGTTACTGATATTATTTCATGAACAAATCATCACATTACAACTATTTCTGCCTATGTGGAAAACATGTATTGATTTAATTTGAAAATCTTTTATATTTCCAACATTCCATTTATAAGGGGTGTTTTATTATCCATTTTTATGCTATGGGATTCAATGAATGAATTATATGATGTTAAACTGTTGATGAATGGGATGAATTTCACGGGATAAATTTATATCAAATGGGTTAGAATGTAACACATTTTTTATTAGTCATTTGAATAAAATATATAATATTTATTTATTTCGCTATATAATACACCTTGTTATGCTTTTAAACACACAAGACTATGTTACCTTCTATTTGAAATGATTCTAAGTTAATAAATATAATGATATATTATTCACAAGTAATAAATATAACATAGATGTAAAAAATTGTTTTATAAATATTATTAAGTACCTTTATATAATAATTATGTTAGTTTTATATTAATAAATCATAAGGATAATAAAATATATAATTTTTTGTAAAGTATTTATATGTTTCAAAATTAAAATTTTCACCAAAAAATGTTTTATAAACTTTTTCATATAATTTTTTAAACATTTATAATATTAATTTAATATATAAAACTCAAATATTTATTTCATAATTTAAAATTTAAAAGCTACAAAATTATAAAGTATCTAATTAAATGTGACATGTTTTTATGAACAAAAAAAATGAATTTTAATTCAAAACTACCTTTTCATTAATTTTATTTATATATATAATTTAAAGATAAAATAATTTTAATGTAATATTATATAAATTATAAATACATTAATACATATTAGGGAATTTTATTGAAAATAATATAGTTTACAGATATAAAAATTGTAATATTTTGAATAATTTCTTTTTAAAAATTTGCATTCTTATTAAATATGATAGATTTAATTTATATAAAATTATTCCACTAATGTAAATTGGATTTGGAAAAATATATTTCTCATTTAAAATCATAATTTATTTTAATATTTAATATGTTCAAATTTGTTTCTTATAAAAATGAGTGTTGGATATACAAATTTTTTTATAACACTTAATATTAAAATAAGATTTCTGGGGGTTTACAAAAAAAGAGAATGAACAATTACCTTATAAAATTTTTTAATAACTATTTTTTGGACATATCATGTCCATTCCATATGTAGGGATTAATAATAGACCATTTGGACCCTTTTTACAAAGGGAAACATAGGAGCACATAATTCATTTCAAAAATACATTTTGTGTCCTCTCCCCAACTAATAAAATGCCACCCTCTCATATTCAATTCACGCATTCAAGCACATATGTTTGTACTAGACCAGGAAATATAAAATCCTAAAATCAATTCTCTAATTTTATATTTTTTGAATAAATATATCCTAGGAATCATCTGGTGTATACATAATTAAGATACCTAAAGAAGAATGAACTTTATTCAACGTGCAGTTCTTATTTTATTTCATACTCCACCCAAGAAAAATATTATTATATAATTATGATTTAATTAAAATATTATATTAACCATAATTGAATTTTTTAAGGTTATGGTAATGAAAACAAATATCTAATCTTCCATAAAATGGGTTATGAAATCAATTTTTGTGTATATGGAGGAATATAACCTCTTAAACTAATATCATTCATTATTATTTTACCACCTATATATGTTTTATATGATGATAAATATATATTTTATATGGTGTTTATAAAATAATTATTCAAAAAAACACATTATACCATATATTCCTTTTAAATTTCATTTTCTTGGTGGAAATGATAATGACTCTTCAATATATGACAGACTACCACCTCACAATGTGATGTGGTTCGTGCTCAATAACTCTTCACATGTAAGATAATAAGGGCAATGATAATGAATATATGTGATATAAATGAAAAAGTTATAATATTAATGAATCATTTATCCTTCATTGTATAGAGTATAACAATGTTTTCAAATTTTTTTACTCCATGAATGATGACAACATCATTCTATACATGTGAACGACCACCTTTACTAAACAATGTGGTTATATTTTAATAGCCACACCTCTTGGATGATATGTATATGTATATTAAAATAAATTATATTTTATTTATTATGTTATTATAATTATGTTATGATGTTATACTATATACCATTGTTCTATAATGATCATATTAATATAAAATTCCACTCATTCATACATACACTCTATCATTCCATTATAATAACGTACTTCATTTCTAAAAACCATATTTCATGATAAATAACAATATTAAAATTTTTGTACATCTATGATAATCAATACATGATTTTTATAATATATATAATTTAATCCTAGTCAAGGTAATATGATATATAATAACAAATCAAATATATTTTATGATATATTTCTCTATGGTTCTTAAATATATTTATAAATAGTCTATATTTATTATATAAGTGGTTTTCTACATGTACAAAAATATTCAAGACTTATGGTAAGTGATTTTTTTCTATCATTTTACTTTTTTGGGTCACATGCCATGTCAAAACATCTTTATTTTACAATTTGTGTAATCTTACCTTGAAAATATTATGTTATTATTCTATTTATAATAATTGGGATTTTTATAACCATTTTAAAATCAATGTTTTGTGTGTTTTACGATTAATATGATAATAAAGTGGGTAGTTATTTTTTATCTCAAATTAACATCATTGAGGGTATTATGTTATACTATAAATTTATATTCTTTTATGAGGTGTATATACATACCATTTGAAATATAATATCATGAATATTTTTCCCATCATTATATATTTTTTAATTTAGTCTTATTCTAACATTATTCTTACACTTTATAATTTTATGTTACAGTCTAATTGTTTTTAGGACTAGTTGATGATTATGTTTTTTATGAGATAATATTATTATACATATCTCAATAAACTAACAAAATTTAATATAATATGGTTTTTCATTATAGTTTCATGTAAAAACCCATTTTCCACTCCATTGTCCATAAAATATTTTATTAATTTTTTTTTAAAAGTATAACAATATATTTCAATTCATTTAGAAATCAATAATATTTCCAAATCATGTTTTCAAAAAATGTTTTGAAATATGATTTATTATTCTCATATTATCCCAAAAATATATTTATATGAATGTTTACATTATTTTAATTTTTTAAAAGAATCACCTGGTCATTTTAAAAAACAATTCTCATTTTAATTATATAAAAAATAAAAATTGGTTATTTTTTAATGTTTAATGAATAAAGAAAACATCCCATTTTGATGAGAATTATGATTTTTGAATATTCATTTTTATGTTTTAAAGTTATTTTTTAGATAAAATTATTTTTGAAATATTTAATGCTTAATATAGTGTATTTGAATATTTAAACGATATTTTCCTGAAGAAATGTTTGAAAATGGTTTTAATTATTTCATTATAATTTTTTATAGTTGTTTTCAATAAAAATATTGTTTAATATTGTTTGAAGTTTTAAAAATTATTTTTCAATGAAATTATATATTTATTTAGAAATTTCCAACGAAATATTTATGAATTATTTCCCATCTAAGATGTAATCCATTGATATTACAGATTCCTAATAGGGGATATGAAGAAAGGATTCCATTCTAAATAATTTTATGAGTGTTTTATTATGATAAAAAATGTTTTTGAAATATTTCTCCCCTTCATAGGCTATACAATGACATAATTATTACCAAATATAACACTTTTACATGAATTATTACTAGATAAAATGATGAGATGATTATGAAATACTTCTCCTCTCCATAGGATATGATATGATTAAATTATTAAAACCCATTTCATTTTATGTATTATGATTATAAATTTTTTAATGATTTTATAAAACACATCTGTATGATTTTGATACAAAATATTTTTAGCTTATATATAATTTAAATTCAATGGTAATGATATATATCATGAGATTAATATTGGAAATAGGTCCTTGGAATTATCCACTTTGGGAAATAGGTGTTTCATATTTAACAATGTGAAATAGGTGCGTCCGTATCCACATTGGGAAATGGGTGTGCCCATATCCACAATGGTAAATAGGTTTTTTTAGATCCCCTATGGGAAATACGTGTGTCCTAATCCAAATGAAAAACATGTTATAAATCTTTTTCCTCTATGGTGATAATCTTGGTTGTTATCAATGATTTGTGAAATTGTTTTTTATATTTATGATTATGACACACATTTATAACATGATATTGTAGTTCATGATCAGATACCCTTACAGATATCCTAGTGTATTATATGATCATTGTTTTTTGTATCTTATATTTACCCCTACTATAAAAATGACATCATCGTTTATTATGATTATATTCCCAGGGTAATGAAGAATAGTTTTATTTTGGGTATGCTCGTGAAAAGTTCTATATGTGAATTTCTTATTGGGAAATAATAAAAATTTGTTACTAGATTTAATTATTGTTTTATCTTATTCCAAGGGAAGTAAAATATTTCATTCTTCGGGAATGAGTTAGTGTAATGAAATGATTTTTAATCTAAAAATACTGAATATCAGTATATGGTGTTCAGGGGTCACTATATGAGCCCATGGGAATGTGGAAGAACCTATCCCCATTAAATTTTAAGGGTGGAATTTTGAAGGGAAGATAGTACAGTCTATGTCCAAGAGTGTATTACATAGAATAAACATAATTCTTGGTAATGAATATATATTAGGTTGTAGATGAGTTTTTTTGTTATGATTGAATTACTTTATGAGTTCTTAGAGATACTAGATTCCATTAGTGTGACATGTTCCATTATTCTGAATAAAGAGACTATAAAAGGATAGAGAGTGTTATTATTCTACTGTTATGGATAATGAAATGGGATGGAAAGGATCTAAGATAATTATTATATAATATCTCTATAAAATTTTGAATGTATTATATATGTTCATCGAGTTTCTCAACCTTCACCAATTTGATTGTATAGTGATAGAGTATGAAAATTAATTTTTCCCATCTAAAATTTGTCAGTTTTCAATGTTGGAGGTGTCTAAAATGATATTGAAAGCATTGAGGAATTATATGGTTCATAGACTATTAAATTATATTTGGTGTTTTTTTGAATAATATCATCTGTGATTATATCCAACATATTTTTTTGCTGAAAAAATTACAATTGGATGGTATATTCATGATAAATGGAGTTCCACCAACATGTTTTGGAAACATCAGTGGTAACATTATGTCAAAGAGAAAGTAAAATGAGTATTTTAGTGAAATTAATGGTGGTGTTTTGGGGATAAAATATTCTCAAAATATTTTTTTAGGTTAATTAATGACACTGTATTTTTTTCCAATTTTGATGTATCAGGTACTCAAATAATTGTTTCATGGAGTAACTAATTAATTTTACATCATGTGGATTTTTAGGCCACATGTAGTGGTTTTTTCCCCATTTTTTATTACCTCACTTATTGGAATATAATATTAATTTCAAATATTGTGAATTTTGTATTCTAATGAATCAAGAGTAATGGTGTTTTGACTATATAAATTAGGAATAAAGATAAATCATTTAGTATATGTGAATCCAATTTTATGTGATGTAGGTCATGTGACCATTAGATGTATCTTCTCTATTTAATTATCTTTATTGATGTCATTATTTGATATTGGTACCTCAAATAGTTTATATCATATTTCACTATGTATATAATAAATCATCATAGGTAGATCATTCCATAGTTAATATAAATCAAAATTCCCATTAAGACTCATAGATAGAGGTTTCTCAATTTCCCCTATGTTTACTTGTCATTTTTATTGATCATTATCATTAATGATTTTTTTTATTGATGAAGAAAAAACTTATGATTATATACTTATAATAGACCATTTGGTTTCTCATAGACCTCATATTGGCTATTCCCTTCGGCATGTTTCATTTATTACCACCAATAGATTTTTCTATATTTTTATGGGTAATAAGACCTAAGGGATAATACATATGGATATAATAACTCATATTTGAGTAGAATGATATTGTTTTATTGTAATTAATTTGATACGGATTCTCATAACTATGATACCATCCAGTAGTTATTGAATTCTTGGAACCATCACTATTATAATTTTCAGATAATCAATAATAGATATAGGTGGAGTTATCAATTGATTGGTTTTTCATACTTAACCAATATCAATACCCTCTTACAAAAATTAACCAAAAGAATTGTTGTATGTACATAATCAGTGGGATTTAAATGATTTCAAATGGATTAATTTGACCCAGTGTTCCACCCTTGGTGGAATTCATGTTTTTATTATAATTAATGATGATGAGAAACATCAGTACCATGTCTATTACAATAATTTAAATTATATTAGTATAAAGAAAATGTATTCATTTCCATATATTTATGATATATTTGATAAATTGAAAGGGGTGAAATGGATCTCTAAAATTGTACTTTGTTCTGGCTACCCCTAGAACATAATTATGGACTCTCATATTACAAATAATATATAATGTGCTAGGTATAGAAACTATAATTATGTTGTTATTCCATTCATATAGAATAAAAATCCTACTGTGTTAAATGAACTAATGAACATGATTTTTCACTACTATAATTACTCTATCATTATGATTATTTGTTTATTAAATCGTGTTTTAATAAAAAATTGAGTAAAATTTTGTTCTTTTTTAGATTAGTTTTAAAAATAAATAGGTATTCGAGACATCATGAAATATATCATTTTTCCAATTTTATATTCAAATTGTGAATTTCATGGGACTCATTTGTCTTAGAACATTATAACAATACTATTTATGAAATGGTGGAATTTTTCATGCCATAATAGGAAACTTATAAATTTTTTTTTGGTTCAGATATTTTTTGGATTTTCAAGTCATTTGAGAAATTATTGAATGATTTCTCTTAGTTGGAAACTTATTGGAATAATCTACCTCTAAATATAGTAACGTACATTTTAAATTCCAAATGTTAGTCCTCCTTCAATGAGTTGCGGATATTTTTTACTTCTGTTATAGTGTTGAGTTTTCATCGGGATGGATAGGGCTATATGATCCTTTGTGATTTTTCTGGTGTTGGTTTAGGATTCATCCTCATGTTGGGGGGTTATTTTGTGGATTATTGTTCATTTTATCTTATTCATATTAATAATAGTTATCCCACATATTCCATAGAACTCATATCAATTTATAATTCCCACATTAGATGGCAAAAAATAAATTTTGGGGAAAGGAATAATATTTACATTGATCACAAGATCATTGCTTATATATTCTCATAGAATGTAATGAATATATTTAATACATGAATGGTGTAATACTAGTAATATTATGACATTGAAATTTACTAATTACCTTGAAAGGTGAACATAGATGTTGATGAAAGAAGTACTTAGTTACAATCCCAAACTGGGAAGGTATCATTAAATGATTAAGATCTCACGGATTTAATTGCTCCCATATATATGGGAGTCTATAAGGATGCTACAGGTGTTGTTCTGGAAAGAACTCAGTTAATATTACCTCTCATCAAAATTATTCTCTATGAGAATCATGTTGATGATGACTTATAGTGTATAATGAATTAATTATATGTCTTGGAAACCATTGGTGATTTATCTCTAACTGTAGAGGGAATAATTTTATACAATAATCATTAAATAATTACATCAACTTCATGTAAGGATTTTATTGGTGAATTTAATCATTCTTAGTGGGTATTTTACCCAGGTATGACTTTGATTCCATATGATATGAGACATAAATTTTATTTTCTATGTATAGAGCGAGATATTAACGAATTTTTCCCTTTTGTTATGAATATTTACAGATCATGGTTATTCCGTAGAATAGTTTTCCCTTACATAAAAAAAAGTATTAAATAAACATTGAATTGGTATGAGATATAAATTTAGTTCATTGATGGCCTATATAAAATTACAAAAGTATAGAATATGATTTTGATGGTGATTAGATTATAGATAAAATTGATATAAATTTATTACGATTTTTGATATCACTAATTTTTTGGATCATGGAAATCAATATGTGCATTATATTTTTATCTTACACAAACATATTCCTACAAGAGTATCTAGTTGGGATCACTAGTTCACATCTTACTATTATAAATATATATTTAGAGGAAAAAATCTCCAATGTCTTGTTGATCATAGAGGTCTGTCCTCAGAAAGATGGTCTGAAGAAAATAGATATATTAATTCTTCAAGGAATGATATATTCATGTATCAATGAATTAGGTGGAGAATGGGATTGTCATTTTTGACTATTTTAATTTTCATAAAACAAAATTTTTTAATAATCAATTTTAATTGAACTTTATGTTAAAATTTATGGATGATCCTGATGTATCTATTTTGTAGTTCTGATATTTGATAAGCATCTCTTATAGGAAGGATCATTGTCCATGAGATAATGATAAATAAACCTATGAATCATATATTTTTTTAATGTGGGAATATACCTTATAAATGTCATTATAAATATCGATTTTAGTTCACATTGGGTGACTACCTGATCTTGAGAGTCCCACCATGAATGAGTCACAAAAGGATTTGAAGGGATGTGCTATTGAAATTGAGATATATTGTGACAATATGGGTTTATTGAGAGGATTTGAATGGTGTCCTAAAATTTAACCTTTACACCTCAAATGAATTCTATCCATGAATTTCATCATAAGTCACATATTAGTAAATACATTTTAGACAAATATCATGTTTTTTATTGGGAAGATCATGATGTGTAACTAGATATGAATGTTATTAAACATCAAGTTATGATTTTCTATTCATTGATAATGGTTTTTTGTTAGAAATATATTCAATTTATTAGATTTATATGTAAAAAATATATAAATTATTCTCATGAGACATGGTTATATGAGATTTTTATGAGGTATTAGTGGCCTCATATCTTTATCTAAATGACATACTGAAAATGTATTTTGAGGGTATAACATATTATGGTTGAGAAAATTATGGCATATTAATTATTATTTTCTTGTAAAATTATTATTTAATTTTTTCCCATAAATATTTTGTATCGATTTATGGTTGTTCATATTTTATTCATTAATAAGGGGTTGGGGGAGTGTTTCAATACTTTTTTGGCAGTCTAATTGGTTTCTGGTGGATATAATTCTGGTTGAAGTCACCCCATAATAGAGGAAAATACATGGAGTACACTATCTCTCCCGTGAAACCAACCTTCTAGCCAATAGATGGTTAGAATTAGGGGACTCCATCAAGAATTCCCCCAAGACCTCTACTACATTCCCAAATTCCCACTAATGTGGTGTCATGTGGTGCATGCATTTTTCCTAGAACCAAAGTCTTGTAGGAGGCATTCCCAATGTTGTTGGAAATCTAACTAGCACCACCAACATTACTATAGAAGCTATTGGCTAGCTAATGATGCTAATTTTGGTTAATAAATCTAATTTATTATTTTAATTAAATTCGAAAAACACTCATTTTTATTTTAATATTATAAAACCTTTAATATAATTCAACAAATTCAACAATGATTTCTTTTTTGAGGTGATTTTCATTCTTGCTATTTAGAGTAATCCTAGGAGAAATAGACTATTAAGTAATTGAATCCATTTAAGTATGGGAAACCTTGATATCATTATTAATTATCATTTCCTCTTCCATCTACTTCTTTGAGATCCATGGGACCTTTTTTTCATGGATGGATATAAATCTTTATTTTTGGATTCTGTTTGTAGTATTCACACTAAATTGATTCTAGGCATTTACTTATTGATTTTGGATCCCTTGTTGGTTGTTTTTCACCAATTTTTTACATTTTCTTTTGTTCTATAAAGAAATTACTATAATTTGAAACCATGTGTTATTATTTTATTTGAAATAGGTTTCAATTTGGTTTCCATATCATTATTTTAGAGTATTTATAATATCATTCAAGGGAATTTTGTGTGATGTATCATTTTGAAAAATGGGTTTTGAAATAATTTTTTTTTCTAAAAAAATGATTATCCATTTTAAATGAATGATTTGTAGAATGGTTCTCAATATTATTTTATAGATTTCAATAATAAAAGTAGATTAGGTTTTTTAATAAAATTAATATCTTGGAAACTATCAGTAAAAAATCTCTCAAGGTGTCCACTCGGTATATTTTTAATGTGATTGTCTTTTTTGACAATGCTAGATGATCGTAAAGGAGTGTGGTTGGTGTTTTCCCAAAATAGGTTTTCTAGGTTGCATAGTTTCCCAGTGTTTGAAAAATATTTGGGCCTCAAAATAAGGATTTTGATGTTGGAAAAAAAAGTATTTATTCATAGGAGTGAATGGTGTGAATAAACTGAAATAAAATTGGAAAGGATGAGAACCGCATACCATAATTCATGGGACGCGTACCACGTTCTTGAAACAATACATGGAGAGGCATGAATGGTACACTAGGTTGGTTTGAGAAACCAAAAATTTTTCGTGGAGGAAATGGGTGCGGTAAATGGATGGAACAATGTTTTTAGAGGAGATATAGCATGTAGGAAAAAAGAAATTATGCTGAATGGAGAGGATAAATGGTTCGGAGGTGCCTTACGGATTGCAGGCGTAGAAGGATCGGTATGCGGTGGTGTCTAAATTGAGGATATGGTAAATCTTGGATTATCAGATTTTTTGGATATATTTTCCTATATACGAATAGCTACTCCCAAAGATTACTATAAAGACTGAATATCATTAGAGATCATATTTTTGGTCTGGGATTTATTCAAAGTCTGAATGTCGTTCGTGAGGGATTAATCCACAAAACCTAAACTAATACATGTGGAATAACTACAGTAGAAGGTTTTTGTGGAGAACTGTAATCTACATAGGATGCAATATGCTTAGTTAGAAGATGTATTATGCAGGCAGCTAGCTAAGCCAGTCCATGAAGAGTAATGTTCCTAGAAAATGGTATTTCGCTAAGGAGGTTCTTGGAGTCTGTGCGTGGAGGCAGTATGTGATAGTGAAGGAATAAGAAGTCTGAAGAAAGAGGAGGTTCACAGAAGAGGTAGTAGTATATAGAGCAGGCAGTTCACATACAATACATGGTACAAGTTTCTTGGAAGAGTAGGTGGTCCCCGATTTGTAGAGGGATTCTTGAGAAAGATTCATATCAGTTCAGAAATGGATTTTTCGATACCTAGAAGTACACTAGAACGTGGAAGTTTTCTAAGGGTGAAAAGGGAACATCGACATAGCATCTACCAATAGATTTGGATGAAGAAATTAATTAATATGAAGGGACCCACATGTCCATAAATATGTTTGACCTACATGTCCATAAAATTTGGGTGGATTATTTTCCATGAGTAGTGAGCGAAGGAATATGAATATGGTGACCCTTTCCACTGGTAGTGAGCCCGAGAAAGAGGAATAGGGAGTGATACTTAGTAATGTAGTGAGAAGACCCTAAACACTTCAATGCTAGTGTTCCTAGGCATATAAGATATATCCAGAACATTATACTTGTTATTGGATTTGATCATTTTTGAATATGGAACAATGACACATCGATGTTGTATACTATTTGGATGTTGCCCAGTGAGGGTGAACTGTGTAAAAAGTTTTGTTTCTTGTTCATGATTTCATTTTTTGTTATATATTTCTACAAAATAAATAGATAATTGATATTTTTACAACAAAATAAGATCCAAAATGGGGAATAATTTGATCTTTCATACCCTGATTCACTCCCCCTCCCAATGTATTCGACCTAGTGGACTGATAAATATGTATCAGAGTGAAAGGTATAATGTAAGTGGTAATAACTCAAGAAAATTAAATGGAGTTGGTGAATCTTAAATGAATTCCGATTTATATTGGAAATAATTATCAACTATGGATGAATCAGATTCAACACTACTCCAATCATTAGTAATGGATGTCTTCATAACAGCTATGCCTGGAAAACAAGCTGGAATTAATAGTGCTGCTCTATCAAATGTTAAATTATGGGAATTGGATTCTGATTCTAATGGGATCAATGCATTAGGGAAATCCATATCATATGAAATTTATAAGAAGGTGATGTCCTGTAAAACATCACAAGAATTATGGGAAATTTTTTTGAAAAATTATGAGGGCGACACAAAATTCATAGAAGCAAAGTTGCTGGTTCAATGGAACAAGTATGAGTATCTCAAAATAAATACCAATGAGACTAGTGATGCATTCTTAAATGGGATAAATATTACAATGGAAGACATGTAGTGACATAGAGAAGTCATTGAATACATAAATATTTTTAAATGAATATTGTGGAAACATCTACCGCGATTCAATTCGAATGTTTTCATATTGGAAGACAAATACATGAAAGTGATGACACTTGATAACCTACATATTACCCTTGTAGAGTATGAAATGTGAAATGATGACAAAAATGCAGTGGAAAAGGGAAAGTTTATGGAAGTTGTATTCAATGAGATGAAGAATCTATCTTTTGCAGAGATATCAAAGGGGGGAAATATAGATCATATCATTTCATTTCTATCCTCCAATCTGAAAAGGGGAAAATAGAAGATCAATGGTAAATTTCTATTTTCATGCTTTTGATGTGGAAATATAAGTCATTTTTCAGCAAAGTTTCCTAGGATGTTAGATGATGAAAATGAATAAAATGGAAAATTTCCACAAAAGAAGTATTCATAAAATGAGAATGGTTGGAGAAGAAATTGGAGAATTTTTTTCAACAAAAATAATCTACATTAAATAGAGGATGAATGTTCCAAATAATTTGAGATACAAGAGTTGTATGACTACAAGGAATATATAATAGATGCATTGGTTGTAGTTGTCAGAAATTAATTAACTAGAGGGTAATGTGTTAATGAAGAAGGGGAAATTGATGGAATATTTGATCATGAGGTTTAATAAGAAGCTACCCATGAAGTGGTTTATATTTAGAGAGCCAATAACAGAAATATCAAAATTGATGGAAGAGCAGAAACTAAAAAATGTAGAACAGAAAATTGAAATTTATATTTTGAATAAAACAAGAAAGGACCGAATCAAACATATCAGAAAACTAGAAGAGGAAATTCTCAGTCAACGATGAACAATTGATGATTACTAAAAACTACTAAATGTCAGTTTGACATTATGTAATAAGACCATACCAGAAATAAATATGATGAGACTTGAGAAGAGTGGTCCATCAGAATAGAAGCAAAAATCATTTTCAAATGATAATTATGTATGGGGAGTGATCTAAAAAATAAATTAGTTATGGTTCAACTCAAAAAACAAGAACCCACTCAAAGATTGAATGTTTTTTGTATAAAAACCATTATCATGAGAGAAAGATAACACAAGGAAAAACATTTGGTGCATCATTCCACATAGTAATGTACCTCACATAATATGCAAAGGTTGTGGTAAGATTGAAAACTCTCAAAATTTATGTTACATAGAAAATAAGTACCAAAGGGAACAAGACCAATATAGGTGGCCATATAGAGATCAATATTCTAGGTCATCATTCGATTCTCGTTATTTTAAGTGTAATGGAAATTGACATAGGGCATGATATTGCATATTTAGAATGACGAGGAATAAGCCAATGATAACGGAATTTGCTCATAAGAGATAGCTAGTTGTATCTTCAAGAGTGGTAAATATGGAAAATTAATATGCAGTTGTAAAAGTTGAAGTTGGTATATCACATACTAAGGGAGATCAATATTACCATATAATGTAAGATATGAATCCAAATACTTCGGTCAGAAATCAAATGGAAGAAAAAGAAGTGGTTATAGATATTGCATTCACAGTATCTGAACGTGATGGGATATGGATCAATGGTAGTGGATATTGTTAGAACATGAAGAGAAATAAAGATCTAGTAATTGGAATCAAGTACGATAATGATGGTATCGTAATATTTGGTAATGATGAAGGCATGAATATTATTGGTTTAGGAAAATTCAATTTTAGAGGAAAGGACATGAGACATGCTGGTGTATTGGTTATTGAGGGGCTTAACCACAACATAGTAAGTGTTATTCAATTTTGTGACTCAGGGAAAGCCATAAGTTTTTTCATGAAATTATGTATCATCAATTAAAATGATGGTGATGTTTTATTGTAACGTATGTTTATGAACGGTAATATCCAACTCTTGAGTGGAGAAGAATATATGTGCTTTCTATCCAAGGATGAAGATAACATGTTACAGAATAAGAATCATTTAAACATATGTCCATGTTTATTTGAAGACCATTTAAAATATGATGTAGCTTGAAATATCCATATATATTCACTTGATCAATCTCAAATGTTTGATGTCTGTCAAAAAGAAATGACAATTCTAATTACATATAAGGCAAAGGAGAAAATGACCACAAGATTACTTGAGTTGGTGCATATTGATGTGTGTGGTCCAATTTCACCCAGGGATATTTATGAGAGGATATATTATCTACTCTTCATTGATTAATATAGAATAATTTCATGGGTGTCAATAATCACCCACAAATCATAAGTGTTCAGTTGCATTACAAGATATTGACGTGAATGTGAAAAGTTGTTTGGTAAAAATATTCGGACTATTCGAACAGATAATGGAATAGGGATCACAAATAGTAAAGTGGAGGATTATCATGAGAATCATGGGATAAGAAATCATGTTTTTCTATTAATAAATCCCATAATTAATGGAGTAGTTGATAGAAGAAATCTAATTGTGAACAACATGTGTATAAAAATGCTCAATGAAGAGATTTGCCATAGAATTTTTTGAAAGAGGTAGTGATGACAGCCATCTACACATCAAATAGACCCATATTGTTCTCAAAATAAGAGATAACTCTATAAGTTATGTGGTAAAGAAAATAATCCATCATAAAAATACATTCATTTTTTTAGAAGTAGGTGTTTTATTCTCAATATAGATAAACATAGAATATTTGAATCCCATGGAGCTGATAGGATATTTCAAGGATACTGAAAGAAAAATAAAAATATAAGATATTCGATAAGAGTTATGAATGATAATTGAATTTCCTTATGTGACTATTATAAGGAATGAAATGTATCTTTAGAAAATAAATAATCAAAATTATGGGTATAGTGATGAAGAGATGAAAAGATCATGTTATGATCCTACTCAGTAGGATGATTCCAAAGAAGACTAAGAAGATGAGAATCAATCACTGTCTTCCTAGATACCAGTGAGAAGAGCTGAAATTTATAGGAAAAACATAATTGGTGATCAGACAACAGTAGTGCCAAAAATAAGGCTGATGTCTCAACAACAAGCATCATACTTAAGAAAATTAGAGCCTAAATGATTTCATGAAGAAACTAGAGATGAGAACTAGGTTAATGAAATGAATGATGATATTGATCAAATAAAGAAGAATCATTCATGGGAAATTGTTTATAGACTAGAAAACCATGATGTCATAGGGAAAAATGGGCCTTTCAAAACTAAATGAATAAATATGGTGTTCTGATTTGAAAAAATAACACCTGGTGAGAAAAGGGTACTCTTAGATTGAGGGTATTGATGTTTTTGATACATTTAAAATAGTTACAACAATGGACACAATCTGGTTATTCATGTAAATAGTAGTGTAATAAAATTCTAATGTTTTATATATGGATTTAAAGTTATAAATTTTGAATGGAGTCCTAGAAGGAGATGCCTACATTGAATAACATGATGGTTTTATCATTAATGAATATGAGAACAGACTATGTCAGTTGAAGATGTCATTATATGGTTTGATGTAAGCACCAAGAGCATGGTACTCAAGGATTTATTAGTTTCTAATGAAGCTCAGTTTTTAGCATGGGGGAGTTTATTACAATTTTTAATTTAAATGTGAAATCATTCAAAGGATGATAGTGATTGATTATGTCAATGACATAATATTTCGTTGAACAGATGAATCACAATGTAGGAAGCTTTTTGAATATATGATTGGTGAGTTCAAAATGTCAATGATTGTTGAGATGACGTTATTCATTATCTTATAAGTGAAACATGGGTGGAATAAGACTTTTATTTCTTAATCTAAATATTCAATGTTGGTTATGAGATGTTTTGGAATGGGTAATTCCAATGAAATGAAGACTCCTATTGCTACCTGATTGAATCTATCATTGGATGATGAATGCAAGGAATTTAATACCACATAATATCAGTAAATAATTAAAATTATTTTGTTTCTGACAACAATAAGGACTGATATTATATTTTCCAAATTCTAAGAAGTGAGGTATTAATGTAATCCAAAGGATATCCACATGATTTCATTAAAAATAATTCTTCAGTATATTAAGGAAACATATGATTTAGGAAAAGTATAGAATGAAAAATCTATACCATAGTTATTGGGATATACAGATGCTGATTGGGCTAATTCAGTAGATAATAGGAAATCAACATCAGGAGGTTCCTTTTATCTTGAATGGTTGTGAGTTTCTTGGTTAATCTAGAAACAAGATTTCATTTCATTGGGCACCGTAGAATCTGAACATATTGTGGCTTCTCAATCCTGTACGTAGTTATTGTGGATAAATCAACATCTTGAATATATTGGAATTGATGTGAAATATCCAATTTATATTCATTGTGATAATTCATGTGCTATAAATCTTAGAAAAAATCTAGTCCATCACATAAAGGAAAAATATAATTGAAATCAAATATCATATTATTAAGCAGAAGGTGGATCAAGGGGTTGTGATGTTAATTTGTGCTCCTACAGAACAACATGTTACTAATATTCATACGAAGGCCATGCCTAATGAATCATTTTAAAGGCATCAACTAGATCTATGAGTCTAGTCGAATCCCCGCAATTGAAAAATCATGGATGTGGGACCCCCTCTCCCCGAGGTATGAAGTGTTTTTTCCTAATATGCTTATATGTGTTCTTTACCATATTATTGACAACATTGAAGTTCCCTTCGGGATCATTGACAAAGGGGGATAATTTTTAAATACTATAGGAGGATAAAAGACACGGGGAGAATTTTCCGTGTGGAGTAGTGATATAGGGGGAGTTTAAGATTAGATAAATCTATTTGGAAGATCCATAAGATAGACAAGCATTAAATTTGATTATTCTGGAATTGATTGATCAATGATTAGATATCACGATGGTTTAGTTTCATGATAAATATGTTCATTTGTATCATTTTATAAGTAAAGTATCAACAACAAGTGATTATAAATGAAGGGATTCCTTGATTAACATTACATTTAACACTTTTTCCCCACATTGATCTTGGCCAATGTGTCTCTGTGTATGTGTTGAGTAAATCCTTGATAACTATCTTAATCATGTGAAGTGAGTGGTGGTTGATGTTAGAAATAATGTTAATAAGGTACCAAAATTTTCATCATTATTATGAGAAGTGTTTTCAACAAACCCAATGTGGGAGTTTTTTGGGAACAAATCCCTCAATGTGTCCCCTAAGTATGTTTTTGATGTGGTTGTGTTTGGTGAAAAGGATTAATGACCTCAAAAGATTGTGGTTGGTATTTTTCCAAACACATGTATTTATGGTGGTGTAGTTTCCCAGTGATTGATAAAATTTTGAGTCAAAAAATTGGGAGTTTGATGTTTGAACATGGATTATTTCTTCATTGGAGTGAACTATATGAAGAACGTCAAAGAAAATTGGAAAATCATGAGTACCATGAACTATTATTCATGGCCCACATACCTTGTTCTTGGAACGGTTTGCGGAGAAGCAGGAATGGTGTACGAGAGCGGTTCATGAAACTGAGAATGGTTCATGGCAGAAGAAACTATGTTATGCAGATGACATGAAGTTGGCAGAGGAGACCGATTGTGTTGGATCAAAGACAGTACCTATAATGGAGAGGAAAACGGTCCACAGGTGGATTGGTGTTCATGGAGCCAGAATGATTGGTATGCAGTGGAGGCTAAAATGACCATTTGTTAAATCATATATTAGAATATATTTTTATTATATTTGACAACATAATAATCACCTGTCCTACATATTAATGTAGATACCCAATTCCATTATAAAACATATTTTAGGCCTAGGATTTCAGAAATTTCGGAAGGAGGTTCGCATGGAGGAATTCGAAAAATGCTAAAGTGGTTTGCGAAGAAGGAATTTAGATGAAGGTTTTTACTGAGAAATGTAATAAGAAAAGGATGTGGTACGCTGAGGGAAAATTTGTGGTACCCATGTGGCATGTGATTGAAGCCCAACAATATGTAACATTTCGCAGATAGATGGTATTTCAACGAGGATGTTTGTGGAGTTGGTACCCGGAGTTAGCACATGATATCGAAGGCAGAGGCAACCCACAGGTAGAGGCGGTTTGTGGAAGAGGTAGTAGTACAGAGAGTAGGTAGTTAGCTTACTATACCTGGTACACAGTTTGTAGAAGAGTATGTTTTATGTTATTTTCACAAAGATTCTTGTGAATGCTTCAAATCAATTCACGAATTGATTTTCTGGTACCTATCAGTACTTGTTAAGGTATACCACATCTACGGGTGAAAAATGAACATCAACAGAGCATCTACCAATAGTTTAAAATGTAAAAATTCATGAAAATGAAGTAACCAAAATGTATATAAGATGTGTTTTAACTACAAGTCCATAAACTGTGAGTGGAATATTTTCTAAGTGCACTATGCAAAGGAAGAGGAAGATTGTGACCCTTTCTAAATGCAATGAGATAGAGTAAATGGCAAAGAGAGTGACCCTAGTAATTGGTGTGAGAAGACCCTAGACATTGTAAAGTCATTGATCATGGGCATAGAAGATATATATTGAAACGTTTACTCATTATTGGTTGTATTCATTAGTGAACATTTTACATCCGTAAATTTCCATTGTATGATCCTTCGATATAGCCCAATCAGGGTGAACCATGTAACAATTGTTTTGTCATGTGAATGATTTCATATAAGGTTATATATTAATATGGGAGGAAGAGAGAATTGAGTTTTTTATAACAAAAAAACAAGAAAAAAATGGATAATTTTTTAGTAAACCATATCTTGATTCACCCCCCCCCCTTCTATGGGTATTCGACCTCGTGGACCTAATAGAAACAAGTGAGTTTTGATGAAATTTTTTTTATAATGAATCGTGAAATTAAATGAAATTCATGGAATAAGAAAAAAATGAAATATTGAAAATATTCCTTCAGCTTAATTGAATGATAATAGATGTAACTGATTCAATATAATTGATTATTTCCTTTCATTTATTTACATAATGAACATTAGAGCTAGTGTATTTTGGTGAGTTTTCCTGATGAATAAGGTTATACAAGTATTATCTAAAAATATTATTGTATTGGTAATGAATAAGGATAATAAACAAGATGAGGGAGTTTATTAACTCATTGATGTTGATTCATATTCTTATTCGAAGAGTTATAGATAAGTGTTCCCAATAATATATATTTTTAACATAAATTGGTGAGTTTCCTTTATCTGTGATATATCTAATCATGGGGCTTATAATCATAGTGATATGATAAAAATTTATATGTTCATTCATCTGATTATGAAATAATTCCTCCATTTATGTATAATATTAATTCTTATTCATGAAGGATTTATTATATTTATTTATATTATTTAGAAATAGTTTTCTAATATGGATTTTAGAAATTATTAAAATTCAATGTTTTATTTATATGTTATAATATTTGGTTTATTTTTTATGTATTACGTATGAAATCCCTTGTTGCGATCGTACTAGAATACTTTTTACAGGGACAGAAATATGTTGTTGGTACCCTAAATTATTTCTTTTTGATTGATCATAAAAATGGATAACACCAATTAGAGTTAGCTTATGGTATTGAGTAGTTGGACCTTGGGAATTGGTAGTGATAAGAGATGTTTGAGATCCACCTATAAGGATGTATTTTGATGCTATCATAACTTGTTATGTGATATCATGGATTTATTTTCTATTCTGGGTTTTTGATTACTGCATTGTGTTATATTTTACATGATGCATTTATTGACATAGAGACTATTTATAATGTTTTATCCACTAATAATGAATATTATGATTATTATTGTGGAAATATAATTCACATAGATTTTCCTTAATTATCTAAGTACTAGTCACCAGTATATGGGGATCTATAATTCACATAGGGATATAGTGGGATTGAATAAGATACCAATTCAATTACTTATGTAGGTTAATTTGTGGCACCATTAGTCCCTGATAATTCGATAAATCCCAAGTCAACATCCAATGTGGTGATGTCGGGTTCTCCATACATATTTTTTAAATATATAAGGTCATTATCCTTTTTAGAAACATTAAATGGGATAGAAATATTGGATTATTGTATAGACATAGAGCCTTTGGATCTTGTTATCACCTATTCATTGGATATAGAAGTCCATTATTGTAAAATGTTCTCACTCCCCACTAAATAACAACAACATGATGTGGTTGTTTATGAAGAATAGTAGGTTCTATGTTTATATCCAGTGTTCACATCGAAACATTTTCACATTCATTAGGACGTATGATCTGTGGATGTTACCATTAGTAATTCCTCCTCAATATAGGATCCTTATGATAAAACAACACTACTGAGAATGATTCATTATTGAAAGTTATAAATTCTTTTTGGTTAAAGATAATTTAATAATTTGTATGGTATACCACACAAATACTATACCAATAATCATTTTGTAGTAATAGAAGAATATTTATTCTATCCTTATGAGGTTTATTATTATTATTTTTATCCACTTCATGATGATATTGACCTGTTGCAATCTGGAAAATTTCTCCATTAATGTTGTATATCTACTGAAAAATCCATATCTTATTCCCAATCATAGATATGCGATTTTTTTCAAGAAATAATACTATTTAATTTCCATCCAGTTCAAAAAATGTATATTGTGATAATAATTCCATCAATATAAATCACTTATGGGTTTCTTTTAAAATTATGATATCCTATAATTTTATGTAATAGAATAATAGACACCAATAACAATAATCTATTACTTTAAAAATTAATAAATATGTGTTCAATTAAATGTATTTTTTATTTTTACATTCACATGATCCTTTTAGAAAATTTTTAGACTAGTCACGTCACATTAAATAAAAAAGTATAATTTTCCACACAATTTACATATCATCCATAAAACATGGATTAATGTTTTCACGCAAATAACATTTAAGACAATTTTTCTTAATGTAAATCCAGTCCAAAGAAAAATATTTGAATTCAATATAGTGTACACAAATCCATATATCCTAAGAAAAACAATTTATAATATTATATAAATATAATAGCATATTGAGTGATATAAAAATAATATAAAATTGATAATATAATGAATACATGAAAACACGTGAAATTTATTACATTCACCCAACATAAAATGTTGAACATAAAAAAATCCCACATATATATATAATCCATTACAAAATAAAAAAACAAAAACCCAACTTGTAAGAATAGGAATGATATGTATGAATATTTTAGAACATGATAACTCATTGAAACAACACCTTAATGGAAACCCATTCATATTAATAACTATTGAATATTATTATTCCTAGTTAAAAAAATCATTCATAAAAACATCTATCATGAAAAATGGTTATATCACATAACATAATATTTATTACACATGTTCAATCATGTTTAAATTATGATATATTAACTAATTTCAATTTATTTCTAATGTAGTAACATATCATTTTACCCATCCCCTAATATTTTAATTCAATCAGTAAATTATTACCTAATGAATTAGAAATAAATATATGTCTTAACAATTATCCAGTGAAATATCATTATCATCCATATTCATAAATAATTTTTGAATATTATACCACTAAATAAAAAATATAATATCTAAATTCTCTTTATAAAATGATTTAAAATCACATTATTATTCATACAAAATAATTCAATTTTTCAAGAAATAATTTCAAATAATCATTCTATTTAAAAAAAAATGAAGAAATACATGAAAAATGTGAAAATAAAACACTAGGAAAAATTACGAAGTCATGTATATTAACCATGATATCAAAACATTTATATGATGTTTTTAAAAGTCTGTAATTTCATATATATATATAAACATATTTTTTCAAATTATGAGAAAATCAAAATAACCCATATGAAAACAATTAAAACTAATTCCATTAAATATTTTTTTAAAAATGTTCCAAATAATAAAAATTTAATTTAAAGAATCTCTAAAGACAAAATCAAACCATTGTAGAAATTTTTAATTAAATATTGATATTTTAGAAAAATATTTTACATGAAAATATTAAAATATGGTTTTAATGATAAATATATTACCTTAAGTTCCATCATGTATAATATATTCTCTAACACCTAAATAATATAATTATATGATTCACTTATAATAATAATGAAATCTATCTTGTTTTATCATTTTTATTATTTCTATTATTTCAATTATTAACAGGTTTCATTTAAATAATAAATTTGTCAAGTTTGTATCATATATTTTATGTTTTCCCTATCATTAATTATTAGATAAGTCGGTATAGGTATAAAATGTTCAATTTGGTTTGGTTTAGAAAATTCTCTTTGTCATAATAATTTTACTTGTTCATTTAAAACAATATTAATTCAAAAAATTTAAGGATTTCATGAAAATTTAAGGATTTTTTATAGTGAAAAAGGTAGTCTCCACACACAGATGAATGAAATATTCATTTTATAATTTCTAAGAGGGAAAAATAAATAAAGGATTGTCTTTTTATAATGATGATAATAAAATTAATTGTTTATATAGTCATTATTTATATCCTTTGACGATCTATACAATTTTTTTATTAAAAATGTTTCAAAAAATATAATGAAGGTGGCATTATAAATGTACAAATGTTCAGTTTTATCATTTAAAAAAAATTTATTTTCACTAGGTACAAATTATAATATAATTATATAATCATATGAAATTCAAAAATATCTAATATAATGTTTAGATTTATAGTAATAACAATCTATATAAGGTAATAATAAAAAATGAAATGCATTACTTCATGGATGTTATAGTACACATGTATAAATGAGTGTTGTTTTCATTTTCCCTAAGATGGAAAAATTATATGAAATGGGTTCTACAAAAATATTCTTAAAATTTATATATTTTAGTGGTTTTGAATTTTTTTAATAAAAATTGTGATGATATATTCAAAGTGGGAATAAGAAGAAATAATTTAGCGAGAACTTATTTAATATTTATACCTCAGCTTTTGAAAAAAAATAATTTGACATGTAACTTAATATTATTATAATGGTGTTTTATAGATACCAGAAACTAAATAAAATTACGAAAATATTTTTTAATATATATTTTTAGGTTGTGGTAGAGTTACAGTCCTAAAATATTCTAAATAAATAATAAGATAATTTTCACTCTTATAAGTTAGAAGAGTGGAATTATTGTATTTTTTTTGAAAATATATATTATATATGACTAAATCAATAGTTAAATAGAACTAAAAACCCCCAATTTCAGTGTTATATTTAAAATTTTTTTAATCATCTTATGCAATAGCATTTATGATGAGATTTTGTGACAACATATACATGTTTTAATCCCTTGTACCTCATTTACCCATTACCATGGGGATAACAATTTATTGTGGTAACTATTTAGTATGAAATGAAATTAAATTAAAAACATTACTAAATTTAATCCTCTTTATTCAAAATAGAAAAACAAATTTTCATCATTCAATATGTATAAGTGGTAGAAATTTTTTTCGTAAATAAAATAAATTCAAGCTTTTTTGAAAAAATGATATTTTTAGACTAAAATAAAATTTATACAAATATCATCAATAAATATAATTTACATGAATTTGATTATATTTTTTATTGTATAATGTTGTTTATTTTTCATTAAATGAAATATTAATGAAATTTTTTCATTTAAATACATGAAAACTATTGTGCTTTTTAAAAAAATCACAATTTGAAATCTTCACCGAAATAATATTCGTTTTTAAAATATCCTACAAAATTCTTCATTAGATAAACTTAATATTCATAAATATAAAATGATTTTTATTTTTACATTTTTATATGAATTAGAAATATAAATTACATATCAAAACATATAATATGTGTAAACAAGTTTTGACTAAAAATATTTTTATTTTGTAAAATTAAATAATAATATAAAAATATTTATAAAACATTAATAAATATTAAACCATAAATTGATTACATATATATCATAATATTGAATCATTTCAGGGATCACCCGGGTTACCAAACATCCCCATTCAATAGAAAAATATTCCCAGATGTGTTGATTATTTATATGATTTGATCTTTTAAAATACTTGGAATTAGTATGATCCATAAATAGATATCACCAATACACACCATAATTAACATAAAATGTGACCAATGATAGAATTACTTTCTTTGTATGAAGTATATTCTCACAATAATCCAATTTATAAGTGATATAGTCATAGAATGAAATCATATCCCCACTTGATGTGTTTGTTATTAATTCAGTAATCATTATATGGAGAATGAGATTTATAAAATTTAGGAGACGTTATGGTAATGTATTAGATAGAATGAAAATAATTAAACATGATAGTTGTAGATCATATATAAATAATAATTATAATTTTCATAATTTATTTTTATTTATAACATTTTGTAAAACAATATTGGTTTGATTGAATTACTAAAAAATAGTAAAGGGAATAATAATTTGATAATGAAAATAATTCATGTGATTCCCTAAACTATTTAAATCTTATGATGCTTATATATTAACATAAAATTATTTTTATGAATCCAACATTTCATTAGATTTTATCTTAAAAATTAAAATATAATAAAAAAATGATACACTACACTAATTCCAAATGAGGATAATAAACTATAACATACTTATATAATAAATTCTTATAAATGATTAAATATTAAATCACATTGTAATTCAAAAGAATCAAATATTTAGGTAGATTTTAATTTGATAATAGTTGTATAATTGACTTATTTTATAACCCACCATACATTTACTCAATAATTTCACATAACAGTAATAGCTTCAATATATACGAATTACTATACTATTCCTCGTAACCATGGTAATGGAATCTTGGGATGTGGTAAATACCAATAACTCAGTTATGTGTAAAACACACATGATATCAATTGATTCAGTAGATGATTCCATAGTAATAATCATAAGATATAATTAGATCATTATTTATGTATGTGAATGTAATATTTAAATATAAATATATAGAGATGATTAAAAATGAAATAGGAATGATAAGACAAAATAAAAAATCAGAACATAATGATTTTCAAATAGTATATGGGATTAAGAATATGAAGTTTGAATGAAATTGATTTTCTAAAAATTCATCATCATATATAATCATAGATTATTTTTAGGGTCACTACTATAACCATCATATATCATTTTATTAGAAAATACCAAAAATATATAGGAAGAAAATTAATAGTAATCTTTCATACCTTCAAATATTCGGAGATAAAAACATTTACCTAATTAATTGGTGGGATATATGATTTTAGGGTCATCCATCAAATAATGATTGAATAGGAACATGTCATCCATGTTAGGATTAAAAAAGTCATAAATCAATTATATCATAATTAATATCAAAAAATTTAATGGGTTTCCTAAATATACTCATGATGAATAAAAACTAAATATCAAAATAACTTAAGTGCCCAATTAAATTAATAATATCCACATTGATTACATAGAATGTGTTTTCTGGAAAATAAAATATTTTTTTAGGAAATGAATTTTTTTATAATTGCAACATTATTTTATGAATCATTATTACATGGAAGGTGTTTTTTTGTAAATAAAACTAATGGAAATGTTATAATAAACAGCCTTGTGGTAATCATGGAAGAGAAAGATAATAATTCTTCATTTCAATAATTTTAAAATACCAAATACTTAATAAAAAGATATCTAAATAAATAATTAATGTAAATATCATGACTAATGTAATTAAATATATACAATACTGACATGTGTGATTCGAAATAGAAAAAAAATGTAAAGATAATATCTATTTCAAATGTTCTTTTAAAAAAAATTGAATCAATGATTTTGAAAAAATATATATATATATCCCAATACTAACTTGATTTTCAGTAAATATGTAATCCCATTTGAATTTATATATGTGTTATCTTAATTAATAATGGGATGAATATAATAGAAATAATAATTAATGATTATTTTTGAAAACTATACAATATATAATTTCTTCCATAATGTCATAATAACCATATGTACAATTAAAATTAATAATTATACAACTATTTTATATAAATATTTATATCTATTAAATTTTTTGAAATTTATATACACTCACTAATTAAATATATATTTTATTATTATTATTTATTATCGTCATTAAAGTGTAGTTGACACTATTTTAATACTTCATTCAATGTTTATATATTGAAACAGGTTCTATGATAACATGTTTATAATTAATTAATTAATTACTGAAATTATTATTATCAATGATTTTTATGGAATTTTGAAGCCCCATTTTCATTTAATAAAATTTATAGCTATTATGGTAATGATGGAATTCTTAGAATACATGTTTTTTTTGTAAATTTATTTTAAGATTGAGTTATGTTATATTGGTCCATAATACTTCTAATTCCTTTACAAATAATAATTAATCAATAAATTAATATATTATGTAATATAAGAATATAATTTTTGATTTTATACTCATTCAAGAAAAAAAATGATGATATTATAACATTATACATATTAATGGTTTCACTATCCCAAAAAAAACCCACATGTTATGCCAATAAATGTAAAATATTATAATATTATATTACAGTAATATCATTTTTAATTGTTTTTATGGATTATAAATGTTTAAAAATTAACAAATATAAATATATTTAAAAAAATATATGTAATATTTTATGTGATAGCTTTAATGAAGAACAAGATGAAAATTATGATGGAATCGCTGCATTTTGTAATGAATTCATTAATAATGAATGAATTAAGAAAACCCATTGGAAAGAAATTATAATTATACATAATGGATGAGGACAAAAAAGAGTGAATATATGATTGGATTCAAGAGGAAGATGATGGATAGACTTTGTTTCAGAATAATTCTTGCGGGGTCCAATATTATATGAGTTTTGGTAGCAATTATTCACCCTCTCATTATGTACTAGAGAATGTTTATAATTCATTTTTAAAAAAAATTCATATATATTTTTAAATAACAATTCAGACATAATGGTACATTCATTTTAAACATATATTTATATTTTTTAAACTATTATCAATAATTTTTGCCACATAATTTATTGAAAACTTTTTATAGTGAATTTATATCACTTATTACTCACCTAAGTGACATATTCCTATGAATAATTTAAAATTATTATACTACATAATTTTTATATTGATTTTAAAAATGTGATGAATTTTATAAAAATTCTTCTATGTATTTATAATAATTTTATATTAATTTAAATCAATCATAAAACATTCTGAAAGTATTTTAATTTGAAAAACAAAATTCACATGTAATGAATAATTTCATTTTACTTATATAAAATAAAAAAATATTTATAATATAATTAATTTATAATTATGCATATTATATATATTTATTAATATTAATATTTCAATTTAAGGAACAAATTATATACCTTGTATTTTGATTCCAATTCAACCTTCTATAAAATTTATTTACAATAGTCATATTTGAATTTAATTGTGATATAATGTTATAATTATCAAGTTTAACTAATATATATGTCATTATGTACATATCTAATTTCATTAATCACATTCTTTCATAAATTTATCGATATTTCATTCTTATTCTGAGATTTTTTAATTTTCTCTTGACTTATGAATTTATGGTTTTTTCATTATGTAAAAGAATAAAAATTTCGATTTTATTTTTCTTAATTTTTTATACAATTCTTGTTTTATGTTCCAAATTAGGATTGGTATTTATTTTTAAAAATATACATGTTTATATATAGGGTTTTGTAATAAATTCCTATAAAATATGGAGTTTTATCATTTTTATTATATTTTTCATATAATATAAGATATTAAATAATTTTAGGAAATACAAATTTTGGTTCATAATGAAGTCAAAATCATTGAATAGATTAATGAGGAAAACCCCATTATTGATGGGGTGTAGCTTAATCCAAATAGGAACAAGATATTAATAAATGAAAAGGAAAACAAAATTTTAATGATCAAAATACTAAAATTTAAATATATTTCGATAAAACACCCAAAACAACACTACATGGATTCATACATCTAGTTGAATAAATTTAAACAATAATAGTAAAATCTTCGTGAAAATCGTATATTAATTTGACACAAAACCCACATTAATTTACCTAAAGTTAACCATGTTGCAGTTTTATATATGTATTTTTTTAAAATAAAAATAAAAAATATATATTAATGAGATTTCAAAGTAAAAATAATGAGAAAGGGAAATAGGTAATATTTAACTGAAATAAATAATATATCTGTAAAAATTGATGTAATAAAAATGAAGTAGATAGTACATAAAAAATGAGTTTCGCCCCACTGTTTTATTTTTTGATGACTTCAGATGAATGACTAATAAGGATAACATTTTTCACTTTAATATTATTTCATGAAATAATATCCCATTAGGTTTAAATTTTGATAGTAATTTCAACATTTCTATTTTTTGTGGGTTATTTTTGTATTTATTATGATAATTAATAAATTCAAGTTACTTATGTGTTTTTAATCATTATTTAGAATTAAATTATTTTTCCTTGTTTTCATTCAAGTTTTTGAAAAAAATTCACTTGGAATAGAGAGAATATTCATTAAATATTATTTCCTGTAAAATTTTACTTAAATTATATATTACAAAAGTTGTGTTTTATAAATTTTTATATATTAATTTAAATTTTATTTAAAAATATAATTCCATTCCATTTCATATGATATTAATCAAGTATTTTGAAATATATGTGTAATTATATAAAATATGTATGTTGAGAAATGTTTTTCTAATATATTATAATGTTTTCATTAATTAAGAAATTTAACTGATAGAACATTCAACAGAGGAATTATAATTTCTCCAAGATAAATTTAGGACATATAATTTCTATGAAAATATTCTGATCATGTATAATATATCCATCCCAATAGAAATTTATAGAAATTTTTTTGAATTTTCAACTATGAGAAAATATTTATTTGATGAAATAGAATTACCATGGTATGTTGTTAGTAAATTTTATATATCTTCACATCTATTTATTTTTATCATTGAAAATTATTACAAAACAATCATTACTGATACTATTTGAGTTGATCTCGTGAATTAACTAAATTGATTTAATAGTAGCTCAATGAAGAAACTATTAATAATGTTATTCTCATTGAGGATCAAAGGAGCATCCCACATGAATATATTAATTGAACATGTGTCGAAATAAACTAAAAATTCTACCTCCTAGGTGGATAATGAAGATAAATGTATGTATTGTTTCTGTTCCCTTGGGGCCCGTATCGTGACTACCTCAAGAAGGCCTTCCATAGGCCAGGGGCTGGCGACTAGCACCAAAGGCTTAAATCCATAAACTAAGAAGGCATTGACATTATAACAGTAAAGAAACAAATCATATTACACAACTAGAAGAATAAAATATGTAAAAATATATAGAAAGGAAGTACTGGAATGTAAAAGGGGCCGGAAATTCAAGCCCAATAGGAACGTACATATAAAACTGAAAGAAGTACAACTGAAGAAAGTTAAAGCAACTTATGGGTCATCCAACTGGGATCCTACCTGAAGCGTAGGTATAGATGGCCTCCTCAGCACTCCACGTCCAGCTATCTCCTCTGTGTACCATCACGCCAAGTCTTCCACCTCTGGGTATTGTCCAATCCTGTTACTCTCTACCTTAATCAGCAATGTCTGTCGTCTACAACCAACACCAAGAGGTGCAGGCATAGCACTTGCAGGGGTGATTATAACGATACTCATTAATGTCCCTGAGACACTCAAGGTCTCACAAAATCCAACAAGGATAAACCACGAAGCATGAAATCAATGGATAACCATTACATAGATACATCCCCCCCACATATACCTATTTTATTAAGACACACATCTCAATCATGAGGAAAAAAAGTCATTGTCATGGCTCAAATAGGATTTTTATTCACGATGTCGAAACCAAGGCTGCTGGAGAACTCCTCTTCTGTCGAGTACAGTGGGCTTGCTGCTAGAACCAAGCGCTTCCCACTAACCTTGGACTTCTGAAGTAATCTACCTGTCGAGTATTGTGGGTTTTTCATGCTTACACAGAGGCACTCCCCACCATGGGTTTGCTGCTACAACAAAGCGCTCCCCCTAATAGCCTACAGAGGTACTCCTTCTGTAGAGTACCACAGGTCTGCCACTATAATCAAGCCCTCCTCTGCCATGGGTCTACTGCTACAACTAAGCGCTCTCCACTAGGCCATATGAATCACTCTGAGTCATTCGATCAGCAGTCATCATGCCTCAGCAAACTACTAGGTCTCTATAATCTACTTTCTCGTCACCATGAGGGTCCACTCCACGAGATACAAGTCGATACCCCAACTGTTGTGACGTCCCACTTAAAAGTATATCAAATTTATCGCTCTTCATAGGGGTATCAGTGCAACATATGAATCGTTAATCAAACACACGGTCTGTTAGTTATTAGTCTTTTAGTCCCGGGGCCAAGTTGGATTAGTGTACAAACCAACTTGACCGTATTTAAACATTACCCCAAACTCCTGTGGGGTATTCTCAAAGGGACCGACTCTCAATGAGATTAATAGCGCCACTGACGGTTTGTCAAATAGACGTCTGGTGCCAATGGTATGGCCAAAAAAACCAAAGAGGGCGGTAGGGGCCCGGGTCCGGTCTCACCCAGTCTGGGTCATCCCGGATAGACCAGATGGGTCTGAACTAGCTTGTTGGGCGGGTCAGCCCACTATTTTAGGCTTGGTCCACTGGGCCCGGTCCAGCGGACTGCGAGGGCGGTTCGACCCGGATTCCACCACACAGGCATCTTGGACGGAAGACTGGGGCCGATTATACCAACGCCGTGAGGGGCGTGACTCAGGAGTTCGGTGGCTGGGAGGCTAGCGGGCAGGCCACGCGGGGCACGGGCAGGTTGGATGGATGCCAGGCAGGCCGCGGGTAAACCAGGCAGACCGCGAGGGCATCGGGTAAGGTTCTGGCAGAGCCGCGCAGCGAGCTGGGGCGCCAGCGGAGCTGGGCAGCACGCGAGGTGCGCGGGCAGGCTGTCATGGGGGCGTCTGGCGGTGCGCCGGCGGAGCCGAGCAGGCAGCGCGGGGGCACCGATAATGATGTCAGCAGTTCCAGGCAGTGCGCGGGATGTACTGGTTGGCAGCATGGGGCCCGGCGGCACGGGGCGCGGCGTTGTTCGGCTGGAAGCACCGGTGCACCGCAGGGGTGGTGCGATTCGCGGATGTAGCGGGTAGCGTAGCCTTTGTTCACCATCTTCATCGTCATCACTTCATTTCCATTCCATCGTCGAGTCATCACAAAAAGAACAACTGAGGGGTCGGGGCATGTTGGTTTGGCCCTCACCCGATGCGTTTAGGGTGGTAGCAATATTTTCTCAAGAACGAAGCATGACACCACACCCACAAAAAGTAAAAATCAATGTTCCTTGATTAATGAAGGAAGAACATGGGAATTAAAAGAATAAAACCTCTATATTTTATTCGATGGTCATCGATCGATGTTTTTTGACAGGGTCGAGAAAGGATGATGGAGGAGACTGTCGTTCATCGTGCTCGCTGAACATCCTCAATTCTGAGATGTGTCGGTTCGTTGATGGCATTGTGGAGTGTTGATCAGTAGGTGTCTAGGGAAGAAGACCAAGGAAGAAGTTTCTCTGTTGGTCTTTGTGTTTTTCGCGTTCTTCGGGAGCCTACTTGATTATAAATCCATAGTTAATAATGCATAGCCTAGAGTAGTCCTCAAGATGGGTGCCCTTCTGGGAAGTTTCCAAGTGTGTTTGTGAGTGAGGAAAAAACACACTGAAAGAACATGTGTGGGCCTGTGGGGACAATCATTAGTCTGATAAGTGACCTTAGTGAGTAATAGCCTATGATGTGTTGGTAAGGAAACCGATATATTATAGCAGACCCATGGGGTCATATAAAAACATTCATGGCCCTGGGAGACGGGTCATGACAATTGGTATCAGAGGAGACTGTTCTACCGCAGAACATGGGACTCTGATCATTCTTTTCTGTGAAGCAATAGTGTTAAGGGTTCTAAGCATGGTTCTCATTTCAAGGAGTCTAGTGTTAGTGTGGCGGCCGACGTATCCATACACCAAAACCCTGACTACTGATCTCTGACTCAGTGCATGAAAACACTGATTTCATGTGCATTTTCAAAAGTTATATTTAAGTAAGCTCAAACAGGTCAGCTCACCAGTTATAACATTTGACCATGTCAAATCTTTTCAGGATGCCTCAATGTTGAAAACCAGTTAGAGTTCCGAGAGAGTACACGATGATGGCCACCAAGCAATTAGGCTCCAGTGCATGGCCCTCTTACTATGTTGGAACCATCTGGTGGTGTACCAGTAGCACCACCACCCGTAGGGAGAAGATACCACATGTCGTACTGGCATACGATGAACGCCGGCAGAGTTCTATCATATGAGTTCCAGCAGTAGAGGCCTCTGAGGTTTCGAGGCGAGAAAGATTCTCACACAGGTAAGGGCTGCATGGATGCGATTTCTAGAGTCATCCATCTAGTTGAGACACCAGTAGACAAGATGGTGATCTTAGCAACTAGAAATATTCAATGAGTGACCATGAGGATGGTCCACATAGTGATGAGGCCTCTATACGTGGATCATTACCCGAGATAGTAACTTCGGGTAGTGTGTCAACTATATCACTGCTTTTTGGTCAGCAGTTGCAACTGGCGGTACCGGTAGAGGACACATACAGAATTAGTGCCTTACACATGTTTCAACATCAAATACCCCTAAGGTTCCATGGCGATCCTGACTCATAGGCGCTTGAGGACGAGATTTAGGAGGTGGCTGAGAGTTCCCTATAATTTTTACATCTTCGGAAGGACGACATGTCGGTAGCTGAGTATTCATCGAGGCGTACCGATCATTCCTGGTACTCGATGAATACGGCATGATCAGTGCTTTAGGTCTTGAAATTTTGAGAGAGTTGTGATTATAGGACATCTGACCCAGCAAAATTACTCTATGAATTCCTACTTATTTTAAAATTCTATAGATAACCTTTGTCGTTGAATGTTCTTTGGATGAGCGGATACAACCAGTGAATGTTAGAAGAGGTAGGATTCCTAAGGTGTGTGAAAGTGAGGACAAAACACACAGGAAAAGACATGTGTTGGACTGTGGGGACTTTCATTAGTCAGATGACCCGTTAAGGCACATGGGTGGGAGCCAGGGTGTGCGACCTAGTTGTTACAAATGATATCAGATCCAATAGCTAGCCGGAAGTGCATAGGCACTTCCTGGGTATGAGGCTTAGGGTCTACAATGAGGGCATTGAGATTTAAAGGAGTGGATAATTTTACACCCCTAGAAAAATGAGACTTAAAAGGCTAAATGTTATTACCCATGTCAACAAGGTGAACCTTTCTTTTCGAGAGCCTACCTGATTAGAACTCCACAGTTAAGCATGTTTGGCCTAGAGTAGTAATCAATATTGGTGACCTTCTGGGAATTTTCCCATGGTGTGTGTGAGTGAGGAGAAAACACACTGAAAGAAAAGGTGTTGGCATGTGGAGACATTCATTAGTCTGATAAGATACCCTAGTGAGTAATAGCCTATGGTGTTTTGGGAAGGCATCCAAGGCATTAAAGTAGACCCATGGGGTCGGATGATAAGGTTCTTAGCCCGGGGAGGCGGGTCGCGATAGGAATCCCATGGAAACATTACTTTAGAGTCAAAATAAGTAAATATATTAATTATTGTATTAATTTGTAATTTTTCAATGTTTCGTATTCATTATTACAATACAAACTTCATTCTAAAATGATAACCACTTCTATTGTAATATTTAATTTTATTAGAAATTTGTAGAATACATTTTTTAATCTTATTATTTTAAATTTTCATGAGATGTCATTTTTTTCAATTTTATTTCAATCATGATTAATTTTTTCATGATATTTCTGTAAAAATATCATTATCATTTTCGAATCAAATAATATAAAAATTCATTAATATATTTTCTAGTAATAATTTTATATACACTCTTTTAATTGATTTATATACTAATAAATTCACTTTTTTTAGAGACATTTTACAAGGAATAAATCCAAAAAATTGTATCTAACATAATGATTTTCAAAATAATAATATCTAAATTTATATTCATATAAAAATATTTGCTCACATTTTTTATAATACAATTATTATGTTATTCTTTTTAATATTGACCATAATTATTCAATCCTTAAATTATATAATACATTTCCAAAACATATAAAATAATATTTATAGTTCTTAACTTGTATCGCATTTCTCGGAATATAAAATCATAGGAAGAACTATGAAAAATATTATTTGTGGTGAATATTTTTAATGATTTATTAAAAAATATATTTTAAACTAAGATGATCAATAAAATCACGTAAAATGTAAATTCTTCTCATGTTCGTATTAAAATGAAATATTGTTTTTTTAATAGATTAATAATATTTAGTGGACACAAAAAAAATTATTTACCATTTTTTTGATTTAAAGACCAAGATATTCCGTGGAATTTTTTTTAAATACATGGGAACTTTATGAGTCCTCGAAATCAGACGGAACACGATTCTGAGGCCCGTAGTGCTCAGAATGATTTGTCAAAATTTTGTTATGTTTAAGTTCACACGCGTAAGAATTATTCCTGAAAAATTAGAATACCTCTTAAATAATTACTCGGATAAAAAATATTAGGGCATCGTTGCACTCCAAATGGCAGATTTACCCTAGATGTGACTTAAGATTAGTCACCGCGGGACTTCTATGAGAAAACCCAAAAATGGCATAATCGTTAATAAAATAATTTATTAAATTATTTTATTTTTCAAATGCTTATAACTCATAAATAGTAACTCAGGTTAAAAATCTGAGACGACCACTGAACTTGGGTGGGTATGCTTTCATTAATCAGATACTAACTTTGGTTGGGAAGGGCCACCAGAGAAAATTAGTTTTTCGTCGCAATTAAAATAATCAAGTGCCAATTATTTTATTGTAAAATTCATAAAATATAAATGGTAACTCGGATTAAAAATCTGAGAGTTTCGTTGGGTTCGTTGGGGAGATTTTCACCTAGGCAGAGCCTAACCTAGACCAGCGCCAGTCCTTGGTGACTGATAATAATTTTACAAACATTCTTTTGAGTACGATTAGTAAACACGTGAGGGGTGTTTTGTAACTTTTTAACCGGTCCTCCAAATTGAAATTTTTGGGCACTGTTGAACTCACATCATCGGTGGTTGCATAGTGAGACCTTCACCACAGTTGCGTTCTAATGAGAATTAAAGTTAGATTTTGGGGGACTTTCATGAAGTTAAATAAAAATACGACTTAGCTTATTTTTTGTGGTGGTAAAAAACCTCCTAGTGGAGTTTGGGGTGGGGGCCACCACACCCAAACCTCCCATGGGATGTTATGGTGGTGGGGCCCACCCGAGAATTACCTCCCTTGGGAGGATAATTAATGTGCGCTCCACCCGGGCTTGTAAACCTTGGAACCTCCCCATTAATGTGGGGAGAACTCTTGATCCCCCTTCCTTATGTGCCAACACAATCAATCAATTAATTAAACCATTGTAATTAATGAATTGAATCAATTTGAATTCATTCCAACCATTAAAATAAGGTTTAAGATAATATTTTATTTCGGTTGGAATAATCTATTGTTGGGAGAATTAAGAAGATGAGGAGTTGTTGTAGAACTACTCTCCAACGTAGAATGCACAATCTCCAAAGAAGAATGAGGACGACGCTCAATCCTGGGATCGACAGTCTGTGACGGGAGCAACGTATGAAAACAGCTTCAAATTCATTCTCGTGCCATCATCTACAATCCTTCGAGGTAGAGGGTTTTGAGTAGATTTATTTTCCAATTCTACGTCGATGAATGTATGTTTTAAGATATGCCGATTGATACCTCCATAACGAGGAGGGATCAGACAACACAAACACAGCCAGACCATCCCCCTTTGTTTTATCTCGTTTGATTGATGACGCAGAGTGGAGCAGTGACGGCCGGTGTCAGCCGGCCGCGAAAGGAAACAGGTGGTGCAAGACTTTCAGGCCGCCAGAAGGTAGCGACACCATCGTACCTCACGTATGATTATGTAGTCGTGGCAAGGGCGGTCCACAGTGGATGGGTGCGGCGTCGTCGATCCGTGTCAGTGGTGCAGAGCCACGACCAGGGTGGGCCGCTGTAGAGGGGCGCGACACTGGCGTGCCGTGATGGAGGTGCAGAACAGAATCCAGGGTGGGCCTCGACGGAGGGGTGTGGCTCTGTCATGCCACACCAATGGCACAAAACCGCAGTCAGGGAGGGCCGCATCAAAGAGGCGCAGCACAGTCACGCCAAGCGGGAGGGCAGAACCGGCTGGCCGAGCATCCAGCTGGACAATCCGGGATCCCTTGGGTCATGCGGGTTACCTGAATCGGCGCCTAGAGTCGGTTCTTAATGGAAGGTAGGGGGTGTAACCCCCCCCCCCCCCATAGCTGTTTGGGCTATATGGCCAGCCAACCAGTTGGCCCCCCGGGTCTTCCGACCTACCGGCCCCCCAGGCCACCGGCATGCTGGCAGCGATGGCCGCCAGCTAGGCGGGACGTCGGGCCGGGCCACCCAAATGGGACGGGGCCTCTTCAGGTTGGGATTCCCCCTTGGACCAGGATGCTTCCTTGGACTTCATCAGAACTGTGGACCTGGTCAGACCGTAGTCCCAACCAAGTCGGGTAGGGTCGGTCCGACTATGTCGGACCAGACCCTGACTCGTTTGGCCGGTTGACACCTTTTTTCCCTTATCTTGTGCTACGGGAGTCTGATTGAAGAACCATTTGCGGTCACAGAAATCTTAGAGTGAGATGGTTCTATTGGCATCCCCCAATTGAGGTATGGACACAGTTGGTGTATAGTCAGATTTGATTGAACCTAAAAATCAACCGGGCCCCTGGAACAGAAATGCTAATAACTCACAGACCGGGCATCTGATTGACGCACCATCAGTCACGTTGGAGCTCTTAGGACATGGAGGACATTTGGGTTACTCTTTTTTGGAGTTTAGTGGAATTAGAGGTATGACCTACAACTCGAGGATTGATTCTACGGAACTCGAGCACACCAGGTGCGAGGAATCGAGTAGCTAATAGTGAGGTGGATGCTGGAGACATATCATACAGAGGTCAGAGCATAGCGACCCTGTTTGGTTCAGTGCATATAGATATTGTGTGGGCCAGATCCTGTGTGGGTAAGCACTCACCGATCTTGTGTGGGTCACCACATACCGATCCTATGTGAGTCAGATCCAGTGTAGGTCAGTGCTCAGCGATCCTGTGTGGGTCAATGCATACAGATCTTCTGTGGGTCAGATCTTGTGTGAATCATTGCGGGGGTTAGTACCTTTTGATCCTATGTGGGTCAGATTCTGTATGGTCAGAAGCAGTTCCTCTTGAAATAATAAGATAATCTAGCTTCGTGACTAAAAATATGTACTTATATAATTCTTCGTAGCACTTCACGACAGGATGAGTTCTCTAGCAGGCGTGGCTTTGATAATGAATGTCCTGGTTTGAGCTGAGTCAATGACTTTTGTGTTTTTCTCATGATTGAGATGGGTTACAAAATAACTTAGGTATATTTATGGGCATATACCTATGTAATGGTTATCCATTGATTTCATAATTTGTGGTATCCATGTTATATTTTGTGAGACCATGAGGGTCTTGGGGTCCCTACTGAGTATTGTTATACTCACCCCTGCAAGGGCTATGCCCGCACCACGTTATGTTGGTTTCAGATGACAAACAGTGTTGATCGGGGCAGAGAGAGAGAACAAGTTGGTACCCAGAGGTGGACCACTCGGTGAGATGTACACAGAGCAGATGGAAGGACTTGGGGTGCTGAGGAGCCCACATGAACCTACCCATCAAGTGGGAACCCCGGAGGAAGACCATGTAGCTTCTTTAATTCTTTTCTTTAGTTGTACTAGCATTTCAGTTGTATTTTAATTTACTATTGGGCTTGCATTTCCGGCCCCTTTACTCTTAGCACACTCTTTTGTATATAGTTTCACATTGAGTTTTACATTAAGTTTCATACTCTGTTCTGTTTTTTTACTGTTATAACGTCAATGCAATCCCATTTTAGGGATTTATGCATTTGGTGCTAGTCACCAGTCCCAGACCATTGGAAGGCGGCCATGGGGTAGTCACGATATGGGCCCCGATGTAAGGGTCGTGAAAAATTGGTATCATAGTAATCCGTTCTACCTTATAACATAGGACTTTGATCTTTCTTTTTTGTGAAGCAATAATGTTAAGGGTACTGAGTGTGGTTCTTAGTTCAGGGACTCCAGAGTTGGTTCAATGGCCTATGTAACTATACACCAGGACCCTGACAACTGATTTCCGACTCAGTACATGAAAAAACCTATTGCATGTGTGATTTCAAAAGTTTTCTTTATGTCAGCTCAACTAGGTCAGCTCACCAGGTATAACTTTTTACTGTTTCACATCTATTCAGGATACCACCATGAAGACAACCAGTTATAGTTCTGAGAGAGTACACAATGATGGCCCATTGAGGGATGAGGTTCTGGTGCGGGTCCCTCTTACTATGTTGTCACCTTTGGGTGGTGTACCAGCAGCACCACCACCCATTGGGCAGTAGATGCCACCAACTTCACTGGCGGACGGTGCATGCCAACTGAGCATGTTGCATGAGTTCCAGCGGCAGAGGTCTCTAAGGATAGGAGGCGAGACAGATTCCAAGGTAAAAGAGGATTGGAAGGGGGCGATTCCTATAGTTATTTGCTTAGTTGAGACACCCATAGAGCAGATAGTGATCTTAGATACTACTATTTTCTAGTGAGTTACCTTGAGGTTGGACCACATAGTGATGGGGCTTTGGTACGTGGACTATTCCCTGAGATTATACCTGCAGGTTGTGTGTCAGTTATATCAGTGCCTGTTGGTCAGCAATTTTAACCGGTGGTACCAGTAGATGACACTTGAAGGATAAGTGCCTTACACGTGTTTTATCATTAGATACCCCTCAGGTTCCGAACCTAGTCCGACTCACAGGAAACTGAGGACTGGTCTAAGGAGGTTGCAGAGAGTTCTCTATAGCTTGTACAACTTTGTCAGGAAAACATGTCGGTAGGAGATAATTCATCGATGCGTACCGATCATTCCTGGTACTCGAAGAATACTTTACCATCAGTTCATTGGGGCTCGTAATACCGAGAGAGGTGTGTTTTAGGACATCTGAGCCAACACCTTTTTCTAGAGAGAGTTTTTGTGGTTTTTTGTTCTTTGGCTGAGTAGACACAGCCCTTGATTTTTAGCAGTGGGAATGCACTAAACTGGCGCCAGGCTCAATGAGCTGATGTGGAAGAAGAGCTAGGAGAGAAGAATGAGGTGGTGTATATTTCGACATGTTACAACCACCCACCTATGTAGTCCCCGCCAGGCTTAGAGAGATGAAGATAATTAAAATAGAGTAGTTGCATGCAGTCAAGAAGTGTGACCCAAGGGCTCTAGGAATGATTCATGTTACGGTCTATGTCTAATAATAGTTTCCATATCAATATACATAGGTACCAATCATCCCGTCCTTCCACAAATCTTGTCCCAAACCTAAAGTTTCTAGTTAAACTGTTGACTTGACCTTAACGTCTGGAGATAACTTTGGGAGGAGACTCGATAATAACACTTACTCGAACAGTGTGATCTGACCATTGAGGTGAGATTTTCAGTTGGAACCTCTTGGTGGTAGCGTCGTGGCCTTACGACGTTTGTTTGGGTATGTACTAGGAAACCACAGTTCATATATAGATTGACGATATTAGGAAAAAAGTATGTGTTTTATCTACAACGTTGGGGTGAGGTATTACTTAGTTAGTGAAAAGGAAACTCAAAATGGACATGTTAAACTCATGCATATGAGGGTGAAACCAAACACTCTTGAGTTAGCCAATATTTCCCTAGTGGCAGCAAGAGTTTTGAGTTTTCAGTTCCAACTAGAAGTGACAAAACATGAGGACATATTTTCAAAATATGTTTATAGGTTTATCCCCCCAAAAGGGGGTGGGACATATTCTTTGGCTGGATACTATCAGAGGTCCGTTACAAACATCTCCAGAGTTCCAAAACTACTATCAGCTTTGACGAAGATGGGGAAACCCTTCGTGTAGTCATAGAGATTCTAGAAAAGCTTCTAGGAGCTGAGGTAGAGGCTGAAAAGTGCCCACATATTGAGGCTTCCATGGGAAGGCATAGGTTATATAGTTTACTTCGATGCATTAGGGACCAGACCTGGGTATGTCATGATGTAGGAGTGAGCAGTGATCGCATATGGTTCTCAGTAGATGAGACAGCATGAGCAGAACTACGCTACCCATGACCTGGAGTTAACATCAGTTTTCTTCTCCTTGATGATGGGGAGACACTATCTAATGGGAGAGAGTTTCACAGTCTACTCTGATTACAAGAGTCTCAAGTATATCTTCTCAAAGAAGGAAATGAACCTGAGACAGCTGTGATGGCTTTGTTTCATCTAGTACTATGACATCAAGATAGAATATTCTCCTAGGAAGGGGAAAGTTGTAGCAGATGCTCTCAGCAAAAGACCAGGCATTCAGCTACTAGGAGAGGCGACAGAGTAGCTGGCCATGTTGCAGATATCCATTATGGTTAGGGATGGAGCAGCCTATCTACAGTCTCTTAAAGTCAATCCTCCACTTAATCAGCGAGTCAGGGAGGCATAGCGTGGAGAGGCTGACTGCGAGACATGACGTGTTCAGTTATCAACAGCACAGGTTCTTGATGGATTTTCTGAAGGAGAGGAGCACATCATCCCCTTCAAAAGACGTACCATGGTACCCATTTCACTATAGGTGGAAGTGTTGAGGTAGGTCTATAATTACCCTTTAGTGGTACATCCAGGAGTGGCGAATATGTATCAGGACATCAGTCGACAGCATTGGTGGCTAGGTATGATGAAGGCAGTAGCAGAGTTTGTCTCATGATGCCTCATTTGTTAGAATGTTATGCCAGAGTATCAGGTACCATATGACTTGGTTCAGCCCTTAGAGGTCCCAGAGTGGAAGTGGGATGGAATATCCATGGACTTCGTCACAGGTCTTCCAGGTACATCCAGGAGTCACGATTCGATATGGGTGATCGTTGACTGACTCACCAAAGTTGGACAACTTCCTATCGATCAGAGAGTATGGCTCAGTAGAGATCTTGGGATGCCTCAATGAGCAGGAGATTGTGCATTTACATGGAGTACCTTCTTCTTTTGTCTCTGACTGTGACACACAATTTACTTCCAGGCTATGGAAGGGGTTACCAGAAGCTTTTGGGATGCATCTATGTCTGAGCACTGCCTTCCCTCCTCAGTCATATGGCTAGATTGAGCGGACCATTCAGACCCTTGAGTAAATTCTCTGCGCATGTGTCCTCGACTTCAGTCAAAGCTGGGAGGAACACTCACCTTTGGTGGAGTTTTCATACAATAATAGATATCACTCCACTCTTAGTATGTCACCTTTTGAGGCCTTGTATGGTTGACCTTGTAGATCCCCCTATGTTGGACAGACCCAGGGGAGTCAACAGTAGTGGGACCAGAGAAGGTATGAGATACCATAGAGAAGTTGTAGATCATCCGGGAGTAGATGAGGACTGAACATAGTAGGAAGATGTTGTATGCTGATAAGAGATAGAGACCTCTGGAGTTCGAAGATGGTGACCATGTCTTTCTTCGGGTCTCACCTCGATGAGGTCTGTGGAGATTTGGCTGAGGTGGAAAGTTGTCTCCACAATTCATTGGACCTTTATCGGTCCTTATCCGAGTAGGTGAGGTGGATTACCACTTAGCTCTACCACCTCAGTTGCACCGGGTGCACGATGTCTTCCACGTTTCTCAACTGAGAAGATACGTGCACGACCCGTCCCACATCATCGACCATGGAGAGCTGGACATTGATGACAAGGAGACTTTCATAGAGGTTCTAGTGTAGATTGAGGATCATCAGGAGCAGGTCATTCTTGGACGGTCGATACCTCTGTTGCGCTTTCATTGGCATCACGATATCTTCCAGGAGAGCACATGGGAGCGGGAGGATCAGGTGCGTGCTCAGTACCCCCTTTTTATTCCATTAGTTTGAGTTGTAGCTTAAGGGGATGTAATTCCCTATGGTGGGGAGAATGTAAAGACCCAGAAATTCCATGTAATGTTTTCCCTTAATATATGGAAATTTTACAAGTCGACAAAATCTGACGGTACATGATTCTGAGAACCAGAGTGCTCAGAATGGTCTGTTAAAGTTTTGTTAATTTTAAGATAATGTGTGTAAGGAGTTTTCCGTAAAAAGTGGAATAACACATAAATGATTACTTAGATCAAAAATATGAGGGAACTGTTATGCTCAAGGTGGTGGGTTTAACCTAGGAACAACTTAGGATTAGTCGGCGTGTGCCTCCTGTGAGAAAACCCAACAATGGAATAATCGTAAATAAAATAATTTATTAAATTATTTTATTTTTTAAATAATTATAACTAAAAAATGGTAACTTGGCTTAAAAATCGGAGACCACCGCTGAACTCGTGAGGGTATTCTTTCTTTATGAAGATATTATCATTGGTCGGTGAGGGCCACTAGATAAAATTAGTTTTTGGCAGCAAATAAAATAATTATGTGACAATTATTTTATTGTAAAATTCTTAGCTTCTAAAAGGTAACATAGATTGAATATCAGAGAGTACCGTTGGGTTCGTTGGGGTGTGTTTCACCTATGCAGAGCCTAACCATGACTGGTTCGAGTCGAGGGTGACATATAATATTTTTCTGAACTCTTTTTCGTGTTTTTTCAGTAAAAGCTCGAGCGGAATTTTGCAACTTTTGAACCCATTCTCGGAATTGAAATCTGAGGGCACCGTTGAACTCGCAGCATCGGTGGTTGCATAGTGAGACCTTCACCACAGTTTCTTTCTAACGTCAATGATTGTTTTATTTCAGGGGTCTTTCATTAGGTTAAATAAAAATAAGAATTATCTCATTTTAATTTTTGTGGTGGTTAAAAATCTCTATGTGGAGGTTGGGGGTGGGGGCCACCACACCCTAACCTCCCATGTTAGTTTATGGTGGTGGGGCCCACCCGATCATTACCTCCCTTGGGAGGATAATTAAGGCAGGGACCACCCAGGCTTGTTACCCTTGGAACCTTCCCATTAATGTAGAGTGAACTCTTGAACTCCCCTCCTTATGTTCCAAATCCCTCAATCAATTAATTAAACCATTTTATTTATTTAATTGAATCAATTTTAATTCATGTCAACCATTAAAATAACGTTTAAGATAATATTTTATTTTTTTGGCATAATATATTGTTGGAAGAAATAATGAGAGGAGGAGTTCTTGTAGAACTACTCTCCAACGTAGAATTCACAATCTCTAACAAAGAACGAGGACGACGCTCGAGCCTGGGATTGATGGTGTGTGATGGGTTCAATGTACAACATCATCTTTGAATTATTTCTCACGCCAACATCTACGAACCTTCGAGGTAGGGGTTTTCCGTAGAGTTATTGTTCCTATTCTACGTTGTTGAATGTATGGTTTGAGATATGCCAATTGATACCTCCATAACGAGGAGGGCTCGGACCGCACGATCGTGGCCCGACCCTACCTGTTTTTTTCTATCTCATTTGATTGACGAACGCTGAGTGGAGCAGCGGCAGACAGTGTCGGGCCAACTGCGAAGGAAACCAGCGGCGCAAGGTCACCGGGTCGCCGGAAGGGCGCGACACCGTCTTGCCACCTGGATGAGTAGGGAGTCATGACCAGGGTGGGCCACGGCAGAGGGGCGCATCGCCGTCGCTTTGTGCCGTTGTTGGAGAGTTGTGGCCAGGGTGGGATGCGGCGGAGGGGCGCGATGACGTCACGCCACGCCACAGGGTGGAACCAGCTGGCTGAGTGGCCATCCGGAAAAGGCGAGACCCCTTGGGTCCCGTGGGTTACCTGAACCGGCGCCTAGCGCCAGTTCTGAGTGGAAGGAAGGGGTGTAATCCCCCCCTGCCACATGTGGTCAGTCGGGCTGCCTAGCAAGCCAACCAGCCGATAGCCCAGGCCAGCTGGCCACGCGGCCGCCCGGGCCGCCTGCTAACTGGGTCGCCGAGTCGTCGGGTCGGGCCTCCCCCAGCCCGGGCCGCCCATCCGGGTCAGGCCCCCTTAGGGCCAGGATGCCCCCTTGAGCCAGGCTGCCTCCTCAGATCGGATCAGACCCCTAGACCGGATCAGACCCCGGTCCAGACTGGGTCCAGCCAGATAGGACCGACTAGGTCGGACCAGACCCGGACACGTTTGGCCAATTTACACCTTTTCGCCCATATCTTGGGCTACGGGAGTCATATCGACGAACCATTTACAGAGATGAAAATCATAGTGTGAGAGAGTTCTATTGGAATACCCCAATTGAGGTTTGGAAAAAGTTGGGGTATGGTCAGGTTGGTTTGAATTTTAAAACCAACCGGGCCCCTGGAATAGAAATGCCAATAACTCAAAGACCGAGCGTCCGATGGAAGCACCGTCCGTCAAGTTGGAACCCTTACGACATGGCGGTCCTTTGGGTTACTCCTTTGTGGAGTTTTGCAGCATTCAAGGTATGACCAATATCTCGAGGACAGATTCTACGAAACTCGAGCACACCGGGTGCGAGAAATCCAGTGGGTGATAGTGAGTCAGAGGTTGGAGATAGATCATACAGAGGTTAGCGCTCAGTGATCCCGCATGGGTCAGTGCATACCTATCCTGTTTGGGTCAGATCCTATTTGGGTCAGTGTTCAAAGATCCTGTATGTGTCAATGCATACCGATCTTGGGTGGGTCAGATCCTCTGTGGGTTATCGCTCAGCGATCCTGTGTGAGTCAGCGCATAAAGATCATGTGTGGGTCAGATCCTGTGTGGGACATTGTGGGGGTTAATACCTTTTGATCCAGTGTGGGTCAGACTCTATATGGTCATAATCAGTTCCTCTTGATAGAATAAGAGGATCTAGCTTTGCAACTAATAAAAATTACTTCTATACATCTTCATAGTACTTCACGATAGGAGGAGTTCTCTAGCAGTCGTGGCTTCGATAATGAAAATTATGGTTTGAGTTGAGTCGAAGACTTCCATTTTTTCTTAATGATTGAGATGTATTACTAAATAACATAGGTATGTGTATGAGAATTTACCTAATTAAGGTTTATCCGTTTAATTCATTTATTGTGGTATCCATGTTCGATTTTGTGTGACCTTGAGGGTCATGGGGTCCCTATTGAGTATCGTTATACTCACTCGTTCACGGGCTATGTGCGCACCATGTTGTGTTGGTTGCAGACAACAGACAACACTTATCGTGGAAGAGAGAGAGAACAGGTCAATTCATGGAGGTGGTCCACTCGGTGAGACGTACACGGAGCAGATGGATGGACTTGGGGAGCTGAGGAGGCCATATGTACCTACCCTTCAGGTGGGAACCCCAGAGGAGGACCTTGTAGCTGCTTTACTTTTTTTCTTCAGATGTACTAGAAATTCGGTTATATTTTACTTTACTGTTGGGATTCTATTTCTAGAACCTTTACAATAAGCACACTCTTTTTTATATAGTTTTAATTAGTATTTTACATCTAGTTGCATACTCTATTGTCTTTTTTCTATTATAAAGGCAATGCCTTCCCAGTTTATAGATTTATGCCTTTGGTGCTAGTCGGCAGCCCCTGGACATTTGAAGGCGGGCATGGGGTAGTCACGATATGGGCCCATAAGGACTGTTCATGACAAATTTTGTCACGAACCAGCCCGGGTCGACCCTGAACTCGTCACCTGAGCCGGCTCGCGGCAAGTCCTGAGGGGCGTTCCCGATCCCCCCGGGATCACAACTAGTGTCGGGCATCAATGTTATAACATTGGGAATGATTTGGCCCCAAAAGGTAAACAAGTAAATAAGAATAAATAGAACAAAAGTACTAAAATCTAGCAGTGGAAAGAAAAGAAACCGAACAGCAGATGTACATCCATGTGACCCATTGGTCACCTCCCAATAAGGCCAACCTTTCTCCCATGACGAGAAACTCGGCCATGAAAACCTGAGCAAGGGAAACCTGTAACTGAAAAGATAATATAGGAGTGAGAATTAAAAATGCTCAGTAGGGACGCCAAAGTAACCACAGGATCCAACCAATACCACTTTCTAGAAACGATCCCAAAACACTAGTTTGCACATACAAAGATAGAAAATAGGTTTTTCACATTTTAAAGGAAAAATGATCCCCATTTACCATTTCAAAACCAACACACGCCACAACAAGTTTTTCACAAAATAATGAATTTCTAATCAACTGGATTTCAAATCTATGTTTATCACATTATGCAAAGGACAAACATGTGATAAGTAAAAGCTGGAAACCAAGTGAAAGTAAAAGTAAACAGGAAGAAGTAAGCAATAACCATGGGCGATCCTAAACATCCCTAGAAAACCCCTGGACGCACTCAGGTTCAGACTACTCGCCGGCATGGTACTCCACAGTCAATAACCAACTGGCCGCCCTAACAGCCAACCAGTGGCACGCCCCACAAGGCCTTACCTACCAAGGGGGGACTAACCCGTCTAATCGGGGTTAGCCAGCAACCGTCACTCGATTCATTAAAAGACTCCCAGGAACCCATGGTGGTTTTTATAATACTGTTTAAGTGGGAGGCCCTCGCACGCATGACTCATCTCACCGCACTTTCCAACCCCTTACACGGACACCGCTACACGACAACCCTCAAGGGAAGTCCCCCTGTAGAGGTGCCCCGCAAGCATGCACACATGAAAAATTATTTCACATTCAGTAAGGTGCCAACTGTGCCTTCACAACATTAGAACCTTAAAACATTTCACTAATGGGTTGGGTTTCCAATCGGGCACAATCCACCTTTCTCAAAATCTAACACAATCACCCCTTTACATTCTAAAATTTCAAACGGACCTTTACACCAAACAACCATTCCACTCACACAAAAAGCCAACCAGGCCAACCACGCTTCCAACCATCCATCAAAACCCAGTTTTCAGAAAAATATAGTTTGAATGTGTCATTTTAATTTGGAGGCACATTCATGTGACCACCTAGTGCTCCCATGGATGTGCCAACATCCAATGGCACATTTAGTTTTTTTTTGAAGAAACGCCTCATAACCCATCTTTCATAAAACACTTTAGCATTGAAACCAAATTCAAATTCTTTCACAACACTTTATAAAAACAAAAGCATCTTTCAAACCAACCACTCTTTCCAAGACGTTCCTAAAACAACTACTGGTTCATCTTTTTGTTAAGAAAACACACCAAAGAAATCTTTCTTTTTGATTTCCAAAACACACTCACTAAAAACTGCAACCAAACAAGTCACAAATCAATTTCTCTACTTTACCAAGAACCTATGCATTTCATATAACCAAAAATCAAAAGCCACTTTCAGAAATTTAAAACAGCAACATAACTAAGCCAGATGTTTTTCATAAATACGGTAGATATGAAAATGATATAAAAAGATTAATTGAAAATATTCAAGTGCACAAGGTTTGAATCTAAAAGGGAAATGATTGGAAACACCTACCTCAAAGAATTTGGCCGAGCCGACGCTTTCGAAAACGCACTGCCAACTACTCACGTACATGCACCCCAAAAAAAAGCACACGCACTAGAAAAATCATCGCCACACCTTAACAACACATTTGACATCCAAAGTTAGAGCGGCGCAGACCAACACACAACCAGCAGAGAACCAGGGACTCAAAAACAACTAAATCATGCAGTGCAAAACAAATCAACTGGTATAAACTCATACCCGAAACAACAGTGGCAAAGCGAGACATTGCTAAAATAAATAAAAAAAAAAATCATGTAATTTTGACTCTGGACCAGATAAAGACCTCAAGGGTCCGCGACTCAATCTAAAATCAAAATCCCATTAAAAGATTTAATGAACCACATAAAATTTTTATGAAACAACTCCAAACAGTTCCACGAGATATTAAACACAAAGCCCACCCAAAAAACTCTTCCAAAGCCAAACACACATCACTCCATAGTCAAAACAGAATATGCAGCCCATGCACAACATAATAAACCAACTGCACAGTTTTCAAACACGGGCAACCAGTTTGAAATATGTTTTCACAATAAAAAAACACTAACATCACTTGAAAATACTACTAACAAATTAAAGGCATTCTAAAACTCAATCAAGAACAAATACGCAGCATGCAAACTCATTAAATAACGCACTATAATGATTAAACACCCAAATTAAATTGATGACAACTCAAAAATAGTAATGCCTCTAAAATAACATTAACTCACAATGAAGGAATCGAAGAAGTCATACATTGAAGGATCAGACCAAAATCCGAAGGAGAACCAAGCCGGAGAGGGAGCAAAGGGGATGCGCCGGACCGGAAGGGCAGCTTCGCTGGACCGGGATGTCGGGCTATTGATTGGAGCGCGAGGAGGTCGGTCGGGGCGGCTAGACGGAGCGAGAGAGGAGGGGTCGGCCGGAGTAGGCGGGTCGGCCGGAAGGGGGGGCTGTGCACGGTGGCTATCCGGTGGGAAAAGGGAAGGCGGCAGCGCCGGCGATTGGGTGCCGACCGGGAGGAGGGTGAGTCGGGTGGGTGGCCAGCGGTGACGAGGTCGGATAGGGGGAGATGGCCGGACGACGAGGAGGCTGGAGGCGGATGGCCGGGGGGTGGATGGCGGTGGACGGGAGGAGGAGGCGGAGGCGAACCAGAAAGGGAGGGTTGGGGGAAAATGGGGAGAGAAGGGAGGGGGAAACGGGGGAGAGGGCAACGAGGCTGGGGTAGCTTAGGGTTTTTTTTTATAATTATAACAACAACAATAATAATAATAATAATAGTAATAGTAAACATATACACATAAATAAATATATATATATAACCACATATATATACCAACTTATATAAACATAATTACATCCATACATATATATTTATAAACATATATATAACATATATAAACATATACATAACATATATAAACATATTTATATATATATACATATATATAAACATATACACACATAAGCATATAACTTTAAAACATATTTATTTATAAACATGGGTGTATATATATACACCTATAAACATACATACACATACCTTATATATATATACACACAATGTTAATCCATAAACATATTCAAACTCAGATACACATATATATGTACATATATAAACAAACAACCAAACATATACACATAAATACACACACAACATTAAAACGGAATGACCGTGCGGTATTCGCACGCAGTACGGTATCCAAGCGGACTGCAAGCGGGCTGCACGTACCCAAGCGGAAAGCACATGCTCAAGCGAACTGTGCGCCTTAAGCATACGATGTTCGCGAACCAACTCAAACCATAAACTCATTACAACATTAAAAATTTAAACCGGGAATCACCCACACTTAAGCAAAAAAACGCCCGACGCCAAGTGGAAAAGAAAAAAAAATTACAATGACCAAAAAAACAACGGATGTGACAATTCTCCCCACCACAAACACTTTCTGCCCCCAGAAAGTCACCAAGCCAACAGTTATCTTAACTCGTGTCTATGCCCAGGAAAAACCAGAACAAACTGAGAGGCTCGGGGTGACCATTACCAACACAAGTCACGCCCGACCAACTCAAGTACAAACATTGTTCGAGATTGAGGGGAGAACACGGGAGGGTTCTCCCCACCACAGAAATCTACTAACATGGAGACCTTGAAACTCGAACACACCACCCCGGAGGAGGGGCAACATGGGGACTCCCAAACGAACCCAGTTACTTTCTCCACACAGACCGAACAACAATCGGAGTTTTAAACAGGAAGCTTTCTACAAAAAGACCCAATAGATCTAGGATAAGGAATTAACTCAACCCCACACACACCGACCAAAGAAAAACCTCATTGCAACCAGAGTCTAGGGAATTTCTAGCCCGAACTCACAAAGGACCTTAATACAACGCCTGTTAATTTCATAAGACCACACGTCCCCCCTAACGCACACAATTGAGACCCAACTCAAAATTAGATTGACCCGTTCATTCGTGGGTCCATCACCCTTCAAGGAGAACCGAACGATTTCAAAACACACTGAGAACAGATAAGACCGCTTAGACTGCGGTAGAATAAGTTCATCACATCACCGCAACTATGATGAGCTTCCAACGATGACAAGAACAGAACAAGGAACTTTGGATATTTCTCTTTAGAAAACTGAAAACATAATCCGAAGTGAGGTTTTACGCACCCTCAGCAACTCCTGACTGTGCACGAGCTTCAGCCCGAGACCTGTGGTTGGGGCCCTGATGGCTGAAGCATCTCCTACCTCACAGTCAGGCATTTTCATCATCGGGTCCCTAGCTCCTTCCTCCCGGACGACACTTCTTCCAGAACTCTCACCGGTTGCCCGAACAGCCACATGGTAGAAAGACTTTGAAGGGATGCGGCAAGGCGACTTAGAATGTCTGGTTAGGCCATACTGGTGGCACACAAGAGAGTGGTCTGACGAACTATGAGCCGGTACCGACGAGGATGGTTTCTTGGAGACAGGTTCCACTAGCCCACACTCCTTGCCAGGTGGGGAACCTTCGCGGAAGCCGACCACCGTTAATCACACCCCAAACTCCAATGACGATGAGACATCTCATATTTACTAGTCCAAAACTGGACCCTCAAATAAACCTGGGATGACATGCACCACAACATCCCTGGGAGTTCCCAACAACCTGAAGACCCACTCAAATTCGACAACCAAACAACTACCCCTCATGGACTTTGATTACTTTGATCGATAGGCAACATGCAGAAAGAACTGGAAACTGGGCATGACTCACTACCAACCTTAACGACCTTTCTGGGTGGCATACTCATGACAACACGAGAAACATCGTCGAAACTGGCATCAAGACAAAACTCAATGAAGGAATCAACACAAGTCGAAGTCAAATGGCCCATAAGCCAAACATATACAAACACAAGAATAAATCACTTTCCAAAACCATCATTTCTTTAAATCATTACAACTCACCTATGGCACCTTATGAACCGTCACATGTGCGTTCATTCAATCTCGCTCACATAATCTACAAACAAGTTCCCCCCCCCCTACGCACTCTCCGTACATACCCACGCACATGTGACCTTCCATAAGGAGTGCCAAGGTTCAAACACTTCATTCCTTACCAAATCCAAACGTATAACATATTGTTCCAAACCAAAACATTTTTTTCTTTAAAAAAATACCTTACTAGTTTCAAAAACAATTTGGAAGAAAACCCTTTTTTTCATTTCCAAATCACTTTAATTTTCAACACACACACACAGACCGAGTTTAGAAGAAAATACAACCAACTATAAACCATCAGAATGAGGGAATAATGTCTGCACTTAACTCGGCGACATGGTGGTGAGCCATTCCCCAAGTAAGACATAACACTAGGAGGACCTTAAATCGGGCACTTGGACTCCACATGGGTCACCACCCCATGTGAGGCCGCAACGCGAACCGATTTGCTCCCATTTTCATCCCTCAATCCAAAATAACCAAAGAAAAAAGACTCAAATCCCGGACTAACCCTGGTAACTCAGGTCTCGTCACGATCGGTGGTGATCAGGCACCGACCCGTAACCTACCTCCTGAGCCCTGACAGTCCTAATCTCCTTCTACCAGACCTCCCAAATATCAAGAACCTCCCTCTGATACCATTTTGTCATGAACCAGCCCGTGTCGACCCTGAACCGGTCACCCGAGCCGGCTCGCGTCATGTCCCGAGGGGCGTTCCCGATCCCCCCGGGATGACAACTAGTGTCGGGCATCAAAGTTATAACATTGGGAACGATTTGGCCCAAAAAGGTAAACAGGTAAATAAGAATAAACAGAACAAAAGTACTAAACTCTAGCAGTGGAATGAAAAGAAACCGAACAGCAGACGTACCTCCATGTGACCCATTGGTCACCTCCCAACTAAGGCCAACCTTTCTCCCATGACGAGCAACTCGGCCATGAAAACCTGAGCAAGGGAAACCTGTAACTGAAAAGATAATATAGGCGTGAGCATTAAAAATGCTCAGTAGGGACGCCAAAGTAACCATAGGATCCAACCAAGACCACTTTCTAGAAACAATCCCAAAACACTAGTCTGCACATACAAAGATAGAAAATAGGTTTTTTACATTTTAAAGGAAAAATGATCCCCATTTACCATTTCAAAACCAACACACGCCACAAAATGTTTTTAACAAAATAATGAATTTCTAAACAACTGGATTTCAAATCGATGTTTATCACATTATGCAAAGGACAAACATGTGATAAGTAAAAGCTGGAAACCAAGTGAAAGTAAAAGTAAACAAGCAGAAGTAAGCAATAACCATGGGCGATCCTAAACATCCCTAGAAAACCCCTGGACGCACTCAGGTTCAGACTACCCGCCGGCATGGTACTCCACAGTCAATAACCAACTGGCCGCCCTAACAGCCAACCAGTGGCACACCCCACAAGGCCTTACCTACCAAGGGGGACTAACCCATCTAATCGGGGTTAGCCAGCAACCGTCACTCGATTCCCTAAAAGACGCCCAGGAACCCATGGTGGTTTTTGTAATACTGTGTAAGTGGGAGGCCCTCGCACGCGTGACTCATCTCACCGCACTTGCCAACCCCTTACACAGACACCGCTACATGACAACCCTCAAGGGAAGTCCCCCTGTAGAGGTGCCCTGCAAGCATGCACACATCAAAAATTATTTCACATTCAGTAAGGTGCCAACCGGGCCTTCACAACATTAGAACCTTAAAACATTTCACAAATGGGTTGGGTTTCCAATCGGGAACAATCCACCTTTCTCAAAATCTAACACAATCACCCCTTTACATTCTAAAATTTCAAACGGACCTTTACACCAAACAACCATTCCACTCACACAAAAAGCCAACCGGGCCAACCACACTTCCAACCATCCATCAAAACCCAGTTTTCAGAAAAATATAGTTTGAATGTGTCATTTTCATTTGGAGGCACATTCATGTGAGCACCTAGTGCTCCCATGGATGTGCCAACATCCAATGGCACATTTAGTTTTTTTTTTTGAAGAAACGCCTCAAAACCCATCTTTCATAAAACACTTTAGCATTGAAACCAAATTCAAATTCTTTCACAACACTTTATAAAAACAAAAGCATCTTTCAAACCAACCACTCTTTCCAAGACGTTCCTAAAACAACTACTGGTTCATCTTTTTGTTAAGAAAACACACCAAATAAATATTTCTTTTTCATTTCCAAAACACACTCACTAAAAACTGCAACCAAACATGTCGCAAATCAATTTCTCTACTTTACCAAGAACCTATACATTTCATATAACCAAAAATCAAAAGCCACTTTCAGAAATTTAAAACAGCAACATAACTAAGCCAGATGTTTTTCATCAATACGGTAGATATGCAAATGATATAAAAAGATTAATTGAAAATATTCAAGTGCTCAAGGTTTTAATCTAAAAGGGAAATGATTGGAAACACCTACCTCAATGAATTTGGCCGAGCCGACGCTTTCGAAAACGCACTGCCAACTACTCACGTACATGCACCCCAAAAAAAATCACACGCACCAGAAAAATCATCGCCACACCTTAACAACACAGTTGACATCCAAAGTTATAGCGGCGCAGACCAACACACAACCGGCAGAGAACCAGGGACTCAAAAACAACTAAATCAAGCAGTGCAAAACAAATCAACTGGTATAAACTCATACCCGAAACAACAGCGGCAAAGCGAGACATTGCTAAAATAAATAAATAAATAAAAAAATAAAAATTCAGGTAAAGATGACTCTGGACCAGATAAATACCTCAAGGGTCCGCGACTCAATCTAAAATCAAAATCCCATTAAAAGATTTAATGAACCACATAAAAATTTTATGAAACAACTCCAAATAGTGCCACGAGATATTAAACACAAAGGCCACCCAAAAACCTCTTCCAAAGCCAAACGCACATCACTCCATAGTCAAAACAGAATATGCAGCCCATGCACAACATAATAAACCAACTGCACAGTTTTCAAACACGAGCAACCAGTTTGAAATAGGTTTTCACAATAAAAAAAACACTAACATCACTTGAAAATACTACTAACAAATTAAAGGAATTCTAAAACTCAATCAAGAACAAATACGCAGCATGGAAACTCATTAAATAACGCGCTATAATGATTAAACACCCAAATTAAATTGATGAAAACTCAAAAATAGTAAAGCCTCTAAAATAACATTAACTCGCAATGAAGGAATCGAAGAACTCATACATTGAAGGATCGGACCAAAATCCGAAGGAGAACCAAGACGGAGAGGGAGCAAAGGGGTTGCGCCGGACCGGAAGGGCAGCTTCGCTGGACCGGGATGTCAGGCTGCTGATTGGAGCGCGAGGAGGTCGGTCGGGGCGGCTAGACGGAGCGAGAGAGGAGGGGTCGGCCGGAGTAGGCGGGTCGGCCGGAAGGGGGGGCTGTGCACGGTGGCTATCCGGAGGGAAAAGGGAAGGCGGCAGTGCCGGCGATTGGGTTCCGGCCGAGAGGAGGGTGAGTCGGGTGGGTGGTCAGCGGTGACGAGGTCGGATAGGGGGAGATGGCCGGACGGCGAGGCGGATGGAGGCGGATGGCCGGGGGGTGGATGGCGGTGGACGGGAGGCGGAGGCGGAGGCGAAGGCAAAACAGAAGGGGAGCGTCGGGGGAAAACGGGGAGAGAAGGGAGGGGGAAACGGGGGAGAGGGCGACGCGGCTGGGGTAGCTTAGGGTTTTTTTTATTATAATTATAACAATAATAATAATAATAATAATAATAGTAAACATATACACATAAATAAATATATATATATAACCACATATATATACCAACTTATATAAACATAATTACATCCATACATATATATTTATAAACATATATATAACATATATAAACATATACATAACATATATAAACATATATATATATATATATAAACATATATATAAACATATACACACATAAGCATATAACTTTAAAACATATTTATTTATAAACATGGGTGTGTATATATACACCTATAAACATACATACACATACCTTATATATATATACACACAATGTTAATCCATAAACATATTCAAACACATATACACATATATATGTATATATATAAACAAACAACCAAACATATACACATAAATACACACACAACATTAAAACGGAATGACCATGCGGTATTCGCACGCCGTACGGTATCCAAGTGGACTGCAAGCGGGCTGCACATACCCAAGAGGAAAGCACGTGCTCAAGCGAACTGTGCGCCTTAAGCGTACGATGTTTGCGAACCAACTCAAACCATAAACTCATCACAAAATTAAAAATTTAAACCGGGACTCACCCGCACTTTAGCAAAAAAATGATCGATGCCAAGTGGAAAAGAAAAAAAATTACAATGACTAAAAAAACGGATGTGACAAATTGGTATCAGAGGAGTTGGTTCTACCATATAACATAGGACAATGATCTTTCTTTTTTATCAAGAAATAGTGTTAAGTTTACTGAGTGTGGTTATTAGTTCAGGGAGTCCTGTATTGGTGTGGCAAATGATGTATCCATACTCCAGGACCCTGACTTCTGATTTGAGAATCAGTACATGAAAACATTTAATGCGTGTGTTTTTTCAATAGTTTTTTTAAGTCAGCTCATCCAGGTCAGCTCAGCAGTTATAACTTTTGACAATGTCGCATCAGTTCAGGATTCCTCCACACAGACAGCCAGTTAGAGTTCTGAGAGAGTACACAATGATGTCCCACTAAGGGATGAGTCTCCAGTGCGTGGCCCTGTTACTATGTTGGCACATTTGCGTGGTGTACAAGAAGCACCAACACACGTTGGGTATAAGATTCCACCTTCTATACTGGCGGATGGTGCACGCCAACTGAGCATGTTGCATGAGTTCCAGTGGCAGATGCCTCCAAGGTTACGAGGCAAGACAGATTCCCAGGAAGTAGAGGAATGACTGGAGGTTATTTATAGAGTTCTATGCTTATTTGAGACACACTTAGAATAGATAGTGATCTTAGTTACTAGTTTTTTCTAGTGACTGACCATGAGGATGGTCCACATTATGATGAGGCTTCGATACATGGACCGTTGCCTGAGATTGTACCTACAGGTAGTGGGGCAGCTATATCACAGCCTGTTGGTTAACAGTTACAACAGGCAGTATCGGTAGATGAACAATGTAGGATTTGTGCCATACTTGTGTTTCAGTATTAGATACCACTCAGGTTCTGAAGCTAGCCTGACTCACAGGAAGTTGAGGACTGGCCTGAGGAGGTGGAAGAGAGTTCTCTATAGCTTTTACAACTTCGTCAGGACAAATTGTCGGTAGTTGAGAATTCATCAATGCACACTGATCATTCCAGGTACTAGATGAATAAATTACGATCAGTGCTTTGGGGCTCAAAATACCGAGCGAGGTGTGTTTTACGACATCCGAGCCAGCACCTTTTTCTAAAGAGATATTTTTTGGTTGTATGTTTTCTGGCAGAGTGGATACAACTATTGGTTGTTAGTTGTGGGAAAGCACGAATCCAGTTCCAGTATCATATACATGAGCTTGTAAAATGGTTTTAGAAGAGGAATTGTTAAAAACAGAAGAATCTTCATGGTAGAAAATGTGGAAGCAGAGATAGGAGAGCATCCTGAGGTGGTTTATATTTCGACATGTTACAACCACCCGCCTATGTAGTCCCCACCAGGCTTAGGGAGCTAGAGGGAAGGGGAGGAGAGTAGCTTCATGAGGTCAAAGAGTGTGACCCAAGGGATGAAGGAATGATTTGAGGTACGGTCTGTGTCTACTACTGGCTTCTATATCAATACACATAGGTACAAATCATTCCTACATTCACCGAATCTTGTTCCAGACCTATAGATTCTGTTTAAACAGTTGACTTGGCACTCGCGTTTGGAGATACATTTGGGAGAAAAATCGATAATCACACTTACACTGACTGTGTGATCTGACCCTTGAGGTGAGTGTTTCAGTTGGAGCATCTTGGTGGCAGCATCGAGGCTTTACGACGTTAGTTTGGGTGAGGACTGTGAAACCACAGTTCATACACAGAATGATTGTATTAGGCAAAAAGGATGTGGTTTTTCTACAAATATTGGATGAGGTATTCCTTAGTTAGTGAAAAAGAAAACCCATGCATCACATGTTAAACTCATGAATAGGAGGGTGCAACTGATCACTCTTGAGTCGACCAGTCTTTCCCTCGTGGCAGCATGAGTTTTGAGTTTTCAGTTCCAAAGAAGAGTGATATCTCATGAGGACATCTTTTCAAAATATGTTTCCTAGTTTATCCCCATTCCCCAAAGGGAGTGGGACATCTACTTTTTCTTGATACTATCAAAGGATCGTGCTAGTCTTCTCCAGCGTTGCAGCACCACTACAAGCTTTGATGAAGAAGGGGAAACCATTGGTGTGGTGGGAGAGAATCCAACAGAGTTTCTAGAAGCTGAGTTAGAGGTTGACTAGTGCCCCCATATTGAGGCTTCTAGGGGAAGTTGTATGGTACCTTGTTTACTGCGATGCATCCGAGACCTGACTTGGGTGTGTCCTGATGTCGGAGCAAGAAGTGATCACATATGGTTCTCTGTAGCTGAGAAAACATGAGGAGAACTATGCTACCCATGATCTGGAGTTTGTAGTAGTAGTCTTCGCCTTGAAGACGTGGAGAGACTTTCTTATGGGCGAGAATTTCCCAGTATACTCTGATCACAAGAGTCTTAGGTATATCTTCTCCCAGAATGACCTAAACCTGAGACATCGATGATGAATTGAGTTCCTTCAGGACTATAACTTTGAGATAGTCTATACTCTTGGGAAGGGGAACGTTGTAGCAAATTCTCTCACCAGGAGATCAGCCATTTACATCCTAGGAGAGGCGGTAGATCAGCTGTCCGTGTTGTAGATATCCTTTGTGGATAGGGATGGATCAACCTATCTACAGTCTCTTACAGTCACTCCTCCACTTCATCAGCGAGTCAGGGAGGTGAAACATGGAGATGCTGACTATGAGACAAGACGTGTTCAGTTATCAACAAGATATGTACCTGAAATATTTTCTGAAGGCGGGGAGAACATCATCATCTTCAGAGGAAGTACCTCGGAACCAGTTGCTCTTAAGGAGGATGTGTTGAGGTAGTTCTACACATCCTATTTAGAGGTAAATCCAGGAGTGGTGATGATTTATCAGGACCTCAGATGACAGCATTGGTGGCTAGGTATAAAGAAGGAAGCAGAAAATTTTGTCTCATGATGCCTCACTTGTCAGTAAGAGAAGGTAGAGCACTAGGTTACAGCAGGCTTGGTTCAGTCCTTAAAGGTCCCAGAGTGGAATTGGGATGGAATATCCATGGAATTCGTGACTGGTCTTCTTGGTACATACATGAGTCACAATTCGATATGGATGATTGTTCACTGACTCACCATGTTGGACCACTTCCTATCGATCAGAGAGCAGGGCTCAGTATGGAGCTTGGGATGCCTCAATGTGTTGTAGATTGTATGTTTTCATGGAGTAACTTATTTTTTTTCTTAGACGGTGATGCACGGTTTACATGCCATCTATGGAAGGGGTTACATGAGGCTTTTGGGATGCAGCTACGTCTGAGCACTGCCTTCCATCCATAGTCATATGACCAGACTAAGCGGACCATTCAGACCCTCGAGGACATGCTCCGTGCATGTGTCCTTGACTTCGGTCGTAGCTGGGAGGATCACTCACCTTTGGTGTAGTTTGTATAAAACAATAGATATCACTCAATCATCAGTATGGAACCTTTTGAGGCCTTGTATGGTCGACCTTGCAGATCACCACTATGCTGGATAGACCCAGGGGAGTCACCAATAGTGGGACCAGAGATGGTATGGGCTACCACGGAGAAGGTGCAGATCATCCAATAGTGGATGAATACTACACAGATCTGGCAGAATTCATATGCTGATAGGATACAGAGACCTATAGAGATCGAGGATTGTTACCACATCATTCTACGGGTCTCACATCGACAATGTCTATGGAGATTTGGATGAGGTGTCATGTTATCTCTACAATTCATTGGACCATTCCAGGTCCTCAGTAGAGTAGGTGAGGTGGCTTACAACTTAGCACTACCACCTCACTGGAACCGGGTGAACGACATCTTCCACCATCTCAACTGAGGAGATACGTGCATGACCCGTCCCACATCATCGACCATGGGGAGCTGTTCATCGATGACATGGAGACTTTCACATAGGTTCTAGTAGAGATTGAGGATCATATGAAGCGGGTCCTTTGAGGAAGGTCGATACCTCTAGTGTGCGTTCACTGGAAGCATGGGAACCTCTAGAAGGGCACATGCGAGTTGGAGGCTCAGATGTGTGATCAGTACCCCATTTTGTTCCCTTAGCTTGGGTTGTAGCTTACGGGGACGTAATGCCCGGAGGTGGGGAGAATGTAAAGAACGGGAAATTCTGTGGAAATTTTATTATTATTATATAGATGATAATTTTATGAGTCCGCGAAATCTAACGGCACATGATTCTGAGGACCAGAGTGCTCAGAATGGTCCGTCGATTTTTTTTAAGTTTATGTTAACGTGCATAAGAATTTTTCCTGAAAAGTTGAATAAATCTTAAATGGTTACTCAGATCAAAAATCTGAGGGCACCATTGATCTCAGTATGGTGGTTTTACCCTAGGCGCGACTTAAGATTAGTTGGCGTGGGCCTCCTGTGAGAAAACCCATAAATGGCATAATCGTAAATAAAATAATTATTTAAATTATATTATTTTTCAAATGCTTATAACTAACAAATGATAACTTGGATTAAAAAACTAAGACCACTGCTAAACTCGTGAGGGTATTTTTCTTTAATAAGATACTAACTTTGGTCAGTGAGGTCCACAAGAGAAAATTAGTTTTTGGCGGCAAATAAAATAATTAAGTGACAATTATTTTATATTAAAATTAATAAAATCTAAATGGTAACTCAGATTGAAAATATGAGAGTACTGTTGGGTCCCATGGGGCGTGTTTCACCTAGGAAGAGCCCAACCTCGACCATCGCGGGTCGCGGTTGACTGATAATAATATTCTGAACTTTTTTTCGGGTACGTTCAGTAATCCTGCAAGCGGCATTTTGTAAAATTTGAACCTATGCTCGGAATTTAAATCTAAGTGCATCGTTGAACTCACAACGTCGGTGGTTTCATAGCGAGACTTTCAACACAGTTGAGTTCTAACGAGAATGAATGTTTTATTTTTGGGGGTTTTCATTAAGTTAAATAAAAATAATAGTTAGCATATTTAAATTTTTGTAGTGGTTAAAAACCTCCAAGTGGAGGTTGGGGGTGGGGGCCACCACACCCTAACCTCCCATGGGAGGTTACGGTGGTGGGGCCCACACAATCATAACATCCCTTCGGGCGATAATTAAGGTGGGGACCACCTATGGTTGTAACCCTTGGAACCACCCCATTAATGTGGGGAGAACTCTTGAACTCCCCTCCTTAAGTGCCAACACCCTCAATCAATCAAATAAACCCCTGAAATTAATTAATTGAATCAATTTGAATTCATGTAAACCATTGAAATAAGTGTTAATCTAATATTTTATTTTTTTTCATAATCTTTTGTTGGAAAATTAAGGAGATGAGGAGTTCTTAGAGAACTACTCTCCAATGTCGAACACACCATCTCCAATGAAAAACAAGGACGACGCTCGAGCCTAGGATCGACGGTGTGTGACGGGCACAACCTACGACAACATCTTCGAATTCTTTATCACGCTGACATCTACTATCCTTCAAGGTAGGGGGTTTTGAGTAGATTTATTGTTCCCGTTCTACGTCGTTGAATGTATGGTTTGAGATATGACAATTGATACCTCCATAACAAGGAGGGCTTGGACCACACGAACACGGCTCGACCCTCCCACTTTAATTGTAATTAAATGTCATGTCATAGATTATTTACAAAAGGCAACAAATGAAGTCCAATATTTTATAAATCCACAGTGAAAGAAGATTCATGCTATTTTTTTATAAATATTTATTGGTAAATTATTATGTTCTAATTTAATTGTTATTTTAGATAATTCATTAATCATATATTTAATGATGAAACATTATCAATACAATGGTTTTAAGATATATTTTTATTAGATTAATTTTATGTTAAAATAAAATATCTGTTGGGTAGTGATAATTTAGTGGATAACCATTAATTTAGAATATCCACAATATGGAAACCATATATTATAAAAAACCATTTTCTTTTAGGAGTGGTAGAACAATGTTTTTAATATTATCAAATATTTTTATTCCAATATAATTAATAACGATATAATACATTATAATTTACAAATCATATGAAATAAACAACAAAATACTGTTGGGATAATCCTTATTAATTTAATTATAGAATTGAAAAAATAACAATGTGACGTAATCAAGATTTTGATGTCCAACCAGTGCCTAATAGTTTCTATAACACATTTGGTGGCTACATTATAACATAAGGAATGGGTAGAAATATATTAGATTTATGATTATAATTTCTCAAAAATATTTATGATTATTATAAATTTTGTAGAGTGTTTAATGATAATAAGTTAAAATGAAATATTTATATAAAAATTGAAATTATATTATAACCTAATTTATATAATGGCAAGATTAATTTATGGGAATTTAATTTTATTATACAATTTTTTAAATTAAATTATATACGATTTTTTAAATATTTTAATTTATGTGCCCAGGTGATTCGATGACAATTCGAGAAAAATATGATGATGGAAATTTTGTTTCAATATATAAGATAAAAAATTTCTTTAGTTTTGGTATTCTCATGTTTATCATTAAGAATCATATAACTACTTCTGAATTTGAATATAAGACTTCATCAAGGGAATATATGTAGTTTATAAAAGGGACTATACATATTTACAACCATTAATATTGAAATTGTTGAGTTTTTACATATACAAATATTTTTTTTTTAAAACTATCCATACAAATTTGGATGATTTTGGTTTTTGATTAAATTATTCTTTTTTTGAATATATAAATTTTTCTAAAAACCTAATCTGAGGATACCCATTATAATATATAAATTGAATTATTTACATTTAACTATGAATTTAGAATATAAATAAAAGTTTTCTAGAAAAAGTTGGGATAATATTATGATTTAAGAAGTAAATTAATTTAAATTATATGGATTAAGATATAGATTATATAAAAAATAATCCTTATAAAAACATTAATGTTTATAAATAGAAATTTTTTTTATGATGTATCGATTCACAATAGGTAGTTAAAAGAAATAGAAAATTTAATGTTTTATGAAACAATAATAAATTTATTTATTGGTTTACTTCATTCAAAATAAGAATGACCCTTTACTATTAATTATTAAATTATAATTGGTTTTGCGCTGATTAATAGACAATAGATGGAATACCAATTTAAGTTTAATGAAGATTAATTGTATATATTTAATGAAATTTTTCATGAGCATCGATGGGTGGGTATTCATCTTCATACTACTGGATATAAAAATTTATTTGTTATTCCCATTATTACACATCATTTATAATGTATATAAATAGAAATTATAACATCTTATTTGAAATAATACAGAAATATAGAAATTTCACAAAACAATATAGTGGAAGGAACATGAAAAATTAGATTACGATTTGGGTACATGGTTTTTCAATTTCTTCTCAATTTAAAAAAAAATATTTTCGTTTTATTTTGGAATCTCATTTATTTACACTTGTGAGCACAAAATGAATATATTTATAATATTTAAACTGATTTTTATGTCACCACTCCTGGGACACATGAAATAAAATATAATTGATTTCTAAAATATTGATTGATTCTAATTCAAAATTACGGGAACCTCTTTAAAATACTATTGATTTAGGTAATCATATTCTATAAATCAACATCCATATTTTTTTAATCCCTATCATATGAGTAATTTAATCAATGATTAAATATTGCTTACCACCGCTGTATTTCTTTTGTTAACTAAATATTGATTGATTTAATCATAATATGTCTATCTGTAGAAAAATCATAGTTCATTATAGTTCTTGTGTTAAAGAAGACTAATGAAATATTTTTTTAAAATTTATTTTCGTAAATTCAAAATCAATATGTCTAATAATTTACAATTTTTCTATGGGAATATTTATTATATATTGACAAATTTTTAAAAATGGAAAATTGGAATCATGGAATCTGAATATATTAGATATAGAAGTAAAAAAAATACTTCATATTAGAAAACATCTATGTAAAAAGTTATTATATTGTGGTTTTTTGAATCATATGTCTTTTTATTTAAGTAAAATATAAAAATTAAATCATTTATATATATTTTTATCGAAGAAGTTTGGGGAATATTATGAAAACATATAGCATGTAAATATGTTTATTTTTTAATATTATATAAAAAAATTAATGCTATAATATATTGATAATTAGTGATTAAAAATAGAATTCAAAGGCCATAAAATGATGTTTACATCATATTATAATGTTTAAGCCGCGTATTTCACCAAAAAATCCCAACATTAATCTATATTTCAAATTTGAATAATTAAGGGTTATGGTGCACCAATGTTGGGGAAGAAAGAATAAAAATATTTATCCTTATAAAATTATGCAGTGTAATACACCCTAAAAAATATAATGTTATTATGGTTTATTCATTCCAATGATATGTAACAACCATACAATTATTTAGTATAAAATTCGAATCATGCGTTTTTGTTTCCAAAATATACAAACCTATTTATTTTACCTCATCCGGTTTTATAATAACAACCAAAAAATATAGAACCTATAAAAAACCTTCAATGTTCTTAAATTAATAGATGTCCTTGACTCAGTTAACATGATATTTTAGTGTTTATCAATCTTTTGGAGAGCCTTTATTTTGTTTTTGTGAGATAATCATTCCTAAAAAAATTAAATTAAAATAGATAAATTTTAGGGATGTATGTATTAGTGTGAATTAGAAGATAAAATAAATGGAAATAGAATGAATAAACTATTTGGTGAAGGTTAATTAAATGATTATATTGAGGCATTATAATTATTGATTCCTTACTTATTGATTTTGGTGTTCTTTATGGTTTTGTGTTTTGAATTTACATTTTTATGTCATTCTGTTTACGTGTCTTATGTTCCATTACATAATTGTAGGGGATTTTATTATTCTTATATTAACATCCCATTGATATTTCGTTCCCAAAAATAATTCCCACCATTTTCTACTAATTTTTTAAATATGATATTATTTATTTCAATGTTATATTTTTATATTTATTTTTAAAAAGGGTATAAAAATTATATTTGTGAATTTTTATCATTTAATAGAATTTATTAAAAAGGAAATGTTTTGATATTTCTTTTTTTAAAGGTTTTTAAACCAGAAATGGAATGGTTTATTGAATGTTTTTTTATAAAATTTTATTTTAGTTTTGAATAATTTTATTGAATTAATTTATTTAATAAGATGTATAAAAAACCCATAACAATTTTCCATTTCAAATGAAATTCGTTGAAAACATATGACTTTCATGTATTAAATTTTTCTTAGGGATGTTATCATATTTTATTTCTAGATCATATCACTTTTACATTTGTAAGACATTAATCACATAAGACCTCAAATTGAAATATAAAACATTCCCAAAAATTTCAATAATGATTATAAATAATTATAAAAATATATTTAGGTTCTATGAATTTTTCATCCCATAGGTATTTTCATGATTCTAGTATAAGTATTAAACTAAATTACTTTAAAAGTAATGTGAAATTAATTTCATATTAATTATTGTATTTTTAATTGTATTGTATTCTCTTAAATTTATTTTTTCATTTTAATATTTAATTTTTTTGGGTTCACATATAAAGTGTCGGGGGATCCTTTGATTCTATCACAATGATTCAGTAAAATTGAGATGAAGAAGTAATGTATCGTGGGAGTATTTAAATAATAATAATGGAAAAAAAATCTAATTATTTCTAAATGAAAATACATTATAAATATAATGATTATTATTCTACCTTCCCATAATTGTTAACATCCTTCCATGAATGGATTCTATTACTATTATGGAGAGTGGATCTATTATTATTTATAATTTTTTTTATTTCTATCACACAATATAATATAAGACCATGATTGGAGAGGAGTAATTAATCATAATGGAACATTCATCTAAGGATATTTCACCACGTAGGATAGTCACACATGTGGGGAATAAGGATAAACGTGAAGTAAATATTGGGAAGGATAGAGAGAGGTTTTCTATATCATGACAAAATACTAAATCATTAATGACTTACTGAAAACTAACAATGATATACATGTTACATTTATTTATCAATTCTATAATTATACTACAATTTTAATATAATATTTCTGTATAAAGTATGTTTTTTTATTTTTTTATCACTTCTCTTTCATTATTTTATTTATTTTTTTCATATATATTTGGTTAATGTGGTTATTATTACATTTTAAATATTTTTAGCTATATTTTGATTTTGATAACATTATGTCCCACCATGTTAAATTACATGGAGAACATTGAGTAATTAAATCACATTTAGTGAAATATCACCACTCGTATTGAGAACATTGAATAAATATTGTATTTAATTATACATGAAAATTATGGACATGATATGTTCATTCATATTTTAAATTATTATATAATTATTATTAAGATAATGGGAGAATAAAAAGTGTTAACTATAGTTCATAATAGCTACTTTTTAATCTATTATTATTCCCCATTTCAATCCAATTTTCACTCAGCTTGAAAATATTACCTGTAATTTTCTTTTGATGTAGTATTTTTTTATATTTAATATTTTAATTAATTCTCAAATCCAATATATTCATAATAAAATTCAATTAAAAAATTAATAGTGAATATTTTGAATATATATTGAAATCTTTTCAAGAGGATTCATATGAACTATTGAATATAATTTCATGGGGATAAAATTTTTATTGTTATTTCAGGAATAATATCCATCACAAAATGGAGTTTTTGTAATTGAATTATCAATAAATAAAACTTTTATAAAAAGAACATTCATAAATGGTAAAATGGTAGTCCTCTAATAGATATTTTTTGTTTCCCTGTATATGCAAAATAAATTAACCATGTAGTGAGTGGACTATTTTAGCAACCTTTTACCTATATATATATTGCCAAACAACTAAATGAAATTTGAAAAAAAAATATTTTTCCACTGAGAATTATCAAATGAAAAATCCTATTAATATTTTCAAATCTGGAAAAAATCCTCCACATTAGTGGCCTCATCTCTTTGTGTTCAACCATGTCAACCTGATTTATGCTTTTACAATGGTGACATATTTTATTATATTTTCTATTTATTATAGAAAAAAATAAATTTGAAAATATTAAATAATATTATATGTTTTTATTGCAAATATGAAATCAATTTTATAAAATTTTTACTTTATAAGTGGCCATAATTTGTTTAAATTTTTATCATGCAATGAGAAATGAGATATGGTTTCATAGAAAATATCTTTTTAAGCCTAAAATTATTTTTATACCATACTCACCTTTAATCCAGATTGATAAGTAATTAATTACACTGCATTTGACTATATGATAAATTAAATTAGTTTAGTATCAAATAAAAAATAACACGCGGAATGTTTAATGATACTAAATGACTGTTTTACAAAAATATATATTTCTTCACTATTCACTGAAAAATCAGTATTTTCATAAAAGAATGAAAAAGTAAACTAGTGAAAAATTAGAAATACTAATTTAGAAAATGGTGTTAATTTTATTAAAAAATTATTTTTATATTAGAATAAATTAACTATATTTTCAACATTAAAAATAGAATAAAATACATTTATGAAGAAAATGAATATTTTAATCATTAACTGACTTCAATATATATTACGTACTTATTTTTAGTCTTTAATTAACACATTTTAATCAATATGAACGTTTATATAATGTTTACTTTGTTATTATTGATATTCATAATGTCTAATTTAATTTCTATGATAAAATGGTATTGTTTAAATATAAATATTTTTATAGTATTTCAGTTTTATTGAAACTTTGTGTTTCATATAACATAAGAATATATGTCACTATTATGATGAAGAAATGTGTGAGGTGTTTATATCACTAAATTTAATGTACAATTATCTAATATTATAAAATGTATATTGTTTATAATATTCTTGTGGATAAGGATATTATAACATTTTCGATATACATGAGTGATTTTGTTGATGTCAATTTATTATATTAATAAATGAATATAGTGATATTGTTAGCTATATTAAGATACTAATTAATATATATTAATAATATCATAATGTGAGGGATTTTTATTTATTCCAACATATTATGTACATGAAATATCAGTTATATATTAGGAATTAATAAAATTTAATTATAATTCTTATAGAGCGTTACATGATTACAAAATAATATAAGATAACGTTTTTTTCCATTATTCTATATTTTATGTTTTTGTTACATAATAGATATTGATAAAATAATTTTTAAATATTATATTAATATAAAAATAAATTTTTTTGGTCTTCACTTGAGAAAAAAGTTTTTATTTATGATAATTTGAAATTGTATAGTTTAAATATTTCATGATAAAAATATAAATTATATTTTTTTATTCATTAGTATTTTTAATGTTACATATAATGTATTAATTTTTATTTAAATTTACTAAATTTATCACCATTAATGTTATGATGGAAATTTAATGAATTCTTTACTACATAAAATATACAATTTATTATGCTAAAAATATATTATTTACTAATATATTATAATTTATATGTGATAATTTACAATAAATATTAATAAAAATATATACATAAAACTATATTGGAATTTGAATTCCACGATGACTATTTTTCATTGGGTTGTATTAATTTTTATCATATATAATTCTACATTATGATATAGCTATTTTTTATATACAATATTATATTGATACCTATCACACTAAATGTGATTTTATTTATGAAATTTGAATCTATTATTTATAGCTATGACTTTGAATTTTTTTGAATGTTTTGAATTTGATAAATTAGTAAATGTGTTTTATAGTAACTATTTAATTTTTTTATTGGAATGAGACGCAACAACAAAATGAATAGAAATATGTATAATTAAAGGGAGTGATCTGGACTCACATTTGGAATAGAGTGAATATTTTATGTTAATCTACGAAAATTCTATTAAATATTACTCTTTAAATAATTTAATATATTTGATAGCTTGTATAACATGAAAACAATGTTTAAATAAGTCATGTAACATTAATAAAATATGATCTATCAATTATCTCCCAGTCATTTTATTAGAGTCTTTAAACTATAATAAAAAATATAAAATATATAATGTATATGTATTTATAAATGTTTTCATTAGTTACCAAATAAATTGAATTAATAAAAATTATTTTCAAATAAAAGTTATTATTATTGCTTATTTTTTTTGAATGCAGGGTATATTTACTAATTTAATATGTTAATTTCTATTGGTTAATTTTTTTAATGAAATTCATATATTTTTTATAAAATCAATTATTTTAGGTATTTAACAAATATTTTTCTACGGACATGATATGGATAAATATGATTTTTCAATAAAATGTATTTATTTCCTTAATTGGATATTTTTTGTCCCATTTTATAATAAATAAAATTAATTTATAGAACTCATATATATATATATATATATATATATTGACATAGATGAAATTATTTAAAAATTTATAATTTTTAGTTTCAAATTATTGAAATAGAACCGTCTTATTTTTTGTGAATATGAATATTAACTGTTCTAAAATTTATTATCTTAGTAATGGGTAAATCTGGTACATCTAGGTTAAAAAAATGTGCTAAGGAAATATTTCTTTTTATAAAAAAACATATTGGATTTATGTAATTCATCCCTTATCACATTACCATTGAAATGTTTTAGTTTAATGGGGACTTTTCAATGTAAATGATTTCTATATTATCTAATTTCGTGAAATTTACCAAATTTCACTCACTATGTTTTAAATATCACTTATGTGTGCACATAATAAAGAACTATTACTAAATGATTCATAATATTAATTTGGGAAATAATGAAATTATATGTATTAAATTAATTTATTTATAAATTTTTATTTATTATATTGTTACCTTAAATTCCAACACAATGTGAATATCGTATCTATTCAATTAATTGAAAAATAAAATAAATGATTTTGTAAATATTTAAAGTGATACAATTTGTGTATCTAATAATGTTAGATAAATATTAGAGAAAAATATGAGAATCTAGAGTTGGGTGAATGGATTACATTTTAATGGAAGATTTTTGATTATGTATTTTTATCAAAATGAAATGAATAATTTAAAAATATAGAAGAAATATATTTTGTTAAAAAACATTTAATTTACTATAAAATTAAAATTTTATTTAAATATGAAAATATGAAAATTATTTGGCCAAAATAATCATTACATGGCTATTTATGGGAAATTTTTACCCATATAAGTAAAAAAACCCTTTAATATTAAAATCATTATTACCATAATTAAAATTATAATCACTTTTCATATGGTAGATCAAAATGATAATGTTTATAATGACACCAAAACATGACTAAATTCAAATATATTGCGGTATTAGAGCCCAATACTACCTTATATTCTTGAATATGACCATTTTGATGCAATTTTAGTAATAATGATTTTTTTTTAATTTAATCATTTAAAAATTTGCAAATATTAATCTCACTTAAATTAAAAATTGGAATTCCCTCTATTAGTACATAACATTACATTTATTCATATATGTTTACCAAAATTAAAATATTTCTATTCGGAACTGTTTTATACACATTCTTGAGGTTAATTTCTTTCCAAAAGTACAATCTATATCCATTTAATAGATATTTAAAGGAGTCATTTCAACAAAGATTTTATCACCTTACCCGATCACATTATTTTTTTACTCCACATTACGTATTCTAAATGTAAATTATTTATCTTCAAATAATAAATTATGTTTACTAAATATTTTGAAATGAATTTATGAATATGAAAACACCTTTATCCACCATCAATCCTATCAAACATGATGTGAATTTATCACTCATTCGTACGTACAACATGACATATTCACATTGTTGTACAAATAATATTTACTTCACCATATTTTATAGATGGTATTATTATTATTATTATTATTATATATAATACTTATTACAATATTATAATTCTATAATAATAATATCATGTATAGCTTCTTACCATCCATTACCTTGGAAAATGATACAGTCTCTCATACGTTTGTGTGGACTGCAACATTTACGAAGAGATGTGATTATTTTTTTATTTATTTTTTACAATCATGTTAATAATGATGAATATTTTGATTTTATATGATATAAATATAATTCTATAATGTTTAATTAACATATTTGTTTTCATTTTTCAATTTATAGACAAATCAAGGTTTTGTTCTATTGTACATGTGGCATACCATCTCCAAGAATGGTCGGATTCAACAATTTATATCTATCCTGTATTGATGAATATAAATATGTATATAATGAATATCTATGATATTTAATTAATTATTAATATTATTTATGTGATGTAACACTAGAAAAATTTAAAAGTAAATTATATAATGAACATAAATTCTCATTATAAATTAAGAACTTATTACCTATAAATGATGATTTTAAAAAATAATAAATGATAAAAGGATGTCTTGATACTTTGTAAAGGAATTTTAAATGATACTATAATTATTAAAATGTCACTATTATAGAATTATATTTACAAAAAAATTAATATAGGAGTTTAGATAAATTTCTATAAATGGTGAACCTGTTTTAATTTAGTTATATTGCAATATTATTGATTTCTAGGATTGAGTTTTACTATAACTTTGATAGTGTAAAACGATAATATACCAATGAATAAAAAATGTGAACATTATTTCCCTCTAGTTATATCTTTCAAATAAATTTTTCTTATAAGTTACATCATATTACTTATATAAGAGGCTGAAATATTTTATAATGAAATTGAAATCATTTCTCAATTCATTCAAAAAACATTTTCATTCATATCCATGTTTAGTAGAAATGTTTCAAAAAAAAATTCACCATTCTCATATAATTATTTATTTTCATTTTTACACATTTATATGTGCTTAAAAAACTATTATTATAGAATATTTTATTCCTTTTAAAAACAAAATTCGTTGAGAATTTTCCAAAAAAAAGTATTGAAGAACTGTTTTTTAATCATATACAGAATCAATGGATTTTCTACCATTATGAAAATCAATTTCATTTAATATACCATTATATAATTATATTCCAATTTTCAATGAAAATTTTAAATTTATATTTTCATTTATATATATGCGTGTGATTTCAATAAGGAACTTTTATTTTCTTTAATATTATTTTTAATATATTTTAATTTTATATAAATTAATCAATGGAACAATCTAGTTATTTCACATATAATTTACTAGAGATATGATTTAATGATTTTATCCTATGTATTATATGAATGTTTTATTTTAATTTTAAAAATATTTCAATGAAAATGATTTTTTTTCTACAAATAATTTTATAATGTAATGACGATATGACTATAAATTTAATTTATTTTTCCTTGGTTACGATTTAATGAAATTTTGATTAAATACATTTAATTTTATATGTACTGATATAATGGATACATTTTGATCTTCTCACACACATGTATATTATTTTCATAATGTGATGGGTGTGGCCTATATCTCCCCCCAATGTATTGGATAATGTTTGATATATCATGATATAGACATGGTCATAATGGAGAGTGGATCCAATTCAATAAGGTACTATCTACCATATGATTAGCTTGATATTTAAATATTACTACAATTAGGTTTTGGGTATTTAAGCCAATCAACTATGATATACATTGAAATGATCGTTGAATCTTGAGGAAATGATTTTTTATTATTATGTGAATTCTTTAATAAATTTATTATACCTATGTTAAAATGTCATGGTTCAAGTTATTTGATTCCAATATGATAAATATATTATAGAATCAAATGATTTTTGACATTTCATAAGATTATTATCATAATGGGTGATGGCATTGTTTTTAAATGGTATGATCATTGTCATATACAATTATGCTTATGTTATTCATATTAGATCAATGAAATCACCTTTGTTTACCATTTATGAGAAACCGGGGATACCCTTTCATTTAATTTCAATTCCACATGATATAATGAATAGTACTATGTATTATGTTTTAAAGATGGTCTCATGTAATAATGTAATATGTGTGTGATGATGTGGATATTGAATAACCAAGTAGTTTATTTGATCATATTTTAAAAGATTATATAACTAAATTATTTTGGCTTGGATTGTAATCTTATATATATATATATATATCATTTAATATCTAATATCTATTTATAAAAATTAAATGTCACTATGGTATGTATTATATAATGATACAGATAACTATTAGAAACTAGGTTGAGAGAATAGTAGATAGAACCCTTGGGATAAGTCTACATATATAATAAGATTATAATGTTTTGTATTGATAACGAATAAACAAGGTTAAACCTATAGTGTCATATATTAAGTTATTATGATTTCGAAATCCAATAAAAGATTATTCATGATTATGTGGTTTCCCACCATATTTATTTTGTATCAAACAACATTTTTATGTTTCAGATAATAGTTCGAAACCAAAATTAATAGTTTTAATATTGAATGCGATGAAAAATCCAAGGATTTTCTACCCATGGAACCAAATGTTTTGTGAACATGAATGTAAAATCTTTTTTAAATTCTCACAAAAAATTTATTTTGAAATGAATCACCATGGGATTCCAAAAGAGAAATGGGAGTAATAAAAATCATTCGATTACTTTTTTTAAGAACCATAGACTATAATTTAGTGAATATAATAATCCAATAGTCACATGGAATTGGATCATTACAACCAAAAAAATATTATCCATTATTTAAAGTTAAGAAAATGAGATTTCTATTCTGGATATATATCCATTAGAAGGAGAAGAAGATCTGTGGTTTAATCTTATCAAGAATAGAAGAGAACATGAAAAAAATTAATCTATATATTGGAATTAATTTTAAATATTAAATTTAAATTAGTACATTTATTCTATTCTTCATATGAAATTATAAAAAAAAATCTTGTGTTATAAAACAAGGATTCCACGAACCAACCCAAGATGAACCTAAACGATTCACCCATGCTGGTCTACTGAATTGACTGCAGGGAATTATCGATCCCCATATGCTTACAACTAATTTTGGCCATCAACACACAGAAGTGGGAATTATGTAAACCCAGAAGAAATAATTATTATCAAAAAATTAAAAACTAAACAAGACGATATAACTCGTATCTCAATCATAAATAAATAAAAAAACAAATTTGTTACAAAATAGTACTAATAAGAGTAAAACTAAAAAAATAGATAACTGAAATTGAAATTGGACCATAATAACACAATATCAATGTGACCACTTGGTCACCTCCTACAACATGACCAACTATACTCTACCAATGAGAAAATAAACCAGGAGAACCTAAGAAAAATAGATTTTGCATCTGAAAAGATCAAGTTGTATTTTGAATAGAAATGCTCAGTAGGATTGCCAATATTAAACCACAAAATCCATACGTTTTAAATTAATAAAATAATTTTGTTAATGATAGTTTGAAAATAGAATTATAAAAAAATATTCAACATTTTATTAAACAAAAACATCATCTCCCTTATGAAAACCATCACACTCAACATTTCATTTCCAAAATGGATTTTTCTTTTGATGCTAAAAACTAAAACCGATACCAATCAGAATAATACTAGAGTTTGAAAAAAAAAATAGACCATGTTTGAAGAAAACTAAAAACAATTGAAATTAAACAATAATATATAAAAGTAACCAAGGTAGATCCTAGATATCTTTATATGACCACTGGATTTAATCTATTTGGAACCACCAATAAGCATATGGTGAATCTTCTAATTCCATTACTATTGGACTCCCTAAACTAACCAATCTAGTGGAACATCCCACCAGGCCTCTTTAGAATTCAGGGGGTACTAATCTATCTAATCAGAGATGGTCAAAAATGTTCACTCGATCCACTAAATTATTCCCCTGAACACATGGTAATAGTAATCTATCTATATGGGAGGCCCACGAATGCATGACTCACCATACCTACAGCCATAGTACATGCCTACCCAAAGCATGGACATCTCTTATATAATAACACAGGAAGGGAAGTGTTAAATAGTTTTACCCACTATAAGAAAATACACACACACACACCCAAACAGATATATATATATATAATAAGGGGCTCCAACCAGACATTCACATCATATTTCATCAAAATAATTCCTCTAATCGGTCAAAGATGCCAACTGGTATTTTACAATTTTCAAACCACATAATTTCCCAAAATTGAACTGAGATATCATTTTTCAGTAAAAAATGCAAAAAATTCCTTTTCATTACTAACTAAAAATAACATTTTCCACAAAATTTTCAAATCCACATTTAAAATTAAAATCATGCCACTCATAAAACCTATCAGTCGACCCCTTTAGACAAACATTCACAAAAACACGCACCAAGAGACAAATATACATACCCTCTGGGATTCACTTCAATCCATTTTTTGAAGAAAACAAAGAACCATAATCATTTATGAACCAATGTTCTATATATATATATATATATATTTTAATGAAAAATACCTATATAATGTGTAATCTTAATTTAAGGGAAAATCTATTCATGCACCTAGTGATCCCATCGATGTGAGGACATCCAATATCACACCTATCATCCATGAAACCATTAGAAATAACTTTCTAAAACACCCATTAAAAACCAAATACCATATACCAAATTTCAAATGGTCTATAGTTTTCCAAAAAATCACGAAATGAATTTACCTTGTTTGAAAACCCATGATTCCCTTTTGCATGAATGAAGGAAAGAGTGGAGGAGATAATATTTTATGGGAAATATGTCTTTGGGTTTCATGTTATTTTGAACTCACATCCAGCTGTTCACCCCATGGACCCATGTATGTCACAATATCCAATGGAACTCACCTCATGACTAATAAAAATCATTTTGAAATCATTTTACAAAACAATCCCTGATGTTTAGAAAAAATTATCTATCAAATGTATTTTCAAAACCATAAATGACCACTTTTATGGAAAAGGAGATTCCACATCACACCCATGTAAATCCAAAAATAAGAACCAAAAATTTTATCATGTCACAATGAGGATAATCATTTCAAAAAGCAAAAAAAATTATTGAAAAAGAACAAAATGACTTCCATTAAACACCATTCGCCCAACTACACATAGGCATAAACGATGATTTATCTCAATATCTATTTAAAAAAATTCAAACAACATCAAACCTTCACAATATTCTAAATTTTAGAATATTATAGGATTTAAACGGTTTTTAAATTTATTATAAGAACCATGAATCAAAGGAAATTAATCAGAAAAGAAAATGATTGGATACACCTAACTCAGTGTGGTGGGGATGCAACCAAACCTCGGTGGGAGAGTAAAAAACACCCCATGAATGATCCACAATTCATAAAACACCATGAATAATGAGTCACATGACAACCCTAACATGTAGGGTTAAAAATATAGAATAACCCACAAAAAATTAGATGCAAATTCACTGTAAGAGGAGGGAACTAGTGAGGGAGGTGCAACCAGAGGGTGTTGCGTTAGAGATATGGGTGGTCAGAGGTAGGGGCAGCCAGAACGTGTTGCGCCAGAGGAGAAATGCTTGCCCGATAGAGGTGAGAACTAGGTCGAGTTGCACTAAAGTCTATTGAAGGAGAGGGAGAACCATCATATGTTAATGTATCCAGGGAGGAGGTGTGGCCAGAGAAGGGTGGTGATCTAGAGTTAATGACACATAGCGATGGGGGTAGCTATGGGTTGGTCATGTCGTGAGAGATAATGTGAGGTAGAATGATTATTATGGTTTAGTTTAAAAACCTATTAAATGTTAATTAATAATAATAATAATAATCACCATCATATCTATAGTATTGATTTCATTTATAATAATAATAATTTTAATCTCAATTTAATAATATTATTATTGACAAAAAAATAAAAATAATAAAATTATCATATACTATAACATTATTATTATTTAAATATTGAAATCATTTATCTATTTTATGTTTAGTTAAGTCATGGAATCACATGAGCTAACAACATGGTTATTACTTACCGCATGGTGCCCATACAGTTGCCCAAAACAAAAGAAATTGTAATCATCAAATAATTTAGAACAGAGCTCAACCAGAACCTCGTTGAGAGTAACCAAAGAAACAAAAACAATAAAATAAAATAATTTTAGAGGTTGGGGTTTGATAATTTTCCCCACCATAAAAACATGTTGCCCCAAAAAAGTCACCAATATTAATATTTATTAATATTTGAGTCCATGCCCTAAATGAATTAGAAGAAACAAGGAATTTTGGGGTGACTATTTATTACCCAAGTCACACCTAACTGATCTATATGATCCCAGTAAATAAAAAATGGGAGAAAATAATGGGATTCTCCCCACTGCAAGGATTATATTTAAAAAAAATTAAATCCCAAACACACCACCCTTGGGAAATGGGGAAATTCCAGAATTCCTAACCGATCAGAAACGGCTTCCATCATATGAGAGAAACAACACAATTGCTACAACTTGATTGGTTTAAGAAACCAATAATACCCCCAATATTAAGGGAGGACTCTAGAAAATAAACTAAAAAAAATGAATTATGAACTGGATCCAAATTCCACCCATCTCACAAAACCAAAAAATCTCAATGAGAGAACAACTAAAACCAAAACTGAAGCTAACCCACATGAAGGGAAAACATATATTATGAAAAATGAACATTTATAAAATCCACATTTATATAGGAACATCTTCTTTGATAACAATATAAAAATTACACTATAATCTTCCAAATAAATAATAAATTTATAATGGTTAAAAAAATCATCAGTAGGAAAAAAAGAGGTAGAAGACATTAAATGTTACAATAAAAATAATGAACATAAAAATTAGGTCATGTTTTCACATACCCACAACATATATTGACTATGATCAAGCTTCATGTTGAGACCTACATCTAGAAAACAAATTGTTGATGTCTCTTTTAGCACACTATTAGGCACTAGAATCTGTTGGTCATAATGTATTCTTTAGGGGACACATTCTTCAAAACCTATCTTGATAACCCATAGAGGTTAAATGATAGAGAATAATTGGATAGAGAATAATTGGAGTGATACGACATGAAGTCTTCATGTTCTTGGACCAGACCAACTAGAGGCACACATGAGGATGATCTGATGAACCAAAAACCAAAACCATTGAAGGAGACTCCATTGAAGCAAGTTCCTCTAGCATATTATTCTTTAAAGATGGGGAACCTTCATGAGTATGAAGAGACACGAGACAGCCAATCACCAATTCTCCGGGGACCGAATCATTTAGAATGCTTCATCTACCATCTTCTAGAAACAACAGTCATTAGATGATGGAACCCACTCCTTGATATCTAGACTATGATCACCATTAAAGAGGGAATATGTAATGAAATCACATGACACTATCGTTGGAGAAAATGAAACCATCCGTTTGAAATGGTCAACATATTTCTTCACCATCGGGTTTCCTTGTTGACTAAACTTGAGTTATGCCCATTTCATCCTCTTCACCTCCTCAGGTATGAACCATCAAATTAAAGGAGACTAAAAAACATCCCACATCATCATAACATTCATTAACAGTGGGGTGAAAAACACCCATTTTTCTAGAGATAGACCTTTGAATAAACCCAAAATGTCAACCAATCTAACATCTTCGAGAGGTACCAATACCATAAAGTCTTGGTCAAACACATTAATTCACACTACTTCCTCTAACATACCTTAATCATTGTGATAAATAAGTAAAATTTGGGAAAATTTTGAAAATGGGAGTGAATATTTAGAAATAATAGAAACATTCTAATGTGAAATTTACTGAACAACACGAGAAACATAGAACCAAAAATGACATCAAATCAAATTACAAGAATGAAAATCCTAATCCAAAATGCTCGACTGATAAAACATATATATAAAAATACAATAAAAAAATTCTTTCAAAATAATCGCTTTTAATTTAAATTTTAGACTTCCTTCTTATAATGACACTTTTCCAAATTTCAAAACCCCCTTTCTTATCCCAATTTCAATCTACCAAATCATATCCCTATTTGAAATACCATATTTTAAGGCTATTTTCAGAACATGATACATCTTTTCACAAAACACAATTCTATCCTTGAAGGGAAAAATTTAAAAAAACCATTAATACAAAAAAAACATTCATGGAATCCTATGAAACATAACATGTCTAACCATATATTTCATCCACATGTTCCAACATGCACTAAGAACACACATACTACCCCACATTTTCAAACATTCATAATGAAAACCATGGGGCACCCCAAGCCAAAAAACATTCTATTTCTAAACAAGAAACAACTTCTAAAACAAAATCAATGTCACTTTTAGAACCCAATTTACCAATTGAAAGAAGAATTTCCATTTAAAAAGAATTTTCATCTATAAAATCACACTTGCGCCAACCAAAACTATGTAAAACCACAACATACCCCAAAATACTGGATGGATAGACTAGATTTTATACCCAACTAAATGACATGGTAGTGGGTTATTCCCCCAAATAGTTCATAAAGCTAAGACGGATTTGAAATATGCACATGGTCTCTACAAGGTAACTACTTTATATGTGATCACATCGTGACACCATATCACTTCCATTTAAATACCTCAATCCAAAACAAATAAAAGAGACTTAATTCCTGGACTACCTATGGCCACTCGAGGATCATAATAATAATGTGTTAATAACAACCTACTCATACCCACATCTTGAGTCTAGACAATCCTAATGTCCAACTACCGAAGACCCTAAATTACAAGGACCTTTATTGATACCATTCGGTCACAATCCCACATGATTTGATGCTAAAACAGAATTATGAGATGGCATGTGGCATGGCTCAAAGGGAATTTCTAATCCCCAAGAGCTGGAAACTAGTTCCATGTATAAAAAAAAGTGTGAATGATTTAATACCAAAGAAACAATCAGGATCAACAAAATAAAAACTGAACAAGAAGATATAAAACATAAAGGAATCTTAGATAAATAACCAAATGACTCATAGGAAAGATACAACTATATAGACATAAAATAAAAAGAAAAAATAAGAAAAAAATGGAACTAGACCATTCTACCTAAATATCCATTTGACGAATAGGTTACCACCAACCACATGACCAACTCTGATCTAACAAAAATCAAGTAAACTTGGATAACCCGAGAAAATTTAAACTTGCAACTAAAAACTTAATGTAGGTGTCAAAACCATATTACAACGTATTAATTCCAATGATAAAACATGTAATCCATTTATTTCCTTTCATGAAAACATTCCATTGATTCTATTTTAATATAAAAATATTTTTTTCACATTTTATTAAAAAAACATCCATTTTCCATTATAAAACCCTCAAAATCCACATTTTAAAAAAAACTATTTTTCCTTTGATACCAAAAACAATGAAAAATACTAAATCATAATAATACAGGGATAGGCTATAAAAAATAGTATATGCTGAAAACTACAAACAGTTGAAATTAAAAAAGTTGATATAAATGTAACAACATGTGATCATAAACATCCCAAAGAGACCTCTAGATGTACTCGGTTTGGAACTACCTATTCGATAATGGTGAATCCCCTAGTTTAATAAACATTGGCAGCCCTTAACTGACTAATTTAGTGGCACATCCCACCTAGCTTATCTGTGATACAGGGGGTACCAACCCGTCTGATAGGGGTTGGTATCAAAATGTTACTTCATACCCAAAATGATTCCCTTGAACCCATGGTAATAGTTCACTATGTAAGTGGGAGGCCCAAAACCTAGTGATTGACTTTACATGTTATCACTACACATGCCTACCACAAAACACAGATATCTCATATACAATAACCCATGAAGGGAAATCCTACATAGGGGTTCCCAAAAAATACACATAAACTCACGAACACACACACACACACACAGATATATATATATATATATATATATATATATCAAATTATCAATGGTTATAACTGATCCGTAATGTCACATGGATTCTAAAGTATACCTCAAACCATTCAATGATTCCTATAGGACTTTTACATTTTTCAATACATGTCATTTTCAAAAAATCCAAAAAAAACATAATTTCTATGCACACAACATGAAATAGGTCTTCTCATTACACACCCCAAATAAATTTTTCTATGGACATTTAAAAATCCCCATGTTTGAAAAAAACTGTGCTACCAATAAAACATCCCATATAGTCCATTAATACATACATGCACTAAAACACACACCAAGATACAAATGGGATACCCTTTAAGACTAATTTAAAAAATATTAAAAGCAACACAAGTGAACAAACATATTATATGGACCAAATATCCACTTAGAGAAAAACGGTCTTCAGAAAACACTATTTTAAAGTGTCATCTTCATTTGAGGGAACATCCATTTGTGCACCTACTATACCCATGGGTGTGCCGAAAACTAATGGAACACATAAAATCCATGAATCCTACAAAAAGCACTATTTAAAACCACACATTTAATCCAAATCTATTTTAAAAAATTTCAAATGTGACATAGTTTCCAAACCAACCATGAAATAATTTTATAAGGATAAATGACAAAGTGGTGGATAAAATCTTTTAAAAGAATGTTACATTTGGGTACCATCTTCAATTCAACACACACACATGTGTGCAACCCATACACTCATGGATGGGACAAAATACAATGGAATCCACCTCGTGACGAGGAAACCACTTGTTAAAATAATTTTCACAAATACATAAATATTTTATAAACACCATACCATCACATTTAATTTCAAAATCAGAGACAACCAATTTTTAATATCCTGGTGTTACCATATCACACCTACATTAATCCAAAACCAGAACCAAAAAATTTATTATATAAAAATACGGTTAAACATGTCCTAAAACATATATTTTATTTCAAAATAATATAATGAATTTCATAAAAAACCATTGGCATAGTAACACATACTCAGAAACCAAGATTTATCTAAAAATATATTTTTAACCAAATATAATGACTACAAATAATAAAAATAAGATAAATTGATGTATCATAGTGGTGCATATCATGTTTTTAAATTTACTAAAACCACTCAGTAACAAATAACATGCTATAAAAAGGAAAATTATGGATACCCCAACCTTGTTGGGGTGTGGATGCAACGAAACCTCGATGGGTGAGTGAACAACACCCCATGACTGATTTTCAAGCCCTAAAACCCCATAAAAAATGATTCACAACTCAATACTAACATCTAGTGTTTGGACAAGAGATGAAACACCATAGATTAGATGAAAAAAACTGGTGGAGGAGAGTGATATAGGGGGATTTGTGAATTGAGGGTGTTATGTTTGAGAGAGGGGAGACTAGAGGTAGGGGCGGCAGAAAGGTGTTGTGTCAAAGGAGGGAAGCGTGGCAGCTAGAGGTTTAGATATGGTTGTGTTGTGTTACATGAAACTAGAAGAGAGGGGGAAACATTTGAAGGAAACACCATTTGGGTGGAGGTCTGTTCAGAAGTGGGTGGTGCATCGGAAGCAGCGTTGTGTAGGGAAGGGGGTAGCCAGGTGGTGTTCGCACCATGGGAGAGAATGTGATAAGGGTGGAAGAGTATTATGGTTTAATTAATAATAAATATTAAAATAAAATAAATAATAATAATAATTAATTATAATAATACTCATATTAATGATATTAATTTCATTTTTCTTAACAATAATATTTATTTCAATTTAAAAATAATATGATTAGTAAGAAAAATCAATAACAATTATTATCATTATATATATTAATAATATTAGTACTATCGTTTAGACATTTTTAAAATAAATTTATTTTATGTACTGGGAAGCCACATGGTAACGTGGGCTGACTATATGATTATCGATAATTGTACAATGCCTTTGAACCATCTTGAATCCCACCAAATTTATCAAAATTGAAAAGCATTAAACCAGCTCTCAAACGAAACCTTGATTATTTAAAAAATGTACGTGAAATAAGAAAATAAAATAATTTTAATGGTCAAGGTGTGACATTCAATGATGTATCTATTTTTACATAAGAGAAATATTTTCCAGACATTCATGATACACTTATTTTATTATCATCTATCCTTAATGTAATGTTGATGGATTTTTTATTGACTTTGTACTGGTTCTCTAATAGATTTTATACATAATAGACATTAATATATATGTCAAAATTGTTCTACATTATCTCTAGGTGGATATGGATATAGGATTTACACATCAATATCATTTTTATTATTAGAAAAGAAAATTGGAATTCAATTGAAATTATAAATTCCATAGATATTAGAACATAAGCATTCATTTTTAATCACATTGTCGAAGGATTCGTGGAGGAGAATGTCTTATGGTAATTGGTAAATGATTCTTGTGTAGTAATGAATTTAATCATCCAATTGAATTTCAATGTGATGTGAATATGTTAGTTTGTTATGTTAATATATATATGTATCCATATAATACACCACCAATACTCTAGTATTATAAATTCTATGATTATGGGAATAATGATAACTAGTTTTATATCAAATTGTTATTGATGATGAATAACATCAATGACCACAAAATCCAAAAGAAAAATCAAAATATGAGGTGATCAATTTTTATGATTAGGGGTTTTACAAAACTGATGTAAAATGTACACATTACATGTATTGTGGAACTGATGATGTCATATTCAACTTTGTATCTACACACAATTTAGTATCTATATACATTTATTATGGTATCATAGTAAAACATAAAAAATTAAATTTTGTGTTATGACTAATAACCCCTAATGGAATGAATATCAAATCCCATGTATATGATTATTCTCCAGTTGATTTATATGGGAAACTTATTCGTGTAAGTCATTCCATTCATTCTCTAGTTTAATTTGAATTCATTTTGTGAATTTTAATGATTTATTTATGTAAATACCACATCAAATTATTTGGAAAGGATGATCCAATTTATATCATGAACTGACATCTGATTTCTTATTAGTATGACATAAATAAATAAAATCATTTGGAAATTACATTGATCATATAGGTCATGATTTCTATTACTAATGAGTTTATTTCCATGATATTCGATATAAAAGTTTATATAGAAGATATTCTTATTGTGTGAGAGTCTATTAATGTATTTCTGGAAGAGATTACATATTATCCACTAAATTATGATGTTGAGTTTTCAATGTAACAAATACCGTGTGCGACACCTCTTTCCAAGAATAGCTATATAATATTATTTATTGAGTAACAATAATTGAATAAAAAATTCTATTAGAATCATTAAAACGGATTAATTTGGATAACTGCATTACATTGGGGTGCACCTATTTATTTATGAATAAATACAGATTAATATGAATTTATATTAATTATTTAGAACTAAATTGGATATATATGAATATTTATTATTATTTTTACTATATTAACATTTACTTTATTAGATAAATGAAGCGCAATAATTTGCGAAGGATGATATTTATTCTAGATATAAAAAATTGAGTGTCATGATGGATGGTATATATAAGAAATTCTTCTATACATGGTACGAGAAATATGAATTGATTATGATGGCATTGGGTCTTACTAATACGAATACTATATTCATTTATTTAATGAATACTTCATTTATATATTACATTGATCAGTTTTTGGTAGTAATTATAGATGATATTCTTATTTGTTAAATTATAATTGAATAAAATGAATATCATTCGAGAACTGTGTTGAATACCATAAGGAATTAGAAATTTATGCATAATTTACTATGTGGGAATTTTGTACTTGGAATATTTTATTCCCGGGTTATATAATCTGATGTGGTGGTATACATGTAATCCCTTAAATGAAAAGATTTATTAAAAAATGGATCAGTCAAAACACTATGACTCTGATCTGTATTTTTTTGGATAGATATTATCAATTCACAATGTATAATATATCAGGGATATCAAATAATCAAAACATGTTAATTTGAAAGGGAGATATATTATTTGGATGGATGAATTTGAGGAATAGTTTATGGAACTAAATGGTAACATATTCATCACTCATGTTATTAAACTATCCATTGTTAGAGAATGGTTGGTAATATATAGTGATTCTTTAAAAATGGACTAGGGTGATTCCTCATAAATAATGATATGTTCACAGCTTTAACCAAACATAAATTGATGGAAATTGAGAAAAACTACCCAACTAATGATTTGTGTAAGATATAATAATTATTTATTAATCATGTGATGGAATTATATATATATATATAATGGTGTGACATATATACTGATCATAGTTAATAAAATAAAAATATCACTCAAAAAGTGTTGAATATGGACCAATAAATATTGGTTTAGCTGATTAAGGATTATAAATGTGCAATACATTACCACCCTTTGAAGGTGAACATGATAAGAGATGATTTGAGTTAAAATGATCTTGCAAGATTATCTATTTTTAGGGTAAAAAAAGCTATAACTATTATGAATTTATTATTTATGGAACGTGAAATCATTAAGGGGTAAAATATTATATTACTAAAATGATTTTTCAAACATCTATCCTTGTGAATACTAAGTAAGAAAAAAATTAAGTTGAGTATATTAAAATGAAGGTGAAATTTATCCACGAGTTTACCCCTGACTATGATAGAATAATAATGTTCGGGATCCTTGTACATGTAACTATGATACTAGATTTTAAAATGGTTATGTATGATGAATCTCATTGTTCATCATTCTCTATTCTTTAAGGAAGTATAACAATGGATAGATTTTCTAATTTTTATTTCTAGTGTGATATTAGAAAGAGATATATAATAGTTCTTGTTTATTAGTTATTGTTATGTCAGAAATTTAATGATTGTAGATAGATTTATACGTGGATTTAACATCCAATATCTGAAGTAGAATGGTAACGGAAAAAAATTTAGGATTTTTTCCCCGGGATCCCCAAAACATTTAAATTGAATAATGGTACATTGGTTGAATATGATCAACTTATGATGTTTTTAAACTTCATTTCACATAAATAATATTTATCTCTGGATTGACGTACTCAGTTATATATTATGTATGTGTAATGATTTCATGGCATATCAATATCAACTAATTCTAATTAGAATCTAGCGTATACAATAAGGTTTTAGAATTTCTTCAGTATGATCTAGATATAATGTTATGTTTCATAATTTATAATCATCCTTAGGTTTATGTTATATCAATGAAGATTATATAAATAGTTGAGGAAATGTTGGGAGCTTTCTCTATAAATTTTTAATTCATTTTCTATCAAGACCTTCCATTGGGTGAATTTCCATTCAAAAATAGATTACACAATATAAATATGATATATACATATGAAACACTTTATGGAATAAATTTAGGAACTCCTTAATGATGGAATTAATTTGGAGAAATAATATAATTGGGTCTTCCTATATGTAAAGAAATTTCATGGAATTTTGAATCCATTAAAAAACATAAGACCATCTCAGAGTTGATAGAAAATTTATGATATCAATAATTAGAAATATATAGAGTTTGATGTTTTAGACAATGAATTTATAATAATATATCTCTATAATAGGGAGATGATAAATTTAAGGAATGTAACAATGCATCTTTGGTATTTCAGTCGATGTGAAATTAATTATCATATTCAAGAAGTATTTGGTCAATTGGTTCTTTCATTGAATACGTCTAATGTTCATGTTCTGTTTTACGTGTCTCTCATGTGGAAGAAAATATCTGATAAATTCCATGTAATCAACTCAAATTTCAAACCAACTAATCAAGATCATTCTAATGATGATCAATATGTAGAAATTTTGGACCATAGAGAGAAGATTTCATAAAACGAGGAAACTCTCCAGGAAATTGTTTTTAGTGAATCCAACAATTTGAGAAAGATATGTGGGAACCTGATGATGTGATGAGTTGGAAGTATCGTCATCTTTTTTATCGGTGTTATGAATTTCTACGGGTAAATTCATTTTAATAGGGTTATAATGTGAAAACTAGAGAATTATCTTACATATGTCACATTAAATAATTTTATTTATTAAACAGCTTTCCTTACACAAAATAGTGAGTTGAAATGATCCATGTTCCATAACTGAAATATATATTTTTTAAATATCAAATTGATTATATATTTTTTTATAAATAGTAATAAATTAATTATGAAAAATATATGTTCTACACATTAATAAAATGAATCCAATAGTTATCATATGATTATAATTAACAAAAATATTTAAAAAAGTTATGAATTAATAAAAAAAACATTATATACAAAATTTTTTATTCATAAATTAAAATATTAATTATTAGTGAATTTTTTTAATTTAATATATATAAATATATTATGACATAAAAAATTTAAACCATTGACAATTATTTTTCAGAGAAGAGATAAATAATAAATCAATGTTTATTCGAAAACATTTATTTTCTGAAGATGAAGTCATTGTTGAAATTTTAAAACATACACAAAATTTAATTTCTACTCTTTAATGGTATTTAATAATATTCAATTAACTATGTAATTATAATTATAATGTTCAAATTTACTAAATATACCCTTTTCCTTTTGGTCATGATGGATAGTGACCATTGTAAATTTTATCACCTCGGTAAAAGCTAAATCGTGTTAATCTAGTTCATAAATAATTGATAAGGCCATAATTATTTTTATTCTAATTATTATTGGATGATATTAATTGTAAACTTTTCATCTTATATTCTATATTTATTTTTGTAGGGGAATATTTTCCCTGAAAAATATTTATATATAATAATCTAAAAGATTGTTACCAAATGTCACTTTCATAATTTTAAATATCTATTATGTTTTCACATAGGAAGAAAACTAGTTATCAAATAATAATAATATCAATTTTGTGAATAATGAAATTATACCCATGATGTTAATTTTTTTAAATTTTTTATATATTATATAATTGCCTTAAATTTTTACACAATGTTAAAACCTAATTAATAAAATTAGTGGAAAAAATAAAGTTTATGATTTCATAGATATTAAATGTAATATAATTTGAATAATTAAAAGTATTGTATGGATTTTATATTTAAAAATGTTAAATTAATGATTTTTTAAATTATTATATTCAAATTCAATATTTTTCTTGACATTTTAATGAAAAATTATATGACAAGTGTCAATATTGATAATAATGATATTTTATCAAAATAAGAATTTACTAAATAAAAAAAAATTTATAAAAATATTATAATTAGACATGAATGATTTAATATGATCTAAAATTTCATTAAATTTCCTTTTATAGTTAATTTTTCACATTATATGTAAAAAAATATAGCCTTCTATGATTGAATCATTTTTACTATATTTCAATCTAAAATTTTTTACCTCAGGGTTAATTAAAATGACGTGCTATAAAATATTAAAAAAAACTAGTTTAATTATATTTATTGATTGGATTAAAACCCAATAATATATTACATTAAATTACCTATCCATTTAGATGTATGTTTCTCAATAATGGGTTTGTTGTAATTCAATCATTTCAGAAATTCCAAAAGTGACCCTCACCTAAATTATAAAATGAAACCTCCCCTCAATTATTTACACATCATTGAGCTATCTATCTCAGATAATTATTGAAATTTCTTTTCTCAACTTCTTTATCTAAATTATCGAGGGTATTTTCTTCCCAAAATACCAACTGTATTGTCCTTTAAAGGTGATATGATATTTTTTTTGAAGAACATCTATTCACCGTAACTGATAACATTCATTTCTAATCTTATTTTACCTCATATAAATCAGTGGTATTTATCATAAAATATTTCATTATTTATGTATATATGATTAAATTTTATGATAATTATGAATAAAAATTCATGAACCCTCTTTCCATTTAAACAAGAAGTAAAAGTATCACTCATTAATATGTACAAATCACCATACCCATGTAGTGATACAATTAATTATCCCTAATAATATTATATTGAAGGGTATTATGGTGGGTTTGATACTAATATATCACATTTATGATAAAATTATACTTCTATAATGATAATATACTTTATACCTTCTTACCATCCAATCCCTTGGGATATGTTAGCAACGTTAGTGTGTACGAATGGGCGACCACCTCCATGAAGTGATACTATTTTTTAGAATTGTATATTTAATGGATGATAATTAATAATTTTTTAAATAATATATATTATAAGTATTATTTAATAATAATATTTATAATATTAAATATAACATAATGCTTTTACTCCATCCTCTTATAAATGCATACAATATTAACGTGTACTTATGGATAACCGTCTCCCTGTATTATTTTGTTCAATTTTCTTTCTCAAAATTTTATGGTAGACTATAAAAAGATAAAAATTTAAAATATATTATATTTATATCATATGTAATATTATGAAGGTCATGTAACCCTGAAAATATTCCACGGCCTGAAACTACTAAACTAAAATAACCATGATAAACGAAACTGTTAACCCATGAAAATAATGTTTTTATTAAAATGTTATTGATTAAAGGGGGTGTTAAAATTTTATAAAGGGGTAATATATTAAATTATAAGAATAAATAATAAATTTATATGTAATTATAAAAAAAAATTTTTTATACTTTGTGATATATTTATTTTGATGAATGGAGAACTCATTTCAATGGTGTTGTATCACATTCTCATTATCTATTGGGATTGATTATGACTATACATATAATGATGAAATCATATGATCTATTACACAAAATTCATATAGATATTATTTAACATCAATTATTTATTTCAAATATATCCTTTACATTTATTTAACTTCTATTATGTACCCATGAGTCCGATGATTTGCTATTATGAAAAATTAACATCACTTCTCTCTTCATACAGAGATCTCTTTCTCAAATATCTCTATTTTATAAAAATGTTTTAAAGAAGTATTTTTCTATTATACTATAATTTTCTAAATCCATTTTCACCCATTTATGACTTTTTATAAAACAATATTAAATGAATCACCTCCTCATTTTATAAATGATATACTTTATGACTTTTCCTTCAAACGAATGAATGAAATATTTTTAACTTATATGTACGACCTAAATGACAATTTTTTGTAGTCATGACTTATTTATTCATTCATTATTCCATTATAATGTTAATAATATATTACTGGGGAGTCTTTTTCGTTTATATTTTAATACTTATTTGAAAAGTTACTTATAAATTTTAAGTCAATTTTCCTCAATAAATGTTTCGTGTACTTTTAATGGAATTTATATTAATCAAATTTTGCAACAACTGATTTAAATTATATATTTGATGGGATATGATCCAATGATACTATAAATATTAATTCTCAATATTATATATTCATATTATGTATCTATATTTTATGAAACACATTAATTTTCAATGGGTTATGCTGTGTTGAAATGTTGAAATGTTTTTGCAACCCAATTAATTTCCATGGGCTATGTTATGATTAAATGATTATGAAAAACAATTATTTTTATGGGATTATATGAGATGAATTTTTTATTATCTTATGGAAGAAATATATATTATTTTCATTATATAATGGGTGTTAACATTACCTCTCTCTAATTAATTTCTTAAACATTCCTATATAATGGGATAAAATATTTTGGAATAAGAAGTTAATGAAATTTAGTAAGGTACCATGTCTATTATGATAGTCTTGGGAATTAATAGTGTCTATTAAAAGGATCGGTGTGTGAACCCATAAAACTATGATTTCCATAAAAATAGTCTTTCAGTAATAAGGTAATTATTTTAACTATCGATGTGTTTTTCATAAATAAATTGCTTATACCTCGTTTGTACCATAATAGTTCATCTGATTTGATTCAATTACCATTTATAACTTTTGAATATCTAATATTTATTCTTAGAATTAATTTCATTATCATTTTTATGGGGTTATAATATCATAATATCATGTTTTTATAACCATAATATCTTTTTATTGTTATGTGATAGTTCATAACTTCCTTTTTTACCCTTAATGAGCATCTAAGCACAAATTTTTCATATGTTTCATTTCCATATGTTATGAAGGGAGGTATTATGTATGATATTTCAATGATGTGTGATACTTATAACTAAATAAGTTCTAGATGATGTAAATATTTAAATAACTATATTTTTATGCTTCTTGGTTTCCATGGATACTAGTCACAATTGATTTAGGTATGGATCAAAATGTTAAGTAATTAATATTCTACTTTAAAGATTAAATATCTATTCTTTAAAATTTTGGGTTTCTATATATTAAATAAATGATCATAAAAATTTAGTATTTACTAAAAAATTAATTTTCATCATATCCCCAATTGTTGAATAAATATTAACCAAATATAGTGACAATGGAATATATTTTTTAATATTGAATAATGTTGGAAACTCTAATGTTTATGTGGAAATTTTTATATCCCTTTTGTAATGAATATATTTTTGTTATTGCAATTTTAAATATATAAATATAAATATATTTTTGAATTTTTTTACATAAATGGAATAAATTAGTGTATGATGTTTTTTGAAAGTCATGTATTTAGTTAGTGTAGATATTGGAAATACAAAGGGATAACTTAGGATAATTTTATATCCATATAAAATTTCATAATATGGTATGGAATTATATTTTCAAGGATTAAACATTGGTATTTTATTAGATTATTTTAAATGCTATATTTTATTAATAAATAAAAATTAATTCCTAAAATATTTTATAATTTTTTTGTTTATTATATGGGTTATATAGTGTTTTGCTGCATGATTTTGAATGACGGGATTATATGTGATAAAAATATGAAATTATATCTTTTTCAAAAAATTATTGGTTAAACTAATTATTTAATAGTATTTCATATCGTAATAATTGTTTGTAGAATTTTAAGGGTATGATTATATGTTGATGTAGTCAAAGATGAGTTACTTTATTTTCATGGTATTTTGCATGAAATTCATGTAAACTCATCTATATGCATAATGTCTTATCATTGGGTCTCTCACACATGGTTCTCTTACCATAAATTATAAATATAAATTTATTGGATTGTTTTTTTGTGAGGAATATTTAGTTTAAAGGCTATATTAATTCAAATTATCATAGTTATATTGCATTACCCTAATGTATTGATTATGTAAAACCTATATATTTTTATCATTTTTAATATTATATAAAGATCTACCATTTTATTTTTGAGTAATGTAATGATTCAAAATGATTATCATTAGTGAATATAAATAATTTTTTATATATTCTAGTAATATATATATTTACATATATATATATATATATATATTATTTATATGTTTTAATATAGAAAGTGGTGTTTGGATAAATAATACTACTGATGCTGAAAAGAGTATCCAAAAAATAGGGAGTTCTTCCAAATGTTCTATTTTTGTGGTTCTGGAATGTTTTATTATCATTGATTTAAAATTTTATTATGGATGAGATTGTGAAAAATTAGTGTTACTTACCATATAGGATATGTTTTTTAACTGAAAAATAAAAGTATAGGCATAAACATTTTGATGTGTCAAACTTAAGCTGATTTTACAAAGGAAATAATATTAACAAAATGTTTGGAAATTAAAATAGAGGGTTTATGACTGATATTTATGGTTGTTTTATTTTATCTAAATGATCAATTTTATTCTCTAATTGTGATGTATATTATATTATCACATAATAATAAAAATATAGCATAATGGATATGTGGGGATTTGTAATCATGCGGAAGGGAGGGGTGTATAATTTGGTAGGTGTAGTGAATTGTATTAGAGTGGTTATTTAATTAAAAATGATAAAAATATCATACGGACATTAATTCAATATTGAGATCATTGATTTTCAATGGATTACAAGTGAATTATAGGATAAACATGGACCCATATGGTTATAATATTTTGTGAATAAAAGGTATTGTGACTCACAAAATTTGTTGGCCACATAATTCAACAAACTTGTTATATTACCCCATTCCACCTGATAATGATACGTGGAAAAATATTATTAAATTCATTTAATCTTATATAAAACAATATTATTTTGTTCAGTTATCTATTGAAATTTTTAATTGGGAAAAAAATATTTCCTAGTATCTCTAGAAAAATTATATTTGTGTAGGATATGTTACATTATTCCTCATAAATATAATTTATTATAGAAATTTAATATAATATATCCCAGTTAATTACCTTTTAGAATTCTATTTGTTTCTAATGTATCTAGATGATGAATTATAAATACATTTTTATGAAATATCTCTTAACATTGATATATGTGACCAATACCGCTCAACTTCCACTATTTTTTATGATACAGAATCAATATATTATAAATCCAATTTTAATGGAACAAGATTTTTCACGTTTTAATTTTATAGACACAATAAACTATTATTGGATGAAATATACAATGTTTGGATTTATGGGGGTAGTAAAAGAAAAAAATTGTTAAATCTATTTTTTTAATTGATGATATTTTGTTATTATTATATTACATAATCCATTAAAAATATTGTAAATAATTATATGAATATACATTGTTCTAGTTAGATTATTATTACTATTTTTCACAGGTATACATAATCTAAACATTCGTTGATGGGAAAACATTTTGTCTTGTCATACATGATTTGTAAAGGTCATGGTGATATATTATTTAATTGTAGTGGAATGATGTTAATTATGGTTTAATGACATTGGTGGTGAAATGAAAATATTTGGGATGTTATTTCTCATTATTATTTATTTTGTTTTATATTTTTATTACATTATTGACCTAATGGGTTTTTTTATGAATTATTATAATGATATTAATACAAAGAATAACTGGTGTTGTATGATTTATAATGTTAAAAAATATTATTTCATCTTAAAGCTATAAATAAAAGTTTGATATTTTATCCATTTTTTTATTATATTGTTATTTGTGATATTAATTTTACATGATACATTTCATAATGTTATCATCAAACTATAAAAATTTTTTTTTATCATTTTAAGTCAATCACATGTATTATATAAAGAGGTTGACCTAGGGTCACAAATTATCCAGTTCCAGATAATTAGGTTTTTGCCAGAAAAATTTGTTAAAAAATGATAATAAAATATTTTCTTAATATAACTACTTTATTTAATTAATTTTCCTAAAGAAATATACTAATTGGAAACTCAAATAGAATACATAAATTTTCATGGAATACATTTTTTTGTTGATGGGTAAGGTATATTGAATTGTGGTATTATTTTAAAAGGTTTATTTAATTATAGATTGGTATTTTGGATTTACATTTTTTAGATATAGTTGTTGGATTTATTATTTTCTTTCATTATATCATTGATGTTTGTACATGAATCATACAATAAAAAATAGTCTTCATTAAATGAACAATGTTGAGTATAGTTATAGTTAATTTAATGAATGTGTTGGATAGATAAAAGTTATCTACAATTTATCTAATGTATTCCCAAAATAAAAATGAGTAAAATCATAATTCACATTATGGTTAATATATTATGAGTGAATTGATATTGTGGTTTGTACTCATTGGAATATTACACATGATAAATAATTTATTATCCTCAGAAAAATCGTTGCGGTTTTTAGTACATAGAATATCATATCATAAAAATAATAAATTGTATATTTTTGTTGATATGTTTTTTTACAAGTACACGTATGGTCATGTTACACATATCCACATTTTTTGTGAGGGATATGATCGATTTCTGATAGATTAAGATATATGAATGGACCATCTAGTGATATAATTACTAGTATGATATTTATTATTAATTTATTACAATTATAATTACAATTTTTATAGAAATTTTTATACCCCACTATGATGTTTACTATTTTAGTATCGATATTCTTTTTAACAACATGATTATTTACCGGAGGATCAAACTATTTTGTTAAATGTGTACCTTATGAAAATTACATATGAAGTGTTTAAGATAATGGGGAGGATAAATATAATTTTTGAGGATACTATATATATTATAAATAATGATATCAAGACATGAAAAAAACAAATAATTTTTCAAATATTAGACCTATTGAAATGATGGAGTGAATATAGAGTTTCTATTAGATATTATAGATGTTAAGAATCCATGTTGATTAAATCGTTTGCATCAAAAACAATATATTTTGGCTAACAACAACTAAATTTTCAGTTTTCTTATATAAGGTAATGATTAAATTGATAAATTCATTTGATATATTTTCAAAAAACATAATTACAAATTATTTCTAAATCCAATGTATATGTACCTAGATTTTATTATTTTGAATGTCCGAAGAAGTTATTTATCATTGATTGATTCGGATTCCTTATTTGATGATACACTAATAACTTCAAAATAATAGTGATTATATTTTACCATAGAGGCTTGTTTATAAATGATTTAGGTGTAAATAGTAATGTGTAACCTTTTGAGGCTATATTACTTTTAAAAATACAATTATTTTTTGAAAATATATTTTTTATTAAGAGAGACATTATTATTTTTTATAGAAAAAAAGAGTCATAATTTATTAGGCATCATGTTTTTAGGTCATCATGTGATAGAAAATAGGGATGTGGCATAATTCTTCAAGGTGTTGATTGTTGAGTAAAAATATATTATTTATAATTTTCCATTATTTAATTTTGGGAATCTCAAACACTTTCTTAGAAACTGTATTTTATAAAATTATATATCCCATGTATTATTGTATGTTTTTTAGGAATGGAATAATTTGATGTTGAACATATAAATGGTTATAATATGAAATGATTAAAAAATTATTATTTAAACTAATCCATAAAACAGATTGTGCATCCAATACAATGGATCCAAAACTATTCTGACTAGTGGTTTGGATAGTGTTATGCTTACAAATTATTTTAACATGTTACCATTATACTATCTTTAGTAATGATCCATCCAATTATCTTTTTTAGATTATCATATTTAGAAATTGTATTCATAGTACATTGGCCAATCCAATATTTATAATAATGATATTTATAATTATTTCCATCTTATGGGATCTATAATATCATTACGATGATTCTTCCAAAAAAAATTACTGTTCATTTTTAGAATTCAATATTAAGATCAAGATCATTATGAGTTATCGTAGTGAATGTTATCTATATTTTTTGATACCTATTGTGGAATATAATTATTCAATATGTTCATACATATAGAATTTCATTTGAAGAGATGGTATGTGATTCAATTTTTATTTGGCACATCTAAAAATATTTTCATGAACTTATAATTCTTAATATTTTTAATTTCTTAGAGATGTGTAGATGTAATGTATCCATGTGAGGATTGTAAATTCAATATATCATTCATTTTGTTCACTGTGATTGTTCAAGCCTAGATCAAGGGGTTCAATGGATATTAATATGGATGAATCGGATCCATCAGACCATGGGTTTCTTGGTCTAGTAAAGGAGAGACATATCGATCATTATACCAAGGAATTTATAATATAATAAATATGAAGATAACACCAATATGTAAAATCATGGGATTCTATAGTTTTAGATGAAGTAGATATTTTGATCATCATATCAGGGTATTTAATTTATGAAAAAACATCCCTTTACAGTCTGTATTAAAATTTTGGATATTTATGTCATGATTTCAAACATTATAAAGTAATAAATTAAAAGTATAATATTACCTATTATTATGATTTCAAGTAATAATTTCTTTTATAATATTATGGTTTACATATATCTATATGTTTATTTTTCTGCTGAGTGTTTAAATTAGAATTTAAATTTATACATACATTTATTATAATAGTTTTATCATTATGTATATGATACCGATGAATAAAATGATATGCATGAATGTTTCAGGATAATATTTATATTCTATTATCCTCAGATTAATTCTAATAATGATATTTTTGACCTTTGAGGTTTATTTGTTTAGTTTTAATTTTTTAAACTATATTTTACAACCCAATTATAGCCATAATAGAGTCTTATGATCCAAAAATAACTAATAGAGTAGGTTATAATACTATAAATATTTTAAATTTTATTATATAATACATGTAAATTTGTTTTTTTATAAAAAAAATTTCCATAAAATTGTTTTTTAGACTAATTTGTTTTGTAAAAAATAGATTCAATTATTTATAATAGGATATGCTTCAATATTGAAACCATTGAGAATATGAATCCATGTAGACCACCAATTAATTGTGGAAATGATAAATAATTTTTTAGAGATTGAATGAAGAATTTTTATTTAAACAATTACATCAATAACATTGTGAGGATAACATAAAATTATTTGATTTTAGATAAGTCAGTTACAACTTATTGAAGTCATGAAAAAAATAATATCAATTGACTTATTGAACAATAAATTATCTACTTTTTATATGATAATATGTACCTGTAGTAAAATTTTATTATGTAATATATCTAATTGTACATGGAAGAAGTTATAAGGTAATCATTTTGTTACATCAAAATTTATTAAAATAGGAACATCTATATTAATAGACAAATATTAATAACTTGATTTTTTATATAGAGAATTAGAAGCTATGATGCATTAAAGAATAAAGACCATTTTTAATAGTTAACATTATCAAAGAGAGAAACAACTAATAGATAAAATTTTAGTTATGAATATATTAGAGATTATGCTAAATGAATGAGAATCCAAAATAAAATATTTAGATTAAATGATGAGGATAGAAATTATTAATTAGATTAACTTATAAGTTCTCTTATTAAATATGATTGAAAATAGAAAAGTGTTTTAGAGAATATGTTAAATAAAAATGGGGGAGTTTATTTTATAACAACATTTAATAGTCCTTCAAAATGTAAATCTACATGGAAATTTATTAATATTTCAAGAAAGAATAATGTTATTATTGAATTAGAAAATATTTTAATAGAAAACTCTCTGAATTAATAGGATAATAATGTGTGATGGTTGATAAATATTGTTGGAAATAATTCATTTTAGTATAGATATATAAATATTCAAAAATATTATGGTGACCATAATGATGATTATGATGTTATCTATTTTTTGTGTATGAAAATATGATATATAAACCAATATTTTCCTAATCCATAAGGAAAGGATAATAAAGAATAAAATTTTAGTAGGAATACTTAAAATTACTAAAAGGAAAAAAGAAAGACTTTTATGAATTCATTATATACATGGAGTAATAGTGTATGAGATAGATAATTTAAAAATCCTTTCGACAATGAATGTTCCTTATAAATTAATATTTTTTGGTTGAATAACTAAAAAATTTGAAAAAATATCTCTCAGATAAAGTATCAACTACTAAATATCATTATAATCATTCTTATAATGAAAATATCCTTAATATAAATGATGATAATTTTTCAATAACTATGGCTGAAGAATCATACTCACCTGAAGAAGATAATTTTTTACCCAGATTTAATGAATTATATATATTTTTTCTGTTAATGAAAAATGAAAAATATAAAATATATAAGAAAACATGATAATTCCCAAGAAACCCTAGTAAAGGAAAATTAAAAAAATACATATGTTACTTATGAGGTATCCGATCTTTTAAAATATCTAGAAGAATAATATTTTCAAAAATACATTCTATTCAATGTTATTAAGAAATCTATTACTATTAAAAATATATTACAAACAGATTTTATGAAACATACTTTGAATAAAATTACTAATGAAGATAAAAACGTTGTTTTATAAATAAAATAAATATTTTACAGTTTAAAAAACATATTTCACATTTTATATTTTCAAATTAATGTTTCGATAAAATTTTTAATAAATTCACACCATATAAGAATATTTTTGGAATTCGGTTTACAAATATATATTTTTTATTAATATATTCATTGATCTAATGAGATCCTATTATGAACTCTATGTTTAAGTGGAGAACACAATAAGAAAAAAATTTCATTAAATAATGTTCATTAATATGTTTTTTATAGAATAATTTTTAAAATAAATGAAATTTTCTAAAGGTAATAAAATTAGATAAATTTGGTAAAATAAAATTTTATTTGATGATAATATAAGACCCAATATTGCTCGGTATTCGAAGAAATAATGAATATGTTTTTCATAAAATGAAACATTTACCATCAAAAAAATATTTGGTACATATAGAGTTGTTTTATAGATATATGACTTGAAATAATGATTTTATTAATAAGAACATAAATTTTAATTGTTTATAATTTAAATTTATAAGTAATTACAATGGGGAATTTTTTATAAGAAACCTTTTTTAAAGAAAATAATAAATTTAAATATTATTATTTTTTGGACATATGAAAAAATATAGCAGAGTGGGAAAATTGTGTAACGAGGGTTATATTGCGAACTTCATGAATGATAATTTTGTTTTTCATCATTTAAGAGATTTTTTTATTTTATTCAATCAGCATGAGAATGTATATATCTATTGAATTTAGAAGACATAAGGATCCATGATATAACTTATTATAGTGTAATAGAAGACCGATCTTGGTTATTGAAAATTATATTAATAAATTGAAATATTATAAATATATCTATCCAGTATATGAAAGGAATAGTTAAGGAAATACTAAAAAAAGAATTTTGATGCTTTAAAATACCGTGATCCTTATCATTTTAGTATGTAATGAAAGTCAATCCATTATAATTTTATAAAGTGAAAAAATTATTCATCTATATTTAGATGAAATGAAATTATTTTTTCAATAAAAAATAAGTTTTAATATAAAATATTATGTGTTAGTTTTAGTCGATGATTACACTATATAAATATTAATTTTTTTATTAGACGGAAATACAAAGGCTATAATTTTTTTTAAAGAATTATAGTCATATAAAAATATGGGAAACAAATATCCATGATAACAATTTATTTATCATAGTACAGATTTTTTAAATTCTTATTTTGAAGAATTTAATAGTAAAAAATTAAAAAAATAAATCATATTGTAAACTACAACTCCATTTAAAAATTAATATGTAGAAATAAGAACTAGATTTCCTCAAGATATAACTAGAACCATGTGGAGTGAATACTTAGTTGCTAAATTTATTTGGTTTCGATATGTTTTTACAACCTAACATACTATTAATTTAGTTATAATTAGACATTCATTTAATAAAATTCTTAATGAGTTGTGGACCAGAAGGAAACTAAGAAATTATTAATTCAATTTTTTTTGATACAATATATTTTTTGAAAAGAATAAAGATGACTAAAAAAAATTGTCATTACAATATTATAAAAGAATATATAAATATTAATTGAAAACTAATAATTTTTATAGTATTTTAAATAAAAATATAATTATTATCGAGGATACCGTAATATTTTTTTTCGATGAAACTGATCTCTTTTTTTTTTGAAAATAAATCATCATATATATTATTATTACAATTTTAAAATAGATTAAGAAAACAATATTGTAATCAGCTTATCGTGAGATAATAAATAATGTATATATTTTTAATTTTATACCATATGAATATTATTATAATGTTATTAATGTATGATTTCTTGAAACTCGCAGAAGACATTTTTTTGTAAGGAATCATAAATGTGAAAATATCATCGTTGATTTAGGTCAACCAGTTTGAAATATTTGTTTTTTGAAAAATGAACTTGATCATCAGGAATTTTTATCTCAATTCGATCCTAAGACTCTAAATAATTAAATTTGGTTATGAGTAACAGGAAAAAGAAATTCATGATGAACTCAATGATTTTTAGATGAACCATGTCCAGAATGTGGTTGAACGAACTCGATATTCTTCTATAATACGAGTAAAGGTATCTGTAGAATAAGTATGATGATAATGAAATAGTATTCAAAAATATATATAATGTTTTTTAAAGGACTACATACAATATTAATCAATATAATATGATGAAACTTATTTACTTGTAGATAGTAATGTGGCTATTAGTATACTTCTATCTTAGAAAAATTTAAAATTTGCATCCATTTTTATTAGATATGAAGTGTTCAGTCTTTAATGGATAAGTTCAAGAGGAATTTTATGATGAGAAACCCCTGTTATGTAAATAATAAAACATTAAATAAATTGGTTTATGATTACAACGGTTTTATATAGACATAAACAGGATCATCTGTCATGGTATGATTGGTTTACTGGATTTTTTATATAATACAAATTTGATACTGGATTTATGGATCAATAACTTTTTATAATATAAGTTAATATAAATTTTATGATATAAATAATATTAATTGATGAAATTATATTCTTATCAAATTAAATGTATTTAACATATTCATTTTATGATCTTATGAATTATATGTTTGAAATGATTATAATGGGTGATTTAGCATACTTTCTAGGTTTACAAATTTCACAAAATCCATAAGAATATATTATATAATAGAAAAATTATAGAAATTATCTTCTTATATTTTATTTAAAATAATAAATGAATTATTAATCCTACTAGAACCAGAAATACTCTAGATATTGATTAATATGGGAATTCAGTTGATCAAAATACTATTAGAGGAATTCATGGATGATTACATTTATTAACAACTCGACCTTTGGATTTAATGTTATATGTATTATATTATTAAAGAGATCCAGACAATAAAAAAGAGTCTCATATTAATCCTACTTAAAAAACTATTCATTAAATTACGGGTACTATGTATTTAGGTTTATTCTAATCTTATAAAAATTAGTTTGAGTTTAAAATTTTCAAGGATGTTTACATTGGAGGTTTTTGAATATATAAGAAAACTACTTACAAAATAGGTCATTTCATAAGAGATTCACTAGGTTCGTGGTTTTTTCGGATAATATACCCACTATAACCATCCACTTCTGAAGTCGAATGTTTTGTAGACAGAAAATATTTTTCTCATGAGTTGCGGATACAAAACACACTCACTAACTATGGAACGAGTTTTACTAAATCTCAAATATTGCGGGATAACCCATGTTCTATTTCAAAAAATATAAAACTAGAAAAAATCTCACGAGCAATGATCATATATATAGTAAATTATTTTTACTAGGTTCAAATAATAAATTGAAATATCGTATAACAATTCATCAAAATGAAATAACATCTATATGAAATTTTTAATGGACCTTATAATTATGATATATTCAAATATGTAAAATAGAATCAAGGAATGATAAATATCATGTGATTAATCATATATACATTATATTTACCAATCATATTATATTAATGAATTCATTTTCAAAGGAGAGTAGATATGTTTTTAGTTTAATAATACCATTATTTTTATAAATATCATTTTTTATTATAAAAAGTGCACACATTAAATTTTTATGTTTTTCTGAAATGATATTTTTCATGATTTTTCAGAGTCAAATCATTAATAATCATTAACATTTCCATGTTAAATAAAAATATTTTTAGAGTTTAAATTTTCACAAACAAAATAATTGTTACAAAATCTACCAAACTGTACTTCTGTTAATAATTTTATCATAATAAATATTTATTACAACATCAAGGAATAAAATGATCCTCATTCTAATGAAACATATCTTCTCCAACTATTACTATTATAATTGTTTTATTTTTCATAGACTTCTATTACATTAATATATCAATATTTGTGTATATGTTTCTTATTTTTTAAAATTCGTGAATTTTTTTCTAAACCATTTATAATAATATTTATGTGGACAAAACAATTGTACGATGAATAGTTTTCATAAATAATATGATGATATTTGAATTATTGTTATATAATACATGGTAAAAATCACAATCATTTGATTAGAAAAAAATTCAATATTACTCGTTGAGTGTTATTGAATTTGAATAGACATCTCTATGACGAGAGAGGTGTGGTCCATCCCATGTACCGCACTATTTTTCCAATTTCTCACTCCTGAATTCTCACACTGATTTATTTCTAATCTAATTTGATTCCACTCCTCCAATAATGATATTCACACTAATATCCAATACAATATTCCATATTATGTCCTTTGTGGAAGACTTTTCTAAAATTGATGTCTCTTGAGAAATAACCATAAAATGTTCATTAGATGACAAATAATTTTATAATGTTATGTAATTTAATACTTTTCAAGGATGGGAAATATTTTTTTTTTTCAGAAAGTGTATTTTGGAAAACATCATCTCCAAATTTTAAGAGAATAATATGCATCAGTATAATTGCATTCAGAAGAGGAAATGAAGAGATTTTTTTTTCGTTGTTTGGGGAGTGTTGTAAACTATATTATCAAAATGTTTGTGGTCTTGTAGAAATAAACAGGTAAAAAAATACAATCACCCTTCTCATTTTCATATGATGTATCTGGGAATATTGTGAAGATAAAAGTAGAATAATAATTATTTATATCTTTTTAGAATTTAATAAATGGTTCACAACATACAATGGATGAAATTTTAGAAAACTAATGAATTAATGGTAAAATAATATAAAATAAGGGTGATATGGATACCATTAATGTACATGATATATTTATCATAAGAATTTTGAATAAAATGTCGTAGATTATCGTGGTATATTTGTATTCATATATCTTGAATCAATTAAACATGTGTCAATGATGTGAATGATTCTCATGTTTTCATTTTTTATAAAAAAATTGATAAAATATATAGAATATTTTAATATAATGAATCAAACTTACTTTATAATTTAAAGTATTTTTCTTATTTTTGAAGAGACTATTTTATAGATTGATCTTTCTTTACACCATGATATTGATGATTTTGGATAAAATAGATAGAACAATGTATGATTCTTCATCTATAAAAGTGCAATAAGATGTGAATGAAAAATTATAGGTTTCATATTCACCCACTAATGCTCTAAATATATAGATAAATATTACATATTATTAATTTAAAAATCTTGTGGATAATAAGGACAAGAAAAAATTTGGTGATCGTGTTTTTGGTCATTATAAAGTAAATTGTATAGCTTTGAAAATTGAAACCACTATTGGTTTAAGGGATGATAAGAGGAAAATTAATCATAAGAAATTAATTATGAATGAATGGTTTTGTAAAATTTTTAATGATGGTAGTATAAAGTGATTTATATGATATTCCCTTATCTATTTTTATGTTATCATTTTTTCAAATATCTAAGGAAACCATAACCATTGCATATAATACACAGAATCATCATAAAATGGGATTAAAATTTTTATATACATAAATAGTTAATTTGGTTGATTCTATAGTTTGTGTGAAGGGGAAAGGGAAAAAATATTTATGATGTAAAAGTTTAAATGTGTATAAAAGTAATAAAACCAATATCTATTAATATTTTTGTTGAAAATGAGAAAAATATAATTTTATAATGTTGGTAATAGATTTATTAGAAATATGTGGAAGTTATAAAAATATCTTGAATAATTAAATGAGGATGTAATATAATAAGAATAATCATAATATTATGTAGAAAAAAATAAAATGATCAAGGAAGTAATATCAACAACAAATCTATTACCATCCCAATCAGATAAAAATCATGATTTTGATATTTTAGAGGATGTTAGATCATCCCCAAAATGAGGAGAAGAATTACACCATTAAAATACCAAATTATAGTATGATATTAAGAAAGATAATGAAGTAGATATTTTGAATGTATCATGTGATTAAATGGTTAAAATAATAGAAAAGTCAAATGTCAGATTGAACATCCCTCAAATTTAAAATCATTCACTAGAGTCCTCTGAATCATATGCTACGTAAGCATAAAAATGTTTTGTTATATATGTAAAAAATTTAAATGTTGTTTTTATTAAATACTATATCTTAAATATAATGAATTTGGATGAAAAAAAATTCATAAATTTATAAATTTATAATCGGAATCACTGAATATGTTGATAGAATTTATGATTCCAGATGAATAAGAAATATAAATGCTCAGTGGAAATAATAATACACATAGGAAAATATTAAAACATGTAATGAGATATCCAATGTGTTTTAATAGTGATTTGAATTATCGTGATGAATAGATAGATTCTTTCTAGAATGTTTCACGTGATTATTCATATTCTTTTGATAATTTTTCGCCCAATTTATAGGAAACAAAAAATATGTTTGAAAAATTCTGAATCATATTGGATACCGATAATGATGAAATAACATTTTATAAATAAAGAGTTTTCAATATAGAAAAATAAAATATGAGGCTCCAAAAAATTAAAGACGAACTTCTAGGTTTTAAGTAAATGAATAAGAATATCAGTGAAAAAGATGAATGTTTGGAGGTAGTGAATTGAATACTATCAGAATTGGATTATAGGATGGGGAAGCGTGAAACGTCATTTTCTAATGAAGATAATGATAATGATTATGTGAAGAAGTTGAAATATACTTTTAATGAATTATATATGTCATAATTATTTATTATCATAAAACAATTGATGTATTCATATTGTTGAATGGAATATTATTTTGAATTTCTTTTAACCAAATATCTTATTTCTAAATTTTTTCCCAATATTTTGGATTAATATTGTTTTTATTATATGATGGATGAATTTTAATTCAAAAATAATTTTTTCACATATTATGTTATTCTATAATTTCACGTGATTTTTTACTATTTTTATACCTTTTTAAAAATCATTAATAGGGATATTTTTATAAAAAAATAGGGAAGAAATATTAAATAGAGATATTTTTTGAAAAATAAATTTCAAGTAAAGAAAAATATTTATGATTGTTTCTTACAAAGGGGATAATCCAAAATATTTCACTTTATTGGATCTAAAAAATTAATAATCAATTTGGGTGTTATGATATGTAAATAAAAATATCCTTATGAATATTCTTTATAATTTTTTACAATGTATAAGGGTTTATAAACATTTCAATGTCCATAGTTTTTACATTTAAGTGTCAGGTATTGTATTTTCCAAAAAGTGGGATAATGTTGAGTTGAATGTAATAGTTTATAAATCTACTTTTCTTTTGTAAATATAAAAATAATTATTAATAACAATATTTTACTATGATTATCTATACTATGTATTTTAACATGTTTTTTTAGAAATCATCATTCCATAAAGAACATAGAAATGGATCTAATATAAAAAAAATATAAAAATTTATTATTAAAATTGATTGATTGGAAAAATTGTGTGTCCCATACATAGTACTAACAATTATTCTGGACGATGTTTACAATATTGTTTTATCAAACAGTCTTACGAAATTTATAAATATCAAACAAAATTTTTTATGAACTCATCAGATTATCATTTTCTCAGTTTATTTGATTGGAAAACAATTTGCATAGCCCATTGAATTGACCCATATTTATAGATGTTGTATCTATAATTTTTTTTAGTAGATGGAATCTATAATTTTAAAATGACGGTGCTAAGAAAAAAAAATTCAAAAATGATGAATAGTTTTCTTTTAGATATCTGTATCAAGATCCAGATCATTATAATATATCTAATAGAAATCTATCCATTGTTTTTCAAAAAAAAAGACATATATGGTCATTAATGATTTTATTATAAATAATATGTTATTTGATCAGTATAGAGTTGATTAATTTTCAACACATCATATCCAAATATCTTTGATTGAACATCACGTTCCTATGCTTCATAATCATTCAGATAGTTGTACATATAAGGGACCCTGTGAGGATTGTAATTACCATATAACATTATTATTTTGTATTTATTTTGTAATATAGAGGTTATGTAAAAGTATTATGAGGATTGGATAATGGATCAATCTGATACATCATATCGATGGTATATGGGTGTAAGAAGACCGAGTTATAATGATCATCATATTATGGTATTTATTTCTTATGAAAGATAGAGATGATGATGAAATTTCAGAATGAGGGATTCTCGAGTATTGGATGATGGAGGCATTCTGATAATTATTTCCTGTGATTTACATCCCTAAAAATATATACAATTATAGTAGGTATTAAAACTATTGATATTTTATGTCAGGTTTTTGGAATTCCATATATCATAAGGTTAAAGAGTAAAATTACCTTTTATAAAGTGTTAATGTCATTCATAGTACTATGAACTTTTATTTTGACCATTTCTAAAAACTATATTGTTACATTATGAAGTTACTTTATAAATTTAGTTTAGATATATCATTCTAATAATTTACTGATTATAATTTTTGTGAGACTGAAAAATACACTGTTATAAAACATAATTTCTAGGTCTGATTTAAATACAAATATCATCACATTAAATATGAGTATGTTATTTCTTAATTAATAGGTTTTCTCTTTTTTCTTAGTTTAATATTTTAATCTATAATTCACCCCCACCCACTTGTATCTATTTTAAACACATACAATCTAATTGTTAAAAAATTATATTTATGTAAAGAGGAACATTTTGTTGATCTTTTTTATAATGATTTCACATTATAAAATTTTATTCATTAAAACTTGTCCATTTTATATTCATATACAACTTAGTTGATGTGTTCAATTCTACCCCATGATATTTCAATTTCATATTTCATGATGGGGGTTTCCTTAGGAAGATGGAATAAAAGATTTAATTTTTATCATTGTATCAATAACCATGTCATAGTTGTTTTAGATAGTTATAAGGATGATTTTAATTACATAGAGAGTATATATTTATATGACCATGAAAAAATTGTTGACTTTTAAAAGATGCCAGGTTAAGAATTAATAATATTTGAAAACTTGTTTTCGTTATATTTTTACAATTTTTATGAATCTATGTGATAATGATGTGCTTTCTTCTTTTGTACATGGTGCCATTTGGAAGAACCAACATATTCTTTTTATGTTTGTATTTATTTTTTGGTTGTTATTAATAAAAATAGGAGTTTTTTGAAATTTTTATTGTACGCGCCGTGTACATATAAGTACATGATGTGTACCCAATTTCCAATGGTAGCCGTGTTTTGGTCGTGTGATGGTCAAATACAAGTTTGTGTGGGGTGACCTAGAGGCTGCCTAAAATAGAGGTCGGTTAATCCATGTACACTCTATGTACTTTTAAAGTACATTTCATGTAAATTATTTTTATTTCATTAAACAGACATGGGTCGCATCTAATTGACAGAAAACACTTCTTCACAAACATTTTCCATCCATGAGCATCCATAGATGATTATTCTTCTCCCAGCCCCTAAATAAACATCTGTTCTTAGAATTGACCTCTGTTTATTACGTTGTAATACCCATGATAATCTCCTCCTTCATCTAGAGACTTATTTCTTGATTTCTCCTCCTTTATGAGAGACCCTCGGTTGAAATATTTTAGAATTTATGTAGATCTATGGTGTTTTGGGTAAATTCATATCATGAGGATCACGTATAACATTCATACAATTCCAGGGTAGGGGTTTTGTGACTTTCCTTAGTTAGTCTTTGAGTTATTTGTACAAAAGTGCCCAATACCCTTATTCAGGGTATTGCGGGTTTTTGGTTTTTAGCCCTATTTTTTTCTGCTATGCCTTATGTGCCTTATTAGTGGATTTATGTTTTTAAATTGGGTTATTTACCTTTCTATGGATGTGTTTCCCATGTTTTCTTGATATTGACCATTTGTTCTAGCCTTTCTTATTAGGCTGCTTTGTTTTCCATGACTAGTGTTGTTAGGTTGCAGTGATTTTATCTGAAATATTGTGATGTTTTGTAAACTGTTCATCCAATTAGTTCATGAGGTTAACATTGTCTACTATATAACTTTTGTGCAAGATTGATTACACAGGGCTGTGGGAACCTGTTATAGTCGACCACATGGATAATGGACATTGAGGGATTCTCCAGAGTGTATTCTTACATTACATTGCAAGACCGTAGGGGGAAGGATGTATATGCACCCTCATAGTGTCTATAGTTTCCTCACTATGAGACCACAATGGGAATTTGATATTGAATGCTTCACTAGAGATTCTAGAGTTACTGATACGAGACCACATGGGGAATTGACGGTGTGTGCTTCCTTAGGGAGTATTGGCTAAAGCTGATCCAGAGGGGTTAGACTATGAGTACTTCCCATAGGTCTTCTAATGTTTGATTGGTTGAACCATATGGGTTAGGTTGTGAGTACTTACCCTAGGGTCACTTATGATTATTGGGTTCTTAACTAATAAATGAAAATGGATGTAATTGAAACTAGGGGATTGTTTACTTTTGAGTACATCGTTTCTTAGTAATTCATTTCACTTATTACCTTCCATATATATACAGTAATTGTTAGGCACAAATTATTGAGTGGATTCATACTGGGATTCGTCTCACACCCTGTTTGGGTCATTCTTTTGGGCCCAAATAGAATATATTTTTACAGGTCTAGATATGGGAAAGCACCCTTCAACTTCAGGTACTTGATTGTTGTGGAGGTGGGGAGTATGAAACCAAGATGAGTCTTGCAATGAAGATGATATGTTTACTTGTTTTTCTTTTTCACATTGGTTTAGTACTATATTCCAGCATTGTGACATGTTTTCCTTCTTTACTATAATTATGTATCATGTATCATATATATGTGTGTGCCCTAGTTTTTTATTACTTCTGTTGTTTACTTACTGAATTTTTTACTACTTAAGATATTTTTATTTGTTTATATATGCTACGTTACTATACCAATGAGGTAATAGATTTTCCATTATCACACCTAATGCCCTCGCGTCTAGTTTGCTGCCTTTGGCTTTTGGGGAAATGCGCTTAAGGCCATGTGAACAACCGGGTGTGAGAAACCTTTGGTCTGATCCTAGAATTGGGATGGTACAATGTGGTATCAGTGGAGTTCTTTTCTTTTTAACTTAATTTTTGGAGCATATATATTATGATATGAAGGAATTGGTACTTGGTAATATGGTGTTCCCTGGAGTAGGTAACCTATGTATAGAGAAAAGCTGATTTGCCTTTTATATTTTATTTTCTATTTTTATAATTGTTACAGTTGATTTGATTTCACCATTGTTTGATTCAAAAGATTTTTAATGTTATTATTGATATTATTTTGGTTCTATTTCTTTTGAAAAGTGATGAGATGAAGGAATGACATCTCATGCATCATATAGAAACTTTCATGAGATCACAAATAAGGCATTCTTTCCATTAAATTTAGGGTGCATTACTAATAGCATGTTGGTGTGATAGATGTTGTCCTAGATATGCATGTTGTTATGATAGATTATGTGACATAATACATGTTGTTTTATAGGGTATTAATAATTTTTATGTTTTCATTTGAATGAACTCCAAACATTGGTTCTTGAGGTGTTATGGGCCCTCATGGACCAGAAATATGAAGATCATTACTTTTTAGGCTTGTATATTCCATGTTTAAGATGCCAATATTTGATTTGTGTGGTGTATGGGCCATCACAGGTCAGAATTAGGAACATTAATGTTCTTTTTAGTGTTTTATGGGTTCTGAAGTAGTTTCTGAGGCTTAATATCCTATGAAACCCTGAATACACGGCGTGTAATGATAAATACACGCCATGTGTCCTTATTTTCGGGAAGGAACTATTTTTATTTAGTACACATTGTGTATTGTATGTACATGTCGTGTAGTCTCTAACTGTGTCCATGGCTGTGTGGGAAGTGACATGGTGTTGAGAAATCATTGATAGGATACGTCATGTACCAGATGTACAGGTCATGTTGTGTAGACCATGTGTCAACCTATGTGACTAATGACATGGATGGATAAAAATAGGTAATAAACAACATGTCAAGATTGAACAAACCATGTAGTATATCCCTTTTATCTTGTCATGTAACGAACAACAAGGGGCGGTGGAAATCCATCTAGAACATGTCATGGCTGGAACAAACATGATGTTTATAGACAGTTGTGTGTCCAATCATGTGACTAACAACACTTGCAGTTGAAACCTAAGCGGTACATGTTATTTCGCGCACAAAAATTCCATGTAATTTTGTCCTAGGAGAATAGTGTGGGTTAGTCGTGTAGTAGAACTCAGTTAGGGGAACATGATTCCAAAAAATGTTGTTTCTTCGAAAAATGTGCCTTGTGTATGGGGCGTTACATGACCATTTGGGGAAGAAGTACATGTCCATGTGAAGGCTTAAAAGAACACGATGTGTACGGGTTATAGACGTTGTGTATACTTTTTTTAGAAAACGTGAATGCTTTCCTTTTAATGTTACCTTATTTCACTTCTATGTTTCAGTACCTAATAATCTTGATCCTAAGGTATTCAAATGACCTTGCAGAGTCATGCCACCAATATTTCCTCCAATAGTTCACCAGATACAAGGCACTGATCAGATACCACACATGGCTGATCAGGGACTTCCAGTAGATCCTCGTGTAGTGCCAGTCATTACACCGACCATTTTTCTTGATGCAGTCATTGATGCAATATTCTGAGAGGGCTACATGAGGTTCATTTATACCTTCCAAAAAGTACCACCACATTCCCTGTCGATTAATGAAATGATGCTAGTTTTCCAGAAGTAATAACATCCCACCATCATATGGGACATATAACCATTAGTTGTAGGGTCATGTATAGAAGCCATGTTATCCATCTTCGAGCATCTGAAGTCGCCCCAAAAAATAATGGTTAAACTACCTACATATATGCATCGCGACTCCCCCCAATGATTGTGGTATGTGATCTCATAGATGAGATTCCAGTAGGTTGTGGGTTGTGATGAGTTCTAGCATGCCTTCTATGACTACATCTACCCAGAGATGTTGAGGGTCATAAGAGCCCGAGTGTTTATGAGTCTAGAGTAGTGTACTCTTTCAGTTATGGATTATTCTTCTCGCTTCATATAGTTTTAGCGCTTCACTCACATTCTAGGAGTTGATGAGTTATTTTTGGCAAGGAAGTTTGAGGATGGTCTTTGGAATGACATCTGATATCTGGTGAACATCTTCAGGTTGACGTTGATCACCTCTACAGTCTACCAGGAAGTAATCATTGAGCACAATATGAGGGATTCTAGAGTAGTGAACCATAGAGGTTCAACATCAGGAGTTGGGACCCCTCAGACTGACAGAAGGAATTTCCATAGGGAGACTATGTGTGGGTATTCGATGAAGAAGGATACTTCTTCTGGTGGCCAGGTGGTGTGATACTTGTTCAGTAAGAGCTAGAATACGAGGCCACATTGCCTGAGAAGCCAATTGGAGTGCTGATCGTAAAGCAAGATGGGCCACCTTCAGCCTTTCTGTTTGTTTTTCTCACCAAAAAATGTTGACATAGGTTCTTCTAGGACTCCTCGTTCAAGAGCCGCTCCACCGGTTTCTTATCATTATAAGAACTTCTATTCTTCTGGCCGTTCTAACCGAGGCGGATGTCGCAGTCATGGAAGCCATTCGGTAGGATTTCAATGACAACTCGGTGGATCAGCTCAAGGTAGATCAGTTCAGGGAGACCAGGAAGTGTCACAGGGAGCCATGGTACATGCACGAATTTTACAGTGGAGCATACCCAGTATGAGAAGATTCACGTACCCTGTACAATATGAGGTACAATTTTTGTTTCCTTAGTTTTAGCATCTTCTCTTTTTGATATAGGGGTTTCCCAGAGCATTATATTTTTTGATGTTGCGGAGTTCCTTAGGCTCTGGAACATTTCTTTTTTTGATTTCTTGATTCTAGAAACTCCGTTTGGGACATGAATGACTAGTGTACGATAGTTCAAGGACTGCCCTCTAGAGGTTGGTGGGTGTCACTACTTGTTGGAGCTATATGTCCTAGAGATGATGGGATATGAAGTCAATCTCAGATTGGATTGGTTATTTACCTTCAAGGATTTGGTTGACTACTATTTCTGTAGGGTGAGCTTCACATCATCAAAGGGTGGATTATTTATTCCTAAGGGTGAATGGGATGTCTAGGTGAGAAGAGTGGGACTTCAGCATCATTGGTTGGGAGGAATTATAACTCAGATTTCTGGTCTATATCTGGATGACTAGGGGACATCACTATTGGACTACCCTCCAGTGTTGGATCATTTTTGAGATATCATTCCAGTAGACTATTTAGGGTTTCCTATGAAGTGATAGGTATACTTCTCTATTTAGCTTATGCTAGGAGCTGCATCAGTCTCCATTCCTCCTTATCGGATTGCTACACCTGAGTTACAAGAACTCAAGTAGCAGTTGGAGGAGTTGTAGGAAAAGGGTTTCCTCTAACCCAGTACTTATCTTAGGGGTTCACCCATTCGATTTGTGAAGAAGTCAGGTGATCCCCTCTGACATTATGTGGATTATTAAAAGCTAAACACGTTGACCATCAAGAACTGATATCCTTTACTGAGGACTGATGATCTCTTTGTCCAACTTTGAGGATCCGAGTTGTTTTTGGCGATTGACATGAGATTCAAATATCATATGTTGCGTGTTATACAATATTATATACCACATAAAACCATTCAGAGAACTTATGGTCTATATTATTATATGGGTATGTAGTTTCGTCTCACAAACGTGCCTGATGTGTTCAAGGATCTGATGAACCGACTATTTGATCTGTAGTTGGATTCATTCGTGGTGGTCTTCGTGGATGATATCATGGTGTACAATCACACTCTACATGAACATTCCACACTTCCTGAGATTGTTTTGGGTACACTAACATAGTATCAGTTATATGCTATTCTTTCAAAATTACACTTTTTGAAAGACCAAGTTCACATATTGGTTCATGTTATATTAGAGACAAGAGTGTAACTAGACCCCAATAATGTGAGGGAAGTAGTTTTTTGGGAGAATCCTAAGAACTTCTATGAAGTACGATGATTTCATGGGTCGGAAGGATTCTACATACATTTCATACATGACATTTCCAACATAGCATCACCACTGATAGGCCGGACTAAAAAGGATGTGATGTATATGTTGTCAGATTTTTGTGAGTTAGATTTTCATGAGCTGAAAGAGGGGTTTACTTTTTAAATGATACTAGTATTTCCATATCCAGGCAAGAGATATACTATGTATTGAGATGCATTAGGTATCGGGCTAGGATCTATGCTTCTGCAGTGAGAAGGAGATGATGAGTATGGGTCTTGACAGTTGAGGCCACATGAGAGGAATTACCCGAGGAATTATCTAGAGTAGGTTGTAGTTGATAACTCCTTATGTTGTTGGAGACACTATATTCTGAGAGATAATTTTTGGGGTTTCACTGAACACAAATGTCTCAAGTACATCTTCACTTATTGAAATCTGAATTTGAGTTAGGGAAGGTGGGTTGAGTACCATATGTCCATTGACGTTGAGAATGCCTACATGCCAGAAAGAGGAAATGTAGTGGATAATGCGTTGAGAAGAGGTACTCTGATACAAGAAGTCTAAGAGGCTGGTTGTAATGGCTCAGGCCCTCCTGTCCCATTACATTTCCAAAACATGGCTCTACCGAACTGGTAGCACTGTGATGGTGGCACCGGTCACGGTGGCACTATGAGAGCGGCACCGTGATGGTGGCACCATGATGGTGACACCTTAACGGTGGCACCGTGTCCTCTTCATTATTTTTTTCCAGTTTCTGACTTTTCCCCTCCAACAATGTATCATTTGAAATAAAGACTATTTAATACCCCTTTCAAGGTTATTAATGCCCATAATTAATACCTGAAAATACCGATAAACCTCCCTGATGGGGGATATTAAATAAAAACTTAATATCATCATGCATAATCACCAATACCACGTGGGAAACCATGATCTGACTTTCAAGACGTTCAAAATTTCTATATCCCATAACAATAGGATCTCATATTTTTATATCACGCTAGAATTTCTTCCTTCCCCACATCAGCTGGCTTTCTTTCTTCTCTCTGGTGCGCCTAGAGTCCCTCCTTCCCGACACTTGTGGTGCGCCTGTGCTGGAGTTTTCTGCTCATCCTTGGATTTTCCGACGTTCCTCCAATACAAGTCGTGCATCCACTATTCTTGGCACGTGGAGAAGAACATTGATCCTCGATCAATCGGGTAGGGATTTTCCTTCGTCTCTCATTACTCTGTATCATGCGGGGTGGGTATGATATTATTGCTTTAGGGATTGAAGGAACCAAACATAATGAAGATACTGAATGGACCATTAAAGAATGAAGGGGGTGTGATCGATGTTCTGCTGCTTTTATTTACCCTTGATTATTCATGTCGTGAATTGTGTGGGCCTATGCCCACTGGAAAACATGGACGTTGGTGGTCATTCCATTAGCAGTAATGAACCATGTCTTTGGGGATGATTAAATGACTGTAACATTAAAATTTGTTAATAACCTAAACATGGTTGTTTAAATGGATTCCCTTTGAACATAAAACCTTGTGTGATCACCCCGGTTAACCAACAGAAAGAAGAAACTAATGAATTACGTGCTTGAACCTTGACGTTTCTCTATTATTTTTTAGTAGTGGGTGTTTTTTTCTGCTATATGCTTTTGAGGTAAAGTGGGTGAGGATGGGATCCTCTATTGTGGTACGGTTGTTGGTTGTGTATCTGAAGCCATGTGGTTTCTCTCCTGTGACACGAACTCATGTGGGATCCTCTATTGATAAAAAATATTTGGTTCATGGTTTTGACGATGTGGGGTTATATCTCTAGGATTTCTTTGGTTCCAGTAATTTTAGGGATCTCACTAATCCCATTTTTTGTTGTAACTTCACAACAGAACCGAGTGTGAATGTTTATGTTGTTGTTTGGCTATTAATCCTTCTCTGGCTTGTGGTTTTGACTATTAATTGCCCAGTAGTGTATAATTCACCTAAATGGGATTGATTGAACATGAGTACAAGAATGATTTAAATGGGGAGTGGTTTTGGGAATGAGTTGTGGCTCGACCGTGAGTGTTGTGTTCTTATGAATAAATATTCACGAGGCTGTTTGTGCTTAGGTTGGTCTTTGGAAACCCTTGGCTTGACTGAGTGCTTGTTACCTATACATATATTTATAGCTTTTATGTTCTTATTCAGGCCCCAAAAAAGTTGAGAACATTAGTGCTGAAGACCCCCATTTCATGGGGGAGGGTGTTTTCCCCAACACTCTTATGAGTAGCTAGTTATTAACTCTTTTTCTGATCCCTTTCTCAAATAGACCAGGAATTTTCGGGTAGGATGTGATAGCCTGAAGTCCATTATTAGCCCAAGAATCTTCGAGTAGTGTAGTTGTGGTGGTTGGACCCGGTGTTTACGGGCAGGTTGTTTCCCAAGTGTCTTCAGGATGAGGCACAGGTGTCTTCGGGCATGGCAGTAGTTGTTCTGACCCAGGTGTATGCGGGTGTGGTTATGCGTGGTGGTTGTGGCCCAGGTGTGTGCGGGTGTGGTGTGGTAGTGGGACTTCAGTAAGAATTTCAATATTAGATTGATGCGTAGGATGTCTTCAATAACTAGTGGGAAAGTGGCGCGGGGTACCCAAATATCGATGTGCTGTTACTATAATTTACTTGACTTACGTTATTTGGGGAGTGTTCCTTGGTGATGCATGGGTGGATAGTTTTCCTTTCTAGGTGCTTTGTTCTCTCCTTTTTCATGGGGGATTAGTATGCCTCCCCACTTGTGCACGAGAGTCTTTGGTTTTCCCTACTAGGTATACTTATATGCTCACCCTACGTATATAAAACTGCTTTCAGGTTTTCAGGAGGACTTTAGGGATTGTGCGGGACTGTACTAGCTCGGACCTTGGGGCAGTTACTATTTTCGTTTTCCTTTTTTTTTGGTATTTCACTTTTGGAGTTCTTTTGGCTTCTATCATTTACTTTTTAACATGCATATGGGAATGTTTTACTTTCGGCTTTACCTTTACTTTCATCTTTTGTGTTGTTGGGGTTTTTATCTTATCTCCCAATCTTATAATAATAAAATGGTAATTCCTTCAATCTTGTGTGTGATTTTATACCCTTCGTGCTAGTTTCCACTCCGGGACGCATCGAAGGCAGGTCTTAGGGGTCATTATCTCTCCTTCAACATAAAGAAGGAAGGGTCTAGTAATATGCTGTCCCTTCTCTCCTTTTGGTGAATACGGGTCATGACAGAATGGTATCAAATGCAATGAGGTGGAGAGATAGGATGGAGTCTGGGATTAGGTATAGTGAGTATTGCATGGGATGGTAGGGAAATGGTGTTGGGTGATCATGGTGCATGATATAGGCCAGGGAAGACTTGATAGGACATGGGATTTTTTGGCCCCCCGTGATCTGATGCATGGACTCCAGACCTACCGAACGACCAAGTGTGGCTACACCTATTGCAGGGTAGAGATCCTAGGAAAGGTAAATGCATCATAATGACTTGCGTTCTTATGTTTCATGGGTGTGGTGTGGATTTAAAATTAATAAGAAGTATATGGAAATTTAATAACAATATTATACACTACTCGGACTTAGGAATTCCTTGATTAACATGAAACTATGGCACCTGGGAGATGACCAAGAGTAGTGCAGGCAATCTAGGCCAAGGAGGGTGACTTGGTTGATCAGAAGAGGGCTGACTGAGAGGAGGATGATGATCAGTGGTTGCAGATGCTTTGTGACTTTCAGCAACAGACCCTCATGAAGTACGAGGGAAGTATCTCATATATGGAGATAGAGAGCGAGCTAGAGGAGCTGGTGATACCCTTCAGCTTGATCTGGGCACCGATAGAGTAATGGGTTCTTTTGGTTGTATGCCAAATGCATGGAGCAACGCTTTAGTGGTGGATTCTTTATCTTGGGGATAAGAGGGAGACCGAGGTGACATGGTCTGACTTTGAGAGGGAGTTCTGGGTGGAATTTTTCTTTTCCACGATGAAGGCTGAGAAGATGCCGGAACTACTCTCCCTCCAGCATGGGATTATGTCAGTGAGAGATTTGGGGATCAAGTTCAAGGATATCATTTTCTTTGCTTCTGACCACTTTCCAGATGAGGAGTCTCGAGCGAGACGTTTGGAGGAGGCACTTCGACCTTATCTTCAGTATGATGTTACTCACTCCACCCTATCGGCCTACATGGAGGTCCAGAAGAAGGATGATGTGGTGGAAATGTTGCACACACTGGGAGGTGTATCATGAGAGGGAATCCAGTTGGGCTCGTTGAAGGGGAAGGTCGTCAGCAGCAGGCCTCCAGCATAAAGACCCTCTAGGTTTCGACCAGTATGGAGCATGCCTCATTTGTTCCAGTTCCGATCTGTCGGTCCTCACCCTTTCCTTTCGGGCCTGGGACCGAGGTGCTTCGTCTGTGGAAACCATGTGAACCTTCGAAACTAGTGCCCAGACATAGTACAGTATAGTGGGGGTGGTAGGTTCAGCACCCACCTCAACAATAGTAGTTTCAAGCTATCCCCTTTTAGCAGTAGCAGAGGCAGCGAGCTCCTGCTCCATTGAGGGAAGATGTTGCAGGAGGAGGCCGACCTCAGGGCTCTCCTCAGGGACCTCGACCAGGGCGTGGATGGGAAGGTGGCCTACAGCTGAGAGGTAGAGGAGCTAGAAGTATACAGTTTCATGCCGCAGACGTAGCAGTTCCAGTATGGCCAGAATTCATTTGAAGTACGATCATCTTGTTTAGTACTCTTTCTTATTCCTTGTTCGATACAGAAGCTTCGCACTCCTTTGTTACACCCAGTCTGGCTCGTGCTCTGGGTCTAGATGCTGAAAGACTTCCAGTTCCCCTAGTGTTTAGTACACCAATTAGAGGTCAGACCAACTTGTTGTATGTTTGTCGAGGATGCAGGCTGATTATAGGGCCATATCAGTCGGTTAGGGATCTTCTACCGTTGGAGATACAGTCTTATGATGTCATCCTATGCATTGACTATTTGTTCTCTATAGGTGTCATCATTGACTGCTTCTGAGGAAGGGTCCTATTTTCAGACTTGGGCGGTCGAAGTGTAACTTTCGTTGGCAAGTGGGGTTGTCAGAAAAGTGACTGGAGAGAGAATCCCCTTCATTCTTTGTTGGATGATCTACTAGTGGAGTCGATGGATGTAGAGATGGTGGAAGTCCCATGGATATTCAGTGAATTTATGGACGTCTTTCCTAAGGATATGATGACTCTACCCCCTCGACGTGACATCGAGTTTGGGATAGACTTGCATCCTGGTGCATGTCTGACTTCAATGGCCCACTATCGGATGGCACCATCGGATCTACGAGAGTTGTTGATCTAGATTGACAATCTGATGAAGAATGGGTTTTTTCGTCCAAGTGTGTCACCATGGGGTGCTCCTGTTATGTTTGCGAAGAAGGCAGATGGAGGTCTCAGGCTCTTCATAGACTACCAGAAACTGAACCAGGTAACAGTCAAGAACCATTACCCCTTCCCGAGGATAGACGATCTCTTCGACCAGCTGATGGGAGCATGTTGGTTCTCTATGATCGAGCTGTGAACTGGATATCACTAGGTGAGGGTGAAAATGGGAGACATCTCAAATACTGCCTTCAGGTGAAGGTATGGGCACTTTGAGTTTGTAGTCATGATGTTTGGCATTACGAACGCACCAACTGTGTTCATGGGGCTCATGAACTCCATCTTCCTAGGAATATCTGGACCGGTTCATAGTCGTTTTTATTGACAACATCCTGATCTACTCAATATAAAAGGAGGATCACACTGAGCATCTGATAATGGTTTTAGAGGTCCTCTGATTGCACCAGTTCTTTAGGAAGCTGTCCAAGTGAAAGTTCTGGACACTAGAAGTGCATTTCCTTGGGCACATAGTGTCTAAGTAGGGAATAGAGGTTAACCCATCGAAGGTCGAGGTGGTTGTTTCTTGGGAAGTACCCAAGAATGTGGCCGATGTCCGTAGTTTCCTAGGTATGGCATGTTACTAACAGAGGTTCATGCCCAACATCACCCGAGTTGTGGAACTTTCGACAACCTTGACCAAGAAGGACCAGGATTTCGTGAGTTATGGGCAGTGCGAGGAAGCCTTCAGTTATCTGATGGAGAAGTTGGTAATTGCCCGAGTGCTGAGGTTTCCAGAAGAAGGGGTGGTGTATGGGTGGTTCCGTGATGCTTCTGGGAAAGGCCTCAGATGTGTGTTGATGCAGCAATAAGGGGTGATCTCCCATGGGTCTAGGCAGTTATGTCCTTATGAGAGTAACTATGACACCCATGATCTGGAGCTTTTGGAGGTCGTGTTCGCACTAAACATGTGGCGGCATTACCTCATAGGGTAGTGCTCTCTGGTCTTCATTGATCACAAGAGCTTGAAGTATATATTCTCCCAGCAGGATCTGATCTTACGATAGCGGATGTGGATGGAGTTCTTTCAGGACTACGAATTAGATATTTCCTACACCTCAGAAAATGGAAATGTGGTGGCTAATTCCTTGAGCAGGAAGTCAACGAAGAATGTGGTTCAAGTGTCGGCAGATACATGGAAGGAAATGGAGGAGTTGGCAACCCTGCACCTAGATCCAAGGATGGAAGGTGGTAGAGGATCCCTGTATCAGATGACAGTGCAGTCTTCTATGTTGCGGAAGGTAGATGAGTCCCAGTGGGGAGACTCAGAAAGCAATGTGATGTGTGACCAGGTGAACCAAGGTGATTCTCTGGAAGGGTGGACGGAGGATGGTCAGAATAAGGTTCTTTTCGGAGGAATGCTATTTGTTCTAGAGGTGATGCATGAGAGATTTCATATTGAGCTCCACAACTCACACCTAGCTGTGCACCGAAAATTTTCCAAGGTATACCAGGGCTTGAGAGGTCAGTTCTAATGGCACGGGTTGAAGCAAGCCGTGGTAGAATTCGTTTCCAGATTCGTAGTGTGTCAGTAGCTGAAGGCTAAACACCATGTTCTAGGTGGTTTTATGCAGCCTTTGGATGTCCCTGAGTGGAAGTGGGATGAAATCTCAATGGATTTCGTCACGGGGATGCCCAGGGTTTATGGAGGTTGCGACTCTATCTTGGTAGTGGTGGAACGTTTGACGAAATCCGCTCACTTTCTCACAATCAAGGAGTCAATCGCAGTAGATGCCTTATCAAAGTGGTATGTGGATGAGGTGGTTTAGTTGCATGGAGTTCCGAGGTCCATAGTCTCAGATAGGGATGTATGGTTTACCTCACGAGTCTAGAGATGATTTCAACATGCCTTTGGCAGCCGGCTACAACTTAGCACTTCTTTCTCTCCCTAGACAGATGGACAGATGGAGAACACCATCAAGACTTTGGAGGATATTCTATGGGCATGTATTCTGGATTTTGGGGGATCATGGGTGTGACACTTGACACTGGTAGAGTTTGCCTACAATAATAGCTATCACTCTACCATTGGCATGGCTCCGTTCGAAGCTTTGTACGGGGGGACATGTCGCTCACCCTTGTTCTGGAAAGAAGTTGGGGAAGCAGGTGCTATTGGTCCGGAGGTGGTGCAGAGCACGACTGAGAATGTTTAGCTTATACAGGAGAGGATGAAGGCAGCTCAGGGCCGATAGAAGTCATATGCCTATAGTAGGAGGAGACCCATGGAGTTTAAGGTTGGAGACCATGTTTTCTTGAAGGTCTCCCCTAAGTGTGGACAATGAAGGTTCAGAAGGGGGATTAATCTTTCTCCAAGGTTCGTCGGACCGTTCGACGTGTTGTTGCAGGTCGGTGAGCTGGCTTATCAACTAGTGTTTCCGCCACCACAACAGAGGGCGCATGACGTCGTCTATGTGCCCTAGCTCTGTTGGTTTCTACATGATGATTCACACGTCCTCAATTGGGGAGAGCTAGATATAGGGGATGATGCAACATTCGTGGAGCGACCAGTGGTGATCAATGGTCGTGAAGAGAAGGTTCTTCATGGAAAAACCATTCAATTGGTTCGTGTATTGTGGAGGCATGGTGGGCTTGAGGAGAGTACCTAGGAAGGGGAAGCACAAATGTGTTCCTAGTACCCAGAGTTGTTTGGAGTTTTGTTCTATTCTGTTCTGCTAGTACTTGTTGTGATGGAATGCTTTACTTGTTAAATATGGAACGATCATTTTTCCTTATTCTGTAAATGTGTGTGAAGAGTCCTAAAATGTGGTAGGGGAGGACTTGATCCCTAGTTATGACACATTAAAGAGGATGCGCCTAAACCCATTTGGGTGAGTCAGTGCCGCCCAAAGAGGATAATATCTTAACATGGAGGAAGGGAAACCCCTCACACACAAGACCAGACGGTTTAATCCTTGTTTTGTGTTGTTGCACTGGGGGAGAGGAGTGGTATTATTATGATCGTTCAGGGGATATATGAGAAAGCGGGTGTTCCTTGGTGGCAATAAGGTTTACTCTTGAGGGGTATCTTTCTAGGTGGTTTTTTGAACCCCTTTTTTCTTCTGGTTTGGATTTGATTCTCAAGGTAGAGAATAGTTTGAGAAGTATCTGATGTAATGGCTCAGGCCCTCCTGGCCCATTACATTTCCAAAACCTGGCTCCACCGAACTGGTGGAACTGTGACGGTGGCACCGTGAGGGTGACCCTGTGACGGTGGCACCGTGTCCTCTTCGTTCTTGTTTTTCCAGTTTCTGACTTTTCCCCTCCCACAGCATATCTTTTGACGTAAAGACGATTTATTTCCCCTTTCAAGGATATATAATTCTCATAATTAATACATAAAAATCCCGAGAAACCTCCCTGATGGGGGATATTAAATAACAACTTAATCTCATCTTGTGCACCCGCCCAAGACACATGGGAAACAACGATCCAACTTTCAAGACGATCAATATTTCCATAACCCGTAATAATAGGATCTCATATTTTTATATCATGTTAGCATTTCTTCCTTCCCCTCATTGGCGAGATTTTCTTCTTTTCCCGGGTGCGCCTAAAGTCCCTCCTTCTCGAGACTTATGGTGCGCCTGTGCTGGAGTTGTCTGCTTATCCTTGGAGTTCCCGATGTTCCTCCCCTACAAGACGTGCATCCCATGTTCTTGGCTTGTGGAGAATAACTATGATCCATGATCAATCAGGTAGGGATTTTCCATCATATCTCCTTACTGTGTATCATTTGGGGTGGGTACGCTATTGTTGTTGTGGGGATTAAAGGAGCCAAACTTAATGAAAATAATGAATGGACCTTTAAGGAATGAAGGGATTGTGGTCGATGTTCTGCTTTATTTGTTTACCCTTGATTATTCATGTTGTGAATTGTGCGGGCCTCTAACCACTGAAAATCATTGTCATTGCTGGTATTTTTTGTCACACTAATGAAATAGGTCTTCGGTGATGATTTAATGACTGTAACTTGGAAATTGGGTAATAACCTAAACTCAGTTGGTTAAATTGACACCCAGTGAACATAAACCCTTTTCTAATCACCCCGGTTTACCAACATAAAGAAGGAACTAATGAATTATGTTCTTAAACCTAGAAGATTCTCTATTTTGTTTTGTTAGTGGGTTTGTTTTCCTACTAGATGCTTATGAGGGAATGTTGGTGAGTATGGGATCCTCCATTTTTGTATGGTTCTTTATTGTGAATCTGAAGCCGTGTGGCTACTCTGCTATGACACGAACTCATGTGGGACCCTTTATTTTTGAGAAATCGTTGGTTCATGGTTTTGGGGACATGGGGATATTTCACAAGGCTTGCTTTGGTTCCAGTACTTTGAGGGATCTCACTAATCCCCCTTTTGTTGTAACATCACAAGAGAACTGGGTGTGTTTCCCTTTCTCTGGCTTGCAGTTTTTCAAGTTAATTGCCCAGTAGAGTAGAATGCACCTAATTGGGATTGATTGAACACGATAACAAGAATGATCTAAATGGGGAATTGGTTTTGGGAATGAGTTGTGGCTTGGTCGTGAGTGTTGTGTTCTTATGAATGAATAGTCACGAGGCTGTTTGTGCATAGGTTGGTATTTGGAATCCCTTGGATAGGCTGAGTTCTTGTTACCTATACATATATCTGTAGCTTTTAGGTTCTTATTGAGGCCCCAACCAAGTTTATAACATTATGGTCGAACACCCCCATTTCATTGGGGGGGGGGGGTATTTTTTTTTTGAAAACTCCTATGAGTAGCTAGTTGTTATCTCTTTTTCCGCTCCCTTTCCTAAATATCCCAAGACTATTAAGGTAGGTTGTGATGGCCTGATGTCCATTATTAGCCCAAGAATCTTCGAGCAGTGTAGTTGTGGTTGTTGGCCCAGTTGTTTGCGGGCAAGATGTTACCCATGTGTCTTCGGGATGAGGCCCAGGTGTCTTCGGGCATGGCAGTAGTTGTTCTGACCCAGGTGTTGGAGGTGTGGTTATGCATGGTGGTTGTGGACTAGGTGTCTGCCGACAGGATGTGTGGTTATGGCCCAGGTGTGTCCAGGAGGGGTGTGGAAGTGGGACTGCTGTGAGAATGGAGAGATTGGTTCGATGTGTATGATGTCTTCAATAACCAGTGGGAAAGTGGCACGGTGTACTCAAATATCGATGTGCTATTACTATACATTACATGACTTGTGTTATTTTGGGTGTGTTTGTTTGTGAGACTTGGGTGGATAGTTTTCCTTTCTAGGTTCTTTGGATCTCTCCATTTGCACGGGGAATTAGGATGCCTCCCCACTTGTGCATGAGTGTCTTTGGTTTTACCAACTGAGTATACTTATATTCTCACCCTATGTATATAAAACTACTTTCAGGTTTCCAGGAGGACTTCAGGGATCATGCAGGACAGTACTAGCTCGAACCATGGGGCAGTTTCTATTGTCGTTTTCCTTTTTTTTGGTATTTCACCTTTGGAGTTCTTGTGGCTTGTATCTTTTACTTTTGAAAATGCATATTGGATTGGTTTACTTTTGTCTTTAACTTTACTTTCAGCTTTGGTTTTTTTGGAGTTTCTATCTTATCTCCAGATCTTATAACAATAAAAATGGTAATTCCTTCCATATTGTGTGTGATTTTATACCCAGGTTGCTGGTCGGCACTCTAGGACCTATCGAAGGCGGGTCTCGGGGGTCATTATCTCTCCTTCAACATAAATAAGGAAGGGTCTGGAAATCTTTTGTCACTTCTCTCCTTTTGGTGAAGTTGGGTCGTGACACCGGTAGTGAGTTGCAGTTTATGGATCTGTTCTCTGAGATGCATTTGTAGGTTCACGACAAACAGGGTCATACATTTCATTCTTTTCTAGTTTTACCTCTACTCTTCTTGATCGAGTTCGAATGAGGCAGCAATCAGATTCTGACATCCTAGTCCTATGGGAGAGTGTGTCATGTGAGGGACCAATTCTTGGATGGACCATAGACATGGATGAGATCTTTCATTTTATGGGACATGTGTGGGTGTCAGCAGATATACGCGAGGAGATGATGTAGGACTTTCGTTCTTCAGTTTGGGTAGTTCATCCTGCTATCACCAAGATGTATCGAGATCTACATCAATAGTATTTGGTGGCTAGGTATTAAGAGAGATGTTTGGTTTTTCATGAGGTGTTCCACCTATCAGTATGTGAAGGTAGAGCATCAACGACAAGAAATTATTTTGTAGAAGTTACATATTCTCACGTGGAAGTGGAATGATGTCGCGATGGAATTTTTCACAGTGTTACCAAGCTCGCCACGAGGGAATGTTGTAGTTTTGGATTTCATTTAAAGACTCACGATGTTTTCTCACTTCTTATATATCAAGGATACCTTCAGTGTTGATGAGTAGGAAAGTTTTTACATCTAGATAATTTTACGTTTACATGGGGTTCCATACTCCATTTTTTCAGACATGGATTCATGTTTTACTTCTCGGGTTTGTAAGGGACTACAAAATTATTTGGGTACACAGGTATTCTGAGTATATTATACCACTTCCAGATAGATGGCTAGTCTGAGCATATGATTTTGGTGCTGGAGGACATGTTGTGTGCAAGAATCCATGATTTTGGAGGATTTTGGGTGAACCAAAAACCTCTTGGGGAGTTTTCCTACAATAATAGTTTTCAAGAAACTATTTAGATGGAACCATAAATGGATTTGTATGGTTGGTCATTCTGATAACCAATATGCTGGTTGGAGGAAGGAGTGGTAGCTATGATGGGACCTCTTCTTGTTCAAGAGACCACGAAACTGATTCAGTTGATTTGGAAGAGGATGGCTACTACCCAGTAATGACATAAGTATTATGTTGAATGATGGAGTTGACCTTTGGAGTTAGAACATGATGATAATATTTTCATTTGTGTCATGTCGAGGTTGGGACACCAACATTTTAGGAGACAAGGTATTATTTTTCTGAGATATGTTGGATCATTTTTGGTTTTTCAGTGAGTCGGGCTGGTTTCCTATCAGTTACAATAACATCAGAGGTACCATCATATGAACAATGTTTTCCACATTTCTTAGTTGTTTAGTTACATCTCAGACCCATCTTATGTTCTTCATCCAGAGGAGGTTGAGATGGTGGTGGATTCATCATTTAAGGAGCATCCTATCCCAGTTTTTAATCACAGTGAAAAGGTTCTATGTGGCCGGTTTGTTCCTCTGGTATGAGTGTTATGGTTGAACGAGAAGGTATAGGACAATACATGGTAGAGGGAGTCCGATGTATGATCACAGTGGTTGGATCTATTCATGGAATCTTCTTCAATGACACTATCATAGGGAAATTCAGGGACTAATATATTTAAGGAGGGATTTTTTTAAGATCCCATATCTTCTCTTCAGTTATGTCTTTCTTTTCTAGTTTTTTTTGAGAAAAGGATGAAATTCTATAAATTTTAGGAGTACATGTCGTGTACTTATATGTACAAACCCTATACCAGGTTTCCACAGGTAGTCGTGTTCTAACCATGTAACGGCCGAACTCATGGCCGTTTGGGGTGACTTAGAGGCTGCCTAAAGTGGAGACTAGTTAAAGAATGTACATGATGTGTACTTTTAAATAACACATCGTGTACTTTCTTATTATTTCATTAAATGGACCGGGGTTGCGTCTAATCGACAGAGAACCCTTGTTCTTGACATGTCCCATCTAGAAGCATCTATAGATGTTGATTCATCTCCAAGCCCCTGAGTCAGAATTCGTTCACCGAATAGACCGATTTCGATTGCATTGGAATCACCATAGTATGATTTCCTTCCTCTAGAGCCTCGTTTCCTGATTTCTCCTCTTCCATGAGATACCCCCAGTTGATATGTTTTGTGTTTTTGTAGATATATGGAATTATAGGGATATTCAAGGCTTGAGAATCATATTTGTTGTTTGTACAATGATTAAGAAGTTATTTTTTCAATTCCATAGTTATTATTTGAGTAGTATATCGAAATGTTACAAATAACCTTATTCGGGATATTGTGTGTTGATGGTTCTGAGCCATGTTTTTGACTGCTATTTTTTATGTGCCTAAGAATAGGATTTATGTTTGTAAATATGGTTATTTACCTTTATATGGATTTGTTTAACATGTTTTCAGATATTTACTGTTTGATCTATCCTTTCTCTTACGCATCATTTTTTTCCATTCCTAGTGTTGTTTGGAAGGAGTGATTATATATAACATGTTGTGATATACTGAATACTATTTAGAAGAGTAGTTATTGTATTTTTCATTGGTTGCAATATACTATTTTTGAATTATATCTAACACCGAGTTTTGGTAACCTGGTGTAGTAGACCATTGGGTTAATTAACGCTAAAGGATTCTCATATGTGCATGTTTACCTTACATTGTGAGACCATATGTTGGATGGACGTATGTGCTCCTTCATAGTTTATATAGTTCCCTTATTACAAGAACACAAGGGGAATTTGACATTTTTTTCTTCCCAATAGTTTCAATAGTTATCGATATGAGGTCACATGTGGTATTGATGGTGAGTGCTTTCTCAGAGAGTCTTTGATAAATATGATGCAGAGGGGTTAGACTGTGAGTACTTCCCAGAGGGTTTCTTGCTTTAGATTGGTTGAACCAAAGTGGTAAGGCTATGATTACATCCTTGAGGTTTAAAAATGATTATTGGTTTCTTATCTAATAAATGAAAATGGATGTCATTAAAACTTTAGGATTGATTAATATTGAGAACTTCATTGTTTACTACTTCGTTTCTCTTATTGCCTTCCATATATATTCACATATCGTTAGGAACATTTCATTGGTTGGTATACTACTGGGATTTGTCTCACATCCTATTTGGGTCATGGTTTTGGGACTAAACAGATTATATTTTATTTGGTATAGACAAGGGAAAGCTCACTTCTACTTCAAGTAGATGATTGTTGTAAGGATGGGGAGTATGGGACCAAGATGAGGCTTACGATGCTGTGGAGATGTTTACTTGTTATTATTTTGAAAATTGGTTTAGTAATGTATTATATAATTGTTAATTTTTTTCCTAATTTCTTATGAATATGTATCATGAAACAATTATATATGTGTTATCCAATTGTATATTACTTCCGTTGTTTAGATAATTCTTATTTTACTGCTTCAGCTATTGTTATCTGTTTATTTCCACTGCATTAGTCTTCCAATGAGGGTATAGTTTCCTCACTATCACAACCAAGGACCTCACTACAATTCGGTAGCCTCTAGTATTTGGGGAAATTTGCTTGAGGCCATGTGACCAAAAGGGTAGGGGAACCATTTGGTGGCTCCTAGAATGGGGACGTTACACCATTATCAAGACTCCTATATTTAAATGATAATATTTCAATTATGATGTTATATACTCCCTTATATATGATATATTGTTAAATTTTATGATGATAGTGATATCGATTTTATTGGATTTATTTAACATCAATATTTCCTTAGGTATGAAACAATGTAGTTTGAGGAGGTGCCGAGTCTAGAATGTTCTTTTGAAAAAATATTTTAATATATGGTATATTAAAAGGTCCCACAAGATTAGTGATAACACTCATAGAGGGGTGTGGGCTAATAAATGGATTCATGTCCTCTTATTTTACTATTTTTAATGAAATTTGACATCTATTAATGTGAATAAAAATTTAACTATTCAAAAACTAAAAAACAACAATTCATGGACACAATGTCCATAATATATTTTTATATGTATCACCAAACTAATCAAATGGCTATATAATAGGAATGATATATATTCACACAGGATCACATGATCCAATGAATTCAAAATATTGATGAAATCGTTAGGGTATATCCTTAAACTGATAGTATATAGTGATTCATTCATCTTGTGTAATATCCCCCTAGAATAACAATGATAAAAAAAATTATATGACTCCAATTGATTCATTACCCATGATTGAAATCGATCATGATGATTTTTATTTTTATAATAAATTATATTCAATATGTTATTATTATATTACATACTATTTATAATCTATATTATATAAATATTATACTATACACAAACCCTCCATTGTATCCTTCTCATGTTTTCTACTCACATGAATCAACATTCTCTCTCCCCATAACTCCATAATGAAATAATTTATATTTATATTTTAAAAATAAGTTCCATTAAATCATTAATAATTCATTTTTATCAATAAAATAAATCTAGACATTTTATTTACCCATAAAAAATGATTAAGGTACATAAGAACATATTAGGGAATCCATTGAAGCATAATGGGGGAATGAAAAAAATTTGAAGATATATTCATTCCATAAATTTTGGGGTGAATATATTCATAGTATCATTATATATTTCTCTATAAAAAATCAATTACTATATGGAACAATAAAATGATTAAACCTCCTAAACAATAGAACAACAAAACTACTTCCATGTATCCTTCTCTACACAAGACCAAACCCAAAAATTCATTCTCTTTAGGGAAGAATAAAATTTTACCGAACACATAATTATGGTGACATACTAGGCAAAATAGAAAAACTATATTTCATTTTTGATTGAATTCTGTGATATAAATATCCAATTCAAGAATAATCGGGATAGAACATCATCCATAGCTTCATCATAATGATATATTAGGTTATTAATTCCTACAATTAATGCTTTTTATCATAATAATCATGAATTTTAGAATAGAATGTTGGATTAAACCATTATTTTATTTATTTTATTATAAGATATCTAAATGTTCAATTATATAAATTCAATAAATATTCTAAACACATCCAAATCACAAAACTATATTCCCCAATTTTTATACAAATTGATTTATTTTTCTATGAATATGGTCTATTAATTATTAAAATTTCTATGTATGTTGAATGAAATATAACTCTATTTTCAAGAAAACATTACATGAACTATTTATCTAAAAAAACCTTATTTTACAATCAAATCAATAAAAATGGATTCATATTTTCTAACATCAACAAACACTTAAATCGAAAAAAAACTCAAAAAACTCCCGAAACATATACTCATTTGTATTTCTATATAGATTTTTTCTTTCAATCCAATTTTTCCAAATAAATATAAAATCCATTAATTTTTTAATAACCATCAACCAGGAATAAACCTTTTGAAATATATCTTAATTATAATTTGATTGATATATACCCACATGAGTTAACACAATGTTGGAAACATTACTAGGAATAATAAGATCAATTTTAAAAATTTCCGTTACTCATATTCGCGTCGAAAACATATCATCCATACCCTTCACATCACATTTAGAAACATTATTTTAAAATAATAAAAAATACATAAATGTGGAAAAAAATTCCCACACACATCATCAAAAAAAGTCATTAAAAGTATTCATGAAAAACATATAACATTAATTGACTCACAAACTCCCACACACTTGAATAATTCAAATATTATTCCTTTTAAATATTATTTAGATATATATTTCTAACATTATATTTATAAAAATTGAGTTTATTTTATTATTCTATGCATTTTTCAAAAATTAAAATGAGGGGGAGGGAGTTTAGAAAAACATTGTACACTATACATGGGTATATGATTATTGAATAATCGTCACCAAAGATTTTTAAATTAAACTTTTTCAACGACTTTAGGTAAGTATATTGTAGATCTTATATGGTTTGAATGAACACCAGAATTATCACTCAATCATACATTAGTATATGATATCAATATTTTTATCAATAATTTAAATCAAATTTTCATATTATATTAATGGAATAATTAATACCATATACAAAATTAGTGATAATATTTCATTCACATCTATATTATCTGATATACATTTTATCATCATAAATACAGTTATTTTTATTTCAAAATTAAATAATCTTCTAGGGAAATACATAATGTTATTGAATAATGATACATAATTCTGTATGGTACACACTATTCTCAATTAAAAAAAGGCATACAAGATATTGATCATCGTCCTTGAAAATTTAGATATCAAAATTTATTTACACATTCATAGTGAAAAAACTATTCAAATTTTATAATATTTTAGTTAGAAATTAACAATATCATTGATAAATCTCTAAATTCACAAAATATATATATATTTCCTTTCATTTGGAACACATTGAAATGTATTAGATAATGATAAAACATAGAGTAAATAGGGATATTATTCCACCAAATATATTAAAATCCAATTTTTTTATTCAAACACACAATAAATAATATATTCTTCATCACCATTATTGGATATAATTACTCTCACTAATATTTGTGTATAAATATACTTTGATTTTATTATTTTGGAGATCCCTTATATTTCAACACCATAATTACCTATAGAATGAAAAATAATAATTAATCTCAGATAATATATTAAATCCCAAAAATTATTTTTATATCATAGTGTAGAAATGTCACACATCTTTTACATCAACAAATAATCATAAAAAATAATTTTTCTTATGAATAATAATTTCATATTCATATATTGTAACTATTAATGTTACCAAATTAATGTCATTGGTATATATGATGTTTCCCACTCATCCAAAATTTAATTTTTTTTAACTTAATGCAAGTATCTAAAATTGACGACCATATTCATAATGTTTGTATTAAATCAGATGAATCATTATATAATGTAGAGAATCATCATTAGTATTCTCTATGAAATATTCCATACTATTTCTCAATAAATAAAACATCTAATAAAATTTCATTATTCTATAATAATATTAAAACCTTTTTTAAAAAATTAATCCTTCTATAGTGATAGAATGATATATCAATATTTTGTAAATATAGGACAATGATGTGGAAATATCACCAAAATAAAATCAGTTCACCAATTAATAGAATTTTCACATTATGTTTTCCATGATTATCAGTATCCCACTAATATTAAAATATATATGGAATATTGGTGTTTTTCACTATAATTTTTAGTAATTTAGATGAGTAACAACATAAAGGTGTCATTCTTTTGATCTGATATAAATCCAAATTATTAATATCAACCCAATTTATTTCAATATTATATTACTTAAAGACAACATAAATGATTTCAAAGAATTATTATTCATTGAAACATATTCTAATTAATTTATTTTTTTCTTTTATCATTTTTTTCAATCAAAGTCATTTTAAAAAATTTTATAAATTATTAAATAAATAATTTAAAATTCAGGTTTTAAATTGAATAATTACATCACTAATATTATAATTTTTTCCTTAAATAACATCAGGATACCTTATGTTTCCATCATCCAACTCTGTGGATTTAGTATTCATCATCATTTTAGTGAATGACTTACAAACACTATTAAACTATTTTTTGGTCATTGAAACCATTTATGTGTGTAATGCGTAATTTTTTCATGAGGTTTTCAAATATATAATGAAATTATTTTCCCCACTATATATTATGGAAGTCATTTAAATAAATTAATTATGCTTCACAAATTAATGAGTTATTTTCTTCGTTTGTGAACCCAAATTCATTATTATGAATATTATTTTATATTTTCATTATGTTATTGAATGTTAATGAGATGAAAAGTAAATAATTTATGAATATAAAGATAGAACAACTATGATGTTCATATGTTGATATGAATGAATAAGGTGACTAAATGTTTCCTTTATGATGGTATTTCAAATTTTATCAATCTAGATGATGTTATATCTTAATTATGTGAATACAGAAGATAAAAATACATATACAAGATTAATTAAATGTGGATATAGGTTTATCCAAATGCATCCCTTTAAATATTGGTAGAGTTTCATATTTCAGATGTTAATTGTAAAAGATATTTCATCCCCAAATAAATTATCCAGATAATGGAACTGTGTGACTCTAAAAGAAAAATATTTATGAAAAATTATAATAAGAATGATGAGATACATTTGATTACGAAAATTATAAAATGGAATTTTTTATTAATCTATTTTTTAAAGACATATTGACATTGTAATGGCCTGGTTCAAGAAGACACCCAGAGGCGCCTTGTACCCAGTTGGTCACATGGCCTCAAGTGCATTTCCCAGAATGTCATAGGCTGCTGACTAGCAGTGAGGGCCTTGGTTATAATAGTAAGGAAACTATTCCCTCATTGGCAGAGTAACACAACAGATGTAAAACATATAACAATAGAAAAATATGTAATAATATCAAACAACAAGAAACATCCGAAGTCTGAAAAAATAAACAACTACAGAACATATATATAAATGATGACAGATACATATGTCTAGTAAAGCAGCCAAACATGTCACAATGCTGAAAATACATTACCAATACATGTTCAAGAAAAAACTGTAAATTTCTCACCATCATCAATAGAATCATCTTGGTCCCAAGCTCTCCAGCTCCAAGCAGTCAAGTAATAGAAGTAGAGGGAAATAACCCTTATCTATACATACAACAATATAATATGTTTTAGTCCCAAGAGCATGAACCAAAATAGGTGTGAGACTAAATCCCAGTAGGCAACCACTAAGAGATTTGTTCATAATAGTCAGTGAATATATATGGCATGCAATAATCAAAAGAAGCAATAAACAATGAATTACTCAATAGTAAACATTTATAAGGTTTTAAAGAATTCAATCCCGAGATATCAAATAAGTATATAATCACAAAAATGTTTCCTTATGGTATGTACTCACTTCCTACCCCCTCTGGTTCAGCTGTAGTAATGGATCTCTGAAGAAGTACTCTATGTCAATTATCCTAATAGGAAAAAGTGATAATGTCTCTCTAGGGAAGCACTTATTGTCAATTACCCATGTAGTCTTTTAATATAAACAACATGAACTCCGAGGATTCAATCAATGTCAATTCCCTATGTGGCCTCGTAACGTAACGTATAAACCCTCTAAGGGAGCACTCAATGTAAATCCCCACTATGGTCTCGCAACATGATAAAAATAATGGACCCTCTAGAGAAGACATTAAATATATTCTCCATATGGTATACTACACCAGGTTCTCACGAACCTATTTAAGTCAAATCATCATAACAATGAGTTTCTGCAAAAGTAAACCTCATGAACTACTTGGCTAAAAATCTATAACATAACAACACAGAAGATAAAAAACACTCCATCCTATAATACTGGGTATGGGAAATAAAAAAGGAATCCCAACAGGCTAAGCATGACTAAACGGCCATAAACAAACATTCATGGTAAAACACCTCCAAATCATATTAGTTAAACCGATTCTCAATCAATTAGAATCTATTATAGAATAAAAGCATATTAGACAATCAACAGGGCTAAAACATTAATCTTTCAATACCCCGTTCAAGGATATTGGGAAATGTTTGACATATAACTCAAATAATTTCAACGGAATGGTATAAACAACCTACCTTAGTGTTGTAGGATCGATATAAGTGAACCTCATTCCTTGAATCTCCCATGAACACAATAGATATACAAAAACATTAAAAATGTTCAACCAACTATAACTTGAGAAAGAAGATGAATCAAGAAACGAAGCTCTAGAAGAAGGAAGCGCTTATTGATTTAATCCCATCATAATTGACGATGGTTGAATCAGAGGAGGAATGCTCAGTCAGGGTCTTGGAGAAGGGTTGAAGTTGTACGAGTTCTCTCAGATGAACTAGGTCGTGAAGGAGGGTGTTCTGACAATTAGACGTGCCCCCGATACATTTAATGAAAAAAATAATACACACGACATGTACTTTAGAATTACATGTCATGTACTTTCCATTCCTGTAGTCTACTTTAGGCGGTCTCGATGTCACCATAAACGGCTGTGTGCAGGGTCAGCACACAACCAGCAACCGGTAACCCGCGTTAACTGAGAACATGTAGTGTACTCATAATGTACACGACATGTATGTCATAAATTTACAGAAAGACATTGTTTCCTCAAAAACACCTGAAAAAGAATAAAAATACAAAAAAAGAATATCCAGGATCATAAAAACTTCCCCCCTTAAATAAATTCGTCCTCGAATTTCCCTATCCAGGTGGCGTGGAAGAAGAATCATCAAACATCTCTTGCCACTATGATCGTACATCATACTCCCTCTCCCCGGTCTCATCTTGTACCAGCCCATGCAGACATAGCACTCATACCAGAGGAATAGACTAGCCACGGAGAACCTCCGTACAACCATCAGTAATCCGGATAAGATCTTTTATGAATTAGGCATCCACCTCTAACTCAACCTCCTCGGGATGGAAAACATGATATGGGTCTGAGAAGTAAGGTTGGAGCTGAGAAACGTGGAAAACGTTGTGCATTTCCTAATACCTCTGAGGTAACTTTAACCAATAGGCAGCTAGCCCAACTCTCTCCAACACCTCAAATGGTCCGACATACCTCGGTGAAAGCTTACCTTCTCTCCTAATCCCCTTGTGCGTAAAAATCGGTGTGATGTGTAGGAAAACCTGATCCCCAACCTCAAACTCTAGAGGTCTTCTACGTTGATTAGCATTATACATATGTGGATTCTATTCAGTATCCAACCTCTTTCGAATCAATAATATCTGTTGTATGGTCTTCTGGACAAGATGAGGTCCAAACATAGCTGCCTCTCCTGCCTCTATAGAACATAATGGTGATCGACATTGCCTACCGCACAAAGACTCATAAGGTGCTATATGAATAGTTGATAAAAAACTATTATTGTACGCAAACTCCACAAGATATATGTGATTCTCCCAAGAAACAACAAAATCCAAGATACATGCTCAAAGCATTTCCTCAGTAACCTGATTTGTTTTCTCGGACTGGCCATCTGTCTAGTGGTGGTAAGTTGTACTCCAAAGTAGTTATGTACCCAAGGCCTTATCTAATGCCTACCAGACTCGAGAAGTAAAATGGGAATCCCTGTCTGAAACAATGGAGTGTTGATCCCCATTCAAAGCAGGAATCTCGCTGATGTAAAACTGTCCTAGAACATCAACATGTACGGTCTCCTTGATCGGCAAGAAGTGAGAAACCATCGTGAGTCTATCAACAACAACCCAAACAACATCATTCCATCTAGGAGATCTGGGAAAACTTGTCACGAAGTCCATCATGACATCATCCATTTCCTCTCAAAAATGGGTAACTGCTACAAAAGCCATGTTGTTCAACGATTCTATTCCTTTACCTGCGAACATGTGGAACACCTCATCACAAAACCAAAAACATCTCTCTTAATACATGTCCACCAATACAGACTGTGAAGATCAAGATACATCTTGGCAATGCCAGGATGACCTGCCCAAACTGAGGAGTGAATGTCCCGCATCAACTCCTCACGTATGTATGCTGACACCCATACATGTCCATCAAAACGCATGATCTCATCCAAGCCTATGGTCTATCCCATAATAGTGTCCTCTCCTGACACCCATTCCCTTAGTACTAGGCATTTCGAATCTGATAGTTGCCTCATTCGCACTCGATCAAGATGAGTAGAGGTAACAGCTTCAGTAGAAAGAAACATTTATCCCTGCCTACCATGCCCCTCTAAATGCATCTCAGAGAACAGAGCCATAAGCTTCCACTCACTACTGTAATTTTGAACTACCTATATCTATGATCTCTTTCTCATCACATCAGCCACTGCATTGCATTTCCTAAGCGTGAAGGGAAGCTCAATGTCAAAATGTTGAATATACAAAAACCACCTTCGATATATCAAATTCAAGTCATGCTGAGTGAATATATACTTTAGCCTTTTGTTTTCGGTGAAATCCACACAATGCTATCCTAGAAGATAGTGTCTCCAACAATATAAGGCATGAACAACTACAACCAACTCAAGATCGTGGGTCGGGTAATTCCTCTGATGTGGCCTCAAATACCGAGACTCGTACGCGATGACTTTTTCTTCCTGCATAAGGACTACTCAAAGACCGATACGTGATGCATCAGAGTATGCAATATAGTTCTTTCCCGACACTAGAAATACCAGTAATGGTGTAGATGTCAACCTCCCATTTAGCTCCTGAAAGGCTGACTAATAAGAATATGACCACAAGATCCTTTCACCCTTCTTAGTGAAGTCGGTTAGTGGTGTTGTTATTCATGAAATGTTTTATATGAAATGTATGTAGTATCCAGCCATCCCTAGAAAACATCGTACCTCAATGACCTTCTTTGGTTTCTCCCAGGAATCTTCTTCTCTCACATTCTATGGCTCTACTAATACTCATGTCTCTGAGATAACATGACCCAAGAAGTGGATTTGATCCATCAAAACGTGTCATTTTGAGAGCATAGCATATAACTGATGCTCTCTCAGTGTAATCCAAATGATCTCAACATGGGATGCATGTTCATGTTGAGTTTGAGAGTACACTAAGATATTATCAACCAAAACGGCCATGAAAGAATCCAAGTATGTATGGAACACTTTATTCATCAGTGCTATGAAAATTGTAGGTGTGTTCATGTGTCTGAATTTCATAACCACCAATTCTTATAGACCATACCTGCTTCTGAAAGAGGGAAGAGGTATATTAGATGGGATAATGTGCAACTTATGGTAGCCGGATCTCAAGTCAATCATTGACAAAACCTGGGATCCTAGAAGGTGATGAATGATATCATCTATCCTTGGAAAGGGATACCGTTTCTTGACCATCATGTGAATCAATTTCTGATAATCCACAAAAATTAGGAGGGTACCATTTGCCTTCTTTGCAAACAACACAGGAGAACCCCATGGAGAAGTACTGGGCCTGATGAAAAAGTTTGCCTCCAACTCCTCCAACTACTTCTTGATCTCCTGAAGCCCTGGTGTAGACATCCTGTAAGGTGGAATGGACACCGCTACCACTTCTGGCACAAGATCAACATAAACATCTACCTCTCACTCAAGAGGAAAACCTGAAAAGTCTTCTGGAAATATGTCCCTGAAGCAATCCACCCTTGGAGGAATGTCCATCTGAGAAGTCCCATGGTCATCCAGATAAAGACTATCAATCTAGGTTGTAACTCATCTCAACCCATGATGCTTGGGTCCTTCTGTACTTGACTGAACAACCAATTTTCCCTTATGAAGAAATGATATACCCTATCGTGATGTGAAACTCACCCTATGATTATTGCAATAGAAAACTGCCTGGAATGGAACTGACCAGTCCATTCTGTGAATGACATAATAACCTATAATATCAAAGACAAAAAGGTACCATAAGAAGTGACACCCACCAACCATAATAGGGAACTCCTTGCAGTGATGTACACTAGTTGTTCTTCTCCCCAACAGTGTTTTTTACTTCAAGACATCGACAGATGTAAATATAAAAAGCCCAAGGCTCTTCAAAAAACAATAGATATAATGATATCGAATAGAGAAGAAGCTAAAACCGAGGCAACTAATAACGTACCGAGAACTGTAGAGGGTCCATGATCCTGCTCCTATTACGTCTTCTCCACTGCAAAAGTCTAACCTACACCGCTGCCCTGTGACATTACCTGACTACCCTGAGCTGATCCACCAATATGTCAATGAAATCGTTTTTACTGACAACCATGGTTTTGACCTCCACCTCGGCCTGAACATCCAGAAGAACACCAATTCAACGAATGATGAGGAACTGGTGGTGCAGCTCCTGAACGAGGAGTCATAGAAGACCTCCTGTCACCGGGTGTTGGTTATATGATCTAACAAAAATGATAAAGATGACCCATCTTTCCACAATATCAGCACTCCACTGGGTCTCTCAAAAAATGTGGCCTCATATACCCACTCTTCCCACACTGGTAGCATACCACCTAGCTACCTGAATATGCATCCTGTCTACTCGGATCTCCATGAGTACTCCCTTGCGGCGCTTACTACTATAAACCGATGAAGCACTATATGTGGATGTTGAACTTCTTGGGCTCATAATATCAAAATCCCCCAAGTTACACATTGATATCAACGCCTACATGAAGATAGAAGATATTGATGTCAACCTAAAGATGTTCACATGAGCTCGAATCTCCTGCTTGAGACCATCCTCAAACATCTGTGCCAAGAACAACCCATCACCTCTTAGAAAGGGTGTAAATCATTGTAGCTAGTTGATGCGAGAAGAATAATCTATAACAGAAAGATTAACCTGCTCCAAACTCATGAACTCTCAGGCTCGATTGACACACAATGTCTCTGGATAAAAGTAATCATAGAAGATACGCTAAAAATCTTACCCTACCATATCCTACTGGTAACCCACCTGTGAGATCACATCCCACTATCCCATGGAACAATCTCAATGCATGTACATTGAGAGATTGACCCTCCTCTCTGGTGGCATCATCAGATACTCGATGATGGTAATAATGGCTTCTTACCATGACTCTACATCCCGAGGTCTTCCTTCCTTAGTGAATGTGGGAGGATGCAGCTTCTTGAAATCCCACGTCAAATATTCCATAGAAAGGGTTGGAAGAAGTACTCCTTGGAAGGTCTGAATTAACCTCGTGAAGCCCTCTTGGAACTATGCATCAACACTTGTGTCTGTATTGATGGCTGGTTCCATGAATGGAACTACAATAGGTTCTCCTATTAGTCCTTGATTAGTCATGTCTGATGTCTAGTTGTTTCCCTGTAACTATTGTACAACCAGAGGATGTCTTGGTGGAATGAATCTTCAAGGTCAAGAGCACACCTTATATCAATATTATCAAGGATTGAAAACATATAATAACATGAAGGGAACCTGTGAAAGAAATCATTCATGTTTATGAAAACAAGGATACATAGTGTGTATATGACTACACAGAAAGTTCCATTAATCCATTCACATGGGAATGTACTTCTGCCAAAACAGTCATGTAACACCCCATACACATCATGTTTTCCTAGCACATAGTGTGTACTAGAATCCTCTTCCCCTCCCCGAGTTCCCTTACACGGCTAAGCCATACATCTCTCCTAGAACAAGACTAAACGGCATGTTTGTGCCCAACACGACGAATACTAGATAAGCTTCACTGACCCATGGTACTAGTTACACATCCAAATACCCAGCTCCCACTACACGACATGTTCATGATGGACAAGACGTGTACTAAGAAGATTTCACCATCTCGTGTTGTTAGAGACACAACCAGATTCCGGGGATTAAACTACATGAAATGTTCCTGACAGAACCTATGTGTATTAGAAAATACTCAAATGACTTGTGTTGTTAGTGACATGGTCGGTTACATGGCTCTACAACACGGCATGTACATCTGGTACACGGCATGTCCTATCAAAGATTCCAAACCCCGTGTCTCTACCCACAGAGTCTGGGACATGGTATTATAATAAAAGGAGTGTACATGTCATAAACAAGAATAATAGATCAATGATCCACCAAATTCCAATTTTTGAAGGCCCATACTCTCGGCGAATCGAATCTTGGCATCTTATATATGTCATCAACAAGCATAATTGATCAATGATCCAACAAATTCTGATCCATGAGGGCCCATAACACCTTAAGAACCAAAGATTTGTGTTCCTTCAAACAAAAACTTACAAAAACAATATCCTATCAAACTAAATGTATTTTTATAACGGAATCTAACACAAAAACATGCATATCTAGCCCAAATTATATCACAAAAACTGGAAAATTGCTAATGCACCCTAGATGGAATGTAAAGAATGTATGACATGTGATTCCTAGCATGTTATTATATGAATCATTAGATAGAATACCCTCATCTCATAATGTTGCTATATAAATAAAACATTAATAACATCAACAATAATTTCACAAAACATGTGATCACTCATGGTAAACATAAATCAACTGTAATAATTTTCAAAATAGAAAAAAATGAAATAATCGAGGTAGATTGGCTTTTACCTATATATGAGTTAGCTACTGATGGGAACAACATGTTACCAAGTACCATTTCCTTTCAAAAATTTTCTATTGGTTCCAAATAGTAAGTCAGGAGAAAAGAATTCATCTGATACCACTTTGTAATGTCCCAGTTCTGGAAGCCACCTAGAGGTTCCCCGTACAAGGTTGGTCACATGGTCTCAAGCGCATTTACCTTAACGCCAATGGCTACTGACTAGAAGCGAGGGCCATGGGTGTGACAGTGGGGAAACTATGCCCACATTGGCAGAGTAACATGGTGGAAGAGAAACAAATATCAATAGTGGAAGCAGTTATGAAATAAAACAATAAGAAACTACAGAATCCTAAATAAATAAACCACTTGTGCACATATATATAAATGATGCATGATATATATGTCATGGAAATAATCCAAACAAGTAACAATACTGAAAATAAAGTACTAAACCATGTATAAGAAAAACAGTAAAAAACTCCACATAATCGCAAGCCTCATCTTGGTCCCATGCCCTCTAGCTCCAAGTAGTCAAGTACCAGAAGTATATGGGTGCTTCCCCTTATATATACCTCCAGCAATATAATCTGTTTGGTCCCAAAATCATGACCAAATTAGGTTGCGATACTAAATCCTAGTAGGAAACCACCACGATATATATTCCTAATAGTCATGGGATAGATATTCCATTCAATAAGAAAAATACGAAATAAAAAAATAAGTACTCAATAGTAAACATAGCTATAGTTTTAAATAATTCAAACACCACATATCAAAAAATCAGATAATCACAAATAGGTTAACCTATGGGATGTACTCACAACTTATCCCCTCTGATTTAACTTTTTCAATTTCATTATGAGGAAGCACTCAACATATATTCCCCTTATATCCAAATGTGATTAAAGAATCATTGAGGAAGCACTCATTGTCAATTCCAAGTATAGTCTTCTAACTAAAACTTCATGCACAATAAGGAAGAACTAAAAACCAATTACCATTGTAGCCTCTTAACGTAACTATAATCCCTCAGAGAGAGAAGTCAACTTCAACCCCCCCCCCCCATGGTCTCGCGGCTTGATTCATATAACAGACACTCCGGAATATCCCTTATGTCTATTCTCCCTATGGTCCACCACACCAGGTTCTCACGGCCCTGTGTAAGTCATACAAGCATATCCATGAACATCATCCAAAGTATACCTCAAGAAGTACATGGATAATAGTCTACAACATAACAACATGGAAGATAAACAAAAAAACTCCATCCATATATACTAAGCATAATAAACAAATAATGATGCCTAACAGGCTATGCAAGGCCAAATGGTCATAAAAAAACATGAACGAGAAAACACCTCCAACACATAGGAATTATCTCTATTCTCATTTAATTAACCTCTATTAAAGAATACAAGCACATAAGGAAATCAACAGGGCTAATACACTAAACGTGTAATACCCCATTCAAGAGTGTTGGGAAAATTTTCACATATAACTCAAAGACATTCAATAGAAAGGCACAAACAACCTACCTCAGTGTTGTAGGATCGATATAAGTAAAAATCAAGCCATGAATCTCCCAAGAATGTCATAGATCTACAAAAACGATAAAAACATTCAATCGGTGATAACTCGAGAAATAGGAGGAATCAGGAAATGAAGATCTAGTAGAAGGAAGAGATTTTCGAGGAGATCCCAAAGCAATTGACGATGTTTGAATTAGTGGATGGATGCGTGGTCAGGTGCTCAGTGAAAGATCATGACCATATAGGTTATCTCGTACTAACTAGGTCGCGAAGGAAGGCATTCTACCAAATAGACGCAACCCCGATATGATTAATAAAAAAAGATAATACATGGAGTGTATATTTGAAGTACATGGCGTGTACTTGCCTATTCCGTACTCCGATTTTTGCAGTCTCCAAGTCATCATACAGAGTCGTGTGCATGGAAGCTACACGGACAACACATGACTACCTGCAGTAACCGAGTACATGATGTGTACTCATAAAGTATAGATCGTTTACTTCAAAAATTTATAGAAACTCATCTTTTCCTCAAAAATATCTAAAAAATAAAATAATACCTGAAAAGAAGATCTGGGTTCTTAATGAAATTGAAAAATAAGTGAAGATACCCTTATGTTTAAAATTTAGGGGAAATGATATTGATTGATTAATCTGAAATTGATAATGTTGGAATATTTTTTTCGCAGAAGATATGAGAGTAAATCTAGTCAATTATGGATGTAATAATAAGGAATAATTAATACAAAAAATATGTTTTTTAATGTTTATGTTTATTTTTTGATGTAAAGAAGATGAAAATTTAAAGTATATTATTATGGAAAAAAATATTGCAATAAAATATATAGATGTATAGTGTGTGCATATTGATGAATAATCCAATATTCAAACCATGAATAATTTTAGATTATATGATCAATAGATAAAATTTCATTAGAATATATCATTTTTAAAATAAAAAAATATTTAGAAGTATCAATAATTGAATCATTCATAATTTTAACCCAATGAAAATTACATGGATCATATAGAGGTTCCTGAGGATGTTCTATAATTTATGTTAGATGATTATATATTGACCATTATAGTGTCAAACATCATGACTAATCATATCAAAATGTGAATTTGGTAGATATAAGTAGATGGATTTCATAGAATTTTGTATTTAAAACTTTATGAACTTTTGATGTTGATTTGAAAATAAATGAGTAGGATATTTTTTAATTTAAATATTAATAAGAGAGAATGTTGAGTATGGAATAATCATATATGAAAAAAGATAGAAAAACATACATGAATTTCTAATTGTTTTTTGAAAAATCTGTAGCAATAAATATTATTCATAATCTTAGTGAATCATGTGTTGAAGGAATGATGCTGAAATTATGGTGGTTATTACTAATGCTCAATTAAATATTATTTGATGTATTTTTATTCAGTACTAATGATAACTTATGTAGATTTAAACATGAATGGGTTTGAGTAATATATGATAAATCCACCAATCAATTTTATTTAACATATTTTAGAAAGTAATTAATGATGTGAAACAATAGTAATACTATAACGCATATCATGATGATAAAATTTAAAATTCTAGATAATTGAATGATAATAAAAAATAATAAATATATTCTCTTTATTTTTGTTTCATAAATTATATTTTCTGAAATAATGATGAGATCTATGATAAGGATGAAGAGTTCATTTTTTGCTAGAAAATAGGATGACATGCATAATTGAATGAATTCTAAATGGAAGTACAATTCTAAATTAGGTAGTAGGGTTTGAAATTTGTTGTCTCTATAGAAGTACTCGAATACCCCTAACTAATTTTAATTTTCCTAAAATATGATTTTTGAAATTTGATATGATTTTACAAGGTGATAAATAAAATAAAAATTATTACTTAACAGTTAATTATGTTTTTTTAAATAATAAGATGTTATATATGATTTAGAATATCAAAATATTAATTGTATTCCTTATATGAATGTATATAGTTCAAAAAATAGGTTCATGAATGTAGAGAACCAACTATTGTAGTTTTTCAATATTTTGTAATTTTGTGATTTTGGTGGACTATAACATAGACTTCCAATGTTTAATTGATGTAACAAAAAATTAATAGACCAAAATTTTAAAATTAGATCAATTTTTTTTCATAAAATTAGGATGTTTCAAACAATTATGAACCTAATTTTATTAAGGATAATGTTAAAATATATAAATACAAAATTAAATAATTAATAAAGAATTAATAGAATGTTATTGATGAAAGTAAATTATATGTATACTCTATATGGAATATAATTTAGTATAATTGTTTTGATGAAGGTTATAAGTTATATCTTCCAATAAGAGTAAAATTATGAGATATATTATGTTTAATTAGATCATTCCACTGAAGTCAAAGATCAATTATTGAAAAATAGGATTATACATTTGGATTGAATGATGTTGAAGTGAATTTTGAAGATATTTTTCAAATGGAGGGAAAACTAATAATGGTTGTAGATTTTATGAAGAATAAACTGTGATACTAATGTGATTTCAAGATATATATAGTGAAAATTAATGGGGGCCAGAATAAAAGTTTAGGAAGAAAAAAATTCATTATACAAATTGATGCATCTTCCATTATCATTTATCGGATAAAGATTACACAAATATCATGATAATATATTTTGATATTGTATTAAATTTATAACAATCTAGAAGCATAACATATTAATGGGTATATTAAAATATTTAGTTCAAACCATTTAAAATAGTTTATGTTGTGATTACATTACTATATATATTCCATATGGTGTTAATGATTTCTAGAATTTTGGAGATCCATCCATCCATACATGTTCATTTGTTTGAATAAATAGTATTGAAAAATTTGAAAAATATTAGAATATGATGAATAATGTCTACATTAATTCACCAACTACCCAATTTTATAACATGATATTCTATAATTTAGGATTGGTAAAAAATAATTTGGTCATACCAATAATTTGATATATTTTTACTCGAGTTTTATTTATTAGATATATTTGAAGATAATATTTAAATAATGTTTAATGTTTCTTCCTAATGAAATTATATTATTGTTTCCTATCTATACCAATTTTGAAATTCAATTAAATATATAAACTACAATATTGAATTATAATCTTAGACATTGTGGGCAATATCCACATTGATAATTTATAAAAGGGCCACAAAAATTCATTCAATTAATAAATTTGTTATTTGTAATGGTAAATCAATTACATTTATCCACATGAATACCAACATCAATATAGTAGAGAATATTGTCATATTTAATTAATTTAAAATCATTACTTGGAGGATATGTACTATCATAAAAAATTTTCTAGTGAGTTAATTTACCTAATATTTTAGTCAATCTGTGAAAAAAATGATGATAAAACTCAAATTCTAATAATTTGTGAGGATGTTGAAAAATAATTGAAAGTTAATATTCATGAGTAAAATAATATCATAAAAATTTGGAATACATGTAATAACAAGTAGTTTTATTTTAAAATAATTATCCCCATGTTAAGGATTAATTTTACAATTGAATTTATTGAAAATATTAATCATGAAATAATGGTAATGAGATTATTCAAGCACTTGAATAAATGTGGGAATCTATTATTGCTGTCAAGGATTCAAATTAGAGGTCAATCTTAAAAGGATTTTGGATATAGAGGGTATTTCTGATAAATTATGTAAAACTTATGTCCATTATATTCATATGATGAAAAAGTATTATAATAACTAGCCCCTTTATTTATTATAATGATAAACTATCATAATATATTATTTATTGAGAAGAAGATATAAAAGATAAATATAGTCTTGGAAAAATAATAATCATCCCTTTATGTTGAAAAAATATTAACTCACATGATATTTTATAAAAATAATCACTCTTTTAAAGAATTATTCTAGTTTAATAATTTGTTTGAATATATTTATGGTTAAATAAATTGTAAACACATGGAAATAGGTAACCAAAATTTTAATAACAGTTATTTCAAGAAGTAATGGTTAATTTTATGGACCATTATTCAATTAAAATATAGTTATATATATGCGGATAAAAATAATATGAAACCCACTACTAAATCAAGAGATATTAGAAGACATAAAATTAATAATGTATATAATAATAAAGCATAAATGAATAGTGTTTTCACCTAATAATAGATTGTTGTCAATTATTTATAGATTCTTCCATAATATCATCAAAAAGGATTTTTTATTCATTATATATGTTGTAATAGGTTTTCAGAAATGTCTATATTAATTTGGAATAATATATCACTCAATAAATATTATGCATTAATTAAATTTAAGGATAGATAATCATTCATGGTGAAAAATCATTTTATTACATAAAAAATTTCACAACATAATGTAAATACTTCCATAAATATCAAATTTGAATTCATAATAAATTTATATATAATTTTGTAAAAATGATGTCATTTTTATAATCAATGAATATATAAAAATTACAAGAACAATTGAAATGATTAGGATATTTAAAGGCGAATAAAAAATATGAATAATATGATAATTGTGGTTTTTTCTTACCTATAGAATATATATATGACATATATTACTAAATTATCTCACAAATAACAATTTAAATGATTATTCAAAAATTATAACATTTTTTTCATAGAATACAACACATCAGGAAAATTTTCAAATAGGACCTGAAAATAAACATTTAATTATTCCAACTGAGATAAAAAAATTGAATATATTTACCATATAAAAAAACGATTAATTCAGATGAAAAACTATATGAAGGATAATCTTACATTTCCAAATAAGGTTAATATGTTTTCACCTTAGATATTATGTTGATAGTTAACAGATATATGGAAGACTCAATTATAATAAATTATATAGTGAGTATAATATATTTTATTTTTTAGAAGATATGTGATATCATATGTTTTATTTGGTTATCAAAATAACATTTTAAAGAAATGGGTTCTCACACAAGAGGAAAATAGGTCATACTTATAAATAATGGATGATTATATCAATTTAATAAATAGAGAGGTATACTAAAATTGTTGATGGAAAAAAATATAAATATTCATTTCTGAATGATTTGTAAAAAAATACACTAAAATAATTTTAATAAAAAATAATTTCATGCTCCAATTAATACAAAAAACATGAATGTAAAAGGATAAATAAAAATTATATGTGGTCATATGTTCGATGATTGAAATAAATTGTTTTCAAAGATGATTAGTAACTCTCATCCGTGTTTCTAATATTAAAAATCTATGATGATCTAAATTATTCATGTATTTATTATATATATTTTTATATCTAGTTAATTTATGATTATGGTTTTGTTCATGAGTAGACATAATTTAATTCAGTCTATTAACATATTATTGGTAGAATAAATATCCATCATGTAGAAAATTGTTTTTCATTATAATTCATTATCACAACATATAATGTGGTTTTATAATGATAATTATATATATAAAAAATAACATCAATGATAATGATATATTATAGTACGTATATTTCGAGGACTCATACAAGAAGATAATATTCTAGATGATAATATCTAATATGAATATGGAGATCTAAAAATCATATATCAGGGGAATGATTATCTGAACATCTGATCAATGCAATTATTGAATCAATTACGATTTCAAATAGAGATTATATGTTACATTTAATTTTTGTCATGAAAGGGTAAAAACCAATCATGAATTAGAGGGTTTTTTATATTAGATCTATAATTACTGAATGATACAAACCAATTAAGAAATATTTTTTATCGTTAGATAGTAAGATGAATATGATTTGTTATCACTTGCTGAATATTTAGATATCCTTAACATCTATGTTAATATCTTTTATTTTAAACAATGGGGTATTCTCATATAAAAAAGTTGTTGGTGATGTATTTATCATCACATTAATAAATGTGATGAAATATTTCTATATGGTGAATCATGCGTATTACAATGAAAGAAAATGTATAATGGATGAGATTTAATGTAGTTTTATCAAAATGAGATAAATGTGAATTTATCTTAGATAATTTCAAAATACTGATATTTAATATAAATTATATTTATTTTTTATAAGTTGAATGTAAATTGAGAATATATGAAATTGAAAATACAAATGATATTTTCTTTAACCAAAAATGGGTATTTTCAAGAAAAATTCATATGGGGGAATTGAAGAGCCCATAGTGAAAAGGATGAATACTGTTATATTTATTATCATTTAGCATATAAAATGATGAAATTTAAGGTGAATATGTTTTTATGGTCAATAAAAATTATATAAAAATTTAATATATGGATATAGATCAATAATCCGACATTATTCACCCTTAAATAAAATATTTCAGAATTTATTATTCAAGATGAATCCATTTAGATCGTTCTATTTTAGAAGATGTATTTAGAGATGTATGAAAATTTGAATGCTAAATCTAATGTATTTAATTATAACTTTAAAAATTTATGTAGAGTTTCTACATTTTCTAAATAAAACTACAAGATATATGAAGTCTCGATGATTTGTAAAGACAATGGAAGAGCGTGATATTAAAAGTAATATAGATAATTAAAATATAAAATGAATATTGAGTTTAATATAATGATTTAAAAATACAAAATTTTATTTGTAATGAAATAATATTCAATTAAATTTACATTTTAAATAATTATAGGATCTATAATTTTATTAAAAAATATTACAAAAATAATGTTTAATGATGGAATACACATGGATGAGGTTTTAAGAGTAAAAATTGAGGTGACACGAAATGATGAATTACATGATGTTAAAAAGGCACTAGAACCATAAACGGTTTTCTAAAGGCTATATGGCTAAAGATTATTTGGTTGATACTAATAATATGTATGTCTTGATATTAAAATATAATTTTTTTAATGACTATTTGAACAATATCTGGAAGATGAATATAGGAAATTTCCCCTAATTATTGATTAATTGTGGATAAATAAGATGGAAAATTCAGAAGATGATTCCCAAAAACAATCCTTGAATATATTTAGGTGATAAAACTTTATTATAGAAGAGCTAAATAATATAAAAATATAAATTACATTGAATGATATATATTTGTAAAAACTATCTTATAATGGACATCATTTTTAAAAATTAATGATCATGAATATGTTTATTAAGGCTCATAAGATGATATGTAAAGAGTTATTAAAACGATCCTCAGAATATCATAACTCATTATACTTCAATGTCAATCTCATTTCTTCATGATATTGAATGTTATAAGTTTAATAGATTTTATAATATCAATAATGATGTTAATCAATTTGTTTAATATATGAATATCATTAGGATAAACCTTAAGAAGGGAATATGATGAGTAGTTTAGATGATAAAAATATTATAATATAAATTACTATTCATTACTGTCAAAAGGTTTGTCTATAAGTGAACATTCTTGATGTTACTGAGAAATTACAGTTCCATGTTTTGAAGGAATGTACATAAGTGAAATCATAAATTATGACAATAAATATCGATTTTCTAAAATTATCTATTTTAATTTAAGAGAATATTTTAATTTTAATTTTATAAATTCATGTAAATCAATAAGTTCTCAATTAGTTAGTGTATAATTTACTTATCAATATGAGAATATGAAATATATTGATGATTTATTGAATATAAATATCTAGATGAAAAATCTCTTCATGGTAAAAATATTAATAAAATGATTGGATGATATGAAAAAAATAAGTTTAGTTTCATTATTTCTTTAGAAAAATATTATATTACCAGATGCGGTTAATATGGGAAAAATAAATCATATAAAACAAATATGCAGTAAATAATTTAAGTATTATATAATGGATAAGATTCTCTAAAGTAACTAGTAAATTATAAAAATCAGGAATTTATAGATGAGTTGTGTGAACCCCTTTTCATTTCATAATTTCTGGTGTGGAGAATATTGGAAAAAATAGATCATGTGAAAATTTATATTACTATAAACAAGTAATAACTATTTAATAAATTAGTTGAATAAATTTATAGGAAAAAAATTTAATGCCATATCTATTATAAAAAATGTCTTACATGAAATTATCCCCTGTTCGTGGAAGATAATTTGAATAACATATGCATCAACAATGATAATCAACCATCATATGATCTTAATATTTCATTGTTCAATTGTTTTGAGTAAAATGTATATTATATATAGAAGTAACAATTAATAAAACCCAAATTATGATACTAATAAGTTTCTGAGATGTATGAACATAAATAATTCAATTTAATTTTTGAATATTAAAAAACAGAATGAAATTATATAGACTCCTAAAATTAATGAAAACAATATTAAAGAACATGTTTATAGAGAACCAAAAGTTACTATTCAAGGAAATTATATTCTAGAATATATTTGGTCTAGATGATAGGGAATATGATTTTATGAAATTCATAAGATTAATATTTAACTTTTTAGTGAGTAGAAGTTCAATATTAATATATATTATTTTGATCATTAAGTGTACATAATAGACTAAATATTTTGTACTAAGATTTATATTGGGATAAAATAATACAAAAGAAAATACAAATGATCATTCTTGTAATGAAGAACATTAAATCCTATTAGGTCCCATTAAAAACATAAATGGATACTAATAGATTATTTGATGTTTTATTATGATAATTATTGGGATGTAGTATAACAAAGAGGGTTCTAATATCACAAATCCTCATAAATATAGTTTATCTTCCCAGACCAATAAAAGTATAGATATGATAGTTTCTCTATTGTAATCACATTTATTATTAGTGATGAATCTAACACTGTAATGGATCATAACCTTTCGACCATTACATTGCGTTTTCTCAAGGTTTGGAGATGTTGTGAGGTATGGTTACATGGTTTTAAAATGACGGAGGTAGTGTTTTTTCATTTTAAGGGGGACCAAATCTTTTGAAATGACCTTTTAAGGCATTTTTTGAATATATGATTTCTAGAGTACCCATGTTCCACAAAATTCATTGAAAATCCATGGGAATGGATTTGTATCAGGAATGGTTGTTTGATATAGTACATATCCAAAATGGGTAAAAGAGGATAACTAAGAAATTTTCCTGGGGTTGTGGAGGTTTAAATTGTTAAATTTCTTTTGCTAATGTGTGTCATCATGAAATTTTCCTAGATATAATAACCACCACGGATGGAAAAACGTATTTTCCAGTTTTTGGTGGTGTTGAAATTTAGTTTTTAAAATTATTTGGTAATATTTATCTCATTAAGGGGATTTCAATAACACATTGTTGAAACCCACTTTCAGTGTTTTTACTATTCAATACTCTGCATTGGATTCTTATAGAAATTGTTTATAAATATGTCTCTAAACACATGTTTTATACATTCTTTCATGTTCCCCCATAAATCCAATTGACTATTAGATCCCCTTATCCCTCTGTAGTCATTAAATATTAGGCCTATAAACTTGTATCGTTATTCTTGTTTTTTTAATTTTTTTCCAACATTATTTTTTATATTTTAAGGATCTCTATATTCATGTATTCTATTAAATTGAAGAGCTCCTTGTGATGGGTTTCCACTCTATTTATAATGTTTTTATATTGTTATTTTAAAAAGGAATCCATTTTTGTTTACATTATGTTTGGTGGAGTCTGATCCCTAGAATTGAGAATTTGTATTTGATGATCCAATTATGTTACAGGATCCTAAATAACCTTGTTGGATTTTATTTTTTTTGTTGAATTTGACATTTTATTCAATTGGTTTTTGTGATAAAAATTTAATGAGTTTTAATTATAATGATTGATGTTATATTCATAATTATAAATAATTACATAAAAAATGAGATATTTTACTCAACATATAGATGAATTATATCATTCAATGGATTAGTGGTTAGTATTATGGAATAATTTTTTTTATTTTAGATATCACGAACTGATTTTAATTTTTTTAATGAAAAGGATTCTTATCACACATTCAAGCTATGGGGGATATATCCAATTCATAGTTGGCAGTTCAACCCCTATATTTCTAATATGGGAGGAAATGTGTTCCCAAATTCATAAAATTCCTATATCATGGTTCTTGGAAGCATTTTAGATCCACTTTTATAAGAGGTATGACCACAGAAGAGGCATTTGGGATAGGGAAATTCTAATGGGTAGTGTGAGAAGACCCTATGATCACATTGGGAATATTGATGTGACATGTCGTTATAATATTAATATTGAAACAATATGATAAAATAGTGTGGTATTTTCCTAATATTATCACTCTTCTTATATCTTCAAACATGCATTTTGAACAACAATTGACTGATCTGGTCATCCTACGCTGCTTGTTATGAACCGTGATTGTCTTCCAACATACACTCACCAGAAACACATTTTTTCATCAATATATTAATTATATAACATCTTATTGATCTATTCATGAAATAAATAATAATTTACTCATCATAATGATTAATGTATGATATAATCAATATGTAATGTCATTTTTGTGAAATAGAGAAGCATAAAATGTGGAGATACAGTATAGAGAAAAATTGTGTTAAAGTGATGGATTTTTTTAGTCAGGATGTGTGGTCATTGTCAGTGCATGTGAATTTTTTAGGTGGTTCACATGTAGTAATTATATCAATCAATTAACATAAATATCTCAAACTACTCCATTTGAAGATATGATATTAATTCAGAATCCAAGTGATTTTTTAGATTCCTTAGTGTCAAAAGGTGTAATGGAATAGCTCTTCATTCATATATGATATACATGAAATTTTTATATCACTTACAGAGAATATGAATTCAAATGATGGTGTTTTTAATTTTATAAAACACTATAAATATTCACTAAATTACATGAATAAACATTGAATGAATTCCACAAGCTTCAAATCTAAGTGAAGAAGATAATTTGTGTATATAGCTATATGAGAATGATAGATTCAATACATATTATGTTGCCTGAAGAGTTTGGGATTAATTCAGGATATATTATCCATTCAATAAGGATGTTACATTATACTTATTTGAAGAAGATATCACATAAACTTTGTGTTGAGTGAATGAAAATTGAGTTTATGCATTTTAAATATACCTTTTTTCATAAAGGGGTTCAGTAGGTAAGGTTGTGTACTTATGTAAAGAAGATTTAATAGTGTGTTCATAGATGTGATTGATCTAATGAAAACATGATCACATAATCACTCTAAGAAGCACAATTCAATGAGAATGAACAAGAAAAATATGGCATGAAAAAGAAGTTAGATGATTTTGATTTTTTTCACATTATACATTATAAATTTCAATTCATTTTATTATATGTGTCATAAATATTGTGAATTACCATAAAATAGAAATTACATGATCTTTCATAAATGAAGATATAATTATATTAGGTTTAATTAAGATGATATATTATCAATTAGTTAGTGTTCTTAGTTATGTTTATATCAGTTGATGATCTGTGAATAGTGAGAACAATAAGATAATTTCATAATAGTTTCAAAAAATCATTAATATTATACCCAGGAAGATCTGGGGATCTAATTTTATTAGAATAATATTCCTTGTTATGGTTGAAGATAAGTAGTTAGAATCTAACAAATATGATTCTATCTCTGGATCGTATATTGTGTAACTCAAGATTAGTGGAAGTCTTCAATTATAATATGATGAATAATAAATCACCAATTGTACTATGGAGCCTATCAGTGAGATGTGGATAACAAATTGGGATGATGTATAAATATAAACCAGTGTGAGAAATAAGTTTCTTCTAAAGGTGGGAACATGTCGTATCTAGTCTCCTTATAGAGTGAAGAAATGTGGGAATCTATGTTTAGACACCCAAGAATATAATTCATTGAAATTGATAATATTGATTATGAATATTGATTACATAACAGAAAATTTTTCCTAATGACCATAATAGTAATGCTTATTTGGAAACATGGAATCATATACAATAGTGATAGAGTTCAAGGGACTCAGCCCAATTAGTGAGGACCCAGAAAGTACATCCAATAGACTCATGATCATATCCACGCGGGGAAATATTTATAGGTTGCTATAGAAATATTTGTAGTCGTACTATAGAAATATTTGTCGAAATAAATTTAGTATATACTATTCTATAATATATCAGATTGAACTACTATACATTTGGGCATTTTGGTAAACATTTTGATCATCGAGTCTTTCAAGGACTTCACTTCACCCAATTCATTTAGGAGAGTAAGGATTTCGGACCACCCCAAGGCCTTCGAGCCACCTCAAAACCATCATGCAAATTTTAAATGAGATTTAATGTACCCGAAAGACAATACATGGGGAAGAAAACAGATGATGATATAGAGTAGGCACATTTTTCATAGTTGAGAAATCAGATTTCGAATAATGATAGGGTATGAAAATTATCATCGAGACTAGGTTTTGCATCAACTAAAATACTAGTCGAACTTCCACTTGATGGTGGAGAACTGACATTATGATGTAGATGATGGGGACAGGAAATTCCATATATTGATAGTCTTGATTAATTCTTCAATAACCTATGGGTCATTTAATGCCACAAATTTTATGGGCTATATAAGGGATCCTCTTAAACCCTTAAAAAGGAGACTATCAAAAATAAATAAAAATAGAAGGACATCCGG